>CM070777.1:108794108-109994108 GCA_036346955.1 Dipus sagitta
ACTATACTAGGTTATAACTCAAATATTTATCAAATGAAATAAACTAGCATCATATGTCCCAGGTACTTGCTACAAACCACAGATGGAAAAAAAAAAAGAAAGAAAGATGTAGCCTTCCTATATACTAACAACAAACATGCAGAGGATGAAATCAAAGAATCACTCCCATTCACAATTGTCTCACAAAACAAAAATAATAAAAATAAAAATAAAGTACCTTGGAATAAACCTAACCAAAGAAGAAAATGATCTCTACAATGAAAACATTAAAACACTCAAGACAGGAATTGCAGAAGACACTAGGAAATGGAAATACATCCCTTGTTCTTGGATTGGAAATATCAATATTGTGAAAATGGCGATCTCACCAAAAGCAATCTACACATTTAATGCAATCCCCGTCAAAATTCCAATGGCATTCTTCACAGAAATAGAAAAAACAATCCAAGAATTCATTTGGAAGCACAAAAAGACCTTGAATACCTACAACAATTTAAGCAACAAAAATAAGGCTGGTGGTATCACCATACCTGATTTTCACCTATATTACAGAGCCATAGTAAAAAAAAGAAAAGAACAAAGAACATAGGGGCTGGAGGGATGGCTTAGCAGTTAAGGTGTTTGCCTGCAAAGCCAAAGGACCCAGGTTCGATTCCCCAGGACCCACACTAGCTAAATGCACAAGGTGGTGGTGGCACATGCATCTGGAGTTTGTTTGCAGTGGCTAGAGGCCATGGCATGCCCATTTCTCTCTCTCTCTCTCTCTCTCTCTCTCTCTCTCTCTCTCTCTCTTTCTCTGTCTCTCCTTCTCCCTCTTTCTGTGTCAAATGAATAAATAAATAAATATAAAATATTTTGTTAAAAAAAGGAAAAGAGCATGGTACTGGTACAAAAACAGACATGTAGATCAATGGAACATAATAGAGGACACAGATGTAAGTCTGGGTAGCTCCAGCCACCTGATCTTTAACAAAAATACCAAAAATACTCATTGGAGAAAAGACAGCCTCTTCAGCAAATGGTTCTGGGAAAACTAGATATGTATCTGTGGAAGGATGAAAATAGATCCTTATCTCTCTCCATACACAAGATTTGTGTCCAAATGAATCAAAGATCTTAATATCAGACCCAAAACTCTGAAACTGTTAGAGGAAAAAGTAGAGGAAGCCTTTCAACATATTGGTATTGGCAAAGACTTTCTGAACATTAATCTCAGTTGCTCAGGAAATAAAACCACTGATCAAGCGCTGGGGCCACATGAAATTACAAAGCTTTTGTACAGCAAAGGACACTGTGAATAGAGCAAAGAGGTAACCTACAGAATGGGAGAAAATCTTTGCCAGCTATACATCTGACAGAGGATAAGATCTGAGATATACAAAGAACTCCAAAAACTAAATAATAAATCAAACAACCCAATTAAAAATGGGCTATGGAACTAAATAAAGAGTTCTCAAAAGAAGAAATACAGATGGCATATAAACATCTAAAACAATGTTCTACATCCCTAGCCATCAGGGAAATGCATATGAAAACTACTTTTGAGATTCCATCTCTCTTGTCAGAATGGCTACCATCAT
Source organism: Dipus sagitta (assembly GCA_036346955.1). Lineage (NCBI taxonomy): Eukaryota > Metazoa > Chordata > Mammalia > Rodentia > Dipodidae > Dipus > Dipus sagitta. Next base: position 108,795,689 of record CM070777.1, read on the forward strand.
GAAAGCAAATGACAATAAGTGCTGGTGAGGATGTGGAAAAAGAGGAACCCTTCTCCACTGTTGGTGGGAATGCAATCTGGTACAGCCATTATGGAAATCAGAGTGGAGATTCCTGAGACAGCTAAAAATAGATTTACCATATGACCCAGCTATAGCACTCCTAGTAATATATCCTAAGGTCTCATCTCACTACCTTAGAGATACTGGATCAACCACGTTTATTGCTGCTCTATTCACAATAGCTAGGAAATGGAACCAGCCTAGATGTCCCTCAACTGATGAGTGGATAATGAAGATGTGGTGCATTTACACAATGGAGTTCTAGTCAGTGGTAAATAAAAATGGAATTATGAAATTTGCAGGAAAATGGATGGATCTGGGAAGGATTTTACTAAGTGAGGTAACCCAGGCCCAGAAAGTCAAAGGTTACATGTTCTCTCTCATATGAGCATCCTAGCTAAAAATGTCTGTACTTGTATGTGAGTTGGAATAAAACTCAGTAGTAGAGGCCAATAAGATAGAAAGGGAATATAAAGGCAATAGAGAGGGAGATAGGGGGTCTTAATAGGATCGTATTGTATATATGTAAGTAGAACAGATTAATGGGAGTATAAAGGCCTAAATAAGGTCAGGGGAAGAGATTGTAAAGGAAAGGTGGGGGAGGACTAATCAAAAATCTAAGGGGATATGAATAAGTCATATGGAAACCTACCTTTTTGGACAATGGAACACCCAGAAGCCATGGGTTGTTACTAGAAATTTTTCAGTGCCAGGGATGGGATACCTTTCAATGAGTTATTGGCCAGGAAGGTCTCTGATTCCCCTTAAATATTACAGAGCATTATCAAAGCTCTTGCTTTCCCACCAGCAATAGATGGTAAGACCTTATTGCTGAAGACTCCACATACTGGGGCTGCAAGGTCACTGAGAAATCCTGCTGGAGCTGAGCTTAAAACCTCCTCTGTGTAGACAAGCTGACAGAAAGCTGAAAAAAATCTATGCTGCATGTAGTTCAATGGGAGAGAGAGAAATCACCAGTGGAAATACTCAACAGTGAACACTGCAAGCCTTAAATTTGGCCAGTCAGGCCAAATGAGCCAACAGGTGCAATAGTAGCATGTCTGTTATGGGGGAAACCAACTGCTCTCTAATTGAACTGGAGGCCTGCTCCATGGGAGGGAATACATCCCTGATACTGAAAACCTATGACAGGGGTAAACATGAACCCTAGGAGTATAACATCTGCTGGTGTCTGGCTAAGTGTATATACTATGTCCACCAAACTGCTCTTAATGTTCATAACCTTATATTAATGCTGCTCTCACTTTTTGTTAGAGAAGCTTCTCTTTTCAGATGGGGATCACCTTGGAATGACTCAGAAGGCACCATAGTGCTGAGAAGAAGTGACAGAGGAGTGCTCTGCACTGAAACATCTCTATCACACCTTCTAAGGCTCAGGAACCATTACAGAGGTAGTAGAAAGAATATAAGAGCCAAAGGAAAGGTAGGACTCTTTACAACATTATCCTCCAGACACAAAATGGCCTGGATATCCATGACCTTATAGTGCCTGACACTACCTACACAAGACCATTATAATAGGAGGAAAAGATCATGACATCAAAATAAAAGAGAGAGTAGTTGAGAGGGAGAGGGAATATGATGGGTAGTGGAATTTCAAAGGGGAAAGTGTGGGGAGGGTGGCAATGAGCCATGGATTATTTTCTACAGTTATGGAAGTTGTCAATAAAAAGAAAGAAAGAAAGAAAAACAAAATAAAAGAGAGACTGATTGAGAGGGGGAAGGGGTATGATGGAGAGTGGAGTTGCAAATGGGGAAAGTGGGGAGAGGGAGGGAATTACCATGGGTCATTGTTTATAATTATGCAAGTTGTCAATAAAAAAATAAATTAAAAGAAGAAAGGATAGCATTCATGACAGTAATAAGAAATGTGTAATGATCAGCACCATTGAGAGAAGTCTGATTTCCACTAGGACAATAGGAAAGATTCCATCTTGGGAAATTCCAAATGCGCTAGAAGGAGGAAAGCCTAATGTGAGGGTTCCCTGCTCAGTATAACCACCTCAGGAAATTCTTTATCCATGTCAGCCTGGATAGCATCCAGAGACCTCTACAGCTCTGGTCCAATGGGGCCAGACTTCATCTCAAGCTGGCAGCAGAACTTGGCAGCATCATCCACATGTTAATGGTTTGGGGGACATTGTGGTAGAAATGAATATAAAAGCTGAACTGATTCACTGTGTTACTATAAGAGTTACTTGCTAAGGAGCTAAACTTATCTTTAGCAGCAGATGGAAACATTCGAAAGACAGAACTGTCAACAAAGGGCCCAGAGGGATGATAGAAGGATAGATAGTTAAGCTAAAACAAAGTAAAGTAGAGTTCATTGTTAGGGTGGCCTGACTCCAGAAATGATTGATACGCAAATTGCCATATCTTGTTTGTTCACTTATGCCTCCCCTCAGCAATGAAAACTATACAATAAAAATAAAATCTCAGCTTGAGGTCAGAGCTTCTTTGGAGAGCATCTCATGCACTCTTGGCCCCCATGTAAATAAACTCCTCTACTTTCACTCATACTGGCATTGGTGTCATCTCTCCAGAGCATTTCTGCAACATGTCTGGAGGCCCCAGTGAGATTTTTTTCTTTTGCCACTACCCAATTAGTCAAGAAGGGCTGCTGCTCCTGGGCCTCCCAGCCTGCCAACAGTCCCTAAAAATGGAAAATATGTGCCCCCAACATGATTGCAAGGATCCCCTTCCAGGTGGCCCAAGGAGACTGTGAAACCCAAGACCAGAGGTCCTGAGTAGAATGAGACTAGATTGAGCCAGTTATCCAAACCCAGTAAGAATGCCCCAGCTAAAATGGAAATTGGAAATTAGAATTCAAAATTTGGATTGTGACAAGTCATGTCTGAATTATACTTGAAGTGATTTCGAGGTATGGAAGAGCCAGTGTGGACTGATCCCTGCAGGAGAGAGTTCCAAACCCTGTGGTGGTTCCAAGGTAATGGCCCTCCTTCCATCATAACTGAAGTTGTTCCAATCTTGGTAACTACCTAGATCAGGATTATCAGTGGGATTAGATAATGAAAAACTTTTTACACTCTAAACGAATGAATGTATGAGGGGGAGATACCATCTGGAATCTGGATAAAAAGTGTTCTTGATATGAATGTAAGTGTATACAAGTATGTATGTGGCTCACAGCTCTAAGGCTGCAGAAAGATTTCTGTCCTAAACAGTACATGCTCAAGAAAGCTTTGTCTTTGTGTCTGTTCTGCAGCAGCAACACAGTAGGAAATTCATTGTGGGGGAAGTCCTCCACCAAGCCCCACTGTCCTAGACTCCATGATCAAAACTAAACTATATTTCAAAAGGGAATATTTAGGAGATTATAATACTAAAATGACACCAGGAAAGTTAAAGGCCACTGTGAATTAGGATGGCAAGCTTTTTTTGTTTTGTTTTGTTTTGTTGGGGTTTTTTTGTTTTTGTTTTTCAAGGTAGGGTCTCACTCTGGTCCAGTCTGACCTGGAATTAACTATGTAGTCTCAGGGTGGCCTCGAACTCATGACAATCCTCCTACCTCTGCCTCCCAAGTGCTGGGATTAAAGGCATGCGCCACCATGCCCATAGGATGGCCAGATTTTAATTTTGAATAGCCACCAGAGAAAATACTGAAAGTAACTAAGGTGATAGGCAGGGGAAAATGCAAGATTCCCCTAGTCCTAAAAGTTATAAAATAGAAAGATCAGGTAGCTGCCCTGTAGCCCTAAGAGAAATCCAAAACTTTCTCTGGAATTAAAAAAAAAAAAAAGCTGCTCAGCTAGAATCAGACAAAAGCTTCAAGGCCAGAGATCACCACCATCACACACAGCTGCCTCCTAACACATTCTCCAATAATGAGGTACTGGCTGGCAGAACTTAAAAATGGCTAAACCTGGAGTAGGGGTAAGATGGAGGCATAGTAGCCATGCCAAATCAGCCTAGGGAGGAAAAAAGCAGAAAAACAGCAAAAATACACTTTTCTGCCAAAAAGTAAAGGTGTATAAGGAAATATCCACCACATCAGAGAAGGAGAAGAGACTCATATTTTCTAGCAAACAAGAAACCTGCCAGCCCAAATCCCACTGGTGTGCTGGCAGCCCCAATCCACATGCCTGCCTGGCCAGTGCAGAGCTGCAGAGGCAGAAACCAGGTGGAGGAATTTTTGACTCACATCAGCCTCCTGACAAAGTCAAGAAACCTGAAGGGGAAGACATAAGGGACCAGGAGAGCAGCTGCAGAAGGAGAACACAAACAGGACTAACTGAGCAGCTCAGATACAACTCCAGGCATCTTGCACAGCCTCCCATCCCCAAAACACCATTGCCACAAGCTACTGGAGAACTCATCCACCCCCTGGCCACATGACATCCAGCACAGCAAATCATAACACCAGATCTACTGACTCAAGCAGCCTAACCAAATCCATAGCACAATAGAAAGGGATTGATGTGGGCATTCAGCATTGATGACATTGGAAGCCATTCTAAGAGGTAACAGGACCTTCTTACACAAATCCAGGTACATAGGACTGGAAGTGCTAATTTCATCTTCCATACTAGATTTTATTGATATATTCTTGGTCAGCTTTACCATTCTCAAATAAGCTATATTATGTTATGTTGCTGACTATTGTTGCCTTTGACATTTCCTGATTAACAGTGTCTTTGTCTTTTTCCTCTGTCATTATAGGGGGCAGGGTCTGACTTGGCCCCAGGCTGACCTGGAACGCATTTTAGACCAGAGATCTCAGGCTCACAGTTGACAGGATTAAGGGTGTGGGGTGGTACATACCTTAGGGACTTTGGCTTTATTAGATTATCTGTTTGTTTTAATCTCTACTCTTGCATAAATACTCTGTGCTGCTTTTGATTGAATATGTATATTGCTGAGTTGAATTTTAGAATTGGCCAGTAATTCGCTCCACCAGCTTACTAGAATACTTGAATAGCAGGCAAACATAACACCTAGAGTTACTTCTGCTATTACTCTGGAAGTATAAGACCTACACCTGGCACCTTAAACTCCTACACTGAAGATATATAAAGTTGGATTTACAGAGCTAACTACACTGTAGATAATTAGAAAACTCAAGCATCAAATTAACACAAGGTGCAAATATCTCTACATAATAATACAAGAAACACACAAAAAAATGAAGACAATACAATCCCACCAAAAATTATAAATCCGAATGGGGCATGGTGGCACACACCTTTAATCTCAGCACTCGGGAGGCAGAAGTAGGAGATCACTATGAGTTTGAGGCCACCCCAAGACTACATAGTGAATTCCAGGTCAGCCTTGACCAGAGTGAGACCCTACCTCGAAAAAAAATATATAAGTCCATCAGAAGTGACCTCCAGTGAGAGTGCTTTAGATGAAATGCCTGACAAAGATTTCAAAAAAAAAAGATTATATCTATATATCTATGCTCAAAGAAATCAAAGGAAACAAGGAAGAAACCAAAGTCCTGAAGGAATCCCAAGAGAACACAGAAACCAACTTAATGAAATAAGTAGATCAATATAAGACATGAGTAAGAAAATGGAAATGATGAAAAAGTACCTATCAGAAATACTAGAAATGCAAAGCAGAGTAGATCAAGTAGAAAACTCCATAAAAGTCTCACCAATAGAATGAATCAGAAGAGGACAGAATATCTGAACTAGAAGACAAAGTGGCACCATAGCACTGAGAAGAAGTGACAGGAGTGCTCAGCACTGCAATATCTCGATCACACCTTCCAAGGCTCAGGGTCCATTGTGGAAGAGGTGGCCAAAAGAATGTAAGAGCCAAAGGAAGTGTAGGACTCCTTACAATGTACTCCTCCAGACACAAAATGGCCTGGATATCCATGACCTCACAGTGCCTGACACTACCTACACAAGACCATTATAATAGGAGGAAAATATCATGATATCAAAATAAAAGAAAGACTAATTGAGAGGGGGAGGGGTGTGATGGAGAGTGGAGTTGCAAAGGGGAATGTGGGGGGGATGGAATTGCCATGGTTTATTGTCTGTAATTATGGAAGTTGTCAATAAAAATAAAAATAAAAAAGAAGACAAGGTGGCAGATCTGACACAGTCCAACTAATAGGAAGGCATGAATGTAAATTTCAAGACATTTGGGACACTATGAAGAGATCAAACATAAGAATTCAGGGCACAGTAGGAGAAGAATTTCATTCCAAAGGCATAACAGGTTATTTTCAAGAAAATCATACAAGACAACTTCCCCCCAAGTAGGGAAAGTGATGCCAATACAGATACAGGAAGCCTATAGAACACCAAACAGACAAAATCAGGGAAGAACCTCTCACTGTCACATTATAATTAAACTACAAAACACCAAACCAAAGAAGATGTATTGAAAGCAATTAGAGGGAAAAATCAAGTCAAATACAAAGGCAAGCCCATCAGGATCACAGCAGATTACTCAACACAAACTCTAGAAGCCAGAAGGCCTGGAATGATATATTCCATGTTCTGAAAGATAACAACTGTCAAGCAAGATTACTTTCCCTAGCAAAGTTATCCATCCAAATTGACAGAGAAATAAGGACATTCCTCAGCAAAAACAAGCTAAAGATATATGTGAACACTAAAACAGCTCTACAGAAAATACTTCAAAGGATCCTCCTTGCTGAAGAGCAAGAAAAGAAACAGGAAAAAATAAACCATACTCAAATAAGACTTAATACAATAGAGTAAAGGAAAAACAAGAAAAACTACAAAACAAGAAGAGTGGCAAGAAGAAATACATACCTTTCAATATAATTCTTAATATCAATGACCTCAATGCCCAAACCAAAAGACACAGGTTTGCAGACTGGATTAAAAAGCAAAATCCTTCTATTTGTTGCCTTCAAGAAACTCAGCTTTCCATAAAATATGGACAGTATATTAAGGTGAAAGGTTGGAAATGGAATTTCAAGCAAATGGGCCTAGAAAACAAGCAGGTGCCCCTATCTTTTGTGTGTGGGAGCAGAGGGACAAAGTTTTACTGGGTAAAAAGAAAGAAAACAAAGAAAGCTGGTGCACCAGGTCTGCATCCCAGAGTTTGGGATCTCAGGATACAGCCGTAATCTGTTCACCAGTGTCAGCTTTTATTGGAAATAACCACATGATGTTTATAGTAAACAGGGAGTTAAACCACAAAGTCACATATTGTTAAACAAGAGGGGGGGGGCTATGACAAGAAGTCACAAGGTGACATAGGTCACATAGGCAGAACTGAGGCAAGAAACATTCTATGCCATGTAATCACAAAGATATTTAGAAGAGATACAGGGAGGTCATGGTGCATTGCACAGAAGGATCATCCCATTCCTTAGTTAATAGTAAACACCTGTATTTCACAGAGGGATCATCCCATTCCTTTCATATTCCGTTTTCCACTTCCCCCTCTGATACGACACAAAGTCAAATCCTTGACTCGTGAAGAAGAGTGTCTAGGGCGTTTCATCTAAGGGGGTTGTATTGTGTCCATAATAACATGAGTTTAACAGAATTTATTTTATTCTTTATATATCTACTTAGAGCATTAATAATGCAGGGCCCTATGGTAAGGCCTAAGAGCAGTAGTATCAGGGGGCCAGCAATAGAGGAGACAAGGAACTTCGCCATGGAGACCAGCTAAACATGGACTAAAACCAGTTACTAGTGGCTTGTCTCTGAAGTTCTCTTTCTTTGAGATTTTTCTCTAACTAAAGCCAGTGTATTTCATATTATTCCTGACTGATTGGCATAGAAGCAACAAGTTCCCTGGTTACCAGTTAAAAGTTAATTCCCAGTATTATTTTAAAGGCTAATTAACATTTTCTGGACCTGAATCCCAGGGCAATAATTTATTCCCTCAATGTCTCTGCTGAGTAAATTAGATGATATATACATCACCAAAACTGGTATAAACTTGTAATGAAGCCCATGACCACCTTCAGACTAAATGGCAACAATGAGACTTCAAGGAGCAGCCTGTTCCTGTGTTCTTCTACTAGCTTATTAAGGCAGCATCTTCAGGAATCAGGTCCAGTTCAATTTGAATCAGTGAAACAAGTGCAGAAAATGACTGGTTAAAGTCAAGAAACTAGAAGCTTTCTTTTCAAGCAACTGGTCAAGAAACCTCTGTGTGTACTTTGCGAGAAATCACAGTAAAAAAAAAAAAAATAGTATTAGGAAAGAAAATATTACATTTGATTATAACTTTTCTTCCATACCTGACTTCTCAGTCATGACTCACCAGGCATAACATCCAGAGGTAAAATTCCTCATCATCTTTCCTGTACCACAAAATATTAGCTGGGTGAGGTGGCACATGCCTTTAATCCCAGCACTCAGGAGGCAGAGGTAGGATTTCCATGAGTTCAAGACTATCCTGAGACTACATAGTACATCCCAGATCAGCCTGGGCTAGAGCGAGATCCTGCCTCGAAAAACCAAAAAAAAAAAAAAAAAAGTGAGTATGGAAAAAATAAGTTTAAAAAAAGAATTGAGTGTGGACTGGGGATGTAGCTCAGTTAGTAGAGTGCTCAACTAGTATAGAGAAAGCCTTGGGCTCAATACCCATCACTGAATGAAACAGGGTGTGGTAGCACATACCTGTAACCCCTGCACTGGGGAATTGGAAACAAGCAGAACAGAAGTTCAATGTCATCCTCCATGTAGTAAATCCTATAGAAACCTGCCTGGGCTGTGTGAGACATCTTAAAAGAACAGAAACAGGAAAAGTGAGAATGTTTACATATCTTCAGTTATCGTTCTATGATGGTAAGTTATGGAATCTACCTGAATAGTCAATTCTACTATTTTTGTAGTATTTTGTTATTAAACTCCTCACTTCGGCTTATTTTAAATTTTTTTATTGATCACAATAAGAAGAAGATAAAAGGGAAAGTTTTGAGTCCTTTACACAGTGATGCTCCAAAAATAACTATCCCTGACTAGTGGCATCTTTCCAGATGTCTGTCTATACACTCACAGCCAAAGTCACACTATGTGTAAGGTTGCATATAATCATGTCCAAGTCATTACGTATAAGTGTACCATTTTATTCCAAAATAGAAATAATTTATGTAGCCATTTCTTATTGTGAAATTTTTATTGTTTACAATAGTTTATTATGATAATCCTGAACATCTTTAAGCAGTTACCTACATATGTTTATGCTGGTATAAAATAACATGAACATGAAATTTTCAAATATGAAACAGATAAATATTCCAAACACTGAAGGCTAATGAGCAGAAGGTGTTTCAGAAGCCTGAGCCTCCCAGTTGCTGTGTGCATTGCCTTCAACCTTACATCCCCATGATTATGATAGTACAAGGACATAGATGGACCTCCACTGGGAATTTGTTCCAGAGAAGCAATCAGCTCAGAAGTGATCTCCATGGACTATACTTTCAAGAAGTTCGGAGTCAGACGACAGGGTAAATACCCCCAACATATCCTTACTTTAGCAGGTCACAGGAGGAACCCTGTTTAGCTTGTAAGGACAACTTTTCCCTAGTTTTCACTAACAAACTCATTGGACACATGGGGATCCAGGTCCAGATAAATGTTTAAAGTATTTTAAACAAACCATTCCTAAAATTATGAACAACCTGTTATCACTCTTCTATTAGATAAAATGGAGATAGTGGGCTAGGGAGATGTCTCCATAGTTAAAAGAGTTTGGCAACTAGAGTTCAGATCCCAGCACCCACATAAAGCCAGTACACAGTGCCTCAAAATCTGTAATACCAAAGCACCTACAGCAATGAGAGGCTGAGTCAGGAGAATCCCAAAGCTCTATGGCCATTAGTCTGACTTTGCAGTGGTAAATAAACAAGAGAGACCCTGTCTCAAGAAAGGTGGGGTTCAAGACCAACACCCCAAGGTTGTTCTCTGACCCCTACACATACCCATACGTACTTACATATATATATATGCTTATGTACATTCAGAGGAGAAAGGAATTTATACAGAATTCAGTACTGCGAAGCTTTCTTTTTTCTTTTTTTTTTTTTTTTTTTTTTTTTTTTTTTTTTTTGAGGCAGCATCTCACTCTAGCTCAGGCTGACCTGGAATTCACTATGTAGTCTCAGGGTGGCCTCGAACTCATGGCGATCCTCCTACCTCTGCCTCCCAAGTACTGGGATTAAAGGCGTGCACCACCACGCCCGGGCCTGCGACGCTTTCTTGATCTCTGTTCCCAGCCACAAAAACTAAACCCATAAAAAGAGTAGCGCACTCCTACATTGGCAAATTGGGGCTTGTTATCAACCAGAGCAAAAGGAAGCAGGCTGATGTGTTGGAGATGGCCATGGTAAAGTGAATCACCAAGACATTAGAGACAGTAGCACCAGGGAAAGATGGCATGTGTCTACTACAGTCATGGGAAAGGAGTTTCATAGCTGTGAGAGAAAAAGAACACAAAGTGAAAAAAAGAAAAGATGCATTCAGGAGAGGCTGACAACCACTGAACTGGGCTAAAGAAAAAGTTTCCTCAGTTGCATTTTTGTGCTGTTTTTTCAAGGTAGGTTTTCACTCAAGCCCTAGCTGACCTGGAATTCACTATGTAGTCTCAGGGTGGCCTTGAACTCATGGTGGTACTTCTTCTGCCTCCCAAGTGCTAGGATTAAAGGCCTGCACCACCATGACTGGCTGGGTTGGAATTTTAAGATAGTTTGTAAAGGGCCAGTATGAAACCAACAGACACTGTGTTTGGATCATATTGGACAGAGAAATTGCCTTCAAGCAGATTTCAGTGGAACTCTGGGACCACCACATAATAGTGCTGGGCTCTGCTCCCCTTCCTAAATCACTTCTCTCATTCTCATCTTCACAGGCAGCAAAACTAAATGATGAAAAACCAAACTTTGACCCAGTTTATTCTTCTGGGACTCACGGACATCCCCGAGCTTCAGATATGCATTTTCGTATTTCTCTTCCTCACCTATGTGCTCAGCATCACTGGGAACCTGACAATCATCATTCTCACACTACTCGATTCCCACCTCCAGACGCCCATGTATTTCTTCCTCCGGAACTTCTCCCTCCTGGAAATCTCCTTCACGTCCACCTTCACCCCTAGGCTGCTCTTCAGCATCTTGACTGGAATCAAGACCATCAGCTTTGCCGGCTGCTTCACTCAGTATTTCTTTCTCATCCTCTTTGGAGCCACCGAGTTTTACCTCCTGGCTGCCATGTCCTTTGACCGCTACGTGGCCATCTGCAAACCCCTGCACTACACTACCATCATGAGCAACAGGGCCTCCACCCAGCTGGTCCTCTGCTCCTGGCTCAGTGGATTCCTGATCATCTTATTCCCCATCATCCTGACCACTCAGTTGGATTTCTGTGCATCCAACGTGCTCAATCACTACTACTGTGACTATGGACCCCTTGTGGAAATAGCATGCTCAGACACAAGGGTCCTGGAAGTGCTCGATTTTATCTTAGCAGCTGTCACCTTGCTGGTCACCCTGGCTCTGGTGATTCTCTCCTACACACACATCATCAGGACCATTCTGAAGATCCCTTCTGCACAGCAGAGGGCGAAGGCCTTTTCCACGTGTTCTTCCCACATGATTGTCATCTCCCTCTCTTACGGAAGCTGCATCTTCATGTATGTAAGGCCTTCAGCAAGAGAAGGGGTGGCTTTCAATAAGGGTGTTGCTGTGTTCCATAACTCAGTTGCCCCTTTACTGAACCCGTTCATTTACACTCTAAGGAATAAACAGGTGAAACAAGCCTTCAAGGATGTGGTCAGAAAAATAGTGAATCTATATTCACATTAGTGGCCCCAAAGTGAGTGTAAATGTCAAATAATATTCTGGAAGTTCTTCCTCTTTTACTAAAATAATTTCTCAGATAAAGTGAATATGAGCACATATCAAATTTTTTTTAATTTCTTGACAAAATATCCAAAAGCTATTATACAATTCATCAAAAAAACTTACTTACATTATTGAAGAAGAGTGATATGTCAAGCATATGTCTTTGTTGTTTCATCAATGTCTTAGTTTTGTTTTGTGAAAATGTCAACCAGCATTCTTTTTTAATTTAATTGTATTTTTTATTAAGACCATATTTTGTATTGGATACATCATGTGTCGGTACCATCTTTTCCCTTCTCCCTTCTGGCATTCCACTGGGAATTCCTCCTCAGTGGGGTTGCTGGTATTCCCCATGGGGTTGTAGTTTATGCCTTGTGGGAGCAGCAGTCAGTTACTGGGGGAAGGAAATGCCCCTGGGTATGACATCCCAACCTGTGGCTCTTAAAATCTTTCTGCACCCCCTTCTGCAAAGAAGCCCTGAGCCTTGGTAGGTATGTTTTTTTGTTTTGTTTTGTTTTGTTTTGTTTTGGAGGTGTGAGTGAATTTTTATTGGGAAGGGAAGTTGTCAACTCAAACAGCAGCAAATGAAAATGAATAAGGAAACTTCCTGGTGTCACAGACAAACATGACCTCCAAAATATGTGGCATAGGAGGCATTTGGATTTGTGACCCCAAGCCCAGCTACATTAAGTGCTTTCCCATTCAACCTAACACTTCTGGATTCTTACTAAAAAGGAATATGCAGTAAGCGCACCAAAAAGCTGCTTTCTGAAAGGAGTCAGGGAGGGAATGTAGAAATTAAGAAGCTATGTGGAACACTCTAAGTTGTAATTGACTACATTTTCATATCTTCACAGTAATGCAAAACACAGTCACTTGGTAGAACTGGTTCAGGTTACTTAAATACCAAATACATTTTTAGTGCTCTACATAGGTGTCTGGAAGTTACTTATGTTTACCTGAAATGAAGCTATTAATACTTTTCTACAGCAGTAACTGCACACCAGGAAAGCCAAAACAAACACAAGTCAAGGAATGGAGTTTTCCCAAAGCTGCAGTGTGAAAAGACTATAAACAGTTGGTTCCATACACACGAATGGGTTTCTCTGCTATAGGAAATCCGAGTGGAGTAAGGAATGGAGATGTAAAAAGGTTTTCTTGCCGGGAAGGAGGAGGACACCCTGTATGCCTTTAGTTTTCAGCACCCTCTGCTGCACCACGTTCTTTTCCTGCACTGTCTGATGTCCATAATGTTAAGTTGTCGCTAAGCAACTGCATGATGAGGGTGCTGTCTTGTAGGAGTCTTCATTCAGTGTGTCAAGTTCAGCGATGGCCTCATCAAAAGCCGTCTTAGCCAGTGTGCAGGCAAGTTCTGCGTTATTAAGGAGCTCATAGTAAAATACAGAAAAGTTAAGAGCCAGGCCCAGGCGAATTGGATGCGTGGGCTGCATCTCTTTCTTGCTTATATCGAATGCCTCTTGGTAAGCTCCTTGAGAATTATCTATCGTTTCTTTTCGATCATCACCACATGCGACTTCAGCAAGGTATTGGAAATAATCTCCCTTCATTTTCAGATAGAAGACCTTACTCTCTGGATTAGCTGCATTGGCTATCAAATACTTATCCAACAATTCCAGGACTGTGGTGCAAATCGACCTCAGCTCCGACTCCACTTTCTCCTGATAGTCCTTAATCAGCTGCAACTTCTTGTCGGAGGTGCCGGTTTTCTGCTCAATGCTGGAGATGACCCTCCAGGCGGACCTGCGACCCCCAACCACGTTCTTGTAGACCACCGAGAGCAGATCGCACTCCTCCTTGGTCAACTCGGCGCCCTGCTCCGTCAAGGCCTTCATGCAGGTGGCCATGTCCTCGAAACGCTCGGCTTGCTCGGCCAGCTTGGCCTTCTGGATCAGCTCGGTCTTATCCATGGTGCCGAGGGGCGAGGACGAGGCGAGAGGACCAGCGCCGACCCGGATAGGGGGGAGTCCTTCCACTCTCCGCAGCCGCTACGCGACTCCCCGGGCAGGTATGTTTTAAGTCTACTTCAGTGATGAGTTCTTAGGAACCTCTGTATTTCTGCTTTGGCATGTGTTGAGTATCCTCAGGACCTGTCTCATTCACCCTAGTGCTGATTGTCAGGCTCACCATGGAAGCAGCACTCTTGCTCCTCTCCCCAGTTCCTCGGTGGTTTCATCTGGGCCTTGGCTAAAATGCAAGAAGTAGTTTATCTCCTTGAGTCTCACTACCTTCTGAAAAAGACAAACAGATTCTCCAATGGAGAATGAATTCAGCACGGGTTAAATCAGATAAACCTTATTAATTTAGGGAGATTTTGATGGCTGTAGCCCCTCTTTTATCCAAAGACTAATGGGAGCTTGACATTGGAGAACACAATCTTTGCATCCAAAGGACTCTTACCTGGATCCCAGTTCCAGATATGGGTTCCTTTCCATTGAGCAGATCTCTTGGCCGTTCAGAAAGCCATTGGTTACCCACCAAGGCTGTTGCCACCATTGTGGTGGTGTATAATTCTAGTCAGTCTGGTTGCTTTTGAGTAGCTTAGACCCTACTTACTTACACATTGTTGGTCACTTTTCCCCAGTAGCTCATGTAGTGCTTTCCAGCACTAGACGGGCTATCTGGAGACTGGCTCTCTTAAGGACTCCAGCCAGGTCTTTCCTGTTCTGTGTTGGCAGCATATGGTGTCTTCAGCAATAGGGTCTTACCTTTTACCTCAGGTGGGTAATCAAGTGCTTGGACAGAAGCCTGTCTTTTTTTCTTAATATTTTATTTTTATTTATTTATTTGAGAGAGAAACAAAGAGGCAGAGAGAAGGAGAGAAAGAATGGGGATGCCAGGGCCTCCAGCCACTGCAAGCAAACTCCAGATGCATGTGCCACCTTGTGCATCTGGTTTACATGGGTACTAGGGAATGGAACCTGGGTCCTTTAGCTTTGCAGGCAAGCACCTTAACCACTAAGCCAGCCCAAGAAGCCTGTCTTCCTTTGGGGACCTCGAAGTTCTCTCCAATCAACAGCCAATGTGGGAGGCACTGATTTCTGGTATTAGGAGTTACACGCAAGAAGCAAAATATTTTAAGGTTAGGTTTCATCCCACCCTCTCCAGGACCCTTCTTTTCAGAGGCCTTCCCTAAACTCATGTTGAGGGTTAAATCTTTTAGTCTACCTTCAAGGAGAAAGGTTCCTATGGTACCAGTTCATTTTTTTTTTTTTTTTTTTTTTTGGTTTTTCGAGGTAGGGTCTCACTCTAGCTCAGGCTGACCTGGAATTCACTATGGAGTCTCAGGGTGGCCTCGAACTCAAGGCGATCCTCCTATCTCTGCCTCCCAAGTGCTGGGATTAAAGGCGTGCGCCACCACGCCCGGCTGCCAGTTCATTTTTGTTTTAGCTTTGTGTTTGTTTCCCCACAACCTCTCCTTTCCCTCCCCCCACACCCTTCCATCCCTCTTGTCTGGGCCTCAAATTGCCTAACGGGTATGCCAACAACTCAAGCTGATGCAGGTTAGGAACTGCAGATAAGTAAGAACATGTGGTGTTTGTCTTTCTGTGATGGTGTGTTTTTGCTGAGTAAGATCTGTTCCAAGTCCATCCACGTCCCTACAACTTTCATTGTATCATTTTTTCTTAATGCTGAGTAGAATTCAATTGTGCAAATGTACCACAACTTCATTATCAATTCCTCCAATGATGGGCACCAGGTTTGATTCCAGTTCTTAGCTATTATGAGTTGAGCAGCTATAAATATAAACATGGTCAACCACATATCTCTGTAGTTAAGCATGGAGCATTCAGGGTAAATGCCCAATAAGGGAATAACTGGGTCACTTGGTAGTTCTATATTCACCTTTTTCAGGAATCTCCATATTGATTTCCATAGTGGTTGTACAAGTTTGCATTTCCACCAACAGTGAATGAGGCTTTCTCTTTCCCCACATCCTCAATATTTGTTGTTTGATCTTTTGATTGCCATCCTTACTGGAATAAGATGGAATCTCATAGTTCTTTTAATTTGCATTTCCCCGAGGGTGAGGGATGTTGAATATTTTCTTAGTGTTTATTCGCCATTTGTATTTCTTCCTCTAATAACTCCCTATTCAATTCTCTACCCCATTTTTTAGTGGGTTGTTTGATTTTTATTGTTTAGTTTTGTGGGTTCTTTGTATATTCTAGATATCAGGCCTCTGTCAGCAGTATAACTGGAAAAGATTTTCTCCCATTCTGTGGGTAATATATTAACTTTATCTATAGTATATTTGTCTGTGCAAAAACTATTTAGCTTCATGAGATCCCATCGGTTGAGTGATTGTTTAATTTCCTGGGCTACTGGGATATTGTTCAGGAAGTCTTTCCTCACTCCTGTATCATGAAGAGATTCTTCTATTTTTTTCTTCCAGTAGTTTAAGAGTCTTATGTCTTATATTGAGGTCTTTAATCCATTTGGAATTAATTTTGAGTATGGTGAGATGAGTGGCTCTAGTTTCGGTTTTCTACATGTGGTTATCCAATTTGTCCAGCACCATTTGTTAAAGACGTTGTCTTTTCTCCAGTGTACATCATTGGCACCTTTGTCAAAGCTCAAGTAGCTATAGTTACTTGACATAACAGCCAGGTCTTCAATTCTGTTCCATTGGTCTGTATGTCTATTTTTATGCTAATACCATGCTGTTTTGTTACTGTGGATTTATACTATACCTTTAGATCAGGTATGCAGATACCCCCAGAGATGTTTCTTTTGCTGAGGATATGTTTGGATATCCAAAGCCTGCTGCCATTCCATATGAATTTTGAGATCATTTTTCTATCTCTGTGAAAAATTATGCTAGAACTTTTTGGTATTGAATTAAATCTATATATTGCTTTTGATAGAATTGCTGTTTGCACTGTATTAATTCTACCTATCCAGGAGCATGGGAGGTCTTTCCATCTTCTCTTGTCCTCCTCAGTTTCTTTCCTGAGTATTTTTATACTTTCATTGTATAGGTATTTCACATTTTTGGTTAGTGTTATTCCAAGGTATTTGCTTTTTTGTGTGTGGCTATTGTAAATGGGACAGTATTGTAATAGTTGTGGCTGAATGGTTAAGGCAATGGACTAGAAAATGGGACAGTATTGCTCATTTCTTTCTTTGCAAATTTGTGTTTTGCATACAGAAAGGCTACTGATTTTTGTGTGTTCATTTTGTATCATGCCACTTTGCTGAAGGAATTAATCACCTTTAGAAGTTTTGAGATGGAGACTTTCAGGTCATTTATGTATAGGATCATGTCATCTGCAAATAGGGCTAACTTGACTTCTTCCTTTCCAATTTTAATCCCTTTTATTTCTCCTTGCCAGCATTTATTTTTATTTGATTTTTTTGATGTTTGCTATCCTTATTGGGGTAAGGTGGAATTTCATAGTTGTTTTCATTTGCATTTCTCTGATGATTAGGGATGATGAACATTTTCTCAAGTGTATGTTTGCCATTTGTATTTCTTCCTCTGTGAACTGCCTGTTCAGCTCTTTGCCCCATTTTGTGAGTGGGGTGTTTGACCTCTTACTGTTTAGATTTTTGAGTTCTTTGTAGATTCTAGAGATTAGGCCTCTATCAGTTGGATAACCTGCAAATATTTTCTCCCATTCTGTGGGTAATCTATTAGCATTGCTTATTGTATGCTTGTCTGTAAAGAAACTCTTCAGCTTCATGTGATCCCATTGGTTGAGTGACGGTTTAAGTTCATGAGCTACTGGGGTTTTGTTCAGGAAGTCTTTTTCCATTCCTATATCATGGAAAGTACTTCCTAAATTTTCTTCCACTAGTAGTCGAGTTTCGGGTCTTATATTGAGGTCTTTGACCCATTTGGACTTGAGTGTAGTGCATGGTGAAATATGTGGATCAAGTTTCAGTTTCCTGCATATGGTTATCCAGTTTGTCCAGGACCATTTGTTGAAGATGCTGTCTTTTTTCCAGCCTATATTGTTTGGGCCTTTATCGAATATCAAGTAGCTATAGTTGCTTGACCCAAAGTCGGGGTCCTCAAGTCTATCCCATTGGTGGCTGGAGGCTCTTGCACACAAAGGGTTTATTTGGCTTACAGATTCAAGGGAAAGCTCCATGATGGCAGGGGAAAACAATGGCATGAGCAAAGGTGGGCATCACTCTCTGGCCAATATAAGGTGGACCATAGCAACAGGAGAGTGTGTCAAACACTGGCAAGAGGAAACTGTTATAACACCCATAAGCCCACCCCCAACAAAACACCACCTCCAGGAGGTGTTAATTCCCAAGCCTCCATCAGCTGGGAACATAGCATTCAGAACATCTAAGTTTATGGAGGACATCTGAATCAAAACACCAACACTGGGTATAGATGTTTGAAGTGAAAGTGCTAATTCCACCTTCCATATCACAGATACTGCTAAAGAAAAAATATTCCCAGAAAGGGAAAAATTCAAAACCCAGCCCACTAAGACCAAAATACTGATTTATTAGATCTGATGCAAGTTTTATACTTTGGCCTTTTTAGTGGATGATTTTTTTTTTTTTTTTTTTTTTTTGGTTTTGGTTTTGGTTTTTTTGTTTCTTTTTTGAGGTAAAGTCTCACTCTAGTCCAGGCTGACCTGGAATTTACTCTGTATTCTCAGGGTGGCCTCGAACTCATGGCTATCCTCCTACCTCTGCCTCCCGAGTGCTGGGATTAAAGGCATGCACCACCACGCCCAGCTTGGTACTTTGGCCTTTTTAAATAATTTATGTGTTAGAATTAACTTTAATCACTTTTGATATTCCTTAACTTTTTTAGGGGGGTGTGGTTTTCCAGGTAGGGTCTCACTGGGGGGGGGGTGACAATCATCATTCTCACACTACTCGATTCCCACCTCCAGACGCCCATGTATTTCTTCCTCCGGAAACTCTCCCTCCTGGAAATCTCCTTCACGTCCACCTTCACCCCTAGGCTGCTCTTCAGCATCTTGACTGGAATCAAGACATAGCTTTGCCGGCTGCTTCACTCAGTATTTCTTTCTCATCCTCTTTGGAGCCACCGAGTTTTACCTCCTGGCTGCCATGTCCTTTGACCGCTACGTGGCCATCTGCAAACCCCTGCACTACACTACCATCATGAGCAACAGGGCCTCCACCCAGCTGGTCCTCTGTCCTGGCTCAGTGGATTCCTGATCTTCTTATTCCCCATCATCCTGACCACTCAGTTGGATTTCTGTGCATCCAACGTGCTCAATCACTACTACTGTGACTATGGACCCCACTTGTGGAAATAGATGCTCAGACACAAGGGTCCTGGAAGTGCTCGATTTTATCTTAGCAGCTGTCACCTTGCTGGTCACCCTGGCTCTGGTGATTCTCTCTACACACACATCATCAGGACCATTCTGAGATCCCTTCTGCACAGCAGAGGGCAAAGGCCTTTTCCACGTGTTCTTCCCACATGATTGTCATCTCCCTCTCTTACGGAAGCTGCATCTTCATGTATGTAAGGCCTTCAGCAAGAGAAGGGTTGGCTTTCAATAAGGGTGTTGCTGTGTTCATAACTCAGTTGCCCCTTTACTGAACCCGTTCATTTACACTCTAAAGGAATAAACAGGTGAAACAAGCCTTCAGGATGTGGTCAGAAAAATAGTGAATCTATATTCACATTAGTGACCCCAAAGTGAGTGTAAATGTCAATATAATTATTCTGGAAGTTCTTCCTCTTTTACTAAAATAATTTCTCAGATAAAGTGAATATGAGCACATATCAAAATTTTTTTTTTTTTTTTTTTTTTTTTTTTTTTTTTTTTTTTTTTTTTGGTTTTGGTTTTGGTTTTGGTTTTGGTTTTGGTTTTGGTGATGGCTTAGGGCGCATGCCATGCCTGCGAAGCCCAAGGACCCAGATTCAATTCTCCAGGTCCCACATAAGCCAGATGCACATGTGGCGCATGTGCCTGGAGTTCGTTTGCAGTGGCTGGAGGCCCTGGTGCACCCATTCTCTCTCTTCTCTCTCTCTCTCTCTCTCTCTCTCTCTCTCTCTCTCTCTCTGTCTCTCAAATAAATAAATAAAAAATAAATAAATAAAAGTAAATTTTAAAAAAATGTAAAAAGAGAGAGAGAGAGAACTGGCTCACCAGAATGTCCAGCCAGTGTAATCAGTGCAATCAAACGCAGATGAGTGTGCTCCCTTGTGTGCATGTGCGGCCTTGTGCATTTGCATCACTTTGTGAATCTAGCTTATGTGGGACCTGAAGAGTTAAATATGAGTCCTTAGGCTTTGCAGGCAAGCACCTTAACCACTAAGGCATCTTCCAGCCCTTTTTTTCTTTCTTTATTTGAAAGGCAGAAAGAGGCAGACAGCGAGTGAGCACATGCACATCAGGGCCTCCTGCCACTGCAAATGAAATCCAGACATACGTGCCACTTTCTGCATGTGACTCTATGTAAGTACTGAGGTATTGGACCTAGGATGTCAGGCCTTGCAAGCAAGTGCCTTTAACCTCTAAACCATCTCTCCAGCCCATAGTGTGTTTTTTAATGCAGGGTTTTGCTCTGTCCCAGACTAACCTGGAACTCACTGAATCCCAGGCCAGCATTTTGCTCCTAGAGTTCCAAGTAAATATGCTACCTCAACTTCTCAAGTGATAGAATTAAGGGCTTGAGGGCTTCCTGGTTTAGGGCCTTTTTAAGTCTCCTCTCATTCTTATATATTCCATACTGGCTTTGTCTAGGTTGGTATATTGCTCAGTTGTATTTTTGGTGTTTTCTGTATTTTCTTTCACCTAGCCTCACTGTACTTTTCCCATGTACATGTATTTATGTATATTATATGTATATTCTAATTAATGTATGTATGTATAATGTAAGTAATGTAATATAATGTATATTGTATATTATATGTATATGTAATTGTAATATATGCATATTCCCATATACATATATAATTCATATATCTCTCTCATTTTCCAACCTCTTTTGCACATTCTCTCCTCCTCATTCCCGCCCAGGTATTTTCAGAACTACAACCTTCCACTCCTCCAATAAGCTCTAAAATCTGTGCAAACTAACAGTACTCCAACTTCCCTTCCCAGATACGTGTGCCACCACCATCGTCTTCAACGTTAATACTAGTCCTCACCCTAACCCACTTTACACCCCTCCACTTCCAAGTAACCCGCCAAGGCTCAGGGACCATTGCCAAAGAGGTGGCAGAAAGAATTAAGAGCCAATCCTGGTGTGGTGGCACATGCCTTTAATCCCAGCTCTTGGAAGGTAGAGGTAGGGGACTGCCCTGAGTTTGAGGCCACCCTGACACTACATAGTGAATTCCAGGTCAGCCTGGGCTACAGTGAGATTATACCTCAAAAAAAGAGAGAGAATGCAAGACCCAAAGGATGGGAAGGAGTGCTTTAGAATGCTCTCTTCCAGACACAAAGTTGCGGTTGCATTCATGACCTCACAGTGGCTGATGCTACCTACACAGGACCTGCATAATATGAAGGCAAAAAAAAAAAATGATGAAGGCTAGAGAGATGGTTAAGCAGTTAAGGTGCTTGCCTGCGAAGCCTAAGGACCCAGGTTCAATTCTCCACTATCCACGTAAGCCAGGTGCACAACATGGCACATGCATCTGGAGTTCATTTACAGGGGCTAGAGGCCCTGGCGTGCTCATTCTCTCTCTCTCTCTCTCTCCCTCCCTCTCTCTCTCTCTCTCTCAAATAAATAATTTTTTAAATGATGACATCAACATAGAAGGAGTATTTGAAAAGAAGAAAGGGTACATTGAAGGGTGGATGGGGAGTGCGGAGGGCATTATGATCAGTGTACTTTGTTACATTATGTATATGAATGGAAGTTGTCAATAAAAAGTTAAAAAATAAAAATAGGGCTGGAGAGATGACTTAGCAGGTAAAGGCGCTTACCTGCAAAGCCAAAGAATCCAAGTTCAATTCCTCAGGACACACGTAAGCTAGATGCACAAAGTGGGGCATACATCTGGAGTTCCTTTGCAGTGGCAGGAGGCCCGGGCACGCCTATTTTCTTTCTCCCTCTCTTTCTCTGTCTCTCTCTGCCTCTTTCTGTCAACTAGTAATAGTAATAATACCAAAATAAAGAGCAAACTGTGCAGATTAAACCTGTTAGATCAAGTTTGTTGGAATGTAGATTCTGTGTTCAAACAGGTTGCTTGTTTAGCTGCACTTCTGCCTAGGCATCAGCAGGGGTCAGCCTTCCCTTATAAGATCCCAGCTCTCAATATAAAATTCGGCTCCAGCGTACTCGGAGCACGCATGCGCACACACTGCGGGTTTGCCACAGTAAACGTACCCCATACCGTTCCCCCCCTTCCCCCACCACCCCGTTAGGGATTTCAATGGTCTTCATGTGGTCATGCCCATGCTTTTATTTACCTTTTTGCTGAATTGTGCCGTGTGTGGTGTGTGTGTGTGTGTGTGTGTGTGTGTGTGTGTGTGTGTGTGCGCGCGCGCGCGCGCTTTGCTAGGGATTGATACACGCTGTGCTGTGCTGTGCTAGGCTATGCCATGCCGTGCTATGCCATGCCATGCTATTCTATGCAAGCACAAGTACCCTAGGGCTGAGCTCCATCCCCAGCCCTGGATATGCTCATCTTCTCAGTGCTCAGGTTGCCTAGCTGATTGTTTGTTTTACTTTAATATTTTTATATTTTATTTAGTTAGTTAGTTATGGGGGGACAGAGAATGGGCACATCAGGGCCTCCAGCCACTACAAATGAACTCCAGATGCATGCGCCAGCTTGTGTATCTGGCTTACGTGGCGATCGAACCTGGGTGCCTAGGCTTCACAGGCAAACTCCTTAACCACTAAGCCATCTCTTCGGCCCTATTTTTAGTTTTTTTGTTTGTTTGTTTGTTTGTTTACTTTTATTTATTTATTTGAGAGCGAAAGACAGAGAGAGAACGAGGCAGATAGCTAGCGAGAGAGAGCGCCTCCAGCCACTGCAAACGAACTCCAGATGCATGTGCCCCTTGTGCATCTGGCTTACATGGGTCCTGGAGAATCGAGCCCCGAACCGGGGTCCTTAGGCTTCACAGGCAAGCGCTGAACCGCTAAGCCACCTCTCCAGCCCAATTTTCAGTATTTTTATTTATTTGTTTGCAAGGGAAGAGAAAAAAAAGAAATCTTTGCTCTTTTTTTTTTTTTTTTTTTTTTTTTTTTTTAGGATACTGAGGCTCAGGACAGCTTCTCCATCGCAAAGAGAAAATGGGCCCTTCTGCAAACACTGGCTGAGTATTGGAGGGGAGGAAAGCACAAAGTCTCTAGACAAGAATTCTCCAAACTCAGTTATGTCAGACCAAAAAAAAATTTAATTAAGGGGGCTGAGGAGATGGCTCAGGGGTTAAGGCATTTACCTGCAAAGCCTGATTACAAGGGTTTGATTTCCTGGTACCTACATATAAAGCCAGATGCTTTATTTTATATGCTTTATTTGGAGTTTATTTGCAGCTACTGGAAGCCCTGGTGCACCTGCTCATATCCTCTTTCTTTCTCTCTCTCTCTCTCTCTCTCTCTCTCTCTCTCTCTCTCTCTTTCTCTCTCTCTCTCCTTGCAAATAAAAAATGAACTTTTAAAATATTGTTTAAAATGAAATAAAATTAAGGAATTATCCTCAACACATAGGTGTATTTATTCATTTTTAAACTATTTGCATGTATTACTACACAAGCATGTAGATTGCTTTAATATATACAAAATAGGATGTTTCTAATAAGCTAGAGACAAATGCATAGTTCTTCAACTTCAAGACATTTATCTCTCAACATTACTGAGGCTGAGGGGCATCTTATGATTGATGATGTGATGGTTAAATTTTGTTGTCAACTTGGTCGGATTAGGACTCAAACAAAAGACATATCTCTTAGGGGAGTCTGTGAGAGTGTTTTCAGAAAGGTTGGGATGGAAGGAGGAAGACCTTCCCCCAGAGCGAGTGGCCCCTCCAGTGGTGGACTGTATGTAAAGGAGCTCCGAGAGAGCGTGAAGCCTCTTGCCTGGCTGCCCGGGCTGCTCACTGGTGATGTATCTACACTGTTGCTTGGATCCTTCGCAGACACGAGAACCCAGCTTCATCAGCCTTCCAACATAGACTGAAGACCTGTGGCTCCCCAAGAAATTCCCAGGCCTTCGGTGACAGATTGGGACTGCTGAGGCATCCAGTCTCGTGGAGTGAGCAGCCACTGGGTTTTCCAGTTCTCCAGCCGGCAGACAGGCTCCTAGACTGAGCCTGCAGACAGCTATTGTTGGGCTGCCCAGCCCATATCCAGTAAGCTAATCTAATAAATCCCCTTTATAATATATATACATTCAATCAGTTCTGTTCTTCTAGAGAAGCCTAATACAGATGGTAATCTTAGCAGAATGTCATGGTCTGTTTGGCAGTATTTTTCTTTCTTTTCTTCTTTTCTTTATTTTTTATTTGATTTTTAGTTTTTTTAATTTAAACCTTTATCTAAAAATATAAAAAGTGTGGTCTGAGTTCCTTAGAGGTCAATGTGTGGGCAGGTGCAGCAGTCTGGAGTGAGTAAGCCCGACCAATTTCTGGACCCTTCCCACTGGCCAAGTCTGAGTTCCTTGTGCAGTCAGTGCGTGGGCAGGGGCAGAAGTCTGGAATGAGTAGGCCTGACCCATATCTGGACTCCTCCCACCGCCAAGGTCTGAGTTCCTTGCACGGTCAGTGTGTGGGCAGGCACAGCCCTCTGGAGTGAGTAGACCAGACCCCTGTATCTGGGCTCCTCCCACCTCCCCAGTCTATGTTGCCTGCACTGGTCTATGTCCTGGAGGGCTCAGCATGAAGTAGGCCAGATCCCTGTTCCCTTACTCCTCCTAGTCCACTGGTCATGGTAGGTCCCACTGTGCCTTGCTCAGGGAAGCCTGGCTCCTGTGTGAGCTGTGGAATCAGGCCTTTTGCTCTGGTATCTTGACTGGCTACTAAATACCAACATCCCTGTTCACCTGAGTCAGAGGGTGAATGGGCCAAAGGACACAAACTTGCTTCCTCCTCAATAAAATAAAGATGCTTCCTAAAATGGGTAGACAACAATGCAAAAAAAGCCAACAGAAGTCAGAAAACTGAGAGATCTCCACCAAGGAGGCCTAGTCCTACTACAGAAGCCTCCAATGAAATCAGAGAAATTAACAGAAATTCATTCCCAAAATGAAAACACAACAACCAATGAGACCCTGATTTAAAAAAAAAAAAAATCACTGAACTTGAAAAAAACTATCAAAGAACCAACAATCGTATCAATGAAATTGAACAGAATCGTCTCCTAGAGCATTCAGCCTTTGACAGTAGGCTTAACATGATTGAAGAAAACATTAGAACCCTCCAAAGAAATGCAAATAAATTGAAGGTAAGTCAAGAAATGGAAGACCTCAGCAACCAGTTGATTAAGCTTAATGGAGGCTTGATCAAATGCAAGAATGAACTGTAGTTCCTGTAGGAAGCATCAAGAAAATCAGAACTTGAATTGAAATCATACCTCAAAAAAGAGATGGACATGATTCAAAATAACAACAGAAAATAAAAATCAAATAGAATTTGTAAAAACCTCTCTAGAACCACTCACCAACAGTTACTCATGTGGAAGACAGAACCTCTGACCTGGAAGATAGAACAGAAGGTCCATATCTGGAACTGGAAAACAATCATATCCAGATAATGAATCTGCTTTCCATTGTCAAGCTCCCACTAACCTTAGACTATAAATGTGTCTAAACCCTTTTAATTCTCTCTAAATTAATAATGGTTATCCCATTTAACTGGCGCTGACTTCACTCTCCGTTGGAGAATCTGCTTCTCTTTTTCAGATGGGAACTGGACTTGAGGAGATAAACAACCCAGTGGACTCCACCCCAGCCCCAGCTGAAACCATGGAGGAATTGGGGAAATGAGGGAGAGTGCTGCTTTCTTAGTCAAGCTGATATCACCACAAGGGTGATGGAAAAAGATACTGAGGATACTCAACACCTACCAAACCAGACATCTAGATACTCCTAAGTGCCCATCACTGAAGCACACTTAAAAATGTTCCCAGCACGGCTCAGGGAATTTTGCGGAAAAGGGGGAGGAAAGATTGTTAGAACCACAAGTTGGGACATTTTGCACAGACATTGCCTCGACCTCATAACTGACTGCTGTCCCCATAATGCATGACCCACAATCCCCATGGGGTTGACCTGCATCCCCAATGAGGAAGGCCTCTTCAGAAGAGGGCCAGGGAGGAGGCAAAGGATGATACCAACATGTGATATGTGATGTTTACATACAAAATATATCTATATCTAATAAATAAATAATGTAAAAAGTGTAAAAGTATCTTTTAAAAAGTGTTGCTCTGAGCTTCACATACTTTGTGTGTGTGTGTGTGTGTGTGTGTGTGTGTGTGTGTCTCTGGGAACTGAACCTAGAGTATCACACATGACACATGCTAGTCAAGGGTTCCCTCTACCATTAAGCATTCCCAGCTCCAGACACTTTGAGTCTTTTCTTGTGAGCAGGTGGCAAGAGCAGGTCAGGATAGAAGCTAAGAGGTCCTCCCACCCTTACAGAAAGAGGAACACCCAGGCAGGGTGTAGGAACACAAGAGGGCCCCTCAAGAGAATGCACCCTTCTCTCCCAGAACCAACCAGCCCAATTCCCTCCCACCCCACAACCCCTTCCCCAGACTCTCCTCTTTAACAGAGAAGAAACTGAAAATTCTTGAAACTTTTCCAGAAACATGGTGCACAGCAGGCAGCTAGCTACCTGAGCAAAGGGGACTCGGGCCTGCCCCTGTACTGTTTAGCAGGAAGGGTGGGGTGTAAACTAGCTTACATCATTGCTCACAGTAACAATCTGATGCCGACCAGCGATGCACACTGGGCCAGAGCCCGGCTTGAGGCGGAAGGTTACAAAGTTGGAAACGTCCACACCGCGCATGGGCGGGCTAGACATCTGGAGCTTGGCCACAGGGATCGCAATTTCCTGGTGATCCCGGTCCGGGGCCACAACCTCCATCACCTGACACTCATCCTTGGCCCCGCAGTGAGGCAGAGCGCAGACAAGGCCAGCGCCTGCTCCATATCGTCCTCCTCCTCCACTTTGAAGGTGAAGGAGTGGGTGCGGCTGGAGAGTGCGCAGCATAGTGATCGGTGCTGGGACCCGCAGACTCTGACACCCCCAGCACCCCCCCTCTCCGCCCGGACTAGGCTCTCCTGACTCAAGAAGGCTAAGGCGCAGCCATACTACTGAGTGGGGGGGGGGGGGGGGGGGCGGGGTTGTTTTGTTTTTTTGATTTTTCCAGGTAGGGTTTCACTCTAGTCCAAGCTGACCTGGAATTCACTGTTGTAATTTCAGGGTGGCCTCGAACTCCCAGTGATCCCCCTACCTCTGCCTCCCGACTTCTGGGATTAAAGGTGTGCACCACCACGCCTGGCTTGATTCTTGGTTTTTTGAAACAAGGTTTCACTCAAGATTAGGCTGACCTGGAACTCACCCTGTAGCCCAGGCTGGCCTCAAATGCACAACAATCCTTCTACCTCAGCCTTCAGAGTACCGGGATTAAAAGCTTTTTTTTTTCTTTCTGAATTGCACACAAAATAATAGTATATTGCATATTTGGTCTTAGATTTTATGAAATCCCAAATAAGTACAAATTCTCGTAGCTGAATAAATTATTTAGCATGTCCTATGATGTAGACTCCTTCACATTTGGAGACAAGTGACAGGAACAGTAGACGTCCTGTATGTTGACCTTAAATGAAAAACAGTAACAGAAACTCACTCATAAAAATTCCATGTATGGGGCCTGGAGAGATGGTTTAGTGGTTAAGCGCTTGCCTGTGAAGCCTAAGGACCCTGGTTCGAGGCTCGATTCCCCAGGACCCACATTAGCCAGATGAACAAGAGGGTGCATGCATCTGGAGTTCGTTTGCAGGGGCTGGAGGCCCCGGCACACCCATTCTCTCTCTACCTATCTGCCTCTTTCTCTCTCTCTCTCTCTCTCTCTCTCTCTCTCTCTCTCTCTGTTGCTATCAAATAAATAAATAAATTTTTTTTTAATTTTTAAAATTCCATGTGTGAGCTGGAGAGATAGCTCAATGATTAAGGCACTTGGCTGCAAAACCTAATGACCAAGTTTGATTCCCCAGTACCCACATAAAGCCAGACAACTGGAGAGATGTCTCAGCCGTGAAAGGCACTTGCTTGCAAAGTCTGATGGTGCAGGTTCAACTCCCCAGTAATCACATAAAGCCAGATGCACAAAGGGATGCATGCATCTGGAGTTTGTTTGCAGTGGCAGGAGGCTGTGGCACACCCATACTTTCTGTCTCTCTCTCACTCAAATAAATAAAAATATTTAATATATATAGCTCAATAAAGTAGGAATTACCTAAAAAACAATTTAAACAATATAATCCAATTTTTAATGTTTTAAAGTATGCATATATATAAATACAGAGTGAAGCAGATGGCAGTCATTTCCCAAGGTCATTAATAACACTAAGATGTTGCAGTTGTTTTCTTCTGGATGCAAATTTCTGTAAAATTAGAAGTGTTACTTTCTCAAACTGGGAAAGAAAAGCAACGTTATTTAAAGAACCTCATTTATCTTACCTTGAGAGAACCGTTTCCTTGCTTGTACTGCTGATAGTTCATGAACAAGCATGGAATAGCTTCCCAAGAAAAGTGAACCATGTCAGATCCCTCCAACCAACATATAGTCAAGGTGGAATCCAAACACAAACAGTGAATTGTTTATTGCAGGTAACCAAAGTGTCATTTCAAAGAGTCATGGGGCACATCAGACCTGACCAGAATTGGGAGCAGAGGTGGAATTGAAGAGTAAGTCCGTGAAGGTGGTGGTGGGAAAAATTTAATAAAGAATACTGACCTCAAACTAAAAGGGAAAAAAAAAGGATACTGACCTCTTAAAGGTGTCCCCAAAGAAAGGTCATCAGTCAGAAACAAAGTAAGTGGGCAGGTTGTCACCTGACCTAAAGTAACACCAAGCAGGACTCTGCCTGCACTTCCAAAGCCAAACCAATCACTTTCTGCCCGTTACTTCCCTGCCACTCCGACGCACAGGCTGCACATCACACCTGGCGTGAAGGAAGTTTTAGTTGCAGCAGAGGTGACTGATGTCAGAGAGAAACGCTTGCAATGCTAACTGGCTGAGAAGAGCAGGAAGAGGGATGTCTCAGAACACATTCCCGGGAAGGCACTGGGGCCACAGCAAAGACCAGACGTTGCAAGATCATTGAACAAGCTGCCTCCTCACACCCAACCTTGACCTTCCTTCTGGTGTGTGTTCGCTCAGCTCTACACTTAACAATGCAGCCTGGTCAAGGCTTGAAGAACAGGTCCCCTCAGCAGACTCCCTAGTAGCATTGCACTGGTCCTTCACACTGGGTGAAACAAGGAACCCCACACTCACACCAACGCACATCAAGACACATTCCGTGGACTGCAGCACCCAGCATCTTCTCCTTCCTCCTTGAAAATGTTCAGGAATTGGGCCCTTAGCTCCAAGATCTTAGGAGGGAGGAAGAGGGTGATCAAGGGCTGCAAAGGTATCTCTTAATGAGCCGCTGCATGGCCCCTGTGACCTCCTTGTTCCTCAGAGTGTAGACAAAAGGATTGCACATTGGGGTGACAACCGTATAGAAGATAGCAAGGATCTGGTCTGTTGCCCCAAAAGATCCTGCCTGAGGCCTCATATAGGCAATAGTCCCAGTCCCAAAAAAGAGTATGACCACAAACAAGTGGGAGGAACAGGTAGAGAAGACCTTCCGACGCCCCTGAGATGTCGCAACCCCAAGGATGGTGGCAAGAATGCAGGCATAGGAGGCCACGATCAGCACGAAGGGGACCATGATAAAAGTTACTGTGAATGCAAGATTTTCCACCTCACCCCAGAAGGTGCTTGCACTGGCCAGTCTCAGCACAGGCAGGATGTCACATAGGAAGTGATGGACGACGTTAGAGCCACGGAAGGGCAAAGTGAAGATGAACACGGAGTGAGTGGTGCCAGTGATGATGCCCATGAGATAGGAGGCCGCTACCATACCGGCACATGCTCTCGGGTTCATCAAGGTGGTATAATGCAGTGGCCGGCAGATGGCAGCATAGCGGTCATAGGCCATGGCAGTGAGCAAGCAGCATTCGGCGATGCCAAAGAGGGCGAAGAAGTACAGCTGGGTGAAGCAGCTGGCACGGGAGATGGCGGGGCAGGAGGACAGGAGGTCAGCCAGCATCCGAGGCACGATGGTAGCTGTGTAGAGGATCTCCGCCAAGGAGAAGTGGCGCAGGAAGAAGTACATGGGGGAACTCAGTGTAGAATCTGCCAGTGTGAGGAGGATGATCATGGAGTTGCCCAGCAACGTGACCAGATAGATACAGAGCACACCCCAAAACAGATGACCCTGAAGAGATCCAAAATCTGAGAACCCCAACAGAACAAACTCAGTTAATGTGGTGCCGTTGTCACCCCCCGAAGCCAGGCTGGAAGAAGGAGCCAGGGTGGAACATCCAGGCAAAGACAAGGGCTGTGACGGGAAGGGTGCCAGCTGTCCATGAGGGCGGCCCAGCCCTCCCAGGAGGACGCTGAGAACCCGGCTTGCTGCTGACCCCTTCTGAGGAAAGGATCGTAAGCAGAGCAAGATAACCCGGGGGAGGCGAGGGACACAAGCAGACCAACAGTCCTGATGGCTGGGGGCTTATCAGATACCACCCGCTCTGATTCTGGGAGCTAAGAGCGAAGATGTGGTGAGGGAGACATAACACGGCAGAAAGCTGTGTAAACAGACAGAATAGATGATAAATAACTAACCTGACAGAAGAAGGAAAATGAATCTAACCTGAGGTAGACAGTGATCGGGAAGGAGAGCAAAAGCAGGGGGAAGAAGACACAGGTCAAAGACCACAGAAGGCCTGGGAGGCTTTTAACTACAGAAGGGTCCCCATGGCCCTGCAGGGTGCCCCTCCCGAGGGCACATCATAACAGCTCAATTCCTTGAAGACCTGATTCCCAGCAGAGGGTGGAGAGGAAGGAAGGTGGAGGGAGATGGAGAAGCAGAGAGGAAGTGACTTCCTCCTACCACATTTTCCTGCCTAAGCCTAAGCACCTCGCTCTTGTGACTCGGTCTCAATGTCACTCTTAAGGACAAGAGACCACATGTAGAGGAGACGTTGTAAAAGAAAAAAAAAAAAAATGTAACTCTATCCAGTTTCTAGATGTTGGCGACTAGCCACAGCCCCAGGGGCTGCCCTCTAACCCTTTCACTCCCAAAATGACTCTGTGGCCTTCATTCCACTCCTAGAAAACGCTTTTCCCCCTGCTGGCAATGGAGCCCAGGACCTGTGTGTGCTGGCAAGTGCTGAACCACTGAGCTATATCCCCAGCCTTGGAAACAATGTAAAAAATCGTTTTGCAAAAAAAGTCAGAATCTGCCAGGCATGGTGGCACACACCTTTAATCCCAGCACTCGGGGGCCAGAGGTAGGAGGATCGCTGTGAGTTCGAGGCCACCCTGAGACTCCATAGTGAATTCCAGGTCAGCCTGGGCTAGAGTGAGACCCTACCTCAGAAAACCAAAAAAAAAGTCAGAATAATAATAAAAAAAAAAAAATCCAGTTGAGCAGGGCATAGTGGCACATGTTTTTAATCCCAGTACTCAGGAGGCAGAGGTAGGGGGATCACTGTGAGTTTGAGATCCCCCTGAGACTACATAGTGAATTCCAGGTCAGCCTGAGCTAGAGTGAGACCTTACCACAAAAAAAAAAAAAAATTGGCCCCAGTCAGTGAGCTGCCGCCGAGGACTCAGCTGCCTCCCCCTCAAGCCCCCTGGTTTCCCGACGTTCCATCCCCCCTGCCCGCCCTCTCCCGCAGCCGCCTTCCGCAGGCTGTTTCCACCGAGAAAAAGGAATCGTATCGTATGTCCACTATCCAGAACCTCCACTCTTTCGACCCCTTTGCTGATGCAAGTAAGGATGATGACCTGCTTCCTGCCGGCACTGAGGATTATATCCATGTAAGAATTCAACAGAGGAAGGGCAGGAAGACCCTGACTACTGTCCAAGGGATCGCTGATGATTAGGATAAAAAGAAACTAGTGAAGGCGTTCAAGAAGAAATTTGCCTGCAATGGTACTGTAATTGAACATCCAGAATATGGAGATGTGATTCAGCTACAGGGTGACCAGCGCAAGAACATATGCCAGTTCTTAACAGAGACTGGACTGGCTAAGGATGGTCAGCTGAAGGTTCCTGGGTTTTAAGTGCTTGTGGCTCTCTGAAGTATAAGTGAGGATTTCCTTGCAATGAGTAGAATGTCCCTTCTGTCCCTTGTCACAAGTTTAAAAACCTCACAGCTTGTATAATGTAACCATTTGGGGTCCGCTTTTAACTTGGACTAGTGTAACTTCATGCAATAAACTGAAAAGAGCCAAAAAAAAAAAAAATCCTTTTACAAAACAGTCCTAACCCTCAGAGCAAATAACTTTTAATATTTTTATTTACATATGTATGTGTATGCCTGTGTGTATGTATGTGTGCATATGTGTGTCTGTGCCTGTGTGTGAATGTTGTGTGCCTTTGTCTATGTGCATGTGCCTGTATGTATATGTGTGTCTGTATGTGTATTTTTTTTTCTTTTTTTCTTTATTAGTTAGTTTTGTATTCAGCAAATACAGTCAGTTTGGTACCATTATTAGGCTCATCCGTGACCTACCCCCTTCCCTTGGCCCCTCCTTGTTGAGGTATACGGGTCATGCATTGTGGAGTTAGCCCACAGTTATGGGTAAGATAAATGTCTCTGCATATCATGACCCAACATGTGGCTCTGACACTCTTTCCGCCCCCTCTTCTGCAAAATTTCCCTGAGCCATATTGGGTTCATTTTTGGTCTGCTTCAGTGATGAGGTGTTGGGGGCCTCTGAGGCTCTGGCTCTCTGATTTGGTAGGAGTTGATTTTCCTCTGTGTTGATCTCCTTTCCCCCTTGTGCTGGTATCTGGTTCATCAGGAAAACAGCCCCCTTGCTTGTTTTGCCAATTTTTCTTAGTTTCAGCCGGGGCCCTTTGGAGGTATGATGAGGCGGCTCTCTCCTTAGGATCTACATCTATCTGAAAAAGAGAAGCAGATTCTCCAATGGAGAGTAAGTTAGCACCAGGACAAAAGAGATAATCCTTACTTTTTTTTATAGAGAATTTAATAGGTGTAGGCCCTCTTGTAGCCCATGATTGATGGTAGCTTGATATTGGCGAGTGGGCTTATGTTTGGATATGGTTCTGACTTGTTTCCCAGCTCCAGCTATGGGTCCCGTACCACTGAGGAGATCAGTTAGCCAAATTAAGAGCAGTTGGTTCCCCACCATGGCTGTGTGCCACTGTATGTGTATTTTGTGCCTGTGCGTATATGTGTGTGCATGTGTGTGTCTGTGTCTGAGTGTGTGCCTGTTGTACTTTTTTGTACATCATGTAATTGTGAACACTTTACACACTCACCTGTCTCCACACTTTACACACTCACATGTTTTCACTTTTGAACATGCTTGTACAATATCATATTTGTACAGTGTAAAAATCTTTACAGTTACACATTTGCACACATTTGAACTTTTACAACCCATACCTTTATACACCTGTGAACACATTCACACATTTGCAACATGCATGTTTGTTAAGGTACAAATATGTAAGTGTGTAAATATACAAATGTGCAAAAGTTTTAAAATGTTCAAATGTACAGAACTGTGCAAAGGTACAAAAGTACAAAATGCATGTTTGTGCAAATGTGAAAAGTTATGAAATGTGTGCAGGTGTACAAATACATGTGTAAATGTGCAAATTACACAAATGTACAAATTGAAAGAATTACAAAAGCATATGTCTAAATGTACAAATGTACACAAGTATGCAAATGTGCTAACTTAAAGAGATGCAGATGTGTAAATGTATGCATGTGTACAAATGTACAAGAGTGTACAAATGTACAAAAGTGCAATGGTGTGCAAATGTGCAGTATGTGAGAGTGTATATGTAAAAAGGCTCAAGTGTACCAAAAAGTGCAAATGTGCAAGAGTGTACAAATGTGTGTGAATATACAAATGTGCAGACTGGGGGCTGGAGAGATGTCTTAGCAGTTAAGATGCTTGCCTACAAATGTGCAAACTGTGTGTACACTATACAAACTTCTGCACATGTGTCATTGATCCACATGTGTACAAGTGTGCATATATGTACATGCATGCAAATTGTATGTGTGCAAATATGTATGTGTGCAAGTATGTGCCTAGATGCACATCAGAGCAGAAATTAATAAATTGGAAACTAAGAAAACAAGAAAATTGATGAGGACTGGAGATAAGGCTTAGCACTTAAGGCACTGCCTGCAAAACAAAAGAGCCCAGGTTCAACTCCCCAGGACCCACATAAGCCAGATGCACAAGGTGGCACATGCAACTGGAGTTTGTTTGAGAAAAATAAAATTGATAAAATGAAGAGCTGGTTCTTTGAAAAAATAAACAAGATTAATAAACCTCTGGCCAGTTTGATCAAATGGAAAAAAGAGAAGTCTGAAATCAACAAAATTAGAAATGAAAAAGGGGTGGTCACAACGGACATCAATGAAATTGGAAGAATCATCAGGACATACTTCCAAAAGCCTCAAAACTGGATAATCTGGAAGAAATGGATGAATTTCTAGACACATACCACCTACCAAAACTAAACTCAGAGCAGATTAATCTCCTAAACAAACCTATCACATCCATCAAGATTGAAAAGATAATCAAGGGCTGGAGAGATGGCTTAGTGGTTAAGACTCTTGCCTACGAAGCCAAAGGACCCAGGTTTGATTCTCCAGTACCCGCATAAGCCAGATGCACAAAGTGGCGCGTGGCATACATCTGGAGTTTGTTTGCAGCAGCTAGATGCTCTGGCACACCCATTCTGTCTGTCTGTCTCTCTTCTCTCTGTCTCTCTGTCTCTCTCTCTCTGTCTCTCTCTCTCTCCTTGCAAATATAAACAAATAAATAAATAACAAGAAAAGAAAAGGGGGCTGGAAAGATGGCTTAGCAGTTAAGGCACTTGCCTACAAAGCCAAAGGACCTCAGTTTAATTCCCCAGGACCCACGTAAGCCAGATGCACAATGTGGTGAATGTGTCTGGAGTTCGTTTGTAATGGCTGGAGGCCCTGGCATACCCATTCTCTCTCTCTCTCTCTCTCTCTCTCTCTCTCTCTCTCTCTCACACACACACACACACACACACACACACACACACACATCTTTCTCTTTCTCTCTCTCTATGCCCCTTTTCTCTCTCTCAAATAAATAAATAAAATAAAGAAAAGGTACTAAAACCTTCCCCCAAAAGAAAAGTCCAAGACCAGATGGCTTCTCAGCAAAATTCTATCAAACCTTCATTGAAAAATTGAAACCACTTTTTCTCAAATGGTTTCACATAAGTAGAGAACAAGGAATGCTCCCCAAGTCTTTTTATGAAACTAGTATCATCCTAATATCAAAACCTGACAGAGACACAAGAAAAGAAAACTATAGGCCTATATCCCTGATGAACTTAGACGCAAAAGTCCTGAATAAAATCCTTGCAAACCAAATCCAACAACATATCAAAAGCATTATCTCCCTCAGTCAAGCAGGCTTCATCCCAGGGATACAGGGATGATCAACATATAGAAATCAGTTAACATAATTCACCACATAAATAAACATAAACACAACCATCACATCTCAATAGATGCAGAGAAGGCCTTCAACAAAATACATCACTTCATGATCAAAATGCTAGAGAAGCCGGGCGTGGTGGCTCATGCCTTTAATCCCAGCACTCAGGAGGCAGAGGTAGGAGGATCACCCTGAGTTCGAGGCCACCCTGAGACTCCATAGTGAATTCCAGGTCAGCCTGGGCTAGAGTGAGACCCTACCTCAAAAAAAAAAAAAAATTGTTGGAGAAGATAGGTATGAAGGGTTTATATCTCATCACAATAAAGGGTATATATAAAGCACCTGAAGGCCAAATAATACTTAATGGGGAAAAACTCAAGGAGTTCCCAGTGAGATCAGGAACAAGACAGGGCTTCCCACTCTTACCACTGCTCTTCAACATAGTACTAGAAGTCCTAGCCCAAGCAATAAGACAGGCGAAAGAAATAAAAGAGATACAAATTGGAAAGGAAGAAGTCAAGTTAGTGCTATTTGCAGATGGCATGATCCTATACATAAGTGACCCAAAAGACACCACCATAAAACTTCTAAAGATGATAAATTCCTTCACAACATGGAAGAATATGAAATCAACACACAAAAAATCAGTAGCTTGAAAAAAATCAGTAGCCTGCACTGGAGAGGTGGCTTAGCAGTTAAGATGCTTGCCTGTGAAGTCTAAGGACTTCAGTTACCCAGTACCCAGATAAGCCAGATACACTAGGTGGCATATGCATCTGGAGTTTGTTTGCAGTGACTAGAGGCTCTGATATGCCCATTCTCTTTCTCTCTCTCTCTCTCTCTCTCTCTCTCTCTCTCTCTCTCTATATATATATATATATATATATATATATATATATATATATATATACATATATATGTGTGTGTGTGTGTGTTTCTCTCTCCCAACCTCTCCCAAATAAATAAATAATATATTTTTTAAAAAATCAGTAGCCTTTCTATATACAAAAGACAAATACACAGAGAAAGAAATGAACAAGGCTGTCCCATTTTCAATAGCCACAAAAAATAATCAAATACCTTGGAATAACATTAACCAAGAATGTGAAAGACTTATATAACAAAAACATAAAAACACTCAAGAAAGAAATTGAGGAGGACATGAGAACATGGAAAGATGTCCCATGCTCCTAGATAGGTAGAATTAATATTGAGAAAATGGCAATTCTACCAAAAGCAATATACAGATTTAATGCACTACCAATAAAAATCCCAGTATCATTCTTCTCAGATATAGAAAAAACAATCTCAAAATTCAAATGGAATGGAAGCAGGCCTTGGATATCCAAACATATCCTCAGCAAAATAAATACCTCTGGAGGTATCAACATACCCAATCTAAAGCTATAGTACAAACCTAGAGTAACAAAAACAGCATGGTACTGGCATAAAAACAGACATACAGGTCAATGGAACAGAATTGAACACTTGGCCTTTAGTACAAGTAACTATGGCTACCTGATCTTTGACAAAAGAGCTAACAGCATACACTGGAGAAAAGACAGCATTTTCAATTAATGTTGCTAGGCAAACTGGATAACAACATGTAGAAAAAAATGAAACTTTACCCACTCATCTCACCATGCACAAAAAACTAACTCCAAGCCGGGCATGGTGGCACATGCCTTTGATCCCAGCACACGGGAGGCAGAGGTAGGAGGATTGCCATGAGTTTGAGGCCACTCTGAGACTACATAGTGAATTCCAGGAGAGCCTGAGCTAGAGTGAGACCCTACCTCAGAAAAAAAAAAAAACTAACTCCAAATGGATTAAAGATTGCGATATAGGACCTGAAACTGTCCAACTGCTGGAAGAAAAAAATAGGAAGAATTCTCCATGATATAGGAGTGGGGAAAGACTTCCTGAACAATACCCTACTAGCCCAGGAAATTAAAGAATCACTCAACAAGTGGGATCTCATGAAGCAAAAAAAGCTTTTGCCCAGGCAAACATACCATAAGCAAAGTCAACAGGTTATCCATGGAATGGGAGAAAATCTTCACCAGCTGTAACACTGACAGAGACCTGATATCTACAATTTACAAAGAGCTCATAAAACTAAACAATAAAAACTCAAGCACCCATTCAAAACTGGGGCAGACAGTAAGCACTTCTCTTAATGTTCATACTTATGTATTAACACTGCTCTCATTTTTGGTTAGAGACGCTTCTCTTTTCAGATGGCAGTGACCTTGGGATAACTCAGAAGGCTCCATAGTGCTGAGAAGAAGTGACAGAGGAGTGCTCAGCACTGAAATATCTCTATCACACCTTCCAAGACTCAGGGTCCATTGTGGAAGAGGTGGAGGAAAGGATGTAAGAGCCAAAGGAAGGGTAGGACTCCTTCAACGTGCTTCTGCAGACTCAAAATGGCCTGGATATCCATGACCACACAGTGTCTCATACTATCTACACAAGAACATCATAGTAGGAGGAAAAGGTGATGACATCAAAATAAAAGAGAGACTGACTGAGGGGGCAAGGGGTATGATGGAGAGTGGAGTTACAAAGGGGGAAGTGAGGGAGGGAATTACCATGGTTTATTGTCTATAGTTATGGAATTTGTCAATAAAAAATTATTTTTAAAAAATGGGGCAGAGGGCTGAAGAGATTGCTTAGCAGTTAAGGCATTTGCCTGCAAAACCAAAGGACCCAGGTGCAATTCCCGAGGACCCATGTAAGCCAGCTGCACAAGGTGGCACATGCATCTGGAGTTCTTTGCATTGGCTGGAGGCCCTGGTGCTCCCATTCTCTGTCTCTCTGTCTCTCTCTGTCTCTCTCTCTCTCTCTCTCTCTTTCTCTCTCCCTCTCTCAAATAAATAAATAAATAAAATTTTCTTTAAAAATGGGGAAGAGTCAGGCGTGGTAGGGCACACCTTTAATCCCAGCACTCGGGAGGCAAAGGTAGGAGGATTGCTGTGAGTTCAAGGCTATCCTGAGACTACATGGTGAATTCCAGATCAGCCTGGGCTATAGCAAGACCCTACCTCAAAAAAATTAAAAAAAAAAAAAAAAAAGAATGGAAGCCGGGCATGGTGGCGCACGCCTTTAATCCCAGCACTTGGGAGGCAGAGGTAAGAGGATTGCCATGAGTTCGAGGCCACCCTGAAACGACATAGTGAATTCCAGGTCAGCCTGAACTAGAGTGAGACCCTACCTCGAAAAACCAAAAAAAAAAAAAAAAAGAATGGGGCAGAGAAATGAATAGGGAATTATCAGAGGAAAAAATACAAATGGCTAACGCACACTTAAGGAAATGTTCAACATCCCTAACTATCAGGGAAATGCAAATTAAAACAACTTTGAGATTCCACCTTACTCCAACCAGGATGGCAATCATTAAAAAATCAAATGTTAGTGAGGATGTGGAGAAATAGGAACCCTCATTCACTGCTGGTGGGAATGTAAGCTGGTACAACCACTATGGAAAGCAATATGGAGACTGCTAAAAAGGTTGACTATAGAGTTACTAAGAGACCCAGTTATTTCTTTACTGAGCATTTACCCTAAAAGCTCCATGCCTCAGTTGAGAGATATTTGCTCAACCATGTTTATAGCTGCTCAATTCATGATAGCTGAGAACTGGAATCAACCTAGGTGTCCATCATTGGATGAATGGATAACCAAGATGTAGTATATATACATGATGGAATTCTACTCAGCAGTTAGAAAAAAATGACACAATGAAATTTGTAGAAAAATGGTCAAACTTCAAACACATCATACTCAGCGAACTCACACAATCACAGAGAGACAGACATCACATGGTCTCACTCATTGGTGGCTCCTAACCTGGATCAGCCCAAGATGCTGACATACCTGTTAACTATCTTGAGGCCTGGACAATAGGGACGCTAGGGTTTGAGGGGACAGTAAGGGTGTGGGGGACACAAAACTGAACCCAAATGGAACTAGTACCATAAAATCCTATATCCTAGAAGACAGAGTAAAAGGTTGGACCTTCATCAGGACCTTAGAGGGAGCACCTGAATCAAAGGGCCCGGGAGAGGGTGAGATGAAGCCTAACCTTAAAATTCTCCTGTTTCTTTTGTTTCTGTTGTTGTTGTTTGTGTGTGTGTGTGTGTGTGTGTGTGTGTGTGTGTGTTTTCCTTTTCTCTTTTTTCTTTCTCTTTTCTATTTTCTTTCTTTTTCTTTTTTCTTTATTTTTTTTTCTTTATTTTTTCAAGGTAGGGTCTCACTGTAGCCCAGGCTGACCTGGAATTCACTATGTTGCCTCAGAGTGGTCTCAAACTTACAGCAATCCTCCTACCTCTGCCTCCCAAGTGCTGGGATTAAAGGCATGTGCCACTATACCCAGCTCTTTTTCTTCTTTCTTTTCCTTTGGCACTGGCTTGTAACTCCCAGTACCAGGATGTGGTTAACACCCAAAATGAGCTGTAGATCAAAGAGGCCTACAGAGTTTCCCAAAA
The DNA here is from genome assembly GCA_036346955.1 of Dipus sagitta. Classification (NCBI taxonomy): domain Eukaryota; kingdom Metazoa; phylum Chordata; class Mammalia; order Rodentia; family Dipodidae; genus Dipus; species Dipus sagitta. The sequence continues at coordinate 108,835,759 of CM070777.1, forward strand.
CAAGACAGACTTCTGTCAGAGCACTTGATTAGAACCAGAGGTTAGTGGTAAGAACCTACTGCTGAAGACACCATATGCTGTTGGTACAGAACATGGAGAGAACTGGCTGGAATCTGGAAGAGAGCCAGTCCCCAAACAGTTAGCCTGTCTAGTGCTAGAAGGTGCTACATGAGCTACTGGGGGAAAGTGGCCAACATCTGTCCAAGCAACTCAAGGTCTAAGCTACTCAGCAGCAAACAACCTGACATGACGTTCACCCAAGTGCAATAGTGGCACACAGCCATGTTGGGTAACCAACTGCTCTTGGATTGTCTAACAGATCCACTCAGTGGAAAGAAAACCATATCTGGAACTGGGAAATAAGTCAGAATCATATCCACATAATGAGTTTGCTCTCCAATATCAAGCTACCACTAATCTTGGGCTAAAATATGGTCCACATTCATTGAATCCTCTCTAAACTAATAATGGTTATCCCATTTAACCTGTGCTGACTTCAGTCCCCATGGGAGAATTTGCTTCTCTTTTTCAGATGGAAGTGAGACCTGAGGAGAGAAACAAGCCATAGCACTTCATCAGGGCCCCATCTGAAACCACAGAGGAATTGGGGAAATGATCAAGAGTGCTTCTTTCTCAATGAACCTGATATCAAACAAGGGTGAAAGAGATAGACACTGAGGACACTCAAAACCTACCAAACCAGAGATCCAGGGACACCTAAGTGCCCATCACTGAAGTAGACTTAAAACGCACCCAACATGGCTCAGGGAATTTCGCAAAAGACGGGGTGGAAAGATTGTTAGAGCCACAAGTTGACACATTATGCACAGAGACATTACCTCATGACTGACAGCTACTCCCACAATGCACAACCCACAATCCCTATGGGGATGACCTGCATCCCCAATGAAGAGGATCCCTTTGGGGGTAGAGATGAGGAAAAGGATGGTACCAACATGTGCTGTTTACATATTGAGTATGTACATAACTAATAAAATAAAAAACAAATGACAATAAATGTTGGAGAAGATATGGGGAAAGAGGAACCCTCATCCACTGTTGGTGGGAATGCAAACTGATACAATCTCTATGGAAATCCATTTGGAGACTCCTGAAAAAGATGAAAATAGAGCTACCAAGACCCAGTTATTCCTCTACTGGGCATTTACCCTAAAGGCTCCACACTTCACCACAGAGACATTTGCTGAACCATGTTTATAGCTGCTCAAGTGGTAATTGCTAAGAACTGGAATCAACTCAGGTGCCCATCATTAGACAAATGGATAATGAAGATGTGGTACATTTACAGAATGGAATACTACTCAGCAGTAAAAACAATAATAATAATAATAATATGAAATTTGTAGGGAAGTGGACAGACTTGGAACAGATCATACTCAATAGACTCACACAAACACGGAAAGACAAATGTCACCTATTCTCACTTATCTGTGGTTCCTAACCTAGGATAGCTTGAGTTGCTGGCAAACTTGACAGGCAACTCAAGGGCCAGACAACAGTGATGGAAAGGTCACGGGGGAGGCGAGTAGGAGGCTGGGGAAAAATAAACACAAAAATAAACCCAAAATGAACTGGTACCATAGAAACCTTTCTCTTTGATAAAAGACTAACAGAATAACCCCCAACAGGAGTATAGGGGGGTGTAGATCATCTGGTAAGAAGGGCCCTGGAGAGGGTGGGATGAAGCCTAACCTTAAAATATTTGGCTCTGGCCTGTAGCCTCCAGTACCAGAAATCAGTTGCTAGCCACATTGAGCTGTTGATGGGAGAGACCTACAAGGTCCCCAAAACAAGACAGGTTTCTGTTAAAGCACTTGATTACCCACCTGAGGTAAAAAGTAAGACCCTATTGCTGAAGACACTATATACTGCTGACACAGAACACCAAGTGACCCGGTCGGAATCCAGAAGGGAGCCAGTCTCCAGATGGTTAGCCCATTTAGTGGTGAAAAGCACTACAGGATCTACTGGGGGAAAGCGGCCAGCAACATTGTGAGCAAGCAGTGGGGGTGTGATAGCTACTCAAAAGCAAGCAGCCTGACAAGACCTATGGTGGCACACAGCCTTAATGGGTAACCAATAGCTTTCTGATTGGCTAAGAGATCCACTCAGTGGGAAGGAATCCATGGCTGGAACTGGGAACCAGGTCAGAATCCTATGAAAACCAAGATTATGGTCTCCAGTGACAACCTCCCACTAGTCTTTGGCCAAAAGAGGGCCTACATCCATCAAAACCTCTCTAAATTAACAATGCTTATCCCATTTAACTATGCTGACTTCATTCTCCATTGGAGAATCTGTTCTTCTTTTTCAGAAGGTAGCAAGACCCGAGGAGATAAATCACCCCTTACATTTCAGACAAGGTCCAGGTTGTGCTGGCCTGCAGCACAAGTCGAAACAGGCCTCAAAGGAGGGAGTGGGAATGAATCTGAGACAAGAACACAAGGAATGGAGCCAAGACAAGTTCTGATCAAGGCTCGAGTTTATTCAGCCAGACATAGCTTATATCTAGAACATAGAACTTGTTTGACAATGCTTACATGCCTAAGGTCAGTATCACCAGGGTCCAGGGTCATATGTTAATCCCTCTATCAGGTGCCCACTCCACCCAGGCTGTATACTAAACAATGCTTTAGGATCCGGTGCTTACTGTATACTAAACAATGCATAGGATCAGGCACCTTATCGATAAGGCCTTTGTATTGAGAGATTAGAGGATTAGAGACCACCTGCAGCTCCCAAGGACAGAGAGCAGCTGCAGTTCCCGACATCTCCCCCTTCTTTATTTATTAAAAGAAGTGACTGTGCCTGTCTTAGGTTGTCAGAGGCAGAAGAACATCCTTACCCGTCATTGGACAAACATATTATCCTTGAATATGTGCCCTGTCTTAGGTTGGATGCCTCCTCCCCCGATCTTACCCGTCTCTGGCTACCAGCCGGATAAAATTCAGGGAGAATTAGGATAAAGTCTGAGGGAGCCAAGGACGTGTTCTATAATGCATACCTCGGACCTCTGCACGAACGTTTACAATAGACTTCATAAAACACTTGAAGAAAATAGGCAATAGGCATAAGAGAAGCAGAAGGCAAAGTCCCACAGCTGCAAAGCTGCCTATCCAGGAACTCAGAGAGTCCCAACCAGGCAACACAGACTTAATTGCAACTATTAAATCATTAGCAGCCTTAGTGGCGTCAAAATCAAGATGACTCTTCTGTATAGCTAGAATTTCTGAATGTAAACTAACCAAATCTAACGAAATGTTATCATGGTGCCAAATTCCTTCTAAATGCATTTTGACTTTTACCCAATCTTCATAACTAGCATTGTAAGTTTTAGAGGTGATACAGATCCATTGGTAATTTGCATGGCATTCCACTCGAGCTCTAATCCTCAATCCTTGAATTTGCTCCCCTAAATAAGTCACTACATCAAACAAAGCATCTATTTTTTCTTCTAACTTCTTGTCTGTAGTTACTTGAGTTCCCAAAGCAACAGAAACATTTTTAGCTAGATTATTAACAAAGTGTGCAGTATGAACTTCTTGTGTAAGAGCAACAGCAGCAGTAGTAATAGAAGCTAATAATGTAATAAATGCAGCAATCCCAGCAATAATTAAACCGACAACTCTCTTTTGTCTACTTAAACTATTTTTAACCTCCTCTAAAATTTGAATACCCTTGTCAGAATACCAAGGCTTTGAAAGATTTACAGGAATCATAACAAATGCAGGTTGTTTGACAATCATTACAGTTTTAGAATCATGAGAAATACAATTGGACAGACTACAATTATCACAGGTAACATTAAACATTCCTTCAGACCCATGATGCCAAGTAATATTTATATTTCCTATCATCAGGGCATAAGGTGGTGTAACACAGGCCATAACAGTTCCCTTTGGAAGACTATTTGAATTATTGCTGTCAGATGTAACCTTGACACCTCCCATAGCAGCAGCAATTTTCCACACGTAAGTTTGCTGATGTCCATTGTCTGACCACCACAGTCCTGAGGACAGTCCAGTAGCCCAATCATTAACCCATTCAGTTTTACTCCCTATAGAGCCTACTGATCCTGAACAATCCTTAACATATCTAGTAGATCCAGAAACATTATACCTGATAAATTTTTTTCCTACGCATTTGCTCCAATGTATAGATTTATTGAACCAAGGTGTATTTCCTTCACAAGGAATAAAGTCCTCTGGTGGACTATCCCCTGTAACTTGATTTCCATAGGGAAGCCAAATAGAAATTCTGCTTGTTTGGACCTGCTTCATCTTATTTGTACCTTGTACATGCTCTTGTACATGCTTTACAGTAATGTTTCTTTCCTTTATTTCAAAACATCCCACTATGCTGGTCTTAGAAAAGCATAGTGGAATGCCTAGACCACGCCCTGAATATGAACTCATAATTACTTGATGTAATTTTATATTTTTACTAGATGGCGTACTTAACAACCGAGTGTTATTGACTAGAACTATGATTTCTTTTTTCTCCCAGTTCACTGGATGTAATGTAGGAGGATCAGGAACATAGGTCCAGTAGAGTTCACTGTAAGCAAGATGTAGATGACTCCATATTATCAGGATCAGCAGTGTCCTCTTGTTCAATCTCGTGGCCTGCATACCGGACCAAGCGTTCTGGCAACCATCTGGCTCCATTTTCTTTCTGTGAAAAAATACAAACAGATCCTCGTCCCCATATTAATACAGGGTCGGGTCCACTCCATTTGTTAGTCAATGGATCTTTCCACATTACTTTAGCATAATTAGTCTTGGTTTGTGCATGCCAAAAACGGTCAGCAGCAGAAAACCCTTTTACATCCAAAAGTAAAAAATTTAAAATAAACAAAGTATGATTTAGCCATTTTGTTATTGATCCCTGTGTCATTTCCCCCTTTCTTGTTTTTTGTAACCAGATTTTTAATATTCCATTTGCTCGTTCAATGATACCTTGCCCTTGGGGGTTATAAGGAATTCCAGTAACATGCTCAATATTAAAAGAAGAACAAAAGTGCTTAAATCCTGCACTTGTATATCCTGGACCATTATCTGTTTTCAGTTGTTTAGGTACTCCTAAAATATTAAAAGAGTGAAGACAATGAGCAATAACATGTTTAGTAGCTTCTCCTGTTTGTGCAGAAGCACAAATGAAACCAGAATAAGTGTCAATAGAAACATGTACAAATTTCATTTTTCCAAACTCAGGAACATGAGTTATATCCATTTGCCATAAATGGCCAGGAGTCAAACCTCGAGGATTGACACCATGATGTGGCACAGGTAGAAATGTGAGACATTGTTGACAATTTTTAACAATTTGTCTTTTTCTTTCCAGCTAATAAAATATCATCCATATAATGAATAATATATATTTGAGGAAATTTGCTTCTTGTAGAAGCTAAAGTCTTAGCCACAAATTTCTGACATAAAGTTGGACTATTAGCATACCCTGAGGGAGAACTTTCCATTGATATCTTTTCATAGGCTCCTTAGAATTACTAGAAGGAACACTAAAAGCAAAACGACAACAATCTTGTGGATGTAAAGGTATAGTAAAAAAGCAATCTTTCAAGTCAATAATCACTTTAGAGAAGTCAGCTTGAATAGCTACAGGACTAGGCAGACCAGGTTGCAATGCTCCCATTAAATGCATAGTAACATTCACAGCTCTCAGATCTTGTAGTAATCGCCACTTTCCTGATTTCTTTTTAATGACAAAAATTGGTGTATTCCAAGGTGAAGATGATTCCTCTATATGCCCTGCCTCTAATTGCTCTTGAACTAACGTTTGAGCAGCTATCAGTTTTTCCCGTGTCAAAGGCCACTGATCCACCCATATAGGATCATCAGATTTCCAACAAATAGGCTCTGCGTGGGGTGGCACGGCCTGACCAGTGGCCACTAGGGGAAATACCCCAGCCCTTGATGATTTGCATTAGGAGCTACTTGAATAGGTAATGAGTCACCTTGTCCCCGTTTTCCTAGTCCTTTACCAGGCAAGTAACCCTGTTTAAGCATTTGAGCAGTAACAATTTCATTAGGACTACACATTAACAATTTCATCTGACTCAAAACATCTCTTCCCCACAGGTTTAAAGGCAAACTGTCTATAATGTAAGGTTTACAATACCCAGTATTTCCTTCCTCATCTTCCCAAAGTAATTCTGCAGCACTCTGCTCAGGACAAGAGGATTGTCCAATACCTCCCAATTCAGTCCCTGTAGGATGCTTAGGCCAAGAAGCAGGCAAATGATTGCCAGACAAAATAGTAACATCAGCTCCAGTGTCTATTAACCCTTCAAATTGCTTCCCATTTAATTTTAAAGTTAATTTTGGACGTTCCTTACTGATAGGTTGAACCCAGTAAGCATCTGATGAACCAAATCCTTGAGTCCCTCGACCCTGAACATTAGCAGCCCTTCCAGTTCTTATCGTAGGGAGGAGCAACAATTGAGCTATTCCCTGACCGGGCAATATTGTAAAGATTGTTTTTGGAGAAGACACTATAATTTTAAGTTCTCCAGTGAAATCTGCATCAATAACTCCAGGTGCTACTTGTAATCCCTGCATAGTACTGCTACTTCTCCCCAAGATTAAACCTACACTGTCTTTTGGCAGTGGGCCACACACTCCAGTAGGCAATGCTTGAAGTCCCATTTCTGGAGTCAATACTGTATAGGTGGAGGAACTGAGGTCGAGTCCGGCACTCCCTGGGGTGGCTCGGAGAAGTTGGGAGACTGGCTGTAACTGGCTGTTTGAGGAATGAACTGAATTGCCCAATAAACTTGTCTTTGCGGGGCCTGGGGCTGGCCCCTCCTCCCGTTTCCCTGCTGCTGGATAATAGGGTTGCCATCTTTATCTGTTTTAGATCTACATTCATTTGCCCAGTGTATTCCTCTTTTGCACTTTGGGCAAAGACCAGGAGCTGGATTATTGGAATTTCCATATTTTCTTTTAATTGGACAATCTTTTTTCATATGTCCTATTTTTCCACAAGAAAAGCACTTGCCAGATCTTGCTGCAGTGGCGGCCATTTGAAAAGGAATTCCTTGTAACGCTGCAGCCATGGCTATCCCCTGCGTATAGCTAGGGCCAATATCAGCACATAATCTAATATATCCTTGTAGATCAACTTTCTTTCTATAAGGCCGTATAGCTGCTTTGCAAGCACTATTTGCATTTTCATAAGCAAGCTGTTTTACAAAGTCCATACCAGCGACAACATCTCCAAATACTCTCCCTGCTGTTTTTATCAATCTATCAACAAAATCAGCATAATTCTCATCAGGACCCTGTATAACCTTAAATTCTCCCCCACAGCTTCTCCTTTTGAAGGAAGAGTAAACCACGCTTTACGAGCTGCTGTGGCTATTTGTTGATAAACAGCACGGGGATATGCAATTTGATTGTCATTTCCAGCATAATTTCCTTCCCCAGTAAGCATCTCAACATTCCAATCACCATTTCCTGCCTGTTGATTCAACATTGCAGTCTTTTTGCATAAATCATAGAATTCTACTTTCCAAATTAAATATTCTCCTCCTGATAATCAAGCTTTGCCTAGAGATTTTCAAGTAACAGGACATTAAGATGCCAAAATTGAGACACTTACTTTACATTCAATAGAGTAGGATCTGGTCTTTTCTGAGCCAAAAAAAAAAACAGCTAGCTAAATATTAATATAACCCTTGATAAATCTTTCTGAAAGAAAAAACATTATTTGACAACCAATGGTTTTGGCTTAAACTTGATAGCTACTGATTTTATGTATCACAGAAATTTTTATTAACATAAAACAATTTTATGTTTTATCCATGACTTAAATTTGATAAAGCTTAAGCAAGCTATCCCAACATATTTAGTTTAAAAACCTCTAACTAGGTATGGTTTTTAGATTTAGCCTGAACACTTCTTTCTTTCTTTCTTTCTTTCTTTCTTTCTTTCTTTCTTTCTTTCTTTCAACATCCGCACACTTTTATTTACATACTTTAACATTCTGATCTAAGTACCACTCAAAAAGCATTTTTAACGAGCATTCTATGTCCCAACATTGAAAAATTCCTTTCTAGTTCCTACAATCAATTCATCTCACCACATTATTAACCATCTTTCTTATAAGGCTATTAAAAAATTACAGCAAATTGATTCTAGAAGAGAAAGGGGTGTCACCTGTGTTCATCTCATCTCTTTAGTCACAAACAGTCACAAACATGACACGACTAGCAAGCACAATGAGCACACATAAACACATGCACACACACACACAAAATTAGTTCAGACATTTAATTCTTTCCCTACTTTCTCCCAAGCATCTGAATCAACATTTCCCTGTTCTATATACTAAGGGCTCCTTTTATTAACAAAATCAAAAAATTTGCTTAAAGAACTTGATGCAATCCCAATTCCTTGTGCCTTAAAATATCTCTTACTACAGCAATTAGCTCCTTTTCACTCTTTGCTTGTCCCATAATTGCGCCAACTTACCTGATTCCAGAAGACTGAGCGGGCGACTGCAGACTTCTTTTTAATTTTTTTTTCTTTCTTCCGCGCGATCCTGAGTTGATGTTGGCGTTCCTCACTGAGGTCCCTCGTATTCAAAGTCCATGTTCCGGGCGCCACTATGTGCCGGCCTGCAGCACAAGTCGAAACAGGCCTCAAAGGAGGGAGTGGGAATGAATCTGAGACAAGAACACAAGGAATGGAGCCAAGACAAGTTCTGATCAAGGCTCGAGTTTATTCAGCCAGACATAGCTTATATCTAGAACATAGAACTTGTTTGACAATGCTTACATGCCTAAGGTCAGTATCACCAGGGTCCAGGGTCATATGTTAATCCCTCTATCAGGTGCCCGCTCCACCCAGGCTGTATACTAAACAATGCTTTAGGATCTGGTGCTTACTGTATACTAAACAATGCATAGGATCAGGCACCTTATCGATAAGGCCTTTGTATTGAGAGATTAGAGGATTAGAGACCACCTGCAGCTCCCAAGGACAGAGAGCAGCTGCAGTTCCCGACACCAGGTGAAACCACAGAGGAATTGGGGAGACAAGCAAGAGTGCTGCTTCCATGTTGAGCCTGACAATCTGCACCAGGGTGACAAAGACAGACACTGAGGATACTTAATACATACCAAAGCAGAAATCCAGAAGCTCCTCGGAGCTCCACACTGAGGTAGACTTAAAACACGCCCACCACAGCTCGGAAATTTTGCGGAAGAGGGGTGGAAATGTTGGGAAGCCATACCCAGAGGCATTCCCTACTCCCCCCCCCCCCCATGACTGTGTTCTGCTCTCACAACACACAACCCCATGGGGAATATCAGCAACCCCACTGAGGTGGACCCTCAGCAGTTTGGAGATGGGGAGGAGGAAAACAATGGTACCAACACATGATGGGGCCATACAAAGCATACTCTTAATTTTAAAAAAAGTAAAAAGAAAACTATTTTTTACAAATATGAGCTTCTGACTCAAGACTGAACTACTGGCTTTATTTTAAATGTGTATTTGAGGTTACTAGAAAAAAAAAAAAAGAAAGTCTACAAGCAGAAATCAGAGTACCAAGTGCTTGGGTTGTTTCCAGCTTTATGATGTGCAACATTTATGTAATTTCAAATTTATAAATAAAAATAAATGGAATATATTTTGGGGGGGAAATTAGCCAAGAACAGAAGTGTGCTGTTGCTGTCTTGAAAGGTTGTTTTCCTAAAAATCTGGGGCTGTCTGGAGCGGCACAAATTCTAAAGTACATGCACACGAGCTACATTGCCCCCGTGTGGTGAATCTCGGAATAACCACGTTCACCATCCTGTCTTCCTGAGATTTAAGGTAAAAGGGTTTGTTTCCAAGACCTTCTACTTGTCCAAAGTCTTCAGTCTCCACAAGAAGAAACTGGGGTCAAGAGCAACTCATTTTTCCAAGAACCACTCACTGAATTAATCGCAAAGCTAAGACTAGTGATAATATGTGTCATGAACAGGACATAGCATGGGACATGAGTCACCTCACACAATCCTAGTACAATGAGGTGTAAAATATTCCATATCACTGCACAGGTGAGGAAGAAGGAGATGGAGAGAAAGTGTTTATCTGAGAACACACAGCCTGAGAGCAAAAGATCCAAAACTAAAACTGAATCTGCCTGGGTGTAACAATGCTATAAACCCACTTCCAAATCCAGCATCTGCCCTACCTATTTGTATGAATGTGCATCTACATCGCTGAAATGAGGTGCTTTGGGGACATTTGCTCTAATTGCTTTGTGTTGCGGAAGAGGGCACAAGGTAGATAGGGCTAAGGCATATGTTTTCCACAGTCACCAAGTATGAAGGCTGGGCTGGAACCCAAGCCTTCAGGTTCCTGGCTTAATCCCCTCTGTAAGCTTTTGTTCCTTCTATCCATCTACTGCAACTGTGTGTGCACTTTGCATGTGCTGGGATAATCCTACTTAAAGGAAGGGTATTCAGGAAAACCCCAGAACAATTCCTACCAATTAAGCACCTATCTCATGGCAGAGCTTGAGGTTGGAGACAGTGACTAAAGTTTAGGGGAAGTAAGAGGATACTAGTTACTGAGAGACCAAATATAACCATTTTAAGTAAAAAGGCCCAGGCCTGACTTAGATAGAGAACTAGCCGGCTAATGTGCTTGACCTTTGCTTCTGTAAACTTTGCTTGCTTGCTCAATTGCTGCCTTTCCCCCTAAAGTTTCTGGGGAATCTCCACTTCAAGGACATTGCAGAAACACTCCACTGCAGAGGCCTCCGGCCTCCGACCACCTGCTTAGATAAGAAACTGAGGAATCTCCACTTCAAGGCAATGGAGATTACTTCATCTGCCTGGAGTGCCCCTAGCTCCTGCCCCCAACTTTGCCCGCTGAAACCCCAAGCCAATCAGAACTGTTTAAATCAACCAATCATGTATCTATCCCCTACTTCTTTGTTCGAATTCCTATATGAACCCCTTCCCCCAAAAGGAAGGGGCTCCCTCCCTTACTACTGCTGTGTCAGACTGTAGGGATGGAGCCCAGGCCTAGGCTTGCAATAAAGAAACCTGTTGCTTTTCCATTCGAGTGTCTCGGCTTCTGTGGCGGTTCTCTGGGTAACCCCTGGGTGACCAGGGGACTTGGCTCCTGGTCAGGGGTGATGGCACAACATCACCAGTATAAGTTACTACTAGTGGGGCCCTGATAGTGTGAAGATACCACAGACATACTTTCCTGAAGTCCAGGGTGCAAGGCTCAGGGAGCCACATAAGGCTAGCAGGAACTCAGACGTCATACAAGCAGGCAGGGTTCCAGCCACAGGCCCCTGCCTTCCTCAGGACATGAGACCTTTCTCAGACTCCTGCATCGATAACAGCTCTCTGTACCACATGAAATCCTCAGGGAGGAGCGGGCACAATGAGGTAGGAACAAAGATGGTACAAAAAGTGGCATGAGCTGGAGACAGGCAGGACTTCCCTGACGCCCCCGCCTCCCCCCCCCCCCAAGGGCACCATGTGCCAGCAGGCAAAGGGTAAGGCATGGGGAAGTGCAGGACAAAGGCTGCAAAGCCTCCAGCTGTGTTTCCACAAGAGACTCACTTTCACCCCAAGGGGACAGTCACACACCGTGAGGTGCTGCACTGCCCATCTGGGGTGTTCATGGATGGCGGGACATGGGGATGCAAAGGAGGAAAATGAACAGACAATAATGTGAAAATAAGATGAGACCCATGGCTAGTGGCCAACACCCCAAAGGTTGGGAAAAAAATGAACAAGGTTGAGAAAGTCATTGACATTGGGTCCCTTATGGCCTATCCTAGCTGAGCTTTCTTTTCTAATGGAAAATGCCGAGTGAAGATCTCACAGGCACTAAGCACTCCTGGGAGAGAACTCAGAACAGGGACACAGGCCTCTTCCCTGACTCTCCCAAAGTCCTCCTTACTCACAGGTCTCAACAGTAACCTGCCTCCATCGAGCAACCTAGTGATTAACAAATACTTTCTCACAGAGGCTGCTGGATAACTTATAATGAGTTCCCCGAGGTCACTCAAGTCCTCCAAGCCTGCTCCCTAGCTTCATAGTCCCCAGTGCCTCCGCCACAGTAATTACCTGCTGCAGATGAGAACATCTCCTCACAGCGCGGCGGTAATTATGCCACACTTAGTTTTTGTCCCTCACCATTTACAAAAGGAAAGTGTTTGCAGCTCGGCATTGAATAGAGCCCTTGAGCAATTTCCCTGCATTGTCCCCTTTGACCCTCACGTCAGGACAGGCAGGTGCTCATTTTTGCCTTGTTTCAGTCATGGGAAAACTAGTCGCCAAGTAACTGCAAAGTCATGTGGCCAACAAAAATGCAACTGAGGGGCTGGAGAGATGGCTTAGCTGTTGGGGCACTTGCCTGTAAAGCCTAAGGACCCAGGTTCAATTCCCCAGTACCCACGTAAGCCAGATGCAAAAGGTGGCGCACGCATCTGGAGTTCATTTGCAGTGGCTGGAGGCCCTGGTGTGCCCATCCTCTCCCTCTCCCTCTCTCTCTCTCTCTCTCATAAATAAATAAAATACTTTAAAAAATGGAACTTGGACTTGAAACCAAGAAGCCAAATCCCCAGCTGCAAGGGAAGGAAATTCTCAAGCACACCACCCAGCCCCTCCGTTGGAGCCCCTCCTCTCCTGCCACCACCAGCTCTGTCCTCACATAAGCTGCTTGTTCTACGGAAACCCAGCTCTTCCCAACACCAAGAGGCCATGGTGTACTACACAACCACCCGGGAGCAGCCATCCTCCTCTAAGTGTTTCCTAGTTCCTCATACGTGCCTCCTCAGCCCCTCGAGCAGAGAGAGGTCACCTTGCCTGAGGTCACCGGTCCCAGGCACGGTCCTCGCCACGCCTGTCACACCACCCACAACTCTGCCCATCCTCCTCCTCCTCCTACCCACCTCCATCCCACAGCTAAGATCCCTGCCACAGATTTATTTACTCATTCCAGTTCACAACACATAAGATACAACCCAGTGGCAAATATTTATAGTAGGAGGGAAAAAGAAAATAACTTTAAAAAAAGAAACAGAGGAGCCGGGCATGGTGGCGCACGCCTTTAATCCCAGCACTCAGGAGGCAGAGGTAGGAGGATCGCCGAGAGTTCTAGGCCACCCTGAGACTATATAGTGAATTCCAGATCAGCCTGAGCCAGAGTGAGACTCTACCTCAAAAAACAAAAAAATAAAATAAAATAAAATAAAATAAAATAAAATAAAATAAAATAAAATATTTTTAAAAAGAAACAGAGGAATATAAAACAGTCAGAAATGAAACTAAAAGATGTCTGAAATGGGGCTGGAGAGATGGTCCAGTGGTTAAAGGTGCTTGCTTGCAAAGCCTGGTGGCCTGAGTTTGAATCTCCAGTACCCAGATAAAGCCAGATGCACAAAGTGGTACAGACAAAGTGGTGTCTGGAGTTGGTTTGCAGTGGCAAGAAGCCCTGGTGCTCACTTGCCTACTCTCTTTTTCTCTCATAAATAAATAAATATTTTAAAGTTTTATTTGTTTTTCTTAAATATTTTATTTGTTTGTTTGAGAGAGAAAGAAGCAGAGAGAGAAGGAGAGACAGAGAGAGAGAGAATGGCAGTGCTACATGCTCTCGGTACTGGAAATGAATTCCAGACGCATGTGTCACCTTGTGCATCTGGCTAAAACCGTGGATACTGGGGACTAGAACCTGGGTCCTTTGGCTTTTCTGGCAAATTCTTTAACTGCTAAGCCATCTCTCCAGCCCTTAAATATTTTTAACTTATTTGCAATCACAGAGAGGATAGGAGACAGAGAACGGGCATGCCAGGGCCAGAGCCACTGCAAACAGCCTTCAGATGCCTGAGCCACTTTGTGCATCTGGCTTTATGTGGGTACTGGAGAATGGAACCAGGATCGATAGGCTTTGCAGGCAAGCTCCCTAATCACTGAGCCATTTCTGTAGCCCCCGAAGTTTTATTCTTTCTTTATCTATTTACATGAGTACTGGGGAATTGAACCCAGGCTGGCAGGCATTGCAATCAAGTGCTTTTAGCCCCTGAGCCATCTCTGTAGCCCTTAAATAAATATTTTTAAAATGTCTAAAGTAAGACCTATGCCCTTTCCCATGGGTGGGCCCCAGGTTTGGCTGAAAACTGTTTTAACAGTTAATCCCAAAAGGACAGTCTGGTCCATTCTGGAGTCAAGAGCGTCTATGAGATAAAATAAAGGCAGATTTCAAGAGGAAAAAACAGCTATTTTTTGGAACTAAGACCAGACCATAGTTTCTCCCAAGAACACTCCTACAGAGATGGCTCACAGCCTTACCACTGGTCTTGACTGTGTGTTTTCTAGGCTGCCTCTAACAACTGCCCTCAACAAAGAAAACGTCATTGCACCACAAGGACCTCTGTGATTGGTGGGGATGAGGTGTAGTATGTACTACGCTTCTTCGTGATGGGGTTTGATCAAAGGACAGATTTCTCAACCTTAGCACCAGGGATTTGTGTGTGTGTGTGTGTGTGTGTGAAATTCTTTTGTCTTTATTGTTGCTTTTGAAGAGATAAATAACATTTGAGAAAAAAAAAAAAAAAAAACTAAGCCAGGCTTGGTGGGGCAAGCCTTTAATCCCAGCACTCGGGAGGCAGAGGTAGGTGGATCACCAAGAGTTCAAAGCCAGCCTGAGACTACATAGTGAATTCCAGGTCAGCCTGGGATAGAGTGAGACCCTACCTCAAAAAAAAAAAAAAAAAAAAAAGATGCTTATCCTGTACCCACTAGATGACAGTAGCATGCTACCCTCCAATTATGACACCAAAATATCTCCAGATGTTGCCAAATGAGACCTGAGGGACAAAATCACCCCCAGTTGAGACCTAATGATCTGTGAGCAGAAAATCATTTCACCTATTTTTTATGTAGAAAGGCAACAAAAGGACCCCTTTTATTTTTATTATTTTTGCAGTTTTTCTTTTTTCTTTTCTGTTCTTCAAGGTAGGGTCTCTCTCTCTAGGCCAGGCTGACCTGGAATTCACTATACAGTCTCAGGTTGGCCTCGAACTCAAAGTAATCATCCTACCTCTGCCTCCCAAGTGCTGGGATTAAAGGCGTGCACCACCACACCTGGTTTATTTTTATAGTTTTATTGAGGTATAATTTTTGTATTATAAAATCCACTCCTTTAACAAACTCAGTTCAGTGGCTTTTAGGAGATTCACAAGGTTGTGAAACCATTACCACTGTGCAGTTTTAACACATTTTCATCATTGCAAAAAATAGCTATTTGGGACTGGAGAGATATCTCAGTGGTTAAGGTGCTTGCCTGAAAAGCCTAATGACTGGCTCAATCCCTCAGTACCAACATAAAGCCGGATGCACAGAGTGGCGCTTCCATCTGAAGTTCATTGGCAGCAGCTGGAGGCCCTAGCACACCCATTCTCTCTGTCTCTCTTCTCTCTCTCTCCTCTCTCTCTCTCTCTCTCTCTCTCTCTCTCTCTCTCTCTCTCTCTCCCTCCCTCCCTCTCTTTCTCCTTGCAAATAAATAAATACTTTTTTGTTTTGTTTTTGTTTTTTAAATGTGTAGACCAGGCTGGCCTTGAATTTCTGATCTTCCTGCCTCTGTCTCTTCAGCAATATCCTACCGGCATGCAAAACCACAACCAGCTAAATAAAAAAAAAAAAAATTAAAGCTATCTACCTTGGGGCTGGAGGGACTGCTTAGTGGTTAAGGCATTTGCCTGCAAAGCCAAAGGACCCAGGTTTGATTCCCAAGACCCATGTTAGCTAGATGCACAAGGGGGTGCACGCATCTGGAGTTCATTTGCAGAAGCTGGAGGCCCTGGCGTTCTCTCTCTCTCTCTCTCTCTCTCTCTCTCTCTCTCTCCCTCCCTCCCTCCTTCTCTGTCAAATGAATAAATAAATAAAATAAAATATTACAGAAAGATATCTACCCTGTAGCAATGGCTTTATCAGCCTTGCATATTTTTTCATATAAAATGACTCAGACTTCCAGTTAAGATGGCCGCATAGGAACCATGCCAAAGCAAAAAAGTAAAAATAAAACATCAAAATAGACTCTTACTAAAAAGTGAGCATGTATAATAAATTATCCACCAAAGCAGAGAAGCAGGAGGGACCCAGAGCATCCAGAGACCACATAGGCAGGCAGAAGCAGCTCCAGCAATGGCAGGACCCGTTCCCCGTGGCCGCAGCTGCCAGGCTCGGCCTGAGCGGCAGGAAAAGCCAGGTGTGATTTCCCACTCACACTGGCCTCCTTGCAAACTCAAGAAACGTGAAGGGAGGGCAGCAGGGACAAGCAGAGTGGCTCCTACGGAAGAGGATCCTGAGGAAGAGGATCACGAGAACTGGAAACAGCCTCCCATCCCCCACCACCAGTGCAAGCTCCACAGACCTGGGGAAGGGAAGGGCACCTGGCCCAGGAGATCAGAACAGCGACCCACTGACAAAGCCAGCCTACCAGATCACACAGCGCAGCAAAGAGGGACCCCAGCAGCTGCACAGCATAGCTGAGGCTAAAGCCATCCCAAAAGGTAACTGGAATTACACCAGGTCAGTACCCACCAAAAAGAGCCTGGTATATAGGCTTGCATCAGAAGTGCTAATTGCACATTTCATGTCAGGGTAAGTTATATGTTAAACCTCGTGGATGGCTGGATTTGCCATTCTTAAATAAACTGTATCTGAGGCTTGTTATCTGATGATTCCTGACTTACAGTGCCTTTATATCCTCTTCTGTTGTTTGTTGGGGAGGGCTCTCACTCAGTCACAAGATGACCTTGAAACCCTCTACAGACCAGAAATCTCAGCCTCCCAGTTGACAGGATTAACAGTGTGGGGCAACACACATCCTTAGGGTCTATGACTTTGTTAGAGGATCTGTTTGTCATAATACCTACTCTGGCATAAATACTCTGTGCTGGTTTTCATTGAATGGGTATACTGTTTAGTTAAATTTTAGAATTTGTCTGTATTTCATTCCACCCAGCCTACTAGAAGACTCACACAGCAGACAAACCCAACAACTAGGGTCACTTTTGTGGTTACTTAGTCTTAAGAGCCACACCTAGCAACTTAAGCACCTACCCTGAAGACATAAATATCAGATTGATAATTAGAAAATCAAAGCATCAAATTAATCTAAGAAGCAAAAATCTCTATATTATAATGAAAGAAAGACAAAAAAAATTAAGACATTATAAATCCACCAAAAAGTACAAATCCATCAGAAATGACCCCCAATAAGCCTGATTTAGAGGAAATGAAAAGATTTCAAAAGAATGATTATAAATATGCTCAAAGAAATTAAAGAGGAAATCAAAGAAATCGAAGAAGACACAGGAAACCAATTTAATGAAATAAGGAGGTCAATAAAAGACATGAATAAGGAAATAGAAATAATAAAGAAAAAATCAGTCAGAAATACTAGCAATGAAGAACACAGTCAGTCAAATTAAAAACTGTAGAAAATTTCACCAGTAGAATGGACAAAGGAGAGACCAGAATATCTAAACTGAAAGACCAAGTGGCAGATCTAATACAGTCCAGCAAAATTAAAGACAAACTAATAGGAATATTTGAATGATAATTTCAAGATATTGGGACACTATGAAAATATCAAACATAAGAATTCAGGGTGTAGTAGAAGGAGAAGAATTTCACTCCAAAGGCATAGTACATGTTTTAAATAAAATCATAGAAAAAACTTCCCTCAAATTGGGATAGAGATGCCAATGTAAATACAGGAAGCCTTTAGAACACTAAACAGACAAAAATCTGAAAAAGAATCTCTCCTCAACATATTATAATTAAACTACCAAACACACAAACCAAAGAAAATAGATTGAAATCAGTTACAGAGAAAAATCAAGTCACTTACAAAGGCAAGCCTATCAGGATCACAGCAGATTACTCAACACAAACTTTAAAAGTCAGAAGGACTGGGCTGAAGGGATGGCTTAGTGGTTAAGGCATTTGCCTGCAAAGCCAAAGGACCCAGGTTCTATTCCCCAGCACCCATGTTAGCCAGATGCTCAAGGGAGCACACGTGTCTGGAGTTCATTTGCAGTGGCTGGAAGCCCTGGTGTGCCTATTCTCTCCTCCTCCTCTCTCTCTCTCTCTCTCTCTCTCTCTCTCTCTCCCTCCCTCCCTCCCTCTCCCTCCCTCCTCTTTCTCTGTCAAATAAATAAATATTTTTAAAAGTCAGAAGGACTTAGAATGATGTATTCCAAGTTCTGAAAGGGAACAACTGTCAACCAAGCTTACTTTATTCTGCAAAGATATCCATTCAAATAGAGAAATAAGGACATTCCACAACAAAAGCAGGCTAAAGGAATATTTGAAAACAAAACCAGCTCTACAGAAAATACTTGAAAGGATCCTCCATGCTGAAGAAAAAGAAAAACACACATATAAGGAACCTGAAAAAACAAACCATACTCAAATACTAGTTAATACATGACAGCAAAGGTAAAACTGGAAGAACTACAAAACAAGAAAATGGCAAAAATAAATACACACCTTTCAATAATAACTCTTAATATCAATGGCCTCAATGCCCCAGACAGGTTTGCAGACTGGAATAAAAAGCAGGATCCTTCAATTTGTTGCCTCCAAGAAACTCACTTTTCTACAAAGGATGGACACTATCTTAGGGTGAAAGGTTGGAAAATGGTATTTCAAGAAAATGGGCCTAGAAAACAAGCAGGGGTTGCTACCCTAACATCTAACAGGGTAGACTTCAGACCAACATTAGTTAGGAAAGATAAGGAAGGTCACTTTATATTGATTAAAGGCACACTCCAACAGGAGGACATTACAATCCTAAACCTATATGCACCTAACATAGGGGCTGCCAATTTCATCAAACAAATGCTATTAGAAATAAAGTCACATATAACAGGAAACACAGTTGTAGGGGTTGACTTCAATACCCCACTCTCATCAATTGACAGGTCATCTCAGCAAAAAAATAAACAGGGAGACATCTGGGTTAAATGAAGTCATAGAACAAATGGACCTAACAGATGTATACAGGACATTTCATCCAAATGCTGCAGAATACACATTCTTTTCAGCAGCACATGGAACATTCTCTAAAATAGACCATATATTAGGACACAAAGCAAATCTTAACAAATACAGGGAAATTTAAATAATTCCTTGCACTCTATCTGATCACAATTAGATCAAACTACAAATCAATAGCAAGAAAAGCTATAGAGCATACACAAAATCATGGAAACTAAACAATACACTACTAAATGATTATTGGGTTAATGAAAAAATCAAGAAGTGAGTCAAAAATTCATAGAGTTAAATGATAATGAGAACACAACATACCAAAACCTTTGGGACACAATTAAGGCAGTCCTAAGAGGGAAATTAATAGCTTTAAGTGCCTATATTAGGAAACTAGAATAGTAGCAAGTAAAAAACTTAAAGCTTCACCTTAAGGCCTTGGAAAAAGAAGAAGGCAAACAAAAAATCAGTAGACAGGAAGAAATACTAAAGGTTAAGACAGAAATTAATGAAATAGAAACCAAAAAAAAAAAAAATCCAAAGAATCAATAAAACAAAGGGTTAGTTCTTTGAAAGGATAAACAAGATCAATAAACCCTTAGCAAATTTGACCAGAAGGAAGAGAGAAGAGACACAAATTAATAAAATTAGAGATGAAAAAGGCACCATCAAAACAAAAAGGCACCATCACAACAGATACCAGAGAAATTCAAAAAATCACAGGGATATACTATAAGAAAATATACTCCACTAAGTTTGAAAATCTGGAAGAAATGGTTGATTTCCTGCATTATATGACCTACCAAAATTAAATCAAGATGAGATTAACCACTTAAATACACCTAATACAGGTATGGAGATCCAGTTATAAAAAAAAAAATCTCCCAACTAAATAAAGTGCAGGCCTAGATGGATTCACTGGTGGATTTTACCAGACCTTCATGGAAGAACTAACACCAGTATTTCTCAAACTTTTCCATTAAGTAGAAAATGAAGGAATCCTACCAAACTCCTTCTATGAAGCCAGCATCACCCTGATACCAAAACCAGACAAAGACAGAACAAAAAAAGAAAATTACAGACCAATCTCCATCATGAACATAGAAGAAAAAATTCTCAACAAAATATTGGCAAACAGAATACCAAAATATGTCATTCACCCCATCCAAGTAGGCTTTATCCCAGAGATGGAGGGATGGTTCAACATATGCGAATCAATAAATGTAATGCATTATATAAATGGACAGAAGGACAAAAATCACATGATCATCTCATTAGATACAGAAAAGCTTTTGACAAAATCCGACATCCCTTCATGATAAAAGTCCTACAGAGACTGGGAATAAAAGGAACATATCTCAACATAATAAAGGCTATTTATGACAAACCTACAGCCAACATAATACTAAATGGAGAAAAACTGGAAGCTTTTCCACTAAAATCAGGAACAAGACAAGGGTGTCCACTGTTTCCACTTTTATTTAATATAGTACTGGAAGTCTTAGCCATAGCAATAAGGCAAGAGACGCACATAAAAGGGATACAAATTGAAAAGGAAGAGATCAAGTTATCATTGTTTGCAGATAATATGATGCTATGCATAAAAGACCCTAAAGACTACCAGCAGATTGTTAGAGCTGATAAGTACTTATAGCCAAGTAGCAGGATACAAAATAAACATACAGAAATAAGTAGCCTTCCTATATGCTAACAACAAACACATAGAGGATGAAATAAGAAGATCACTCCCATTCACAAAAAATAAAGTACCTTGGAATAAACCTAACCAAGGAAGTGAAGGGTTTCTACAATGGAAACTTTAAAACACTCAAGCAAGAAATTGCAGAAGACACTAGGAAATGGAAAGACATCCCTTGTTCTTGGACTGAAAGAATCAATATTGTGAAAATGGCAATCTTGCCAAAAGCAATCTACACAATTAATGCAATCCCCATCAAAATTCCAATGGCATTCTTCACTGAAATAGAAAAAACAATCCAAAAATTCATCTGGAAGCACAAAAAGCCTTGAATAGTTAAAACAATTTTCAGCAACAAAAATAAGGTTGGTAGTATCACCATACCTGGTTTTAACATATACTACAGAGCCAGAGTAACAAAAACAGCATGGTACTGGCACAAAAGCAGACATGTAGATCAATGGAACAGGACTCAGTTGTAAGTCCAAGCAGCTACAGCCACCTGATCTTCAATAAAAATGCCAAAAATACTCATTGGAGAAAAGACAGCCTCTTCAGCAAATGGTGCTGGGAAAACTGGATATGTATCTGTAGAAGGATGAAAATAGATTCTTCTCTCTCTCCATGCACAAGAACTAAGTCCAAATGGATCAAAGACCTTAATATCAGACCCGAAACTCTGAAACTGCTAGAGGAAAAAGTAGAGGAAGCCCTTCAACTTATTGCTTAAGGCAAAGACTTTCTGAATGTAACCCCGTTGGCTCAGGGAATAAAACCACAGATCAACCGCTGGGACCTCATGAAGTTACAAAGCTTTTGGACACTGTGAATAGAGCAAAGAGGCAACCTACAGAATGGGAGAAAATCTTTGCCAGCTATACATCTGACAGAGGATTAATGTCTAGGATATACAAAGAATTCAAAAACCTAAATAATAAGAAATCAAACAACCCAATTAAAAAATGGGCTATAGGGGCTGGAGATATGGCTTAGCAGTTAAGGCACTTGCCTGCAAAGCTGAAGGATCCCGATTTGATTCTCCAGGACCCACGTAAGCCAGATACAGATACACAAGGGGGCACATGCATCTGGAGTTTATTTGCAGTGGCTAGAGGCCCTGGTGCACCCATTCTCTCTTTCTCTTGCCTCTCTCTCTCTCTCTCTCTCTCTCTCTCTCTCCCTCCCTCCCTCCCTCCCTCTTTCTCTCTCCTAAATAAATAAATAAAATATATTTTTTAAAAAAGATAGGCTATGGAACTAAATAGAGAGTTCTCAAAAGAAGAAATACATATGGCATATAAACATCTAAAAAATGTTCTAAATCTCTAGCCATCAGGGATCTGCAGATTAAAACTACATTGAGATTCCATCTCACTCCTGTCAGATTGGCTACCATCATGAAAACAAATGACCATAAATTCTGGCACAGATGTGGAAAAAGAGGAACCCGCGAACACTATTGGTGGGAATAAAATCTGGTCCAGTCATTGTAGAAATCAGTGTGGAGGTTCCGGAGACAGCTAAAAATAGATTTACCATATGATCCAGCTATACCACTCCTAGGCATATATCCTAAGGACTTGTCTCACTACCTTAGAGATACTTGCTCAACCATGTTTATTACCACTCTATTCACAATAGCTAGGAAATAGAACCAGCCCAGATGTCCCTCAACTAATGAATGGATAATGAAGATGTGGCACATTTACACAATGGAGTTCTACTTAGCAGTAAAGAAAAATGAAATTATGAAATTTGCAGAAAAATGGATGGATCTGGAAAGGATTATACTTAGTGAAGTAACCCAGGCCCAGAAAGCCAAACGTCACATGTTCTCTCTCATATGTGGATCCTAGCTGCAAAAGATTGGACTATGTGAGTAGGAATAAAACTCAGTAGCCAAGGCCAGTAAACTAGAAAGGGGATTTAAAGGGAATAGAAAGAGAGGGAGGGGGACTTAAGAAGATGGTATTGTATATATGTAAGTAGAAGAACAGATTAGTGGGGGTGAAAATGCCTAAGTGAGGTCAGGGGAAGAGATTGAGTAAAGGAAAGGTAGAGGGAGGGCTGATCAAAATCTAAGAGGATATAAGTAAGTCATATGGTAACCTACTTTTTTGGACAATGGAACATTCAGAAGCCATAGATTGTTACTAAAAAATTTTCAGTGCCAGGAATAGGATACCTTCCAGGGAATTGTTGGCCAGGGAGGTCCTTGATGCCCCCAAAATATTACAGGCCATTGCTGAGGCTCTTGCTTTCCCACCAGGAATAGATAGTAAGGCCCTATTGCTGAAGACTCCACATACTTGGGCTGCAAGGTCACTGAGAAATCATGCTGGAGCTGGGCTGAAAACCTCCTCCAGGTAGATCAACTGACAGAAAGCTGGAAAAGCTATGCTGTATGCAGCTCAATAGGAGAGAGAGAAATCACCAGTGAAGATACTCAACAGTGGATACTGCAAGCCTTAAATTTGGTCAGCCATTCAGCATCCATTGCAGAAGAGGTGGCAGAAAGAATGTAAGAACCAAAGGAAGGATAGGACTCCTTACAACATGCTCCTCCAGACCCAAATTGACCTGGATATCCATGACCTCACAGCACCTGACACTACCTACACAAGACCATCATAGTAGGAGGAAAAGATGATAACATCTAAATAAAAGAGAGACTGATTGAGAGGGGGAGGGGATATGATGAGTTTTAAAAGGGAAAGTGGGGGGAGGGAGGGAATTACCATGGGATATTGTTTACAATCATGGAAGTTGTTAATTATAAAACATAAAAGGTTTTTTAAAAATGAGGTTCTGAAGGGATGGCTTAGCGGTTAAGGTGTTTGCCTGCAAAGCCAAAGAACCCAGGTTCATTTCCCCAGGACCCACATTAGCCACATGCGTGTGTCTGGAGTTCGTCTGCAGTGGCTGGAGGCCCTGGCATGCCCATTCTTTATCGCTACCTGCCTATTTCTGTGTCTGTCTCTCTCTCTCTCTCTCTCAAATAAATAAAATAAAAAATTTGTAAATAATAATTAAATTTTTAAAGAGGGAGCTAGAGAGATGGCTTAGTGGTTAAGGCACTTGCCTGCGAAGCCTAAGAATCCAGATTCAATTCTCCAGGTCCCATGTAAGCCAGATACTCAACCTGGCGCATGCATCTGGAGTTCGTTTTCAGTGGCTAGAGGCCCTGGCATGCCCATTCTCTCTCTCTCTCTCTCTCTCTCTCTCTCTCTCTCTCTCTCTCATAAATAAGTGAAATAAAAAATAAATATTTTTTTAAATTTTTTAAAAAGAAATTAAAAAATAATAATGATCCAAAAACTGGGCATGCAGCCGGGTGTGGTGGCGCATGCCTTTAATCCCAGTACTCAGGAGGCAGAGGTAGGAGGATCGCGTGAGTTTGAGGCCACCCTGAGACCACATACATAGTTAATTACAGGTCAGCCTGGGCCAGAGTGAGACCCTACCTCGAAAAAAGCAATCACTGGCCATGGAAGATAGTTGCACAGAGTGGCAAATGCATCTGGAGTTTGTTTGCATTGACAAGCGGCCTTAGTGCTCCCATCCACACTCTCTCTCTCTCCAAATAGTTTGTTTTTTTTTTAATTTATTTATTAGAGACAGAGAGAAGGGGAGAGAGAGAGAAAGAGAAGAAACAAATGAGCTTTTTAAAAGAAAACTCAGCCTTGTAGCTTATTTCTCAAATCCTAGCACTTGGGAGGCTGAGGTAGTGAGGCAGTCGGATTTCCAGGAGTTTGAGGCCAGCGCTTACCAGGGTGGAGTAGGGGGAGGAAATGAGGCTCTGTAGGTCAAAGAATACAAAGCCACAGAAATGTAGGATGAACTAGTCTAGCAATCCAAGGTTCAGCATGAAGACTACAGTTGATATTGTATTCTAGGGTAGTGTGATGAAGTGGATTCATGGCTTCTACTAAATGAATAGGTTTTAGCTATCCCTGTCACACCAAAAAAATAGCCAGGCGTGGTGGCACATGCCTTTAATCTCAGCACTCAGGAGGCAAAAGTGGGAGGATCACTGTGAGTTCAAGGCCAGCCTAAGACTACAGAGTGAGTTCAAGGTCAGTCTGGGCTAGAGTAAGACCCTACCTTGAAAACAAAAGGAGGAGGAAGAGAATAAACCAGGTAAAATGATGGTATGTTCACTTACTTCATTATAATAGCCATTTTATCATCTAGATGTATCTTATAACATCGTGTTCCAGAACATTCCAGAAACGTTTAAGTGAAGAGGAAAGACCCATCCTGAATGTGGGTGACACCATCCCATGGCCAGAGGTCCTTGACTGAAAAAAGAGCAGAAAGCAAGCTGAGCATGCGCTTTCATCTACTCCTCTCTCCACTTCCTGACTGCCCCATACTTCTGCCACCACGCCTTCCCCAGCGCAGCGGACTGTAGTGTGAGTCAGTGTACAGACGTGTGTGTTCACTATGTGCAGGCACACATGGGGTGGGTGTGGGTGCACAGAGGTGGGTGTGTGTCTGTGGTATGTGGAGGCCAGAGGTTTACCTAAGTTGTCTTCCTTGATAGCTGTCTCCTTTATTTACCGAGGCAGTCTCTCATTTAAATCCAGAGCTCACCAGTATAGCTCGTCTAGCTGGCCAGCTCACCCTCGTGCTCTCCTGTCTCTCCTGCCTAAATTTTCAGGCGGACTTCATGGCCCCACAAGATTTAGGGATCCAAACTCGGGTCCTCATCCTTGCACAGTGAACACTTTATCCACTGAGCCATGGCCCCAGCCCTGACTGTATTCCTTCTCAAAACTTGAGCCACAATAAACCCTTCCTTCCTTAAGTTGCCTGTATCAGGCACATTTTGTCACAGCAATGAGAAAAATAACTAATATAAAATATGAAAACAATGTAACTTTATTAAGTAATAATTGCAAAGTCTATACTTAAGGCCCCTCACGTATGCACGGCCCAGTTCTGGTCCCTCTAGTGTTAAGATGACCCTTCCTTTCCTCCATGCTAAGAAGTTCTTTGCTCTCCTATAGGAGGAAACGAGTGAGAATTCTGATAAATCTGCCTCGTTCTCTCTTGCCAGGACAGCTGCTTGCAGTTCGGTGGACTGAATGTTGGGTCCCCCTTACAAACTCATGGAGAGAGAAGTGTGTCCTCCACCATCCTGGCTCGGTCTCCCCAATGTGCTTTTTCCACTCCCAGGCCTCCAGGTACTATAATGGAGGCTTAAACCCTTCCTGTCCTGTCTGGACAAGGGAACTATTTCTTACAGAGCACTACAAAATAAGACTAGAAGTTGTGACTTGTCTAAATAACTCATTCTCTGCACCACACAAGCAAAAGAGCTCTTGTACACCCAGGTTTTACAATGAAAGGGCTTTCTTGTAGATATTTCCTTTTTCTCAATCCATTTTCTAGATACAGATTTGGGCCACAGCATACCAGAAACTTCCTCTGCCCAGGTTTCACCAGATCCCAAGTGGGGAGGAACTATCTCTGGTTCCATGTCCGAGGTAGACACATGTGTACTGCAGCCATGTTGCCTAAGCAGCAAGCACAGCTCATCATAGCAAGGACTAAATTTGTTCACCCAGGGGCTGGAGAGATGTCTTAGTGGTTAAAGGTGCTTGCTAGCAAAGCCAAAGGACCCAGGTTCAATTCCCTAGTACCCAAGTAAAGATAGATGCACAAGGTGGCGCATGCATCTAGAGTTCGTTTGTTTGCTAGAGACTCTGGCATGCCCATCCTCTCTCTCTCTCTCTCCCTCTCTCTCCCTATATCTCCCTCTCTCTCTTTCTCTCTCTCTCATAAATTAAATATTTTTTAATTTTTTTCACCCAAATCAATAAAATCAACTTTCATGTTAAGAAATCATCTAAGCTGGGCATGGTGGTGCACGCCTTTAACCCCAGCACTAGGGAGGCAGAGGTAGGAAGAGAGGCCACCCTGAGACCACATAGTGAATTCCAGGTCAGCTTGAGCTAGAGTGAGACCCTACCTCGAAACCCCCCCCCCCGAAAAAAAAAAGAAAGAAAGAAATCATCTAACAACCCTAATGTTAAGGTTTTTACCCTATTCTTTGGTAATGGTAACCCTAAATGGTAACCCTAACATCAATGTCTTAAGGAATCTTTGATGTCTTCCTGTGCCTATGTTAACCCTAGTAGGTCACTCAGTGGCTCCCAGGCCATGGGCACAGACTCCAAATTGTGATATTCTCTCTCTCTCTCTCTCTCTCTCTCTCTCTCTCTCTCACACACACACACACACACACACACACAAGGGGAGAAGGGTCATTAGGACCTCTAAATACATACCACATGCCATATTATAACTCATGTCTGGTGACTTCAATTGTTTTTCTGTGAAAAATGAAACATCATCTCGGAACACGAGAGAGCAGCGGGCAGGAGTCACACACAAAGGTATGTTACAGGAGAAGCACACAGGAGGCACAGCTCTCCTGCCACTCTTCCCCGTGCTCCCTGTGACTTGTCCTGATAACCAGAGGTGACCTAAAAGTCAGCCAAGTGCAGTATAAAGCTGGGCATTTTGCCAGCCACCATTTCACAATGTGGAAGTACCACTTTGAATTACAAGAATGATATTTGCACTAGCTTCTCCATACCCTGACCCTTATCCCAGCCCTGACCTTTGCCCGATGCCTGACACTTACCTTAGCCCTGGCCCTTCCACGCAAGGGCCCAGCCTCAGTCCCTGCCCCAATGCCACAAACTGCCTCATGAACCTGAACCTTCCTCCTGACTTTGTGGCCTCATCTGGACCCCACTTTACTTGGACCCTGAAGCTAAAAGGAGTGAAAGTATGAGGAACTAAAAGAAGGTTTTCCAGCTGAAACACAGGGGTGAGGGAAAGTAGGCAAAGAGGTGGTAGAAGCATGAGCAAAGAATCCAGATTTTGTGTCAAGATAATGAGAATCCACTGAAGAGTGGACAGAGAGAGGGTGGAAGTGGAGAGGCCGGTTGTGACGCTATTACATTGTGAAGCTATTACAGTTCACAATCTCATTCTAAGGTCATGCCAGTTGAGACTTAAGAAGCACTGAAATTCCTAATCAAGAAATCAAGCCAGGCATGGTGGTACACACCTTTAATTCCAGCACTTGGGAGGTTGAGGTAGGAGGATCGCTGTGAGTTTGAAGCCAGCCTGAGACCACATAGTGAGTTCCAGGTCAGTCTTGGCTAGAGCAAGACCTTACCTTAATTAAAAAATGATGAGACTATTTAGTGAGATAACATAAATAAAGGAAGATCCAATACCAGACACAAAGGAACAAAATTTAGAACAAAGTTGATAGGAATTCATATGAGTAGTAAGTTTCGGGATTTCTAGGATATTGAATTTTTTTAATTGTAATAAAATTATGTATATTAAAAAATTTAGAGCAAGTAGATGGGAAAGATTAGAAGTCTAGGACTGGGGATGTAGCTCAGTTAGTAGGGTGCTTGCCTTATATGAGCAAAGCCATGAGTTTGATCCCCAATAAAAATAAAAGTGGGCAGGGTTGTGTACACCTGTAATCCCAGCACCTAAGACATAGAGACAGGAAGATCATTAGCTCAGCCTGAGACCACATAGTGAATTCCAGGTCAGCCTGGGCAAGAGTGAGACCTACCTCGAAAAATTAAAATAAATAAATAAATGAAATTTTTAAAATAATAATTTAAAAGGGCTGGAGAGATGGTTCAGTACTTAAAAGCACTTGCTTGCAAAGGACCAGAGTTCATTTCCCCAGATCCCATGTAAAGCCAGATGCACAAAGTGGTACATGCATATGGAGTTTATTTACAGTGGCAAAGGGCCCTAGAGTGCCCATCCATTCATATTCATAATTTCTCTCTCATAAATTAAATATTTTTTAATTTTTTTCACCCAAATCAATAAAATCAACTTTCATGTTAAGAAATCATCTAACAACCCTAATGTTAAGGTTTTTACCCTATTCTTTGGTAATGGTAACCCTAAATGGTAACCCTAACATCAATGTCTTAAGGAATCTTTGATGTCTTCCTGTGCCTATGTTAACCCTAGTAGGTCACTCAGTGGCTCCCAGGCCATGGGCACAGACTCCAAATTGTGATATTCTCTCTCTCTCTCAAATAAACAAATAAAATATTTAAAAAATAATAATAATTTAAAAGGGCTGGAGAGATGGTTCAGTACTTAAAAGCACTTGCTTGCAAAGGACCAGAGTTCATTTCCCCAGATCCCATGTAAAGCCAGATGCACAAAGTGGTACATGCATATGGAGTTTATTTACAGTGGCAAAGGGCCCTAGAGTGCCCATCCATTCATATTCATAATTTCTCTCTCATAAATAAATATGTTTTAAAAAATAGTTTAAAAAATAAAACGGGCCAGGCATGGTGGCACACGCCTTTAATCCCAGCACTTGGGAGGCAGAGGTAGGAAGAGAGGCCACCTGAGACGGCACAGTAAATTCCAGGTCAGCCTGGGCTAGAGCAAGACCCTACCTCGAAAAATTAAAATAAATAAATAAATGAAATTTTTAAAATAATAATTTAAAAGGGAGCTGGAAAGATGGCTCAGCAGTCAAGGCTCTTGCCTACAAAACTTAATAACCTGGGTTCAATTCCCCAGTACCTATGTAAAGCCAAATGCACAGTGGCTCATGCATCTGGAGTTCATTTGCAGGCCCTGGCACACCCATTCTCTCCCTCTCTCTCTCTCTCTCTCTCTCTCTCTCTCTCTCTCTCTCTCTTCTGTCTCTCCCTGCTTGCAAATAAATAAATAAAAATATTTTTTAAAAATAATTTAAAAGGAAACAAGCATGGTGGCACACGTCTTTACGCACACCTTTAATCCCAGCACTTGGGAGGCAGAGGTAGGAGAATCGCCGTGAGTTTGAGGCCACCTTGAGACGGCACAGTAAATTCCAGGTCAGCCTGGGCTAGAGCAAGACCCTACCTCGAAAAATTAAAATAAATAAATAAATAAATGAAATTTTTAAAATAATAATTTAAAAGGGCTGGAGAGATGGTTCAGTACTTAAAAGCACTTGCTTGCAAAGGACCAGAGTTCATTTCCCCAGATCCCATGTAAAGCCAGATGCACAAAGTGGTACATGCATATGGAGTTTATTTACAGTGGCAAAGGGCCCTAGAGTGCCCATCCATTCATATTCATAATTTCTCTCTCATAAATAAATATGTTTTAAAAAATAGTTTAAAAAATAAAACGGGCCCGGCATGGTGGCACACGCCTTTAATCCCAGCACTCGGAGGCAGAGGTAGGAGGATCACAGTGAGTTTGAGGTCACCCTGAGACTACATAGTGAATTCCAGGTCAGCCTGGGCAAGAGTGAGACCCTACCTTGAAAAACCAAAAAAATTAAATTAAATAAAACGGAAGTCCGAGAAGAAATAGGAAGAGGACTGGTGTAGAAACAAAAGTGTGATGTTAGAACAGCCTACATGAGAGAGGCCCTCTCGAGAAAGAAGCAGGAGCCAACTGTTCCTGAAGCTAGAGCCAGAGCCTGCCTCAATAATTAACAATAACAATAGTAATGGCAAGAGCAGATGACTCAAGAAGTGATTTTAGCCAGGCACAGAGACATACACCTACAGTACCAACACTCGGAAACTGAGGCAGGGGGCAGAAATTTCTAGGCAAGCCTGGATAGCAAAGATCTTGTCAAGAAAAGGAGAAGAAAGGAAAGAAGAAGAAAGGGGAGGGGAGGAGGGAGAGGGGAGAGGAGAGGAGAGGAGAGGAGAGGAGAGGAGGAGAGGAGAGGAGAGGATCAGGAAAAGGTAAAGAAAAGGAAGAAAGGAAGCAAGACAAATATTCAAAGCAGCATTATTCATAATACCTAAAAGTGGAGATAGTCAGGTGTTCATCAACTGATGAAATATGACATGATATACACTAGAGAGGTACTTGAACATAAAAGGATGAAGTATTGATATATGATACAACATGGATGAATCTTAGAAGCATGATGTTGAGTGAAAGAAATCAGCCACAAAGTCGCATGGATCCATTCCTACTGTGTGAGCAGGTAGACCTAAAGAGACACGAAGTGGACTGATGGTTACGAGGGTGGCTAGAGGGAAACAAAAATGACTGTTGATAGGAACAGGGCTTGTTTGGCATGATCCAAATGTTCTTGGTTTTGCTTTTTTTTTTAACTTTCTTTTTATTTATTCATTTGAGAGAGAGAATGGGTGCACCAGGGCCTCCAGCCACTGCAAACGAACTCCAGATACACGTGCCCCCTTGTGCATCTGGCTTATGTGGGTTCTAGGGAACTGAACCAAGGTCCTTTGGCTTTGCAGGCAAATGCCTTAACTGCTAAGCCATCTCCCCCAAATTTTCTTAATTGACTATAGTGATGAGGTCACTGCTGTGTAGATACTAACAACCACTGAATTGTGTAACCTAAATGGGTGTATTTTATAGTATATGAATTATATCTCAATAAAACTCTCTTGTGAGATAATTTTTTAAAAACTGGGGTGAGAGACCTTGAGAAGTTGAAAGAGGACAGAAGACAAATATAGATTGGCTATTGACCAGAGTAACAATTCACCATCTAGTGTCACAAGGGGAGAAAGGTGGGAGATGATGAAAATAATTTGTAAGCCGGTCTAGCTTTTGGTATGTATGGTGTGTATTGTGCATGTGTTCATGTGTGTGAGTACAGGTGTGCACGTGCCCAGCGTGTATGTGGAGGTCAGAGGATAACTCGGGTGGGGCTCTCACCTCCCACCTACTTGGTGACAGGGTTTCACACTGTTCACCACTGTGTTTGTCAGGCTAGCTGACCCATGGAAGCTTCTGGCAGAATCTCCAGTCTGCCTCCCTTCTTGCCCATAGGTGTGCTTGAATTACAAATGCCCACTACACCACCTGACTTTTATGTGGGTCCTGGGGGTCCAAACTCAGGCTTGTGGGACAAGCGCTTTATCCATTAAGCCATCTCCCCAGCTCCATAGACAAGCCTTATAACAAAGAATAAAGATGCCAAATTAAAAAGAATGTTTTAAAGGAAGGAAGGAAGGACTAGCGAGATGGCTTAATGGTCAAGGCACTTGCCTGCAAAGCCAAAGGACCCAGGTTTGACTCCCCAGGACTCATACGAGCCAAATGCACAAGAGACCCAGAAGCACATGCCTTTGATCTTAGCACTCAGAAGGCAGAGGATTGCTGTGAGTTCAAGGCCACCCTGATACTACATAATGAATTCCAGGTCAGCCTGTGCTAGAGTGAGACCCTACCTCAAAAAAAAAAAAAAAAAAAAAAGGCAAGTGCTACCATGCCTGAAGAGCACATCATTTTAACACAGAGGGCCAAAAGAATGAGACAGAAAACCAGAAGTAAGACTACTTGGGAGCTAGAGAGATAGCTTAACAGTTAAGGCACTTGCCTGCAAAGCCAAAGAACCCAGGTTCAATTCCCTAGGACTCATGTAAACCAGATGCACAAGGTGGCACATGCGTCTGGAGCTCGTTTGCAGCATCTGGAGTTCGTTTGCAGTGGCCAAAGGCCGTGAGGCACCCTTCTCATTCTTTATCTGCCCTTTTCTCTCTCACACACACACACAAATAAATAGTAAAAATAGAACTAAGACTACCTGGAAAGAGGCTAGGGTTAAGGGAAGGAGAACAAAAGGGGATAATGGAAGGGCATTATGACCAAATAACACTATGTTCATGTGTTAAGATTTTCAGGGCTAGAGAGATGGCTCAACAGTTAAAGGCATTTGTTTCCAAAGCCTGATGGCCGGGATTTGATTCCCCCAGTGCCCACATAAAAGCCAGATGCACAAAGTGGTACATGCATCTGGAGTCCATTTGGCAGTTGCAAGAGGCCCTGGTGTACCCATTCACTTACACTCTCCTCTCTCTCTCTCTCTCTCTCTCTCTCCTTGAAAATAAGTAAAATTTTTAATAAAAAGAGGGGGCTGGAGAGATGGTTTAGTGGTTAAGGCACTTGCCTTCAAAGCCAAAGGACCCAGAGTCGATTCCATAGTACCCACATAAAGCCAAATGCACAAGGTGGCGCATGCATCTAGAGTTCATTTGCAATGTCTGGAGGCCCTGACACACCCAATTTCTCTCTCTTGTCTGGCTGCCTCTTTCTCTCTCTCAAATAAATAAAAATAATTTTTAAAAAAGATAGACTTTGGCTGGAGAGATGGCTTAGCAGTTAAGCGCTTGCCTGTGAAGCCTAAGGACCCAGGTTCGAGGTTCGATTCCCCAGGACCCACGTAATCCAGATGCACAGGTGGTAGTTTGCAGTGGCTGGAGGCCCTGGCGTGCCCATTCTCTCTCCCTCTCTCTCTCTCTCTCCCTCCCTCTTTCTCTTTCACTCTCTGTCGCTCTCAAATAAATAAACAAACAAACAAAAAAGATAGATTACTTGGAAAGAAAATGGGATTCAGAGTAGGGGGCATCAGTCAGGGAAAAAAGGGAGGGTGGTAGGAGGGGATTATGATCATGGCATATTGTCTACATGTATGGAGGTTGTCAATAAAAAGTTTTTAAGAGCTGGAGAGATGACTCAGCAGTTAAGATGCAGGCCTGCAAATCCTAAGGACCTGAGTTCGATTCCCTAGTACCCACATAAAACCAGATGCACAAGGTGATGCTTGCTGCTTTCTCTCACTCTGTCTCAAATGAATAAATAAAGCATATTTTTTAAGTTTCTAAAAATTGCAAAGGAAACGTAAACATCGTAATTATTTCCACATATTGCTTTCTACCTGGAAAACTCAAAGAATCAAATTTTGAAATTAATGTAATCACTGAGAGAAGTTAGTAAGATAACTACATACAAAACAAATACACAAAACTCAGTGATGATGATAAATGAAGTGACAATCAATTAGAAAATACAAACAGACTTCTCTTTTTTTATTTTTTGTTTATTTTTATTTATTTATTTGAGAGCAACACACAGACAGGGAGAGAAAGAGGCAGATAGAGAGACTAGGTGCGCCAGGGCCTCCAGCCACTGCAAAGGAACTCCAGATGCATGCACCACCTTGTACATGTGGCTTACGTGGGTCCTGGGGAATCGAGCCTCGAACCGGGATCATTAGGCATCACAGGCAAACATTTAACTGCTAAGCCATCTCTCCAGCCCTTCTCTTCGTTTTAACCAAAAACAAGGTGATATCACTAAGAACATAGACTGGAGACATAATTAAAGCAGGTCAATGTGCTTGCTTACAAAGCCTGATGACTCAGCATCAATTCCCCAGTACCCACATAAAGCCGGTTGCACAAAGTGGTGCATGTCTCTGGAGTTCATTTGCTGCAGCAAGAGGCCCTGTTGCACATGTGCTCGCTCGCTCTCTCTCTCTCTCCTCTCAAATAAGCAAATAAATCTTTTTCTTTTTCTTTTTTTAATATTATTTTTTGAGATGGGGGAGGGGAGAATGGGTGTGCCAGGGCCTCCAGCCACTGCAAATGAACTCCAGACACATTTGCCACCCTGTGCATCTCTTACATGGGTCCTGGGGACTCCAACCTGGGTCCTTTGGCTTTGCAGGCAAACACTTTAAATGCTAAGCCATCTCTCCAGCCCATAAACAAATAGTTTTTTAATTGCTAAGGAAGTGCTGGGCATGGTGGTGAATGCCTTTAATCCTAGCACTCAGGATGCAGAGGTAGGAGAATCACTGTGAGCTCGAGACCAGCCAAGGACTATAGAATGAGTTCCAGATTAGCCTGGATTAGAGTGAGACCCTACTTTAAAAAAAAAATAAAAGTATGCCTTTAATCCCAACACTCGGGAAGCAGAGGCAGGAGGATCACTGTGAGTTCAAGGCCAGCCTGAGACTACATAGTGAATAACAGGTCAGCCTGGGCTAGAGCAAGACCCTACCTTGAGAAAACAAAGAAAAGCCGGGTGTGGTGGTACACGCCTTTAACCCCAGCACTCGGGAGGCAGAGGTAGGAGGATCGCCGTGAGTTTGAGGCCAGCCTGGGACTACAGAGTGAATTCCAGGTCAGCCTGGGCTAGAGTGAGACCCTACCTCAAAAAAAAAAAAAAATAGACCCTACCTCAAAAAAAAAAAAAATAGACCCTACCTCAAAAAAAAAAAAAAAAATAGGGTCTCACTCTAGCCCAGGCTGACCTGGAATTCACTCTGTAGTCCCAGGCTGGCCTCAAACTCACGGCAATCCTCCTACCTCTGCCTCCCGAGTGCTGGGACTAAAGGTATGATCTACCATGCCCAGCTAAGGCCTTGAATTTAATCATCAATACCAGTTCGTTCCAAAAGTTCTTTCTGTTCTGTGCAGGGCCTTGAACAAAGTGAGCAAGTGCTCGAGCACTGAGGCATGACTCCAGCTCCACAGCCTTCCTTCTGACTAGTAATCTCCCTTGTCACGATCAATCAGGCCTTAACCCCCCGCCGCTATCTGGGGCTAACATGCCTTTGCACATTACAGTTTACAAAACCTCAGGGGGGTGTGGCATGACAATCCAACCAGAATTTCCAACTTGCACAACCTGAAAAAAAACATGAGGACAGTAAGGTCAGGGTATGCTCTATGAGTCAGCTCTACCTCCAGCCGTCAGCCCCTCTCATGACTGATCTGAGGCGTGTATGACACCTTCCCACTCCCCTCTAAGGTCAATCAACACACTCCATCCTCTTCAGCTGGGCAGAACGAGCCAGAACGCAGGAATACAGGCACCACCTGGCCCTTCACCCACGTAAAACTCACTGGAGAGCCCGTGAACCTGTGCCCTCCAGAGGAATTACACATGCAGGCTCCACCCTGTGGAGAGGATTATGAGGTGGAAGTTAAGGAACAAAGTCCTGTCGCTGGAGGAGGTGAGACTTGATTCTGCCTAGGCTAGGCAGAGGCAAAGAGCCAGTTTCCCGCAGCCGGTGTCATGGACATCCTGCTCCGACTCCTGCAGCTGCTGATGCTGCTTCTAACCCTCCCTCTGCACTTGATGGCTTTGCTGGGATGCTGGCAGCCCTTTTGCAAAACCTACTTCCCCTACTTTATGGCCATGCTGACCGCCAAGACCAACAGAAAGATGGAAAGCAAGAAACGGGAACTCTTTGGTCAGATAAAGGGGCTTATGGGAACCTCCGGGAAGCTGGCTCTGCTGGAACTGGGCTGTGGTACCGGTGCCAATTTTCAGTTCTACCCACCTGGCTGCAAGATCACCTGTCTGGACCCAAACCCCAACTTTGAGAAGTTCCTGACGAAGAGCATGGCTGAGAATAGGCACCTCCAATATGAGAGGTTTGTTGTGGCTTGTGGAGAAGACATGAAACAAGTGGCGGACAGCTCCATGGATGTGGTGGTCTGCACTTTGGTACTGTGCTCTGTGAAGAGCCCAAAAAGAGTCCTGCAGGAAGTCCAGAGAGTTCTGAAGCCGGTGAGCTAAGTGGGAAGGGCATGGGCCTGGGGAAGGCAAACGCAGCCTTGGCAACTCCCTCCCGGGGACCTCCAGGGAGACATGATGTACTGGTGCATTAGAAGCCTCCCATCTGATAGACAAATAGCCCCATCATCTATGAGGCACCAGACCTAGATACCTTCTGCTGAGTAGGAGAAATGACGGAGATGGGCAATGGCAGGACACAATGGGGCATACAGGGTACCACCTCGCTCAGGGACGTGAGGAAGCTGCCTAAGGCAAAGAAGGTTAAATTGAGATTTGAGGGCTGGAGAGATGGCTTAGTGGTTAAGGCACTTGCCTGCAAAGGACCAGAGTTCATTTCCCCAGATCCCATGTAAAGCCAGATGCACAAAGTGGTACATGCATATGGAGTTTATTTACAGTGGCAAAGGGCCCTAGAGTGCCCATCCATTCATATTCATAATTTCTCTCTCATAAATAAATATGTTTTAAAAAATAGTTTAAAAAATAAAACGGGCCAGGCATGGTGGCACACGCCTTTAATCCCAGCACTCGGAGGCAGAGGTAGGAGGATCACAGTGAGTTTGAGGTCACCCTGAGACTACATAGTGAATTCCAGGTCAGCCTGGGCAAGAGTGAGACCCTACCTTGAAAAACAAAAAAATTAAATTAAATAAAACGGAAGTCCGAGAAGAAATAGGAAGAGGACTGGTGTAGAAACAAAAGTGTGATGTTAGAACAGCCTACATGAGAGAGGCCCTCTCGAGAAAGAAGCAGGAGCCAACTGTTCCTGAAGCTAGAGCCAGAGCCTGCCTCAATAATTAACAATAACAATAGTAATGGCAAGAGCAGATGACTCAAGAAGTGATTTTAGCCAGGCACAGAGACATACACCTACAGTACCAACACTCGGAAACTGAGGCAGGGGGCAGAAATTTCTAGGCAAGCCTGGATAGCAAAGATCTTGTCAAGAAAAGGAGAAGAAAGGAAAGAAGAAGAAAGGGGAGGGGAGGAGGGAGAGGGGAAGAGAGGAGAGGAGAGGAGAGGAGAGGAGAGGAGAGGAGAGGAGAGGAGAGGAGAGGATCAGGAAAAGGTAAAGAAAAGGAAGAAAGGAAGCAAGACAAATATTCAAAGCAGCATTATTCATAATACCTAAAAGTGGAGATAGTCAGGTGTTCATCAACTGATGAAATATGACATGATATACACTAGAGAGGTACTTGAACATAAAAGGATGAAGTATTGATATATGATACAACATGGATGAATCTTAGAAGCATGATGTTGAGTGAAAGAAATCAGCCACAAAGTCGCATGGATCCATTCCTACTGTGTGAGCAGGTAGACCTAAAGAGACACGAAGTGGACTGATGGTTACGAGGGTGGCTAGAGGGAAACAAAAATGACTGTTGATAGGAACAGGGCTTGTTTGGCATGATCCAAATGTTCTTGGTTTTGCTTTTTTTTTTAACTTTCTTTTTATTTATTCATTTGAGAGAGAGAATGGGTGCACCAGGGCCTCCAGCCACTGCAAACGAACTCCAGATACACGTGCCCCCTTGTGCATCTGGCTTATGTGGGTTCTAGGGAACTGAACCAAGGTCCTTTGGCTTTGCAGGCAAACGCCTTAACTGCTAAGCCATCTCCCCCAAATTTTCTTAATTGACTATAGTGATGAGGTCACTGCTGTGTAGATACTAACAACCACTGAATTGTGTAACCTAAATGGGTGTATTTTATAGTATATGAATTATATCTCAATAAAACTCTCTTGTGAGATAATTTTTTAAAAACTGGGGTGAGAGACCTTGAGAAGTTGAAAGAGGACAGAAGACAAATATAGATTGGCTATTGACCAGAGTAACAATTCACCATCTAGTGTCACAAGGGGAGAAAGGTGGGAGATGATGAAAATAATTTGTAGGCCGGTCTAGCTTTTGGTATGTATGGTGTGTATTGTGCATGTGTTCATGTGTGTGAGTACAGGTGTGCACGTGCCCAGCGTGTATGTGGAGGTCAGAGGATAACTCAGGTGAGGCTCTCACCTCCCACCTACTTGGTGACAGGGTTTCACACTGTTCACCACTGTGTTTGTCAGGCTAGCTGACCCATGGGAGCTTCTGGCAGAATCTCCAGTCTGCCTCCCTTCTTGCCCATAGGTGTGCTTGAATTACAAATGCCCACTACACCACCTGACTTTTATGTGGGTCCTGGGGGTCCAAACTCAGGCTTGTGGGACAAGCACTTTATCCATTAAGCCATCTCCCCAGCTCCATAGACAAGCCTTATAACAAAGAATAAAGATGCCAAATTAAAAAGAATGTTTTAAAGGAAGGAAGGAAGGACTAGCGAGATGGCTTAATGGTCAAGGCACTTGCCTGCAAAGCCAAAGGACCCAGGTTTGACTCCCCAGGACTCATACGAGCCAAATGCACAAGAGACCCAGAAGCACATGCCTTTGATCTTAGCACTCAGAAGGCAGAGGATTGCTGTGAGTTCAAGGCCACCCTGATACTACATAATGAATTCCAGGTCAGCCTGTGCTAGAGTGAGACCCTACCTCAAAAAAAAAAAAAAAAAAAAGGCAAGTGCTACCATGCCTGAAGAGCACATCATTTTAACACAGAGGGCCAAAAGAATGAGACAGAAAACCAGAAGTAAGACTACTTGGGAGCTAGAGAGATAGCTTAACAGTTAAGGCACTTGCCTGCAAAGCCAAAGAACCCAGGTTCAATTCCCTAGGACTCATGTAAACCAGATGCACAAGGTGGCACATGCGTCTGGAGCTCGTTTGCAGCATCTGGAGTTCGTTTGCAGTGGCCAAAGGCCGTGAGGCACCCTTCTCATTCTTTATCTGCCCTTTTCTCTCTCACACACACACACAAATAAATAGTAAAAATAGAACTAAGACTACCTGGAAAGAGGCTAGGGTTAAGGGAAGGAGAACAAAAGGGGATAATGGAAGGGCATTATGACCAAATAACACTATGTTCATGTGTTAAGATTTTCAGGGCTAGAGAGATGGCTCAACAGTTAAAGGCATTTGTTTCCAAAGCCTGATGGCCGGGATTTGATTCCCCCAGTGCCCACATAAAAGCCAGATGCACAAAGTGGTACATGCATCTGGAGTCCATTTGGCAGTTGCAAGAGGCCCTGGTGTACCCATTCACTTACACTCTCCTCTCTCTCTCTCTCTCTCTCTCTCTCTCTCCTTGAAAATAAGTAAAATTTTTAATAAAAAGAGGGGGCTGGAGAGATGGTTTAGTGGTTAAGGCACTTGCCTTCAAAGCCAAAGGACCCAGAGTCGATTTCATAGTACCCACATAAAGCCAAATGCACAAGGTGGCGCATGCATCTAGAGTTCATTTGCAATGTCTGGAGGCCCTGACACACCCAATTTCTCTCTCTTGTCTGGCTGCCTCTTTCTCTCTCTCAAATAAATAAAAATAATTTTTAAAAAAGATAGACTTTGGCTGGAGAGATGGCTTAGCAGTTAAGCGCTTGCCTGTGAAGCCTAAGGACCCAGGTTCGAGGTTCGATTCCCCAGGACCCACGTAATCCAGATGCACAGGTGGTAGTTTGCAGTGGCTGGAGGCCCTGGCGTGCCCATTCTCTCTCCCTCTCTCTCTCTCTCTCCCTCCCTTTTTCTCTTTCACTCTCTGTCGTTCTCAAATAAATAAACAAACAAACAAAAAAGATAGATTACTTGGAAAGAAAATGGGATTCAGAGTAGGGGGCATCAGTCAGGGAAAAAAGGGAGGGTGGTAGGAGGGGATTATGATCATGGCATATTGTCTACATGTATGGAGGTTGTCAATAAAAAGTTTTTAAGAGCTGGAGAGATGACTCAGCAGTTAAGATGCAGGCCTGCAAATCCTAAGGACCTGAGTTCGATTCCCTAGTACCCACATAAAACCAGATGCACAAGGTGATGCTTGCTGCTTTCTCTCACTCTGTCTCAAATGAATAAATAAAGCATATTTTTTAAGTTTCTAAAAATTGCAAAGGAAACGTAAACATCGTAATTATTTCCACATATTGCTTTCTACCTGGAAAACTCAAAGAATCAAATTTTGAAATTAATGTAATCACTGAGAGAAGTTAGTAAGATAACTACATACAAAACAAATACACAAAACTCAGTGATGATGATAAATGAAGTGACAATCAATTAGAAAATACAAACAGACTTCTCTTTTTTTATTTTTTGTTTATTTTTATTTATTTATTTGAGAGCAACACACAGACAGGGAGAGAAAGAGGCAGATAGAGAGACTAGGTGTGCCAGGGCCTCCAGCCACTGCAAAGGAACTCCAGATGCATGCACCACCTTGTACATGTGGCTTACGTGGGTCCTGGGGAATCGAGCCTCGAACCGGGATCATTAGGCATCACAGGCAAACATTTAACTGCTAAGCCATCTCTCCAGCCCTTCTCTTCGTTTTAACCAAAAACAAGGTGATATCACTAAGAACATAGACTGGAGACATAATTAAAGCAGGTCAATGTGCTTGCTTACAAAGCCTGATGACTCAGCATCAATTCCCCAGTACCCACATAAAGCCGGTTGCACAAAGTGGTGCATGTCTCTGGAGTTCATTTGCTGCAGCAAGAGGCCCTGTTGCACATGTGCTCGCTCGCTCTCT
Organism: Dipus sagitta; assembly: GCA_036346955.1. Taxonomy (NCBI): domain Eukaryota; kingdom Metazoa; phylum Chordata; class Mammalia; order Rodentia; family Dipodidae; genus Dipus; species Dipus sagitta. The sequence continues at coordinate 108,876,515 of CM070777.1, forward strand.
CTCTCTCTCTCCTCTCAAGCAAACAAATCTTTTTCTTTTTCTTTTTTTAATATTATTTTTTGAGATGGGGGAGGGGAGAATGGGTGTGCCAGGGCCTCCAGCCACTGCAAATGAACTCCAGACACATTTGCCACCCTGTGCATCTCTTACATGGGTCCTGGGGACTCCAACCTGGGTCCTTTGGCTTTGCAGGCAAACACTTTAAATGCTAAGCCATCTCTCCAGCCCATAAACAAATAGTTTTTTAATTGCTAAGGAAGTGCTGGGCATGGTGGTGAATGCCTTTAATCCTAGCACTCAGGATGCAGAGGTAGGAGAATCACTGTGAGCTCGAGACCAGCCAAGGACTATAGAATGAGTTCCAGATTAGCCTGGATTAGAGTGAGACCCTACTTTAAAAAAAAAATAAAAGTATGCCTTTAATCCAAACACTCGGGAAGCAGAGGCAGGAGGATCACTGTGAGTTCAAGGCCAGCCTGAGACTACATAGTGAATAACAGGTCAGCCTGGGCTAGAGCAAGACCCTACCTTGAGAAAACAAAGAAAAGCCGGGTGTGGTGGTACACGCCTTTAACCCCAGCACTCGGGAGGCAGAGGTAGGAGGATCGCCGTGAGTTTGAGGCCAGCCTGGGACTACAGAGTGAATTCCAGGTCAGCCTGGGCTAGAGTGAGACCCTACCTCAAAAAAAAAAAAAATAGACCCTACCTCAAAAAAAAAAAAATAGACCCTACCTCAAAAAAAAAAAAAAAATAGGGTCTCACTCTAGCCCAGGCTGACCTGGAATTCACTCTGTAGTCCCAGGCTGGCCTCAAACTCACGGCAATCCTCCTACCTCTGCCTCCCGAGTGCTGGGACTAAAGGTATGATCTACCATGCCCAGCTAAGGCCTTGAATTTAATCATCAATACCAGTTCGTTCCAAAAGTTCTTTCTGTTCTGTGCAGGGCCTTGAACAAGGTGAGCAAGTGCTCGAGCACTGAGGCATGACTCCAGCTCCACAGCCTTCCTTCTGACTAGTAATCTCCCTTGTCACGATCAATCAGGCCTTAACCCCCGCCGCTATCTGGGCTAACATGCCTTTGCACATTACAGTTTACAAAACCTCAGGGGGTGTGGCATGACAATCCAACCAGAATTTCCAACTTGCACAACCTGAAAAAAAACATGAGGACAGTAAGGTCAGGGTATGCTCTATGAGTCAGCTCTACCTCCAGCCGTCAGCCCCTCTCATGACTGATCTGAGGCGTGTATGACACCTTCCCACTCCCCTCTAAGGTCAATCAACACACTCCATCCTCTTCAGCTGGGCAGAACGAGCCAGAACGCAGGAATACAGGCACCACCTGGCCCTTCACCCACGTAAAACTCACTGGAGAGCCCGTGAACCTGTGCCCTCCAGAGGAATTACACATGCAGGCTCCACCCTGTGGAGAGGATTATGAGGTGGAAGTTAAGGAACAAAGTCCTGTCGCTGGAGGAGGTGAGACTTGATTCTGCCTAGGCTAGGCAGAGGCAAAGAGCCAGTTTCCCGCAGCCGGTGTCATGGACATCCTGCTCCGACTCCTGCAGCTGCTGATGCTGCTTCTAACCCTCCCTCTGCACTTGATGGCTTTGCTGGGATGCTGGCAGCCCTTTTGCAAAACCTACTTCCCCTACTTTATGGCCATGCTGACCGCCAAGACCAACAGAAAGATGGAAAGCAAGAAACGGGAACTCTTTGGTCAGATAAAGGGGCTTATGGGAACCTCCGGGAAGCTGGCTCTGCTGGAACTGGGCTGTGGTACCGGTGCCAATTTCCAGTTCTACCCACCTGGCTGCAAGATCACGTGTCTGGACCCAAACCCCAACTTTGAGAAGTTCCTGACGAAGAGCATGGCTGAGAATAGGCACCTCCAATATGAGAGGTTTGTTGTGGCTTGTGGAGAAGACATGAAACAAGTGGCGGACAGCTCCATGGATGTGGTGGTCTGCACTTTGGTACTGTGCTCTGTGAAGAGCCCAAAAAGAGTCCTGCAGGAAGTCCAGAGAGTTCTGAAGCCGGTGAGCAAAGTGGGAAGGGCATGGGCCTGGGGAAGGCAAACGCAGCCTTGGCAACTCCCTCCCTGGGACCTCCAGGGAGACATGATGTACTGGTGCATTAGAAGCCTCCCATCTGACAGACAAATAGCCCCATCATCTATGAGGCACCAGACCCAGATACCTTCTGCTGAGTAGGAGAAATGACGGAGATGGTCAATGACAGGACACAATGGGGACATACAGGGCACCACCTCGCTCAGGGACGTGAGGAAGCTGCCTAAGGCAATGAAGGTTAAATTGAGATTTGAGGGCTGGAGAGATGGCTTAGCAGTTAAGGCACTTGCCTGCAAAGCCTAAGGACCCATGTTTGACTCTCCAGATCCCACGTAAGCCAGATGCACAATGGTGAGGCAAGCACAAGGCTGCACATGCCCACTAGGGCTCTCAAGGGTCTGGAGATTGATTGCAGTGGCTGAGGCCCTGGAGTGCCAATTTTCTCTCCCTCTCTTTATCTCTAAAATAAAAAATAATAAAAATAATTTTTTTAAAAAAATTGAGATTTAGCCAGTGGTAGAGCACACCTTTAATCCCAGCACTTGGGAGGCAGAGGCAGGAGGATTGCCATGAATACAAGGCCATCCTGAGACTACATAGATAATTCCAGGTCAGCCTGGGCCAAAGTGAGACCCTATCTCAAAAAAAAAAAAAATTGAGATTTGGGCTGGAGAGATGGCTTAGCAGTTAAGGCGTTTGCCTGCAAAGCCAAAGGACCCAGGTTCAATTCCCCAGTACCCATGTAAAGCCAGATGCACAAGGGGCACATGTGTCTGGAGTTCATTTGCAGTGGTTAGAGGCCCTGGCGTGCCCATTCTCCCTCTATCTATTTCTCTTCTCTCTATCTCTCTCTGCTTGCAAATAAATAAATAAGATAAAATTTTTTAAAAGCCAGAAGCCAGAAAGAATATAAGAGCCAAAGGAAGGGTAGGACTCCTTACAACAGTGCTCCCCCCAGACACAAAATGGCCTGGATATCCATGACCTCACAGTGCCTGACACTACCTACACAAGACCATCATAAGAGGAGGAAAAGATCGTGACATCAAAATAAAAGAGAGACTGATTGAGATGGGGAGGGGGCATGATGGAGAATAGAGTTTCAAAGGGGAAAGTGGGGGGAGGAAGGACATTACCATGGGTTATTGTTTACAATCATGGAAGTTGTTAATTAAAAAAAAATTAAAAAGAAAAAAAAAGCCAGAAGCTGCCTGGCATGGTGTGGTGACCCCACATTGAAAAAACAATTGAAATTTGAGGGATCAACAAGGTGTAGAGGAAGTGGGGAATAGTAGCAGAGACATCCAAACAGAGAAGTAATAAGACTTCCAGGGGCTGGAGAGATGGCTTAGCGGTTAAGGTGCATGCCTGTGATGCTTAAGAACCCAGGTTCGATTCTCCAGGTCCCACATAAGCCAGATGCACATAGTGGCACATGCATCTGGAGTTCATTTGCAGTGGCTAAAGGCCCTGGCATGCCCATTCTCACTCTCTCTCTCAGTCTCACTCTCACTCTCTCTGTCTCAAATAAATGAAATAAAATAAAATCTTAATTTAAAAAAATAAAAAGACTTTCAGAAGTCCAGGTTTGGAACTCTAGAAAAGGATGTAGCCAGGAGATAGCGCTGTGGATAGCATGAGCTTAGTAGTTATTCAGAACGTGGAGGTGAGTCACCTGGGAAGAGGATAGTGGGGAGAAAGGCTTGAGGAGCCCTCACTGTGGTCCAACTGTCGGGATGCCTTGGGTTGTAGGATGCACTGGAGTATCAGAAGAGGTCAAGGGCACATACATCCAGAGAGCCACTGCTCCTTTTCCTCACTCTGTCTGGTGTCCATTCAGTCACCAGAAATTCCTTATATATTGTGTGTGCAGGCACGTGCTCATGTTCATGTGTGTGGTATGTGCATGTTTGCACATGTGCAAAGGGGCGCATGTGCTATAGTGCATACGTAGAAGTCAGGGGACCACTTTCAGATCAGTCCCAGCCTTTCCTCCTCAATGTTTTAATATTTTATTTATTTAATATTTTTAATATTTTTATTTATTTAATATTTTTATTTATTTGAGAGCCTTTAATCCCAGAACTCAGGAGGCAGAGGTAGGAGGATCAGGACCACTGTGAGTTCAAGGCCACCTTGAGACTACATAGTGGGAAAGAGAGAGGAAGAATCAGACAGAAAGAGAATGAGCATAGACACACCAGGGCCTCCTACCATTGCAGATTAACTCCAGACTCATGAGCCACTTTGGGCACCTGGCTTTACGTGGGTACTGGGAAATTGAACTGGGTCACTGGGCTTTGCAACCAAGTGCCTTTAACTGCTGAGTCATCTCTCCAGCCCCTCCACTTTATTTATTTATTTATTTATTTATTTATTTATTTATTTATTTGGGGGGGGTTGAGTTTTTTGAGATAGAGTCTCACTCTAGCTCAGGTTGACCTGGAATTCACTATGTAGTCTCAGAGTAGCCTCGAACTAAAGGCAATCCTCCTACCTCTGCCTCCCAAGTGCTGGGATTAAAGGCTTGCACCACCATGCCCTGCTCATTTTTTTTTTTTTTTTTTTTTTTTGGTTTTTTGAGGTAGGGTCTCACTCTAGCCCAGGCTGACCTGGAATTCACTATGGAGTCTCAGGGTGGTCTTGAACTCACGGCGATCCTCCTACCTCTGCCTCCCGAGTGCTGGGATTAAAGGCGTGCGCCACCACGCCCGGCTTCATTTTTTTTTTTATTATGTAGAAACTTTGTATGGACACATCATGCATTGGTATCATCCTTCCCTCCTTTCTACCTCTGATCCGTTGAGGGCCCTCCTCAGTGAGATTGCTGGTGTTCACCATGGGGTTATGGGTTATGAGATGTGAGAGCAGCAGTCAGTGTGGGAGGGGGGAGGCTATACCTCTGGATATTCCTTCACACCCTGTGGCTCCCTTTTCCCAAAACTTCCCTGAGCCTGGTGGGCACTTCATTTTTTTTGAAGCAGGGCTTCTCCCTCTGGAGTCTTCCTCTCCTGCACTCACAATGAGCTTCTGAGAAATTCTCCTGTCTCTGTTTCCCATCTCGTTGTCAACACCAGCACACTGGGATGACAGAAGCCCACCAGAGCTTCTAGATTTTTACATGAGATCTGAAGATCAGACTCACATACTCCAGCTTGAGCAGCAAGCGCTTCATCCACTGAGCCATCTCCCCAGCCCTAGTTCTTGTTTTATTTTTAATGTTATTTAAATTTTAAATGGTTTTTTTTTTTTATTTGCAAGCAGACAGAAATAGAAGAAAGACAGAGAAAATGGGCACACAAGGGCCTCCAGCCACTGCAAATGAACTCCAGATGCATAGCCCACTTTGTGCATCTGGCTTTATGTGGGTATCGAGGAATCAAAACTCCAGGCCAATAGTGCCTGACACTACCTACACAAGACTATCATAAGAGAAGGAAAAGATCATGACATCAAAATGAAAGAGAGACTGATTGAGATGGGGAGGGGATATGATGGAGAATGGAATTTCAAAGGGAAAGTGGGGGGAGGGAGGGTAGCACCATGGGATATTTTTTATATAATCATGGAAAATGTTAATAAAAGTTAAGAAAAAAAAAACAAAAAACTCCAGGCCAACAAGCTTTGTAAGCAAGTGCCTTTAACCACTGAGCCATCTCCCCAGCCCTCATTTCTTGTTGAAAAAAAAATGCATGTAGTACATGTGATGTGTGTATGTGCATGTGGTACATGCATGGGTGTGCAGATGCATGCACCCCACGCACATATGTGCAGAGACCAGAGTGGAGAGCAGATGTCCATCATTCCTCCATTTTATTTCCTTGAGACAGGATCTCTCACTGAACCTGGAGTTCACACCATTTTCCACAGTGGCTGGCAGGCCAGCCTTAACCTGTCTCCACCCCCACCCCAAGGTTACAGGCACGTGTTGTCAAGACCAGTTTTCACACATGCTAGGTATTAACCTCGGGTCCTTATGCTTGCTGCCCAAGCCTTCTCACCCACTGAGCACCTCCCAGCCGCCAAGAAGTTCTTCACATGTGCTTTGAGAGGGGACAAGAGCAGGAAGCATCAGGAGCTGAGACAGCATGCTCCATAAACCAGAGCACCAGCAACTCCCGCCTCACCCAGAGATCTGGTGGGGCTGGGTCAGAGGGGAGGAAGGGGCGGGAGGTTAGGAAAAAGGAGCAGAATGGGGCAGGTAACTCTCTCTCCGTGCTCCCAGGGAGGAGTGCTGTTCTTCTGGGAGCATGTGGCTGAGCCTCGAGGCAGCTGGGCCTTCTTGTGGCAGCAAGCTGTGGAGCCCACATGGAAACACATCGGCGACGGCTGCTCCCTCATCAGGGAGACCTGGAAGGACCTGGAGAAGGCTCGGTTCTCTGAAATCCAAATGGAGCGACATCCCCCTCTCTTTAAGTGGCTGCCCGTTGGCCCCCACATCATGGGAAAGGCAGTGAAATAAACCCCTTCAAGGCTCCGAGGAAGTCATCTGCTTCTCTCTTGCCTCCAATCAGAACGAGCCACCACCCCGCACCCCCACGCCCCCCCACCCCACCCCACGCAAGTCTATTTTCCAGTAAGAGGGATCAGGTAAAGAAAGAAGCTGCTCCCCAGCGCCCCCTGGTGCTGCCAGGGATAATCTTTAGCTTAAGTCCTTCCTCCCACAGGGATAAACTATCCTATCATCCCAGATAACCTTTATACTCTGCCACACCCTTGATTGCAAAACGCTGGATTTTGCCCGCCCGTCTCCTAGGGCAGTTCCCACCCCATCACTTTCCCTTGTCCCCACGGTAAAATTCTCACTGCCCTCTTTCTGAGACTGTACCTATGTATCCCTTGAAACTGGTCACACAAGTCACGCTAGATCTATGTCCTGCCAGGCCACCTCACTTCCCTTCCCACTTCCCACTTCATCCTGAGGTGCAGAGGAACAGACAGAAGCACAGACCCTTCAGATGAGTGAGCAGCTCTCAATAAAGAAGTCAGAAGTTTTGTCCTCGTTTGTTTGTTTGTTTTTAATAAATAGACAACACCCACTAGACTGATACAGCAAACTAAACAAAGGACAGGGAAATCTGGGAAGGGAAGAACCCCTGAGTCAGTGGCACAATCTCCTCCCCGACCCTCTCTGGATAAGGCACTTTCGGGGAGATGGGTTACACAGGTGAGTGGGAGATGGAGTACCAGGACCCTTTCTCCCCTCCTGCCCTTCCAGCCCTGTCCCGTGGCTCATCCCTGTTTACCCTCTCTCATCTCATGACATTCGAAGGCAGAGTTGGAGGGGTGGTTCTCGTGGGTGGGAGGGATCTGTGCCCTTGAGGCAGCAGATCTCACCACATCTTGATGCTTGTATAGGCTTGCAAGACCAGCAGCCCACTCTACCTTCTTCATCCCAAAGAGCCATCTTGGGAAAGGGTGGAGGGACCCACAGTCCAGTCTTGTTTTTTTGTTGGTTTTTTTTTTTTTTTTCCTTTGGTTTTTTGTTTTTGTTTTGTTTTTTTCAAGGTAGGGTCTCACTCTAGCTCAGGCTGACCTGAAACTCACTCCGTAGTTCCAGGCTGGCCTCAAACTCACAGCAATCCTCCTACCTCTGCCCGCCCCGCCCCCCCCCGGAAGTGCTGGGATTAAAGGTGTGCGTCACCACGCCTGGCTTCCACAACCCAGTCTTGGACAAAGGAAGTTAGGCAGTGACTGGTACAGGATGACCATCAGGGCCCAGCTCAGGGTGTCCATCCGCAGTCAGGATGGGGTGGGCATCGGGGCCCTCCCACCCGTGGCTGCCCCAGTTGCTCCTGAGGATGGTGCCTGTCTTCTCCTCCTTGAACTGCTGTCTGTCTTCCCGAGAGATCTTCACCGCGTGGTACTGGGGCACAGTGGCCTCGGGGTGCTTCGCCCGCTTGAAGAATCCCAGCTGTAAGGACACCAAGACAGACCATGAGGAGCCTGTAGGGCTGAGGCTCCTGGAACCCTCACTATCTCCGCAACAGAAAGAATCAGTTGAAGCAAAAAAAAAAAAAAAAAAAAAAAATAGACTAGCTAGCACCCAGCATAGCAGGTAGCCCCAAGGAGTCGGCATCAGTCCAGGGCCCCAAGCTCTCATTCACAACAAAAGACCAGGAAGGAACCCAAGGGGCAGGACCAAGGAAATCTCCTTTGTCCCCTGAAAGAGAGACTTGAAGATAGGACCTCTGCCTCCCAAGGTGTCCATCCACCCAATCTAAGCTGCTGCTGCTTTTTTTTTTTTTTTTTTTTTTTTTTTTTTTTTTTTTTCAAGGTAGGGTCTCCTTCTAGCCCAGGCAGACCTGGAATTCACTATGCCTCGAACTCCTAGCAATCCTCCTACCTCTGACTCCTGAGTGCTGGGATTAAAGATCTGTGCCCCCACGCCCGGCCCCACCTAAGCTTCTTAAGAGACCCAGCAACATCCCCCAGAACACAAACAAGATCTGAGGAAGAAAATGGCTTCCTAGACCCCTGCATACCTGGAACGGTGCCCCTCAAGCCTCATATACATACACTGTGGGCACGTACATTGGGCAACACCTCCCTTAGACCAAGGCCCTCACAAATTATGTCTAGGTCCTTCCTAGACCATGAGTGTGCTAGCCCTACACACCAGGTGGTGATGTTCCCCAAACATACTCAACTCCGAATGGCATAGATACCTGCATGCTCAGACTGCACATCCCTCTTCAACATTCATCTCTGCACATCGTGCTCACAGAAAAGACATGCATGGAATTCCCCCTGCATGCCCACATGCTTGTCCACCATTAACCCATCACTCTGTGCATGCCCCAGCTGAGTGTACTTACCCTTGCAACCTCTCCCTTCTAATCACTTCTCACCTCAGTTGCTAGATTCTCATCACCCTCATGCACACTCATCTCTTCCCCCTGCACATTCCTAACCCTCTGAATACTGAGAGATATGCTTAGACACACACACACACACATACATATTTGCACATACATGCACGCACACACACACACACACACACAACAGTTACCCTACAGTCCCAGGACCCCCAACTTCCATGGCCGAGGGCTGCACGGCCAGGTGGGCTCGGTGATAGTTGGTGGGAAATGATGAGCTCTGAGTGCTCCGGTGGAAGAAGCCACACTGGGAATGCCAGAGGAGAGGGAAAAGAGGCAGGATGTAGGAAGACTGCGGACGAGGGAGCCTTTATCTCTACTCTGTCTCCCTTCCATACGAGTGGGGGGCAAGCATCCTGGAGCTAGTCCTTCCTTAAGACTGGGCAATAGCTTGGATACCACCCCAGAATCTGGTCTACTGATGATGCACACTTGCCAGGGGGTGTACTCAGCATGTGATTGGTCTCAAGGAGCAGGAGGCCAGGGCAGTCCTCCACAGTGCCCCACGGACATGCATGATTCCACATGAAGCCTCCTTTTAGCATGTGGCTCAAGGATGGTGAGCTCTGGTGGTGCATGGATTTCCTGTACTGAGGCGTGTGTGTGTGCACGCGTGTGCATTTTTATGTTGAGCCAGTAGGATTCTATTACAGCTCTATAGGGACAAGAATGGTTCCGTGTGCAGCCTGGTAGGCAAAAGCTCCCAATTCAGCCACACGGTCAGTTCCCTGGAGCTAGTCTCCACAGTTGTTCGCCTTGGCCACAACTTCCTTTCCAGCCTTTGCTGCTCCTCTCATTAAGTCAGACCACTCATCCCTGCCCCTATGGCTTTGCCATCCATGCTTCCTCTGGAAAACACTGGTCCCACCCACCCCATCTGTCCATATCCAGATGCTACCAATGCTCTTTGCTCTAAGGCCCAGTTCCACAGACATGTCCCCTCACACTGTCCTTCCTCTGAGTTCCCACTGTCTCAACACCTTCTGCCTATCTTAACTACTCACCACCCCTACTAGACTATAAGAGCCCTGAGGACAAGGTCTGCTTCAGAGTCATATCTGAAGCATCCAGGGCAGATAGACTTCCTGGCACTGGCAACCTAAGTGCTCAGTATAGAGTCGTTGGACACCTGAGAGGCTGCCAAGACTCCAGTCCCCACGGCCCCCCCTCCTCAAGCCTCACCTTCCACAGCAACAGCACCAACAGTGCCAACAGCAGCAGACCAGCCAGCACGGCCAGGAGGACGGCCCACCAGGGGACTCCTTCTGCCACCACAGCCATGGGATCCAGGTACACCGTCACTGGAATCTGGGAGGCAAGGGGTTGATGGGGCACGAGCTCAAGTGAGTGGAAGGGAGGAGAGTCCCCTCCCCCACCCGCCCCAGCCCTGCAGCTCACCACTGTGGAAGCATCTCTGAGCAGCAAGTTCTTGATTGAGGACTTCACTGTGATATTGGCTCGGACAATCACTTCCAGGGACTTCACAGCTGTATACTCCTAAGGAGGTAGGTGAGGAGGCTGTCTCCTAAATGCCCATGTCCTCCTCAATTCCCTCCAGCCACTGAGATTATAAGCGGAAGGGTACCAGCACAGAGGGTATTTCTGCCTGAGTTGGGTTAAGAGCATGCTGCACTTGGAACAGGGAGGAGATAGAAGTGAATCCCAGTGGGACTTTGAAAGCCCCAGTGGTACCCTCACCTCCAGAAAGGTGCTATTCCAGAGACGTCCCCAGACGTGCAGTACAGCAGCACGGTCAAAGCTGTAGAGCGGGCAGCTGAACACCACACAATTAGCCGTGCCCCGGGCACAGTCCTGGGGACAAGGACAGGCAGGACCCTGAGCCATAAAGTCCATTAGCTTGTCATTTCTCCCATATTCTTTTTCTTAATATTTTTTTATTTATTTGACAGAGAGAGAGAGAGAGAGAAAGGGAATGGGCACGCCAGGGCCTCCAGTCACTGCAAACGAACTCCAGACACACGCGCCACCTTGGGCATCTGGCTACATGGGTCCTGGAGAATCGAACCTGGGTCCTTTGGCTTCGCAGGCAAGCACCTTAACCACTAAACCATCCCTCCAGTCCTCTCCCATTTTCTTTACCTGACCTCAAACTCTTCTCTTCCAGGAAATCTTCCTAAACTAATCCTGTGGTCCAAAATAGCTACCACTACACACAGTGCCTCACTGTATAGCCCAAGCCAGTCTCAGATTTGCAGTCCTTCTGCCTCAGTCTCCACGGTACTGAGATCCCACTACACCTGACATCATTATTTTTCAGAAGAGGAAACTGAGGCCTAAGGAGGCGAGGTCCCCAGCCTGCCTCAGATCACGGAGCTGGTGAAGCCCTTCCGCATCAGTATTTAAAGTATTTAAAGTCCTGGATCCAAAGTTGGCAAAGCCACATTCCTGCTTTAAACCCAAACTCACTGACGGAGGGGCTTCTGGTAGCAGGCAACTCAGACTGTGCTCCTTCCAGGCCTGACCTAAATCCCCTTGGTCCAACCACCACTGAAAAACAACTTGCTTAAATACTATGTTATAGTCATCATTCAACTCATGCATATGCAGGAGAATGGCTTCAGAATGTGGTGATGCACCCCTTTAATCCCAGCACTTGGGAGGCAGAGGTATGAGATTCACTGTGAGTTCCTGAGTTCGAGGCCAGAGTGAGTTCAAGATTAGCCTGGCCTAGAATGAGACCCTATCTTGAAAAAAAAAAAAAATGTTTGAAGTCTTGGAGCCATCATTTATTTTGTCACTTATTTTGAGCAATTCAAAAATCCTTAAGCCAGGTGTGGTAGTGCACGCCTTTAATACCAGCACTTGGGAGGCAAAGGTAGGAGGATCACCATGAGTTCGAAGCCACTGTGAGACTACATAGTGAATTCCAGGTCAGCCTGGACTAGAGTGAGACCCTACCTCAAAAAAAAAAAAAAAATGATAAGAATTAAACTATAAAAACTATTTAAAAAAAAAACATAGGCATGGGGAGAGGCAAACTATTCAAAAGGAATACTTCAAAAATCACATATAATATACTGAAATTTTAATTACAAGAACATTAAAAAATGGAATGCTCAGCCGGGCGTGGTGGCACACACCTTTAATCCCAGTACTTGGGAGGCAGAGGTAGGAGGATCACTGTGAGTTCAAGGCCACCCTGAGACTACATAGTGAATTCCAAGTCAGCCTGGGCTAGAGTGAGACCCTACCTCGAAAAAACAAAACAAAACAAAAAAATGGAATGCTCTTGCAATAGCAAAATTCAAGCAGGTGTTCCCAACTGAGTACAAAAGAAAACAAACAGATCTCACTAATGGCTAACCATTACATCCCTTATAAAACATGATATTGGGGCTGAAGAGATGGCTTGGCCGTTAAGGTGCTTGCCTAAGGAGGCTAAGGACCCAGGTTCGATTCCCCAGTGCCCAAGTAAGCCAGATGCACAAAGTGGCACATGCATCTGGACTTTGTTTACAGTGGCTAGAGGCCCTGGCGTGCCCATTCTTTCTCTCTATCTGCCTCCCCCCCCCCCAATAAATAAAATAAAAACATCAAAAAAGTGATATGTTATATAAATGTGAAAATAATCGGTTGCTTAGCTATCTAGCGGGCTGAAGATGATGAGGTGCCCTGCTCTAGAATGGGCACTTGGGAGTCTGGGAGCAGAGGTCTGCGGAGTCAGCAGCTGCCTCACTGGGGACCCCTCCCTCCAGCTGTGGTGCACACTTCTGGCCAGCTTGCCCGCATGTATGATCACCACAGGCCGTGACAAGCCACCCTCCTTAGATGCCCAGTGTCACAAAGTTCTGTGCTCCCACGCACACTGTGGCTGCACCCACTCGCACTGCCCTCACCAGGGTGACGTTTCTCTTCTTCTCAGCAGAGGACACTGGCCACCAGGACGTGCTGGGCTCCAGCTGCTCACGAGGCTCCCGCTGCTCAGGCTGCTCCAGCTCCCTCCGCCTCCTCTCCCTGCTGTCCACATCCTGCACAGGGAGACGGAGGGAGCAGTGAGGGTTCCTCTAAATGCAGCAGTCCTCAGATGGCATCTCCCTCCCCCACTCACACATGCTCCCCCAGCCCAGTGACATCCTCCCCAAGCTTCTCCCCACCCACTAATAAGCCTCACCAGGTGGAGGATGTTGGGCCTTGGGGAACAGAGACCCTTCCGCCCAGGCCCCTGTCCGCCTTCGAGTTCTACCCGCATGGGGTATAGCAGCCACTTTCCGTTAGCAATTTCATGGGGCCACATGATGTTGAGGAAGGCAGAGCCCAGGGTGTTGAGTGACTGGCCCTGGTTGGAGACCTGTGGGTCCAATGCAGTATGAAGAAATGGAGCTCTGTGTCTGAGCAGACCTGAGCCACAGAGAGGGAGGGAGGACCTCAGGAAACAGTGTCAACAAAGCACATGGGCTAGGCTACACTGGGCACTTCCCCACACCAAACTCAGGCCTGGAGAGGTGCGAGAGGAGCCCCAAGAAAGCAAGGGCAAAATTCTAAAGAACACCATCAATTCTGCCCAAGGTCTCACTCCACTTGAGGCCCCCAGAGAGGGGCTTCTGTGAGTTCTCAGAGCCTCTCAGACCAGCAGGAGATGATGACTTGTCAAGACGACAGCTGAGCTCCCAGCATGAACATCTGTCCACAGCACAGCAGAGGCCTGGTACCCCCTAGGCCACCATGTTGCCATATGAGAGAAGAGCCCCAGCCTTGGGATACGTCTCAGCCACTCTATGCCATAGAGGACACACACCACACGTCAGCACACTTACCGTAACCTCATACTTGACCTTGCTGCCCACGTCCCGCTCAGATCGCATGGCACTCTCGCCCCTCACCTCCCCAGAGAAGAAGAGTTGCTGAGGTGTGGCCACCCTGGTGTGGAGGGGTGAAAACAGGGCTGAGGAGACTTGGGGTCTGGCTGAATAGGGTCAGAATGATAAGGCCAAGCAAGGCAGAGCCCAGGCCAGGGTTTGAAAGTGGTAGCGCCCCACCCTCCTGCAGAGGCGCGTGCTCAGGGAGGACTTACCCTGCAATAGACAGTGGCAGTTCAATGAAGACATGGGCTCGAGCAGTGACCGGATGCAGCTCCTGCTCACTGATCCTGGCATGTGGGCATAGGCATGTGTGGGCAGCAGGCACAGGTACCTCGGTGGGCCCATGAGGCCAATCCAATTGTCCCACCCTTTCCCCATCTTACGTGGCCAACAAAAGTTCCACCTCTAGCTCTGTAGTCTCAATGGTGATCCCAGAGGTGCTGAGGATGAGGTAGAAGGTGATCTAGCCAGCATGAAATGACAGGAGAGTCAGGGGAGGGCTAAGGCTTAAGGGGAAGCCACTCAAACAGGGTAGAGGGCAGATGTGCCAACCTGGGAACCTCTCTTCATAGGGTTCCCCAGCTCACATTCAACATGAGAGGCATTCTCGTTGGACAGGCAGAGCGGCTTCTCCTGGGGTGGAGAGGGAAGAACAAGTCAGTTTAGGATTTTGGAGCCTTTCAGGACCTCATCACATATACATATACATATACATATACATATACATATACATATACATATACATACACATATACATAATGGAGTTTTATCCAGCCATAAAGAAGAATAAAACTGTCATTTGCAGGAAAATAGATGGACCTAAACATTGTCATGCAAACAAAACAAGATGGACTCAAGAGACAAATATTGTAAGTTTTCTCTAATATAAGACCAGATTAAATTACGAGCCATGCATGGTGGCACACGCCTTTAATCCCAGCACTTGGGAGGCAGAGGTGGGAGGATAGATGTGAGTTCGAGGCCACCTTAAGACTATGCAGTGAATTCCAGGTCAGCCTGAGCTAGAGTGAGACCCTACCTGGAAAAAAAAAAAAAAATTGTATGACAAGCCGGGCATGGTGGTGCATGCTTTTAATCCCAGCACTTGGGAGGTAGAGGTAGGAAGATTGCTGTGAGTTCGAGGCCACCCTGAAATGACATAGTGAATTCCAGGTCAGCCAGGGCTACAGTGAAACTCTACAAAGAAAAAAAAAAAAGTAAAAAATAAATAAATAAATAAATAAATAGAGTTTGTATGACATAAAAATAGAAAATGGACTATTTAGGAAGAAGAAAGGATCTAAAGGAAGAAAGATGACTAACAAGAGAAGATTGTATCAGGGAGAAAGACCAATATCACATATTACCTCTCATATGCAGAATCTATACTTAAATACATATCCATGTGGATAATCTAACATTTGGGATGTTGAGGCAGGAGTTTGTGGCCAGCCTAAGCTACAAAGTGAGTTTGAGGCCAGCCTGACCTACAAAGTGAGACATAATCTCAAAAAATATGGAGGACTCAAAATTCCAATGGCATTCTTCACTGAAATAGTAAAATCAATCCAAAAATTCATTTGGAAGCACAAAAAACCTCGACTATCTAAAACAATTTTGAGCAACAAAAATAAGGCTGGTGGTATCACCATACCTGATTTTCACCTATACTACAGAGCCATGGTAACAAAAACAGCATGGTACTGGCACAAAAACACATGTAGATCAATAGAACAGAATAGAGGACCAGATGTAAGTCCGGGTAGCTACAGACACCTGATCTTCAATGAAAATGACAAAAATACTCATTGGAGAAAAGACAGCCTCTTCAGCAAATGGTGCTGGGAAAACTGGATACATATCTGTAGAAGAATGAAAATAGATCCTTATCTCTCTCCATGCACAAGAATTAAGTCCAAATGGATGAGACCTTAATATCAGACCTGAAACTCTGAAACTGCTAGAGGAAAAAGTAGGGGAAACCCTTCAACATATTGGTCTTAGCAAAGACTTTCTGAATATAACCCCAATTGCTCAAGCAATAAAACCACAGATTGACTGCTGGGACCTCATGAAATTACAAAGCTTTTTGTACTGCAAAGGACACTGAATAGAGCAAAGAGGCAACCTACAGAATGGGAAAAAATCTTTGCCAGCTATACATCTGACAGAGGATTAATATCTAGGACATACGAGGAACTCAAAAAATTAAATAATAAGAAATCAAACAAGCAAATTAAAAAATGGGCTATGGAACTAAATAGAGAGTTCTCAAAAGAAGAAATACAGATGGCATATAAATATCTGAAAAAAATGTTCTACATCCCTAATCATCAGGGAAATGCAGATTAAAACTACATTAAGATTCCATCTCAGCCGGGCGTGGTGGCGCACGCCTTTAATCCCAGCACTTGGGAGGCAGATGTAGGAGGATTACCATGAGTTCGAGGCCACCCTGAGACTCCATAGTGAATTCCAGGTCAGCCTGGGCTAGAGTGAGACCCTACCTCGAAAAACCAAAAAAAAAAAAAAAAAGATTCCATCTCACTCCTGTCAGATTGGCTACTATCATGAAAACAAATGACCATAAATGCTGGCAAGGATGCGGAAAAAGAGGAACCCTTCTACACTGTTGGTAGGAATGCAATCTGGTCCAGCCGTTATGGAAATCAGTGTGGTGGAGGTTCCTGAAACAGCTGAAAATAGATCTACCATATGACCCAGCTATAGCACTCTTAGGCATATATCCTAAGAACTCATCTCACTACATTAGAGATACTTGCTTAACCATGTTTATTGCCATTGTATTCACAATAGCTAGGAAATGGAACCAGCCTAGATGTCCCTCAACAGATGAGTGGATAATGAAGATGTAGCACATTTATGTAATGGAGTTCTACTTAGCAGTGAAGAAAAATGAAGTTATAAAATTTGCAGGAAAATGGATAGATCTGGAAAGGATTATACTTAGTGTGGTAACCCAGGCCCAGAAAGCCAAACGTCACATGTTCTCTCTCATATATGGATCCTAGCTACAAGTGATTGGACTTTTATGTGAGTAGGAATAAAACTCAGTAGCAGAGGCCAGTAAGCTAGAAAGGAGATAGAAAGGGAATGGAAAGGGAGGGAGGGGGGAACTTAATAGGATGGTATTGTATATATGTAAGTAGAAGAACAGATTAATGGGGGTGAAAAGGCCTAAGTGAGGTCAGGGGAAGAGATTGAGTAAAGGAAAGGTGGAGGGAGGGCTAATCAAAATCTAAGAGGATATAAATAAGTCATATGGTAACCTACTTTTTTGGACAATGGAACACTCAGAAGCCATAGATTGTTACTAGAAAATTTTCAGTACCAGAGATGGGATACCTTCCAGGGAATTGTTGGCCAGGGAGGTCCCTGATGCCCCAAAACATTACAGGACATTGCTGAGGCCCTTGGTTTCCCACCAGGAATAGATGGTAAGACCCTATTGCTGAAGACTCCACATACTTGGGCTGCAAGGCCACTGAGAAATCCTGCTGGAACTGAGCTGATAACCTCCTCCATGTAGACCAACTGACAGAAAGCTGGAAAAAACTACACTGCATGAAGTTCAATGGGAGAGAGAGAAATCATCAGTAAAGATACTTAACAGTGGACACCGCAAGCCTTAAATTTGGCCAGCCAGGCCAAATGAGCCAACAGGTGCAATAGTGGCATGTCTTTTATGGGGGAAAGCAACCGCTCTCTAATTGGACTGGAGGCCTGCTCCTTGGGAGGGAATACATCCCTGATACTGAAAACCTACAACAGGGGTAGTCATGAGCCCTAGGGGTGTAACGTCTGCTAGCGTCTGGTTAAAAGTGTACACTATGATCACCAAACTGCCCAGTAAGCACTTCACTTAATGTTCATACCCATATATTAATGCCACTCTTACTTTTGGTTAAAGAAGCTTCTCTTTTCCGATGGCAGTGACCTTGGGATGACTCGGCAGGCACCATGGTGCTGAGAAGAAGTGACAGAGGAGTGCTCAGCACTGAAATATCTCTATCACCCCTTCCAAGGCTCACGGTCCATTGCAGAGGAGGTGGCAGAAAGAATGTAAGAGCCAAAGGAAGGGTAGGGCTCCTTACAACATGCTCCTCCAGACACAAAATGGCCTGGATATCCATGACCTCACAGTACCTGACACTACCTACACAAGACCATCATAATAGAAGGAAAGATCATGACATCAAAATAAAAAAGAGACTAATTGAGGGGGGAGGGGATATGATGGAGTGTGAAGTTTAAAGGGGAAAGTGGGGAGCGGGAGGTAATTACCACAGATTATTGTCTACAATTATGGAAATTGTCAATAAAAAAAATAATTAATTAGAGCCAGGCATGGTGGCACATGCCTTTAGTCCCAGCATTTGGGAGGCTGAGGTAAGAGGATCTCCGTGTGTTCGAGGCCACCCTGAGACTATAGAGTGAGTTCCAGGTCTGCCTAGGCTAGAGTGAGACCCTACCTCAAAAAAAACAAAAATAATTAATTAATTAATTAATTAATTTAAAAATATGGAGGACGGGGAGATGGCTTAATGTGTAACGTACTTGTCACACCTGCATGAGGCCCTGAGTTCACAGCCCCAGCGTCCACATGCATGCTGGATATAGCAGCATATGCCTGTGATCACAGTGATGGGGAAGCAGAGATGGAATTCTTGGGGCTCAATGGATAGTTAGCCTAGCTGAATCTGTGAGATCGAGGTTCAATGAGACCCAAATAATGGAGCTGGGCATGGTTGCACACACCTTTAATCCCAGCTCTTGGGAGGCAGAGGTAGGAGGATCAGCCTGAGACTGATCCCCAGGCTAAGTCTGAAGTCAGCATGAGACTCCATAGTGAATTCCAAGTCAGCCTGGACTAGAGTGAGACCCTTACCTTGAAAATAAAAAAAGAACCAGGCATGGGGGCACATGCCTTTAATCCCAGCACTTGAGAGGCAGAGGTAGGAGGATCGCCATGAGTTCAAGGCCACCCTGAGACTACATAATGAATTCCAGGTCAGCCTGGGCCAGAGAAAGACCCTACCTCAAAAACCCACAAAACATGGGATTTTTTTATAATCATGGAAAATATTAATAAAAAATGAGAAAAATAAAAAATAAAAAATTAAAAAATTAAATTAAATTAAATTAAAAACAGAAGAAAAAAAAGACAGTGACCATAGCGCTCTCCTCTTTGAAGATCCATGTCCATCATAATAGTTGCCATGCCTGGGATACCCACCCATGCATGCTGGATGAATAGAAGGGTGTAGAAATTGAAACTTAGATTGAATTGGCCATTGCCAATTAAATAAAAGGGTATTAAATTTAAAAAAAAAAAAAAAAAAAAAAAAAAGAAGAAGAATTATAAAGTGGAGAGTGACTACAGAAGATCCCAAACTTCAACCTCTGGCCTCCACACACACGTGCACCCACATACAGTGACATATGCACACCACACACACTCAATGAATGAATGAATACATTATAGTAGATGACAGATAGATGGACAGACAGGACAAGAAAGTAGAAGGGGGACAATGTTAGAAGGAAGGAGTTTAAGGATAAGGAGGAGGGGAAATAAGAGAAGGGAATGTCAAAGACTAAAAGAGAATACCATATTTTCTCTTTAACAATATACATAAGAGGGACTTCTTGATGGGGAAGAAAGTACCAGAAGGAAGGAGGCACAGGGAAAAGTAACAGGGGATTAATGTGAACAAAGTACAATGGTACACAGACACAAGAATGTCATAATGAAACCCATCATTTCATAGGCTAATTATTAAAAAAAATTTAAAGAAAAACATTTGTAAAGACCCCCCACCCTCTGCCCCAGTTCCTCACCGCAGGCTCCAGAGCCCGGACCCCTGAATAGTGCAGCGAGGCTGGGAGGGTGACCAGGAGCTGGGCTTCATGGGCATCATCCCCGTCGGCCTGGGGCTGGGCTGGGTCCGAGGGCAGGTTGGTCACCATCAGTTCCAGGCCAATGACTGGCTGTCCACTCAGTGCAAACAAGGCTGTTGTCCCATCCACATCCCTGAAGGGTTGGACCCCAGTTACTATGCAATCTGAGTCCTTCTGCTGCCTCTCTGCTCCCAGTCCCCTGTCAAATTCATGCAGCTGTCTCCCATGTCCCGAGCCTCTCCTTCCACCCTAGGAGTCCCCTAAACCATAAAGCAGACCAAGCCAGGTCCTTTTGTGCATGAATGAGAGTCAAGGGACCTCCATCCTCATCCCAGCTCCACCATTTACAATCTCTCTAGGTCTTGCTTCCATTCATAAAAAGAACTAATGATCCTTACCCCCACAAAGTAGTGAAGACTCAACTATGAAGTGTCTACATGCTGTTCTATGAAATGGGAAGACCTGTTATCACTGGCCAGGATCCCGGGGCCCTGTGCCTAGTCTTCTGCCATTTGTAGACTTAGACTCTTCTTCTGACTAGACCTCCTAAAGGAAGTCCTCCCATTCCCTGGGCCCTCCCCTCTCCCACACAACAGATTCCCCACCCCTCTCACATGGGCAGAGGTTGGAACTCTGTGTCGCTGACCCGGGCACAGAAGCGGGCATGGACAAGCTGCAGATTGCTCTGGCAGATCTTATCTTCACCACAACCTTGCTTCAGGAAGTGGATCTGAGGAAATATTACAAAGGATCCTTTCTAGGGATGAGGTAGGGGCCAAATGTGTCACCAAGATATATGGTAGGTTAGAGAAACACGGGATTAAAGAACTCCAGAACCAACGACACTAGCTGCGTGACATTGGACTAGTCACTTAATCACTTTGAGTTGTACAATGGCAGAAGGACTTCCATGCTGTAGTAGAGACTAGCAGGCTGGTCCACAGCCAGACCACAGTTCCCCAGCGTGAACTTCATGTGCAAGATTCTACACTGACAATGGGAAGAGCAGCGAAGAGAACCACCTCTAAGCTGGCTGTGAGCGCCATGCAAGGAGCTCTGTGTGGCCACTTTCACTGAATGGAAGGTGACTTAAGAAGCTTGGAGGAGCCAAGTGTGGAGGCGCACACCTTTAATCCCAGCACTCGGGAGGCAGAGGCAGGAGGATCGCCATGAGTTCGAGGCCACCCCGAAACTACATAGTGAATTCCAGGTCAGTCTGGGCTAGAGTGAGTGGTTGTCACAGGAGAGGGGCCAGGAACATTTCCCATCCCATCTTCAATTCCAATGCTCACCTCTGCCCTCTGGGTACTGGGCTGATAGGCATTGAGGATGGGGGCCACAGGGGGTAGCCCCTGGCCAGGAGCCTGCCGTCGGAGCCTGGGGGTCTGGAGTCTGTAGGATAAGGTCACCACAATGGCCCGAAGTTTGTCTTTGACATTGTCCTGAAAAGGGAAACAGTGTTCCTCACGAGCACAACCTTCCAGGCCCCAGCCCTGCCTAGCCAGACCCAGCCCAGACTCTGAAACTGAGAATGAAGTTTCTCAAGACAGAGGACAGAGGTGGAGAAGTGAGTGGGGAAGGAAGAGAGGGCCCAGCAGGAAAGGAAGGAGAGACCAGAACCTTGGACTTCACAAAAGAATAAGAAGCCGGAAGTGAGTTCTGCAGGAGCATGGTGGCTCACTCCTGTAACCCCAGCATTCAAGAGGCTCAGGCAGGAGGACCTTGTAATAGAGACCAGCCTGGGCTATATAACAAGTTCCACATCAGCTTTGGCTACATACAAAGACCCACCCCCCAAAATAAGAACAAGAAGCCAGGCATGGTGGCACACACTTTTAATCCCAGCACTCGGGAGGCAGAGGTAGAAGGATCGCCATGAGTTCGAGGCCACCCTGAGACTACATAGTGAATTTCAGGTCAGCCTGGGCTACAGTGAGACCTTACTTCAAAAGCCAAAAAAACAAGAGATAAAAAGAAAGAAAGAAAGAAAGAAAGAAAGAAAGAAAGAAAGAAAGAAAGAAAGAAAGAAGGCATATGCATCTGGAGTTCATTTGCAGAGGCTAGAGGCCCTGGTACACCCATTCTCTCTCTGACTCTCTTTCTGCTGGGCATGGTAGCTGTACATGGTGGCACACGCCTTTAATCCCAGATTTGGGAGGCAGAGGTAGGAGGATCGATGTGAGTTCGAGGCCAGCCTGAGACAATGTAATGAATTCCACATCAGCCTGGGCTACAGCAAGACCCTGCCCTGAAGAAAGAAAAAAAAAAGCAGCATTAGGAAGAACGAGCCCAGAAGGAAGCTTAAAGCCTTTTTTTTGCATTTGTATGTGTGCATCAGTGTATGTGTGTGCATCAGTGTGTGTGTGTGCATCAGTGTGTATGTGTGCACCAGTGTATGTGTGTGCATCAGTGCATGTGTGTGCATCAGTGTGTGTGTGCACCAGTGTGTGTGTGCATCAGTGTATGTGTGTGTGCATCAGTGTATGTGTGTGCATCAGTGTATGTGTGTGCATCAGTGCATGTGTGTTCATCAGTGTATGTGTGTGCATCAGTGTGTGTGTGCACCAGTGTGTGTGTGCATCAGTGTATGTGTGTGTGCATCAGTGTATGTGTGTGCATCAGTGTATGTGTGTATCCGTGTATGTGTGTGTGCATCAGTGTGTGTGTGCATCAGTGTGTGTGTGTGCATCAGTGTGTGTGTGCATCAGTGTATGTGTGCATCAGTGTGTGTGTGTGCATCAGTGTGTGTGCGTGCATCAGTGTGTGTGTGTGCATCAGTGTGTGTGTGCATCAGTGTGTGTGTGTGCATCAGTGTGTGTGTGTGTGCATCAGTGTGTGTTGTGTGTGTGTGCATCAGTGTGTGTGTGTGCATCAGTGTGTGTGTGTGTGCATCAGTGTATGTGTGTATCAATGTATGTGTGTGCATCAGTGTATGTGTGTGTGCATCAGTGTATGTGTGTATCAGTGTATGTGTGTGCATCAGTGTATGTGTGTATCAGTGTATGTGTGTGTGCATCAGTGTATGTGTGTGCATCAGTGCATGTGTGTGCATCAGTGCATGTGTGTGCATCAGTGTGTGTGTGTGCATCAGTGTATGTGTGTGCATCAGTGTATGTGTGTGCATCAGTGCATGTGTGTGCATCAGTGTGTGTGTGCACCAGTGTGTGTGTGCATCAGTGTGTGTGTGTGCATCAGTGTGTGTGTGCATCAGTGTGTGTGTGTGCATCAGTGTGTGTGTGTGCATCAGTGTATGTGTGTATCAGTGTATGTGTGTATCAGTGTATGTGTGTATCAGTGTATGTGTGTGTGCATCAGTGTGTGTGTGTGTGCATCAGTGTGTGTGTGTGCATCAGTGTGTGTGTGTGCATCAGTGTGTGTGCATCAGTGTGTGTGTGTGCATCAGTGTGTGTGTGTGCATCAGTGTATGTGTGTATCAATGTATGTGTGTGCATCAGTGTATGTGTGTATCAGTGTATGTGTGTGCATCAGTGTATGTATCAGTGTATGTGTGTGTGCATCAGTGTATGTGTGTGCATCAGTGTGTGTGCACCAGTGTGTGTGTGCACCAGTGTGTGTGTGTGCATCAGTGTGTGTGTGCATCAGTGTGTGTGTGCATCAGTGTGTGTGTGTGTGCATCAGTGTATGTGTGTATCAATGTATGTGTGTATCAGTGTATGTGTGTGCATCAGTGTATGTGTGTATCAGTGTATGTGTGTGCATCAGTGTATGTGTGTATCAGTGTATGTGTGTGCATCAGTGCATGTGTGTGCGTCAGTGCGTGTGTGTGCATCAGTGTATGTGTGTGTGCATCAGTGTATGTGTGTGCATCAGTGCATGTGTGTGTGCAGTGTGTGTGGCATCAGTGTATGTGTGGTGCTCAGTGTGTGTGTGTATCCGTGTATGTGTGTGTGCATCAGTGTGTGTGTGCATCAGTGTATGTGTGTGTGCATCAGTGTATGTGTGTGCATCAGTGCATGTGTGTGCATCAGTGTGTGTGTGCACCAGTGTGTGTGTGCATCAGTGTATGTGTGTGTGCATCAGTGTATGTGTGTGTATCCGTGTATGTGTGTGTGCATCAGTGTGTGTGTGTGCATCAGTGTATGTGTGTGCATCAGTGTGTGTGTGTGCATCAGTGTGTGTGTGCATCAGTGTGTATGTCAGTGTATGTGTGTGTGCATCAGTGTATGTGTGTGCATCAGTGTGTGTGTGCATCAGTGTGTGTGTGCACCAGTGTGTGTGTGCATCAGTGTGTGTGCGTGCATCAGTGTGTGTGTGTGTATCAGTGTGTGTGTGCATCAGTGTGTGTGCGTGCATCAGTGTGTGTGTGTGCATCAGTGTGTGTGTGCATCAGTGTGTGTGTGCATCAGTGTGTGTGTGTGCATCAGTGTGTGTGTGTGCATCAGTGTTTGTGTGTATCAGTGTATGTGTGTGCATGTGTGTGTGTGTGCATCAGTGTGTGTGTGTGCACCAGAGTGTGTGTGTGTGCATCAGTGTGTGTGTGCATCAGTGTGTGTGTGTGCATCAGTGTATGTGTGTGCATCAGTGTATGTGTGTGTATCCGTGTATGTGTGTGTGCATCAGTGTATGTGTGTATCAGTGTATGTGTGTGCATCAGTGTATGTGTGTATCAGTGTATGTGTGTGTGCATCAGTGTATGTGTGTGTGCATCAGTGTATGTGTGTGCATCAGTGTATGTGTGTGTGCATCAGTGTGTGTATCAGTGTATGTGTGTGTGCATCAGTGTATGTGTGTGCATCAGTGTGTGTGTGCACCAGTGTGTGTGTGCACCAGTGTGTGTGTGCATCAGTGTGTGTGTGCACCAGTGTGTGTGTGCATCAGTGTGTGTGCGTGCATCAGTGTGTGTGTGTGTATCAGTGTGTGTGTGCATCAGTGTGTGTGTGTGCATCAGTGTATGTGTGTGCATCAGTGTGTGTGTGTATCAGTGTGTGTGTGTGCATCAGTGTATGTGTGTGCATCAGTGTGTGTGTGTGCACCAGTGTGTGTGTGTGCATCAGTGTGTGTGTGTGCATCAGTGTGTGTGTGCATCAGTGTATGTGTGTCCATATGCCTGTTAAGCACACTTGCGTGTGGGCGCAGGCATGTGTATGTGCATGTGGAGGCCAGAAGTCAACATATGTGTCTGTCTTATTCTTTTTTTTTTTTCAGTAGGGTCCTGCTCTAGCCCACGCTGACCTGCAATTCACTATGTAGTCTCAGGGTGGCCTCAAACACACAGCAATCCTCCTACCTTGGCCTCCTGAGTGCTGGGATTAAAGGTATGCACCACCATGCCCAGCCCTATCTTTTTCTTTGAGACAGGTGAGACAGGGCTTCTCACTGAGCCTAGAGCTCATCAATTGAGCAAGTGTGGTAGTTTGATTCAGTGTCCCCCATAAACTTAGGTGTTCTGAATGCTAGGTTCCCAGCTGATGGAGATTTGGGAATTAACACCTCCTGGAGGCAGCGTATTGATGGGGCGGGCTTATGGGTATTATAGCCAGTATCCCCTTGCCAGTGTTTGGCACACTCTGCTGTTGCTATTGTCCACCTGATATTGGCCAAATGGTGATGTCCACCCTCTGTTCATGCCATCGTTTTTCCATGCCATGGAGCTCCCTCTCCCCCGAGCCTGTATGCCAAAATACACCCTTTTTTTCCCAAAGCTGCTCTTGGTTCAGTGATTTCTACCAGCAATGCGAACCTGACTGCAACAACAAGCTAGCCAGCAAGTCCCAAGGATCCACCTGTTTCCACCTCACCAGATCTGGAATTACAGGCATGTACTACCACACCCAGCATTCTGTGTGAGTGCTGGCAATGTGAATTCAGGTGCTCATGTTTGCATTAAGAAGCATTTTCTCACCAGGCGTGGCGGCGTGCACCTTTAATCCCAGCTCTCGGGAGGCAAAGGTAGAAGGACCGCCGTGAGTTCGAGGCCACCCTGAGACTGCAAGGTGAATCCCAGGTCAGCCTGGGCTGGAGTGAGACCCTACCTCGAAAAACCAAAAAAAAGCACTTTCTCCACTGAGCCATTCCCTCAACCCCTCAAAGCTGAGATGGTAAAATGAGTGTGAGCGCTAGGGTAGAAGAGCACAAAATGAAATTATGAGAAGGACTGTACTCAGAAGCCAGGGGGTGGTGTCCACCTGCAACTGGAACATGGTATCTCCACAGACTCTGTCATGCTGGTGCTTCAGCCATACAGTGCCTGAGGCCTGGTGCTTGGCGTCATCTGGGCTACGGCTCAGGAAGGTCACACGGGGAACCTGACCTCGGAGCCTTCGGTCTGTGTCCCCATCTAACATGTAATCCAAGGCTATGGCATATAGGGAGAGAGGAGCCAGTGAGCTGGGGCCGCTCCATCTACCCTGTCCCAAGATGCCTTCCTCTCCAACCTGGAAGGCCACCAGGGAGAGCAGTGGGAGGGGGAACCCCACTCACCCACAATAGGGCTGTAGCCGCTGGGCATTGCAATGTAGCTGAAACAGATCCTTAGGTCCACACTGTTGGGACAAAGAGGCTCCTGAGCCAAACAAGAACCCCTTACCCTCCCCACCTCTCCACAGCCCATCAACCAGACCCAAACTGGGGAGCAAAAAGAAAAGGAGGAAAATGGGTCCTGGGAGCCTCTCCAGCCCTCCCTTTGGGTCCCACCTCACCAAACTGAGCGGCCACCAGCACAGTTGGGCTGTTCCAGGTCGATGGACTGTGGAGCAATGAAGACCTCATGGGAGACGTGCAGGACTGGTCTGGCCCTGGGGCATGGAGAAGCCAGGGTGTTGGGAAAGTGAGAATGTGAGGGTAGAAACATGCTGCAACTCCAGATTTGACACTGGAGTGAGGTCGGAGCTTCAGGGATATGGCTTGGAGGAGGGGGGGGCTCACCTGAAGAGAACAGCAGTGTCGGCCAGAGAGCCCACCAGCAGATCGGGGTAGTGGTTCCCATCTACATCCAGGCCACCAGACAGGGAGTAACCAAAGCTCTTGATACCCACAGCCTCACCCTCCAGCACCTGGGGACCAGACATCAGCCTCCCTGAATCCCACCTCCACACACTTCTGCCTGCCCGCCCTGCCTTCTGCAGAGCTTATTCCAGCCAAGCTTATTCCCTCCTTCTCTTACCTGCGAAGGTTTGGCAACAACCCCAGCGCTGCTCCCGTGGTAGATAAAGACTTTGCCATCCCCATCAAAGGGAGCTCCCACGGCAATATCTGAGGGCATGAGAAAAAGACCTCATGGAGCTGGGAAAGGCTGGACAAAATCCACACCCAGTTTCCCTCACTTAGTCCTGCAGAAGGTTTTCTGTTTCATTAAGAAGCTACAGTGGCTGCAGAGACGGCTTAGCGGTTAAGGCGCTTGCCTGCAAAGACCAAGGACCCGGGTTCAGTTCCCTAATACCCATGTAAGCCAGATGCACAAGGTGGCGCACTTGTCTGGAGTTCGTTTGCAGTGGCTGGAAGCTCTGGTGCACACATTCTCTCTCTGTCTCCTCCTCTCTCTCTCTCAAATAAATAAATAAAATATTTCAAAAAAAGAAAAGAAGCTACAGAGCTGGAGAGGTGGCTTGGCAGTTAAGGCACTTGCCTGCAAAGCCAAAGAACACAGATTCGATTCCCCAGGACCCACATAAGCCAGATGCACAGGTGGCACATGTGTCTGGAGTTTGTTTGAGATGGCTGAAGGCCCTGAAACACCCATTCATTCTTTCTCTCTCTTTCTCTCTCAAACAAATAAATAAAAATATTTTTTTAAAAATTTAAAGAAGCTACAAGCATCTTCTTGTTTTGTTTTGGTTTGTTTTGTTTTGGTTTGTTTTGTTTTGGTTTGGTTTTTCAAGGTAGAGTTTCACTTTAGCTCAGGCTAACCTGGAATTCACTATGTAAGGGTGGCCTCCAACTAGTGGCGATCCTCCTACCTGTGCCTCCCAAGTGCTGGAATTAAAGCCGTGCGCAACCACACCAGCAAGCATCACTTTTTTAATCCCCTCTGCTG
Source organism: Dipus sagitta (assembly GCA_036346955.1). Lineage (NCBI taxonomy): Eukaryota > Metazoa > Chordata > Mammalia > Rodentia > Dipodidae > Dipus > Dipus sagitta. Next base: position 108,904,201 of record CM070777.1, read on the forward strand.
CTCCATCCAGACATTACTAGCTCAGAAATGTTAACTTGCCCAAGTTTTAGAGCTTATAAAATTCCCATGTAAGACCATGTTCTTTCTCTTCCTGAGCCCCCAGAACACCATCCCCTAAACTCTCAGGGATTCTAGAACCCTCCACAGCCCCTCCCCTATTGAGCCTTTCCTACACCCAGTCACACCTGGGAAGCCATCTTGGTTAAGATCCCCCAAGACAGCCAGGCTGATCCCAAACATGGAATCAGGGGAGCCACAGAGCCGAAGTGGGGTGACCTGTGCCCAGCGACCAACTTGGTTGATGTACACATACACAGCACCTCCCAGCTCTTCTTGGCGCTCAAAGAAGTAGGGGGCACCCACAATCAGGTCTGGCCAGCTGTGGACAGAGGGAGACGATGTGGGGTCCTCCAGACCAGGTATGTTAGGACAACATACAAAAGCCACTTCTGCCCCCTGGACCCCGCCTGCCCCAGGGTACTCCACTTGGCCCTTTTACCCATCATTGTTAAGATCCGCCACAGCCAGTGAGTAGCCAAAGCCAGACGTCAGACGCTCCCCAGGCAACACAACCTCAGGCACCAGGCGGCTGGCACTGTCCTTGCGTAGAATGACCACTGCACCCTTGTGGTTGGCACGGGGAGCCCCTGCCACAAAGCTCAGTTCCTCTGCACGCACAAGACCCTTCCCAGAGTCAATTGAGAAACCTAAGGGAGGGGACCACTCACCAGTGAGTGAGAGATTCCCCAAGACTCCGAAGGTAGGTGTGCCACAGCCTCCCACCCCCCGCCCCACACCAACATGTCTGGAACCACAGGGAAAAGGAGTCCCCAGTCACCACCAACATAGATGGGCTGTTCCTCCTACCCCGCCAGGACTGGTCAGCCCTCCCACAATCTCCTGGCCAGAGACTGGAGTGTGGCACAGAAGTGTGACGGGGTCAGCCTCGGGGACTGGGGAGGAGAGAGAGAGGTGCTGACAGAGAACCCTGGGCCACTGCGCAGTGGCAGGAGCTAGCCCCGAGGCACTGCTCAAGCCCAACCCAGAGACGGGAGGCCCCAATCCCATCTAATGCACCCATCCCAGCAATGAGAAGACGTTGTCTCATGGATGGGAGGGACATGGGGGTGGGGTGGGGAGAAGATCTGCTTCACCTAAACATCAAGGGCTGGGGAGAAGGCTCAGAGGAAACCACTTCCTGAGCCTGGCTTCCCTCTTGTTGTCTACAAGGGGATACAAATGACTATGAGGGCTTACCCACAAGCCTAGAACTTTCTCCCTCATAAGCCCACCAACAACCCCTCAGAGAAAGTCAGGATTTTCTTTCTCAGGACAGTGTTGTCCCTAACCACTCTACTTGGATCTTCTATCATGAAATCCCTTGACTCATAGCCCCCAGAGGCCTATCATCACTTTGGGGACCTCCTTTTCTCAGGCCTGTCACTAGACCCAATTCTTTTCTGCAATCAGGACCAAGCCCCCAGGGCCCAGGAGGTGGAAGCTTACAAACCTAAGTAGCTATTCAGGGCCAAGTCGCCGGCTGGTCCTGGGAGCCGGTCAGCAGGGTCCAAAGTTTTATACACCAGCTGGTCAGGGTCTGAGCTATCAATGTTGGTCACAAAAAGCAACCCTGTGGGGGTGGGGGCAGGTAGAGACACCAGGGAAAGGACAGCCAGGAGGGACCACAGAGACAGAACCGGACAGAAAAATCAGAAGAAGAAGATGGAAGACGTAGAGGAAGAAAATGAGAGAAACCAAGAAACCAAAGACGAGACTCAGAGTCCAAAAGACAGAGGCACAGTAAAAGACCAAGACAGAAGGATGGGGACATGGAGAGGGAGGATGAGAGAGAGAGAGAGAGAGGAACAGAGGGTTAGAGTGGCTCTGAGCCAGGGAGAGGGCCCTACCAAAGTAGCTGTTGGCAGGGACCGGGATGAGGTGGGGGTCCTGCTCCTTCTCGCCCCCCGCCTCATAGGGCCCGTCGTCCAGGTCCTCCACGTCCACCGAGCCCTGTGTACAGAGCTCCACCCTAGCCGTGCCTGCAAGGATAATCCTGTTAGTGTCTACAGCAAGGCGCACCCTCAGGCCAGACGCTCAGGCAAAAAGGGAAGCCCCTCCTCTCCTCTCCTCTCCAGCCCCAACTCCACCAGCTAGCTCCCTGCCCAAGCTTCCTAGGGTCCCCAGACTTGGCATCACACTCACCAGGTGACAGCTCAGCCAGTGGCAGCGTGCAGAGACAGGAATGGCAGTGATGAGGTGTGGGCTGCTGTGTTGGAGCATGCAGGCCCCGGCCCAGGCGAGCACATGGGGGCTCATGGCAGCATGCGGAGGAACACTTGGCCATGCGAAGGACGGGAGGTAACCCCATTCATGTGTGTGCTAGCATGACAGGAGTGGAAGGCATGGACGTGCCCCAGGGCAAGATGCCAATGAGCATGTGGTCATGCTTGGCCACGTGCTGCCTGCAAGTCCCATCTCTGAGGTAAGAGGAGGTTTTGATCCTCTCTTCCCCTCCCTGAGGAGTGACTCACCCTTCCAGTTATAGGTTCCTGGCGCCCCAAAGAGGAGGTAGTGGCTGTCAGGGGAGAAGGCAGCAGCTGTGCCCTGCTGGCAGAACCCAAACTGTTCGTGGCCCTGGGGGCGCCCTTCACAGAACTTCCACTCCCCACCATCCAACTCATCACGGATGGCCAGGTCCTGGCTTAGCACAAAGCAGCGACCAATCACATCCCGGGTCTCCAGGATCTGGTTCACTCGCTGCCGAGACTCATATCGGTGTGCACAGGTCTACGGAAGGAGGAGAAGAGAAGTCACTCATTGTGTTCGCCAGGGACCTTCCCACTGCCCACCTGCAGACATTTGGCAGACACACACACACACACACACACACACGTGTACACATGCTCCTGTGCCAGCATAACTAGAGGACAACCACCCAAGCCAGGAAGTCCTTGCCTTACACATTCTCCCATCTTTACCCACTTCCTTCCCTCAAAGGAAGACGGCTTCCTGGTCACCCACAGATACATGACTAAGGCAGCACATAAAGTATGTGTCTCCCTGACCATGTGACGATCCTGCAACATGCTAATCGTGTGTGTGTGTGTGTGTGTGTGTGTGTGTGTGTGTGTAGTTTTTCAAGGTAGGGATCTCACTCTAGCCCAGGCTGACCTGGAATTCACTATGCAGTCTCAGGGTGGCTTCGTACTCATGGTGATCCTCCTACCTCTGCCTCCCGAGTGCTGGGATTAAAGGCATGCACCACCACACCTGGCTGCAACATGCTAATCTTAATACTATCCCTGGACCTCTTTTTTTTTTTTTTTTTTTTTCTGAGGCAGGGTCTCACTCTGGCCCAGGCTGACCTGGGATTCACTATGCAGTCTCATGGTGGCCTTGAACTCATGGCAATCCTCCTACCTCTGCTTCCCTGAGTGCTGGGATTAAAGCCGTGTGCCACCATGCCCAATTCCTAGACTCTTTATAAGTGCCACCACCTCATCTATAAGGAATCTACTTCCCTGCCTGTTCCCCAAATGGGAGAGTGAGTCAGTGTCTCCATTTAGGCCAGACTGGCCTGGAACTCACACTGTAACCCAGGTCTATAGCCCAGGCTGGCCTCAAACTCACAGTGATCCTCCTACCTCAGCTTTCTGAGTGCTAGGATTAAAGGTGTGCACCACCACACCCAGGAGAGACCTACTCTTGAAAGCCAAATCACTACATCTTCAAAAGTCCTCTCTCCCCACTTCTCCCTTGGAGTTATGAACTAAAGACTAGACCACTTGACATTCACCGTATTCAACCCCATCATGATTTGTATTGATAACTGTCTGTCTGTGTATATTAGTGAAAGACAAAAAGACACAGAAAAAGACTATGAGAATTTCAATAATTATTTGGCAGGCATAACCTCACAATGACTGACACTACCTACACAAGACCTGCATAATAGGAGGTAAAAAGATGATGACATCAAAATAGAAGAGTATAAGCCAGGAGCCGGGCGTGGTGGCGCACGCCTTTAATCCCAGCACCTGGGAGGCAGAAGTAGGAGAATTGCTGTGAGTTCAAGACCACCCTGAGACTACATAGTGAATTCCAGGTCAGCCTGGGCTAGAGCGAGACCCTACCTTGAAAAACCAAAAAATACAAAATAAATAGAAAAAGTCTAGTTGGAAAGAAAAAGGGACCAAAAAAAGAAAGAAAGAAAGAAAGAAAGAAAGAAGAAGAAGGAAGGAAGGAAGGAAGGAAGGAAGGAAAGAAAGTAAAAGGGACTCAAAACTGGGTGTGGTGGCACATGCCTTTAATCCCAACACTTGGGAGGCAGAGGTAGGAGGATCACCATGAATTCAAGGCTACTCTGAGACATAGTGAATTCCAGGTCAACCTGGGCTACAGCAAGACCCTATCTCAAAAAATAAATTTAAAAAAAGTATTTGGCAAATGGCTGGATGATATTTTAACATGTTATTTATTTGTTTATATATTTGAAGGGGGCAGAGAGAGAGAGAGAAAAATGGGCATGCCAGGGCCTTCAGCCACTTACAAATGAACTCTAGACTCATGTGCCACTTTGTGCATCTGGCTTTATGTGCAGTACTGGGGAATTGAACCTGGGTCCTTTGGCTTTGCAGGCAAACACCTTAATAGCTAAGCCATCTCTCCAGCCCTGGATGGATATTTTAAAATTGACAAGCACACGGATCATCCTTACACTTCTTCGTATCTTCCAGAAGTCTTATGAATCATGGCATGTGCCCAGCTTGTGCTCTGTAGGCCCACCTATGCAAATGCACACACTGGACACACAACACCGTCCTTATATTCAATAAGGAGACGTAGAACTCACGACAATCTTGCCTCCAGGTCCCTGGCTCCGAACACTGACTCCCAACCACTGGTTCTCCTTGCTCTCCTTTTGTACATTAGCTGAGGCAAGACACTGGGAATTAGAGGAAGGAATAGGAGGCTAAGTCCTCTCCTCCCCTCCTCGCATGCTGCCCAGTCCACCCTCACAGAACCGCACCTCCCTGGTCGATGTCCACTCTGTAGCAGTCTGTCTCTTCAAGGCTCAGGGGACAAGCGAAGAGACCTCCAGTGCGATTTGCCCGTTGTCCAGGAAGAGCCAGAGCCTGAGGAGCACCCACCAGCAACCTACGTGGTGGGGTAGAGGCTGTACCGAGAGGTCAGAGTGCTCCAGCCCCTCCCCAGCTACCAAGGCCCAACCTCTCAGTTACAGGCAGTGTTCCGGGATTAGAGAGAAGGGGCAAAAGTCATTTCTCTCGAATTCTGAAAAGGGTAAGACAACAGACTTGGCCATGCAATCACTGAGTTGCACACACACTCCCTCTCTGCATGAGCAGGAACACACATAGAAATGTGCATGCCAACCACAACACCCCAACAGCACTGCTGGAGTGCAAGAACTGCCCGTCCCCAGCACCTGTTCCTGACAGGCTGCCTCACTCCCCCTCCACCCCTGGCTTGGCCCCAGCAGGCTCTGCCCTCCTCCCCAACCCTGGTCCAGTTGAAATCCTGCCAGAAATGCCAAGAATGCTGAGAGCAAGAGCAACGGGCACCCACACTGGCACCACAGTGTGGGTCAGGGACCAACTTCAGAGGCCAGGCAAAGAAGAAGCTAAAGGTGGACCTGGGCCTGCTCTGCCTTCACCAAAAGCCCAGCAAAGACCCCGCCCCACCAGCAGCTCTCCGTCCCAAGACTGGCACGCGAGCTGGCATGGAAGTAAGGATGGGTTTCTCATTGTCTCCAACCCTCATTCTCTTCCCTTCCATCCATCCTTCTTTCTCTCCCACATGCACAAGCTTCTCCTTTCCCCCCATTCCCCACCCCCACCCAGTCATCTCTCCTACCACCCCCTCGGCCTTTTCCTCGGCTACAACTTTCTTGGCAGAGCAATTTTCCATGATCACAGCCAAGGCGTCTTCCCCAGGGGAGGACTATACTGGGAATGGAGGCTTCCTGGGTCCCCTGGGACTGAACCCCCAGGCCAGGAGTAAAGGAGGAAGAGAGGTGAGATAACAGATGCTCCACTGGCTACATGCATCCTCTCTCTGCAGAAGTAGAGCCTCAACAGTGGCAGGCACTAGGACGAGCCTCAAGGCCTGTCTCCCACACTCTTCCATATCCCTTCCTGGAGGCGAAGCCCAAAACTGTCTGGCAATGTTACAGGCAGGCATCTGTGGGGCACTGAGCCAGGCCTGGTGGGGTGAGGGGGACGGCAGAGAGCCATTCTCCCTTCCCACAACTCCCGCTGTCTCTTAGCAGCTGTCATCCCATGTCAGAACTAGTGTCAAGAGTGGGGGGATGGGAGCAGTAGGAAATAAAATATATAATATATATTTGGTACCCATTTAATAACTGTTTACTGACATTCCATCCTATGCCGAGCCATGGGCCAGGTGCTGATGAAACAAGGAAGTGACATTTATTCAGCAGGGCATCCGTTACCTCACCTTCTTCACTCCTACTGTGGATCAGACCCTAGGCAGGACATCAGCAATGTAAGCAGATAACCTTTATCACTCTCCACATAGGTGCCAGGGAAACAAGTCACATACATTGTCCCACTTGATGTCTGCAATGCTGAGATAAATATTCTTTCCTCCTGTGTCAGAGGCGGGAACTCATGCAAAGACAGTTGCACTGGAATTCAAATCCACGCTGGCCTAACTCCACTAGCCTGTCACTGTGCCCACTAACTGACCTGTCTTCAGAACACTGAAACCATGCCAGAAAAGGAAGAGGGGGATGGGGAGGGGGAGGACACCCTCAGGAATCTAGGTGACAGAGCCCTGGGCAAACAAACGCCAACCTTCAGACAAGTCCGCAGTGTGCCAGCCTCCAAACGCTGAGGAGACTGAGCCCTGAGCTGTCTTATCCGCCGTTGTGCTTGCCCCATAGAAAGCACAAGGTGCGCTTATGAGCCCACGTCTTTTGTGGGCTCACAAAGACAACAGTGGCTCAGCTGCTCAGCACCCTGAGAAGAGAAAGTGTTCTGTGCTCACTTCTCCCCTGGAGGGCAAAGGCGGAGAGGAGAGGAGAGGAGAGGAGAGGAGAGGAGAGGAGAGGAGAGGAGAGGAGAGGCCAGGGCGGACAGAAGCTGAGTACGTAGACATGCCCCACCCCACTCCTGATGCACAAGAAACCAGCCGGCACCCCTGGAAAAAGAGCACGGCGTGCAGTTTCCCAGCCCCCCCCACTTCTGCCACAGCCGTGTGCTTCACCCCATGAGCCCAGCCCCCAGAGTGAACAGTGGCCACAGGTGCAAGCCACTGCGGAGAGAAAAGAAAACGCGGGTAGAGCCTGCCTGGGATCCCAAGGAGTAACCCACTACCACTTCCCTACTCTCCACACACACCAGAGCTCCAGCCCAAGCCCAGCCCCCCTCTGACCCAGCTCAGTGTGAGGGGCCCTCTGGGAAAGCGCTGGCCTAGCCCGGGGTCCCCCTAAGCGAAGCCTTTGGATGCAGGATATCGTAAAGCTAGTCTCTAGCTCTGTGAACCCCAGCACACGGCCCACAGTACAGAACACTTTCACAGCGCTCACTACATACTGTGGCTATTCTAAGTATGTTACAAACATTAAAGACTCTTAATCCGGTACAACCTGGTGTGGTAGTGCTATTCTGTATCTCCTTTTTACAGTCGACGGAAATAAGTGAGGCACACACACACACACACACACACACACACACACGCACAGCAAAGTAAAAAGGTTAGGCCTTGAGGTCTCATCCAGGGGCTAGACTGAAAGCAGACGAAGTCTTCCCACCAGCGTGGTGCTAAGGAAGGCCACCTACAACTCAATCACCAGACACCTAGCAGACTTGCCGCCCCTGTGTCTCCAATCAGCACAGCGCCCCCTGCTGGAACAAAGATGGGGGCCAGGCAGTCGGGCCCCTTTGGGAATGCCCCCAGTTTGGCTCTGAGAAACAGAATCAGGGGCCACCTTCAAAGAGAAGGGGGAAATGACAAGAGACCAAGCTATTAAAAATAACTGAGAATTTGCCTGGAAATAGCTCAGAGAGCTCAGCATGTCCTAAAAAGGCCTCTAGTCCTGGAATTCTGTCAGATGGGGGAAAGAGGGAGGGAGGAAGACAGAGACTGGCCAGGATGAAGTTGGTGGCTGTCTAGAGAATAGGTGCAGTCAAGTTATTTTCTATCATCCCCAAAGATTTAGAGACCATGGACCCTGCTCCCAGATGACAGGGATAATGGAAGAAGAACAATTAGGACTATCCCCTCCACTCCAGGAGGTTAGGGGAAATGAACTGTTGCCCCTGCCTCCAGGCCTACAGTAAGGGGGAGAAAGTCCCCACGGACAGACAGCATTGATCCCAATAATGGACACTTAATGTGGCTTAGGCACTGGCTAAGAAGAGAAAAGCCCCCTGGCCGGAGGGGGTGGGACGCTTTCTTCTCTTTCTTGCCTCTCTTTTTACACCTAGCAAAAGCCAAGAGTATGGGGAGCATGACCAATCACAGGCCCCACGCGAGCGTGTCCCTCTCCCAAGGGTCCTGAACCGATGAGAACTAGAATTGTCCTGTGCCCCTCGCTCCTCCCAGTCTTTTCCTTTTGATGGGAGATTCCTGGATTTGGAAATTTCCCAAGGAGAAGGATGCCCGGCATCTTTCCTGGATCTCACTGCCGCCGCCTCCATCCCCACCGCAGCCGCCCGCCCCTGCCGCCAGTACTTAGCGGACTCTTGTTGTCCCCCACTGTGCGACATCAAACCGCCACTGCAGGTTGCCAGCCCCCTTCGGGTCCTCTCCCAGTCTTCCTCACATCTTAAGCCACAGAAGTGGCAGCTGCTCTCTTCTGGCCTCCCGATGCCCTGCAGCCCTGACTCCATCCGCCCCGTGGTGATGTTCCAGCACAGAGTTATTTCTAGAGTCTCCCCTCGTTCCCTCCCATGACACTCTCATCCTCTCTGTCCTTTCCATCTCCTCCGGCCGCAGGCAGACACTGAATGGCCAGTCTCCCTTCCTGGGGAGTTCAGCCCTCTGGGGATGGAGCTAGACTCTGGCCTGGAGCAAAGATGTGAGCTGTGGGGGAGGGGGCGGGGGGGGGAAATGAAGCAGAAGGAAATGGTTCTCTGCCAACATTTGCTGTGCAACTCGCGCCCACGGCAAGATTCTGGGGTTGGGGGACCTGTACAAGGTGGGGCAAGGCAGGAGGTTGGAGCGTGGGTGTCAGTGGGCAGCGTGGGGTTGAAAGATGGAGAGAGAAGGTGGCTGGGAAGTTGGAGTGGGTAGTGTAAGGCTGGAGCCAGGAGACTCTGGGTGGGCGCAGTGACTCACCAGCTCTGGGGTCGGGGTTGCAACTGCCTGTGCAGGGCCACCGAGAAGCCGAAGAGACTGCCGGGCTCCCCCTCCTTGCGCAGGGCGCCCATCACATCCAGATTGAAGGCGACAGCCCGTGGGAAGAGCAGTCCGGCAACCAAGGAACCGAGAAGGTAGCAAACCCTGGGGGGTCCCCAAGGACCGCAGCTCCGAGTCCCGGCCATGGGACGCAGCCCGCGCGCGCTCCCCACCAGGGCGAGGAAAGTCTGGCGCGCCTGGACCCCAGAGCTCCCCAGGCGTGTTTCTGGTTTCCGAAGTCTAGCTGGCCTTTCGGGAATCTCCCAATCTTGCGCCCCGCCACCCCTCCTTCCCCCGTCCCTCCGCCGCCCCAGTTCCCGCTAGGACAACTACTGCAGCCCGAGCCCGGCGTGACTCGGGATCCCGCCTCCCCCGCGCCGGCCCCGCCCCGGCCCCGCCCCGCCCGGGCCCCGCGGCAGGTGGAGACTCCGGCGCGCCGCTGCCCCGAGATGCTCGGACCGCGGCGTCCGGGGGTCCCCAGCTCCCGCCCCACCCCTGAACGGCGCTCTCCTCCCCTTCCTCTACCCCGGTCCTAAGGAGGTGGAGGTGGCGCCTGGGAATGGGGACACCGGGGGTCGTCAGGGGCAGAGCGGGCAAAAAGGGAAAGGAGGGTAACGGAGAAGTAGAAAGAGGCCGGAGGACAAGCCGGGGAGACAGATGCGCAGATGAGAAGGGCAGAGAGGTAGGGGAAGCGGTCCCGCGCCGGTCCCTCCCGCCTCCTCGTGGTCGCACCGAGCACCCCCTTTGGGCTGTTGGCAGCTTACCACGCCCCAGAGGCCGACAAAGACAAGGGCAGTGCTAGCGAGGCGTTAGCAAGGGAGCCCAGCGAAGGAAAGGCAAAGAAAGGCCTTGAGAACAGCTAGGCAAGTAGCAGAAGAAGAGAAATGGAGAAGGAGAAAGAAGAGCAAAGAATCGGACGTGGTGGCACACGCCTTTAGTCCCACCACCACCACATTGGGCTCTGGGGCGTGCGAAGTGGTGTGTCTTGTTATCGAACCTTTCATAGGACTGGACATTTCAGATATATTGCGATGGAAGGAAAGCCCGGCTTGTTGGCCCACATGTGTAATCCCAGCATTAAAGAGGCATAGTCAGAAATACCGCCACAAGTTCAAGACCAGCCTGGTCTACATAGTGAGTCTAAGCCAGCCAGGATTGCATGATAAGACCCTATCACAGAAAAAAAAAAAAAATCGGAGGTGGGAGGGTCATTGAGTCCTCCTGGGGTACCTCAGGCTAGAGCTGGGTGGCAGAAAAGAGAACTCCAGTCTTTAGCCCACGCCTTTAGTCCCAGCACTCAAGAGGCACAGGTAGGAGGATCGCCATGAGTTCAAAGCTACCCTGAGACTACATAGTGAATTCCAGGTCAGCCTGGGCTACAGTGAGACCCTACCTTAAAAGGGGGAGGGGATCTCCTCAGAGACCAAATAGCCCGCTCCACTTCCTCTCCCTCCCCGCCCCTTCTCGAGGCTGAGATAAAAACAAAGGGAGGGGACATTTTCCATCTCTCTGTTATTTATAAACTCTAATCAAGAAACAGGGCCAGAAGGAAAGAAGGGAAATAATTTGGCAAAACCGGAATCTCACTGGCTCCCATTTCCAACTTCTCTCCCTCTCTCTCTCTCTCTCTCTCTCTCTCTCTCTCTCTCTCTCGTTTTTTGTTTTGTTTTGTTTGTTTTGGTTTGGTTTTTTAAGGCAGGGTCTCTCTCTAGCCCAGGCTGACCTGGAACTCACTCTGTAGCCCCAGGCTGGCCTTGAACTCACAGCAATCCTCCTACCTCTGCCCCCCGAGTGCTGGGATTAAAGGTGTGCACCACAACACCAGCTTCTCTTTCTTGCTAAGTGTTGGCCTTTGTGTATATCCAATGTTCTATCTCCCCTTCACTGTCTATGACATGACGTGGTTATGTTTCGTCTGGAGGTGTCTTGGTGCTCCCTTCTTGAGTATGTCACACTGGAATCTTTCCCACACTATTTCTCAGTGTCACTAATGTTTTTGCCCTTCAACTCTCTTTGATTTTTTTTAAATATTTTATGCCGGGAGTGGTGGTGCACGCCTTTAATCACAGCACTCGGGAGGAAGAGGTAGGAGGATCCCTGTGAATTTGAGGTCACCCTGAGACTACATGGTGCATTCCAGGTTAGCCTGGGCTGGAGTGAGACCCTACCTCAAAAAAATGTATTTTTTATTGATTTATTAGAGAGAAAGAAAGGCAGATAGAATGGGCATGCCAGAGCCTCTAGCCACTGCAAACTAACTCCAGACACAGGTGCCACCTTGTGCATATGGCTTTCGTGGGAATCGAACCTGGGTCCTTGGGCTTCACAGGCAAATCCCTTAATTACTAAGCCATCTCTCCAACCCTAAATATTTTTTTTATTTATTTCAGGGATATAGAAAGATATTTCAGGGATATAGAAAGAGGCAGGTAAAGAGATGAGAGACAGAGAGAGAAAGGGAGAGAATGGGGACACCAGGGCCCCTAACCACTGCACCTTGTGCATTTGGCTTATGTGGGTCTGGAGGAACCAAACCTGGGTCCTTTGGCTTTGCAGACAAGTGCCTTAACTGCTTAACTGCTAAGCAATCTCTCCAGCCCTCTCTTTGATTCTTATGGTTCTGTCTTCTTCCTTTTTTTTTTTTTTTTTTTTTTTTTTTTTTTTTTTTTTTTGTTTTGGTTTGTTTTGTTTGGTTTGGTTTGGTTTTGTTTTTCAAGGCCTCGCTCTAGCCCAGGCTGACATGGAATTCACTGTGTAGTCTCAGAGAGGCCTTCAAACTCACAGTGATCCTCCTACCTCTGCCTGGGATTAAAGGTGTGTGCCACCATGCCTGGCTATCTCTTCCCTTTCTTAAATGCTCCAATATGTGTCCTATCTCTTCTCTCATGTCCATGTCTCTTTTTTTGTTCAGAATGATATTTCTTTGAAGGAAAAAAAAAAAAAACAGGAAAACAGAGGACTGGGGAGATAGCTCAGTTGGTGAATGTGAGGACCTGAGTGCACCCAGGCAAGTGACCACAATGTGGTGTGTGCCTGTAACCCCAGTACTTGGGTGGTGGAGACAGGCAGACCCTGGGGCAAGCTGGCTAGCTAAACCATCCAAATCATGAGTTCTAGGTCCAGTGAAAGACCTTGTCTCAAGAAATAAAGTGGAGAGTGATCAAGAAAGACACCTAGCCTGGCGTGGTGGTGCACGCCTTTAATCCCAGCACTCGGGAGGCAGAGGTAGGAGGATCGCCGTGAGTTCGAGGCCACCCTGAGACTCCATAGTGAATTCCAGGTCAGCCTGGGCTAGAGTGAGACCCCACCTTGAAAAACCAAAAACAAAAAAAAGAAAGACACCTGACCTTGACCTCTAGCCTCCACTCACACATGCACATGTGTATGCGCATCTGTACTTGCACACACATATGAACATGCACGCACACCAAACACACACGTGCAAAATAAATAAATAAACAGGTGTGGTCTCACAATTCTTGCTCCAGGTAAGTTAAAAGACATATGACAGTTTGGTCTGACCTGGAATTCACTACGTAGTCTCAGGGTGGCCTCGAACTCACGGTGATCCTCCTACCTCTGCCTCCCAAGTGCTGGGATTAAAGGCCCCAATTTGGTCATTTTTATAATGCTTAACCCAGACAACCCGTGCAGGGCACTAGCGCACCTCTCAACAGATGATGCGAAGGATGTACATGCGCAAAGTTGACACCAGAATTCTACTTTCAATATCCCCCAAATACACCTTCTCCAGCTCATTTGTATCTTGGAGCCCCAGGCAGAAGATACAAGAATGCAGAAGAGTAAAACTGGGATCGAAGCCAGGACCTGTGACTCCCAGCGCAGACCTCTGACACAGGTCACAATGCCTGGAGAGCCCCAGCTGCCTTCCTTTCTGCACCTGCAGCTTCTACAGCCTCCATCTACTCCACTGGCTTCCGATAAATCCAAGGCTGAAATCAGATGCCAAGAATCTGCTTCTGACCTCCTCTTCCAAATATTTGAGAAGTCACCTCACCCGCCACAGGAGGAAGGAGCAGAAAAGAAAAGAGATTGGCCACCCAAAATTAGCCTGGCTATAAATAGTGGGGCAAGGGAGGGCAGAGAACACACAAGAGTACTAGACCAGCCTAGTAAATTTAGACAAATATATTTGCCCTAAAGGAGAACTAAAAGCAGAATGTTGGGGTAAAGTATTGCATTATAAGTGAAAAAGAAGAATGAAGAACTGGAAGGATCCAGAGAATGAAGAAAGTCCAGAGCCGGGCGTGGTGGCACATGCCTTTAATCCCAGCACTCAGGAGGCAGAGGTAGGAGGATTGCCATGAGTTCAAGGCCACCCTGAGACTACATAGTGAATTCCAGATCAGCCTGAGCTAGAGTGAGACCCTACCTTGAAAAAAAAAAAAAAAAGTCCAATGTTAAATAACATACCAAGCCGGGCATGGCTGTACACACCTAACATCCCAGCACTTGGGAGGCAGAGGTAGAAGGATCACAATCACCTTGGGTTGGAGGCCACCCTGAGACTACATAGTGAATTCCAGGTCAGCCTATGCTAGAGCAAGACCCTACCTCAAAAAACAGAACAAACAAAATAACTAACCTACCAGAAAACTTTTTATAGCCAGACGTGGTGGCACATGCCTTTAATCCCAACACTTGGGAGGCAAAGGTAGGAGGATTGCCATGAGTTCTAGGCTACCCTGAGACTGCATAGTGAATTCCAAGTCAGTCTGGGCTAGAGCGAAACCCTACCTTGAAAAAAAAAGAAAAAAAGAAAAAAGAGCAGGGCTTGGTGGCACATGACTTTAATCCTAGCATTTGGGAGGCAGAGATAGGATTGCTGTGAGTTCAAGGCCAGCCTGAGACTACATAGTGAATTCCAGGTCGGCCTGAGCTAGAATGAAACCCTACCTCGAAAAAACAAAAAAAAAGTTGAGGGCTGGAAGGATGGCTTAGCAGTTAAAGTGCTTGCCTGCAAAACCTAAGGACCCAGGTTTGATTCTCCAGGTCTCACATAAGCCAAATGCACAAGGTGGAGCATGTGTCTGGAGTTTATTTGCAGTGGCTGGAGGCCCTAGCATGCCCATTCTCATTCTCTCTCTCTCTCTCTCTCTCTCTCTCTCTCTCTCTCCCTCTGTCTGTCTCTAATAAATAAATAAAAATAAATTTAAAAAAGAAGTTGAACTATGCTTACCAAACTGCCCAGTAAGCACTTCTCTTAATATTTATACCCTTATATTAACGCTACTCTCACTTTGGGTAGAGAATCTTCTCTTTTCAGATGGCAGTGACCTTGGGATGACTCAGAAGGCATCATAGTGCTGGAAAGAAGTGACTGGAGTACTGAGTAACATCTTGATCACACCTTCCAAGGCTCAGGATCTAATGCGGAAGAGGTGGCGGAAAGAATGGAAGAGTCAAAGGAAGGGTAGGACTCCTTACAACGTGCTCCCTCCAGACATAAAATGGCCTGGATATCCATGACCTCATAGTGCCTGACACTACCTACACAAGACCATCATAAGAGGAGGAAAAGATCATGACATCAAAATAAAAGAGAGACTGATTGAGATGGGGAGGGGATATGATGGAGAATGGAATTTCAAAGGGGAAAGTGGGGGGAGGGAGGGTATTACCATGGGATATTTTTTATAATCATGGAAAATGTTAATAAAAATTGAGAAAATAAATAAATAAATAAATAAAATTTTAAAAAAAGAAGTTGAGGCAGAAAGAGCTCTTGTTTGAGACCAGCCTGGGCTAGTTACATAGCAAGACCCAAAACAACTCAACTCAACGTGGGGGTATAGCTCAGTGGAACACTTGCCTAACAGGAGGTCCTGGGTTATGATCTCCAACACCACAAAAATATTACATTATCCCACTAATATTCTCAAAATAACAATAATAGGGTCTGGAGCGATGGCTTAGCAGTTTAGCACTTGCCTGTGAAACTTAAGGACCTCGGTTCGAGGCTCAATTCTCTAGTACCCACATAAGCCAGATACACAAGGTGGCACATGCATCTGGAATTTGTTTGCAGTGGCTGGAGGTCCTGGTGCACCCATTCTCTCTCTCTCTCTCTCTCTCCCTTCTTCCCTCCCTCCCTCCCTGTTTCTCTGTCTGTCGCTCTCAAATAAATAAATTAAATTAAACAAAAAATAAAATAACAATAATACTATAGAGATTTAAAAAAAAAAAAAAACAATAGCCGGGCATGGTGGTGGACGCCTTTAATCCCAGCACTAGGGAGGCAGAGGTGGGAGTATTGCCTTGAGTTCGATGCCACCCTCAGACTATGTAGTGAATTCCAGGTCAGCCTGAGCTAGAGTGAAACCCTACCTCCAAAACCCAAAAAAAACAAGGGCCGGGCTTGGTGACACACACCTTTAATCCCAGCACTTGGGAGGCAGAGATAGGAGAATCGCTGTGAGGTTAAGTCTACCCTGAAACTACATAGTGAATTCCAGGTCAGCCTGGGCTACAGTGAGACCCTACCTCAAAAAAAAAAAAAAAATACAAAAAAAGAACACATTAGGGTTTTCCAGGGATTAAAGACAGGAGTGGATACAGATTATACACTCCTTCTTGGTAATGAGTTCCTTATCGCAATTGTGATGGGAGTTGAATCTATACATGGTGTAACATTGTATGGTGTCCCACACACAAATGAATACATGTGTAAAGGGTAAGACTGAATAACGTTTGTGAGTGATTTACAGGACTGTATTAACGTCAGCTTCCTGGTTTTGATATTGTACCTCCAATTGCATACTGTGTTGCCATTCTAGGAAACTGAATTAAAAGTACACGAGACTTTGCACTACTTTTGCAATTTCCTCTGAGTCTAAAATTATTTCAAAACAATTTTTTTTTCTTTTCAAAGAAATTTTTTTATTAACAACTTCCATGGTTATAAAAAAAAATCCCATTACCTTCCAGTGAGTTGTTGGCCAGGGAGGTCCCTGATGCCCCCAAAACATTATAGGCCATTGCCGAGGTCCTTGGTTTCCCACCAGGAATAGATGGTAAGACCCTATTGCTGAAGACTCCACATACTTGGGCTGTAAGGCCACTGAGAAATCCTGCTGGAACTGAGCTGATAACCTCCTCCATGTAGACCAGCTGACAGAAAGCTGGAAGAAGCCATTCTGCATGCCATTCAATGGAAGAAAGAGATATCACTAGTGAAGATACTCAACAGTGGACACTGCAAACCTTATATTTGGCCAGCCAAGCCAAATGAGCCAACAGGTGCAACAGTGGCACGTCTGTTATGGGGGAAACCAACTGCCCTCTAATTGGACTGGAGGCCCACTCCATGGGAGGGAATACATCCCTGATACTGAAAACTTAAAACAGGGGTAGTCATGAGCCCTAGGGGTGTAATGTCTGCTGTTTTCTGGCTAAATGTATATACTATGTTTATCAAACTGACCAGTAAGCACTTCTCTTAATGTCCATACCCTTATATTAATGCTACTCTCACTTTTGGTAGAGAATGTTCTCTTTTCAGGTGGCAGTGACCTTGGGATGACTCAGAAGGCATCATGGTGCTGGAAAGAAGTGACTGGAGTGCTCAGTACTGCAATATCTCTATCACACCTTCCAAGGCTCAGGGTCTATTGCAGAAGAGGTGGCCGAAAGAATGTAAGAGCCAAAGGAAGGGTAGGACTCCATACAACGTGCTCCCTCCAGACACAAAATTACCTGGATATCTATGGCCTCACAGTGCCTGACACTACCTGCACAAGACCATCATAAGAGGAGGAAAAGATCATGACTGCAAAATTAAAAGAGAGACTGATTGAGATGGGGAGGGGTTATGATGGAGAATGGAGTTTCAAAGGGGAAAGTGGGGGAGGGTATTACCATGGGATATTTTTTATAATCATGGAAGTTGTTAATAAAAATTTGGAAGAAAACAAATATCCCATGGTAATACCCTCCCTCCCCCCATTTGTTTTCATGATGGTAGCCAACCTGACAGGAGTGAGATGGAATCTCAACGTAGTTTTAATCTGCATTTCCCTGATGACTAGGGATGTAGAACATTTTTCCAGATGCTTATAGCCATCTGTATTTCTTCTTTTGAGAACTCTCTATTTAGTTCCATAGCCCATTTTTAATTGGCTTGTTTAATTTCTTATTATTTATTTTATTTGAGTTCTTTGTATATCCTAGATATTAATCCTCTATCAGATGTATAGCTAGCAAAGATTTTCTCCCATTCTGTAGGTTGCCTCTTTGCTTTATTCACAGCATCCTTTGCCATACAAAATCTTTGTAATTTCATGAGGTCCCAGCGGTTAATCTATGGCTTTATTTCCTGAGCAATTATATTCAGAAAGTCTTTGCCAAGACCAATATGTTGAAGGGTTTCCCCTACTTTTTCCTCTAGCAGTTTCAGAGTTTCAGGTCTGATGTTAAGGTCTTTAATCCATTTGGACTTAATTCTTATGCATGGAGAAAGAGAAGAATCTATTTTCATCCTTCTACAGATACATATCCAGTTTTCTCAGCACCATTTGCTGAAGAGGCTGTCTTTTCTCCAATGAGTATTTTTTGGCATTTTCATCAAATATCAGGTGGCTATAGCTACCTGGACTTACATCTAGGTCTTCTATTCTGCTCCATTGATCTACATGTCTGTTTTTGTGCCAGTACCATGCTGTTTTTGTTACTATGGCTTTGTATATTTCAAAAAATTTTAAGTTGAGAAATGTCCAGAGCCTGCAAGAACTTTGGGCATTCCTGAGTGGAAACTGAGGCTCTCCCCAGTTTCCTCCCCCTCTAACACCTTCTCCTTCATCTGGGATCCCTGTGTTTCGACACCTCAGAACACATTTCCAGCTGTTCCCTCTAATTTACAAGCAAACACTTCTAGAAGTCACATCCCAAGGATCACTTCTCCCTCAGGCCTCATCTGGCAACAGAGGATTGGAGCATATGTCCTGGGGTCATGCTTTCCCTCCCCAACAGAAGACTTTCTCACCCCACCCACCTCCTCAGCTCTGGAATCCTTCTGTCTCTGAATTCTGGCTGTGGCCTAAGCTCAGTGGAAGAGGCTGGAAGAGGAAGAACATAAATATTGCTGAAGAAAGTCTGTGGGGAAATGCCCCGACCACTCTGGTCTTTGAGTATACAAGAGAAACCCTTGCTTGTATCTTGGAGAAGACTGGGAGGTCACTTTCCACAGGGAGCCTTTTAGACTATCTCAAGAGCCCCTTTTCATTGAGCTTTGGCTTTTGGCCAACGTTTGGAACATGGCCACACTGCCAATGGCCCCCTCTCTTGAAGCCCAGCCAGATTTCCCAGTATGTGAAGCCTTCTCCACACCCTCCAAGTCCTCCCTCAGTCCTCACCCAACCCTAATAACTCAGCAGCTTCCTGTTCTAATGTTTGGTGTAGCCAGTCAGTTTGGAGTTTTCTCAACAAAGCTAAACCTGAGAGAAACCTCAATGGGACAGGGAAATTAGTGGAGGGAAAAGGGACCGTGGGGTTGCATGCACGCATTCTAAGGGAAAATAATCTGGGTGGAACAGTAGGGAGAAGTTGGCAGAAAGCCCGATTTTCTTTTATTAGGAGGGGGGTGATTTGACCCATATTTTTTGCTTGTTAGTTTACTTGCTTCCCTGTTTTTTGTTTTTTGTTTTTTGAGATAGTGTCTCACATTGTAGCATAGGCTGCCATTGAACTCATGGTAATCCTTCTACTAATTAATCTCCTGAGTGCTGAGATTATACCCACCACATCCAATTTAAGATTTCAAATTCTAAGACTCAGTCTCCAGATACACATGCAACTTATGTTCACTTCTACCAAAGACAGGTGAAGCTGAGTGAGCTTCAACTGCAGAAGAAAGGAGGCTAGTCAGGCTAGACAAGAGCCCAGGAAGATCCAGATGGATGTCCTGGAGTAATCAGCCAGAGTGCCCACAGCTACCCCATGTTCACTACCCAAGTCTATGGCAAAAGAACAGACCAGGGTGTGGGGGAGAAGGGCAGGAGTTGATTTCTGCATACTGATTGGGAAAATGTAAACAGTTGTGCCAAGGGGAATGAGGGTAATACAGGATGCCACTTAGTCTGAGTCAGCCTAATCCTGAACCCCCCCCCAATACCAACCCCCCTCATGAGCTCTCACTCTGTTTCACTCAGCCCACGTCACTATTCTCTGTCACCTCTGCCAGTGCAAACCCTCCTATCCCAGGCACCACAGCTCTTGGAGCGAAGTGCCAGGCATCTGCCAATCTGCCTCTATTTTGCTTGCTCACTGTAGCTGGAAGCAGGAGCCAGAGAAGGGGGAGGACTGGGCCATGCTGCCCTGTGATGCTCTCTTTCTTCCCGCTTCTATAGATCAGCCCTGCTCTGGAGCAGAGCCTCTTCCAGCACTCCTCTGCCAGAATTCCCTTTAGCTCATGCCCAACAAGCTCCTCTGAAAAGTGTTTCCGGGCATCCCTTCCTAGAGTCTCTCCCATGGTTTAGGTAGTGCAGACTCAGACTCTGGAATCGGTGTGAATTTGTATCCTAGCTCTGCTACCAATGAGCTCTAGTAACTGCTCTGTTCTGTTCATCAGATTCTTCAGCAGCAAATTACAGATGGCAATAATATTTCACAGGATTGTTCTAGGAATTAAATGAATACACACAAAGTGCTTGGCCCAGGGGCTGGAGATGTGGCTCAGCAGTTAAGGTGCTTGCCTGCAAAGCCTAACGACACAGGTTCAGTTCCCCAGTACCCACGTAAAGCAGATGCACAATGTGGCACATGCATCTCCAGTTTATTTGCAATAGCTAGAGGCCCTGTCATGTCCATTCATTCATATCTATCTATCCATCTATCTATCTATCTCATCTCCTCTCCTTCCAAATAAATAAATAAAAATCTTTTTAAAAAAACAGACAAGCAGGGCATGGTGGTGCACACCTTTAATCCCACTCATAAGCACTAAGGAGGCAGAACTAGGAGGATGGCTGTGAGTTCAAGGCCACCCTGAGACTACATAGTGAATTCCAAGTCAGCCTGGACTAGAGTAAGACTCTACCTCGAAAAACCAAAAAGAGGGCTGGAGAGATGGCTTAGCGGTTAAGCACTTGCCTGTGAAGCCTAAGTACCCCAGTTCGAGGCTCAATTCCCCAGGACCCACGTTAGCCAGATGCACAAGGGGGCACATGCATCTGGAGTTCGTTTACAGTGGCTGGAAGCTCTGGCGCACCCTTTCTCTCCCTCTCTCTCTCTCTCTCTCTCTCTGCCTCTTTCTCTCTGTCACTCTCAAATAAATAAACAAAAAAAATTTTTTAAAAAGAAAAAGAAAGAAAGAAGAGAAGAGAAGAGAAAAGAAAAGAAACATAGAAAACAAAGTCCTTGCCCTATTAAGTGCTCACTAAATGTTAGGAAACAGTTTATGGTATACATATAAACATAAAGACACTACATGGGATCAACATTTTTTAATATTTTATTAATTTATTTTAGATAGACAGAGGGAGAGATGAGAGAGAGAGGAAAAATAGGCTTATCAGATCCTCCAGCCACAGCAAACAAACTCCAGATGCATGTACCACCTTATGCATCTGGTTTATGTGGGTATTGGGGAATTGAACCTGGGTCCTTAGGCTTCACAGACAAATGACTTAACCACTAAACCATCTCTCCAGCCCAGGATCAACATTTTTATTTAGTTTTGTGCATATGTAGTGCTGGGCATTGAATCCAGGGTCCCAGACATGCTAGGCAAACACTCTGCCACTGAGCTACAATCCCAGTTGAACCCCAACTTAAAATTTGTTTTGCAAGCTGGAGAGATGGCTTAGCAGTTAAAGGATTGCCTGGAAACCTAAGGACTTAAAATATATTTTATTGAGAATGAGACCCTACCTCAATAAACAATATATGTAATTAAGCTGGGCATGGTGGTGCACACCTTTAATCCCAGTACTTGGGAGGCACAGGTAGGAGGATCACTGTGAGTTTGAGGCCACCCTGAGACTGCATAGTGAATTTCAGGGTTAGTCTGAGCTACACCACAACCCTACCTTGAAAAATAAATATTTATTCATTTGAGAGAGAGAGTGAACAGGTGCACCAAGGCCTCCAGCCCCTGCAAATGAACTCCAGATGTATGCACCATCTTGTGCATCTGGCTTACATGGGTACTGGGGAATCATACCTGGGTCCTCAGGCTTCCCAGGTAAGTGCTTTAACTTGTAAGCCATTTGTCCAGTCCAAATAAAATACTTTTTAATTTATTTTGGCACTTAATGTTCTGCTTAATGTTGTCCCTTAACCATTCCATGTGTTTGTCCTCTGTCATCCTTTGATGGTTATGCATCTCCCGGGATGTTCAGAAAATTCAAGAAGAATCTTCTATTCTTACTCAGCCTACACCATTCATTATTTTCCCAATGTTAGTAGACATAGTCAATTTCAACTATATCACTGGAACTATACCACTGAATCAGGAAACAAGTAAATAGTAAAGCTGGAAACAGTCTTAAACATGGCTTAGTACAGTGTTTCTTTTTTAATTTTTAATTTTTGGGATTTAAAAAAAATTATTGACTTTTTTTTTTTTTTTTTTTTTTTTTTTTTTTTTTTTTAGGTAGGGTCTCACTGTAGCTCAGGCTGACCTGGAATTCACTATGTAATCTCCAGGTGGCCTCGATCTCTTGGAGATCCTCCTACCTCTGCCTCCTGAGTGCTGGGATTAAAGGCATGCACTATGCCCAGCTATTGACAATTTTTATACTTACAGACAATAAACCATGATAATTCCCTTCCCTCCCCCACTTTCCCCTTCACAACTCTCCATCATATCCCCTCCCTCTCTCTGTTAGTCTCTTTTATTGTGATGTCATCGTATTTTTCGAGAGAGAGAGAGAGAGAGAGAGAGAGAGAGAGAGAGGAGAGAGGAGACAGAGGATAAATGGGCACACCAGGGCCTCTAGCCACTACAAACGAACTCCAGATGCATGCCCTCCTCCCTCCCCTCCCCCATGCATCTGGCTTACATGCGTACTGGGGAATCAACCCTAAGTCCTTTGGCTTCGCAGGCAAACACTTTAACCACTAAGCCATTTCTCCAACCCTGCAGTCTTTTATTTTTTTTTTTTGTTTTGAGGTAGGGTCTCACTCTAGCCCAGGCTGACCTGGAATTCACTCTGTATTCTCAGGGTGGCCTTGAACTCATGGTTATCCGCCTACCTCTGCCTCCCAAGTGCTGGGATTAAAGGCGTGTGTCACCATGCCCGGCTTTTAAAAAATATTTTATTATTTACTTAGATAGAGAGGAAGAGGCAGAGAGAGGAGAACAGAGAAAAATGGGTGCATCAGGGCCTCCAGCCACTGCAAACAAACTTCAGATGCATGCACCACCTTGTGCACCTGGCTTAAGTGGGTACTGGGGAATCAAACCTGGGTCCTTTGGCTTCACATGCAAGTGCTTAACTAAGCCATCTCTCCAGCCCATTGTTTGTACTCTTGTGATGCACCTGCAATGCCTGTATTTGGGAGGCTGAAGCAGGCGACTCCGTCCAAGTTTAAGGCTAGATTGGGCAAAAAAAGAGAATGTGTGTCTCACAGACACACACACACACACACACAAAGAGAGAGAAAGAGAGAGAGAGGGAAGGAGAGATTTGGGGGCAACAGCGACATGTTAATGATGTTTATAACTTTTCTCGTTGGAGTTGATCCTGGAAACATTCTTCATTAGTTTAGAAAGACGTTATATAATTTACCTTTTACTTTGGCAGCAGCACTTAAGCTTCTGTTAAGACTAAAATGGGTTCACATTCCCTGACCACAAAAGGACCGAGATGGAATTGCATTCTGCACTCAGACCGCCAAATTAGCAGAACTCCCTAGAAGGCTGCTTGAAGCTGTTAAAAAGCAGCTCTGCAGTGAACTCGGTGGAGTGAGAAGAGGGGTGGGCGTTTCTTCTAGGGGGAGGGAGCTGGGAATCCACTGAGAACTTAGCCAGCACTGCCGGGAGGTTAGGCGAGGGAAGGGAAAGAATTTCAATGAGTTCTGGGAGTTTCTGCTGTCCCAACAGAACCCTGATGGACAGCCTGGGAACATTCAACCCTGCCAGAGCCTGACAGCCAAAGCAGACGCGGAACGCTGGCTCTGCAACACAGTAAGCGCTAACCAACGCTCCTCCGTGTCTCCCGGCGTCCAGGAGCGAGCTCCCAACCAAGAGAGAAGCGCACGGGCCTGGCCAACCCGCAGCCGCCCTTCCCACCACCCAGGTCTGGGGAAGAGGCGGACCCGGCCTCACGTGACGCTGAGGTCACGTGACCCCGCCCGCCCGCCCGCCCGCCCGAGCCAGGCGCGTCCCAGCTCCCGCAGCCAGCGTGGGGCCCGGCGCGCGCGGCCCCGGCCCGACGAGGACATGCTGTCCCGCCTGCTCAAGGAGCACCAGGCCAAGCAGAACGAACGCAAGGAGCTGCAGGGTGAGCCCGCGGTCCCACCCGCCTTCTTCTCCCCGGCCGCGGCCTGGCTTCCGCCCGGAGCCTGCGCCTCGAGTGACTGCCCAGACCAAGGGAAGGGCGCCGGCTAGCGGGCGGCCGGCTAGCGAAAGAGGGAAATTAGGGGCGGCAGTGTTTGGAGATTCCGTTCCCTAGCCAACCGGTTCTGGTCCCTTTGGGTCCCTCCGGCCGCACCCCCCCAATCCCCGCCCCAGCGGCGTCCGAGCCCCGCCCCACGCTCGCGGCTGGCGGTGCCTATTGGTCCAGGGAGGCTCTCGCCGGAAGTGGGGAGGCGTGTCCCCGAAGGGTGGCCGCCCAGACAGTGGGGGATGGAGGGCTTATTCTGAGCCTCGCCTGGGAGGCCTAGGGGTTACCCGTCCTTTGACCAGGATAGTGGAGAGTATCCGGGAAGAGGCCTGAATGCTGCCAGAAACCCCTGGGCGTCTCTAAAATGAAAGGGGTTTCCTTATGTTTTGCAAGGTGGTATCTTTTAGCCCTAGTATTCTGAGGTTGGTTCGATGCTTCCGGAAGTAACTTGAGTAGCTATGAATGGATGGGGACACATTAACCCCAAGTCTGGACGCCAATCCCTTTTCCCTCCTCCCCTAGAGAAGAGGAGGCGAGAGGCCATCACTGCAGCGACCTGCCTGACAGAAGCCTTAGTGGATCACCTCAATGTGGGGTATGAACCTCTTCCCGTCAGCACCAGTTCCCTCCACGCCTCTGACGTTCCCCTTCCTCCAGTGTAACTTTATACAGGCTTGAGTCAACTCTGACTCCTAACAGTGGGTGAGGAACAGCTGCAGCGGTTGGTAAAACCACCAGAAGTCCCCCACACACACCCGCCCCTCGCCACTAACTCGCCTGGCACTTACAACTTGATGCCATCTGGCCACCTCACTTCACCCTTCTAAGTCCAGCTGTCTCTTCGGTAGGAGAGAAGGCAGCCTCCTTCACCACAGCTTTCCCGCTCTCCTTTTCCATCTCCCACCTTCTGGCAAGCATAAGGAACAGCTGGCAGGAAGAGATGGCACAGCTGGTGGAGGTGAGAGAGCCTGTGCCAAGAGCTATGACAGAGCCAGGCTAGCTCTCCTCTTCCTTCTAGGTCTCCAGGGACAGCCCCGTCCCCAGCCCTAAATGAGAATGCCGGTAATAGTCAAAGACTTAGGAAGAAGTGAAGAACATGGTCTTCTGACCCAGTGTGACTCAGAAGATTGCAGAAGTGATGACCTGATAGCCAGGCTGTGGATAGAGAGGAGGGACATCCAATGCCTTCCACTCCAAGCCAAGTAGAATTAGATTGTGAATGCAGAGATGAGTCATCCAAAGGAGTCCTACAGGAGCTGGGGTCATCTCCATTACTCATCGTGAGGGGAGATTAGGAGAAAGAATGGCTGTGGTTGGGCCTCCAGACAGCTCTCTTCTCTCAGTGCTGTTTCCCAGAGAGAAGAGGCATGTGCCTCTTTTTCTCCCCCCCACATTGGCATCCTGCTATGCTACCGTCTGTGAGGCTGGCCAGACTTCTCCCTTCTCTGCTTGCTGGAGACCACCCCTCTTAGTTTAGAGAGCAGCTAAGCCAAAACCAGATTAGAGAGGGTTTTGTGTTGCTGCTGCCCACAGCTCCACTTACTGCCCAGAAAGGAAAACAAAGACCCAGTCTGTCTCAGCCTTTGTCAGGTGTCCTACCCACTTTCTTGATCCCCCTCCCCAGCCCCTTGCCTTCTCAACCCCCACACATTCCAGTGTGTGGGAGCACCGGATGTGGAGTCTCCTGACTGACCTAAAGCTTTGGGAGGGGGAGTGAAAGGTTAACCAGCCAGTAAGAGAACAATGACTATCAAAGAGATGGGAACAAGAAACATTGGTAGAGAATCGAGGCCACCAACTCCATGGTAGTAATAATGGTAACCAAAGGGAGTATCTTGATTGAGGAGAAAAGAAAAATGATTACCAGCAGGGTGAGAGATCTAGGTGTGGTAGTTCGTGCCTGCATTCCTGTAACCCCAGAGTGTTGCAGGAAAGATTAGGCAAGGATCAGGAGTTCAAGGCTAGCCTCATCTACATAGCAAGTTTGAGGTCAGCTTGGGCTACACCAGACCCTGTATCAATAAAAGGGGCATGAGAGCCAGGCGTGGTGGTATACGCCTTTTAATCCCAGCACTCAGGAGGCAGAGGTAGGAGGATCCCTGTGAGTTCGAGGCCACTCTGAGACTACATAGTGAATTTCAGGTCAGCCTGGACTAGAGTGAAACCCTACCTTGGAAAAAAAAAAGGGGGGGAGTGAAAAAGAACCTACCTTTCTTGAGCTAAGGTTCCTGAGGGAGGGTGTTGCTGTCCCATCCCACCCCAAATTCAGGGAGGACCCAATTTCCCTTCACAAGAGTTCCACGCCAGATGTGTTCCTGCTGCTGAACTTTCCCACACACCCTTTTCCCTCCCTGCTTCTTCCCTGGGTATCCCCCCAACCAGCCCTCCCTCCTCCCAGTCAGCTGCAGAAACTCCTTTAGAGGATGGGAGATGTGTGTTCTAGCCAGCTCTCAACTTAGTTCTCCTGGGAACTCTGGGAGCGGAGGAAGGAGCTGGCTTCAATTTGATCAGTCAGGAAAAGCCAAAATCCCAAGGCTTCCACATCCCTGACTCCTGGCTCATTTCCCACCACTGCAATAAACTACCCCCAACAAGTTTGATGAGCTGACCTCCTCCCTCCTCCAATCCGTAGTGTGGCCCAGGCCTACATGAACCAGAGAAAGCTGGACCATGAGGTGAAGACACTACAGATCCAGGCTGCTCAGTTTGCCAAGCAGACAGGCCAGTGGATTGGAATGGTAGAGAACTTCAACCAGGCACTCAAGGTGGGCCACACTTAATAATCATTACCTTCATTTGAGGCCCCCGTTGCTGTCTCTAGTCTTAGTATCTCAAACATGGGATTAAGAAAGACAAAAAAAAAAAAAAAAAGAGCCAGACATGGTGGCTCACACCTTTGATTCCAGCACTCAGGAAGCAGAGGTAGGAGGATACCTTGGGGGGAGGGGGGAGGGGGGAGGGGAGAACGACATAGGGATGGTCCCAGATACTCTTCTATGACCCTGGTATCAAAGAAGCTAAAGAAAGAAAAGCAATAGGAGCCTAGCATGGTGGCACATGCCTTTAATCCTAGCACTTGGGAGGAAGAGGTGCAAGGATTGCCATGAGTTTGGGGCCACCCTGAGACTACATAGTGAATTCCAGGTCAGCCTTGGCTAGAGTGAGACCCTACCTCACAAAAACAAAAAAGAACTGGGTGTGGTGGCACACACCTTTAATCTCAACACTTGGGAGGCAGAGGTAGGAGGATCACTGAGTTTGAGGCCACCCAGCCAAAAGACCCCAGTTTGACTCCTCAGGACCCACATAAGCCAGATGCACAAGGGGGCGCATGCATCTGGAGTTCACTTGCAGTAGCTGGAGGCCCTGGCGCACCCATTCTTCCCTCTCTCTGCCTCTTTCTCTCTCTCAAATAAAGAAAGAAAAAGAAAAGAGGAAAGGGCTGGGTATGGTGGCGCATGCCTTTAATCCTAGCACTAGGGAGGCAGAGGTAGGAGGATCACTGTGAGTTTGAGGCCACCCTGAGACTATGTAATAAATTCCAGGTCAGACTGAGCTAGAGCAAGAACCTACCTTAAAAAATAAAAATAAAAAAAAATAAAAAAGGAAAGGAAGAGAGGCAAGTTCAGAGGAAAGGAAAGGAAAGAGAAGGGGAAATTCAGGAGATTCAGGAGGCTGAAGTGGAAGGATCACCATGAGTTCAAGTCCAGTCTAAAGTGAGACCCTATCTCTAAAAAAGGTAAAGAGGAATTAAATGGGAAAGAGAAAGGGGGAGTAAGAGAAGGGGAGAAGAGGGGGAAAGGGAAGAGGAGGGAGGGAGGAGAGGGAAAGGTGAGTTAGTGGATCTGAGTAAGTGATCCAAGCCTGGGAGGCATAATGTACCCAGCCTGATTCCTGGGCTCCAATCTCCTATACCCTTCCCTAGGAAATCGGGGATGTGGAGAACTGGGCTCGGAGCATCGAGCTGGACATGCGCACCATTGCCACTGCACTGGAATACGTCTACAAAGGACAGCTGCAGTCCGCCCCCTCCTAGCCCCTTGCCCTCTCTCCAGCCCACCCCTCTTATGTGATCCACAGGGGCAGGAGGGAGACTGATGGGCTAATAAACACGGGTTTCCATTCTGTGTGATGTTTCAAGGAGTCACTGGTTCCATGCGGAGCAGGAAGGGAAGGTTCAGAGGTTGCTTCCTGGAGGAACAAGAATCTTTCAGGAGCTGGACCAGAGTGAGACCCTACCTCGAAAAAACCAAAAAAAAAAAGACCCTTTCAGGAGCAGAAATTACTGTTTCCCCTTACTACCCCAGCTCTTCTCCTTGGACTGGGTATGGATGCCTTTTGGCTAATCAGCAGGTACAAGTCTCACACCTCCCCAGAAAAGGTGTGAGTGGCCTCTGCCCAACCTTCCTACCTCCAGTCATTAGTTTCCTGCAGAGGAGAAATGAGAGAGCAGACCTGGTCCTCAGCCCTGGCTCTCTGCCTCAGTACATGCATGTGGCCTCTCCAAGGCTTGGTTCTAAGCAGGGTCATGAGTCTGAGCCAGGCGAGAGATTAATTCTTTGGGCACTTTAAGACTGAGAAAGGAGAGGAATGACAGGTCCAAGCCTACCCAGAGTGTGGGGCAGCTGCCATCCTTGGCAGTTTCCTCCTCCTGGGAGACAGTGACTAAATGGTCAGATGCCAGGCTGAGGACAGCCCAGGAGGGGGCCTGGGACGATCTGGCCTCTGCCAGAAGTTAGCTTTAGCCAGGCTGGCTCCTCCTCCTCAGCCCCCCTACCCCACCCCATCACAGGGTCACTTAATACTCCCGCCCACTGCAGGAGTCCACCCACTCTGGACTTTGGCCTTAGCTGTAGCTAGTGTGGGAGCCTGAAAAGACTGAGCAAAGCCAAAGCAGCAGCTTCTCGGGGGCCAGCTTTCCCCGAGCAGGTAAGCGGGCTGCCGGGTGCTGAGGGCGCTAGGAGACTGGCTAGGTACGACGTGTATTGATAGTTCAGGCTTTAAACCTTGAATGTTATCCTCACATATTATCTGTTCCATCTTCCACAATGTTGAGGTAGACCTGGTGGGTGTTAGCCCAATATGGTAGATGGTAAAACAAGGTTCAGAGAATTCAGTGAGATGCCCAGCGTGGCACAACAGTTTAAAGCTGTAGAGACTGAAATGCAGGGCACTTAGTCCTATATGTGGTCCCAAGAATGAGGCTCGGGTTAGTTACACTTGAAGGATTTTGGTATCTCTTTTAGGAGAGAAGGCACAATGGCAAACCAGATAGATCCCTGTACTCCCACACAGCAAGTCTGTACACAGGACCAGCTCATCAATTTTAGTTCAGTTAGCCACAAAGATAAGGTATGACTACACCTCTGTTTTGTACAATAAGCCATAGCTTGCCAATTATCTGACAAGCAGATAATTTCTCATCTGCTCAGATGTTTCCAACTAGGGAGAGATGTTAAGGGCTGAAGTAAATAAGCTTTCCTACCCAGTCTAGACTGCCACCTACAGGTCACTGGGATCCAACCATGTGGCTACCTCTGCTGCTGGGTGCCTTGCTGTGGGCATTGCTGTGGTTGCTCAGGGACCGCCAGATCCTGCCCTCCAGCGATGCCTTCGTCTTCATCACTGGCTGTGACTCAGGCTTTGGGCGCCTTCTGGCACTGCGACTGGACCAGAAAGGCTTCCGTGTCCTGGCCAGCTGCCTGACTCCATCCGGGGCAGAGAACCTACAACAGATGGCCTCCTCCCGGCTCCACACAACCATACTGGATGTCACTGATCCCCAGAGTGTCCAGCAGATGGCCAAGTGGGTGGAGGCACACGTTAGGGAAGCAGGTGAGTGTGGTATTGTCACCATGGTGACCACAGGAGACACAAGGGCTGTGGGGAGCAGCAGTGTTCAGGTCCTCCCAGGAAGGAGAGACTATGAGAATGTCGACATTCCCACAGTCCAACCTTGTGTCTTAACTTTCCCCACAGGGCTTTTTGGTCTGGTGAATAATGCTGGTGTGGCTGGTATCATCGGGCCCACCCCATGGCTGACACATGATGATTTCCATCAGGTGCTGAAAGTGAATACATTGGGTCCCATCGGGGTCACTCTTGCCCTGCTGCCCCTGCTACAGCAGGCCAAAGGCCGGGTAGTCAACATCACCAGCGTCCTGGGTCGCCTGGCAGCCAATGGTGGAGGGTACTGTGTCTCCAAATTTGGCCTGGAGGCCTTCTCTGACAGCCTGAGGTGAGGGTACACAGCTATAGGTCTCAAGCCCACTCAGTCTATGAGTTAGTGCCTGCCTGACATGGGTCAGCAGCAACAACTAGGACAGCAGAGAGGGAGATTTTAGAGATAGGTCTATGGGTACAAATCCCAGTTTTATCACCTACAAGCTTTGTAACCTTAGATAGTTTGCTTCTTTCTCTCTCTCTCTCTTTTCTTCCCCCGAAGTAGGGTCTCACTCTAGCCCAAGCTGACCTGGAATTCACTCTGTATTCTCAGGGTGGCCTCGAACTCATGACGATCTTTCTACCTCTCCCTCCCAAGTGCTGAGATTAAAGGCATGCGCCACCACGCCCGGCTTTTTTTTTTAATATTATTTATTTATATATTTGTGAGAGAGTACTCTAGCCACCACAAATAAACTCCAGACATATATGCCACCTTGTGCATCTAGCTTACATAAGTAGTGGGGAATCGAACCTGGGTCCTTAGGCTTCGTAGGCAAGCACCCTTAACCACTAAGCTATCTTTCCAGCCCCAGCTCACTTCTCTTTTGAGTCAGGGTCCTAGTCTATAGCCCAACCTGGCATGGAAATCACCATCTACTGGCCTCAAAACTCAGCAATCCTCCTGCCTCAGCATCCCAAATCCTGGGAATACAGCAATCAGCCACCACACCTGGCTAAGTTGCTTCCCTTCAGCTTTTCTCTTCATCTGTTAAGTCAGAATGAGACCTGCCTTATGGGTATTGGGAATTAAATGAAGTCAGTGTAAGCAGCCAGCAATGGACTAGTTCATCTAGCCAAATCAGTGAGCTCCAGTTTCAGTGAGACACTGTCCCAAAAAATAAGATGAAGAGTGATAGGAAAAAAAAAAATACTCAACACGGTGGATAAAACATTTGCTATGCAAGCCTAAGTATCTGAGTTCAGATCCCCAGAACCCACATTCAAGAAAGAAAAACGAACCTGCACGCAGTAGTAATCTCAGCATGTTTGTGCAAAGTGGGGACCCGGCATGGTGGCACATGGCTTTAGCCCCAGCACTCGGGAGGCAGAGGTAGGATCACTGAATTTGAGGCCACCCAAGACTCTACCTCAAAATTCAAAACAAAAGAAAGAAGAAAGTAAGAAAAGAGAATCTCCCAGAAACTTTTAGGGCTGGTAGCCTGACAATCAGTGGTGTACCAAAGATCCTGCCTCAGTCGGTGTTGGCAGCATTCTGGCAGGAAGATTGCTGTGAGTTCAAGGTCAGCCTGGGGCTACATAGTCAGTCCCAGGTCAGTCTGGGCTACTGTGATAACCTACCTTGAAAAAAACAAAAAGAGCTGGTTGTGGTGGCACACGCCTTTAATCCTAGCACTGGGGAGGCAGTGGTAGGAGGATCACCGTGAATTTGAGGACACCCTGAGACTCCATAGTTAATTCCAGGTCAGTCTGGGCTAGAGTGAAACCCTACCTTAAAAATAAAAAAAAAGAAAGAAAGCCTATCATTAGTAGAAGAGAAATACTACTAGAAATTACTCAGGTAAGAGGTATCATTACATAGCATCTTCCCATTCAATTCTTCCAACAACTCTGTAAGAGTAGAAGAATAGGTATTCATGTACAAATAGTTGGTAGGAAGACTACGATGTAGCCCCAGGTCTGCTTGCCTACAGAACCTAGTAATTATGTTCTGCCCTCAGCCTTTTTTTTTTTTTTTTTGTAAGACCATCTCACTGGCCACAATCTTCCTCAGCTTCCCAAGTGCCAGCACGTGCGCACCACCACACCTGACTTGGTCCTCATCTTTTTTTTAGATTTTTTTAAATTTTTATTTATTTATTAGAGAGAGAGAGAATGGCCATGCCAGGGCCTCTAGCCACTGCAAACTCCAGACACATACACCAACGTGCATCTGGCTTACATGGGACCTAGAGAATCGAACCAAGGGCCTTAGGCTTCGCAGGCATGCACCTTAACCGCTAAGCCATCTCTCTAGCCTTGGTCCTCATCTTTAAGAAATGATGTTTGAAGCCGGGCGTGGTGGCGCACGCCTTTAATCCCAGCACTCGGGAGGCAGAGGTAGGAGGATCGCCGTGAGTTCGAGGCCACCCTGAGACTCCATAGTGAATTCCAGGTCAGCCTGGGCTAGAGTGACACCCTACCTCGAAAAACCAAAAAAAAAAAAACAAAAACAAGATGTTTGGCTGGGCGTGGTGGTGCATGCCTTTAATCCCAGCACTTGGAAGGCAGAGGTAGGAAGATCGTCTGAAACTACATAGTAAGTTCCAGGTCAGCCAGAACTAAAGTGAGACCATACCTCAAAAATAAATAAATAAAAATGTTTAAAGTTCCATGAGACTAAAGGAGTTGAGGACACATGAGCAGTAGGGCCTGAATCTAAGGCAGAAGCCCAGGTCATCCAAGTTGAACTCATCCACTATAGCTGCCCTCATCACCATCACTCACCAGGTAATCTGTGTCTTCTTTTGCCCCTACCTCTTCTTTTCCCAGTCAGCATCATGGAACACACTCTTTTTTAAATATCTTTTTATTTAGTTATTTGACAGAGAAAGATGGAAAGAGAGAAAGAATGGGCGTGCCAGGGCCTCCAGCCAGTGCAAATGAACTCCAGACACATGCACCCCCTTGTGTAAAGAAATACCCCTCCCTTCCCTGGTCTAGATGTAGAGCCCACTGTAGAAATCCAAGCATAAAGAATGTGTTCCATAGGGCTGGAGAGATGGCTTAGTGGTCAAGGCTTTGCCTGCAAAGCCAAAGGACCCAGGTTCGAATACCCAGGACCCCCATAAGCCAGATGCACAAGGTGGCACATGTATCTGGAATTCGTTTGCAGAGGCTGGAGGGCCTGGCATGCCCATTCTCTCTCTCTCTCTCTCAAATAAATAAAATTTTAAAGAATGGAAATTTGCAGTTCTCAAACCAGACAGAGCCAGTCACTTTCAAGCTAATAATGGTCTTTGTACTTTTTTTTTCCCCCTCTGAAGTAGTCTCACTCTAATCCAAGGTAATCTGAAACTCACTCTAGTTTCAGGCTGGCCTCAAACTCAGTAATCCTCCTACCTCTACCTACTGAGTGCTGGGATTAAAGGCATGTGTCACTATGCCATGCTTTTGTTTCTTTGGGGGGGGGGTGTTGCACATTTTAATAGTGACATTGTCAGTGCTTATATTAAGTACCTAACAACACATTAATATTGTTTGCTTGGTCTGCAATGCCTAAACATTTACTATTTTTTTGGCGGGGGGAGGTTTCGATGTAGGGTCTAAGCTAGAGCCCAGACTGACCTGGAATTCACTATATACTTTCAGGCTGGCCTCAAACGCACAGTGATCCTCCTACCTCAGCCTCCCAAATTCTGGGAATAAAGGTGTGCACTACCACACCAGGGTAAACATTTATTAAAGGGATGGAGACATAGCTCAGGTGGTAGAGTCTTTGCCTAGCATGTACAAGCCCAGCTCTGCATCACAGAAGAAAACATATAGAAGAAAAGCCACACATGGTACCTGCCTGTAATCCTAGCACTGGGGAGGCTGAGGCAGGAGTTCAAGGCCACAGCGGTCTATAACAAGATCTAGTATCAAAAAAATAAATAAGCACATACATACACACACACACACACACACTTGTCTCTCCCAGAACTGGCAGTATAGCTCACTGGAAGAGTATTTGCCTAACATACAGAAGACCCTGGATTTAATCCTTGGTACCACCAACAAAAAAAAAAAAAAAACCCTGTCCCATTTACCCCTCATCTCAGGACAACAGGGATATTCCTTCCTGTTAGGGCTCCTGTCCCTAGACTGTAATAACTTTCCACGTTAGATTCCCCACCCATCCATGTCCTTGAAAACGTAGGGCAAGAACCAAGAAATCCTCTGTTCACACTCTAGGAGGGACATAGCTCCATTTGGGGTAAAAGTCTCCATCGTGGAGCCTGGCTTCTTCCAAACCCCTGTGACCAACCTGGAGAGTTTGGAAAACACTCTACAGGCCTGCTGGGCCCGACTACCTCCAGCTACACAAGCCCTCTATGGGGAAGCTTCCTTACTACATGTGAGTAGCTGGGCCCATTCTGGGTACTCGACAGGAAAATGAGAGGACCAGAAAGGCCAGGCTGTATCAGCCTGCCAGAAGGAAGTGGGCAGAGCAGAGAAGTGTTGCCATGGGGCACTCTCACCACTTAGAACCTGCCCACTCCCCAA
The DNA here is from genome assembly GCA_036346955.1 of Dipus sagitta. NCBI lineage: Eukaryota > Metazoa > Chordata > Mammalia > Rodentia > Dipodidae > Dipus > Dipus sagitta. The sequence continues at coordinate 108,938,580 of CM070777.1, forward strand.
CCTGGGCAAGGGTTAAGGTTCCCTTAGAAGACAGGGCCTATGATGGTCTGGAATGGGGGATACTGACTACAAGCACCCATGGGGCTTCAGACCTGACAGTGCAGCGACACATCATGAACCTGATCTGTGACCCGGACCTAGCCAAAGTGATCAGATGCCTGGAACATGCCCTGACCGCTCGGCACCCTCGAACCCGCTATAGCCCAGGCTGGGATGCCAAGCTGCTGTGGCTGCCTGCATCCTACCTTCCAGCCAGCCTGGTGGATGCTGTGCTCACCTGGGTCCTTCCCAAACCCGCCCAATCCGTTTATTGAATCCGGCCTTCCAGCAAGAGATCAAGAGCTTGGTTTTTCTTTCTGTCCCCTCCCTAGTGCATCCATCATATAGTAATAACTCAATAAATGCATATTGCCTTTGTTTGTTTGTTTGTTTCTTGAGGTAGGGTCTCACTCTAGCTCAGGCTGGCCTGGAATTCAGTATGTAGTCTCAGGTTAGCCTCTAACTCACAGTGATCTTCCTACCTCTGCCTCCCAAATGCTGGAATTAAAGGCATGTGCCACCGCGCCCCACTCCCATGTTGTTTTTTGTTTGTTTTGTTGTTTTGTTTTTTAAAAGGAGGGCTGGAGAGATGGCTAGAGATTAAGGCATTTACCTTCAAAGCCTAATGACCTGGGTTCAATTCCCCAGTACCCAAAGCCAGATGCACAAAGTGGTGCATGTATCTGGAATTCATTTTCAGTGGCTAGAGGTCCTTGCATGCCCATTCTCTTTTTCTACTCTGTGTGTGTCTCTCTCTCTGATTGAAAATAAATTTTTAAAAAAATTTTTTAAGTAGGTGGTACTGCAAGCCTTAAGTTTGGCCAGCCAGTCCAAATGAGCCAATGGGTGCAATAGTGGCATGTCTGTTATGGAGAAAACCAACCGCTCTCTCATTGGACTGGATGCACACTCCATGGGAGGGGATATATACCTGATAATGAAAAACTATGATGGGGGAAGTCATGAGCCCTAGGGGTGTAATGCCTGCTGGGGTCTGGCTAAATACATATATTATGCTTACCAAAAAAAGAAAAAAAAGTAGGTGGTAGACAGAAATTAAAGTGTCCCATGGGAGTCTGACAACATTTAAGTGCTAAACATACTAGGCCTTAATTGCTCAAGTCTCTGGACCCGTTAGTGCCTGTTAAATAGCTATCATCCACTGGGGGGCGCAAGGAGCTCAGTTCTCTGCTCTACAGATGATCTTTGGAAGTACACCTGAAGGGGTGGCTACCGGAAGGAATTTTCCCAATTTTCTACATAGGAGAAAGGTTATAACTATGTGTTTGCATCTGGAATGGCGTCATCTATTTTTCCTAGGGGAAGAAGGAAGGTGATGAAGAAGAGTCAGAACCAGGTTGGGTAGTTTCCAAGGAAGAAGAAAATGATACTTCAATTCTCCTCCTATCTAAGTTCATAACCAGGGATTCTAGTCACAAAGATCTCAAGCAACTCATCACCATTCTGAAAGGTACCAGATCCCCATGAGGACTGGAGGGGAGGAGCTAGATGCACCCTCAAGGTGTGCCCCAAAGATGACCAAAGTAGAAGTGGCTCTGCCAAGAAAGAACCTTTGTGGGAAATCCCTTTGATTTATGCAGATGGCTTCATGAATGTTCCAAGGACACTATTCCGAGCCTAAACCTAATAGCACAAAACTAGGAGACAGGTACTGGACCACAGCCTTCTTTGGATATCCACTTCTGTGACCAATCCAACCACACACTTGAGCAAAATCCTCCTTCCCCAGACACCTCCCAAAACAGGCCTGCCTTTCCAGAGGTCAAGTGTCACTCAAGACAACTGAAAACTTTCTTTTTGGTGTGAAAAAATAATCCGTTTAATTTGAAAAACCTGGAGAATACACTCCCTTAGATGAGCAGAATCAAGACCAGACCCCTACATTACTTCATAGCCACTTCGGATGCTCTTCACCAAGCAGCAGGCAAAGACAATTCCCAGTATCTAGAAAGAAAGATGGAAATGAAGGTGGGGAGGAGGCAGAACAAGCTATTTCAAACCCATCCAAGGACTCCCCTCCTCAGGCCAGTACCCTCTTCCCCACTGGCTCTGCTCCCCGGTAGCCTGGCTGAGTCCCAGTCCTTGCCCAGGGATTTCTCACCTCTACAAAAGCAATGCCCAGGGCTACTGCAGCCACCAGCAGCACGTTTTTTCTCAGCCAGATCCCAATCTGCTCCACACAGCCCTGAAGTGACAGGCATACAAAGTAAGAGTACCATCAAAAAGAAACTTCCACCAGGCGTGGTGGCATATGCCTTTAATCCCAGCACTCAGGAAGCAGAGGTAGGAGGATCACTATGAGTTTGAGGCCAGCCTGAGACTACATAGTGAATTCCAGGTCAGCCTGGACTACCTTAAAAGACCAAAAAAGCCAGGCATAGTGGTGCATGTCTTTAATCCCAGCACTGAGAAGGCAGAGGTACGAGGATCACTATGAGTTCGAGGCCAGCCTGAGACTACACACTGTCTCTTCCTCCCAACCCTTACTTATTCCCACACTTATTCCCCTCCCCAAACCTGACACCAGCCTCCCACTGACTCATGCTGCCTGAAACATTTCCCAGGATTTTCAGATGCTGTCCTGTCTGCTTCTCCTACCTGGGTATGGATCATAGACTCCTTGAAATCAGTTCCACAGCCCACAGTGACGTTGATGCAGCAGGAGTCAGGGACTCGGTCTTTAGCCATGCCAGCGATATGCTCCCAGTCTGTGTAGTTAGCAGCCCCACAGCACTTAAACTAGACAAGCAAAGAGGCATGGGAAAAAAAAGTTACTAAGTGAACCCCACTTTCAATATGGAAGAAAATTCTACCCCATAGTCCTCTTCCCAACAACCCCACTCACATCTTTCTGCCACTTATCCAGAACTGCGGCTGTTTTGTTATCTTTAAAGTAATTCTCCATCTGCTGCTGGAAATTTTTATTAAACTCCGATGTCACCTGAGAGTAAGGAGGAGCGTTGTTGAGAACAAAATTCCGGCACCAGGATTCCAGAGCAACAGGGTTCTCTCCTTATTCCCTGCTTACCTTGTCTCTGAACACATAGCCAGCAATGGCTGCAGCCACCTCCACAAGCATGATTAGAGACAGGAAGATGGCAAACTGCAGGAGCACATGACAGGAGTCAGGTTTGAAGTCTGGATTAAAAGGGCTCCCTCTGGAACACTCCCAGAGGTGATCTTCACCCACCCACCCACTTCATCACAGAAATGCCCTCTGGTAGTTCAAAGACTGGCCCCACCCCACTCACGGTAATCATAAGGCAATAGTTCTCCCTGCAGGCTCCACAGCAGCCCACAAAGGCCACCAGAAAGAGGAAGGCACCCACTGCAATGATGACCACAGGCAACAGGGCACCAGAAGTCGTCTCATGGGTAATGGTCTGATTCAGGACAAGCTGGACTGTTATACCTACAGCGATCAATCCCACTGCACAGGCCTGAAAGGAAAGAAGGTGATGGTTAGGCCAGCATGACAACCTAGCAGTCCTGTACGTTAGGGTGGCAGGTGGGGAGAGCACTAAGGACACACACCTAACCCCCCATCCAGGAGCAAGATCCCTACACCTCCCAGGATTACCCATCCTGCCCCACATGAGAAGACTGGAAAGTTGTTCAAGACACTCAAGGAGAAGGGGTTCAGGAGCCAAGCCTTCCATTAAACAGCTCTTCCACCAAGGGACTAACCAAATGTCAAGAGAGAGAGAAGTGCACAGAAAAGCCTTGACTCCAGGGCGCACATTCCTAATGAGAACAGTACTTCTGATGGGCTCCCAGCTACATTGTCACCCAGAACTGCCTCCTGGGTACATTCTAGTGACTAAGGTCCCTCAAGCCAGCTGGGCCAGGGAGGAGGCAGGGATAAAGGAGCCAGAGTGACGTGCCCCTCCTCGGACAAACAGTAGCTTGTAAAGCCAGAAGCCCGGGATAGGGACAAATTAAAGTGGGCAGAGCCCTTCTTCACTAGGCATCTGGGAGAGAGGGACAGAGGGGAATAAGAAGGGTGAGGTGTGAGGGCAGCCCCGTGGCGATACCATCAGGCTCAGGCCGTTGGCAGATTGCCCTACTACCCCGTATCACAAGTGGTTGGGTCACCAGACAGGAAGGGCCAGGAGGGGTGGGGGTAGGGGTGGGGTGTTGCACATCCAGCATGGACAGTCTGGATCCAAATGCAAGTGGTCCTCCAGGAAAGCTGGAGGGAGTGGCCCCGTGCTGCCTTCGACCCTTTCCCCAGGCTTTCCTTCCACATCTGGTCTCCAGCTGCCTTCATTCCTGGGTCCCTTACCCCTCAACCATTCCCGCGCCAGGACTCCCCGCACCCTCTCAGGGTGTTCCCATCCCCCCCCCCTTCGTCCACTCACGCAAAAGGCCAGCAGAAGAACGTAGAGCAAGAACTTGACACATTTCATTCTTCCTTCCACCGCCATGGCTGCTGGACCTTGGGGCCGGGAGAGGGAGGGCGGGGTGGGGGGGAGATGAGCAGGCCGAGGGGCCCTGCTTCCCAGAGCCCCGCCGGCCCTCGAGGCCCTCCCTGCGCGGCCCCCAGCCCGCCCCTCCCACCCGGAAACCCGCGGTCAGGTCCACGTCTCCCAGCCCCCTCGCCGCGCCGCCCGGGAGGGCAGGGGCACCGCCTCGAAGCCCGGACCTCCGGAGCCCGGGGCCCTCCCGAGGGCTCCAGTCTGATGCCGCCCCTCCGACAGCCGCCGCCGGGGTGTCAACACCCACCGCCCCCCCTCCCCGTCCAACCCGCGCCGAAACCCGTCCTCGGCCGCCCCCGGCCCGGGCTCCAGGAACTTCGGGGCGAAGTTGCTCGAGGGCCGAGCGGGCCGCGGCGAGCGCGGGGCCCGGCTGGGGCGGGGCGGGGCGGCAGCGCGGGAAGAACGGCGCCCCGGCGCCCGCCCGGACCCCGCGGCCTCACCTGAGCTCGCCGACGCTGCGCGCTGCTCACCCGCCGCGACTCAGCGGCCTTCTGCGGCGCCCCCGCCCCACCCCGGCGCCCGCCCGCCGCGCGCCCCGCCCCGGCCCCCGCCCCTCCTCATGTGACGCGGGAACAGCTGCGGCCTGAGTCACCGCGGACCGACTGACGGACGCAGGGACGGCGAGGTGGGAGGGCCGCCCCCCGCCCGGCGGGGCCACGTGGCCCGGACCCGGGGACGGCTCCGGGGAGGGAGGCGCCGCGGGCAGGGCCTGGGGTGCGGGCGGCGCGGGTGGATACAGCCGGAGGACGGGTGGACGGCCCAGAGGCCAGTGACGGGGCGTCGGCGACAAGCGGCCCCGTTCTTGCCCCGGAGCCCTCGACGTTCCTCGAGCTCCACCTCGGCCCTCATTCCCCGGGCCCGCACAGAGGTGTGGGCTGGGCAGGGCCAAGAGTAAACTCTTCCAGAAAACCCCTGACTTCACGTCCGCATCCTGGTAGTCTTCCAACATTCCAGACCCGAGCTTTCCAGCCTTCCTGGCATCAGCACAGCTTCTCCATTTTCCAGGATTCCTCCTGAGCTGAGAAAAGGGAAAGGGCCCGGGTCTGAAGCCGTCCCACCTGTCAACTATGACCAAGTCAGTCTGGTCCCTCTTTCCCTCTGGGGAAAGAGTATCAAGGTTGATGCTCCCTGGCGCCTGCATCAGCCAGTTTCAGGAGGTGTGAGAGACGACACTAAGCCTGGAAAGGCTTGTACCGCAATGCACTTCCCCATCTCAGTCCCTTTATCCCAGAAGGCAAAGGCAGGTGAAGGTTGGAAGTGGGGAGTCAGAGGCGTCTCACTCCTCTGTGTGTTCCTAGTGGTCCCCAGAGGGGGTTGACAAAGGATAGAACCAGCCTTCACACTCCTAGCCTACTAGCCCTTAGGTTCCCAAAACTACTTCAAGAGTCACTTCCCCTGCCAGAAGAGCTATTGGCGGTTAATAGTCCCGGCTGAGGGGGAAGTCGTGTTCCTCAACATTGCAACTTCTGGCAAGTGGCCCATGCTCCACTAGATAAACCCCCACCCATGCTCATGCAAACAACCCTTTTTAAACACAGTGGGTCACCTCCTCCCCCACCAAAAAAAGACATGAAAGTAAAAAGAGGGAGGAGTTTAGCTGTAATGGGAAAAGGATAAGAGGGTGACTGTGATCACAATACATTATATAGATGTATGTAATCATCAAAAACATAAAGATACCCAGGTGTGGTCTAATGCGGAAGAGGTGGCGGGAAGAATGTAAGAGCCAAAGGAAGGATAGAACTCCTTACAACGTGCTCCCTCCAGACATAAAATGGCCTGGATATCCATGACCTCATAGTGCCTGACACTACCTACACAAGACCATCATAAGAAGAGGAAAAGATCATGACATCAGAATAAAAGAGAGACTGATTGAGATGGGGAGGGGAGATGATGGAGAATGGAATTTCAAAGGGGAAAGTGGGAGAGAGGGAGGGTATTACCATGGGACATTTTTTATAATCATGGAAAATGTTAATAAAAATTGAAAAAAAATAAGACATGAAATTATAAAGGTGACTAGTTGGAACCAGGAAGGAGGCCAGCAGAAGAGGGAAGGGGACAAGAGAGAGCTAATAGGAAATAAATATCATCAAAGTTCATTAATGTATGAAAATGTACAATAAAACCCATTATTATATATAATTGATATATACTAATAAAAACTAAACATTTTGACCTCTGGAAAAAAAAGAGATACCCAGGTGTGGTGGCGCACACCTTTAATCCCAGCACTCGGGAGGCAGAGGTAGGAGGACAGGCAACAGTTCAAGACCACTCTGAGACTACTGAGAAGATGGCTCAGCAGTTAAAGTGCTTGCTTGCAAAGTCTGCCAGTCTAGGTTCAATACAGGTGCACAAAGTAGTGTAGGAGTTTATTTGCAGCAGCAAAAGGCCCTAGCATGCATGCCCATTCTCTCTTCCTTACCACGCCAGGCATATTTTTGTTTTGTTTTGTTTTGTTTTCCATGTACAATATTGCTCTACCCCAGGCTGACCTGGAATTAGTCTCAAACAGCTGGGTCTCACTCTCTAGCCCAGGCTGACCTGGAATTCACTATGTACTGTCAGGAGTAGTCTCAGAGTCTCAGGGTGGTCTTGAACTCATGGCAATCCACCTACCTCTGCCTCCCAAGTGCTGGGATTAGGCATGTGAGCACTCAGGCCCCTTCAAAAGAGTCTACATTCTTCCTGTTGCCCCAGTGCAGGTCAGCTGGACTAGTCTCAAAGGTTGTAATCTCTCAATTGCAGCTGAATGGGCAGCAGTTAACCCAAAGATTTTTTTTTTTTTTTGTCATATCCTTCTGTTCACACCAGTTAATTTCTACACAAAGCAACCCTGCACAACTTCTCAGGACACAGGCATAACAGCAAGCTTCTCACACAAATTCCTAGCCCAGTCCACGCAAAGCTCTTTCTCACACTCATAAGCCAAACCTCACAGTCCATAGTTCTTACTGCATTCAGGTCTTTAACTCTGACCAGAATAGTCCATCAAGCTGTATTTACAGCACTGCAAGCCATCTCTTAGGCCAAGGTTTCAAATCCTTCCCCATTCCTCTCGAAAATCAGCTCCAAAAGGCCAAATCCACACAGTCAGGTGTCTTAGCAGCAATCTTACTCCTCGGTACCACTTTACAGTTGCAGTCAGGTTTGCATTGCTGGTAGAAATCACCCAACCAGGAGCAGCTTGTGAGAAAAAGAGGTTTATTTTGGCTTACAGGCTCGAGGGGGAAGCTCCATGATGGCACGGAAAACAATGACATGAGCAGAGGGTGGACATCAACCCTGGTCAACATCAGGTGGACAACAGGAACAAGAGAGTGTACCAAACTCTAGCAAGGGGACACTGGCTATAATACCCATAAGCCCTCCCCCAACAATAACACTGCCTCCAGGAGGCGTTAATTCCCAAGTATCCATCAGCTGGGAACCTAGCATTCAAAACACATAGGTTTATGGGGGATACCTGATCAAACCACCACAGCTACAGTGAGATTATACCTTGAGAAACCAAAAATAAATAAATAAAAAGAAGAAAGGGGCAAACCTTTAATCCCAGCACTTGGGAGACAGAGGTAGGAGGATCACCGTGAGTTCGAGGCCACCCTGAGACTACATAGTTTAATTCCAGGTTAGCCTGGGCCAGAGTGAGACCCTACCTCAAGAAACCAAAAAAGAAAAAAAAAAAAAAAGGTTTTTTAAAAAAAGTAAAGGGGGTCTGGAGATGGCTAAGTGGTTAAGGTGCTTGCCTGAGAAGCCTAAGAATCCATGTTCGATTCTCCAGGTCCCACATAAACCAGATGCACAAGGTGGCGCATGCATCTGAAGTTTGTTTGCAGTGGCTAGAGGCCCCGGCACACCCATTCTCTCTCTCTCTCTCTCTCTCGCTCTCTCGCTCTCGCTCTCACTCTCCCTCTCGCTCTCACTGTCTCTGTCTCTAATAAATAAATGAATAAAAGAAAAAAATTTTTTGGTTTTTCGAGGTAGGGTCTCACTCTACCTCAGGCTGACCTGAAATACACTATGTAGTCTCAGGGTGGCCTCGAACTCATGGCGATCCTCATACCTCTGCCTCCCAAGTGCTAGGATTAAAGGTGTGTGCCACCACACCCAGCAAAATAAATATTTAATTATTTTTTTTCGAGGTAAGGTTTTGCTCTAGCCCAGTCTGACCTAGACTTCACTAGGTATTCTCAGGGTGGCCTTGAACTCACGGTGATCCTCCTACTTCTGCCTCCCGAGTGCTGGGATTAAAGGCGTGCACCACCACGCCTGGCCTTTTTTAATATATATATATATATATATATATATATATATATATATATATATACTTGGGGCTGGACATAGTGGCATATGCCTTTAGTCCCAGCACATGGGAGGCAGAGGCAGGAGGATCACTGTGAGTTCGAGGCCACCCTGGGCTAGAGTGAGACCATAGCTGGAAAAAAACAAACAAAAAAAAAAAGTAAAGGAGAATTATTAGGGAGGAGTAAGGGGAATAAGAAAAAGGTAATACCATGTAAAACTGTATAACCAGATTAATTCAATTGCAGTTGACCAGCTGACAAATGGCCCTTTGGATGTTGAGTAATACATTTATTTTGATTTAAAAAAGAAAGTGGGTGGAGCTGGGCTTGGTGGCATATGCCTTTAATCCAAGTACTGGAGAGGCAAAGGTAGGTGGATCACTGTGAGTTCGAGGCCAGCCTGCGAGTACAGAGTGAGCTCCAGGTCATCCTGGGCTACATAGAGACCCTGTGTCAAAAATAACAAAATAAAGAGTAGGGCTGGAGAGATGTTTCAGAAGTTAAAGGTGCTTGCTTACAGAGTTTGAAAGCCCAGGTTCGACTCCCCAGTACCCACATAAACCAGATGCACAAAGTGGCACATGCATTTGGAGTTCTCTCTCTCTCCTTACAAATGAAATCTGAACAAAAAAAGAAAGGAGAGGAGGTGAATATAATTAAAGTACATTATATGTGCATGTTTATTATATACGGAAGTGTCATAATAAAACCTTTTTTTTTTTTTTTTTTTTTTTGGTTTTTCGAGGTAGGGTCTCACTCTAGCCCAGGCTGACCTGGAATTCACTATGGAGGCTCAGGGTGGCCTCGAACTCACGGCAATTCTCCTACCTCTGCCTCCCGAGTGCTGGGATTAAAGGCGTGCGCCACCACGCCTGGCTATTTTTTTTTTTTTTTTTTTTTTTTTTTGGTTTTTCAAGGTAGGGTCTCACCCTGGCTCAGGCTGACCTGGAATTCACTATGTAGTCTCAGGGTGGCCTCGAACTCTTGGTGATCCTCCTACCTCTGCCTCCCAAGTGCTGGGATTAAAGGCGTGCGCCACCACGCCCGGCATAAAACCTCTTAATATATTACACTTACCATATTCTTTTTTGTTTGTTTGTTTTCCAGGTAGGGTCTCTTTCTAGCCCAGGCTGACCTGGAACTCACTCTGTAGTCCCAGGCTGGCTTTGAACTCGCAGCGATCCTCCTACCTCTGCCTCCCAAGTGTGTGTATTAGTATTAAAGGCGTGCGCCACCACACCCAGCTTACCATATTCTTTTTGGAGGGCTGGGATAGCTCAGCTGCTAAGGTGCTTGTAAAGCTCTGTCAGCCTGGGTTCTATACCCCAGCACCCACATAAAGCCAGAAGCAAAGTGGTACAAACACCCATGCACACACATTAATAAATAACATATAAAAACCAAAACAGCAAAGGGGAGGTGAAATGAGCTGGACTGAGAAGCAGTTTCCAGGGTAACGCCCTGTCAGCGGAACGCAAGCAAACTGGACCTTGCTCTCCCTTCAGCAGGCTTTGGAGGCGTCAAGATGCCAAAGAACTGCTCACGAGTTTCTCGTTGGGTTGACTCTAGATGCCAGGCCTGTGCTAAGCACGAGGCAGCAAGGATTAAAAAAGAATGAACTTGCCCTCTACCAAGAGGCAGAAGCAAGTTGTGCCCACCCTGAAGCAAGGCAGAAACTCCAGGTGAGCCACAGGAGCTCAGAGGGAGAGACAGGAAGAAGAGTGACATTCTCAGAGGTGGGTGGTATGCCCCAAGGTGACCCTGCAGGAAAAAAAAAAAGATGCAAGCTCTTAGTTCCTGGCATAGGGGAATGGTCAAGTGCAGAAAAAGTTTGTTTGTTCAGTTGGTTGGTTGGTTGGTTGATTTTTCAAGGTAGGGTGTCACTCTAGCCCATGTAGACCTGTTATTCACTGTGTAGTCTCAGGGTGGCTTTGAACTCACAGCAGTCCCAAGTTCTGGGATTAAAGGTGTGAGCAAAAAGGAGTATTTTTTAAAGCATGTGGCAGGTTGGGTTGGCTGTTTCAAGGGGCACAGGAAGAATGTGGTGAGTGTGGAGGAAAGATGGTCTAAAGATTAAGCTGACAGACCTGAAACAAATAACAACTAAGGACAAAACTTGCTCCTTGATTCAGTTCTTGGTTGGAACAAACCAGCTGCAAAACACATTTTGAATACAATTGGAGAAATGTGAATATGGAATGAGAATCAGATATGACAAAATAATTTGTTAGGTGGGAGATACAGTTCAATGGTAGAACAATTGTTTAGCATACACAAATGCTGAGTTCCCTCTCCCCCACTGAAAAAGAAAAACTCTTTTGTTTGTTGTTCAAGGTAGGGTCTCATTCTAGCCTACGCTAACCTAGAATTCACTATGAAGTCCTAAACTGGCCTTTAATCCTTCCACCTCTGCCTCCCAAGTGCTGGGATTAAAGGCATGTGCTACTGTACCCCCCCCCCAAAAAAAAAGAAAGAAAGAAAGGAAGGAAGGAAGGAAGAAAGAAAAAGAAAGAAAGAAAGAAAGAAAGAAAGAAAGAAAGAAAGAAAGAAAGAAAAGCTTGGGCTGGAGAGATGGCTTAGCAGTTAAAGTGCTTGCCTGCAAAGCCTAAGGACCCAGGTTTGACTCCCAGGACCCACATAAGCCAGACACACAAGGTCACATGTGCACACAAGGTGGTGCATGCATCTGGAGTTCCATGGCAGTGCCTAGAAGCCTTGGGGCATCAATTCTCTCTCTACCTCTCCCTCTCTCTGTCTCTCTCTCTCTTTCTCTCTCTCTCTCTCTCTTGAGAAAGAGTTGTTTTTAGCCGGGCGTGGTGGCACACGCCTTTAATCCCAGCACTCAGGAGGCAGGAGGATCACCGTGAGTTCAAGGCCACCCTGAGACTAGTGAATTCCAGGTCAGCCTTTGCTAGAGTGAAACCCTACCTAGAAAAGAAAAAAAAAAAAAAAAAAAACTTTTTTTTTTGGTGGTAGTCTCACTGTAGTTCCAGCTGACCTGGAATTCACTATGTAGTGTCAGGGTGGTCTTAACCTCACAGCAATCCTCCAACCTCTGACTCCCGAATGCCAGGATTAAAGGCATGTGCCACCATGCCCAACAGAAAAAACTTTTTAAGTGATGGGATGCCTTCCAGTGAGTTGTTGGCCAGGGAGATCCCTGATGCCCCCAAAACATTACAGGCCATTGCTGAGGCCCTTGGTTTCCCACCAGGAATAAATGGTAAGACCCTATTGCTGAAGACTACACACACTTGGGCTACAAGGTCACTGAGATGTCCTGCTGGAACTGAGCTGATAACCTCCTCCATATAGACCAGCTGACAGAAAGCTGGAAAAAGCTACGCTGTATGTAGTTCAATAGGAGGGAGAGAAATCACCAGTGAAGATACTCAACAGTGGACACTGCAAGCCTTATATTTGGCCAGCCAGGCCAAATGAATGAATGGGTGCAATAGTAGCACGTCTGTTATGAGGGAAACTGACTGCCCTCTAATTGGACTGGAGGCTGTTCCATGGGATAGAATACATCCCTGATACTGAAAACCTACAACAGGGGTAGTCATGAGCTCTAGGGGTGTAACATCTGCTGCTGTCTGGCTAAATGTATGTACTATGCTCACCAAACTGCCCAGTAAGCACTTCACTTAATGTTCATACCCATATAGTAATGCTACTCTCACTTTTGGTTAGAGAAGCTTCTCTTTTCCAATGGCAATGACCTTGGGATGACTCAGAAGGCACCATGGTGCTGAGAAGAAGTGACAGAGGAGTGCTCAGCACTGAAATATCTCTATCACACCTTCCAAGGCTCAGGGTCCATTGTGGAAAGGGTGGCGGCAGAAAGAATGTAAGAGCCAAAGGAAGGGTAGGACTCCTTACAACGTGCTCCTCCCCAGACACAAAATGACCTGGATATCCATGACCTCACAGTGCCTGACACTACCTACCCAAGACCATCATAACAGGAAGAAAAGATCATGACATCAAAATAAAAGAGGGACTGATTGAGAGGGTGAAGGGGATATGATGGAGAGTGGAGTTTCAAAGGGGAAAGTGGGGGTGGGAGGGAGGGAATTACCAAGGGATATTATTTACAATTCTGGAATTTGTCAATAAAATAAGTAAATAAATAAAATATTATTTATTTAAGAGAGAAAGAGGTAAATCATATGTGTGTGTGTGTGTGTGTGTGTGTGTGTAGAGAAAGAGAGAGAGGGAGGGAGGGAGGGAGAGAATGGGCACGCCAGGGCCTCCAGCTACTGCATATGAACTCGAGACGCATGCACCACCCTGTGGCTTACGTGGGTCCTGGGGAATCAAACATGCCATTTGACTTTGTAGGCAAGCCGTTTAACCACCAAGCCATCTGTCCAGCCCAGAAAACTTTTTTGTTATTATTTTAGTTACCTTCACATTACTGGGATAGGACATCTGATCATAAGCAGCTAACATGAGGAAAGGATTTATTTTGACTTACAGTCTTGAGGGGAACCTTCCTGATGGCAGAGAAAAGATGAGGTTGGACATCACTTCTGCCACAGCAAGTAGCGAACAGCAGCAGTCGTCTGGCTAAATGTATATACTATGTTCATCAAACTGCCCAGTAAGCACTTCGCTTAATGTTCATGCCCATGTATTAATGCTACTCTCACTTTTGGTTACAGAACCTTCTCTTTTCCAATGGCAATGACCTTGGGATGACTCAGAAGGCACCATGGTGCTGAGAAGAAGTGACAGAGGAGTGCTCAGCACTGAAATATCTCAATCACACCATCCAAGGCTCAGGGTCCATTGAGGAAGAGGTGGAAAGAATGTAAGAGCCAAAGGAAGGGTAGGACTCCTTACAACGTGCTCCCCCCCCCAGACACAAAATGGCCTGGATATCCATTACCTAGCAGTGCCTGACACTACCTACACAAGACCATCATAACAGGAGGAAAAGATCATGACATCAAGGCGGGGGGGGGGGGGGATTACCATAGGATATTGTTTACAATCATAGAAGTTGTCAATAAAAATAAAAATTTTAGAATAATAATAAAGGACCAGAAAGATGAAAAAAGAAAAAGAAAATAGCAGCAGAGAGTGAGGAGTCATCACTCAATCAAGGAGGAGCTAGCTATAACACCTCCCCTAGAAGCATGCCTCCTCCAGCAAGGCTCCGCCTCCTCCAGCAAGGCTCCGCCTCCTCCAGCAAGGCTCCGCCTCCTCCAGCAAGGCTCCGCCTCCTCCAGTAAGGCTCCGCCTCCTCCAGCAAGGCTCCACCACCCCAATTGCCACCAGCTGGGGACCAAGCATCCAAAACACATGAGTTCATGGAGGACATTTGATTCAAACCACACAGCCTGGGTTATGATATGATTATATAGAGAAATTAATTTAATACATTTCAAGACGCATTCTAAAATATTGAAGGTTAAATTAAAAAAAAAAAAAAGCTGGGCATGGAGCTGAGGGTGGGGGGTGCGGGATTGGCTAGAAACTACTAAAGTTCCTGTGGAATCCAAATAGCATTTCATAAGAGCATAATGGATGGAGAGAAGAAAACCTATGGTGCAGTGAAGGCCCTGATGCCATGTATGTCACATTAATATCTTCTGATGGTCACAAATTAATTGTAAAAACAGAACGTGCACTAGCATCGGGAACAATAAAAGCCATGTTGAGTGGGCCGGGTCAGTTTGCGGGGAATGAAACCAATGAGGTCAGTTTTAGAGAGACCCCTTCACACGTGCTATCAAACGTATGCATGTATTTTACCTACAAGGTTCGCTACACTGACGGCTCCACCGAGATTCCCGAATTCCCAACTGCACCTGAAATTGCACTGGAACTGCTGATGGCTGCCAACTTCCTAGATTGTTAAAGAAAATGAATTTTAATAAGCTGTTAATTTTTTCAGTATTTAGTACCTGTAGTTCGGTTAGAATTTTTTCATATATAGCATGTTGCCTGTGAGCAATTGAATTATAAATTAATTGCCAAGCAGATTACCTTCTGTTCTTTTGCACAGCAATCAGAGCAGAAATTTGTTTGCTATATCAACAAATTAAGGACATTTTTACAAACTGAGAAATAAACAAACATGCCAATTAGTAAGTGGTTTTGTTTTATCCTTTGGATATGACTTTTGAAATTTTCACAGTGATATAGAAAATGCTGAAATGTAAGCATAAATGAACATGTTCTACAGGTAAATACTGGGCTAAGGATTTTTTTATGTTTTTAGTGTTTTTTTAAAAAAACAGTTTTGATCTTATAGCCACTGATAGCATTACTAGAGTTATGCACATAATTACGTGAAAAATCATGTTTATAACTTAGCCAAACATTGATTTTTTTATAACTCAAAGGATAAGAATTGAAATTTCTTATGTGTTTTTTGATAAACTACAGTATTGTTTAAGTGTATCTTGTGTTGTTAATTGCTACAATGTAAAGTACTTCATTCAAAAGCAATTTTGGAAGACTCCCAGGTACAATTTTTCGAATAGTAACTGTTTGAACTGTAGCCACATGGTCAACAAGTACATGATACAACTTAAGATTTCCTGTGCATTGTGCGTTTTGGGCGGTCCAAAGACCTGCTTGTGTTGGCTGTAAAGCTTCCTTTGCAGTTTTCCTTCTCACCTTCATAGCCTCTGGGGATTATACTTCCACCTGTTTAAATGTGTTTAAAACACTTCATAAATTTATCTACATCATAAAAAGCTACTTTTCTGAACTATTCCAGTCTTCCTCCATCAAATTGGAATGTTATAAAATATGAACTATGCCGGGCGTGGTGGCGCACACCTTTAACCTAGCGCTCGGGAGGCAGAGGTAGGAGAATTGCCGTGAGTTCGAGGCCACCCTGAGAATACAGAGTGAATTCCAGGTCAGCCTGGGCTAGAGTGAGACTCTACCTGGAAAAACCTATACATGTATATATATATATATATATATATATATATATATATATATATGGACTATGTGGAGAGATACAGTGCATATAGTGCACTTAGATGTAGTACCCGAGTTATCTGGAGAGTCAAACATGGGTCTTTAGGCTTTTCAGGCAAGCACCTTAAACACTAAGCCATCTCTCCAGCTTGTAAAAAAATTCTTTAAAAAAAAAATAGTTAAAATCAGACTGGGGACCCAGGTGTGGTGGCTCATGCTTTAATCCTAGCATTTGGGAGGCAGAGGTAGGAGGATCGCCATAAATTCGAGGCCACCCTGAGAATACAGAGTGAATTCCAGGTCAGCCTAGGTTAGTGTGAGACCCTACCTTGAAAAACCAAAAAAAAAAAAAAAAAAAAAAAGAAAAAAAAGAAAGAAAGAAAGGAAGGAAGGAAGGAAGAAAGAAAGAAAAGAAAAGAAAAGAAATCAGACTGGGGAGATGGCTCAGGAGATAAAATGCTTGCCACACAAGTACACAAGTGGCCTGAATTCAGATGCCCAGAACTCAAAAAGCCAAATGCTATAGTGCAAGCATCTATAATGAGAAGAAGGGAGGCAGAGACAGGAGCATCCCTTAGAACTCACAGTCCAGCCAGCCAGTCAAGCAACTACAGACTGACTCACACAAGGGGAAAACAAGTCTGGCTGGGGCTGGAGAAGATGGCTTAGCGGTTAAGGCACTTGCCTGCAAAGCCAAAGGACTCTGGTTCAATTCCAGGACCCACGTAAGCCAGATGCAAAAGGTGGAGCATGTATCAGAGTTCCTTTGCAGTGGCTGGAGTCCCTGGTGTGCCCATTCTCTCTGTCTCTCTCTCTCTCTGTGTCTCTCTCTCTCTCTCTCTCTCTCTCCCTCTCTCTCTCCCTTCTACCTCTTTCTCTCTCAAATAAACAAGTTAAAAATAAACTGAAAAAAAAAAGTCTGGCTGGCTGGGCATGGTGGTGTGGCAGACAGAGGTATGAGCATCACCAAGAGTTCAAGGCCACCCTGAGACTACATAGTGAATCATTCTGGGCTAGAGCAAGACCCTACCTCAGAAAAAAGAAAAAAAAAAAGTCTGGGGATAAATAAGCACCAGGCCCAAGGTTCAATTCCCAGTATGAAGCAAGAAAAAGTAATAATCATACAGAAGACAAGGACAAACAACTGAAGTTGTCCTCTGATCTCCACACACATGTGACACTTTGCTTTGCCTTCACTCACACACATATGCACACACACACACTGTACACCAATAAATAAACAGGTAATAAGTAAACAGTTCACGGTGGCTCAGTAATCTCAGCACTTGGGAGTCAGGTCAACCTGGGCTACAAGTTAAAATGGTAAATTTTTTTTTGTTGTTTGGTTTTCTGTTTTGTTTTGTTTTTTGAGGTAGGGTCTCACTCTGGTCCAGGCTGACTTGGAATTAACTATGTAGTCTCAGGGTGGCCTTGAACTCACGGTAATCCTCCTACCGCTGCCTCCCAAGTGCCGGGATTAAAGGCATGTGCCACCACACCCAACTCAGTGTTATATGTATTTTACCACAATGGTAACAATAACAGAATAATCACTCCTACAACTGGAAAGCCAACACAGAGCTTTTGTGTTGTCTGATGGGTTCAAGAGCAAAGGGGTCCCTCATTGGGGAGGGACCTGACCTTAGACTTGACCCTTCATATTACAGCCTTCAGAGCCTCTGGCACCTGCTTGAAATGCTTCTCACCCAGATATGACACTGAGCCACCCCAAGTTACCTAGGTTGCTACCTCTTGCTACCTCATTTCCTGGGGACAGGGACCCTTGTCCCTTTTCATGAAGTAAATCCAAGCTCTCCTGTATCTCTACCATGCCTCCATTGAGAGCCAGCAGTGGGACACAAGAACCACAGGTGTCCCAAGCAAAGATGCTGCTTTCTCTCTCTCTCTCTCTCTCTCTCTCTCTCTCTTTGGGGGGGGGGCGAGGTAGGGTCTCATTCTAGCTCAGGCTGACCTGGAATTTACTATGTAGTCTCAGGGTGGCCTCGAACTCACAGTGATCCTCCTACCTCTGCCTCCTGAGTGCTGGGATTAAAAGGCATGTGTCACCATGTCCAGCTCAAAGATGCCACTTTCTGAAAGCACCTGGACCCCAGTCAGAAGCAGTGCCACACAGCAGTGTGTAGCTGGCTCCTCAGGCCCCTTGGAGCTAGGATCCATGCAAGGAGCCCAGCACCTCTCAGCAGGGCCCCAGGCTGCCTGCTTGCTTCCCATGGTCATAACAGATGTGTGTGGCTCAGACATAAAATATAGGTACCATGACACTCCCTATGAGCCTGCAGAGGCCAGTGGGAGTGGGAGAGCCCAGGACAGAAGTGAGGAGTAAAGAGAAAGGCTACCTTGCTGGATAGCATGTTGGTACATGTCTGTATACTCAGTACTTGGAAGGGGGAGGCAGGAGGATCAGGAGTTCAAGGTCATCCAGAGCTACATATTGAGGAGTTGGAGGCCACCCTGGTCTACATAAGACCTGGTCAGATAATAATATTAACAACAACAAATGGGAGACAAGGGGAAGGGCGGCAGACATAAGAGGGAGAAAGTAATGGGGGGAGGGGCTGGAGAGATTGCTTAGTGGTTAAGGCACTTGCCTGTGAAGCCTAAGGACCCATGTTCAACTCCCCAGATCCCACGTAAGCCACACACACATGAAGGTGAGGCAAGCATGAGGTTTCACATGCCCACTAGGTGGTGCAAGTGTCTGGAGTTTGATTTTAGTGGCTGAGGCCCTGGCATACCAATTCTCTCTCTCTCAAAAATAAAAATAAAAATAAAATAGGGGGGACTGGTGGTCCACACCTTTAATCCCAGCACTTGAGAGGCAGAGATAGGAGGATTACCAAGAGTTTGAGGCCACCCTAAGACTACATAGTGAATTCCAGGTCAGCCTGAGCTAGAGTGAGATCCTGCCTCAAAAAAACAAAAAAAAGGGGGGAGCTGGAGAGATGGCTTAGTGGTTAAGGCACTTGCCTGAAATGCCAAAGGGCCCAGGTTCAATTCTCCAGGACCCACATAAACCAGATGCACAAAGTGTCATATGTATCTGGGGTTCGTTTGCAGCGGCTGGAGGCCCTGGTATACCCATTCATTATCTCTCTCTCTCTCTCTCTCTCTCTCTCTCTCTCTTTCTGCCTCTTTCTATCTCTCTCTCTGAAATAAATAAAAATAAAGTATATTTTAAAAGTTTTTTTAAAAGTAAATAAATAAATTTTTAAAAAGAAAAGTTATGGGGACTGGGCATGGTAATGCATGTCTTTAATCCCAGCACTCAGGAGGCTGAGGTAGGAGGATCTCTGTGAGTTTTCCAAGTCAGCCTGGGCTAGAAGCGAAACCCTGCTTCAAAAAAACAAGAGAGCCAGGCGTTGTGACTCATGCCTTTAATCCCAGCCCTTGGGAGGCAGAGGTAGGAAGATTGCCAATAGTTCAAGACCACCCTGAGACTACATAGTGAATTTCAGGTCAGCCTGGGCTAGAGTGAAACCCTGCCTCAAAAAAAAAAAAAAGAATTTAAATAAAATAGATAAAAGACTAGGTGTGAATTGAGAGTTTAAGATCTGAATCCTCCTGAGGCTCCAGCTTTGTATACGGAGAGAGGTACTCTCAGACTCTATGTTTAGATGAGAACAAGGGAGAGGGAAGGGCTGTACTTGCTGGAATCCTTCTGGCTGAAAGACTCAGATCATCCCCAGCAAAGCTCCCCAGAGTCTGACATACATCCAGTTGCACACTAATGCTGAGTGTGACCTTAACAAGAAGATACCTCACAGTGACCTCATCACCTTTAACGGAATCTAGAGACATAGAGAATTGTCTCCAGCCACTGCGGTGCCAGCTATGATCACTCCCACTGCTTCATGGTGGGCAAATCTATATCACTGGCCTCAAACTCCTCACTATGTAGCTATAAATGACCTTGTGTTACCCAGGAGAACACATTGCTCAAATCCTCCTTTGTCCTGGCTGCAATGAAGAGGGCTGGAAGAGAGACAGCCAGTCCCTCAGGATCAAACTGCTGGTAGCAATAAGGTCCAGCATATCTGCCCCTAGCAGGATGATCTCCAAGGTAGACATCCTAGTGTGAGACCTGATTCTGCCACCTCACAAGTGACATGACCTCGGCTAAACTCTTTGCAAATGTAGTAGGAGAAAAACTGCCTTCCCCACCTCACAGGGCAGCTGTCCATATCACAGAAGGAATGAAGAGGAGGATTTTGTTCTCTTAGTAGCAAGGCAATGGCCAGGGTCGTGGTTTACTAATACATGCTTGCCTAGCATGCATGAGATCCCCAGGGTTCAATTCCTAACACCAATAATAATAAGAAATTAAAATAAATGATTAGAGCCAGGCATGGTGGCACACGCCTTTAATCACAGCACTGGGGAGACAGAGGAGGATCAACATGAGTTCGAGGCCACCCTGAGACTACTTAGTGAATTCCAGGTCAGCCTGGGCTAGAGCGAGACCCTACCTCAAAAAAAAAAACAAAAACAAAAAATTAAAAATACAGATAAATAAATAAATGATTAGTTTTTTTTTGTGTTTTTTTTTTTTTTTTTTTTAGGTAGGGTCTCAATCTGGCCCAGGCTGACCTGGAATTAACTAGAATTAACTATGTAGTCTCAGGGTGGCCTTGAATTTACAGTGATCCTCCTAACTCTGCTTCCCAAGTGCTGGGATTAAAAGGCATGTGTCACCATGTCCAGCTCAAAGATGCCACTTTCTGAAAGCACCTGGACCCAGTCCAGAGAGTAGCATGTGCCACACAGCAGTGTGTAGCTGGCTCCTGGGCCCCTTGGAGCTAGGATCCATGCAAGGAGCCCAGCACCTCTCAGCAGGGCCCCAGGCTGCTGCTTGCTTCCCATGGTCATAACAGATGTGTGTGGCTCAGACATAAAATATAGGTACCATGACACTCCCTATGAGCCTGCAGAGGCCAGTGGGAGTGGGAGAGCCCAGGACAGAAGTGAGGAGTAAAGAGAAAGGCTACCTTGCTGGATAGCATGTTGGTACATGTCTGTATACTCAGTACTTGGAAGGGGGAGGCAGGAGGATCAGGAGTTCAAGGTCATCCAGAGCTACATATTGAGGAGTTGGAGGCCACCCTGGTCTACATAAGACCTGGTCAGATAATAATATTAACAACAACAAATGGGAGACAAGGGGAAGGGCGGCAGACATAAGAGGGAGAAAGTAATGGGGGGAGGGGCTGGAGAGATTGCTTAGTGGTTAAGGCACTTGCCTGTGAAGCCTAAGGACCCATGTTCAACTCCCCAGATCCCACGTAAGCCACACACACATGAAGGTGAGGCAAGCATGAGGTTTCACATGCCCACTAGGTGGTGCAAGTGTCTGGAGTTTGATTTTAGTGGCTGAGGCCCTGGCATACCAATTCTCTCTCTCTCAAAATAAAAATAAAAATAAAATAGGGGGGCTGGTGGTCCACACCTTTAATCCCAGCACTTGAGAGGCAGAGATAGGAGGATTACCAAGAGTTTGAGGCCACCCTAAGACTACATAGTGAATTCCAGGTCAGCCTGAGCTAGAGTGAGATCCTGCCTCAAAAAACAAAAAAAAGGGGGGAGCTGGAGAGATGGCTTAGTGGTTAAGGCACTTGCCTGAAATGCCAAAGGGCCCAGGTTCAATTCTCCAGGACCCACATAAACCAGATGCACAAAGTGTCATATGTATCTGGGGTTCGTTTGCAGCAGCTGGAGGCCCTGGTATACCCATTCATTATCTCTCTCTCTCTCTCTCTCTCTCTCTCTCTTTCTGCCTCTTTCTATCTCTCTCTCTGAAATAAATAAAAATAAAGTATATTTTAAAAGTTTTTTTAAAAGTAAATAAATAAATTTTTAAAAAGAAAAGTTATGGGGACTGGGCATGGTAATGCATGTCTTTAATCCCAGCACTCAGGAGGCTGAGGTAGGAGGATCTCTGTGAGTTTTCCAAGTCAGCCTGGGCTAGAAGCGAAACCCCTGCTTCAAAAAAACAAGAGAGCCAGGCGTTGTGACTCATGCCTTTAATCCCAGCCCTTGGGAGGCA
Organism: Dipus sagitta; assembly: GCA_036346955.1. Taxonomy (NCBI): domain Eukaryota; kingdom Metazoa; phylum Chordata; class Mammalia; order Rodentia; family Dipodidae; genus Dipus; species Dipus sagitta. Next base: position 108,960,437 of record CM070777.1, read on the forward strand.
GAGGTAGGAAGATTGCCAATAGTTCAAGACCACCCTGAGACTACATAGTGAATTTCAGGTCAGCCTGGGCTAGAGTGAAACCCTGCCTCAAAAAAAAAAAAGAATTTAAATAAAATAGATAAAAGACTAGGTGTGATTGAGAGTTTAAGATCTGAATCCTCCTGAGGCTCCAGCTTTGTATACGGAGAGAGGTACTCTCAGACTCTATGTTTAGATGAGAACAAGGGAGAGGGAAAGGGCTGTTCTGGTGGAATACATTCTGGCTGAAAGACTCAGATCATCCCCAGCAAAGCTCCCCAGAGTCTGACATACATCCAGTTGCACACTAATGCTGAGTGTGACCTTAACAAGAAGATACCTCACAGTGACCTCATCACCTTTTAACGGAATCTAGAGACATAGAGAATTGTCTCCAGCCACTGCGGTGCCAGCTATGATCACTCCCACTGCTTCATGGTGGGCAAATTCTATATCACTGGCCTCAAACTCCTCACTATGTAGCTATAAATGACCTTGTGTTACCCAGGAGAACACATTGCTCAAATCCTCCTTTGTCTGGCTGCAATGAAGAGGGCTGGAAGAGAGACAGCCAGTCCCTCAGGATCAAACTGCTGGTAGCAATAAGGTCCAGCATATCTGCCCCTAGCAGGATGATCTCCAAGGTAGACATCCTAGTGTGAGACCTGATTCTGCCACCTCACAAGTGACATGACCTCGGCTAAACTCTTTGCAAATGTAGTAGGAGAAAATGCCTTCCCCACCTCACAGGGCAGCTGTCCATATCACAGAAGGAATGAAGAGGAGGATTTTGTTCTCTTAGTAGCAAGGCAATGGCCAGGGTCGTGGTTTACTAATACATGCTTGCCTAGCATGCATGAGATCCCCAGGGTTCAATTCCTAACACCAATAATAATAAGAAATTAAAATAAATGATTAGAGCCAGGCATGGTGGCACACGCCTTTAATCACAGCACTGGGGAGACAGAGGAGGATCAACATGAGTTCGAGGCCACCCTGAGACTACATAGTGAATTCCAGGTCAGCCTGGGCTAGAGCGAGATCCTACCTCAAAAAAAAAAAAAAAAAAAAAAAAAAAAAAAGAATTTAAATAGAAAAGAAAAGAAGAAGAGAAGAGAAGAGAAGAGAAGAGAAGAGAGAGAGAGAAGAGAAGAGAAGAGAAGAGAAGAGAAGAGAAGGAAAGGAAAGGAAAGGAAAGGAAAGGAAAGGAAAGGAAAGAAAAAGAAAAAGAAAAAGAAAAAGAAAAAGAAAAAGAAAGAAAGAAAGAAAGAAAGAAAGAAGGGGCAGGGGATGCTGGCACTCCTAGGCAATGACTAGCTAGACCTTTTGACCCTCCTCACACCCTCACCATTGCTACAACACACACACACCACACGAGAGAGAGGAGAGCTCACCTGGCAACAACTAGAAATTGGATTTCCTTGGTAGCAATAAGGTCCAGCATATCTGCCCCTAGCAGGATGATCTCCAAGGTAGACATCCTAGTGTGAGACCTGATTCTGCCACCTCACAAGTGACATGACCTCGGCTAAACTCTTTGCAAATGTAGTAGGAGAAAATGCCTTCCCCACCTCACAGGGCAGCTGTCCATATCACAGAAGGAATGAAGAGGAGGATTTTGTTCTCTTAGTAGCAAGGCAATGGCCAGGGTCGTGGTTTACTAATACATGCTTGCCTAGCATGCATGAGATCCCCAGGGTTCAATTCCTAACACCAATAATAATAAGAAATTAAAATAAATGATTAGAGCCAGGCATGGTGGCACACGCCTTTAATCACAGCACTGGGGAGACAGAGGAGGATCAACATGAGTTCGAGGCCACCCTGAGACTACTTAGTGAATTCCAGGTCAGCCTGGGCTAGAGTGAAACCCTGCCTCAAAAAAACAAAAAAAAGGGGGGAGCTGGAGAGATGGCTTAGTGGTGAAGAGGAAGGGTGTGCCCTTGGCAGAGTTGGAGGGCTGGTTTCCCTAAGAAGTGAGGGAGGCTCATGGAAGTGCTTTTCTGGAAGACCAGAGGAATAGGAAGTTATGACCCCCGAATGATTCTGAGTCCCCAAGCTATATGACACCTCTACTGTTACCACCCAAAACCCCAGATACAAACTCTTTGGTTCATTTCTCCTAACTCCTAACTTCTCTTTTTTTTTTTTTTTTTTTTCTTTCTTTTTTTTGTGTGTGTGTGTGTGTTTGTTTGTTTTTCGAGGTAGGGTCTCACTCTAGCCCAGGCTGACCTGGAATTCACCATGTAGTCTCAGGGTGGCCTTGAACTCATTGTGATCCTCCTACCTCTGCCTCCCAAGTGCTGGAATTTAAGGCATGAGCAACCATGCCAGGCCCTAACTTCTCTTAGAGACAGTTAAGGGACTGTGAAGGGACCCAGGCAAGCTAATTATAGAGCTTTAACATGGTGTGGGAGAGGACAATAATTGCACAGTGAAATCCTCCCAGGGGACTGCAGGGTTTGTGGGCAGAGGCCCTGAAAGGGACTACTCACCCAAAATATCACCCTAGCACAGAACAGCCTCCCCACATCCCCAGAGCCACATGCTTGATAGTGCAGGAAAGCCGTGGTAAGCCTCCAGGGAGGCTCCTCTCCCCTCTGCTATGATTCAACCATCCCACCCTCCCCCCCGCCCAGCACACTCACACAGAGTTCCACAATGCCAAGAAATAAATCCACTGGCCTCCAAAACAAGGCCTCTAGGAGTAAAAAGGGAGAAGAGATAGGATCAGGGAATCTCCCCGGGGGAGTTAAGGGAAGTATCAAGTCCCCACTGGAAGCAGCTCTGCTGGACCCGGCGTTCCTTACAGCGTTCGCTCATCCAGGTGGCAGCAGCACCTCCGAGCCTGGCCCTGGCCCCTTAGCCTTGAACCCCGGCAACAGGCCCCCAGGAGCTGTTTCTAAGATTGTGACACACCCTCCACCCAAGAGCCTCTGGGCACCTCGGTGCCTCTGGCAGGTCCTAAGACTTCAGGCGCTGCTTCTGGAACGCCCCCACCTTCTCTGATAGCACACAACCTAAACACCACCCCTCGTATTCCCACCCACATTTGCTACGAACCAGGACCTTGAAGAAGGCGGGCCTGGAGGTTGCCAGGGTAACGCTAGGAGAGAGGCACCCCTGGCAGGAAGACAGTTACCAGGGAGACCAGGACAGTGGGCGGGGACCCAAGCAAGGGTTGGCACGTTCAGGGATAAGCAAGGATTGTTTGTTTATTTGCTTGTTGCGGTTTTGTTTTTGTTTTTGAGACAGCTGTGTGTCCCAGGCTGACCTCAAACACTGCTTCAGCCTTCGGGAGGTTTGGACTGCAGGCGTGTGTCACCACCCCAGCATGCAAAGATCTTAATGCCTGGTTCTCTCCAAACTCCCTTTGTATAAAGCTGCCAGGGCTGTCTCCTCAGGACGATGTCTGGGGAAGCTGGGGAAGCTCAGAGAAACCAGGTTAGTCTCTTCAGTAGGAGTCTAAGGGGAGCTAGCCTAGGGGACTCGAGGAAAGAGGCAAATCTAGGGAGAGTGGAGAAGGGCCAAGGCTTACTTGCATTTGAAACGGAATTTTTCTTAGTCTGGGGATGTAGCTCAGTGGTACAGAGTTTTTTGCCGACCACACACTCTACCCCTGGGTTCCATCCCTTGTAGAGAGGCATTGGGGAAGTGGTCTTTCCAGAGCTAGAAGCCGAAGAGTAGTGTGAAAACCACTGTGCTGGCATTTCATATCATGCCACGAGATGGCAGTCTTGTCCACTTATTGAATTACATGTAGTCCTAGAACTAGAGAACCAGAGTGGTTCTGTCATAAATTGTTCCTGCCATGCCAGCGTTTGGCACACACAGCAAGCCCTTATGGACACCATACACCATTCCATTTCCCACACTCGTGTTGACCAGATCTGCTCAGTAAGATACATTCATTCTCTTTTTCGTTTGTTTGATTTTTGGTTTTTCGAGGTAAGGTCTCTCTCTAGTCCAGGCTGACCTGGAATTCACTCTGTAGTCTCAGGGTGGCCTCGAACTCATGGCGATCCTCCTACTTCTGCCTCCCAAGTGCTGGGTTAAAGGCGTGCGCCACCGCTCCCGGCTCTCGTTTGTTTTGTTTTTGAGACAGCGTTTCTCCAGGCTGGAACTCACTTTGTAGTCCCATGCAGGGGTACTTCAAACCCCTACCTCAACCTTCATGAGTGCTAGAATTAAAGGTATGAGCCACCATACCTGGCTTTTTTCATTCCTTATTCAAAGCAGTTGAGGAATGCTTTTGTTAAAAAAAAAAAAAAGAAGAAGAAGAAGAAGAAGTTCTAAACTTGTGGTCGCGCACTGGGGAGGCAGTGATGGTCCACGCCTTTAATCCCAGCACTTGTGAGGCAGAGGTAGGAGGATCACTGTGAGTTCAAGGCCACCCTGAGACTACATAGTGAATTCCAGCTAGAGTGAGATTCTACCTCAAAAAAAAAAGAAAGAAAGAAAGAAAGAAAGAAATCTTTGGGCTGGAGGGATGGCTTAGCGGTTAAGGCATTTGTCTGCAAAGGCAAAGGACCCAGGTTTGATTCTCCAGGACCAATGTTAACCAGATGCATAAGGGGGCGCACATGTCTGGACTTCGTTTGCAGTGGCTGGAGGCCCTGGCGTGCCAATTCTCTCTCTCTCTCCCTCTCCCTCTTTCTCTGTCAAATAAATAAATAAATAAATAAACAAACAAACAAACAAAAATAAAATATTTTTAAAAAGCTTTAAAGAAAAGTTCCCCCTAGGTCTCAAAGTGTGAATGTTATAAACTGAATAGCACAATTAGAATGATTTGCTAGGTGTTTAATCCTCACAACATTATGAACGAGGTGTAACACTGTTATCCCCATCTTACCAATGAGGAGTCCAAGGTGTAAAGAAGTTTAATAACTTATCCACACTCACACAGTCAGCAAAGGACTGTTGCTGGGACTTGAAACCTAGTTCTGCTGAGATTCCACGGTTAGGAAAGCACTTCTGGATGTGTATCTAAAATGTGAAGCCGGGCGTGGTGGCGCACGCCTTTAGTCCCAGCACTCTGGAGGCAGAGGTAGGAGGACTGCCTTGAGTTCGAGGCCACCCTGAGAGGACATAGTGAATTCCAGATCAGCCTGGGCTAGCGCGAGACCCTACCTCGAAAAGCAAATAATAATAATAATAATAATAAAATGTGGTCTAGACTGAGATCCAAAAGAGTAAATTGGGGCTGGAGAGACGGCTTAGCAGTTAAGCGCTTGCCTGTGAAGGCTAAGGACCCAGGTTTGAGGCTCGATTCCCCAGGACCCACGTTAGCCAGATGCACGAGGGGGCACACGCATCTGGAGTTCATTTGCAGTGGCTGGAGGCTCTGGCGCACCCATTCTTTCTCTCTCTCTGCCGCTCTCTGCCTCTTTCTCTTTCTGTCTGTTACTGTCAAAATAAATACATAAAAATAAACAAAAAAAATTTTAAGAAGAGTAAATTGACTATGAGATGTGTCAAGTAGGAGTTGGGTGACAGGGCTCAAGCCTGATTCTTGTACAAGCTAAGCACACACTTCCCCACCGAGCTGCTGCCCCAGCTGGAGAGTTGTTTCAGGAAGAATCAAAAGCTTATGCGAAAGATTCAGACATGGGCAAGAGGGTTAGACTGGGATGCAGCGTCAGCGTCCAGGTATACATTCTGAATGACTGTCACTCACTAACTGAAGTCTGTGGGATCTGGCACATCTCAGAAGAGAGTTCTACTCAATCTGTGGTGTTTAAGGTGCCTTGGGTCACCCATATGGACATAGGCAAGAGTGTCTGGTCTGGTACTACTGACTTACTGTCTTGTTGGGTTTGTATATTCTCAGAGGAAAGGAGCCAAGTCTTACTATCTTTGCATTTCATTTTATCTCCATTCCTTCCCCTAGTTACTTGTTTAATAAAGTAGTGAAAGCTGGGGAACCGTCTCTAAAAAGAGGCAAAAGGAGGAAGTTACACCGTCTCAATTTTGCTGAGGAAATGACATAGAGAAACTAACTTTTTTGTTTGTTTGTTTGTTTTTATTTTTTGAGGTAGGGTCTCAGTGTAGCCCAGAGTGACCTGGAATTCACTGGGTAGTCTCAAGGTGGCCTCAAACTCATGGCAATCCTCCTACCTCTGCCTCCGGAGTGCTGGGATTCAAGGCGTGCACCACGATGTCTGTCCATCTTTAAGGACTGGACAAAGCACAGTGCATAGTAAAGTAAAGGCAGTCACTGCTCTGGGTGATCAGAAAAAGAACCAGTTGGGCGTGGTGATGCTCTCCTTTAATCCCAACACTCAAGAGGCAGAAGTAGGAGGACATCTTGTCAGCCTGGGCTACAGTGAGACCCTACCTTGAAAGAAAAAAGCAGAAGCCGGGCGTGGTGGCACACACCTTTAATTCCAGCACTCAGGAGGCGGAGGTAGGAGGATTGCCATGAGTTCGAGGCCATCCTGAGAATACAGTGAATTCCAGGTCAGCCTGGGCTAGAGTGAGACCCTACCTCGAAAAGAAAAAAAAAAAAAAAAGAATCAAGATAAAGTCCATGAACGCCTCTATCTTGAAGACATTTATTGACTGATTACCATGTAATCCTCACTAGTTGAGGTAAGTATTGTGATCCCGATATTATAAAGACATTTGAGGGGCTGGAGAGATGGCTTAGTGGTTAAAGAGCTTTTCTGCGAAGCTTAAGCCAGGTTCGATTCTCCAGTACCCACAGAAGCCAGATGCATAAAGTGACACATGCATCTGGAGTTTGTTTGCAGTGCCTAGAGGCCCTGGTGTGCCCATTCTTTCTCTATCTGCCTTTCTTCTCTCCCCCTCTCTCTCTGAAACAAATAAATATTTTTTTTAAAAAAGAAAGAAATTTGATGAGGAGTGAAGACACAGCTCCATGGAAAAGTGCTTGCCTCACATGCACACAACCCTGGCTTCCATTCCCAACAAAGAAAAAAAAAAAAGAACGAAAGAAGGGAACGTTCAAAGAAAAAAAAAGAGGGGGAGAGAAAGGAGGAAGAAAGAAAGGATGGAAGAAAGAGCTTAATGAGGTACTAGGAATTCCTGAGTATTTCTGCATGCAAAGCAAAGGAGTTAACCAGCTATTTCAGTTTATTGTTCCATTCTGTTGCCATTTCAGTTCCTGCTCCCCACAGGAACAGACCACTCATTTAAAGCCTCCTAACCTCTACCCGACTATCTCCCTCACACCTGGACCCTGAGAGTTTCCCTCCTTCCACTCCCAACTGTTCATATACTTATGCCAAACCAACGTGAAGATAATTCATTAGGTTCTAATCTTTAGGTTTCCAAACACCATTCTACCCTGGCCTGAGAATCCCAGTAGTGACATTTATACATGCTGTTCAATACACATTTTGTGTGACAGGAAATAAACAGAATCTAATCCCCCAAACACTTTCAATTTGCCTAGGGATCTCCAGAGATTTGGGATCATGAAATAAGCCAGTAGGCTGATTGTGGTGGGGCACTCATTTAATCCCAGCACTTGGGAGGCAGAAGTAGGAGAATCACCGTGAGTTCAAGGCCACCCTTAGAGTACATAGGGAATTCCAGGTCAACCTGGGCTAGAGGGAGACCCTACCTAAAAAAACAAACCAACAAAGATCACTCATCTCTGTGCTCTATTTCCTTGCTGTTAGACTTATGTGACCAGCTCCTGCCGCCATGACTTTGCTGTCATGATGCATTGTGTGACCTGGAACTGTAAACTGAAATAAACTCTTCCTCCCTTAAAAAGAAGAGATAGGGCCTGGAGGGATGGCTTAGCGGTTAAGGCGTTTGTCTGCAAAGCCAAAGGATCCCAGGTTCAATTCCCTAGGACCCATGTTAGCCAGATGCACAAGGGGGCACATACATCTGGATTTTGTTTACAGTGGCTGGAGGCCCTGGTGTGCCCATTCTCTCTCTCTCTCCCTCTTTCTGTCAAATAAAAATAATAATAATAAAACGTTTTTTTTTAAAAAAAAGAAGAGATAGCCGGGCAGGTGTGGTGGCACACACCTTTAATCCCAGCACTGGGGAGGCAGAGGTAGGAGAATCAACGTGAGTTGGAGGGCACCCTGAGAATACATAGTGAATTCCAGGTCAGCCTGGGCTAGAGTGAGACCTTACCTTGAACTCCCCGCCCCCCAAAAAATAGATAAACCAGGAAAGCTGGGTGTGGTGGTGCCTGTGACCCTAACAGGAAGGAGGGTCACTATGAGTTTGAGGCCAGTCTGTGCTAGATAGTGTATGAAAAGACAGAGGGAGGGAGGGAGGCAAAAGGAAGAGGTAACAATTGTGGAACTTGAGCACCTTCAGAGCATTTCATCCTTTGGCACATTTTAGCCCATCCTGTCCTTCGGCTGTGCTTGGGGGTCACACCTGCAGACTAGGGCTGGTTTCTCCCCTTGCAACTTCGTGTCTCCAGCTCAGGCATCTGAGGGATACCACTCTCCCTTCCTTATCCCTGTGACTTCAAACCCTTGCTCAAGCATCTACTTCGCTGCAGATAAAGCCAGAAGCTGGAATCCAGGGGTTCGGATTAATTTTTTTTTTTTTTTTTTTTTTGCAAGCACAGTGGCTGCCAGTCCTGTCCGCCTCCTGGGTGGTCTTCGCCCCCCAAGGCCTCCAGCTCCCACTTTTTCCAGCCTGCTTACTCCCTTTACTCCACTAAAGCTCAATTTCAAGCTCACAGCTTTCCCAGGTGTAAGTGTTCTCATCTCAGAACTTTCCACACCTCCCAAAGTTCCCCAATCTCCCTGTCTCAGGTCAGCCTGATGTCACACTCCATGGCTCTTTTAGGCATCATCTCTGGGATACCACTGGAAGCTGGGGTTCCCATCTCCACCTCTTCCCCTGGCATTTTTCTGTGTTCCCAACAAGGGCTCCTTCTTCCCCCCCCCGCCCCCCCCCCGTCATCCCCTACATCGGCCTCTTCAGGGGCTCCCTGGGTATCTCTCAATCTCTGTCCCTCCCTCTGGCTTTCCCAGGCTATGGCTCTCCGTCAGTTCTTCTGGATCACGTCCATCCATCCATCTCTCTGAGCCTCATTTCTTTCAGTGGGTTCTGTAGACCACAGTCTCTCTCTGACTATACCTCTTTCGGTGCACTCTCCCTATCTCCACTCCAACTCTCCCACTAGTTGACTCGGTCTTTTTCCTTCTCTGCTCGGGCTTTCTGGCTAAGTCTCTCTCCTGTGTCTTGGACCCCCCACCCCACCCCCCACTCTTTTCCCTCTTTTGTCTTTCTCTCTCTCTCTCTCCTCTTTCTATCTGGATCTCGCAGGGTCTGCCTCTTCCCCCCACTCCCACCCCTACCCATCTCTCAGTCCGTCCTTGGTCCCCCGGACCCTGACAGTCCCTCTCTGCCTCCCCCTCCCCCTCGTCTCCCAGTCTCTTCATCTTTCTCGGGGCCCGTGCTCGCTCGCTCGCTCTCTCTCTCTCCCTCTCTCTCTTCCTCGGCTCTCTCCGGCTCCCTCTCGCCTCGGATGACAGCGCTACCTCTTTTGTTGGCTCCGCAGCCAATCGCGGCCGCTGACGACACGGGGGCCGGGGCTATAAAGGGCCTGGCCCGGGCTCGGGCCCCCCCAGCCGCCCGCCCCGGCCGCCCGCCCGCCCCGCCCGCGCGCCCGCCGCCCCCGGCCCCCCGGCCCCCCCTCGGCCGGGCAGCCCCCAATCCCGCGCCGCCCGGACCCCCTCCTCCTCCTCCTCCTCCCTCCCTCCTCCTCCTCCCTCCGGCCCCTCCCCGCGGGACTCCGGCGTCCCCGCCCCCCAGTCCTCCTCCCCTCCCCTCCAGCATGGTGCTCGCGGCCCCGCTGCTGCTGGGCTTCCTGCTCCTCGCCCTGGAGCTGCGGCCCCGGGGGGAGGCGGCCGAGGGCCCCGCGGCGGCGGCGGCGGCCGGGGCCGGGGCCGGGGCCGGGGCCGGGGCCGGGGGGGAGCGTTCGGAGCGGCCGGCCCCGTCCGCGGCGCCCGAGCCGGACGGCTGCCCCGTGTGCGTGTGGCGGCAGCACAGCCGCGAGCTGCGCCTGGAGAGCATCAAGTCGCAGATCCTGAGCAAACTGCGGCTCAAGGAGGCGCCCAACATCAGCCGCGAGGTGGTGAAGCAGCTGCTGCCCAAGGCGCCGCCGCTGCAGCAGATCCTGGACCTGCACGACTTCCAGGGCGACGCGCTGCAGCCCGAGGACTTCCTGGAGGAGGACGAGTACCACGCCACCACCGAGACGGTCATCAGCATGGCCCAGGAGAGTAAGTGTGCGGCCGGGTGCGAGCGCTGCGCGCGGGGCGGTGCGCTGCGCTGCGCTGCGGGCTCCGCTCGGGGAAGGACGCCTCCCGCCGGCCCGCGGGGCGCTCCCGGCTCCCCCGGCCAGCGAGCCTTTCCTGCAAAAACTTGACGGGTTGGGGAGCCAGGCCCACTTCACGGAACTTTTACGAGAGGTGAACATGGGCAGCGGAGCTGTGTGCACGCCCCACTCGGGAGCTGGGCAAACCGGGCGGGCTGGGGAACTGCCTTCTAACCCCGGGGGTGAGAGAGTCCGGGGAAACGGGAGCCCGCAGCCCAGGGGACCCAACGGCGACGACTTTCTCCCGAAGCGCTGGGTGGGAGCGTCTGGATGGAGGACTGACTCGGGAGGCGCCGGGACCCCCGCAGCCCGGACGGGCCGCTGTGTGGTTCCCTTGCTGCACCGACGCCGGCACCAGCTCCCCGACGCGCCCACCGGGCTGCGTAGCACTGGTCTGGAATAGGGTCCCAGAACCCTGGGTCCCTCTCAGCAGCCCAGTTGGCACCCTTTACGTCGTGAGCCTAGGTCTCGCCTGGAGTCTCCTAAAGGGCCAGAAAAGCGGAGTCTTCCCGGTACCGAAGGAGCTTACAGAACTCAACTTCATTGCGCTTGAGGCTTAAGGACTATGATTTGTTCGCTCAAACCTTAGTTTTTCAGCCCCTTATTCACTCGCCCTACTCGCAGCTGAGCTAAGTAGCCAGAGGAAGACCCCAGGAGAAAGAAGTAGATGGGGGAGTGGGGGAACCCAGGCATCCGAGCCCCTGGTCAAACGGACTCTGAACATGTTAATAGACATGAGCTGCTTTGAAATTTTATGGCCTGGAAAATCCAGGCCAATACTACCACCCCCACAGCCTGCTCTCCCGAGGGTCAGGTGACTCTCCCCCCTCCCCCACTGTGTCCCCCCCAACTCCAGAGAACCAGGCTCTCTCTATTCCCTAGTGACTACCCCCCCCCCCGTTGGTTTTATGGCTCTGAACAGAAGAAGGGGGAGACTGGTTTATTGGCAGATGGGTCATAAAAAGCTTGGGGCTGAGGGGCGTCCTAGCAGCCCACCCCCATGGTAGAAGCCCAGGAACCCAGGTGTGCATCTGGAATGCTGAATGCCTGACACTGCCATCCAGTTTCTGCAGAACTCAACTCCACAGTTCTTGGGCTGTAAAGAAAACTCAAAGAATCAGGAAACTGAGTGGGTGCCCATGTATGTGAAGGCATGGAGATCTGGTCTTGGGTTCCTATGGTTTCCTTCCCCTCAAAAGACTTCTACTTGTGGAAGCCAGGATTAGTCTGAGATTGACGGAATGCAGGCATGGAGCTAGGGATTCTAGAAAGCAGTTGTAGAAGGGATTATGACCTAGAGTTGGCTGGAAGATGAAGGGTACAGCGAGAAAAGATACTGTATGCAGTCTGTGTGCTATAAAGTGTGTCAGGATTTCCAGGATGAGTGCCCCACTGTGGCCTTCCCCTTGCCCCTCACTGTCCCTAGCATCGCTTAACCATGAGCTTTGAGCCCCGAATTAGCTATGGTATTGGTGATGGCAGGAAGTGAAGGGACTCTGCATGCATACATTGGGCAGTGCAGGTTAAGCCTAAGGGGTGGGGGTGGGGAGCAGCAGCGGATGAAGTTAGGGTCTCACCCTAACTTCCACTCTAATTCCACCCTAAGACTTGGGTAACTAGGGAATTAGGTTTCTAACCAGGTATTGTACTTCCCCTTTAAGAGTCTAGCAGCGACCTTAAGAGAGGGAGGGGGAGTAGTGGGGAGGGGAGGGAGAGAGAGAGGGGAAAAGGAAAAAGAGACTTTTATAGTCTAATCCCCAGGGACCCGCTTTAATAAGAGACTTGTGCTCTGCTAATCGGGGGAGGTGTTTGTCAGCAGAGATGGCCTCTGCTCCCCTCCCCCTGCCTCCCCTCCCCCAGTCAACCCTGGACCCCAGCCCCCACCTCTCCTAGGCTGCTCTGCCTGCCCTAGTTCGCTCTACCCTCTCACTCTCCCACCCCAGCCTTCATCCTGGGAACCCAGCCCCCTGCCCTTCTGGGAGCCAAGCCCAGCCCCTCAGTTTGTCTCTCCGGTGCACTCCAAGAGGCCCCTGCCCTCTCAGCCCAACCTCCTGCCCCTAGGCCTTCCAGCCTGGGTTGGGAGAGGGTGTGTAGTTGGGGGGGGGGGGAAGCAGTGAGCAGGGAGGGGGTTGGGCCTTTGCTGAAAATAGTGCAATGACCTCTCTCCCCCACCAGCACCGCCTACTAAACCTGACCTGCTGCCTGCCACCAACCAAATCAATCCAACACAGATGTGGCCCCTTCCCCTCCCCACCAGAGCTGGGCGTGCGTGTGTGTGTGTGTGTGTGTGTGTGTGTGTGTGTGTGTGTTGGGGGCTCAAGCCATTTCCCTCTGTAGCTCTACCTGCTCTCCTTTGTTCCCTCTGTACTCTCACCTCCTCTTTACCCTACTAGGTTTGGTTCCCTCCTACCTCATTTAACCCCCACCCACTCCTTTTATCTGTATCTCCGTGTTTGTGAATTCCCCCGAGCATTTCTTCTCCCCTTACTCTGATCTTCCTACTTGTTCCATTCCCCTGATTATGTTTTCCAACCTACCTTCATTGTATCTGTCCTCATTCTTACTTCATTATCTCCAACCTCTCCCCAGATTCTTCCCCTTTCCCTCCATCCTCTCTTAGTACCATCAATTGTCCCCATATATGTATGTGGATTCCCTGGAGTGGAGATGGAGGAACCCTTGTCTGAAGGAACCAGACTTAAGAGGGATGTGCCACTCCCCTAGGTCAGCTTTAGTAGTGGAATAAAATGTAAAAACTTCAAACATTTCTTGAGAAGCCACTAGTTTTACATTGATTTAATGCTTAGCACTCCTCTTGAGAATTACCTGTATCACACTGAAAAGTTTTGTGGGTGAGGTAAGATGTTGGTAGCAAGTTAGTCAATGGTTAAATCCACTTTGGTTGTAGCTAAAGAAGACAGGAGGAACTCTGCCTCCTGCCGGCTGTAATTTAAGATGGGATGTCCATTCAGTGTATTTATTGAGTACTGTTTGGTACTATAGGAGGCACAATGCAGTGTCAACAGGTGTCAGCCCTCAAAGAGATGAGTAGCTAATGAGAAGGAACAGACACCACCAGCCCAGCATGGAATCCCAGCTACTTGGGAAGCTGAGGCAGGACAATTGAAAGGTCTAAAGAGTAAGTTCACGGCCATCCCAGACAACTTAGTGAGACCTTGTTTCAAAATAAAAAGAGGGCTGGGGATGTGTTTCAGTGGAGGAGTGCTTGCTTAGAAAGTGTGAATTCCTGGATTTGATCCTCAGCTACACACACACACACACACTGCAGTTAGGCATGGTATACCATGGAGACTTTTGTTTTCCATTCCTGATATAATATTTTCCCTAGCTGGGTGTGGTGGTGCACACCTTTAATCCCAGCACTTGGGAGGCAGAAGTAGGTAGAGCGCCGTGAGTTTTAGGCCATCCTGAGACTGCATAGTGAATTCCTGGTCAGCCTGGACTAGAGTGAAACCCTACCTCAAAAAACCAAAAAAAAAAAAAAAACAAAAAAACTACTCTCTGAATTTCCATTCCACAATTCCTACTCCACGGACGGACGCTCAAACCAGCCAGTAGGTGCCTGGGAGAACTATCAGAACACTGGGTCACAACACTGGAAGGGAAAAGGTGCTATGGAAGGACCTTATCTATCATGTTCTCATATCTGAAGATCAATAAGCACTTTCTTCCCCACCTTGTTTGGAGGGTGCTCCTTCTCCTGTGGTGGGGGATAGAGAACAGGAGATAAGTCCTTCGTGATTATGCAGAATGTGAGGCTTACATGGCTCTAGAAAAGCTCATTCCCGATTCTACCTATCTAAAGTGACAGTCATGCCTGTCTAAAGGAAACATGATTACGGGTATTCCCAATTCATTTGACATTGGGAAGAGCCAAGCATGGTGGTACGTTCATGCAATTCTAGCACCAGGGAAGCTAAGTGGGAGGATTGCTGAGGTGAGGCCAGCAAGAGCTACATAGCAAAGCTCAAGGACAGCCTGGAGTACACAGTGAAACCTTGTCTCAAAACAACAAAAACCAAGAGATCAGAAATGAGAGGAGCTGGAATGGAAGCACAGGGATACATTGAGAACAACCTTTAAACCCAAAAAGGGTCCATTTATGGTCTTAAACAAAGGAACATAACCAAAATGTAAAGTTCATTGAAATGTTGAACATTTGTAGATTTATCGGCACTGGACTGATCAAAGGAAGCATAGGGGAGAAAAGACGACTGAGTAGAGATGATGATGATGTGCAAAGTATTTCTGACGTTTTCTCAAAAGCTGAGACACTTGAGACATGAGAGGTGGTGATGATAAGGAAACATCTCAGGAAACTTGTTAAGAGAATGAGGAGCCTGATACATAGGAAGTGCTTAGCTGGTAGGTGCTGTCAGAGTTCTGGCTTACTTTGAGATAAGTTTAGCCCACACTCATCTCTCTGGACCCTGGGTTATTTACTCTAAGACCACCTTTTTTTTTTCCCAAGAGGGGAGGGGTGTGCTTGGTTTTCTTCACCTGTTTATTAGATAAACCAGAACCAAACTGGAGCAGAAGTGGGGTGGGTGACCTGACAGCAGGTGTGATAAGAGACATGGCTTCCATGAGGAACAGTAGTCAGAAAGAGCCCCAAGCCCAGGGAGATGTTGAGGGAAGTGAAAAATGCAAGTGGAAGGATGGAAGGAGACTTCCTTGGTGACTATCTCTTGCCAGAGGGGACCTATGCCATTAGGAGAAATGGGCAGGGGAATGGGTGTTGATCAGTAAGTCTTGGCAGAGCCATCATCCCAGAGATGAGAGTTTTGAGTACCAGAGATGGTCAACATGATAGGCAGAGGGAGGCCTGGCACATACCTTTAATCCCAGTACCCAGGAGGCAAAGGCAAGAGGATCACTGTGAGTTCCAGGCCACCCTGAGACTACATAGTGAATTCCAGGTCAGCCTGGGCCACAGTGAGACCCTACCTCAGAAAACAAAACAAACAAAAAAAGGTAGAGGGTAAAGAAGAGCTGGAAAACAGGCTTAGAAGACCCTACTAAGGTCTCCCAGGGCTGCTGAACCCCTTCACAAATACCCTTTGCTGATACTTTGCCCCCTTCTCTCTCATCAGCGGACCCTGCAGTGCAGACAGATGGCAGCCCTCTCTGTTGCCATTTCCACTTCAGCCCCAAGGTGATGTTCACAAAGGTACTAAAGGCCCAGCTGTGGGTGTACCTTCGGCCTGTGCCTCGCCCGGCCACAGTCTACCTGCAGATCTTGCGACTGAAACCCCTAACTGGGGAAGGGACCTCAGGGGGAGGGGGTGGAGGCCGGCGTCACATCCGTATCCGTTCACTCAAGATTGAGCTACACTCACGATCCGGCCACTGGCAGAGCATCGACTTCAAGCAAGTGCTACACAGCTGGTTCCGCCAGCCACAGAGCAACTGGGGCATCGAGATCAACGCCTTTGATCCCAGTGGCACAGACCTGGCTGTCACCTCCCTGGGGCCAGGAGCTGAGGGGCTGGTGAGCAGGGGGCCTGGCATGGTGGTGGATTTGTGTGACCTGGCCCTGAGGAGGTGGGGTGGGTAGATAAAGTAGGAAGGTATTATTCAGTTCTCTCTCTAGGGCCAGGAGCTAAATGCAGAGGAGTTGGGGCTGGGGTAGCAATTATCACTTTGTAGGGATTCAAACCAAGCAACAGCTCAAAGCGGATCTGGGGTGGTGTAAATTAATGGGAGATCTGTAGGAACAAAATCTGGCCCTTGTCTGGGTATGGTGGTGAATGTCTATAATCCCAGTGTGAGGATCAGGACTTTATAAGATTGTCCTTGGCTATACAGCAAGTTTGGGGCCAGCCTGGCCTACATGAAACATTGTCTCGAAAAAAACAAACAGAGCTGGTTGTGATGGCTCATGCTTTTAAACCCAGCACTGGGAAGCTGAGGTAGGTAGGATCACCATGAGTTTGAGGCTAGGATATGCTAGTGTGAAACCCTGCGTCCCCTGGCCCTTGATGAGGTTCTAAACCAAAGGTCACCAGAAAAGGAAGACAGAGTTGAAAGTTATGGCTAAATGGCAAGAGAAGGAAGTAGGAGATGAGGTCTGGGGGGTGGAAGCAATGGAAAAGTGGTGATGTCAATGGCTTCTGTTCTGATGCCACTGTTGAGAACTGTTCAGGGCGATGTCACATCTCTTTCCCCTCTCCCTGGCCCTCAGCATCCTTTCATGGAGCTTCGAGTCCTAGAGAATACAAAACGGTCCCGGCGGAACCTAGGCCTGGATTGTGATGAGCATTCAAGCGAGTCCCGCTGCTGCCGATACCCCCTCACAGTGGACTTTGAGGCTTTTGGCTGGGACTGGATCATCGCACCTAAACGCTACAAGGCCAACTACTGCTCCGGCCAGTGCGAGTACATGTTCATGCAAAAGTATCCACACACCCACTTGGTGCAACAGGCCAACCCAAGAGGCTCTGCTGGGCCCTGCTGCACCCCTACCAAGATGTCCCCAATCAACATGCTCTACTTCAATGACAAGCAGCAGATTATCTACGGCAAGATCCCTGGCATGGTGGTGGATCGCTGTGGCTGCTCCTAAGGTGGGGGACAGTGGATGCCTCCCTCACAGACCCTACCCCAAGAACCCAAGCCCTGGCCCCCACTCCCCCAAGCCCTAGAGCTCCCTCCACCTCTTCCCACAAACATCACACCTTGTTCCCTGACCAAGAAGTGTGCAATACAACAGAGGGAGGCAGGTGGAGATGGAGAGGTGAGGGGTTGGGGGAAAGGAAGGACATGGTTAGGGTAGAATGTATCTGAGATTTGCAGGTAGGAAGGTTCAGCAAGAAGTCGGAGATGTAGAGACAGGAAAATGGAAGGAGAGACGAGGAACAGAGCAGCACTGAGAAGGCAAAGGAATAGAGAGGTAGAAGAGAGGAGACTAAGCAGAGACAAACACTGAGAGAGACTGAAATGGAGTAATAAATGAGAGCCCCACCCCAAGCCTCCTTTTTTCCACCAGCAAGGTGAGAGGCTTGGCATAGTTTGGGGAGTTCCCCTGACTACTCAGTAGTAGTAGATAAAAAAAAAAAAAAAAAAAAAATCCATTCTTAGCTTCTCCCCTCTCCCTCCAACAGTGACCAGGGGAAGTTAAATGAGGACAGGGGCAAAGTAAGGATTTGGGAATTTTTTTAATTTATTTATTTATTGTGACTTTTCATTTTTTTGGTATTTGGCTTTACTGGAATAGGAGGGCCCCTGCCCACTATGCTCCATTTGTCCCTTATTCCCCAAACCCTATTCTTCCCCAGTACCCACCTACTTAATTAAGCACTTGTATAAAGCCTCCAGGGCTGGGAAAGGGAGTAAAGGGCAAGAGGGCTGATGCATGTTAAGTTTCTATCCCATAATCACACTTCTTGAGCCAAATGGGTTGAACTGAGTGGTCATGGAAACAGTTAAGTTAGGATTTAAGAGCTGGGGGAAGGGGAGCCCTCAACATCCAGGATCTATGAGAGCCACTAAGCTAACCCTCAGGCCTACCTTCATAGTATTATTTAGGCAGAGGGTTCAGCCTGCTTATACCCAAATTCCCCTCAGCCAACAGACCAAAGAGCCTGTGGAATGTCCCTGCTCCCAGCCTCTATCTTCAGGTCAATAAAGAGTAGAAGTCCCAGAGTCCCCCACATCTGGGAAGGTGATGGGTCAAGAAAGCACCGAGGCTGAAGGTTACAGGGCATTTGAATCCAAATCACTGCCCTGGGCTAGGGAAATACAGCCAGCAGACCAAGGTGGAAGGGATTCTGGAGGGGGACAGTTTAGTCCCCCTACCCCAAAGCTCAGGGTAGAAGGAGGGAGAACAAGGGAGCAGAGTGTCTATAATTTTTATTTTTGGAATATAGCAGTACCTAGCAGCAGGGAGGGGACAATATAATGGGGAAAAGCATATGACAAGGCCAGTTACAGCAGAGGATGGGGACTCCCTGGTTTGGAAAACTAGGAAGCAGGCAGAGACTACTTGCCACTTCCAAATCACTAGCATTCTTCCCACAATCCTGACCAACCCTCCTCTGGACTCAACTGCGCCTCAGTTTCTACCCCTTCATGGAATGAGAAATAGCAGCACCAGCCACAGCCAAGAGATGAATTCTGAGCACTTACCACGGGCACTTTATGGACATAAAATACCTCTCGCTGTGGAACTAGATAACCAGGGCACCAGACTGGTGGTGAAGAGATGTGAGGCTTAAAGAAGTCACAGGTATCAGAGTACAAGTTCCCCTTCTGCATTCCAGCTGGTCAGTGCCTAAAGGAGCTAAGAATCTCCACACCCTATCCATACCTCACCAGTGGTCTCTTGGCTCTAGACAAGAGTCTAGAGAATGGAGAGGGGGTACCTACAGCAAAATGATCATACTAAGTAGAGCAGTTCTGGTCTGGTACAAACAGTACTGAAGCAAAGCCTGAGCTGGTGAACAGACCAGGAAGGTTGGTTCTTCATGAGAGCATGTCTCTCCCACTGCGACCAGACCACCAAAGGGACAAAGGTATGCAGTTATCCTAGGGAAGGTGATGTCGGTGAGCTCTAGCATCTTACTTCTACTCACAGTGAGAAAATAAGGTGTTTCTGGAGAGGGAAATAGGCAGGGGCTGTCAAGCTTTCCACCTCATCTCCCATACAGCACCTAGGCTAACCCCAGGCCTCTTCTCTGTGACCCTGTTCCTCATTCTTCTTTCTGCCCCAATCTTGGAGAAAAAGACATTTGACCATCAACACCAATCACATTCCCTTGGTGGAAGAGGAACAGAAAGATGAAGAGAAGATGTTTCCCTTCAAGGTCAAATGCCTCCTGATCTTGAAAAAGGTGGGGGTTGGGCAATGAGGCATCAGGTACCTTTTCTCTAGAGAGCTGGGGCATTCAATTTGTGGGACCCTTAAATATTGCCCCTTTATTAACAAGCAGAGACCTTTGCAAGGGGGAGGAGTTCTCTTTATAAATCTATGAATTGAAGTCACAGTCCCAGTCCTCTTATACCCTAAGAAATACCTAAGAGGAATAAAAAGGCTGAGGACACAGCCAGCAATTCAATGGGAGCTGGCACCTCCTCGCCCACCTTCTGTGTGTGGACCTGGCCAGTGCCCCTCTGAACAGATCATTAGTGTAATTCTTGTTTTGTGTATTTGTTACATCGTGTGCGTGGTTGTTAAGAATGTTTGAGGAGTATGGGGCTGAAAAGGGCACTGGAATCCCAAGAAAGGACTTCTTCACTGAGATCAAGGCTTCCTGGAAGGAACCATTGCAAAAAGGCCATCAGGCAAGTTTTCAAGTTATGTGACAGAGGGCAAAGATGGCCATAGGGTGCTCTGAGTTTTGGGATGGTCACATGACACAATCCAGCACTTGAACCTGAAAAAATTAAAATAAAAGCAAAGAGTTTAGAATTCAGTAATAAACTCTTCTCCCTAATCAAGCACCCCATTTATATCTGGGAGACCAGGAACTGAAGAGGCTCTGAGAGAGGAAACTTTGCTTTAGGACTAAGAAGATGAGATCCTTGGAGCAAGAGAGAAAGCACTAAGGGTGTGTGGGATGAGGGTTGGGACGCAGTTGAAGGGTGGGAAAAGGAGGGGTTTACAATTCTCTGTAGTAGATAGAAAACAGTTTCAAAGATTACAAAAAACATTCCACAGCCTCCACAGAGAAAATCTAAATATTCTCTTGAAACAATCCAGCTACTGACTGTAATATTCAGCAATCCCTAATCCTAGGACTGCCCCAGCAGTGTTGTCAAAACAAGATGACAGATAAGCATCTCAATGTTCCCATTCACCTACAGCACAATTCCCAAAGAGTAGCAAGAGAATCTTGACTGAGTAACCCTGAGGATTCAATGTGATACCATGCTTTCTCTATACTCCAATCATCAGTTGTATCAATAGACTGCGAACAGGTGAGGTTGAAACTGGATGAGCATTAAAAGTATTGTATCTTCTCCCAAGGGAAGGAACTGTTTTATCTAGCTATGTTCCTAACTTTTGGTCTGAGCCAAAAATGGGTTTTCTCCTGCTCATCTGTATTGAGAAGATATTCAGAAGAAACTAGGATGTCTTTTAAGTAACTCTTCCTTTTTCCTAAACCAGGGCCTCCTGTTACTCTTGACCAGTTTGTGCATGTAAGGGGCAAGTCAGCTTTCTTGCCAATGAGCTAGGGTTAAAGGAACAACTGGGACTCTTCCCCATCTCCAGCCACCGCCCCCAACAACTACATGAGGCAGTGTATTCATACATTTTCTTCATTCATTCATCCTCTAGTTGGAAACTTCTCAGGGAAAAAAAATCCAATTATGATAAATCTTAAATTTATTCAGTAAATTTAAGAGGTAATATTTATTAAATGACTATGCAAACTGCAGTGTGCAGACTATACTAAATACATAATACACAGCAACTTTTCATAACGTGGTTCCTTGATAAGTTTGGAAAAAGTCATTGATTAACTCACTTCCCCCCTCCATTTGTCTCAGAGCTAGTGTAGTAAAAAAAGGAATTAAACCTAGGCAATTAACATTAATCTAGTTTATTCTATTATGGTGATCTGAGAGGTGAAAAACTACAGAGACAACAGAGGAAAAAATGAGAATGTCAGGGGAAGACCTTGTGTTCAAAGGGTCTACAAAAGTGTGAAGTTTTTAATTATCAATCCATTTGGAAGGAAAAACAAGAGTATGGAAACAAGTAAGTTAGGGCCCAGGATGCAGCTTAATTGGCCAAGTGCTCTAGCAAGCACAAAACCCTGGATTTGATCCCTAGTTCCACATGAAATCTAATGTGTCATATTCCTGGAATCCTGGCACTCAGACACTCAAAGTAGAGGTAGGAGGATCGAGAATTCAAGAACATCCCCTGGATATATAACAGGTTCAAAGCCAGCCTATGCTACAAGAGATCTTGTCTAAAACAGGGAGGGATACACTGGAGGATTTCACTAAACAGAAATAAGCATTGACTGTCAGAGGCCTCACAGAAAAATTTTAGGCCAGGCATAGTGGCACATACCTTTAATCCTACCACTCAGAAGGCTGAGGTAGGAGGATCACTGAGTTCAAGGCCAGCATGGGTTAGAGGAAGACCCTATCTTGAAAAACCAAAAAAGAAAAAAAAGTTACAGTATGGAGAACAAAAATTATCCTAGAAAAAGGGGCGTGGTGGCAGAGGTAGGAGGATTGCTGTGAGTTCGAGGGCAGCTTGAGACCAATCCAGGTCAGCCTGGGCTGCAGTGAGACCCTACTTCAAAAAACAAACAAAAAGAAATTATCCTACAAAACCATGAAAAGGTATAGATTTACAGCCAGAGGAAATTCCCACCACAGCTTTTACATTAAGAACTTCCAGGTATGTAGGGATGTCATAACTTCAGAACAAGGAAAAACTAGGTAAGAGTCAAGCTAACGCCATCTGGATGCTGGATCAGCTATAGGATAGAAACTGGGGGACAAAAAGTACTTGGGTTCCAGATACAGAATTAAAAGCCTGGATATCTATTCACAGGTATCTGGACTTTTGACATTGCAACATGATTACATCATCTACAAACAGGCTGGGGCCATATTCATAGCCACCACAGGATCCATATAGCCCATTGGTCACAAGTTGGATCCACCAGTATGGACAAACAATGGACTTACTGTTAAGGCAAAATTAGTACCACCTATGGTGGCTTCACAACTATAATCTTAGCACTCAGGCTGAGGATCACTCAAACTCAAGGTCAGCCTGGGCTACAGTGAGACCTTGCCTAAAAAAAAAAAAAAAAGCAAAAAATCAAAAGCCCTAACTAAATTAGTAAAAAAACACAGGCATCCTGAATTATTCATACTGTGAAGTATGTATGGGACGACTGTGATGAAAACAGATGGAAGAGGGTTTGTTAAAGTCTTTTAGCAAAAGTATGATTTTTTAGAAGGTTAATCAAAACAAAATATTAGTGGCTGGGAAGATGGCTTGATGGTTAAAGGTACTTGCTTATAAAGCCTGCTCACCCAGGTTCAGTACCCACAGAAAGCCAGATGCACAAAGTGGTGCATGCATCTGGAGTTCCTTCGCAATGCAAGAGGTTCTGGTGTACCCATTCTCCTTTCTCTCTTTGCTGAAAATAAATAAAAATTAAAAATAAAATATTTGGGGAAAGTGAACTGAGTGAAGATGATTTGGCTTGAAGAGAATCTTAGCTGTAGTACTATGCAAGTCTACAATCCCAACATTCAGTAGGCTGAGACAAGAGGATGGCTGCGAGTTACAAAGCCACCTGCACTACATAGTGAGACAAAGAAAAACAAAGAGGAAGGGAATATCAGGGTAAGAGAATCCTAGGTAGTAAGGATGAATATGAGTATGGAAGGTTATGGAGGATTTAGAAAGTGAAGACTTCTGAAGGAACTTCACTGCTCTATATTTATTTATTTTTGCTTTTCAAGGCAGGGTGTCTGCCTCCTGAGTGCTGGAATTAAAGGCATGCACCACCATGCCTGGCCCTCTTTTTTTAAAGCATTCTGAGGTAGGGATCCTTACTGAACTGTCATATAAAACACATTCTTGCTGGGCATGGTGGCTCACGCCTTTACCAGCACTCAGGAGGCAGAGGTAGGAAGGTCTCTGTGAGTTTGAGGCCACCCTGAGACTCCTTAGTGAATTCCAGGTCAGCCTGGGCTAGAGTGAGACCCTACCTTGAAAAACCAACAAAAAACATTCTCTTTGGTTGCTGGAGATCAGAGTCTGAAGTAAAGAAAGGGAAGCTGATGAGAGGTCCCAATCATATGGGTTATTTGGTTAAGGAGGTGACAAAAGTTTAACTAACTTTCCCATTTGTTCAGTTCCCAAGTCACTAAGGGGACAAAATTCACAACAAATGGGCAATCTTTGGATCAGCTCTCCACAACAGTTTTTCTGCCCTTCTTTTACCAACCAAAAATTGCAGAAATAATGAGCTGCTGCTGCATTTCTTTCTCTCTCTCTTTCTTTCTTTTTTTTTTTTTTTGGTAGCCCAGCCTGGCCTCAAAATGTCCCATAAGTGGTGGGATCACAGGTATGTGTCACTGTTGACTGACAGTAAGAGTCCTAATATGAGAAAGATTAAACAAACCATGGGCCTAGGAATGTGGCTGAGTGGTTAAAGGCACTTTGCTTGCAAAAGTCTGCTGGCCTGGGTTAAGCCCAGTTTCAAATCTCCAGTACCCGTGTAAAGCCAGAGGTTCAAAGTAGTGCATGTATTTGGAGTGCCTGCTTGGGGAAGCCAAGCCTTTTCTCAGTAGGGAGGTTCAGTAAGGAAAATGAACTTTAATAATAAAGAAATATTATCACCAAAACTACAACAGTACACTTCTGCAACAAAGTAGGACTAACTAACATGGAGCTTGACTACAGTAGAAGCAGGACTGGGAACACAGCTCCATGGAACAATGCTTGCCTATGGATCTGTGTTTAACTCTCCCTCAAGCCCCTCTCCCCTCCTGCCCCTGACAAAAACCAACATCTAAACTGGACATGATGGTGGCACATGACTTTAATCCCAGCACTTGAGAGACAGAGGTAGAAGGATTTCCGTAAGTTCTAAGCCACCCTGAGACTACACAGTGAATTTCAGGTTAGCCTGGACTAAAGTGAGGCTCTACCTAAAAGAAAAAAAAAAAAAAAATCCAACATCTAGATTCACTGCTTATATTCCAAATGATCTAGACAACAATATTATCATCTCTGACACCCTCTCTCATGTTTTCAATTCCCTCTACTCCTTTTTATTTGATTATCCAGACAACCTATCTTCTTGAGCTGCATGACCAACAATGTCCACACATCCAGACTTGTGTTAGAATCAGAGTGTACCATGTCAGCTTATCCTGGGAAACAGGGCCTTCCTTCTATGAACGCTATTTTATCCAATAAAGCTTCATCAGCTCAAAGTATGCTACAGTCATTAGCCCTGATATTTATTCCTCTTGGATCTCCTACGTTTCCTCTGTTTTACCTCCACTGAGGCACTCAAATATTCTATTTGTTTATCTATTTGAGAGAGATTGGACATGTAAGGGCCTCTAGGCATTGCAAATAAACTCCAGATGCATGCATCTGGGTTATGTGTGTTCTGGGGTATCAAACCTGAATCGTTCAGCTTCGCAGACAAGCATCTTAACTGCTAAGCCATCTCTCCAGCCTTCTTCTTCTTTTTTTTTTTTAAATATGTATTTATTTGAGAGACAATGGGCGTGCCAGGGCCTCCAGCCACTGCAAATGAACTCCAGACGCATGTGCCCCTTGTACATCTGGCTTAACTGGGTCCTGGAGAGTCGAAGCAGGATCCTTTGGCTTTGTAGGCCAACGCCTTAACAGCTAAGCCATCTCTCTAGCCCTCACTTAAATATTCTACATCAAAGATTCAGGGAAACATGGCTTCTTCTGAGAAGATAGAATAAATAAGCTAAAAGGTAGACTCCATCCTCTTCCTTATGTTCTTTTTATAGGGTAAAGGAATCATGGCTAATTTCTCCTAATATTTGCCCCTGACACTCCTGATCTCTGGTCTCATCTGGCTCCAACAGCTCAAAGGAGCAACTAATAAAACACATATTCTATTTTCTATTTTTTATTAACAACCAAAATAATTAAAAACAAAAACACAACCTTAAAGGTAGAACATCAGTAAAGTCAAACTGCTGCTGGAGTTCACGGATGTACCTGAGGTACATGCTTTCTCACTGCGAGGCAGGATATAAGCACGTAACTGCATTTAGGTATATATATATGTATGTATGTGTGTGTGTATATATATATATATATATATATCCCTATATATAGATCAGTTGATCTATATATATATCTCCAAGAAGAATCAGAAGTGGAAACCACTGGGGAACAGAAAACACCAACAACTTTTCATCATGCAATCCCAAAGCGCTCTGCTCTTTTCCTCTTCTTTGCCTATAAAGAAAGCACAAAAAGAAAAAAGTTAATTATGAAACAATGATAGACTAAGCTTCTGGCTACTGTAATACAAACTCACATGAACTGTCACAAGGTCCAAGAAGGCATATTCAAAGCTTTAAGCCAGAGACTCCGTTGCTGAATTGGCTAGTTATCCAGCCACAGCTAGGGAGAGTTAGTGAGAACGGAAGGTGACAAGGAAAGAAGCTAAGGGCAGCTAGGAGAGACTGAGAAGAGAAGAGTGGCAGAAATTGGAAAGATTTCCTGAAGAAGGGTGGTTTGGTCTTCTAATTAGTGGGAAGACAGGAGATTTTAGAGGACAAAGGGTTAACCTACACTAGATGTGGAGGTGGTAAGAATGCAGTCAGGATGAGCCTCACTCCTCCAACCCAAAGAAGCCAGTACATCTTCAATGCCAAAAGGATACATTGGAGGGATGGTGTGTGCAGGAAAGACCTTGTTATTGTCGTCTAAAAGAAGGCAGAATTTGGAGAATTTGGAGAAAGCACAGTATCACAGGAGATTTTTTTCCTTTTGCAAGTGACTTAAAACAAAACAAAAAACAAAAAATCTGTGTACATTCTCACTTCAACCACTGCCCAGCAAAAATGGAACCTTGCCAGGCATGGTGGCACATGCTTTTAATCCCAGCACTTGGGAGGTAGAGGTAGGAAGATAGCTGTGAGTTCAAGGCCAACCCGGGCTAGAATGAAACACTACATCAAAACAACAATAAAAAAACCAGGGGCTGGACAGATGGCTTAGTGGTTAAGGTGCTCATCTGTTAAGCATAATGATCCAGGTTTGATTCCCAAATACCTAGATAAGCCAGCCTCACAAGGTGTCACATGCATCTGGAATTCATTTGCAGTGGCTGGAGGCCCTGGTGTGCCCATTCTCTCTCTCTCAAATAAAATTCTTTAAAAAAAAAAAAAAAAAAAAACCCTGGGGACTGAAGAGATAGATGTCTCAATGGTTAAAGGCACTTGCTTGCAAAGCCCAATGGCCTGGTTTCAATTACCCAGTACCCACATAAAGGCAGATACACAATGGGACATGCATCTGGAGTTCATCTGCAGTGGCAGGAGACCCTGGTGCACCCATATTTTCTCTTAATTAAAAAAAAAAAAATATCTGGGCATGGTGGCACGCCTTTAATCCCAGCACTCAGGAGGCAGAGGTAGCCCACTCTGGGACTACATCAATTCCAGGTCAGCCTGGGCTTGAGCAAGACCCTACCTTACAAAAAATTAACAAGTAAAAATCAATACTCAAGCATTCTAAGTACCTCTGTGTCCTCTGTGGCTCCAGTTCCAGCTGAACTTGTGACTATGCCAAATCGTTCCTTCCTTTTCTTCAACTTCTCATCATCTTCTGACTGTTCCAGAACAACAACAAAAACAAAAAAATAGTTGAAATAAGCTAGTTTCTATAAAATTTACAGGAATTAAATTGTAATTTATTGGTTACAATATACAAGCCAAGAACCAAGGATCACACTAACACAAAAGGCAAATAAAAAACTGAATAATGGGCTGGAGAGATGGCTCAGTGATTAATGGAGCTTGCTTGTGAAGCCTGAACATCACAGATCAAATGCCCAGTACCCACATAGAGCCAGATGCACAAGGTGGCAAATGCATCTGGAGTTTATTTGCAGTGGCTGGAGGCTCTTTTGACCATTTGTCTCTCATTCTCTCTCTCTCTGCTTGCAAATAATAAATAAATAAAGGTTTAGATCATTCTTATATATATTGTTAGAACAAGTTATTCTAAAAAGCAAACCTAACCTCTGAATTGTGTATTCTAGCTGACTATTTGGAGATGTGATCTCTTTTCCTACCACACTCCTGTCATAATGTCACTGGTCATGATGTGATGTAGTCAGGAGAAATGGGGGATCCTTGACACTAAGCTATTTGGACTTTCAGTCCCTAAAACTATGAATTAAGGAAGTTATTTAGCCTCAGGTATTTTATTATAGTAACAAAAACAGTTATCGAGCTAAAGAGATGGCTTAGCAGTTAAGGTGTTTGCTTGTGATGCCAAAGGATCCAGGTTTGATTCCACAGGAATGGAACATAAGCCAGATGCACAAGGTGGTGCATGCATCTGGAGTTCAACTACGGCAGCTAGAAAGCCCTGGTGCACCCATTCTCTCTATCTGCCTCTTTATCACTCTCAAGTATATAATAAAATATTATTAATACAGTTAATACATAATGTTATACTGAGAATGACTAAACTTAAATTTTGTTTTTTTTTTTTTTTGAAGTAGGGTCTCACTCTAACCCAGACTGACCTAGAATTCACTATGTAGTCTCAGGGTGGCCTTTGAACTCACAGAGATCCTCCTAACCTCTGCCTCCTGAGTGCTGGGATTAAAGGTGTGTGCCACCATGCCCAGAAAAACTTAAATTTTAAATTAAGGTCCTAATACTACTCTACAAATAGCAAAAATGCCAGGCATTGAGGTGAATTGTGGTGGGTGTAATGCCAACACTTAGGAGGTAGGAAGTTTATGAAGTCCAGGTCAGCCTGAGCAACATAGCAAGACCTTGTGTCTCATAAAACTAATATAACAAAAACAAAAATATACCCCCCATAACGAATGCCCCATATTGAAAAAGCATAAGAAACACATAGAACAAATTTCTTTAGTTCAAGCCCACTCTGGGACTACATCAATTCAATTTGGCAGTAAGCTGGTCATGGCAATCGATGATGGTGCACACTTTTAATCCTAGCATCTGGGAGGCAGAGGTAGGAGGACTGCCCTAAATTTTAGGTTAGCCTGGAGCTACAGAGTGAATTCCAGGTCAGCCTGGGCTGGAATGTGACCCTGCCTCAGGGAAAAAAAAAAAAAAAAAAGCCGGGCATGGTGGCGCACGCCTTTAATCCCAGCACTCGGGAGGCAGAGGTAGGAGGATCGCCGTGAGTTTGAGGCCACCCTGAGACTCCATAGTGAATTCCAGGTCAGCCTGGGCTAGAGTGAGACCCTACCTCGAAAAACCAAAAAAAAAAAAAAAAAAAAAGCAAGCAAGCTAGACGTGTTGGTGTGCATCTTTAATCTCAACACCGGGGAAGTTGAAGTAGGTGCGTCACCATGAGTTCCAAGCTAGCCTAGGCTACAGAATAAGTAGGCCAGCCTGGGTTACAGTGAGAATCTGCCTTAAAAAAAAAAAAAAAAAAAAAGAACACTGGCAGCACAGAGCTGCTACGAAAACATGATATTCCACTAAAGAAAAAAAGGTGGGTAGAAGATCTTCATCCTTATTTCTAGAAATGTGTTGCAGAAAGAGCTGTAAATTTGCTTATCTAGCAGAATCCAAGCCTTTGAGCAGTAGTAAATGACTTTAAATAAGGCAAGGTAAGTTAGAGGAGCAGTTATTGTCTCAGAGAGATGCTCTGAGTATTAGTATTGCCCAAGCACTCGTAAGATTCCTATCTGCCATGTAACTGGGGAGAATGCTGAGTAGATTTCAGCTTACAGTGGGTTGGAGCTGGTTACTCTCTCACATCTATTTTAAAAACCTGAACTACAGCCAAGCATGGGCACACATGCTGAGTACTATCTCATCTCAGTCTTTGACTCATTCAATTTATTTTCTCCCTTTTACTGCTGTACTTCTTTCTAGAGCGTAGGAAGGGAATTAAAGCTTGGCAACTATAAAACAGTGACGAATTCTACACCCTAGTTATTTCAATAGAAGATAGTACAACAACCATTGCCAATTGAATTTTTCCACCTTTTTTATTATAACCATCAGCAAATCTATTGTGTACACTCAAGTCATACAATCTAAACTACTGACAGTGCTAAGCCAGGTTCTAAGAAAAAGGAACGTGTTCTTATCCTTGATCACAAAGTAAGATGAAATAGTAGTAGAATAATTAACATAAGTACTTTCTATGTGTTTGGTAATGTGGAGTTCTTTACACATAATATTTACTTCTTATAGTAATTTTGTAAGAAGGTATTAAATTTCTTTCATAGTATGAAAACTGAGGCTTAGAAAGATTAAGTACCTTGCCCAAAGTCTTACAAACAGTAAATGGCAGAGGAAGAATTGGAACCCAAAGTACTTTACACAAGAACACACTTTTTTTTTTTTTTGAGGTAGGGTCTTGCTCTAGCCCAGGCTGACCTGGAATTCACTACGTGGTCTCAGGGGGTCCTTGAACTCAAGGTGATCCTCCTACCTCTGCCTCCCGAGTGCTGAGATTAAAGGCGTGTGTTACCATGCCAGGCTCAAGAACACACTTTTGAGGATTACAGCCTGGCCTGCTTCCTGTCTGAGCCTGCTGCTTTCCCAATCTTTCCCTGCAGTGTGACCAACCAGAAGCTCTCACTGGACCCACCCCAATGTCCTTGCTCTGCCCCTCATGATGGATTGTATCCTCTGACTCATGACCTAAAAATCAATCCTTCCTATGGCAGGTAGGGGACCCACTTTTCCCAACCTGTGTTATTTATTTAACATAAACATGTTGTGGTGGTTTTACTCTGATATCCCCATAAACTTATGTGTTCTGAATGCTTGATCCCCAGCTGATGGCAATTTGGGAATTGGAACCTTGTTGATGGTGTGTTGTTGGGGGTGGGTTTATGGGTGTTACGGCCAGCTCCCCTTGCCAGTGTTTGGCGCACAGTGTTTGCTGCCATTGTCCACCTGCTGTGGCAAGGTGATGTCCAGCCCCTGCTCATGCCACGGTTTTCCTGCTGTCATGAAGCTTCCCTTGAGACTGTAAGCCATAATAAACCCTTTCTTCCCCCAAGCTGCTTTTGGTCCAGTGCTTTGTGCCACAATGAGAAGGTAACTACAACACAGATTTTTGGACTATTAGTAGTAGCAAATACAGAAAGTGCTTAAATCCCAGGGGAGAAGGAGGGGTAGTGTTGGGGAGATGGTTTGGCAGTAGAGTTGCTTGCCTGCACAGCCTAAAGACCCAGGTTCGATTCCCCAGTACCCACGTAAGCCAAATACACAAGATGGTGCATGCATTAGGAGTTCGTTTGCAATGGCTAGAGGCCCTAGTGCTCCCATTCTCTATCTGCCTCTCTCTTTCTTTCTTTCTTTCTCTCAAATAAATAGTGCACCCATTCTCTTTAAAAAATATTTATTTATTTATTTGACAGAGAAAGACTCTGTCAGAGAGAGAGAGAGAGAGAATGGGCGTGCCAGGCCCTCCAGCCACTACAAATGAACTCCAGACGCGTGTGCCCCTTTGTGCATCTGGCTAACATGGGTCCTGGGGAATTGAACCTGGGGCCTTTGGCTTTGCAGGCAAACGCCTTAACTGCTAAGCCATCCCTCCAGCCCCCATTCTCTTTCTTTTCTCTTTTATAAATAATACTTTAAAACAAAGGGCTTCCAACAACAACAACAGAAAGTCCTATTATATTTTTGCTACTAGTTATGGGGAATATTGTTCTTGATTTTGGCCTTGCACTTCATATATAACTGAATGACCTAGAAGTCCTGATCTCCCTGCCTTCACCTCCAAATGCTAGGATTACAGGTACCCTCCAAGCTAATAGGTAGGGGTAGTCTTTTTCCTTGTTCATTATTTTGAAATGGGGAATAGGATTTTTTTTTTTTTTTGAAGTAGGGTCTAGTCCAGGCTGACTTGGAATTCACTATGTAGTCTCAGGCTTGCCTTGAACTCACATTGATCCTCCTACCTCTGACTCCCAAGTGCTGGGATTAAAGGCATGCGAGGCAAGCCTGAGACTACACAGTGAATTCCAGGTCAGCCTGAGCTACAGTAAGACCCTACCTCCAAAAACCAAAATAAAATAAAGTAGGAAGAATTGTGCGGAAGGTGATTTGCACCCATATATTAAAAAATAATAATAATAAGAGGACAAATCTGGCACAGTGGCTAGACATGCAGTACTTAAAAGACTCAACAAAGAGAACTGTCACACATCCGAGGCCACCCTGGACTGCGTACATAGTGAGATCCTGCCTCAAAAAGGAGGGGGGGAAGACAGGGGTAACAAGACAGTGACAAATTAAGACCGTCAACTTTTCTTTGGATGGGGGTTAAGGGTCTCGTTCTAGCCCAGGTTGACCTCAAACTCAGTCGATCCTCCTACCTCTGCCTCCC
This sequence comes from Dipus sagitta, assembly GCA_036346955.1. Classification (NCBI taxonomy): domain Eukaryota; kingdom Metazoa; phylum Chordata; class Mammalia; order Rodentia; family Dipodidae; genus Dipus; species Dipus sagitta. The sequence continues at coordinate 108,991,861 of CM070777.1, forward strand.
AAGTGCTGGGATTAAAGTTGTGCGCCACCACTGCCAGCCCTGTTTCATTTTTATATTTGGCAAATACTCATGTGATCAAGGTTGCTCCCAGATACAAATCACAAAAAACTACATAGGACTACCATATTCGAGGTATTAAATACATGTTAGGTGGTATCATTACTGTTTTGAGACAGGGCCCCATTCTGTAGCTCAAAATGGCCTTGAATTTCTGGCAATCCACCTGTCTCAGCCTCCCCTATGCTAAGACAACAGACATGTACCATTCACAGTTAAGTGGTTTTTTTTTTGTTTTTTTGTTTTGTTTTGTTTTTTGTCAGGCTGACCTGGAATTCACTATGTAGTCTCAGGGTGGCCTCAAACTCTCAGCAATCCTCCTAATTCTACCTCTGCTGGGATTAAAGACGTGCACCACCACGCCCTAGTTAAGTGTTATTTTTAATGCCCAATTCCTTCTGGTCCTTAAAGTTTGAAAAATTAACTATGCCAGTCACTCTTCTACATAAAAGGCAGACTCACCAAAGGGTGGTAAGTGTCAGATCCATTATAGGGCAACAAGGAAACTACTTTTGGCAGAAAGGGAAGTGAGTATTTGGACAGAAGACTTAACAGGATTAAAATATTGGGCATGTGGTAAGCACTTCTCTTAATGTTCATACGCATATATTAATGCTATTCTCACTTTTGGTTAGAGAACCTTCTCTTTTCAGATGGCAGTGACCTTGGGATGACTCAGAAGGCATCACAGTGCTGAGAAGAAGTGACAGAGGAGTGCTCAGCACTGAAATCTCTCTATCACACCTTCCAAGGCTCAGGGTCCATTGCGGAAGAGGTGGCAGAAAGAATGTAAGAGCCAAAGGAAGGGTAGAACTCCTTACAAAGTGCTCCTCCAGACACAATGGCCTTGATATCCATGACCTTGTAGTGCCTGACAGTACCTACACAAGACCATCATAATAGGAGGAAAAGATGACATCAAAATAAAAGACTGACTGAGAGGGGAAATGGGTATGATGGAGTGGAGTTTCAAAAGGGAAAGTGGGGGGAGGGAGGGAATTACCATGGGTTATTGTCTACAATTATGGAAGCTGTCAAAAAAATTAATTAGGACTGGAGAGATGGCTTAGCAGTTAAGTGCTTGCCTATGAAGCCTAAGGACCCTGGTTCGAGGCTAGATTCCCCAGGATCCATGTAAGCCTGATGCACAAGGTGGCGCATCTGGAGTTCATTTGCAGTGGCTTGAGGCCCTGGCGCGCCCGTTCTCTCTCTCTGCCTGTCACTCTCAAATAAATAAAAATTAAAAAAATTTAAAATGTAGCAGATTGTTGCTGATTAAAAATATTAAAAAATTAATTAATTAAATAATAAAAATATTGGGCATGGCAGAGTAGTAACAGGACAAAGCCACACCTAACAGTGTAGGCACTATTAACCGTCTTCTCTTACTAGGACCCTGAAAATCTAGCCTATCATGTTTTAATGACTTTTATTAACCCTAATGGTTAATGACTACAAAATCAGATATTTACAGAAAAGAATATCTTGAGATTGAGCAAAGATCATTCCTCTAGGTTCCTAAAGAACTGCCTTCACTGACTAATATAACCATTAATTTAAATAATTTTTTTTTTTGTCGTTTGTTTTTTCCAAGATAAGAGTCTTACTCTAGCCTAAGCTGGGCTGATCTATAACTCACTCTGTCATCTCAGGCTGGCCTCCAACTCACAGTGACCGCCCCCCCCCAACTCTGCTCCTGAGTGCTGGGATTAAAGGATTATGTCACCATGTCTGGCTTCAACTTTTTTTTGACATCCTTTTGCTTCAATCTCAAAAGTGTTGAGATTATGGATACATACTACCACACCATGCATAAATCAAAGTTTTCAATAATAGTGCAATAATAAATTTAATCATAAAATTAATTCGTATGTAGGCATTCAAATTATTAACTGAGTATCTTCATTAGGTCAAACACCATTCTGAGCTATGAGAATACAGACATGAAGACCCTTAACCTCTTAGGACTGATAAATTCACTATAGAGCTACTATAAATATATGTTATTGTTTTCTAAATTAGTGAACTATCAAGACCTGTGGAGAAGCTGGTCGTGGTGGCGCACACCTTTAATCCCAGCACTCAGGAGGCAGAGGTAGGAGGATCGCCGTGAGTTCGAGGCCACCATGAGACTACATAGTAAATTCCAGGTCAACCTGGGCCAGAGTGAGACCCTACCTCAAAAAAACAAAAAAGATGTGGAGAAATTTTCTTTCTGGTCCCTACATCCAAAAAATGTTGTGCTTGGGCTGGAGAAATGACTTAGTGGTTAAGGCACTTGCCTGTGAAGCCTAAGGACCAAGGTTCTACTTCCCAGTACCCACATAAGCCAGATGAACAAGGTGATGCATGTATCTTGAGCTCATTTGCAGTGGCTGGAGGACCTGGTGCACCCATTCTCTTTCTCACTCTCTATTAAATAAACAAATAAATATTTTTAAAAATGTTGTGTTTTTCATGAGTACCTTGCGAACTCTGTGAATCACTATAACCAGTGAAATAATGCACCCCTCTTTTGTTTTTATTGCTTTACTTGAGAGAGAGTGAGTATGGGTGCCATCAGGCATTGGAAGCAAGCACCATTAACCACTGAGCCATTTCTCCAGCCCTATACTCCCCCTCTTTCTACTACTAAAAAAAAAATCTGGAATAAAAAATGTGGCTTGCTTCTGGACAAGAAAAAAAAAATTTTTTTTTTTTTTTTAAATTTTCGAGGCAATGTCTTACTCTAGCGGAGGCTGACCTGGAATTCACTATGTAGTCTCAGGGTGGCCTCAAACTCACAATGATTCTCCTACCTCTGCCTCTGGAGTGCTAGGATTAAAGGTGTGCGCCACCACGCCCGGCTCTGCAAAATTTTTAAAAAATGCTTTTAATTTGATTTGATTTATTTATTTGAGAGAGAGAGAAAGAAATGGGTGCACCAGGGCCTCCAGCCACTGCAAATGAACTCCAGATGCACGTGCCCCTTTGTGCATCTAGCTTATGTGGGTACTGGGGAATCGAACCTGAGTCCTTTGGCTTTGCAGGCAAGCACCTTAACTGCTAAGCCATCTCTCCAGCCCTGCAAATTTTGTTTTTGATAAGTGATTTCTGGAGATCATTTGCAGCTCTCTCTCTCCTTGCACATATTTTTTTTTCAAGGTAGGGTCTTGCTCTAGCCTAGGCTGATCTGGAATTCACTGTGTAGTCTCAGGCTGACCTTGAACTCACAGCAACCCTCTAGCCTCTGCCTCCTAAGTGCTGGGATTAAAGCCATGCCTGGCACAAGCAAAACTTTTTTTACTTTTATTTTAGAGTGACACAGAGACAGAGAGAGAATTGGTGTGCCAGGTCCTCAGCCATTACAACTGAACCCCAGACGCTTGTGCCACCCACATAGTGAGCATGTGTGGCCTTGCGCTCGCCTCACCATTGTGCATCTGGCTAACAGGGGATCTGGAGAGTCAAACATGGGTCCTTGGGCTTCACAGACAAGTACCTTAACTGTTAAGCCATCTCTCCAGCCCCACAAATATATATAAATGTTTTTCGAGGTAGGGTCTCATTCTATCTTAGGCTGACCTGGAATTCACTATGTAGTCTCAGGGTGGCCTCAAACTCTCAGCAATCCTCCTACCTCTGCCTCCTGAGTGCTGGGATTAAAGGCGTGTGCCACCATGCACAGCCCCCACAAATAAAGTTTTAAAAAATATTTTTATTCGCCAGGTATGGTGGTGCATGACTTTAATCTCAGTACTCAGGAGGCAGAGTTAGGAGGATCACCTTGAGTTCAAGGCCACCCTGAGACTACATAGTGAATTCCAAGTCAGCGCAGGCTAGAGCAAGACCTTATCTCAAAAAAAAGTATATATATGTATATATATAAAATATTAGAAAAGAAAGGCCAGGTCAAGTGCAATGGTGAATGGCTTTGAATGCTAGCTACTCAGAAGTCTGAGGCAGGAGGATTGTGAGTTTGAGAATGACATGTTCCGAGACCCTGTCTCAAAACTTTAAAAGGGGGTGGAGTATGTAGCTCATTGGTAAGGGTGCTTGCCTGACATGCTCAAGGCCTTGTGTTCAATCCATAATACATATGAGAAGACAGAGAAAAGGAAAGGGAGAGAGACAAAAGAAAAGAGGCCAAAAGGATTGAGTTGAGAGAAACATCTAATCTCAAGAAAGATCAAATACCAGAACTAGAGACAGGTGCTTAGAATGCGTGGTGATAGTTACAGTGTTGCTGCTAGTTCCTTACGAACTTATTCTTCCCTAAATGTAATTATTTTTAAAATATCTCAATGTTGCTAGGCTTGGTGCTTTAATCCCAGCACTCAGGAGGCTGAAGTACAAGAATCATCATGAACTTGAGGCCAGTCTGGGCTACATGATGGAAGTCTCAGGTCATAACAGTTTCCACTGCATAGTCACCATAGCCAGGAACCAAGTCTCAAGTGGAAGATCAGCTGCAACAATTGGCAGCTGAATATTACAGGTTTTATGTTTTGTTTAGAAGCAAGGTCACGCTGTAGTCCAGGCTGACCTGGAACTCACACTATAGCTCCAGGATGGCCTCAAATTCTTAGTGATCCTCCTACCTCAGTCTCCTAAGTGCTGGGATTAAAGGGCTGCATCTAACCTGGATCAGTCTAACCTTGAATATCACAGGTTTTTTAAAGCGAATGCCTCTTTGTTCCAGCAGATCAACAATATATCACTACATAAATGGGGGTTATAACTTTATTAAATTTCCAAACAGAACTTTTGTCTTCAAGAGTCACGTTCAAAAGAACATTTTTCAAAACTTACTAATTTTATCTTGAATACAATGAAGAATATTGCTCCCTGCTGGTACTGGGGCTATCTGCTTTGCCAAAAGTAGTCTAATTTGACATAATTAGCACCCCACGGGCTGTATGTTCAAAGCATTTACCATTTTAGGTCTTATTACTGGTGCCACTCTGGATCATAATAAGACTACAGAAACAAAACAGTGACCTGAAATGTAACCCAGGCACATTTAGAAATTCCGAACTCATGAAATTCTCAAGAACACAAAGGTATTCACTGAATTCAAATAAGAACCATCCTCATTCTTCTATAAAGAAACCAGATACTATTCCTAGTTGGTGGAACAACTCATTCACCCAACATTCCACTTAACATGCATGAGAACAAATTCCAGTTTAAAAGATTTAGCTGGAGATGAGGCTAGGTGTAAAGAGGTATTTCAGAGAAGCTTAGGTACTGTAATTTTTCCCTCAGAAGCCTTTTTTTGTTTTGTTTTGTTGTTTTGTTGGTTGGTGCTAGGGAGTGAACCCTCAAACGTGTTAGGCAAGTGCTCTACTACAAAGCTACACCCCAGTGCGAAGATGGTTATATTTTGCAAACGAAAAAATCCAGATAGCTGTACTCAGGCCAATCTGATTTTCCAAGAAAATTTACGTAATAAGGCAAGAAGGATGAGGAGCCTTCTAATCACTTACCTGAACCTCATGCCATAGGACTGAAGGCAGGATAAGGAGCATAGCCTGGGGGCATTTGGGAAATGGAAGATTAATGGCCACATAGCCTGGCCTGCCCTAAGGTAAAGGTTATGAGACACCCCAGGTTAAGTGAACTTCCAATTTCATACTCACATAAATGGCAACAACTGATAACTTTTCTCTCACAAACACTTCAATATTTGAATACACAGCTGTCACCTCCCTGCTCTAGCTCCTGACACCCACCTAACTTTGTTTATTCCTGAGCCTTTATACCAGCCAAACCACAGAGTATGGGGTGGTCTCAAAAACAAATGCATTCACCCTAGGTAGACTAAAGATAATGGGTCTAGCCTAGCAAAGAACGTGTCAGCTTAACAAATATGTGGTAAGGCAGTACTCTTAACAACATTCTTGACACATGTACACACTATTAATCATCTTTCCTTTACTTATCAGTCTCCAACTGTGAGGTCAGAATCAACTTTTTAGGGCTAGTTAGGGTACAAGAAACCCTAAAGCTACACTAGAATCAGAGCCCACCAAGCACAGTCTTTCCATCTTCACAGGATTTGAAAGGCCCAAACATAGCTCAGAACCAAATACTCTTCTCACTCACTGGCTCCTGTCACTTTTCTTTCAAAATCATGCTCTTTCCCCCAAACCTCCTTCACTGACCAATGGATTTTGTCTCAGTCTGGCTCTAGTTGACCTTAGGACAAAGCAAGAGGAAATAAAGGCTTTATACTTCAGATCCCAGGAAACCAAGGTCCTATTAAAAGTCCCCTTCCTTCCCTTAAAATTCAGAAGTCAACAGAGGGAAATAAAGCTTTTTTTATTTTTTGTTTTTTTTTTTTTTCAAGGTAGGGTCTCACTCTAGCCCAGGCTGACCTGGAATTCACTATGTAGTCTCAGGGTGGCCTTGAACTCATGGCAATCCTCCTACCTCTGCCTCCAGAGTGCTGGGATTAAAGGCCTGCACCACCACGCCCGGCTTCTTCTTCTTTTTTTTTTTTAAAGAGAAGGTAAATGCAAGCCTTCTGGCTTGTGAATATAAATGGTGATGTACACCTTTAATCCCAGCACTCTGGAGGCAGAGGTAGGAGGATCTCCTAAAAGTGTTCATTGCATGGGAGAGAGAGAGAAATCACTAGTCAAGATATTCAACAGTGGACACTGTAAGCCTTATATTTGGCCAGCCAGGCCAAATGAGCCAATAAGTGCAATCCTGACATGTCTGTCATGGTGGAATCAACTGCCCTCTAATTGGACTGGAGGCCCACTCCATGGGATGGAATACAACCATGATACTGAAAACTTAAAACAGGGGTAGTCATGAGCCCTAGGGGTGTAATGTCTGCTGTTGTCTGGCTAAATGTATATACTATGCTTATCAAACTGCCTAGTAAGCACTTCTCTTAATGTTCATACCCTTATATTAATGCTACTCTCACTTTTGGTAGAGAATGTTCTCTTTTCAGAAGGCAGTGACCTTGGGATGACTCAGAAGGCATCATGGTGCTGGAAAGAAGTGACCGGAGTGCTCAGTACTGCAATATCTCTATCACACCTTCCAAGGCTCAGGGTCTATTGCAGAAGAGGTGGCGGAAAGAATGTAAGAGCCAAAGGAAGGGTAGGACTCCTTACAACGTGCTCCTCCAGACATAAAATGGCTTGGATATCCATGACCTCACAGTGCCTGACACTACCTACACAAGACCATCGTAATAGGAGGAAAAAATCATGACATCAAAATAAAAGAGAGACTGATTGACATGGGAAGGGGATATGATGGAGAATGGAGTTTCAAAGGGGAAAGTGGGGGGAGGGAGGGTATAATAATGGAAGTTGTTAAGAAGAAAAAACCCAATAATAATAATAATAATAATAATAATAAATAAAAAAGTGAAGCCGGGCATGGAGGCTCACACCTTTAATCCCAGCACTCAAGAGGCAGAGGTAGAAGGATTGCCATGAGTTTGAGGGCACCCTGAGATTACATAATGAATTCCAGGTCAGCCTGAGCTAGAGCAAGACCCTGCCTCAAAAAAAAAAAAAAAAAAAAAAAACTGGGCTGGAGAGATTGCTTAGTGATTAAGGCATTTGCCTGCAAAGCCAAAGGATCCTGATTTGACTCTCCAGGACCCACATAAGCCAGATGCACAAGGGGGCACATACGTCTGGAGTTCGTCTGCAGTGGCTGGAGGCCCTGGCGCGCCCATTTTCTCTCTCCCAATCTCTGCCTCTTTCTCTCTCAAATAAATAAATTAAATTAAAATATTTCTTAAAAAGTGTTCATTGTAGGCAGGCATGGTGGCACACGTCTGGAGGAAAGCAGAGGTAGGAAGACTGCTGTTCAAGTTCAAGGCCACCATGAGACTACAATGTAAATTCCAGTCAGCCTGGGCTAGTGAAACCCTATCTCGAAGAAAATTTAAAAAAAGTGCTCATTGTATATCCCTAACATCTTGCCCATTTGTTCCCTTCATACATGGCTAATGAAGTATGTCTAGAAAATGAAGTATATTCATGCATAGTGGGAAAATAGGAAGACAAGTTAAGCAAAGAAAAATTCCACTCCCATTTAGTTAAAATTAGAATACATTTTTAAAAGCTCTGGGCAGAAGAGAAAACATTCCATTCTGCCTCTTTACTCTTTCAGATTCCTATAGCCAAGTGGTTCAACAGCAACTGAATGGCACACATAATGACATCATTGATTGGAACCATAATAGAAAGGAGAGAAGGTTGGGTGTGGGGAATGAGAAGGGAGGGAAGTGAAGATGTATTTGTGTTACAAACAAAAGGCAAGCTCTGTTCCTCAGCAGGGACAAATGAAGAACCAGATGACTGGATATACTGAGGTCAGAGTGGCCCCTATTGTTTCCTCTTTAAAAGCTCCTTTGCCACTCCCTCAAGGTTTGTTACTTTGGCCAGTGGAGGAAGAGCAGTTTGTTTGCATTTTAAAGAGGAAGAGAAGAAAAGTAAACTATATATATAATCATATAAGTCTCTTCTTAAATCACTAAAACTGATTTTCAAAATATTATGAATTTGGAGGGAAATATAGGTAGTTAATTTTTGTTGAGCCTTAAAATACACTAAGTAAACTGGGTGTTGTGACGCACACCTTTTAATCCCAGCACTCAGGAGGCAGAGGTAGGAGGATCAGGCCACCCTAAGACTATATAGTTAATTCTAGGTCCGCCTGAGCTAGCATGAGACCCTACCTCAGAAAACAAAAACAAAAACAAACAAACAAAAAGCAATCTTCAAGATTGTACAGATCTTCCTGAAATTCATCCTCAATGATTAACTACTTTTAAATGTTATTTCGACTATTTAGGTAGAACTTAATTTGTGGATTGAGGAGTTACCCCCTCAATTAAGCCCATCCTAAGATGAAAATAACGCATGCATTTAATAACCTCCCTACCAGACATCACAGTCTAGCATCAGAACACTATCCTTACCCTAGCCCTAGAGATCGAATGGAAGACTGGGATCTGCAACTTACTGTTGATGGCAAGTGTCTTAACATATTGCTAGCTCTAGAAAACAATGGTTTCTACTGAACACTCATTATCAATCATAAAGCTTTAAAAAATTGCTATGTTGAACTATTATAAGCTGGGAAATTCTTTTACATAAACCAACATTTCTTCTTTCTGGTAACCCAATTTTACAAATGTAATTTTTCATGTGGGAGAAACAGAATGAGAATGGGAGTGACAGGGCCTCTTGCCACCATGAACAAACTCTAGATGCACGCGCCACTTTGTGCATCTGGTTTTAAGTGGGCACTGAGAATCAAACCTAGGCTATAGGCTTTGCAGACAAGTGCCTTTAACCACTGAGTCATCTCTCCAGCTTTAAAATTCTTATTTATTTGAGAGAGAAAGAGGCAGACATAGAGAGTGAGTATGAGCACAACAGGGATTCCTGCCACTACAAATGAACTCCAGATGCATGTGCCACTTTTCCACTTTTGCTTTTTTTATTTTTATTTTTTGGTGGAACTCACAGTGATCCTTCTACTGCCTCCCAAGTGCTGGGATAAAAGGTGTGTGCTGCCATGCCCAGCTTGTTTTATGTAATTGTTTTGTTTTTCCAGGTAGGGTCTCACTCTAGCTCAGGCTAACCTGGAATTCACTATGTTGTAGCCTCAGGCTGGCCTTGAACTCACAGTGATATACCTACCTCTGCCTCTCAAGTGCTGGGATTAAAGATGTGTGCCACCACAGATGGCTTAATTGGTTTTTAATTGTTTTATTTATTTATTAGCAGGGAAAGAGAGAATGGGCATGCCAGCTCATAGTGCCACTGCAAACAAATTCCAGATGCATGTGCCACCTAGTGCATCTGGCTTTAATGTGGGTATTGGAGAACTGAACCCAGGTCGTTAGGCTTTGCAGGTAAACACCTTAGCCACTGAGTACTCTCCAGCCCAAAGGCGATTTCTTTTTTTAAAGATTTTAATTATTTTGAGAGGTAGAAACAGAGTGAGAGAATGGGTGTGCCAGGGCCTCTAGCCACTGCAAATGAACTCCAGACTCATGCAATACCCTATGCACCTGGCTTATATGGGTACTGGGGAATTGAACCTGGGTACCTAGGCTTCACAGGCAAATGCTTTACTGCTAAGCCATCACTCCACCCCAAAGGTCATCATTTCTAAACCCACAGGATGAGCTTTTGTCTACATACAAACCTTAATGCAAGACTTGGAACTGAAGAAGAATAAAACCACAAGTATTTCATTTATATCAAACAATAGAAGGGAATCATGAAATCAATCAGATCTTCCTTTCCAAAAGGGCATAAACTGAGATCTGCATTAAATCAGTCAAGCACAATATTTGGGTTGGGAAACACTTCTCTCCCTATGCTTGGACTGACATGACGTTTTAGAATTCTCAATGCTTTTTTTCTTTCTTTCTTTCTTTTGGTTTTTCAAGGTCTCACTCTAGCCCAGGCTGACCTGGTATTTATTCTGTAGTCTCAGGGTGGCCTCGAACTCATGGCGATCGTCCTACCTCTGCCTCCTGGTGCTGGGATTAAAGGTATGTGCCACCATACCCAGCTTCATTGATTTTTAAAAAATATTTTCTTTTCTTTATTTGCAAGCAGAGAGACTGAAGACAGACAGACAGAATGGGTACGCCAGGGCCTCCAGCCATTGCAAAAGGACTCCAGATCACTTTGTGCATCTGGCTTTAGTTACTGTGTTTTGTGAGGTCGGGTCTCACTCTATAGAAGGCTGACCTGGAATTCACTATGTAGTTTCAGGCTGGTCTTGAACTTATGTCAATCTTCCTACCTCTGCTCACTCTCTCAAATTAGCCTGTATCAGGGATGGAGAGATGGCTTAGCGGTTAAGGCATTTGCCTGCAAAGCCAAAGGACACTGGTTCGATTCCATAGGACACACGTAAGCCAGATGCACAAGGGTGCACATGCATCTGGAGTTTGTTTGCACTGGCTGGAGGCCCTGGTGTGCCCATTCTGTCTCTCAAATAAATAAAAATAAAAAAATAAAATACTTTTTAAAAATCAGCCTCTCTATCAGTTAACAGCTCTAAATCCAAACTTAATTCTTACTCCTTTCCTATGAGCCAAGTCCAGTCCTTCACCAACAGGATGACTTACACAAATACTACTTCTTTTTGGAAGAAAACTAACAGAGAAAGAAAAACATGCTGGTAACCAGTAAGAGCCAACCAGACAGATATTATTAAAGCATGTGCCACCACACCCAGATGATTTTTTAACTGTGAGTGTGTGTTTTTTTTAATTTACTCTATTTATTCTGGCTTATGTGGGTCCTGCTAACCCACCTCTGCAGGCCGAGATACACACACACACACACATCTTGAATGGGTACACCAGGGCCTCCAGCCACTGCAAATGAACTCCAGATGCATGTACCACCATGTGCACCTGGCTTACGTGGGACCTGGAGAATCGAACCTGGGTCCTTAGGCTTCACAGGCAAGCATCTTAACTGCTAAGCCATCTCTCCAGCCCCTGATTTTTATATTTTATTATTATTTATTTATTTGAGAGAGAGGAATATAGAGAGAAAAAGAGAATGGGCATACCAGGGCCTCTAGCCACTGCAAACGAACTCCAGAGGCATGCACCCCTTGTGTATCTGGCTTACATGGGTCCTGGGAGATCAAACTGGGGTCCTTAGGCTTTGCAGGTAAATGTCTTAACCACTAGGCCATTTTCCCGCCCTCCAGGACAATTTTAAAATTTTTTATATTTATCTGTTTATGAGAGAGAGAGGAGATAGAGAGGGAGGGGAGGAGAGGGAGAGAATGGGTATGTCAGGCCCTCCAGCTACTGCAAACGAACTCCAGACCCATGCATGTCCTTGTGCATCTGGCTTACATGGGTCCTAGGGAACTGAACCTGGGTCCTTTAGCTTTGCAGGCAAGTGCCTTAACAGCTAATCCATCTCTCCAACCCCAGGCCAAATTTTGTTTTTGTGACAAGTCTCCCTGTGGAGCACAGCCTGGCCTGGAACTCATGGCAATTATCCTACCTCAGCATTCCAAGAGATTATCCTGAGATTACAGGTTAAAGCAACTATACCTAGAAAAATTGATTTTGTCCCAACTTCCTTGGTATTTCAACAAATTTCAGTAACAATCTCCTTAAAAATAATATGGATCTATCATTTATCTCACTTAAAAATTTTTTTATTTCTATTTATTTACTTATTTGATAGAGAAAGGGGGGGGAGAGAATATGAATGGGTGTGCCACAGCCTCCAGCCACTGCAAACGAACTCCAGACACCTGTACCCCTTGTGCATCTGGCTAACATAGGTCCTAGAGAATTGAACCTGGGTCCTTTGGCTTTGCAGGCAAATGCCTTAACTGCTAAACCATCCCTCCGGCCCTTATCTCACTTTAAATTAGTTCATTTACAACCAATAAGAAAGGCTCATGACATGGTGAATTCACCATTATCAAGTTTAAATGTTGTGTATATATTCCTGATAACTCTGCTAATTTCTCTTCTGTTTTACAAGCCATACAGAAACAGATTCAGACCATGTCAGTCACTACTGTCCCATTCGAGGAACAGTTCTGGGAGAAAATCTCAGCCAGCTCATGCTCAGATGGTCCTTAGACAATCCAACTCCATCTACCTGGGTTCCCTCGAATGCTCCCCAAGGCCTAGAAGTCCACAAGAAGGAAAACCCTAAACCAGGCATGGTGGTAAGTGCCTTTAATCCCAGCACTCAGGAGGCAGAAGTAGGAAGATTGCCATGAGTTCAAGGCCACCCTGAGACTACATAGTGAATTTCAGGTCAGCCTGGGCTAGAGTGAGACCCTACCTTGAGAGGAAAACCCTAAAGGCAACCAGTTTTCTCTGTCTCCTTACTTTTATTCTTTCTCCCCAACATTGTTTCTTTTCTTCTTTTTTTGGTTTTTCAAGGTAAGGTTTTACTCTAGCCCAGGCTAACCTGGAATTCACTATGGAGTCTCAGAGTGGCCTCAAGCTCAGGGCCATTCTCCTACCTCTGTCTCCCAAGTGCTGGGATTAAAGGTGTGCGCCACTGTGCCCAGATTCCTCCCACCCCAACATTTTCTTCCAAGACTATCTTCCTACACTCCATCAATACACTTTTGAGGTCCTTTAGAATAGTACCCCTCTCTGGGAAAAACTCTCTAAATGCCGTATTTTTACACCTGTGTTCAGCCAAAGAAGTTCAAGATCTGACTTTATCATCTCTTCTCCTCTAACAGCACTTAGTGTCTTCTCATGAGAACAGGGAATGAGAGGGGGACACAGTTAGGGTGATTGGACTCCTGAAAGTAAAAAGGCAGGAAAGTCTGTACTTGCTTGAAATCAAAGATGATCTGACCTATCTCTTGTCTAGTTTCCTAGACCTGTTTTTCTACAAATAACCTGGACCCCTCCTGGGAGGGAGGTCTTTCATAGGATATATATATTTGGGGGGGGAGGGCTTGAGGTAGGGTCTCACTCTAACCCAGGCTGACCTGGAATTCACTATGTAGTCTCAGGGTGGCTTGGAACTCAAGGCAATCCTACCTCTGCCTCTTGAGTGCTGAGATTAAAGGCATGTGCCACCACGGCTGGCTTAGGGTTTTCCTTCTTAAACATTGTGGTTGGTCAAGTTTAGCCCCTGAAAATTGGTGTTAGGGGCAGCCTCTTCCTGAGACAGCCCCTAGCCCTAACCAACCAGCTGTCCCTCTGGTTAACCTGAGCTAGAAGACAGCCCATCACTGTAAGGTTTGCAATGGGAGGGACCCCTAACCCTTATTCTCCACATGGGTTCTTTATCCACCCCCCAGCTCTGCACAGGGCAGGAGCTCCTTGAACTTGCTTTTCTCTCTTTTATTCCCATGGTTTATGCAGGGGTCTCTAGCCACATGGGTATCTTTCCTTGGCCCTGCACTGTCCTCAATAAATATAATAATTTAATAATTATATAAAAAAGAAAGGCTCATGAAAATAATCACTGCAGATACTCACGGTAAGGCTCAGTTGTAGAACATTTAACAAATGTATGAGATCCTGGGTTCAATCCCTGGCACCATCAAAAATTGAAAAGAAAGGAAGAAGAGAGCTTGGAGGTAGCAGCAGTGGCAGTAGCGAGGTATCAGCTTCAACAAGAAATTGTGAATAGGGCACTGGAGAGATGGCTTAGTGGTTAAGGTGCTTGCCCGCAAAGCCTAAGGACCCATGTTCAAACTCTCCAGGTCCCATGTAAGCCAGATGCAAGGTGATGCAAGTGCACAAGGTCGCACATGCACCCTAAGTGGCACATACATCTGGAATTCGATTACAGTGGCTAGAGGCCCTAGCGTGTCAATTCTTTCACTATTACGCCCACTATCTTGCATTAAAAAAAAAAAATCCAGGAGTGGTAGCCTTTAATCTCAGCACTTGGGAAGCAGAGGTAGGAGGATTGCTGTGAGTTTGAGGCCACCCTGACACTACAGATTGAATTCCAGGTCAGCCTGGGCTAGAGTGAGACCCTACCTTAGGGGGAAAGAAAAAATTGGTGAATGGGGAGCTATGCAGTTGTTTTCAAGCTTTATTTTATAAACTATCACTGTGTACACAAACTGCATTCAACAGGGAAGAAAATGGGCAAAAACCAAACCAGAGATGGCTTAGCCGTAAGACAGTTGCCTACAAAGCTTAAGGACCCATGTTTGATTCTCCAGGTCCTATGTAAGCCAGTTGCACATGGTGGTGTTTGCAGCGGCTAGAGACACTGGTATACCCATTCTCTCTCTCACTCTCTCTCGTTCTCCCCTGCTATGTCTCTAATAAATAAACAAATAAATAAAATTAAAGAAAAGAGATTAAAAAAAAACAGAAAAGCAGCCTTTGGGGTTTATAGGAAGCCAGGGCTGTAGCTAAATAGCATAGTGTATACATACCATGGATAAGGACCTGGTTCAAACCCCATCTCCTTTTTCCACATTAAAAAAAAAACAAGAAGGAATGGAGAGATGGTTTAGCAATTAAGGCCCTTGTCTGCAAAGCCAAAGGACCCAGGTTCAATTCTCCAGGACCCTCATAAGCAAGATGCACAAGATGGTACAAACGTCTGGAGTTCACGTGCAGTGGTTGGACGGCTTGGCATGCCCATTTTCTCTATCTACCGCTTTCTCTATCTCACTCAAATAAATAAAAAAAATTTTTTTTAATGGTTTTAAAGAAAGTAACCTATACCTGTATTTACTTATATGAAGGACTGCGTATAGGGAAAATCTGTTAATATTTCAGCAAAGAGAAAAGGGAAGTGAAGTAAAACAAAATCAGTAGGAATATGGATGCTTATTTCCTCTACTTCTAATCAAAAATTATTAACACATGCTCCATACATTCCTAAGGAGGAATAAATGTATTAACCATACTCCATTGTTTTACTTAATGATTGGACTTGCTTTTGTTCAAAGAAAACAATCTATATAGATTTCTTATAACTTCCTAAACTATCAAGTGTCACTTTCCCAAGTGTTCCAATGTTTGAAAATAACAAAACCCAGATTCAAATTAGCCTGTATCAGTTAACACTAGAAGTCTAAATCCAGACTTAATTCTTATACCTTTCCTATGGACCAAGTCAAGTCCAGTCCTTCACCAACTGGACCTATCCAAATACTACTTCTCTTTGAAAGAAAACTGACAGAGGAAGAAAACCACAGTCAAACACAAGACTGAAAACCATGCTAGTGATGAGGTAAGAACCAACCAGGCAGACCTTAGAGACTTGTTTTGTTTTGCTTAAGGGGGTTTGGAGGCTTCTTAGCCATCATACTATAAGGGTTTACGAGAAAGGGCATACCATTCTAATACAAATACATATAAATATGGAGGGCTGGAGAGATGGCTTGGAGGTTAAGCACTTGCCTGTGAAGCCTAAGGACCCCGGTTGGAGGCTCAGTTCCCCAGGACTCATGCTAGCCAGATGCACAAGGGGGCACACGCGTCTGGAGTTTGTTTGCAGTGGCTGGAGGCCCTGGCATGCCCATTCTCTCTATCTGCCTCTTTCTCTCTCTGTCTGTCGCTCTCAAATAAATAAAAAATTTTTGTAAAAAGATTAAGAGATTCAATTAAAATAAAATAAATATGGATATACAAATATATTTCAAACAGTTGGAAGGGATAATTTATAGCCTCATTGTTTAAAAAAAAAGTCAATAAAGGTCACTGCCAAGCTAGGTGCAGTGATGCATGCCTTAAATCCCGGCACTTGTGAGAGAGAAGTAGGAGTATTTTCATGAATTTGAGGCCACCCTGAGATTACTGGGAGGGGGAAAATGTAGAGTATAGCAAGACAGATCTCTTTAAGTTTCTGTGTAGTGCCTAATGAGTATAAGGTACTAGATATGTGAACATTAAAATAAGTGAACAATAAAACAAAAGAGTCATACAAGGAAGAACAGCAGATATTCTACTCTCAATTTATAATATGTTCAAGATCTAAACTCAAAGTATGAAGAGATGAGGAGGTTGTGATTTAAAAAAAAGAAGAAAAAAAAACTCAGGAGGGCTAGAGAGATGGATTAGCAATTAAGGCCTTGCCAGCAAAGTCAAAGGATACAGGTTCAATTTCCCAGAAACCACATAAAGCCAGATGTGCAAAGAGGCACATGCATCTGGAGTTCAGTTGCAGTGGTTAGAGGCCCTAGTGCATCCATTCTTTTTCTCTATCTGCCACTTTCTCTGTCACATAAGTTTTTATTAGGGCTGGCAAAAAGGCTTAGTGGTTAAGGTGCTTAAGCCTAGGAACCCCAGTTCGATTCCTCAGTACCCACATAGGCCAGATGCACAAGATGGCACACGCATGTGCCTGGAGTTCAGTTCCAATGGCTGGAGGCCCTGACGTGCCATTCTCTCTCTATGTGCTTCTTCCTCCCCTCCCAACTAAATAAACTAATTAATTAAAAAATATTCTTTTAAAAAAATCAGCCAAAACCTGGGTGATGGCACATGCTTTTAATCCCAGCACTCAGGAGGCAGATAGACAAAGTGGACAACTTCTGTAAGTATACACAATAAACCATGATCAGAGACCAAAAATACTCATTAGAGAAAAGACTGTGCAGGAAGAATTGATATCTACATGCCTAAGAATGAAACTAGAGGGTGGAGAGATGGCTTATTGGTTAAGGCACTTGCCTGCAAAGCCCAGGTACTCAAGTTCAACTCTCCAGATCCCACGTTAGCTAGACGCGCAAAGGTGAGGCAAGCACAAGGTCGCACATGCCCACTAGGTGGTGCAAGCATGTGAAGTTCCATTGCAGTGAGGCCCTGGTGTGCCAATTCTGTACCTCCCTCTTTCTAAAATAAAAAAATTAAAAATGAAACCGGGTATGGTGGTGCATGCCTTTAATCCCAGCACTTGGGAGGCAGAGGTAGGAGAATCACCATGAGATCGAGGCCACCCTGAGACTACATAGTGAATTCCAGGTCAGCCTGGACTATAGTGAAATCATACCTCGAAAAACCAAAATAAATAAATAAATAAAAAATTTTTAAAAAAAGAAAAGAAACTAGATCCTTCAACCCAGCATGAAAATCAATTTGAAATGGTTAAGAGACCTTAAAAATGATACACTGAAATTGCTAGCAGGAAAAGTAAGGAAAACACTTCAAGATATAGGCACATATAAAGACTTTCTAAACAGGAATCTTGAAGATAAAGTCCAACAATTAACAAACAGGACCTCATGAAATTAAAAAGCTTCTGTACAAAAAAGGAAAAAGTAAAACGAGCAAAGAAATAGCCTAGCAAATGAGAGAAAGGCTTTGCCAGCTACATATCTGACAGAGGATTAATATCTAGAATATACAAAGAACGCAGGAAAAAATAATCCCATCAAAACATGGGCTACAAAAATATAGAGGGTGCTGAATAGAAATACAAATAGCCAATAAATACTTTTAAAAGTATCCAGTAACATCCTTGACCATCAGGGAAAAGGAAATTATACTACTCACCTGTTAAAATAATTACCATCAAGAAAACATATGCTGCCAGGTATGGTGGTGCATGCCTTTAATCCCAGCATTTAGGCATTTAGGAGGCAGAGGTAGGAGGATCACCATGAGTTCAAGACCATCCTGAGACTACATAGTGAATTCCAGGTCAGCCTGGGATAGAGTGAGGCCCTTCCTCGAAGGAAAATGAAAATGCTGAGGATGTACGGTATATTCACTTGGTAGAAGTTGGTAGAAGTGCAAACTCTCACAGCCATTAGGGAGGTCAGGGTGGAGGTTTCTCAAAAAGCTAAAAATAAAACTACCACATGACCCAGTCATACCACTCCTGGGTATATATATACCCAAAGAACTCTACTCCTACTACAAAGATATTTTGCACATCCATATTTATTGCTGCTCTTCTCACAATGGCAATAAAGTGGAATCAGCCTAGATGTCCATTAGTAGGTGACTGTATAAAAAAATGTGGTACCCAACGGAATTCTATTCAGACATTAAAAAAATGAAATTATGAAATTTGCAGGGAAATGGGTAGAAATGAAAATTATTACATTAAATAAGGTAACTCAAGTACAGAAAGAAAAGCTCCCCATGTTCTCACTTGTACAGATCCTAACTTCAAATACATGGTGTGTGGTGTGTTTATATGGGAAGAAGGTGTAGACATCAGGAAACTAGAAAGAGGCCCATTAGTGTGGAAACAAAGGGCTTCAAGGGTGAATGGTAAGGAAAGAAACAGAAATTATATGATACAAGAGAATACTAAAGCTGAGAGAGTACAAATGGGGGTGGGAGACAGGGAGATGAAAGAAAAGAAGGGATTAGTGGAGGGTCAACCAAAACTAAGTATGTGTAAAGCATAAAAAAGAAAAAAAGGGGGCTGGAGAGATAGCTTAGCAGTTAAGCTGTTTGCCTACAAAGCCAAAGGATCCCGGTTTGATTCCCCAGGACCCACGTAAGTCAGATACACAAGAGGGCACATGCATCTGGAGTTTGTTTGCAGTGGCTGGAGGCCCAGGCATGCCCATTCTCTCTTTCTGCCTCTTTCTCTCTCATATATAGTGTTTTAAAAATATTTGAAAAAAAGAAAAAGAAAAAAAGTTAACGTGAGTTTTTGTTGTTCTGAGGCAGGGTCTCACTGTAGCCCAGGCTGGCCTCAAGCACACAGGAGTTTTCCTCCCTCAGCCTCTTAAGTGCTGGGATTAAAGACATGAGTCACCATGCCCAGCTTTAAACCAGTTTTTTGTTTGTTTGTTTTGTTTTTTCAAGGTAGGGTCTAGCTCAGGCTGACCTGGAATTCACTACCTACCTCTGCCTCCAGAGTGCTGGGATTAAAGGCGTACGCCACCACGCCCGGCTTCTATTCAGTATCTTAACTAAGAAAAAAAAACCATGTAACAACCTGAGGGGAAGCTATGAAAATAATCTATACAAGGTCTGTTTTGCAACAAGACCTTGCAAAATAGGTCATATAACATAATCAATAGTCGTTGAGAGGTGATAATTCAAAGGACTATGCAAAATTAAATGCTGAGAAGTCAGCTACATCGTCAAAAGGCTAATTTTGGATCTGATTACTTAGTTATTTGGGGTTTTTGTGTAGAGTCTCACTCTAGCCCAAATTGACCTGGAACTCACTCAGGCTGGCCTTAAACCTACAGTGATCCTCCTACCTCTGCTTCCAGTGCTGGGATTAAAGACATGCATCACCAAAGCCTGACAATATTTGTTTGTTTTTGTTTTTCAAGGTAGGGTCTCACTCTACCCCAAGCTGACCTAGAATTCACTCTAGTCTCTACCAGGGTAGCTTTGAACTCATGGTGAACCTCCTACCTTGGCCTCCGAAGTGCTAGGATTAAAGGTGTGAGCCGCCATGGCCAGCCTGTCCTTTGTTTTTTTGAGGCAGTTTCACTTTAGCCCATGCTGGCAGTGAATTCACTGTCATTTTCTCCTACCTTAGCCTTCCTAGTGTTGGGATTAAAGCCATGTGTCCAACAGCCCACCCGTAAAGTCTTCCAAGCTCTAATATTGCAAAAATAGCACTTACATTCAATTTATATTACCTTTCTAGAGATTGCAGAGACATTCAAACCAAATCTTTGTGCTCTTTCCTTCAGCTTATCCAGATTGACCTATGAAAAGAGAAACACTCTTAAAAGGCCCATTCTGGAATACAATGGAGGTATCAGTTCGACCTCCTTCACTCATCAAAGGTGACAAGAGCCCAAGGAGTGTTTAAAATCAAAGTATCAAATACTGCTTGAAAAAGTGACCATACGTATAAGTCACTTCCAAATAGCTCCATCAGTCTAAACTCATTAACTTCTACACAGTCTCTCAACATGCCCAGTTTTACAAGTACTTCTTAATTATTATAATATATTAAATATTATATAGTTTCATTTATATATTTATTATATTATTAATATACATTTATTTTTCTTTATTTTCAAGTACAAAGAGAAGGAAGGGGAAAGGGAGAAAGAGACAAAAAGGGAGTGAGGGAGACTACATGGGCATACCAGGGTCTCTTGCCACTGCAAACAAACTCTAGATGCATGCACTATTTTGTGCATATGGCATGTGGATACTGGGGATCTGAACTCAGGCCAGCAGGCTTTGCAAGCAAGCCATCCTCCCTATCCTATAAGTACTTCTTAATTCTAAGTATGGGCTGTTTATAACCTTCTAATCAATACTAACAAAAATAAATCATACAATTTCACTTACAGCACTGAATATGGTAGGATTTCAGAACTGAATGCATTTTATCATAACATGCTTCTATTTTCTAGACATGCTGACTCGTAGTCAATAACTGGAGTCTTCTTATTCTACCACTCTTTACTCTCTGATATTACATTTATTAGGTAATGTTAAAAAAAAAATAAAACACGCTGGGACTGGAAAGATGACTTAGTAGTTAAGGCACTTGCATGCAACTCTCCAGGTCTCACATGAGCCTGATGCATAGTGACAAAAGCATGCATGTGCACTTATGTGCACAAAGGGGCGCACATGTCTGGAGTTCAATTGCAATGGCTGGAGGCCTAGTCCTGCCAATTCTCTCTCTCTCTCTCATTAAAAATAAAATAAAATAAAAGGATCTGGGCATGGTGGCACATACCTTAATTCCAGCACTTGGGAGGCAGAGGTAGGAGGATCACCGAAAGTTCGAGGCCACCCTGAGACTACATAGTGAATTCCAGGTCAGCCGGGGCTAGAACAAGACTCTACATCCATGAAACCAAATAAATAAATAAATAAAATTAAATAAAAGGTCAGTCTGTTGTGCTTGCCTCAGAAAAATAAATAAATAAAACATGTTGGGGATACAGCTTGGTTGGTAGAAAGCTTACCTAGCACCAAACCTGGAGTTGATCCCCAGTACCACATGAACTGAATAGGGCAGCACATGTCTGTAATTGAGCACTCAGGAGGTAGAGGCAAGAGGATCAAGAAATTCAATGACACCTTCATATACATAAGACCCTGTATCAATCAATCAATCAATAGCAGTGTCTACAAACAGAACTTGTAAGTTGCTTCCACAGATTTGCATGTAATTAAGAATGAGATATTATCTACAGCTATTGGGCAAGGCCTAAAGCTCTAGGACTGTAGTGTAGTTTAGGGCTGTCCTCTACCTAACAAAACCCAATGAGGAGTGGTAGAAGGAAGATGTCCACAGTAACCCTGAAAATGTCTGGCCTCTCCGTAACTCAAACATTTAGAATTCAGGGCATATTATACTAGAAACAAATACTAAACTCTTGACCTGAGTTCTCTCTGAGGAATCTCCAACATTAAAACCAATTGTACAGATTTGGATTTTATTCTATTTTGTTGTTTTTTTTTTTTTAAAGTAGGGTCTCAAAATAGCCCAGGCTGACCTGGAATTCACTATGTAGTCTTAGGGTGGCCTTGATCTCACAAGAATCCTCCTACCTCTGCCTCTACAGTGTTGAGAATAAAGGCATGTGTTACCACACCTGGCTAGATTTTATATATATATATTTTTTACTTGCAAGCAGAGAGAAGAGAGACAGAGAAAATGGCACAATAGAACCTCTAATCACTGCAAACAAACTCCAGATGTATGCATCACTTTGTGCATCTGGCTTTACGTGGGCACTGGGGAAGCGAACCAGGGTCCTTAGGCGTTGTAGGCAAGCCCTTAACTGCTGAGCCATCTCTCCAGCCCTAGGTTCAGTTTTATTTTTTTAATTTTTTTCTATTTATTTATTTGAGAATGACAGAAAGGGGGGGATGGGCACGCCAGAGCCTCCAGCCTCTGCAAATGAACTCCAGACACATGTGCCCCCTTGTGCATCTGGCTAGCATAGGTCCTGGGGAGTCGAGCCTCGAACAGGGGTCCTTAGGCTTCACAGGCAAGTGCTTAACTGCTAAGCCATCTCTCTAGCCAGGTTCAGCTTTAAAAAAAAACTATTTTATTTATTTATTTGAGGGAGGGGAAGAGACAGACAGAGAATGGGCACATGAGTGCCTCTAGCCATTGCAAACACACTCCAGACCCATGCTCCCTCTTGTGCATCTGGCTTACGCGGGTCCTAGGGAATCGAACCAGGTCCCTTAGGCTTCACAGGCAAATGCCTCATCTGCTAAGCCATTTCCTCAGCCCAGATTCAGCTTTTTTTTTTAAGATTAGGATTTTCAAGAAATAAAAAGATTACATACCACAGGCTTGTTGTCAGATGACAGACCTACGGAAGCAAATTAAAAAGTGTTATTTAATATTTTAAAAGCACAAAAACAATACACAGAATAGAGATTATTTATCCTACAAAGGGAAAATGAAGGCAGAGAATGCATCTAGAAGAGCTGGGCATGGTGGCACATGCCTTTAATCCCAGCACTCGGGAGGCAGAGATAGGAGGAGTGCCATGAATTCGAGGCCACCCTGAGACTACATAGTGAATTCCAGGTTAGCCTGGGCTAGAGTGAGACCCTACCTCAAAAGACAAAGAAAAAAAAGAAAGAAAGAAACTGCATCTGTACCCACAGCTACTAGAAGCATAAAATGATATGGCTATTTGGGAAAGGTCAAAAAAGAGCTTCCATATGATCTAGTAATTCTACTCTTATGACCAAGTGCTGGGATTAAAGGTGTGTGCCACCATGCTGGGTCTGGCTCAGTTCTTTAAAAAAAAAAATGAAAACAGGGTAAGAAAGATGGCTTAGTGGTTAAGGGACTTGCCTGCCTGTCTGCCTGCAAAGCCAAAGGACCTAGGCTGGATTCCCCAGGACCCTCGTAAACCAGATACAGAAGGTGGCACATGCATCGAAAGTACAATTGCAGGGCTGAGGGCTCTGGCATGCCCATTCTCTCTATATATGCCTCTTTCTCTATCTCTCACAAATAAAATATATTTTTGTTTGTTTTCCAGGTAGGGTTTCACTCTAGCCCAGGCTGGCCTGGAATTCATTATGTAGTCTCAGGGTGGCCTCAAACTCACAGCAATCCTCCTACTCTGCCTCCCAAGTGCTGGGATTAAAGGTGTGAGCCACCACGGCTGGCTAAAATAAAATAAAATTTTAAAAATAAAACTAAATGTCTGTCTTAGAGAACTGTGGTAGATAAACAGTGTTATTAAATAAAATTAAATAAAAAAAAGAAAAATGAGAACATATATGGACACAAACATTTATATACAAATGTTGTCAGCACCATTATTTGTACTAGACAAAGAGTGAAAGAAACAAACATCCAACTGATAACTGGATGAATAAAATGTGGCATATTCATACAATGAACTATTATTAGCAATAAAAAGGAGTAGAACAGTGAAACAAGGTTTAATATCAACCTTAAAAACAGGCTAGAGCTGGAGAGATAGCTCAGAAGTTAAGCCACTTGCCTGCAAAACCTAACGACTTGAGTTTGATCCCCTAGTACATACTTAAAACCAGATGCACAAAGTAGTACCTATGTCTGGAGTTCATTTGCAGCAGCTAGAGGCCCTGCCACACCCATATTCATTCATTCTCTTTGCTTGAAATAAATAAATATATTAAAAAAAAAAAACAGGCTAGGCTGAGAATGTTGTTCAATGATACAGCCCTTGTCTAGCTCACACACATAGATCCAAGTTTTTTTGTTTTTGTTTTTTTGAGGTAGGGTCTCACTCTAGCCCAAGCTGACCTGGAATTCACTATGTAGTCTCAGGCTGGTCTTGAACACACAACAATCTTCCTATGCAACCTCCGAGTGCTGGGATTAAAGGTGTGTGTCACCACTCCCACCAATATTTCATGTATTAATTTAATTTACTTATTTGAGAGAGAATGAGGGACAGAAACAAGCGGACAGAAAGAGACAGAATGGGTATGCCAGGGCCTTAGCCACTACAAATGAACTCTAGGCACATGCACCACCTTATGCATCTGGGACTAAACAATAAAAGACAGTCTTAAAAACAACCAAAAAGGGTTGGAGTGATGGCTTAACTGTAAAGGTGCTAACCTACGAAGACTAAAGACCCAGGTTTGCATCCCCAGAGCCCACATCAGCCAGATGCACAAGGTGGTGAATGTATCTAAAGTTCATTTGCAGTGGCTGGAGGCCCTGGTGTGCCCATTCTCTCTCTCTATCTGCCTTTCTCTCTCTCTCAAATAAATAAATAATAAAACAACCAAAAAAGCCAGGTATGGTGGCCGACGCCTTTAATCCCAGCTTTTGGGAGGTCAAGGTAGGAGGATTGCTGTGAGTTCAAAGCCAGCCTGAGACTACATAGTGAATTGCAGGTCAGCCTGGGCTAGACTGAGACCCTACCATGAAAAACCAAACTAAACAGATGAAATATTATGCTAAGTTACAAAAGCTAATTACTAAAGATCACATAGTTTAATTTCACTTGTATAAAAGCAGGTATATACAGAGCGAAACTACCAGTAGTAGTTGCTTAAGTACTGAAGTAGAAGAGGGACTAGAGGACAACTACCAACTGGTACAGGGCTTGTTTTGGTGGTGGAAAATATTAAAATCAGACTTATTGTGATGGTTGTACAATCCTCTGAATAAACTAAAAAGACAATTAATTACACACTTGATTTACTTATTTTTTAGTGCCTAACACTACCTATACAAGACCATCATAATAGGAGGAAAAGATCATGACATCAAAATAAAAGAGAGACTGGGCTGGAGAGATGGCTTAGTGGTTAAGCGCTTGCCTGTGAAGCCTAAGGACCCCGGTTCGAGGCTCGATTCCCCAGGACCCACGTTAGCCAGATGCACAAGGGGGAGCACGTATCTGGAGTTCATTTGCAGTGGCTGGAGGCCCTGGCGTGCCCATTCTCTCTCTCGCTCTCTCTGCCTCTTTCTCTCTCTGTCTGTGTCTCTCAAAGAAATAAATAAAACAAAAAAAAAATTTAAAAAATAAAAATAAAAAAAATAAAAGAGAGACTGATTGAGATGGGGAGGGGATATGATGGAAAATGGAGTTTCAAAGGGGAAAGTGGGGGGGGGAGGGTATTACCAAGGGATATTTATTATAATCATAGGAGTTGTTAATAAAAAATAAATAAAATGTTAAAAACATACAAAAAGCCGGGCATGGTGGCACACACCTTTAATCCCAGCACTCGGGAGGCAGAGGTAGGAGGATCGCCGTGAATTGAAGGCCACCCTGAGACTACAGAGTTAATTCCAGGTCAGCCTGGACTAGAGTGAGACCCTACCTCGAAAAACCAAAAAAATAAAAAAATAAAAAAACATACAAAAAAAATTTTTTTTTGTAGAGCTGGGGACTGGACCCAGGACCTCGCACATCCAAGGAAAGTGATCAACTAATGAGCTATACTTGTGTGCCTTAAGCATCACTTCCTGAAAAAAAAGATACAAAAATCCAGGCGTGGTGGCGCACACCTTTAATCCCAGCACTCAGGAAGTAGAGGTAGGAGGATCACCACCAGTTCAAGGCCACCCTGACACTACGTAGTGAGTTCCAGGTCAGCCTGGGCTAGAGTGAGACCTTACCTCAAAAACCAAAATAAATTAATTAATAATACAAAAAGCTGTGCATGGTGGTTCATGACTATAATCCCAGCATTCTGTTTTTTTTTTTTTTTTTTTTGCCACCACGCCCGGCTTTAATCCCAGCATTCTGAAGGCTAAGGCAAGTAACATGTTTGCCTGCAAAGTCTAATAACCCAGGTTCGATACCACAGTACCCATGTAAAGCCAGATGCACAAACTGGCGCATGTATCTGGAGTTCCATTTGCAATGGCAGGAGGTTCTGGTGTGCCCATTTTCATTCTCTGCCTTTCTTTGCTTGAAAATAAATACAACAAATATCTAATTTTATTTAAATTTATTTAATTAGAAAAGAGAGAAAGAACAGGCACACCAGGGCCTCCATCCATTGCAAACAAACTCCGAACACATGCGCCACCTTGTGCATCTGGCTTACATGGGTCCTGGGGAATCAAACCTGGGTACTTTGGTTCTGCAGACGGGCGCCTAAATGGCTAAAACATCTCTCCATCCTCAAATTATAATTTTAAAATATCTTTATGAACTACATAGTGAGTTCCAGGCCTGCCTGTCTTGGGACTGGGGAGATAGCTCAGCTCATGGTGTGCTTGCCTCATGAGTAGCAGAACCTAAGATTACAGACACATGTTGCCTAGCCCAGCATTTTACATGGGAACTCAAGTTCTCATGCTTGCAAGGCAAGTGGCTTCTCTGACTGAGCTACCTCCTCTAAATTCTTCCTGAAGTTTTGTTTATTTTCAAGGCAGAGCCTCAGTCCAGACCAAGTTGACCTAGAACTAACTCTACTGCCTGGCTGGCTTCGAACTCACAGCAATCCTCCTACTTCTACCTCCCAAATGCTAGGACTAAGGGCATGTGTCACCATGCCTGGCTGCCCCTAAATTCTAAGTTATTTTGTACTTCTAGGATTCAATAACACTGCAAATGTTAATTATACATTTCTTTATTGATCAGATTTCCCTTCTGAAATACCAATTTTAGATTTCTTGGAGTGGAGAGTATTTCTTAAAAAAATATATATTTTTTAAATTTTAAGGAAATTTGCAGGCAAGTGCCTTAACCGCTAAGCCCTTAAACTGCTAAGCCAATTCTACAGCCCTTCAAATATTTTTATTTATTTACTTGAGAGAAAGAGATAAGTGGGGGGGGGGTGTCATGGCCATGCAAGGGCCTCTTGCCACTGCAAATGAACTCCAGATACACGAACCACTTTGTGCATCTGGTATTAGGTGGTTACTGGGGAATCGAACCTAGGCCACAGGCTTTGCAAACCAAAGCAAGCATCTTTAACTGCTGAGCCATCTCCAGCCCTTAAGGGGATAATTTTACACATCTATCTACCCAGCTGTCTATCAATCAATCAATCAATCAATCAATCAACTATTTATTAGTCAATCAACTCACACTATAGCCCAGACTGGCCTTGAACTGGAGCAATCCTCCTGTTTCAGCCTCTCAAGTGGTGGGATTGTAAGCATGAGTTACCTCACCAGGATTAATTTCAGTTTTTGTTATTCTTCAAAAAGTATCATATTTTAAATCATTTCTGTTGTACCTTTACCAATTCTACTGTATCTCTTTTGACATAATTAAGAGCCACAAAATATTTTTTTAAAAATATTTTATTTATTTGAAAGAGAGAGAAAAAGAGCCAGATAGAAAGAGAGAATGAGCACACCAGGGCCTCCAGCCACTGCAAACAAACTTCAGATGCAAACACCACCTTGTGCATCTGGCTTACATGGGTTCAGGGAATCAAACCTAGGTCCTTAGGCTTCACACTGAACAGAACTGTTCTTATTCTGTTTTCAGTGTTGGGAAGTCACCAAAGTCAGGGCTACATCCCCAGTCCTGGTTTTTTTGACAGGAGAGAAAAGAAAAAAATCACTAGAAGATATTTTCCCAATACATTAAATATTAAATTACTGACCAGTCACTAGGAAGACTGGATTAGGTTAGGAGCTTACATTTAAGTTTTAAATTCTAGAGAATAAAGGCTATGTTCCTTCTCTCTCTTTCTCTCTCTCTCTCTTACACACACACACACACACACACACAACACACACTTAGCATTATGGCACACACCCTTATCCCAGCACTCAGGAGGCAGAGGCAAGAGGATCACCATGGGTTTGAGGCCATCTTGAAGCTACAAAGTGAGTTCCAGATAAACCTGGGCTAGAGTAAGACCCCACCTTGAAAAAATATCACCCACAATACCAGTCACCAGACCTGATGAGAAGCAGCCCTTTAATATGTCCTTTTTATTTTATTTATTTGTTTGTTTATTTGTTTATTTATTTATTTATTTTGAGGTATGGTCTCACTCTAGCCCAGGCTGACCTGGAATTCACTATGTAGTCTCAGGCTACCCTCACACTCACAGGCAGTCCTCCTCCTCAGTGGGTGAATTCCAGGTCAGCCTGCACTAGAGTGAAACCCTACCTTGTGGGGGGTGGGGGATACTCTGCAAAGCAAAGTCACCCCACTAACTTTTAATTTCCTACTTTCAAAGTTCATAATGGGGGCTGGAGAGAGGGCTTAGTAAAGGCACTTGCCTGCAAAGCCTAAGGACACATGCTGGACTCTCCAGGTCCCACTTAAGCCAGATGCACAAAGTGACACAAGCAAGCGAGTTCGCACATTCACACAAGGGGGCACAGACATCTGGAGTTCCACTGCAATTAGTAGCTAGAGGCCCTGAAGTGCCAATTCTCCCTCTCCCTCTCAGATTAAAAAAGAAAATCATTAGTGGAATTACAATTACCTAAACAAGAGACTTAATTTTTACATATGACAAGGATATTTATCTTAACTGTTTTTAAACTAAACAACAAATTATCATTATATGATTTGATTTTCAGTCTGTACCAGAAATTCTCCAAGTATATCTATTTTAAAGCTAATCTCAAGGCACTGCATCTAATTCTAAAGCAATAATGCAACCTGGGAATAGAGTGCATGCTCAGTACACAAGGAGCTCTGCATTTAATCTGGCTGGGAAGAAGTGGGGGAACTATTCTGCAAAGATAACTAATAGCTTTATAAAGAAATATATGACAAAACCTTTCAAACTGTCAAATGAACAATCTATGTAATATAGCAAATCTTCTACTACAGATTTAGTCTGTGGAAACACTTGCATAACTATAGAAATAGACTGCTAAGGACACAAAACACTGCATGTTTTGCTTTTATGAATAACCTCTATGTTTACCAACAGGAGACTGGTAAAATAAATTGCCATTCATATATTGCGAAGCCTAAGGATCCAGGTTCAATTCCCCAGTAACCCACATAAGACAGATGCACAAGGCGGCACATGTGTCTGGACTTTGTTTGCAGAGGCTGGAAGCCTGGGCACACCCATTCTCCCACTCTCTTTCAAATAAATAAGTGCTTTAAAAAAGAAGAAAAGAGCCAGGCGTGGTGGCACACGCCTTTAATCCCAGCACTCCAGAGGCAGAGGTAGGAGGATCACCATGAGTTCGAGGCCATCCTGAGAATGCAGAGTGAATTCCAGGTCAGCCTGAGCTAGAGTGAGACCCTACCTCAAAAAACCAAAACAAAAATCAGAGAACAAAGTGCATATTATGTATACACACATATATTTATATATATACACCTTAAGTTAAATATCCAGAAAGAAGTCTACTAAAAGTCCCTGTGAAGTCCAATTAGAGGTGCTTAAGTTTCCTTTCTTTCTCCCCCACCCCCCAGGTTGCTTTGGCATGGTTCCTATGCTGCCATCTTAACCAGAAGTCCTTTTTTTAAAAAAAAAATTATGTATTTACTTATTTGCAAGCAGAAAGACAGAGAGAGAGAGAAGAGACACAGAGGATGGGTGCACCAGGGCTTCCAGCTGTTGCAAACAAACTCCAGACACATGCACCACTTTGTGCATCTGGCTTTATGTGGGTACTGGGGAACTGAAATTGGGTTTGCTGGCATCTTAACTGCTAAGCCATCTCTCCAGCCTTTCCTTCCTTTCTTTTGCCTATTAACTAATAAGCCACCTCTCCAGTCTTTCCTTTCTCTCTCTCTCTCTCTCTTTCTTTTTTTTATGGTGCCAGCAATCAATCCCAGATCGCTGTACATGCTAGGCAAGTACTACACCACTGATCTATAGCCCCAGCCCCTTTAATTTCAATGTATAAACTCCTCTATGTACCATTTAACTGTACTCATGTGTGTGTATATATATATTGCCTTTTTGGGTCTGTTCC
Organism: Dipus sagitta; assembly: GCA_036346955.1. Lineage (NCBI taxonomy): Eukaryota > Metazoa > Chordata > Mammalia > Rodentia > Dipodidae > Dipus > Dipus sagitta. The sequence continues at coordinate 109,022,133 of CM070777.1, forward strand.
TATCATCCTGAGTATTGGAGATTAAACATAGGAACCTACATGTTTAAAAAAAAGGGGGAGGGAGAGGGGCTGGAGAGATGGCTTAGCAGTTAATGTGCTTGCCTGTGAAGCCTAAGGACCCAGGTTCAATTTTCCAGGTCCCAAGTAAGCTACATGCATAAGGTGGCGCATGCAGTTCGTTTGTAGTGGCTTGAGACCCTGGCGCAACCACCATTTCCCGCCCCCCCCCCCCGTCTCTAATAAAAATATTTTTTAAAGTACTCACCCAATAAACCACACCCCTATTCCCATATATTGTCTTATATAATTCATTTCACTTAATACTTTTTTTTTTTGGTTGCACGAGGTAGGGTCTCACTCTTGCTCAGGCTGACCTGGAATTCACTTTGTAGCCTCAGGGTGGCCTCAAACTCGAGGTGATCCTCCTACCTCTGCTGTGATTAAAGGTGCGCGCCACCACGCCCGGCTCACTTAATACTTTCAAAGGCACATGTCTATAATTCTAGCGCTTGGAAAGTGGGAACAGGAGAACTACAATTCCTACTCCATCTTTGGCTACACAAAAGATCCAGTCTCAAAATTAGTACTAATACAGCTCCAAGGATTGAAAGTGGTAGGACTCAACTGTTCCTAACATACTAAAGCACAAAATGGCCAGACATTTGTGAAATAAGCCCTATATGTTTATGAATAACCTTCATGAGTAGTTTAAACAAGTGAAATTTTCTACTTTCTACTCCACTACTTCATCTTCCTCTCATTCACTTTATATCACAAGCCAGAAAAGATAAGTGTTTGAGAGATATACTCTCTGTGACAACCTTGCCCCATACAGAACTCTTTATAATTGTATGCTTTTCTGCAAAAGTGTAAAATTCTCTAGTGTAACAGAGTTTACAGAATTTTACATTGTATAGAGAATCACACAGATTCCAACAAAATAATCTATAATAGTGATCAAACAACAGAACAAAGGTTAGGAGCATTCAAGTATGTCTGGGCTTGAAGTTACCTGGTTCTAATTGCCTCTATTACATAACTTGGAAACAAACTGTTTTCCTTCACTTGAAACATACTTGAAGCAGACTGTTAAAAATGCCTGAGCAGGAATGGGATACCTTCCAGTAAGTTGTTGGCTAGGGAGGTCCCTGATGCCCCCAAAACATTACAGGCCATTGCCGAGGCCCTTGGTTTCCTACCAGGAATTGATCATAAGACCCTATTGCTGAAGACTCCACATACTTGGGCTGCAAGGCCACTGAGAAATCCTGCTGGAACTGAGCTGATAACCTCCTCCATGGAGACCAGCTGACAGAAACCTGGAAGAAGCCATTCTACATGAAGTTCAATGGGAGAAAGAGATACCACCAGTGAAGATACTCAACAGTGGACACTGCAAGCATTATAATTGGCCAGCCAGGCCAAATGAGCCAACGGGTGCAATAGCGGCACATCTGTCATGGTGGAAACCAACTGCCCTCCAATTGGAATGGAGGCCCGCTCCATGGGGGGGAAATACAACCCTGATACTGAAAACTTAAAACAGGGATAGTCATGAGCCCCAGGGGTGTAACATCTGCTGATTTCTGGAAAAATGTATATACTATGCTTATCAAACTGCCCAGTAAACACTACTCTTAATATTCATACCCTTATATTAATGCTACTCTCACTTTGGGTAGAGAATCTTTTCTTTTCAGATGGCAGTGACCTTGGGACGACTCAGAAGGTATCACGGTGCTGGAAAGAAGTGACTAGAGTACCGAGTAACATCTCTATCACACCTTCCAAGGCTCAGGGTCTAATGCGGAAGAGGTGGCGGAAAGAATGTAACAGCCAAAGGAAGGGTAGGACTCCTTACAACGTGCTCCCTCCAGACATAAAATGGCCTGGATATCCATGACCTCATAGTGCCTGACACTACCTATACAAGACCATCTTAAGAGGAGGGAAAGATCACAACATCAAAATAAAAGAGAGACTTGCTGAGATGGGGAGGGGATATGATGGAGAATGGAATTTCAAAGGGGAAAGTGGGGGGAGGGAGGGTATTACCACGGGATATTTTTGATAACCATGAAAAATGTTTTAAAAACTTGAGAAAAAAATAAAATAAGATTTAAAAAAATGCCTGAGCAGTGCTGGAGGGATGGCTTAGCAGTTAAGGCATTTGCCTGCAAAGTCAAAAGACCCAGGTTCCCCAGGACCCACACACATCTGGAGTTCATTTGCAGTGGCTGGAGGCCCTAGTGAGCACATTCTCTCTCTCTCTTTCCCTCTCTCTCTCTCTTCCTCTGTCAAATAAATAAAAATAAAATATTTTTTTAAAAATGCCTGAGCAGAAGGTAAAAGGCCAATGGAAAATGTGTAGGAGGTAGAATGAAACATTTTTGTTGTTGTTTTTTGAGGTAGGGTCTCATTGTAGCCCTGGCTAACCTGGAACTCAGGAGCTCCAGGCTGGCCTTGAACTCACAGCAACCCTCCTAGCTCAGCCTCCCAAGTGCTGGGATTAAAGGAGTGCTGCCACCACTCCTAGCTCTAGAATGAAACTCTAAATCCAACTAAAACTGGAACTATCTGTTCTGTATTCAGATGATAAAAAGGGATAATTACACATCAACAGTTTTTTCAGGAGTTTCTTCCTCCTTGGCAGGCAGCTCTATGGGCTTCGGTTCTTCTTCCTAAAAACCAAATGAAAGATGTTAACTTACATCGAGAATGCGCATCAAGGCTGAAGAGATGGCTCAATGATTAAGGCACTTGCCTGCAAACCCAGGTTTGACTCACCGAGGCATGCATATAGTGCTGGAGGACCTACCATGCCCCACCCCAACCCCCATATGTGTGTGTGTGTGTGTGTGTCTCTCTCTCCACTTGCAAATAAGTTAAAATAAATAAATAAAAAGAGGGCTAGAGAAACGGCTTAGCAGTTAAGGCATTTGCCTACAAAGCCAAAGGATTTCGGTTCAATTCCCCAGGACCCACATAAGCCAGCTGCACAGGGGCACATGCTCTGGAGTTCGTTTGCAGTGGCTAGAGGCCCTGGCACACCCATTCTCTTTCTCTCTCTCTCTGCCTCTTTCTCACTCTCTCAAGTAAATAGATAAAAAAAATTTTAAAAATAAAAATAAGCCGGGCGTGGTGGCGCACACCTTTAATCCCAGCACTCGGGAGGCAGAGGTAGGAGGATCACCGTGAGTTTGAGGCCACCCTGAGAATGCATAGTTAATTCCAGGTCAGCCTGGACCAGAGTGAGACCCTACCTTGAAAAACAAACAAAACAAAAATAAAAATAAAAAATAAAAAATAAAAATAAAAAAGAAAGAATGTTCATCAAGCTGGGTGTAGTAGTGCACACCTTTATTGGGGGTGGGGGGGTGGGAAGGGAATTGGCACGCCAGGGTCTCCAGCCAATGCAACTGAACTTCAGACACCTTCTGCACATGTGTGACCTTGCACAATTGCATCACCTTGTGCGTCTGGCTGACGGGGGACCTGGAGAATCAAACATGGGTCCTTAGGCTGCACAGCAAGTGCCTTAACTGCTAAGCCATCTCTCCCGCCTGGTACACATCTTTTTGTTGTTGTTGTTAGTTTTTTTGAGGTAGAGTGTCACTCTACCTTGCAGCTGCAACTCACTCTGTAGTCCCAAGGCTGGCCTCAAACTCACAGCAATCTTCCTACCTTTGCCTCCAAAGTGCTGGGATTAACGGCATGTGCCACCACACCCATTTTATGCACCTTTAATCCCACCACTCCCGAAGCAAAGGTAGGAAGGTACAGAGGTAAGAGGATTGCTGTGAGTTTAGGGTCAGCCTGGGACCACAGAGTGAGTTAAAGGTCAACCTGGGCTAGAGTGAGATCCTGACTCAAAAAAAGAAAAGAAAAGCTGGATGTGGTGGTGGACAAATTTAATCCCAGCACTGAATTTCAAGTCATCTTGGGCTAGGGTGAGATCCTACCTCAAAAAACAAACAAACAACATATACGCCTGCAATCCCAACATCTGGGAGGTAGAGACAAGATCAGAGGTTTAAGATCTGTCCTTATTGAGTTCAAGGCCAGCCTAGGTTATATGAGACTCTATCTCAAAAAAAGGAAAGGGGGGGGGACAATAATACCCCATCAACAGAAGAATATAAGAACTGCAAAAAGAATCAGAGTCTCATTTCCCTCTTAGGCTCCCCTAAGAGATCAGCATCTAAGCACTGAAAAGATCAACATTAAGCCATGTAGCCAAAGCAGCAGGTACTATCAGGTCAGTGACTAACCTATTTCTAACTCACCTCTGTTTCGTCTCCCAATACATCTTCATCATTTGCTTCCTCTTCAGCTAAAGAACATTAAAATATTCAGGTCAAGCCCTGCTACAAAACCATCTTGATTACTATAGTAAGGATAAAATTATAATCTCTTTACTTTTTCAAAATAAAATTCAACAAAGAAGGCAGAACCAATGCTTATAAAATTTGCCACAGAGGAAGGTAAAACCAGATCTCTACTTATTACTACCTTCAGTATAAAGTTGAATTCCATTTGGACTAAAAAGCTAAATGAAAGGCTGGAGAGATGGCTCAGTGGTTAAAGGCACTTGCTAGCAAAGTCTGACGGCCTAGGTTCAGTTCCCCAGTACCCATGTAAAGCCTAATGTACAAAGTAGTACACACATCTGAAATTTGTTTGCAGTAGCACAAGAGGCCCCGATTCACCCATTCTCTCCCCCCTCACTCTCTCAAAAAAAAATTCATATATATATATGTATATGTATACATATATATATGTATATGTATATGCATACATACATACATACACACACACACATATACACAATGTGATGAAGTCACACTAAAAAATTAATTTAAAATGTAATAAGATTAAAGGAGTAAGCCACCACACCAGGCTCCCAGCACTAGAGAGGCTGAGGTAGGAGGATTCCTGTCACCCTGGGCTACAGAGTGAGAATAAGGTCAGCCTAGGATGAGATCCTGTCTCAAAATAATAATAGTAATAAATAACGAGAGCTAGATATGTTGGTGCATTCGTGCCCGGAATTGCAGTACTTGAGAGGTACAGGCATAATCAGAATTTCAAGACCATTCTCAGCTACATAGCCAGCTTAGGCTACATGAGACCCTGTTTCAAAAACTCAAAATAGGGGCTTTTGAGAGATGACTTAGCAGTTAAGGCACATGCCTGAAAAGCCTAAGGACCCAGGTTCAATTTTCCAGTACCCACATAAACCAAATGCACAAGGTGGCACATGTGTCTGGAGTTCATTTGCAGTGGCTGGAGGCCCTGATGTACCCATTCTCTCTCCCTCTCTCTCTGTTGCTCTCAAATAAATAAAAATAAACAAAAAAATCTTTAAAAAATTTAATATTTCAAAACCAAAGAATTTTTCTAAAAAACACTAAGGATAAACCTAAAAGATAAACGAAAAGATATCTGTGGCTGGGCATGGTGGCATATGCCTTCAATCCCAGCACTCCAGAGGCCAAGATAGGAGGATCACTGTGAGTGATTAACCCAGTCAAAATAATCCCTCACAGACATATACAGAGGCTAACCTAATCTACATAATCCCTTACAGGTATCATCCTAGGTCCTGTCAAACTGAGGAATATAAACGAGCATAATGAGGATAAAAGAACCCAACCTAGGGAGACAGTTCAGCAGTTAAAGGTGCTTGCTTGCATTAATTCTCCTACTTCTGCCTTCCAAATGTTGAGATTAAAGGCATGGACCACTATGCCTAGAAAGTATATAGATTTACAAGGCATTCTGGGAAACAACTTGGCAATGCTTAGTTATATATTAAGTACATATACATTTCCGATTATAATAATTATCAATCCTATTTCTGCATCCTATACCCCAGACCATCACAGGAACTTAAGAGAAAAAAAGTAGTTTCTAACAGAAACTATTTCATACTAGTGTGCCGGGGTGGTGGCGCACACCTTTAATCTCAGCACTCGGGAGGCAGAGGTAGGAGGATCGTTGTGAGTTTGAGGCCACCCTGAGAATACAGAGTGAATTCCAGGTCAGCCTGGGCTAGAGTGAAACCCTACCTCAAAAAACAACAAATTATACACTTAGAGAGTAACACCCTACCTCGAAAAATCAAAATATATATATATATATTAAGTCTGGGCTGGAATTGCTTAGCGGTTAAGGCACTTGCCTGCAAAGCCTAAGGACCCAGGAAGACTCCCCAAGACCCATGTAAGCCAGATGCACAGATGGTGTATATGTCTGGAGTCCATTTCAGTGGCTGCAGGCCCTGGCACATTCATTCTCTGTCTATCTACCTCTTCTCTCTCTCTAATAAATAAATAAAAATGAAAAAAAAATTTAAGGGCTGGACAGATGGCTTAGCAGTTAAGGCTTAGTACTGGGAAAAGCTGGTTAGCTAGAATAACCAAAATCTGCAAACTCTGTATTTAAGTGACACACCTTGCCTCAGTAAATAAAAGCGGAGAGTGATCCACCAAGAAGACACCTGGCATCAACCTCTGGCATCCACATGTAACTGCGCGTCCATGCATACACGTGCCAACACATACGCACACCTATATGGAGGCGTAAAATGAAATTCTCAGTCTAGTGATAGTTGTATAACTTTGCTTTTTTGGGGGAAGTATGGTCTCACTCTAGCCCAGGCTGAACTTGAATTCACTATGTGATCTCAGGCTGACCTTGAACTCAGTGATCCTCTTACCTCTGCTTCCTGAGTGCTGGGATTAAAGGCATGCACCACCATGCCTCACGCTTTTTCACTTTGATATAGGATCTCAACTTTCCCTGGCTGGCCTCAAACTTGCTTTTCTCCTACTTCAATATCCCAAGTACCTGGATTATGACATGTTTGGATCTCCATGTTGGTTTTCTTCTTCTTCTCCCTCTCTCTCTCTCTCTCTCTCTCTCTCTTAAGGGGGAGGGTTTTGAGGTAGGGTTTCACTGTAGTCTAGTCCAGGCTGACCAGGAATTCACTACATAGTCTCAGGCTGGCCTCCAACTCAAGGTGATCCTCCTACCTCTGCCCCCCAGTGCTGGGATTAAAGGTGTGCGTCACCACACCCAGCTCCATGTTGATTTTTAAATAACACGCTATCATATTCAAGGCCAGCTAGGTATCATGGAAAGATTCGATCTCTTGAGGGAAAAAAGGGCTGGAGAGATGGCTTAGTGGCTAAGACACTTGCCTGCGAAGCCTAAGAACACAGGTTCAATTCCACAGGACCCATGTAAGGCAGATGAACAAAGTGGTCCATGCATCTAGAGTTCATTTGCAGTGACTGGAGGCCCTGGCATGCACATTCTCTCTTTCTCTCTGCCTCTCTTTCTCAAATAATTAATTAATTTAAAAAATTGTTAAAAAAAAAAGGGTAGGATGGAGAGATGGCTCTGAGGTTAAGGCACTTGCCCACAAAGCTTAATGACCAGGGTTTGATTCTCCAGTACCCACATAAAGCTAGATGCACAAAGTAGCACATGCACCTGGAGTTTGCAGCAGCTGGAGATCCTGGTGTGCCCATACTCTCTTCTATCTCTGTTTGCAAATAAATAAAAATATTTGAAGAAGGGGCTGGAAAGATGGATTAGCAGTTAAGACACTTGCCTGCAAAGTCTTAGGACTTCGACTCTATAGATCTCTCTTAACCCAGACGCACAAGATGGGACACAAGTACACAAGGTCACCCATGTGCACAAGGTGGTATACATGTATGGAGTTTGATTGCAGTGGCTGGAGGCCCTGACATACCAATTATCTCTTATAAAAAATTTTTTTTGAAGGAAAAAAAAAGTGAAATGATCTTTTAAAAACAACAGAATACATAAAATTTCCTTGTATTATAATCACTGCTTTTTTTTTTGAGACAGGGATTCAGTATATAAACTGACCTAGAACTTGCTATATAGTACAAAGTACAAGCTGGCCTAGCACTTGTAGCAATCCTCCCAACTCTGCCTCTTACCCTCTTACCTACCATAGACCAGACTGACCTGAAACTTACTCTATAGGCCAGGCTGGCCTGGAATTCATGGCAACCCTACTATCTCAGCCTTCCTTCTTTCTTTCTTTGAGAGGGGGGGAGGGGGAAGAGAGGTTGACGGGAGAGAGAATTAGTGCACCAGGGCCTCTAGCCACTGCAAATGAACTCCAGACCCATGCATCACCTTGTGCATATGGCTTATGTGGGATCTGGGGAATTTAACTTTGGTCTTTAGGCCTCCCAGACAAGGGCCTTAACCACTAAGTCATTTCTCCGGTACCCTACCTCAGCCTTCTGAATGCTGGCATTAAAGGCATATGTCACCAAATCTGGCTCCCAGTTTTTTGAGCATGATCTATGTTGTCCAGGTTGGTCTCAATTCTTGATCCTAATGCTAGTTTACAGATATTCTCTGCTGTGCCCAGCCCAAGAGTTTTCTTTTTTTTGGGGGGGGGGGTGCTGTGGAGTTTGAAGTAGTGTCTCACTCTAGCCAAGGCTGACCTGGAATTCACTATGCAGTCTCAGGGTGGCCTCGAACTCATAGCAATCCTCCTACCTCTGTCTCCCAAGTGTTTGGATTTTGTTTTTGTTGCTGTTGTTTTCACTTTGGTTTTTTAAGGTTGGGTCTGGTGCTCTAGCCTAGGTTGACCTGTAATTCACTATGCATTCTCAGGGTAGCCTCGAACTCATGGCGATCCTCCTACTTCTGCCCGAGTGCTGGGATTAAAGGTGTATGCTACCACACCTAGCTCCTTTTGCTTGTTTGAGACAGAGCTCACTTTGTACACCAGGCCGGTCTCTTGCCTCAGTCTCCCAAGAGCTGAGATAACCACCATGTCTAGCACTGTTTTCTCGATGCTATTCATTAGACCTTAACTAACTTCCTGAGAAGAAACTTTCATATCCCATTGCCTTCACCATACTCACCATGTTCTTCAAGATATGCCTGGAGCCTATTGATAAGATCTTGTTTTATTCCCTTGGTCTCCAACCCACGAGCAAGACACTCTTGCTTTAGTTCAGCAAGCTGGGAGGAAAAAAGAAAAACAAAATCAAAATCACATTTCTTTAGTTAACAGGATGACTGCCTATAAATGAGGCAGCAGTTCTCATTAGAGAAGAGGAACAAATAGCAAATTTAAATGATTGTCCCTATACCAAGAGTCTGAGTCCACAAAGATAATTTTTCTTTTAGCAATAGTCAGTATGCAATCATTTTTATTTTTTTAATATTTTATTTATTTGTTTACTTATTTGAGTGTGTGTGAGAAAGAGGCTGAGAGAAAGAGAATGGTGTGCTAGGACTTCTAGCCACTGCAAACTCCAGACACATACATCATTTTGTGCATCTGGCTTTATGTGGTACTGGGAAATCAAACTCAGGTCCTTAAAACGTTTTAGGCAAGTGCCTTACTCGCTGAGCCATCTCTCCAGCCCCACAATCAAGATTTTCTAACAGATGCTAAAAAAAATCACACTTTAATAAAATTCTGATCTACTGGTGAAGCTGTTTTTATCACAAATCTTTAGCTACTTATGAATAATGGAGGGGGTATCCTAAAGATTAGTCTGTCAAACAGTAAAGACAATTAAATGAATCTTTTTTTTCTTGGTTTTTTGAGATAAGGTTACACAATCTAGCCCAGGCTGACCTTAGTCACCTTAGTCTCAGGGTAGCCATTCACAGTAATCCTCCTACCTCTGCCTCCCGAGTGCTATGGTTAAAGGTGTATGCCACCACACCCGGCTAATTAAATGAATCTTTAATCAGAAAACCCAGTAACCTTCCCGGAATGGTAGTGCACGCCTTTGATCCCAGCACTCAGAAGGCAGAGGTAGGAGGACAGCCGTTAGTTTGAGGCCATCCTGAGACTATATCTTGAGTTCCAGGTCAGCCTGAGCTAGAGTGAGACTCTACCTCGAAAAACAAAACGATCTTTAAAAAAAAAAACAAAAAAAACCCCAGTAACCTAAAGTAGATAAATTCTCCCTACCGTTTTGGATATGCTATGAATGTGTTCTCTAAGGGTTTATGTGCTGTAAGCTTGTTGTCAGTGTAGTTATATTGGGAAGTGGTATAACCTTTAAGAGGTAGAAAAGGGCTGAAGAGATAGCTAAATGTTTAAATGTTGCTTGCTTGCAAAGCCTGCTTGCTCAGGTTAAGTCTCCAGTACTCATGTAAAGTCAGATGCACAAAGTGGTTTGTGTCAGGAGCTCATTTATAAGCAAGAAGCCTGGGTGCACCTATATTCATTCATTCTCATTCTCTATTTTCCCTCCCTTTCTCAAATAAAGAAAAGTATTTATTTATTTATTCTAATATTTTATTTATTTATTTGAGAAAGAGGCAGAGAGAGAGAGAGAGAGAAAGAATGAACGCACCAGGGCTTTCAGCCACTGTAAACAAACTCCAGACGCATGCACCACCTTGAGCAGCTGGTTTACATGGGTCCTGGGGAAATAAACCTGGGTCCTTTGGCTTTGCAGACTTAACCACTAAGCATCTCTCCAGCCCAAGTACTTAAATACCCAAAAAAGGGCTGAAGTGATGGCTAGGCTCTTACTCTTAAGGCGCTTGCCAGGAAAGTCAAAGGACGTAGGCTCAATTACCCAGGACCCACGTAAGCCAGATGCACAAAACAGCATATGTGCCTAGTTAATTTGCAGTGGCAAACATGCTGCCCGTTCTCTCTGTGTTTCCAAATAAATAAACAAAAATATTTAATATGGGCTGGAGGGATTGCTTAGTGGTTAGGGCATTTGCCTGTGAAGCCTAAGGACCAGGGTTCAACTCCCCAGTACCCATGAAAGCCAGATGCACAAGGTGGTGCATGTGTTTGGAGCTTGTTTGCAGTGGCTGGAGGCTCTGGTGTACCCATTCCCTTTCTTCCTTCTCACAAATAAATAAATATGTAAGATAAAATATTTAATAAAATTTTTAAGTAAATGAATAAATAAAAGGTGCCAAAGAACCAGGTGTGGTGGCGCATGTCTTTAATCCCAGCACTTGGGAAGCAGAGGTAGAAGGATCGCTGTGAGTTCAAGGCCAGTCTGGAACTTCAGTGAAATGCAGGTGAGACCTATCTCAAAAAAAAAAAAAAGGTGGAGCCGGGCATGGTGGCACATGCCTTTAACCCCAGCACTCGGGAGGCAGAGGTAGGAGGATCACCATGAGTTCAAGGCCACCCTGAGACTAGAATGAATTCCAAGTCAGCTTGAGCTAGAGTGAGACCCTACCTTGAAAAACCAAAAATAATAATAAACAAATCACATAAATAAAAACAACAAACAAATGCCTTTTATTATAAAAGCTGGAGCTCACTGGGAGATGTTTGGGTCACTAGAGGAAGCATCACACTAGGGAATTAATATAGTTCTGAGAGGGTTAGAGAGATGGCTTGCTTGTTTGTGAAGCCTGGGGACCCAGGTTTGATTTCCCAGCATCCACGTGAGCCAGAAGCACAAGGTGGTATACGGTCTGGAACACATTTGCATTGGCTGAAGGTTCTGATGTGCCCATCCCCCTCCTCCCTCTCAGAATTAACATTAAGATACTTGCCTGTAAAACCTAGCAACCTGGGCTCAATCCAGCACCCACATAAAGCCAGATGCATAAAGTGGCACATGTATTTGGAGTTTGTGTGCAGTAGCAAGAAGCCCTGGAAGGTGCCCACTTTCTCTCTTTCTCTCCCCCTCTCTCTCTCCCTCCCTCAAATAAAAATAAAAAAGGACAAGACAGACAGGCACGGTGGCACATATTTGTAATCCTATTACTTGGGAGGTAGAAGGAGTACAATCTTAAATTTAAGGTCATTCTCAGCTATGACAGTGAGTTTGAGGCCAACAATACTGAACTCTTCTCAGCCTCTCGCGTATCCTATCATGTGATCTATGTGATCTTTCCCTAGTTAATAGGATGAATTGTTCTAAGATCCGTACTGATTCCTTCCTTCCTAGAGTGATATTTCCCCCAATGACCCAGAAACTTCCATCATCATGAGGCTCCAACAGAGCCAGCATTATATTGCTTGGCCTTTCAGTCTCCAAAATTTTGACAAAATAAACTTTTTTTTCTCTAAAAAATATTATTATAGCAATGAAATATGGACTAATAAACATCTGTTTTCTAAAACTGTTATTACAATGTATTATACACATTCATATAGATCTAATCACTGTAGAATTAGCTGGCTTACTGCCAACAATGAATCGATTAAAGAATCTATATCATAACAGGAAGAAATCTTGTGAATCCCAGAGTTCTATTGAAGTTTTTAGCCTACACCTCCCCAAGCTGACCTGAAACTCACTTTTGTAGTCCCAGACTGGCATCAAACTCAACGTGATCCTCCTATATCTGTCTCCCAGAGTACTGGGATTAAAGGCATGTACCACACCTGGCTTTTCATAAAGTTTCTCTTTTCAGACAGCAGTGACCACAGAGGTGAATCAAAATTCATCAAAATTCTAAGAAGTAACACTAGAGTATCACACTCTCCCAGTCTCAGGGACCATTGCAGAAGAGGAAGAATGCTTACAATCTTGTCTTCCAGACACAAGGCTGGCCATGATATTCATGACCTCACAGTGACTGATGCTACCTACACAAGACCTACATAATAGGAGGGAAAACAATGACATCAAAACAGACTAGTTGAAAAGAAGGGTTTCAATATAGGGAAGACTTTGGAGGAAGCAAAAGAGTGGTGGGAGAGAATTATGATCATGGTATACTGTTTGTATTTACAGAAGTTGTCAATTAAAAAGTTTAACAGTCGGGTGTGGTGGCACACACCTTTAACCCCAGCACTGAGGAGGCTGAGGTAATGATAAAGATAGTTGAGACTACAGAGTGAATTCCAGGTCAGCCTGGGCTACAGTGAGACCCTACCTCAAAATTTCAACACACAAACACACACACAAAAGGGGGGGGGGGCTGGAGAGATGGCTTAGGAGTTAAGGCAAAAGCAACCAGTAGAAGCTAGAATGTACTTTATGTTCTCTACAAAATCTTCAGCCAAGGAAACATTTGAAAATGGAGATGGAAGGCCCCACACCCCACCTCCTTTCTTTTTTTTTTCTTTTTGGTTTTTTTTTTTTTCGAGGTAGGGTCTCACTCTAGCCCAGGCTGACCTGGAATTCACTATGGAGTCTCAGGGTGGCCTCGAACTCATGGCAATCCTCCTACCTCTGCCTCCCGAGTGCTGGGATTAAAGGCGTGCGCCACCACGCCCGGCTCTCCTATCTTTTTTGTTTTAAATAATATAATGATTGGGGAAGTAAGAGTATTTTGTGACTGGGTTGCACAGTAGGGATGTCATGCAGAGAACAGTTCAACTCAACAGCACCCTCTACTGAGAAACATGGAATGAACAATTAAAACAATTTTTTAAGACTGGGGAATTAACTCTATCAGAAGCATGAGGACCCAAGTTCAACCCTGAGAACCCACATTAAAATGCTGGTCAATGGGCTGGAGAGATGGCTTAGTGGTTAAGTGCTTGCCTGTGAAGCCTAAAGACCCCAGTTTGATTCCCCAGGACCCACGTTAGCCAGATGCACAAGGGGGCACACACGTCTGGAGTTTGTTTGCAATGGCTGGAGGCCCTGGGGCGCCCATTCTCTTTATCTACCTCTTTCTCTCTCTGTTTGTCGCTCTCAAATAAATAAATAAAATGAACAACAAAAAAATTTTTTTAATGCTGGCCAAAGTAAAACATGCCCCAAACAGTAACCTGCTGCTCTTTGGTAATCTATCTCAAGGAGCCCACTATTCCCTGGCAGCATAAATATCTCCCCCTACCCCAATACACCTAGTTTTGTACTTTTGCTTGGCTCTCTACTCTTCTGTTGTTGTTTGAAGGAGTGTCTCATTCTAGTCCAGGCTGACCTGGATCTCATTCTGTAACTCAGACTGGCCTCAAACTCGTGGCAATCCTTTTATCTCAGCCCCCAAGTGCCAGGATTACAGGCATGAGCCACCACAACCAAGTTTCTAATAAAGCCTCTTTACTTTCTGTGTCATTTTCAGTTCTTTGAATAAGATACCAAGAATCTGGAAACACTCAAAGACCACTGCTAACACTAATGGGGCTGCTTTTTATAATATTCCACTCAGATAATGGACTAATACTTTTGAAAAATAAATAATTACTAGAAAAATCAACATATACTTGGATACAGCAGTAATGTTCAAATGCTACAAATGTTTACTCTCAGTATCTGTACTTATCTCATCATGAACTCTTAACAGTTCAGTTCATGGACCAGCACTGTTCTGTGGAATAGATTATTTTTTGTTTTGTTTTTGGTTTTTCATTCCAGCTCAGGCTGACCTGGAATTCACTATGTAGTCTCAGGGTGGCCGCAAACTCATGGCAATCCTACCTCTGCCTCCCAGTGCTGGAATTAAAGGCGTGCACCACCATGCCTGGCTTCAATATGTCTTTAATACAATAATGCAGACACCACACTCTTTTTTTTTTTTTTTTAAGGTAGGGTCTCACTCTGGTCCAGGCTGACCTGGAATTCACTATGGAGTCTCAGGATGGCCTTGAACTCACGGCGATCCTCCTACCTCTGCCTCCCGAGTGCTGGGATTAAAGGCGTGCGCCACCACGCCCGGCTTTTTTTTTTTTTTTTTTTTTTTTTTTTTTTTTTTTTTTTTTGGTTTTTTGAGATAGGGTTTCACTCTAGCCCAGGTTGATCTGGAATTCACTATGTAGTCTCAGGGCGGCATCAAACTCACAGTAATCCTATCTCTGCCTCCTCTAAAAAATTTTTTTTGAGGCAAGCCCAACAGACTGGCTTTTCTCTTTTTTATGCGAGAGAGTGAGAGCAAGAGAGAAAGAATTGGCACACCAGGGCCTCCAGCCATTGTAATCAAACTCCAGGTACGTGCAACAACTTTGTGCACATGTGTGACCTTGCACACTTGCATTACCTTGTACATCTGGTTTAAGTGGGACCTGGAGAGTCAAGCATGGGTCCTTAGGTTTCGCAGGCAAGCACCTTAACCACCTCTCCAACCTGTAAGTAATTTTTTTTTTAAAGACTGTTTTGAGGAGCTGGGGAGAAGGCTTAGTGAGTAAAGCACATGCCAGACAAATGTGGCTCATGTAAGAGCCGATCATGGTGATGTACACTATAACCCCAGCACTAGGGAAGAAGAGTCCAGAGGATCCCTGGGTCTTGCTGGCTAGTTCAGTTCCAGCCAAATGAGTTAACTCTGAGGTCAGAACTTACTCATTTTTATCTCAAAAAATAAGGTGGACAGCGGGGCATGGTGGTGCACGCCTTTAATCTCAGCACTTGGGAGGCAGAGGTAGGAGGATCACCATGAGTTCAAGGCCACCCTGAGATTACAGTGAATTCCAGGTCAGCCTGGGCTAGAGTGAGACCGTTCCTCAAAAAACTCACAAAAAATAAAAATAAAAAATAAATAAAATAAGGTAGATAGCGACTGAAGGAAGACACCTAATGTCAACTTCTGGCCACGTCGTATGCACACACACACATATTAATACACAACATAAACATACATACATATTAAAAAAAATTAGGGCTGGAGAGATGGCTTAGTGGTTAAAGCGCATGCCAGCGAAGCCTAAGGACTCACGTCTGATGGTGTTTGGCTAAATGTATATATATACTACGCTCACCCAACTGCCCAGTAAGCACTCCTCTTAATGTTCATACCTATATATTAATGCTACTCTCACTTTTGGTTAGAGAACCTTCTCTTTTCAGATGGCAGTGACCTTGAAATGACTCAGAAGGTACCATGATGCTGAGAAGAAATGACAGAGCAGCCGGGCCTGGTGGCACACGCCTTTAACCCCAGCACTCGGGAGGGAGAGGTAGGAGGATCACCGTGAGTTCGAGGCTACTCTGAGACTCCATAGTGAATTCCAGGTCAGAGTGAGCTAGAGTGAGACCCTACCTTGAAAAAAAAAGAAATGACAGAGCAGTGCTTAGCAATGGAATATCTCTATCACACCTTCCAAGGCTCAGGGTCCATGGCGGAAAGAATGTAAGAGCCAAAGGAAGGGTAGGACTCCTTACAATGCACTCCTCCAGACACAAAATGGCCTGGACACCATACCTTGCAATGTCTGATACTACCTACACAAGACCATGCTAATTGGAGGAAAAGATGATGATATTAAAATAAAAGAGAAACTGATTGAGAGGGGGAAGGGGTATAATGGACAGTGTAGTTGAAAGGAGAAAGTAGGGGGAGGGAAAGAATTACCATGGGTTATTGTCTACAATTATGAAAGTTGTCAATAATAAATTTTAAAAGAAAAAGAGGGGAAAAGAAGAGAATAAGGCTGGAGAGATGTCTTTGCAGTTGAGGTGCTTGCCTGCAAAGCCTAAGAACCCATGTTCTACATGCCAGATTCCCCTATAAGCCAGACCCAGACACACATGGTGATTCATGTGCAAGGTTGCACATATGCACAAGGTGGTGCATGTGTCTGGAGTTCAGTTGAGGAGGCTGGAGGTCCTGATGTGCCAATTCTTTCTCTCTCTCTCTCATAAAAAATAAACCGGGCATAGTGGTGCATGCATTTAATCCTAGAACTAGGGAGGCAGAGGTAGGAGAATCGCCATGAATTCGAGGCCACCCTGAGACTACATAGTGAATTCCAGGTCAGCCTGGGCCAGAGTGAGACCCTACCCAAAAATAAATTAATTAATTAAACTAAATTAAAACACAGCCAGGTCTTAATCCCAGCACTCAGAAGTCAGAGAAAGTAGGAGGATCTCTGTGGGTTCGAGAACAGCCTGAGACTACATAGTGAATTCCAGGTCAGCCTGGGCTAGAAGGAGACCCTACCTCAAAAAAAAAAAAAAAAAAAATTAAGGGCTGGAGAGATGGCTCAGCAATTAAGCTGCTTTCCTGCAAAGCTAAAGGACCAGAGTTTGATTCCCCAGGACCCACGTAAGCCAGATGCACAAGGTGGTGCATGCATCTGGAGTTCGTTTGCAGTGGCTGGAAGCCCTGGCCTGCTCATTCTCTCTCTTTTACTCTCTTTACCTCTCTCAAATAAACAAATAAAAATAAAATATTAAAAATAAATAAATAGGGCTGGAGAGATGGCTTAGCAGTTAAGGAACATACCTACAAAGCCTAAGGACCTGGTTCGGTTCTCCAGGCCCCACATAAGACAGGTGCACATGGTGGCACATGTGTCTGGAGTTCGTTTGCAGTGGCCAGAGGCCCTGGCGTGCCCATTTCACTCTTTCTCTCTCACTCTCTCTGTCTCTAATAAATAAAAATAAAATCTTTGGACTGGAGAGATGGCTCAGTGGTTAAGCGCTTGCCTGTGAAGCCTAAGGAACCCGGTTTGAGGCTCAGTTCCCCAGGACCCATGTTAGCCAGATGCACAAGGGGGCGCACGCGTCTGGAATTTGTTTGCAGAGCCCATTCTCTCCCTCTCTCTCTCTCTCTGCCCCTTTCTCTCTGTCGCTCTCAAATAAACAAAAAAAAAGTATTAAAAAAAAGAAAAAAATAAAATAAAATCTTTAAAAATAAATAAATAAATAGAAACAGGCTGGTCATGGTGGCACACACCTTTAATCCCTGCACTCGGGAGGTAGAGGTAGCAGGATCACTGTGAATTCAAGGCCACCCTGAAACTACATAGTGAATTCCAGATCAAGCTGGGCTACAATGGGACCCTACCTCAAAAAACCAAAACAGGGCTGGAGGGATGGCTTAGCGGTTAAGGCATTTGCCTGCAAAGCCAGAGGACCCAGGTTCTATTCCCCAGGACCCACGTTAGCCAGATGCACAAGGTGGCACATGTGTCTGGAGTTCATTTACAGTGGCTGGAGGCCCTGGTGTGCTCAATTCTCTCACCCTCTTTCTCTGTCAAATAAATAAATAAAAATATTTTAAAAATCAATAAAAATAAAAAGTAATAAATTCCAAATATTCATGATCAGCCCTCAGCTTTTGAATTCATGTTCCACATTTCCAAGCAACTATAAGATTCTAAGTAGATGTCTTAAAGACACCTAAGGCCATAACAGAACTTAACATTGGTCCTGAACAAATATGACTGCATCCCCCCTCCTCCCAACCTAGAAGGATAGCTCAACCACTAAAGGCACTTACTTGTAAAGCCTGCAGGCCTGGGGTTCAATTCCCAAGCTGCCCATATATGGCAGACACAAAAAGTGGTGCAAACATCTGGTGTTTGTTTGAAACACATAAATATTTTTTTTAACTCCTTATACAATTTAAGAAGGCCTTTTTTGGCTGGATCAGGAGGATCACTTCGTTTTCAAGACCAGCATGAGCTACACAGTGAGTTCCAGGTCAGCCAAGGGTAGAGTTAAGCCCTATTTCAAAAACAAACAAAGCCAGGCATGATGGTGAACACCTTTAATCCTAGCATTCCTAAGGCTGAAGTAGGAGGATTACCAAAAAATCGAGAGTAAGCTCCAGGTCTGCATGGGTTAGAATGAGACCTTGCCTCAAAAAAAAAAAAAAAAAAAAAAAAATCAGGGCTGAAGAGATGGCTTGGTTGTGAAGGTGAAGGTGCTTGCCTACAAAGCCTAAGGACCAGGGTTTAAGTTTCCAGTACCCACAAAAAGCCAGATGCACAAAGTGGTGCATGTCCTGGTATGCCCATTCTCTCTGTCTGTTGCTCTGTTTGCAAATTAAAAAATATATATATATACTAAACAAAAAATACATCAGGGGGCTGGAGAGTTAGCATTTGCCTGTAAAGCCTAATGACCCAATTTCAATTCCCCAGTACCCATGTAGTAGTGCATGCATCTGGAGTTCATTTGCAGTGGCTAGAGGCCCTGGTGAGCCCATTCTCTCTCTCCCTGCAAACCAATTAACCCCCCCCCTTTTTGGTTTTTCGAGGTAGGGTCTCACTCTAGCCCAGGCTGACCTAGAATTCACTATGTAGTCTCAGGGTGGCCTTGAACGCACAACGATCCTCCTTCCTCTGCCTCCTGAGTGCTGGGATTTGTTTTGTTTTTGCTTCTGTATGTGTGTACGGTAAGGTGTCATATAAGCTTGCCTATGGTAGCTGGAGCCACATATTGGGTGTCCCACTCCATCGCTGTTTCTTCTTCCCAGTTTTGTTTTGAGCCAGTCTCTACTGATTCTGGAGCCGGTTTCTGCTCCCCTGTGGGACTTGGCTTACAGAGGCAAGTGGCCACATCCAGCTATTCACGTGGGTTCTGAAGATTTGGGTCCTTAGACTTTGCAGGAAAGTGCCTTAACCACTGAACCATCTCTCCAGCCCTATTTTTTTTCCCCAGGATATCACTCACTCTAGCCCAGGTTAACCTACATAGAATTCACTCTGTAGCCTAGGACGGTCTTAAACTCACAACAATCCTCCTATCTCATCCTCCCAAATGCTGGGATTATAGGTGTGCATCACCACACCCACCTAAATTGCATGGTTTTTAAAAATATTTTATTTGAGAGAGAGAGAATGGGTGCACCAGAGCCTCTAGCCACTGTAAACAAGCTCCAGATACATGTATGACCTTGTGCATCTGGCTTATGTGGGTCCTGGGAACCAAACCTGGATCCTTTGGCTTTGTAGTCTCAGGGTGGCCTTGAACTCACAGTGATCCTAAGTGCTGGGATTAAAGGTGTGTGCCACCACGCCTGGCTCTCATGCCCTGGTTTTTTTTTTTTCAAGGTAGGGTCTCAATCTAGCCCAGGCTGACCTGGAATTCACTTTGTAGTCTCGAACTCATGGTGATCCTCCTACTTCTGCCTCCCGAGTGCTGGGATTAAAGGCGTGCGCCACCACACCCGGCTCATGCCCTTTTTAAAAAAATAAATGTTTTATTTATTTCAGGGAGAAAGAGGCGCTGGGGGGGGGGGGATGAGAGTGCCAGGGCCTCTCTGGCTCTCTCCTCTGTAACATTTCCTTTTTTTCATGCTGGACTGTAAATCTACTTCTGCTACAGTTCAAGGTACTGCCCATCACAATTGAATCTCTACAATTTTGTCAGATAGACTCACATTGCAGCTGGTAGACACTTAAGTATCAATGCAGATAGAAGTTTTTCCTTCCCACTTCAAAGCTTGTTCTTTTCTTCTGAATTTCATACTAAGGAGATGCCTAATTTTCTTTATAAAAATGAGATGTCACCAAGCGTGGCAGTACACTCTGAGCACTTGGGAGGCATAGGTGGGAGGATGGCCGAAGTTCGAGGCCAGCCTGGCTTACAGAGTGAGTTCCAGGTCAGCCTGGGCTACAGGAAGAACCTGCCTCGATAAAAACCAAATTATCATCGTCATCATCTAAATGTAAGTTAGAAAGGTATTACACCAAAGTTACGACCTAAAATAGCTCCTGTTATTCAGCGTGTCACCAAGTGGTAACACCAAGAGAATGCAGGATGCTTCCCGATGAGAAACAGGACAAAGATAATCCTAGCCTTCGAACTGTTCTTCAACAATACTGCAAATAGCTTTTTCTAGTGGAAAAGGGCGGCATGAGAGGAAAGCCAGCAGGTAGACAGCCTCGTAAGAGAACTCAAAAATAAAAAAGTAAAAAACAAACGGTTTTTTAGGGCTGAAGTGTTTTTTCTACAAATTCTTAGGGCTGCCTCAATTCCAGGTTTCCAAGAAACCTAGCTTCTGAGGCCTCTCCCTGTTTTCAAAACTCGAACTCAGGGGCGTAACTCCACGGAGGGCAAACGGGATGGAAGCATTTTGTGGGTGTTTGGAACATACTCAGATAAGAATATGCAAAAACGCCCATTCGCTAACAGGGGCGTCTCAGCGTTTGGACAACTAAAGAATTCAGAGAAGAAAAGGGAGCCCTGCGTCCGCATGGAGTACGAAAGAGGGAGCCCTGAAGTCGCGCAGCTCGGCTGAAGTGGACACTAGCACCGCCCGGGGAAGGGTGATGGAGAAGACCTCGGAGAGGACGGGAACGGAATCACCGGTAAAGGCAGCAACAAACCGCGCGGAGGCACGGGAAATCAGGACAGGCCTGAGGACGGGGCACAAAAGAACTCGGGCGGAAGCCAGAATACGAAACGGGGAACACAGAGGGCGGCGGCGCAGGCCACCTCGTAGACTCCAGTACCCAGAAAAGCCCACCTCAACTGTCCCCCGCGCATGGGTACCTTCAGCTTGTGCAGCTCCACCGTCTCCGCCGCCATCTTCTCACCCCGCACTCCACAGCCCCCCTGCCGCCGCCGCCGCCGCCGCCGCGACCCGGAGCTCCCGCCTAGACGTAGGCAGCCCCGGCCGACCAATCAGCGGCCCTGTTGCTCTCGCCTCCCACCATCGGCTCTGGCCATTAGTCAGAGGCCGGCGCCGCTCTCACGCCTCTGGGCCGCTTCCCACAGCTGCCTCCCAAGGTGGGGCCCGGGGAAGGGCGGGCTTGTGCGGCCTAAGGAGAGACAGCGCGACCAATCGTACGTCCCTATTGCAGAGCACCAGCCAATGACTAGTGGCAGCGCCGATCCTGCTCCACCAATGGGGAGGCGCACACGGGGGTGGCAGGCGGCCACTTCCTGGAGACCGCAGGTGTGGGAGCGGGCGGCAAGACCCTGGAGCTGGCAGGTAGGGCTCGGGGAAGGTTACGGAGGGAAAACGGTAGAAGCCGGAAAGGGCGACGGGTTAATCACCGTGAGGGGAACACTGAAGACAGCCTTGAAAGAAACCGATGTACGAAAGTGGGACGCGGGGAGGAGCACAGGCCGGCTAGATACTAGAGCTTGGGAATTTCAGAGCAGGTAAGCAGGCTTTACAGCTAGATTTTCAAGAGCCACTCCTAGAAGGGCGAGGGCTCTGTCTCTGAGGTCCATTTCAAAAACTGTGGTCACTTCTTAGAGCGCCCTACGCTTCAGAGGAGTGGAGTTTGCTGGCTTCTGAAACACCAAGAGGGTGAGAAGGCAGGCTGGACAAGACCCCCGAGAAAAAGGTGGGGACCAGAAGTAGCTCTACTCTCTCACACCTTAGTAGTCCCTTGACTGGTTGCGTAGCTCTTGGGGAACTCTGGGTGTGTGTGACCTCTTTATGATTGATTCCATGTTAACTTCAAGGAAGTGTACTTAGATACTTGTTTCCTCTGATCCTTCAAATGGGCTTCCCAAGGCAAGCTGCTTCATATAACAGTTGAAGTCTAAAGATCAGAGAAAAATCTACCATGTCTTTATAAGTAAGGCTTTTCTTGCTTCTTTTTTTTTTTTTTTTTTTTTTTTGAAACAGGATCTGTATAGCCCAGGCTGGCCTCTTAATTCATGGCAGTTCTCCTGCCTCAGCCTCCTAAGTGCTGGGATTACAGATTACAGGTGTGAGCCACTACACCCAACCTTTTTGCCTTTTAAAGTTTTTCCTTTCTGCAGGATAAGAAAATTCTTTCATTCCCAAGAGTTCAGAGGACTTAGACTTTTCAGAAGGCAGCTGGGAAACAAGCAATCAAGGGTTCTGAGAAAACTGAGTTGGACTCCTCCCTGACCCCTCACTGTGGTAGGATGAATGTTGGGGTGGCACACAGTGAAGTAAACCCCAACACTCGAGTGATGAATAGTCGGGGCATCTGGCTGGCTTACGTCATCTTGGTAGGACTGCTGCATGTGGTTCTACTCAGCATCCCCTTCTTCAGCATTCCTGTTGTCTGGACCCTGACCAACGTCATCCATAACTTGGTGAGCACTAAACCATACATATCCTTGTACCCACCCCAGGTCTGTCCCAATCTAAAACATAAAGTCACCCATTGTTTGAGGATTTATGTCTTCTTTTTGGCATTTCAGTACAGTTTCTTGAACTAAGGAACTACTTTTGGGGGCTGGGAGATGGTTCAGTGGTTAAAGGCACTTGCTTGCAAAGCCTGTCATCCTGGGTTTGATTCTCCAGTACCCATGTAAAACCAGATGCATAACGTGGTGCATGCATGTGAAGTTCATTTGCAGTGGCAAGAGGCCCAGGTAAGCCCATACTTGCTGTCTTGCATGTATATGTATGTAATTTTTAATTATGGGCTAGAGAGATAGCTTAACGGTTAAAGCACTTGCCTACAAAGCCAAAGAACCCAGGTTCAATTCCCCAGGACCCATGTAAGCCAGATATACAAGGTGGCACATGCAGTGGCTGGAGGTGTGCCCATTCTCTATCTGCCTTTTTCTCTCTTGTAAATAAAAAAAAACCATTTTTTAAAAAGAAACTACTTTTTGACCCTCATACTACCCCTTTCCTTTTCCTAGGCAATGTATATCTTCCTACACACTGTGAAAGGGACACCCTTTGAGACTTCTGACCAAGGAAAGGCTCGGCTTTTGACACACTGGGAGCAAATGGACTACGGACTCCAGTTTACCTCTTCCCGCAAATTTCTGAGCATCTCTCCTATTGTACTGTGAGTCTGTGGGGTAGGGGAGATGCTGGGTCTGAAATGGCTCTAGGAGCCAGGTGGAAATGCCCACAGAGAAGCTTTTAAAAAGATCAGACTAGGGCTGGAGAGCTGGCTTAGCAGTTAAGGCACTTGCCTGTGAAGCCTAAGGACCCAGGTTTGATTCTCCAGGTCCCATGTAAACCAGATACACATGGTGGCGCATGCATCTGGAGTTTGTTTACAGTGGCTAGAAGCCCTGATGTGCCCATTCTGTCTGTCTCTCCCTCTCTCCCTCTCTCTCTCTCTCTCTCTCTCTCTCTTATAAATAAATAAATAAATAAAAGTAAATCTTTAAAAAAAAAAAGATCAGACTACTCACTGATCGTGGTGTATACTAGTCCAGAGCCTACAGAGAATGGTAAAAAGTAAAAGACTTAATCAAACATTCCTTGCTGCCTCCTTGGTAACAGGGAAAGGGAGAAGGGACTGAGAAGAGATAAACTCCAACTACAAGTGATTTTACAGTTCCAAAAGTGAGTAAAGGCAGATGGGGAGGGGAAGGGGGCAAAAAATGGTTCTAAAACTCAGAGGCTGCTGGGCGTGGTGGCACACGCCTTTAATCCCAGCACCTGGGAGGCAGAGGTAGGAAGATCACTGCAAGTTCTAAGCCACCCTGAGATTACATAGTGAATTCCAGGTCAGCCTGGGCTACAGTGAAGCCTTACTTCAGAAAACAAAGGGGGGGGGGGGGACTGGAGAGATGGCTTAGTGGTTAAGGCACTTGCCTGCAAAGCCAGAGAACCCAAGTTCGATTCCCCAGGACCCACATAATCCAGCTGCACAAGGTGGTACATGCGTCTGGAGTTCGTTTGCAGTGGCTGGATGCCCTGGCATAGCATACTCATGTTCTCTCTTTCTCTCTCTGCCTCTTCCTCTCTCTTTCAAATAAATGAATAAAAATAATAAAATATTTTTTTTAAAAAAAAGTCAAGAGGCTGAAAGAGTTGAACCTGTCATTTGCTATTAACCAACAATCTGATTTGTAATCTCCACTAAGAACTATGCAATTATATCCTCATCCGTAAAGTAAATGTTGTTGAGTTACCTGGAGTTTTCAGATTAAGGACTACATGCAGTAAAACTGCTCATTCAAAGCAGAACAGTTGCTGAAAGGTATGGATATGTATTGGGAGCATCAACCTCACTCATCCTGCTTTTCTCTCCCTAGCTACCTCCTAGCCAGCTTCTATACCAAGTATGATGCTGCTCATTTCCTCATCAACACTGCCTCACTGCTCAGCGTACTGCTGCCTAAGTTACCCCAATTCCATGGGGTTCGTCTCTTTGGCATCAACAAATACTGAGGAATGGATTGAAGAGACCTCCACAGGTACTGAGAAGGCTCTGGAACAAAGAGTTACAACATTTTCACCTTCTCCATACTATTATCTGTATCTTGGAATCCTGAGAATCATACCAACTTTCCCAAACTCCAAGACTAGAAGAAATTGGAAAAATGGGGCTCCTGAGCCAGCTCTGGTAGTGTTAAGAATCTCTCAATCAGGAAAAGGTAGATGTTGTTATGGGCTATGCTACTCTCCTCTGTAACAAGAAGCCATCATGTCTAGGCAGCTTGTTTGGTGATTATGTTTTTCCATATCCTCGATCCCTACCACCTTGTTTTGCTATATGTTTGATAAGCAAGAATAGGGAGATGAATATCCTCATAATGCTGGGAAGGAGGTATGAATACTGACTAAACTGTACAAATTTTAAACAACTTTTTATCCCTTCTCCTTTAGTCCAGTAGGCAGTGCCTTTCACTATTAGCTAACAGTAGGAAAGGATTCTTAAATGAGAAAAAAAGCTCTAAAGTCAGGCATGATGGCACATACCTGTAACCCTAGCATTCAGGAAGTAGAGGCAAATTCAAGGCCAGTTTGGTCTACATAGTGAGTTCCAGGCCATCCACCACTACATAACAAAACCCTATCCCCCGCCCCCCACCAAAAAAAAAAAAAAAAAAAACAGTTATGGGCTCCAGCTGCATGGGCAAAGACAAGAGGGAAGATATAAGTTGCCAGTTATATATTTATAGAAAGATAATCCCCTGGCTTTAAATAGATATGTACATACAAATATGAACAAACTTAAAAAAATACAAACCCTTGGATCACAAGGGGGCTTCTAGTAGCCTCCTATCCTTCCCCCTCACCCAAGGACAGAGGGCATGAGTCTGCTTTTTAGAAATTATTAATTTTGGCCATCCTTGCAACAAGCCTGAAATTAGGTTAATTTACCCATAAGGTGAAATTCAGAGGAAACGTTCTGTTTCCACACTGAACTCTGCATCTCCAGAATTAGGGCTACATGCTTTCTGATTCTTTTAGCTAGAATATCAGGATAAGGGGGCAACCCCTGAAATGGGCTAAAATTAGATACACTCAGTTTAAAAAGGGGTGTGTGTGTCATTTGCTCTAGGAGCAAATGGTTAGATAAAGGCATACAGATCCTAGGGAACACCCAGTTCCCACACCACAAAGGAATCTATTGTCCAGCTCAGGTCCAGGACCTATGTTCTTTACTCTAGCCACCCCTACCTATTTCTTTGGTATTGTCAGAAGACAAGATTCAGTTCCTGGGTGCTGGAAAGGAGGGAGAGTGTTTCATGGACTTCCTATGGGTACTGAGAGAAGAATTTAAATTTTCCCTTTTTAAAATATTTAAAAATAAACAAATCAAACTCCATCCTGTGCTGTACACAGCCCTTTTGACTCCCTGACATTGATTTGAGGAAAGAAGAGAAGGGGTGTCAACGTTGGAAGGGCCTCCTCACTTTCTTCCTCCGCTTCGGTTTGGCTTCTCCCTTGGGTACAGTGCTACTGGGCTTGGAGGCTGCAGTGGCCCCAGGGCCAGGATGAGGAGCTGCAAAGAAGTTCCCATTGGACATTTGCCCTGGGGGTACTTGAAAGATTCGACTCAAGAAATCCTGAAGATCAGCAGGAGGGGCTTCCGGGGTGGCTCTGAAGAAAAAAGAAGAAAGACAAGAGATACCTAAGGTTAAAATATACTGAGTCAGTTCTCCAACTTCCTAGAAAGTAGTCCCAAACAGCAGGACATCTGAAACTATATTTAAAACTGGAATAATGGGTAAGTAATTCAGGGAAGTACCACCTACCTCTGCCGACCACTGGTGCCTGGCACCCGAGAACCAAATGAGATGTGATAAGGAACTCTGTGGGTATCTGGTGAGATTCCCACACGCTGACATCCAGCCCATTCTGCAAACAGAAGAAGTAATTAACCAAAACATCAGTTTAGCGCAAATGAGATGAAGAAATATGAGCCTTTATTTCTAGAGCACAGAAATGTACCTGTGATATCATAAACTTTTCCATCCATTAGTGCAAAGTAGGTAATCTTGAGGCCCAACATACTTGATTCTGCCCAAAAGTCACCTTCCTCAGCAGGATGCAGCCTGTTACACTCAGCACAGTATCTAGCACTCTTAGGTTCCCTGTCCATTTCAAACCTCCTGCAACACAACAAAAGGGTAATTCCTTAATACTTTGTCAAGTATACCTACGGCATTGCTAGTAGTCGCATCATTACTGCCAAATAAAGACAAAACATTTAAAAACATCTTACCTAACTGTTAAATATGTCTATGTATTCTGCCCACAACTTTCTTTTAATTTGAAGTGTGGTTACACTATAGCCCAGGCTGGCCTCAAAAATGTAATCCTCCTGTTTCAGACTCCAGTGCTAGGGTAACAATATACTTCCACACCCAGCTTTCAACTTTCTTATTTGTGTGTATGCATGTATTTTACTGCAAGCATTCACATGCCACAGCATGTGTGTGGAGGTCAGGGGACAACTTTTTTGGGCCAGTCCTTGCCTTATTTACTTATTTATTTATTATTTGTTTCGTTTTTCAGGGTATGGTCTCACTCTAGTCCAGGCTAATCTAGAATTCACCATGTAGTTTCAGGGTGGCTTAGAACTCACAACAATCCCCCTAACTCACAGCAATCCTACCTCTGCTTCTGAGTGCCAAGACTAAAGGTGTGTGCCAACACGTCCAGCACCTTCAGTAAGATTTTATAGTCACAGAACAAAACAAAGATATCAAAGCACTTTTAAAATACATTAGTGGGAACATCAGGTGGGTGAGTTATAGCAAAGCAAGGAAAACTGTTGAAGACCTCCAATGTTATCTGATGACATTCTTAGTTTTGGGGTTGGTAGAAGTTAGTGGTCTGTTATACATCACAAGTGCTGGGATTAAAGGTGTGGGCCACTATACCAGGCTCATTCCTTTTGAAGTGAGACGCTCTCATATAGCCCATTCTAGCCTCAAATTCAGTGTGTAGCCAAGGATGATCTTGAACGTATATGTGTGTGTGTAGTTTTTTGAGATAGGGTCTCACTCTAGCTCAGGCTGACCTGGAATTCACTCTGTACCCTCAGGGTGGCCTTGAACTTACGGAGATCCTCCTACCTCTACCTCCCGAGTGCTGGGATTAAAAGCATGCACCACCATGCCCAGCTGATCTTGAACTTTTGATCATTTTTTGCCTATACCCTGAACGCTGGGATTACAGGCATGTGTCATCACACCCTGTTTACAAGAGCTGTATTTTTGCATCAGCAGTTTAAATTCTCAGTCTCTTCATAGTATGGCAACAGTAGAAGCCTCAGGATTATCATGTGTAGCCCACGATTACCAGTAACACTGACAAGGAAGGTTTTTCTGTTACCCAATTCCTGACATGTGGCTAACCTACTCCAGTCCTATTTCATACCTATGCTTTCCTTGGCATCGGCTACACATCATAGTATTCATTGCCTCCTTGAGATCATCTTGCAGCTTGGACAAAAACTCATTCACTGACCGGCTCAGTTCATTCTCTGCCATTCGTTTCCTAAAAGAAAATAGGTTTTGTAAATTAGGGAGTAGGGAGCATTTAGGGAAAGACAAGACATAGAAATAGAGATCTGTTTGCCTCCTGAGCCCCCTGACTGACTAGAAAGACAAGTCTAAAGCCTTCTACTAAAGATATTTCATCTATCTCACCTGACAGTCTCCCATTTCCAACTCACATCTCATATTCCTTTCGCCTTTCAGGATTGCTGACAATGTCCCAAGCTGCATGCAAAACCTTGAAGGCCTCTTCAGCCCGAGGATGATGATTTTTATCAGGATGAACCTACCAAAACACAGAAATTTCTTCACAAATCCATCCTAGCCCTCCTCCATATTGGGTCTATTCCCATATCAAAGAGTTCTGTTTCATTACCCTTTTGGAGAATCAATAGAGTTTAATGATTACTCTGCAGACAGACCTGAGAAGCAAGTCCTAGCTATCATTTTATTATGGCATCAGCTACACTTAATATTCTATGGCCTGGAATATTTTTATCTGCCATGGATTGCTGAGGATTAAATTAGAATACATATGAAGTATGTTACACTAAATATGGCTCTAGAGTGATGAGTGGCTTTCATCAAGAAAACAAATGGCTGGTGAGGATGTGTAGGGAAAAAGGAACCATTATTCACTGTTGGTGGGAGTGTACTATGGAAAGCAGTGTGAAGGTTACTCAAAAAGCTAAAAATAGAATACCATATGACCCAGGTATACCACTGGGCATTTTCCCAAAGAACTCCACACTTAACTACAGAGAAACGTGCTTATCACTGTGAGTTCACATTGCTCATTGCTGTGAGTTCAAGGCCACCCTGAGACTGCAAAGTGAATTCCAGGTCAGCCTAGGCTAGAGTGAAACCCTACCTCGGGGGAAAAAAAAGTGAAAGGAAAGCTTGGTTGCCTATCATGTAACCACTGAAATAATTTGTATTTCAGTGAGGTTGTATGCAGGTCCATATATATATTTAGTAAAAGTCAAACTCCAGTGCAATTTACACACATTACTTATATTCATAATATACTTTCACTTGAATAGAAATAGTAATGACGGGCTGGAGAGATGGCTTAGCAGTTAAGCGCTTGCCTGTGAAGCCTAAGGACCCGGTTCAAGGCTCGATTCTCCAGGACCCACGTTAGCCAGATGCACAAGGCGGTGTGTGCATCTGGAGTTCATTTGCAGTGGCTGGAGGCCCTGGCGCACCCATTCTCTGTCTCTCTGTCTCTCTCTCTGCCTCTTTCTCTCTGTCACACTCAAATAAGAATAAACAAAAAAATTAAAAAAAGAAATAGTAATAACTGGGCTAGGGATTTAGCTCTGTTGTAGAATGCCTGCCTAGAATAATTAGGCTCTGGATTTGAACCCTAGTACTGTAAAACAAAAAAGCAAAAATCCTTCAAGAACATGGTACATCACAACTCTACCTGCACATGTATCAATAAAAGCAACCAGATCTTCATGCATGGCACACATGCTGTTGCAGTCAGGTTCACATTACTGGCAGAAATCACCCACCCAAGAACAGCTTTGGGGGGAAAAGGATTTATTTTGGCTTACAGACTCGCTCCACGATGGCAGGGAAAACAACAGCATGAGTACAGGGTGGACATCACCTCCTGGCCAACATCAGGTGGACAACAGGAACAGGAGAGTGCCAAGGGGACACTGGCTATAATACCCATAAGCCTGCCCCCAACAATATACTGCCTCTAGGAGGTGTTAATTCTCAAATCTCCATCAGCTGGGAACCTAGCATTCAGAACACCTAAGTTTATGGGGGACACCTGAATCAAACCACCATATTCTGCCCCCGGCCCCCAAAAACTGAAAACTATCCATAACGTAATATGCAATGCATTCAGTCCAACTTTAAAAGTCCCCTATCAGCCAGGCGTGGTGGCGCATGCCTTTAATCCCAGCACTTGGGAGGCAGAGGTAGGAGGATCGCCATGAGTTCAAGGCCACCCTGAGACTACAGAGTGAATTCCAGGTCAGCCTGGGCTAGAGTGAGACCCTACCTCAAAAAAAAGGAAAACAAAAAAGTCCCCATATCTTTTTATCAATCCTAATGATGTTCAAACATCCCCATAATACAATGTCTTAACTGAGCCATAATACCAAAAACATCATCATGGCACAGAATAAACATTCATACTGCAAAAGATGGCACTGGCATTGCAAAGAAATATTCAACCAATACAAGATTTAAACAGGGCAAACATCAAACTCTGTAATTCCAAGTCCAAAAACTGTAGTCAGTAACAAGTCTCTGAAGTTCCAATTCTGGCCCTCAGCTACCCTACTCATAATCCTGGAAAACTTCATCTGGGGCTGGCAGCTGTGCTTAGCAGCCATCTCATGGTCCTAACATCTCCATGGGTCTCCACTGTAACCCACGGTTTATCCTGACGGCTCCACTGGGTCTCCATGCAGGCATCCTGCTTCACAATGCCCATGGCCATTTCCAAAACACAAGACTGCATTGCAAACTCAATGACCCTCTCTTTCCTGCATTCCTTATACTTCACAATACCAGGTAGAGTGCCAATTTGTTAATCTAGGGGGGAATAAAGCAGACTTTGAAGAACAGGACACTCCTTGAACATTCAGGCCCCTTCAAAAGACTATTCTTTCTGTTGTCACAATGCAGATCAACTGGCTCAATCTCAAAGGTTGTAATCTCATAATTGAGCTAAACAGGTAAAAGTTTCAGCCCAAAGATTTCTTTCTGTGCCATATCCTCTGCACACACACACTACACAATACAACCCTGCACAACTTCTCAGGACACAGGCATAACAGCAAGCCTCTCATACAAACTTTTCAAGCCCAGTCCAGGCAAAGCTCTTTCTCACCCTCATAAGCCAAACCTCACAGTCCTTAGTTCTTACTGCATTCAGGTCTTTTAACTCTGACCAGAATAGTCCATCAAGCTATACTTACAGCACTGCGAGGTATCTCTTAGGCCGAGGTTTCAAATCCTTCCACATTGCTCTTGAAAATCAGCTCCAGAAGGCCCAAGCCACACAGTCAGGTGTCTAACAGCAAATGACACCACTTCTTGGTACCAACATTACTGTTGCAGACAGGTTCGCATTGCTGGCAGAAAACACCCAACCAAGGGCAGCTTTTGGGTGGGGGAGGTTTGTTTTGGCTTACAGACTCGAAGGGATGCTCCACGATGACAGGGAAAACGATTGCATGAGCAGAGAGTGGACATCACCTCCTGGCCAACATCAGGTGGACAACAGGAACAGGAGAATGTGCCAGACACTGGCTATAATACCCATAAGCCTGCCCCCAACAATATACTGCCTCCAGGAGGTGTTAATTCCCAAATCTCCATCAGCGGGGAACCTAGCATTCAGAACACCTAAGTTTATAGGGGACACCCTGAATCAAGCCACCATACATGCACACATCCCTTTTCCTCCACTTTCATATTCTTAAGAATCACCTATCAAGGCCAGCCTGAGACTACATAGTGAATTCGAGATCAGCCTGGGCTAGAGTGAGACCTTACCTCAAAGACACAAAAAAGCTGGGCATGGCGGTGCATGCCTTTAATCCCAGCACTCTGGAGGCTAAGGCAGGAGGATCACCATGAGCTCAAGGCCACCCTGAAACTACATAGTGAATTCCAGGTCAGCCTGGGCTAGAGCAAGACTCTACCTCAAGAAAAGAAAAGTCTCTCCTTTGGCTGGACATGCCTAAATCCCAGACAGAGGTAGGAGGATTTCAGTTAGAGGCCAGTCTGAGACTGCATAATAAATTTCAGGTCAGCTTGGGCTAGAGCACGACCCTACCTCAAAAAACAAAAAAAAATCTCTCTTTTGCCAGGAATCCAGTGATGTACACCTACAATCCCAGAGGCAGCAGCAGTAAGATCAGAAATTTGAAATCAGCCTGGGCTACAGAGCAAGACTCATGTTTTTGTTTTTATTTTTTTTTGAGACAGTATATCACTCTAGCCCACATTGACCTAGAACTCATTCTGTAATCCCAGGCTGGCCTCAAACTTATAGTGATCCTCCTACCTCTCAAGTGTTAGTATTAAAGGTACGAACCACTATGCCTGGCAGCAAGAACTCTTATCTCAAATAAAAAACCTCTTTAGCTTAGGGAGAGCGACCGAGGTACACTTTGACTATGTCCCTTTCCCATCCTAGTTAAAGAGACTTCATTTAGCTATTCCAGAGTGAGTAAATTCAACAGTGCCTGTTTTAGCAGGTTCAAAAACAAACAGGGAGATGGGTCAATGGTTAAAGACACTTGCTCGCAAAGCCGGCTGGTCTGGGCTTAATTCTTCAGTACTCACTTACAGGCAGAAACAAAGTGGTGCATGCAGCTGGAGTTTGTTTGCAGTCTAAGAGGCCCTGATGCACCCATTCCCCCCCCACTCCTTGCATATATATATGTATATATATATATATATGTATTTTTTTTTTTTTTCCTAATGACAAAAGAGCTGGAGAGAGGGCTCAGGGATTAAAGGTGCCTGCTTGCAAAGTCTGACAGTGAATTCAATTCCCCAGTACCCATATAAAGCTAGATGCAGAGTGGCACACGCATCTTGAGTTTGTTTGTAGTGACAAGAGACTCTGGTGTACCAACTTCTCTCCCTCTCTCCTTGCAAATAAAATACTTTTTAAAATTACAAAAGAGGGCTGGAGAGAGGGCACAGTGGTTAAGGCACTTGCCTGTGAAGCCTATGGACCCAGGTTCTATTCCCTAGTACTCACGTAAGCCAGATGCACATGGTGGCACATGTATCTGGAGTTTGTCTGCAGTGGCTAGAGGCCCTGATGAGCCCATATACTCATTCATTCTTGCTCTTGCTCTCTCTCTCTCCCTCTCTCAAATAATTAAAAATAAAATATTAGGACTGCAGGGATGGCTTAGCAGTTAAGGCACTTGCCTGCAAAGCCAAAGGACCCAGGTTTGATTCCCTAGGACCCACGTAAGCCAGATGCACAAGGGGCATATGTGTCTGGAGTTCGTTTGCAGTGGCTGAAGGCCCTAGCGAACCATTCTCTATCTGCTTCTTTCTCTCTCTCAAATAAATAAATGATTTTTAAATTTTATTTATTTATTTGCAAGCAGAGAGAGAGAGAAGACAGACAGAGAAAGAATGGGCATGCCAGGGCCTCCAGCCACTGCAAATGAACTCCAGACGCATATGCCCGTTGTGCATATGGCTTATGTGGGTCCTGAAGAATTGAACCTGGGTCCTTTGGCTTCACAGGCAAATGCCTTAACTGCTAAGCCATCTCTCCAGCCCCTAAAATAAATAAATTTTTAAAAATAAAATATTAGACATGACAAAAGAGTTGAAATGGAAGGTTAGATCCCACTGAGAGAGCAAAGTCTTTATGCTTCTTTCCTAGACACATTATCCTTTGCTAGGCATGATGGCACATGCCTGTAGTTCCAGCACTTGGAGGTGGAAGTTCCAAGCCAGCCCAGGCTACATAGTGAGACCCTGTCTCTATAAAAATAATAATAATAAGCTGGGCATGGTGGCACATGCCTTTAATTCCAGCACTTAGGAAGCAGAAATAGGAGGGTCACTGAGAGTTTGAGGCCACTCTGAGAGTACATAGTGAATTCCAGGTCCTGAGCTAAAGTGGGACCCTACCTCGGAAAACCAATAATAAATAAATAATAAGCCGGGCATGGTGGCACAGGCCTTTAATCCTAGCACTCGAGAGGCAGAGGTAGGAGGACTGCCATGAGTTCAAGGCCAGCCTGAGATGACATAGTGAATATCAGGTCAGCCTGGGCTAGAGTAAGACCCTATCTCGAAAAAAAAAAAAAAAAAAAAACACACACACAATCGGGCTGGAGAGATGACTTAGCAGTTTAGATGCTTGCCTGCGAAGCCTAAGGACCCATGTTCAGCTCTCCAGGTCCCACATAATCCAGACGCACAAGGTGACACAGCAGGCTAGGTTGCACATGCACACAGGGTGGTGCACGCACCTGGAAGTGCACGCGTCTGGAATTCTATTGCAGTGGCTGGAGGCCCTAGCACACCAATTCTCTCCCTCTCATAAAAAAAACTGCAAAATAATAATAATAATCCTTTAGCTTCAAGTTTGCCTTCTGCTCTGCCTTACATTCTATTCTACTCTCCCTATAATTAGAATGAAAAATAAAATATCGGAACAAAGACGAAAGGCAAACAAAGGTGAAGGGTACTCACCATCACTGCCAGCTGCCTATAGGCCTTCTTTAGTTCAAGATCTGATGCTGTGGCTTCAACCCCCAGCACATGGAAGGGGTTTAGTTCATCTTCAGGAACACCAGTCATGGTCAAAAGTCGAGCCACTTCCTCTTCCGGCTGGCAGTAGCGTCCACTAGCTACAGGTGCATTACCCTGTCTGTCAGCTCTCTGCTTGACCCAAGGCAATTCCAGCCAAGTCCACTGAACTAATCTTACCAGCTGCTTCCATGGCCTGCTCTCTCTCAGCAGAGTCAAGCAACGCTGCAAGGCTGGAGAGTCCAGCCAAGAGAAGAGCCAAGTGACCTTATCCCTCCAGCCTAACCAGTCACCCAGTCCCACCACAAACCGCCAGCCCAACTGCAGACAACCCAGAAAGAGGGCAAGAGCCAGGAGCAGGAAAGCACCCAGCAGCCTAAGAAAACGGGTGAACAGTCCTGCCCCACAAGAAAACCCCTGACTGAGACATTGGAACACCACATGACCCCAGCCCCTCAGTCTCCCTGCCCAGACTCCCACCCAGACTCGAAAAAGGTCCAGATCACTGCCCTTCAGCTGCCTGCATGCATAAATGAGATGGCCACACATTTCCACATACTCCCCCACCAACACCAGCAGTTCAATCAGCCACCAGAAGCCTGCCTGTCCAAGCTGACATAGCTCCTCTGCCCCCCACAATCCTAGGCCTCTGCGCTTATCAGCTTGACTTCGTTTCCGGCCCAGCCGATGTCGACCAGGGGACCTGGGATCTCTTCGTCCACCCTCCCGAGTATCCTCCTTGGTCAGAAACCGGTGCCTCTGCCTCCGGGGTGGGGGTTTCTTTCCACTGGGCACACGTGAAAAATCACTGGGGAATTTAAGAGCTTCCTCATCATCATACTCTTCTTCCAACTCTTCATCTTCCCCCAAGGTTGGAGAGGTACAGTGGTGGCAAAAGTTGCTAGAAGAGCCATCTCCTCCCTCAGAGTAAGGCCCTTCAGGGAGTCCAGGGGTTCCCTGGCAGTTACAAGCAGATGGAATGGAAAAACAAGGGTTCCCATCCTCTTGGTACCCAGCCTCGCTCTCTTCAGAGTTCCTGGTCCCCTCCTGATTCCTCTTCTGAAGACGCCTCACTCTGTTCAGGGCCTTCTTCTCTAGGTGGTCCTGGACCCCTTGGGGGACCATGGCTTGGATCCGACCAGTGGGCTGGGTTTGGGGGCTGTGTGTACTTAGGACCGGAGTGCCTCTGTGAGGCAGCCGGTACCATTGGGAGCAGTCCCTGCTGAGTCCCTGAGTCCTGAGAATGAAAGTATTTCAGGGTCCACAGAGGGTCCAGATGTCCTGAAGGAGGCACCACCGCTGTGGCGAGCTCCACACAACCCTCCTTCTCCGGGGTGCTTCTGGGCCATGACCCCGGTGCTTCCTGAGGATTTTAGGTCACAGCCATAATGGTAAGATCTGATGCCTGTAACAAAGGTATCAAGGATAAAAGGGAGAGAGGAGTAAAACCATGTTAAACTGAGGACATAGTCAAGCTAAGCTCTCCCCCACCCACCCACCTGGTAAGCCCAAGTACTTTTGGGACATTCGCTAACCCTAAATAGAAGCCATAATTAGACTAACTACAACCCTGCTTAAACCTCCACCCTCGAAATCTTATCTCCCCCCTCCCCCCCCGCCCAAGAAGCTAAAATCTTCGATCCAGGGGAGGTGCCGCAAAGGGTGTGGTCTGGGGGTTACTCTTAGAAAAAAGGAACAGGCGGCCCGGAAAGAGGGAGGCCGCAGGCTGTCAGAAAAGGTGGGGACCGTGCCGCTCTAAAGGAAAGGCTGGGGGCGGAGCATAGGGTTGCTCTTGAGAAAGACCACCGGGGAACCCACCGGCTGGGCAGACGGGGTGAAGGCAATGTACCGAAGCGCGGCGGAAACTCCTCCCCTCGAGCAGCTGGGCCTGAGGCCAGGGGGAGCTACGAGAGCAGCTCCCCCGGCTCCGCCTCCCGCTCACGCTCCGCTTCCTCCTTCGGTCCCCCTCCGCGGCCGCCGACCTGCGCTCACTTCCACTTCCGGGGTCACCAGGGAAAAGACGGGAAGGAGAAGGTAAAGCGGTTGGCTGAGGCGCGAGCCGGTGCGGCCGGCGGCGGAGTCAGATTGCCGGAGGCGGCCCCAGCGTCCCGGCCACGCCCCTTAAAGGAGCCTCCGCGGCCGTCGTCCGATCGAACTTGCCGCGCACGGGGCCGCGTGGCGAGCGCGCTCTGCAGCAGTGCCCGGGAGCCGAGGGCGAGCTCTCCCGAGTTGCTCTGCCTGTTATTTCTTGGCTAGGACGAAACTGGGAGATGAAGGACGACCACCGAGCCACACATAAATGTTTTTTCCTTGCAGACCAAACCGGGGAATGCAGAGGAGCCAGCTGGCGGCTGTGGGCCCGCAGCCCCAGCAGAACTGGGAACTGGACCGTAGAAGAGGGTGTCCCCGGCTAGCCCCCCCCCCCCGCCCTGATCCACAGCGCGGCGCCCCTTCCCCTACCCCCCCCCCCCACAGCCGTCGAGCTGCAGCGCCCTCGCCGCCGACCCTCGGGACGGCTCCCAGGCAGGCCCAGTCCCGGAGCGAGGCCCGGCTGGGCTCAGGACCGCAGGCCTCGGCCCTCGGAGCGCGGCGCTCATCTGCGTGCTGCTTTGCATCTCATTTGCATAGCCAGCCACACGCCCCTGCCCCCACACCGGCTCCGCCGGCGGCTTCTCCGCACACGCGTCTCGGCCTTACAGTTCTATCAGTGCCCCTGCCAGACCCGGTCTCGCTGGGCAGGTTGTTTCCACCCAAGAACGCGCCCACACCAGTAAAAGCCCCCTCTCTGCATCCCAGGTCCCGACCACCCGTTCCGGCAGAAGACAATACTCCAATTCTCTGGGAAGTGGAAGAAACCAAACTGGAGCCAGGGGGGCGCTGGGACCCCAGTTGGTGCTCTGAGAGCGTTCAAGTTGTTGATTCTTCGCCTAGGCATTCAACAACACTTCCTTTTACTCCTCGTGTGCCCCTAACATCCTCCCATGCTGTGGCTGGGGAGGGTCTCTGGTCCTGGGCTAGAGCAGTGGGCAATCTGCCCCCCCCCCCACACACACACACCCGGGGTAAAGATTGAAGGGACCCGCCCCGTGATGTCATCCCCCTCCCCATACACACACCCTGTCCTCTTCCTCCCTCCGCAAAGCTAGTTACGTTTAGCTCGCACAGCCTAGGCTGCGACTTGCAAGAGTTTAGGAAGCAGCGCACAGAGTGGTCCTGGGGTGCCCACGGCCGACAGCCACCCCGCGCCTAGGACCTCCGGGCTGGGATACCGCTGGGGTTCTAGGGAAGCACTTCCACCTCCCTCCTCTCCTCAGCATGGCAGGGTGGTGAGTAGTTAACACCCTCCCCAACGTCTCCTGATTTAGGGTCCAGACTTCGAAGTCACTGAGTAGAGTCTCAGGCATTTCCCAAGCCAACCTTTCAGCCTATTAGGATCTTGATGTCCAATCGACGGCAGAAGGGAAATGCCTGCATCCAAACCAGCCCGCTCCCACGGTACCTCGCAGCCTGTCCTTTCTGATCCTTCAGAATCTGAATTCAAATCCCATTGGCAGTCCAGACACCTCTTGGTGACAGAATGAGTAGGAAAAAAAAAAATGTCTGAAAGGAGTAGCAAGTGGATACGAGGATGTGAGATGTGATGTCTGTGAGCAAGGTGCCTGCTTGGTCTATGTGGAGCGACAGGATTTGGATTTTGGCAGCAGCACGGCCCTTTCCCCAACAACTCCATCTCAGCATGAAGCCAAGGCTTCAAAATCCAGACAGACTGAGGGTGACTGTCTTTACTTAATTCCTTGTTCTTACCATGTCTCATTCTTTCCTCTTCTGCCTACCTCTTCCCTCTCTACTAACCCCACACTGTTCAATCCCGTTGGGTAGTGTTGAGTGCCAACTGCTCGCGCTCTCTCTCTCTCTTGTTTGTTTGTTTTTGAGGTAGGGTCTCACTCTAGTCCAGGCTGACCTGGAATTCACTATGTAGTCTCAGGGTGGCCTTGAACCCACAGCAATCCTCCTACCTCTGCCTCCCCAGTGCTGCAATTAAAGGCGTGCGCCACCACGCCCAGCAAGATTTCTTATTAACTGGAACAAGCTACTGGGGTTTTAGCCCCAATGCCATTAATGCCCACGCACCCCTTCTGCCACAGACCCGAGCTACTCCTTTCATCTCCACCTTGGAAAGACAGGAGACAAAGGGATTTCCATTCCTTCAAAGTTGTACTTAGTATCCTTGTTTCTGAGGGAAGCAAAGCTCCCCTCTACACAATCCTTATAGGCTTCTAAAGTTACTCAAACAGAGTCATTCTCTGTCCTGAACTTGGCCATTCTTTAAAAGAAGTAGAGGTATAGAGTCCTCAAGATTCATGGGTGCCTGAATTCCAGCCCTCTCTCCTCTTGCAGGTTTTCCAACCCCCTCAAGACGTTCGTGGATAGATAAGAGGAGCTGACCTTAACCTCCCCCTCTGAGCACCTTCTCTTCAGTCATGGAGAAAGCCTTGTTGCCCCTAACTGTGACATCTGACCCGAGGCCCTTTAATCAACAACTCCCAGAGCCTCCAGATCCAAAATGCATCTTGGAACCCCAGGACAACTTTGAACTGGCACCTGCCCTGGTGTGTGCCCTTTGCTGCTGCTTTGGAATCATCTACTGCTGCTTCGGTGAGGGAAGGGCCAAGGTCCTGGGGGGCAGATGTCCACCACTGTTACCCTCCAAGATGACACCAGCTTTCCTCATTGCTCCTGTACCACATCACCCCCTCCTTCGGCTTCTCATATTGCCTTTGCCAGCTTCTTGCCCATGCCCTCCAGTTCTCACCCCTGGCATCTATCCCTTGCCCTGCTCTTGCCTCCTAATTCAAAACTGCATTTCCAAATTATCCACATGAGATTTCATCTTTCCCCAGAAACACCAATCAGCCTGTGGTGATTTCTTCCTATATGCCATCCCTGGAAGAAATACCAGGCCATGTCCAGCCTTTTTTTTTTTTTTTTTTTTTTTGAGGTAGGGTTTCGCTGTAGGCCAGGCTGACCTGGAATTTATTATGTAGTCTCAAGGTGGCCTCAAACTCACGGCGATCCTCCTACCTCTGCCTCCCCAGTGCTGGGATTAAAGGGGTGCGTCACCACACCCAGCTTTTCCAACCTTTTAAAATGTGATACAAGGCATGGTGACACATGCCTTTAATCCCAGAACTCAGGATTCTAAGATAGGAGAATCCCTGTGAGTTAGAAGCCAGCCTGAGACTACATAGTGAATTACAGGTTAGCCTGGGCTAGACCAAGACCCTACCTCAAAAAAAAAGGGGGGGATGCAATGTTGTTATCTACAAAGTTCATGCTCAAAAACTATGCAATTGAGTTACCAAAAAAAATGCAAAAAAAAATAATAATCCCATGTTCTAAGTCAGTTTATGATTTGTACTGGGCTACATTCATAGCTGTCTTGGCCACAGATTGGACATGCTAGGGACCCTAGATATTGTCTTATACTTACCCTCCTCTGTGTAACCCTCTTACCTCCAGACTTTCTCCCCATGGAATTCCTGAATCCCTTCCCTCCCTCCCTGGGCTTTTCCCTTTCCGCCCCTTGCCTTGAGGTCCTCTTGGTATGCTGCTTCTAACTTCTGGTCCTCACGTTAGCTGTTCCTGTTCTAATTCACTATGCCCATCCCTGTAGAACCCCCTTTCTGCCTCTCAGTACCTGCCTCCCTTCCCAGGCTACCGCTGCTTCAAGGCAGTGATGTTTCTCTCGGGCCTGCTGTCAGGAGCACTGGTCATCTTTCTGCTTTGCCACAAGGAGCGGGTGCTGGAGACACAGTTGAGTCTGGAGGTGAGCGCAGGCATCGCACTGGGTATTGGACTCCTCTGCGGCCTCGTCACCATGCTTGTTCGCAGTGTTGGGCTCTTCCTGACTGGTCTCCTGCTAGGTCTGACCCTGGGTGCCGGGACCTTGCTGGGCACTGAGCCTATCTACCAACCACCTTCAGCCTGGGTGCCAGCTGGTGGGCTGATGGGGCTGGCACTGCTGGGAGCCCTGCTCACACTTCGGTGGCCACGTCCATTTACAGTCTTGGGCACAGCCCTGTTGGGTGCTGCAGTGCTGGTGGCCTGTGCGGACTACTTCCTGGAGGGTCTGGCACTGGGCACTCGGCTAGGTGAACGCCTGCAAGCACTTCCAGCCTTGCTTCCTCTTTGCTGGTATAGCTGGGTCTTACTGGGGACCTGGCCAGCCTTGGGGACGCTTGGGGCCCTGACCCAGTGGAAGCTCACGGCTGAGGAACATGGAGGCCACGCCAATGGTGAGTTAGTGCTGTGGTACAAAAGCAGCCAACCTGAATCTACTACTGTCCCTGGTCAGGAGGGATATGCCAAGGCAAACAAGACAAAGCATTGAAGGAAAGTTAGAATTCAAGTAGCCAAAGGAGGTCTGTGTGAGAATGAGAAGAAAAATCCCAGGGATGCAGGGAGGAGTTTTTTGGGACTCTTGTCAGAGGTTAGAAGAATCCCCCCAAAAATGTAAGGGGACTTTAATTCGGGCACTCAGAGGCTGAGGTAAGAGGATCTCTATGAGTTAAAGGCCAGCCTGAGACTATAGAGTGAGTTCCAGGGTCAACCTGAGCTAAAGTGAGACGCTACCTCAAAGAAACTAGCTATTTAATTAGCCAGGTGTGATGGTGCACATCTTTAATCCCAGCACTCAGGAGGCAGAGGTAGGAGGATCTCAATGAGTTTGAGGCCACCCTGAGACTACATAGTGAATTCCAGGTCATCCTGGACTAGAGTGAGACCCTATATCAAAGAGAAAAAAAAAAAAAGGAAAATTTAGGAAGAGTAGAATTCCAATAGCTGAAGGAAAGTTGAGGCTTGAGAGATCTACACCGGGAAAGCCAAATGGGTTTCTATAGAGTGTGAGTGTGTTTGGGGTGGTATTCAGGTCTTAAAGAGGCCTTCTTGCATCTGAATTGCCTCTTCCCAAGCAGTGGTCTTGAGCCACCAGCGAAGGCATCTCCAACTCCTTCGGACTCATCAGCAAGAGGCCAAGTGGCATCGGACCCCCTCTGGAGTGGGACTTTGTGAGGGAAGCTATCGGAGCCAACTCCCCCTCAATCTCAGGAGCCCTGCTGACAATCTGGCTCCAGTGAGTGAAGGAATGGGGCACCCTGAGGGGATGGGGCACCCTGAGGGGATGGGATAGAGGGCATATTGGGATGGCCAAGATAGATAAGGGGCTGTGACCCAGAACCCTCCTTCCACTCTCTTTGCCCTATACACCTTCAGAGTTATCTCCAGAGTCTTCGAGAGCACCAACTGGGACCAAGCACCCAGGCCACAGCTCCCCCGACCATCCTGGATCTGGATTCTGACTGTGGTTCTACTGTCCTGCTCACCAGGCCCTCTCACTCCACCCAGACCTGAGCCTAAACCTCCACTGATGCCCCTCTCCCTAATGAAGATAAAAGAATGCTAAATGGGCAGGGCTTGAACCCACAGGACCCACACACAAGCTTCCTCACCTCTTGAATTTGGAGATAGGATCTATGCCCAGACCAATTTGTAAGGGGCAGGCAGAGAAGAATCTTATAGGAAGGGAGACGACCAGAAGTAAATGTGAGCACCTGTCTCTGTCCAATAATAGACCTTCCCTGGTGGGGTTTTTCTTTTTTGTTTTTTGTTTGTTTGTTTTGTCTCCCTGCCCCCCCCCCCCAGGTAGGGTCTCACTCTAGCTCAGGCTGATCTGGAATTCACTATGTAGTCTCAGAGTGGCCTTGAACTCACCGTGATCCTCCTACCTCTGCCTCCTGAGCGCTGGGATTAAAGGCATGCGCCACCACACCAGGCTGAGGTTCCCTAGTTTTTATGGGGGCGCATTGACTCCATGATTTCCTCCAAGGAGAATTCGTACCCAAAAATAGCTCCCCCCACCCAAGGTAGGGTCTTGCTCTAGCCCAGGCTGACCTGGGATTCACTGTGTAGTCTCAAAGCTGGCCTCAAACTCACGGCAATCCTCCTACCTCTGCCTCCCAAGTGCTGGGATTAAAGGCATGCACCACCACGCCCTACTTCCAAAATAGCTCCCCCCCCCCTTACAATGCTGGACTCAAACCCAGGGTCTTTCCCATAGTAGACAAATAGTCTACCACTGAGTTACATCCCTTAGCCCTCAAATAGCCTTTTAAATTCTTACCTCACTGGTAAAATACATGCTTCACAATGGTAAAATAGATGGGGGTGTTATAGGACCTATAGAAAATCAGGGAGCCTCCCTAAGGCATCTGATATCTTTTCAATGGGGAGAATAGCACAGAAGAACTCCAGGATCCCCCGGTGCCCCACTCCTTATCAGGGGGTAATTGAGTTTCTGGCTGACTATTCCCCTTGGCCCCCTAGGCTTGAGCCCCCTTCTACCTCAGTGGGGAGTACTATCCTCTGTGGTGTTTCCTTTTATCTCCTCATTGGGGAAAGACCACAGCACCTGCCTCAGCTCCCAAAGCCCCAAAGCTGGCATCTTGCTCCAGGAAGAGAGCATTGGTCCAGATTCTTTGCCCTTTTGCCCCAGGAGCCTGGTTCTCAGGGCTGCCTGGGAGACAAGTGCTTTCTCTGCCTCACACTGTGGATGATACTAGTTTCCTTCTTAACCAGTATTTAGGTCAAGCCACTAACCCATTCTAACACTTTCCACCCTGGCTCTCCAGCCCAAGGTGTGTTCCCTGGTTTCTCAAACAGCTTAAAGGAAGACATCTCCCTGTCCTGGGCTGTGAAAGGAGGGAAGAACGTGGGAACATGGGAATAAAAAGAAATTC
The DNA here is from genome assembly GCA_036346955.1 of Dipus sagitta. NCBI lineage: Eukaryota > Metazoa > Chordata > Mammalia > Rodentia > Dipodidae > Dipus > Dipus sagitta. The sequence continues at coordinate 109,065,466 of CM070777.1, forward strand.
AACCAGGGAGTCTGGCCTCTACCATTGCTGCTTACTTTCTCCACACCACAAAACAAAGAGATAGGGCTGGAGAGATTGCTTAATGGTTAAGGTGCCTGCCTGCAAAGCCAAAGGACCCAGGTTTGATTTCCCAGTACCCATGTAAAGCCAGATGCACAAGGTGGCACATGCATTTAGGGTTTGTTTGCAATTCATGCCAATTCTCTCTCTCAGAAAAAGAGGGCTGTAGAGATGGCTTTCAGTGGCTAAGGCACTTGCCTGTGAAGCCTAAGGACCCAGATTTGATTCCCCAGTACCCATGTAAAGCCAGATGTACAAGGTGGCACATGCATCTAGAGTTCATCTATGGTGGCTAGAGACCCTAACACACCCTTTCTCTCCCTCTCTCTCTAATAAAATGTTTTTTAAAAAACCAAAGAGATAGCCATACTAAGGAATCTACCCCCTACAGATCTGATAGGGTTCCTTATCACATAGACTACTGAGGAGCTACCCAGACTGCTAAAGGAAGAGCTGCGCAGCCCTCTCTTGGGAACATGGAGTTAGCCTTTATTAAACACAAATGTGCCAGACTCTGCCAGGCACTTCACATATAGTATATCACTTAATGCAACAACTCTAGAGAATTGGTATTAACTTACTTTGCTAATGGGAATCCAAGTTTCAATGAGGTTAATTAGCTTGCTGAAAGCCACAGCCAAGTGAATGTGATTCTCAGGGAGTCTGAAGCCCGTGCTCATTTTACTGGCCATACTGCCTACCTGCACATTATGTAGAAAGAATAGGACCCAGGCAACCAGCTGTTAAAAAGATCTGATTGGCAATTCCCCCACCACCACCATTGCAGAGCAGATGACACAGCTGGAAATGCTAAGGCAAGGAGAAAATGAGTGGCATTGGTGACTGAATCAGAGTTAAGGGGGCACCTCCTAGGAAGGAAGGAGCCCAGGAAGGTGACCAGAGTTGGAACTTTTAGAGGCATGAGCCCATAGACATGCCTGTGCTGTATCCTGCATTGCTCTAGTGAGCAGACATTGATTGGTTCTCAGGCCCCTGGGTGGGTGACGTTAATGGGGAGTGAAAGTGTGGTAGAGTCTATAGCTGAGCGAGTAATGTCAAAGGTTGAGTCTGTGGGCGAGTAGTCAGTGTCCACAGTAGTATACATGGCCGAGGGAGTGTCGTCCAAGGTCGTGTCTGTGGTTGAACGGGTGCTGTGCCGAGCTGATGAGGTGGTAGTGCCTGGGGTCTGGGGACGACAGTGCATCCAGTTGTGAGCTATATTTCTTGGATAGCCCTTCTCCACTCGAAGCTGCCTGTTGAGGCGCCAGTACTCTTTGCCCTTGAAGAAGTACACTCGGCCATCACGCCAGCTCAAAGCCGCCGAGGGTTGGTCTGGTACTCCAGTAAATAATTCCTTGATCGGTTTGGGGTAGCGGCTAAGGTCAGTTTGGGCCAACTCATCCCACTGCCAGTATCCTGAGGCCTGGATACGGGGTGGATGGGAAGAAAAGGAGAATAAGAAGAGCTTAGGGACACATCACAGAGACCTACCCTGCCAGTGCCGAAGGTGTCCCTTTAAGAGTGAGACTTGGGCTGAAGAGATGGCTTAGTGGTTAAGGTGCTTGCCTGCAAAGCCAAAGAACCAAGGTTCAATTCCCCAGGACCCATGTAAGCACAAGGGGGCGCATACATCTGGAGTTTGCAGTGGCTAGAGGCCCTGGTGCACCCATTCTCTATCTCCTCTCTATCTCTGCTTGCAAATAAATAAATAAATAAATAGTGAGTCTTTTCCTGTTAGAGTAAGGTAGCCCACTCCTCCTCCTCAGGATTTACCCTGGCTTTGAACTTTATACCTTAAAGAGAAACACCTTTTGGTTAAGAGGCCAATACAGAGCTGCATCCAAGTTGGGTTCTACTCTGTTCAGCTTTTTGGGGAAGCCAGGAGACATCTTGAAATTAATGTAGCGCCACACCTTGTCTCCTGAGAATGCATGAGGAAAAGAACAAGTCATCTGGGTCCTCAGATGGCAGCTCTTGTTCCCGTCCCACCCACTCAGAGGCTTCACAACTTTCCCTCCCTGTACTGGCTTCTTGAGTAGGCCCTCCCCTGGTAAGATCTAAGTAACCCCTTACCCTTAAAGAAGTGAATCCATTGAGTTCGAGGAGAATAGACCGCAGCATCCAGGTTCCCTGGGAGTCCCTCCCAAAGCGCAGACACTCTAAACAAAGGACCCAGCCCTGAATCTGTCACGGTCCACACATAGTCCCCCCTGAAAGCATAGGTCTTCCCACGGGGCCCTAAAAGCAAAGGTGTCAACAAGTCAAAAAGACATGGACTCGTGGGTGTGTCTGGTAAACTGGTAATGCCCTCCCTCTCAACGGCTGCTGCTTCAAAAACCACCAACTTCAATACAAGAAAGCATTGAGGGCTGGAGAGATGGCTTAGCGGTTAAGGCATTTGCCTTCAAAGCCAAAGAACCCTGATTCGATTCCCCAGGACCCACTTTAGCCAGATGCACAAGGGGGCACATGCGTATGGAGTTCGTTTGCAGTGGCTGGAGGCCCTGGTGTGCCCATTCTCTCTCTCTCTCTCTCTTCCTCTTTCTCTGTCAAATAAATAAAAGTAAAATATTAAAAAAAAAAAAAAAGAAAGAAAGAAAGCAATGAGTACTCTGCATCTCCTTTGAGGGCGAGTGTTTTAGCTGTGGTCCGCTCAACAAAACAAAAGCCCTCACTCAGATAGCTGTTCCTCCTTGGGGACCTCATGCTCCACTCCAAGTGGCTTTCAAGTTCTTCCAACCAAGTGCAAAGCCTTCTCCAGTAGGCATTCCAATCCAATCCATCTTGCTACATTGCCATATGTGTTTTTATTGGCATTTGTTCATGCACAAACATAATGTATTTGAATCATAATCCCCTATCACTGCTTTCTTTTGGCCACCCACCCTCCTTCCCAGATGTTGGGTTTGGGGGGAGTTGTTGTTGTTGTTTGAGGTAGGGTCTCACTATAGCCCAGGCTGGCCTTGAACTCACAGTGATCCTCCTACCTCTGCCTCCCAACTGCTGGTATTAAAGGCGAGCACCACCACGCCCAGCTGGTCCTCTTTTAAGTTGCCACTGAACCCTCCCTTTCCATGCCACAGCTTTTTTTTCTTTTTAATTTTTTTTAATTTTAATTTTAATTTATTTATTTATTTGACAGAGAAAGAAGGAGAGAGAGAATGGGTGCGCCAGGGCCTCCAGCCACTGAAGACGAACTCCAGATGCATTTGCCCCCTTGTACATCTAGCTAACATGGGTCCTGGGGAATTGAACCTGGGTCCTTTGGCTTTACAGGCAAGTGCCTTAACTGCTAAGTCATCCCTCCAACCCCCCACATATTTTTTTCTGGTCACCAACCCTTGCCTGAGGTCTAACCTCCATTGTTTCTCCTGAAATCTCATGTCATTCCCATTTTCCCAGGCCTTGGGGGCAGTGGGCTGCCCCTTCTGCCTTCCAAGTGCTTGTTGGGGAAGGTTCTCACCCAGCATCATAGCATCCAGTTCACCACTGCAGGGGTTTGGCATAGGACTGGGTTCTGTCGTCACTGGAGATACGGTGGGCACATCTACCTGTTCCTCTTCCTTGTCATGTGTCTGCGGGCTCTTCTTGCCTGCAAAGTGAAATAATGCTGCTGAGAGAAAGAAGTCAGGGTGCCTGGCCTCTCCACCTATCTGCTGTAAGTTTAGCTGAATGACCCCACAGAGGGAGGAAAAGAAAACCCTCAGGACATTCCCTTTGTGATAGGTGATATCATGTAATTATCAACAGAAGACATAATTTAATTTTAAGACATCAGAAAAAGGAGGAGGAGGCTTGCTAAGATGTTCGTTCTCCATCTCCAAGAATGCACATGACGGGAGAGAGAGGCTGAAAGGGTGATTAGACATGAAAGAGTCAGAGATGGAAACAGTTTCTGAAAATGAATAAGCCTGAAGAACTGGACAGAGGAAGAGAAAGAAACCAAACTATTTCCTTCAATGGAGGCTAGAGAGAAGTCAGTCAGACTGACCATAGAGAGCCTGGATCCCTGCCACATCATCCGGGTGTAGCTTGAAGTAGGGCCGGTAGCCAGCGTACACAGGAGCCATGAGTGCCTGGGTGTATCGGGAGTGCCCAAGTCCCAGGGCATGGCCCAGCTCATGAGCTGCAATGATGCGCAGGTTCACTCCCCGGTACGTGCCCTCAGTCCAGAGCTCATCTTCATCGAAGTGCACGCTGCCTAGCTCTGGGATGTCAGCATGGGCGAGGACCCTCCCTGGACAAGGCAAAGGTAGACAGCAAGGTCAAAGCCCACACTTCTGTTATGAACTCAAATCACTGCCAGGTATGTGGCACACACCTATGATCCAAGCATTTGGGAAGTGAAGGCAGGAGGATTAACTTCAAAGTCATCCTTAACTACAAATAATGTTTGAGGTCAGGAGTGGTGGTTCACGCCTTTAATCCCAGCACTTGGGAGGCTGAGGTAGGAGGATCAGCATGAGTTCAAGGCCAGCCTGAGACTACATAGTGAATTTCAGGTCAACGTGAGCTAGAGTGAGACCCTACCTCAAAAAAAAAAAAAAAAAAGAAGGAGAAGAAGGCTGGAGAGATGCCTTAGTAGTTAAGGAGCTTGCCTTGCAAAGCCTAAGAATTTATGTTCCGTGTAAGCCAGACTCACAGTGACGCAAGCATGCAATGTCACACGTATGCACAAGGGGGCGCACACATATGGCATTCGTTCACAGTGGCTAAAAGCCCTGCCATGCTTTCTCTCTCTCTCTCTTAAAATAAAGTTGTTTTTTTGTTTTTTTTGTTTTTTTTAAAGAAGTAAGTGATACAGCTGGGCATGGTGGTGCACGCCTTTAATCTCAGCACTTGGGGGAGGTAGAGGTAGGAGGGTCACCGTGAGTTCAAGGCCGCATAGTGAATTCCAGGTCAGCCTGGGCTAGAGTGAAACTCTACCTCAAAAAACAAAAACAAAAACAAAACAAAAATGTTTGAGTGAGCCCAGTCTGAGCTGAGCTATATGAAGCCATTTCTCAAAAAAAGAAAGAAAGAAAGAAAAATTAAAAAAATTAAAAAAGGCAGGGCATGGTGGCACACACCTTTAATCCTAGCACTTGGGAGGCAGAGGTACAAGTATAGCTGTGAGTTTGAGGTCAGCCTGAGATGGCTTAATAGTTAAGGCACTTGCCAACAAAGCCAAGGGACCCAGGTTCAATTCCCCAGTACCCATGTAAAGCTGGACGCACAAGGTGACACGTGCGTCTGGAGTTCGTTTGCAGTGGCTGAAGGCCCTAGCATACGCATTCTCTATCTGCCTCTTTCTCTCTCTCTCAAATAAATAAGTAATAAAAATAAACAATGAATAGGGCTGGGGTGATGGCTAAGTGATTAAAGGTGCTTGCTTGTAAAGCCAGATGCAAAGTGGCACATGTATCTGTAATCACAGCACACCTAAGACAATGGGAAGCAGAACCAGGAGAATATTAACCTTGGGACATCTAATCTGACATTCGATTGCAGTCAAGCATTTCATTTGCAATAGCAAGAAACCGCATGGTTTCTCAAAGAAGCAGAGCATAGACACCTCGAAGTTGTCCTATGACTTCCACTCACGCCCATATATACAAACAAATAAGAAAAAAATAGGGGGACTGAAGAAGATGGCTTAGCTGTCAGGGCATTTGCCTGCAAAGACAAAGGATCTCGGTTTGATTCCCCAGGACCCACATAAGCCAGATGTACAAGGAGGCACATGCGTCTGGAGTTTGTTTGCAGTGGCTGAAGGCCCTGGTGTGCCCATTGTCTCTCTCTCACTGTCTCTCTACCTCTTTCTGGCTCTCAGATAAATAAGTTAATTAAATATATTTTTTAAAAAATAGGGGGACTGGAGAGATGGCTTAGAGGTTAAGGCATTTGCCTGCAAAGCCAAGGGATCCAGGTTTGATTCTCCGGGACCCGCATAAGCCAGATGCACAAGAGGCACATGCATCTGGAGTTCATTTACAGTGGCTGAGGGCCCTAGCATGCCCATTCTCTCTCTCTCTCTCTGCCTCTTTCTCTGTATCAAATTAATTAATTAATTAATTAATTTTTTAAAAAATAGGGGCTGAAGAAATGGCTTGCACAGCCTGTTGGCCCAAGGTTCACATCCCTAACAACCCATGCAAAACCAAATGGACATTCATTTGCAGGAACAAGAAACCCTGGCATACATACACACACACACACAGAGAGAGAGAGAGGAGAGAGAGAGAGGGAAATAATAAACTGAAATTACTTCATTCTCTTAAAACTTCCAGCCGGGCGTGGTGGCACATGCCTTTAATCCCAGCACTTGGGAGGCAGAGTAGGAGGATCACCATGAGTTTGAGGCCACCCTGAGACTACATAGTAAATTCCAGGTCAGCCTGGGCTAGAGCAAGACTATGTTTAAAAAAAAAAAAAAAAAAACAGAAAACAAAAAAACTCACTCAGGTATTCTTCTGTTTCCCTTCCCTTCCCTTTTCTCTCTCTCTCTCTCTCCCTCTCTCTCTCTCTCTCTTCTCTGTTTTATGAGATAGGGTCTCACAAATTCAAGGCTGGCCTCAAACTCACAATGTAGCTTCCACCTCCCAAATGCTGGGATTACAGGCACACACACACACTTGGTTTGGATGCTTCTTTCAGGCTCCCCTGACATCACCCAGTTCTTTTAGGGATTGATGATCACGGTATCTTTACCTCCCTGGCCTCTCCTCTCTGGCCTAGTCCTCTCTCAGTGGGCCCTGATAGGGAACATAAACCAGGGAAGGAAGTATAAGATTGAAAGAGGTCAGACAGGTGACCAACTGCTCCTGTAGGGAATATTCAAAAGTGGTCAGGGTTCCCAACGGATGCAATAGTGGCACATCTGTCATGGTGGAAACCAACTGCCCTTTAATTGGACTAGAGGCCCGCTCCATGGGAAGGAATACATCCCTGATACTGAAAACTTAAAACAGGGGTAGTCATGAGCCCTAGGGATGCAACATCTGCTGCTGTCTGGCTAAATTTATATACTATGCTCACCAAACTGCCCAGTAAGCACTTCTCTTAATGTTCATATCCTTATATTAATGCTACTCTCACTTTTGGTAGAGAATCTTCTCTTTTCAGATGGCAGTGACCTTGGGATGACTCAGAAGGCATCAATCATGGTGCTAGAAAGAACTGACTGGAGTGCTCAGTACTGCAATATCTCTATCACACCTTCCAAGGCTCAGGAAATATTGCAGAAGAGGTGACAGAAAGAATGTAAGAGCCAAAGGAAGGATAGGACTCCTTACAACGTGCTCCACTCAGACACAAAATGGCCTGGATATCCATGACCTCACAGTGCCTGATACTACCTACACAAGACCATCATAATAGGAGGAAAAGATCATGACATCAAAATAAAAGAGAAACTGATTGAGATGGGGAGGGGATATGATGGAGAATGGCGTTTCAAAGGGGAGAGTGGGGGAAGGGAGGGTATTACCATGGGATATTTTTTATAATCATGGAAGTTGTTAATAAAAAAAAAAATTTAAGTGGTCAAGGTTCAAGGTATAGGTGAGAGAAGGGGCTGCCTGCATATTAAGTTTCCAGAGCAGAGTTGGGCTGGAGAGATGGCTCAGTAGTTAAGGCACTAGCCTGCAAAGTCTGAGGACCCGGGTTCAATTCCCCAGTATCCACATAAAGCCAGATGCACAAAGTGACACATGCCTCTGAAGTTCATTTGCAGTGGCAGGAGGCCCTGACATGCCCATTCTCTCTCTGTGTTTGTCTCTTTTCTCTGTCTCTTTCTGCTTGCAAATAAATAAGTAAATATTTTTTAAAAGGTTAAAAAAGGGGGGGCTCTGGAGGGATGGCTTAGCAATTAAGACATTTTCCTACAAAGCCAAAGGACCAAGTTCAATTCTCCAGGACCCACGTTAGCCAAATCCACAAGGGAGCACATGCATCTGGAGTTCCTTTGCAGCGGCTGGAGGCCCTGCCGCGCCCATTCTCTCTTTCTCCCTCTTTCTCTGTCAAATAAATAAATAAAAATAAATTATTAAAGGTAAAAAAGAAAATTCCATCCATGCATGGTGGCCCACACCTTTAATCCCAGCACTCGGGAGGCAGAGGTAGAGTGCAAGGCCACCCTGAGACTCCATAGTGAATTCCAAGTCAGCCTAGGCTAGGGTGAGACACTACCTCTAAAAACCAAAACTAAATTTAAAAAAAAATTTTTTTTTAATTCCAGAGAGCTGGAGAGATGGCTTGGGGGTTAAGTGCTTGCCTGTGAAGCCTAAGGACCCCAATTTGAGGCTTGATCCCCCAGGACCCATGTAAGCCAGATGCACAGGTGGCACATGTGTCTGGAGTTTGTTTGCAGCAGCTGAAGGCCCTGGCACACCCATTCTCTCTCCCTCTCTCTCTCTCCTCCTCATGTCCCCCTTCTCTGCCTCTTTCTCTCTTTGTCTGTTGCTCTCAAATAAATAAATAAAAATAAAACAAAAATTTTCTTTTTTAAATTCCAGAGACACTGGCTCAAGGAAAATAGGTAATCCCTGAGGTCTGCGAGTTGGGAACTGGAAACTGGCGCATACCAGGCCCATCGAAGGTGCTCGAGCAGTACGGGCTTTGGCGGCCATGGAAGGAGAGCCGGATGTCGGCCCAGCCAGCTTGCACTTCCCGGAAGGTCAGGGGAGCCACATTGCTCCAGTACTTGAAAGCTTCAAGCAGGGCTGCCCGGGCTGTGGATGGTGGGAGAGTGGAGGGTAGATTCAAGATACGGAAGGTCAAGTGCTTCTTTCTCCAGCGGCCTGGTTCAGTGATCAGAAAGCAGATTAGAAACAGATCCTTCTGCCAATCCAAGAAAGCTCCCCCGGGCTTGGGCAATCACAACCCCTCTAAGCAGCTGATAACCAGGTGATCACCCATTGAACACGGGCTGTCCTAATGCCACCGAAACTCCGGAGCCGCCCCATGCTCCCCTCTCCAGGCTTAGTCCTCACCAAGAAGTAGGTATTTAAGAGTCTTCTGGTTGAAGGGGTCCTCCAGACCACAACGAGGCTGCTTCATTCGAGCCCTTGTGGCATCATCCATCTGACCTGAGACTGGCAGCTCAGATGCTTCCTGAAAAGCTCTAGAAAGAAGAGATACGGGTCCACAAGGAAAATCAAATCTGAAATGGCTGGTAAGTGGGGATAGATCTTTGGCCTCCGGCTGTGCGAAGTAGTGCCAAAGAATGGAACAAATATTTGAAGCTGAAGAGCCCAAGCCTCCAGTGTTCATAATTGGAGCTGTCTCTTTTATTTTGTAGAAATGGCAAGACTCCATCTCTCCATTTTTAGCATCTTTTTAGTATGATGGTCCTTAGGTATAGCTTTCCTCCCCTATTGAACTTTCCAACTTTCTCCTGCTCCAGGAAGTGAGCACCATCCCACCCCCTCAACCCCAGTCTAGGAAGTCTCCCCTAACTTCTGTGGTGCTGCTCCCTAAGGCCTGGGCCCCTCAGCCTGCTCCCTTCCTGGCTTCACACACCTCCAGCTCAGCCTCCACCTATGGCCTGTCATAAGACCCATGAGCTTGTTAAGTAATCTGAACCTTTCTAAGAACAGAAAGAAAATGCTCCCAAATCATGAAAATTTCTTTTCTCCGCGCCCCCCACCCCACCCACAGCCCACCTCCCAAGGTAGGGTTTCACTCTAATCCAGGCTGACCTGGAATTCACCATACAGTCTCAGGGTGGCCTCAAACTCACAGTGATCCTCCTACTTCTGCCTCCTCAGTGCTGGGATTAAAGGCGTGCGCCACCACGCCCAGCCGCAAATTATGAAAATTTAAAACTACAAGATAGTGGCGGGGAGATAGCTCAGCAGCTAAAGGTGCTTGCTTGAAAAGCCTGCTAGTCCAGATTCAACTCCCAGTGTTCTTGAAAAGCCACATGCAAACAGTGGTCATATTATCTGGTGTTTGTTTGCAGTAGCAAGAGACTCTGGAGAGCCCATACACACACACACACACACACACACACACACACACACACACACAGTAAATAATTTAAAAAAAAGTCAGGCATGGTAGCACGTGCCTTTAATCCCAGCACTTGGAGAGGTTGGGAGGCAGAGGTAGGAGTATCACCATGAGTTCAAGGACACCCTGAGACTACAGAGTGAATTCCAGGTTAGACTGGGCTAGAGTGAGACCCTACCTTGGAAAAAAACAAACAAACAAAAAACACAAACTAAAGCAGGTGTAGTGTGTACACCTTTAACCCTAGCATTCAAAAAGGCAGATGTAGCCGGGCGTGGTGGCGCACGCCTTTAATCCCAGCACTTGGGAGGCAGAGGTAGGAGGATCGCCGTGAGTTCGAGGCCACTCTGAGACTCCATAGTGAGTTCCAGGTCAGCCTGGGCTATAGTGAGACCCTACCTCGAAAAACCAAAAAAAAAAAAAAAAAAAAGGCAGATGTAGGGGGCTGGAGAGATGGGTTAGTGTTTAAACACTTGCCTATGAAGCCTAAGGACCCCGGTTCGAGGCTCAATTCCCCAGGACCCACGTTAGCCAGATGCACAAGGGGGCGCACATATCTGGAGTTCGTTTGCAGTGGCTTGAAGCCCTGGCGCGCCCACTCTCTCCCTCTCTCTCTCTATCTCTCTCTCTCTGCCTCTTTCTCTGTCTGACGCTCTCAATAAATAAATAAAAATAAACAAAAAATTTAAAAGAAAAGAAAGGCAGATGTAGGAGTATCACCGTGAGTTCGAGGCCACCCTGAGACTATAGAGTGAATTCCAGGTCAATTTGGGCTAGAGTGAGATCCTACCTCAAAAAAACAAAAACAAAACAAAACAAAAACAAACCCTACAAAATAGGGGCTGGAGAGATGGCTTTGTGGTTAAGGTTTTTGCCTGTGAAACCTAAGGACCCAGGTTCAATATCCCAGAACCCACATAAGCCAGACACACAAGGTCAAGCATGCGCACAATGTGGCACACTCATCAGGACTTCAATTGCAGTAGCTAGAGGCTCTGGCATGCAATTTTCTCTCCCTCTCTAAAAAAAAAAAAAAAAAAAAAAAAAACTAGAAATAAGTGAATGCTACCCAGGAATGGTGGCACATACCCAGCACTCAGGAGAAAGAAATAGGAGGATTGTTATGAGTACGAGGCCGGCCTGGGACTACATAGTGAATTCCAGATCAGTTTGCACTACACTGAGACCCTACCTCAAAAAAAGAAAAACAAAAAAGAAAAAAAAGTAAGCTGGGTATGGTGGTACACACCTTTAATCCTAGCACTAGGGAGACAGAGGTAGGAGGATTTTGAGACCCTACCTTGAAGTTTTGAATTAAATATCCACCAAAGTAAGCATCATGTTACATATAAAGTACTTCGTGTGAGTACTTTGATTAAATATAACTGTTTTAGATGTGGCTGGGCATGGTGGCACACGCCTTTAATTCTAGCACTCAGGAGGCAGAGGTAGGAGGATCGCTGTGAGTTCTAGGCCACCCTGAGACTCCATAGTGAATTCCAGGTCAGCCTGGGCTAGAGTGAGACCCTACCTCAAAAATAAAAAAAAAAAAGATGTGAAGATATGTTGTGTGGTGGGCATCCAAAGGAATGCTCTTGCATTCTGACAGACCCAATGACTAGGCTTATCATCTTATATGTTGTTTCTGTTTTTGTTTTGAGACAGAGTCTCACTCTAGCTCAGCCTGACCTCAAACTCATCATGTAACCCAGGCTATGTAATCCTAGCGTTGTCGAGACTGAAACAGGAAGACTACCAGTGGTTCAAGATCAGCCTGGGCTACATAGTGAGTTCTAAACCAACTAGAGTTATAGTGTGAGACCTGTCTCAAAAAAGGAATAGTAAAAGCTGAGCATGGTGGCACATGCCTTTAGTCCCAGCACTTGGGAGGCTGAGGTAGGAGGATTCCTGTGAGTTCTAGGCCAGCCTGGTACTACAGAGTGAGTTCCAGGTCAGCCTGGGTTGAATGAAACCTTATCTAAAAAAAAAAAAGTAAATAATAAATAAAATAAAATATATTGGGGCTGGAGAGATGGCTTAGCAGTTAAGGTGTTTGCCTGCAAAGCCAAAGGACCCAGGTTTGGTTCCCCAGGACCCACATAGGCCAGATGCACAAGGTAGCACATGTGTCTGGAGTTCCTTTACAGTGGCTGGAGGCCCTGGCGTACCCATTATCTCTCTCTATCTGCCTCTTTCTTTCCATCTCTCACTCCTCTCTCAAATAAATAAATAAATAAATAAATTTTTAAAAAGAAACAATTATTTAAAAATAAAAATAAAATATGTTAAATAGAAAGAAGCACTCACTATGTAGTCCAGGCTGGCTGCAAACTCTTGCTGCTTGTATTAGGCTCCCCTGTGCTGAGATTACAGGTGTGTGCCACCATGCCTGGCCTTTGTGCTCCTCGTGTTGTCCCTCCATCTCACCGCATGCTCTACCACCCTGAGGGAGATAGCACCTGATATGCTTTAAGGTCAAGCAGAGATGGACCTGGAGAGAAGAAGGATTAGAGAATCCAGTTATGAAGGCTAAAAGTGCAGCTCAGTGGAAGAGCACATATCTAGCATGTTCAAGGTCCTGCGTTCAATCCCCAGAACTGCCAGAAAAAAAAAAAAAAAAAATGCTAAGGCTGACGATGGTGGCACACACCTTAAATCCCAGTACTTGGGAGCTGAGGTAGAAGGATCACTGTGAGTTCGAGGCCAACCTTAAACTACATAGTAAATTCTAAATCAGCCTGGGATAAAGTGAGAACCTACCTCGAAAACTAAAAGTTAATGAAAGCATGTACCTTATGGCCACTCACCTCAAAGCCTCCGTGACATCTTCTAGCCTGAAGTAGTTAGGTCCTTCTAGAGGTTTCTGTAGATACCCATACTGCAGCAAGTAATCCTATGATGGGGTAGAAGTAAGCGGTGTAAACTAGGAGTAGTCTCAGAGTAAAGCCTCCTGGGGACCTAACAAGCCCCTCAGAAGGTTAGGAGACAGGTATGGCAACGCTTAGAGGCCAAGCGCAGGAGGAAGGAGGAGAAGGAGCAGTGGGTGAGTAGGGCAGGTCATGGCACAGAGGAAAGACAGGCAGCTGGAAGGGCAGGAGGGAGGCTTGGCTGGAACTCTGGCATAGGCACCCTTGTCACGCCCCTCATCAGACTCCTTCTTGCCCAGGGACTCACCACAACTGCCTCCTTCTCTGCAGGCCCCAGAGCCCTGCCGGAGACTGCCATGGCAAGTAAGAAACCCAGCCACAGCTGCTGCCACTGCATGGTCCCCACCAGACAAGAGCACCAGACACCGACAGCGCCCTCTGATCTGAGATTTCTGGGAACCTGGGGAAGCAGGGCTAAGCTGGGAACTCTTACCTCCAGGTCTTTTCACTCACTGTCAGCCTCTGGTCCTCTTTATAACCCTTTCACAGAGGGAGGGGGGACAGTGGGAGGTGACTCAACCAAGAGATATGTTGCAACTCACCATTAACCTCTGCCCTCCCAGAGAAGGGGAAACCCAGAAAGCCCCTAAAACCCCTTCCTCCCAGGGCCCTCTGCTGGAGACCAGAGGACATTCTGTACTGCCCTGGGGTAGGCATCCGGGCCGACAAAAACAATCTCTGGAGAGACTAGGGATATGAGTAGGGCTGCCCCCTAGAGCTGGATATTTCTGTGCGTCAAGGACCCTGGCCAGCAAATCCCTCAGACGTCTTTCTGTTGACTCTTGACAAGGAAAATCAATAAGAGCAAAGTGGTGGGAGACAGCTGAGGTAGATTGGATGTCAAGTGAAGGGAGTAAGGTTGAGGTCTCAGTTTCTTTGTGCCCAAGATTAAGTTGGGAATATATTTGTTTCGAGACAGAATCTAACTGTGTAGCCCAGGCTGGCTTCTTAAACTTTTTTTTTCATTCACAACCCCTTTTGTCAGAGAATTTTTTTGGGGGGGGGGGCCCAGGTATAAGTATATAAAATAAGTATATAAAATTGATATACAAATCAAACATTTACTCATGATAAACCATAAAGAATATTTTTGCTTGTTTTTTTTTGAGGTAGGGTCTCGCTGTAGCTCAGGCTGACTTGGAATTCATTATGTCATCTCAGGGTGGCTTCAAACTCACGGCAATCCTCCTGCCTTTACCTCCCAAGTGCTGGGATTAAAGGCATGCGCCACCACACCCGGCAAGATTATTTTAACTTGCCAGGCATGGTGGCACACACTTTCAATCCCAGAACTCAGGAGGCTGAGGTAAGATAATCACTGTTAATTTGAGGCCAGCCTGAGACTACAGGATGAATTCCAGGTTGGCCTGGGCTAGAGTTAGACCCTCAAAACAAAAGGGAGGTACTGGAGAGATGGTTCAGCAGTTAAGGCACTTGACTGCAAAGCCTAATGACCTGGGTTTGATTCCTCAGTACCCACACAAAGCCAGATGCACAAAGTGGTGCATGCATATGGAGTTTGTTTCAGTGGCTGGAAGCCCTGATGTACCCATTCTCTCTGGCTTTCTACTCTCTGTCTCTGCTTGCAAATAATAAAAATATTTTGAGCCGGGCGTGGTGGCGCACGCCTTTAATCCCAGCACTCGGGAGGCAGAGGTAGGAGGATCGCCGTGAGTTCAAGGCCACCCTGAGACTACATAGTGAATTCCAGGTTAGCCTGAGCTACAGTGAGACCCTACCTCAAAAAACTAAAAAAAAAAAAAAAAAAAAAAAAATATTTTGGGGCTGGAGAGATGGCTTAGCAGTTAAAGTGCTTGCTTGTGCAATCTGAGGACCCAGGTTCAATTCCCCAGGACCACATAAGCCAGATGCATAAGGTGGCACATGTGTCTGGAGTTCTTTAAAAATATATATATATATATTTAAAAATAATTATTTTAAAATAATTATTTGGTTCTTTGACTGTAATACCATTTATTTACAAAGATGAAAACAAATCTACATAGTGATGAGTGTGCTTATTTTCATGTATGGAATGAAATCCTGAATGAATATTTGACAGTACAGGACACAGGTTCGATTCCCCAGGACCCACGTTAGCAGATGCACAAAGGGGCGCATGCATCTGGAGTTCGGCTGCAGTGGCTGGAGGCCCTGGCGTGCCCATTCTCCCTCTCTTTCTCTCCCTCCCTCTTTCTCTGTCAAATAAATAAATAATTAAGGCAGAGGACTGGAAGCAGAGGTAAGAGGATCGCCGTGAGTTCAAGGTCACCCTGAGACTATATACTAAATTCCAGGTCAGCCTGGGCCAGAGTGAGACTCAACCTCGAAAAACCAAAAAAAAAAAAAAAAAGAATTCAGGGTATAGTAGAAGGAGAAGAATTTCATTCCAAAGGCATAGTAGGCACTTTCAACAAAATCATAGAAGAAAACTTCCCCCAAATTGGGAAAGAGATGCTAATGCAGATACAGGAAGCCTTTAGGACACCAAACAGACAAAACCAGGAAAGAACCTCTCCTGGCCATATTATAATTAAACTACCAAACATACAAACCAAATAAAATATATTGAAAGCAGTTAGACAGAAAAATCAAGTCACATACAAAGGTAAGCCCATCAGGATCACAGCAGATTACTCAACACAAACTTTCCAAAGCCAGAAGGGATTGGAACAATGCATTCCAAGTTCTGAAAGATAACAACTGACAACCAAGATTACTTTATTCTGCAAAGCTATCCATTCAGATAGATGGAGAAATAAGGACATTCCACAACAAAAGCAGGTTAAAGGAATATTTGAAGACAAAACCAGCTCTACAGAAAATACTTGAAAGGATCCTCCATGCTGAAGAGAAAGAAAAACATACCTAAGGAACCTGGGAAAAACGAACCATATTCAAATACTAGTTAATACAAGAAAGGTATTTTACAAAGGTAAAACCAGAAAAACAACAAAATAAGAAAAATGGCAAAAATAAATATATAGCTTTCAATAATAACTCTTAATATCAATGGCCTCAATACCCTAACCAAAATACATAAGTTTGCAGACTGGGTTAAACAACAGGATCCTTCAATTTGTTGCCTCCCAGAAATTCACCTTTCTACAAAGGATGTACATTATCTTAGGGTGAAAGGTTGGAAATGGTGTTTCTAGCAAATGGGCCTAGAAGACAAGCAGAGGTTGCTATCCTAATATCTGACAAGGTAGACTTCAGTCTAACATTAGTTAGGAAAGATAAGGAAGGTCAATTTATATTGATTAAAGGCACACTCCAACAGGGACATTACAATCCTAATCATATATGCACCTAACATGGGGGCTCCCAACTTTTTCAAACAAATGCTATTAGAACTAAGGTCACAGATAAGACCAAACACAGTTGTAGTGGGTGACTTCAACACCCCACTTCCATCAATTGACAGATCATCCCAGCAAAAAATAAACAGAGATGCATCTGGATTAAATGAAACCATATAACAAATGGACCTAACAGATGAGATTAACCACTTAAATAGACCTATAACATATATGGAGATCCAAGTAGTTATCAAAAATCTCCCAACTAAAAAAAGTCCAGGCCCAGATGAATTCCAGTGAATTTTACCAGACCTTCATGGAAGAACTAACACCATTGCTTCTTAAACTTTCCCATAAAATAGAAAAAGAAGGAATCCTACAAACTCCTTCTACAAAGCCAGGACGTGGTGGCACACACCTCTAATCCCAGCACTCGGGAGGCAGAGGTAGGAGGATCACGGTGAGTTCGAGCTAGAGTGAG
The DNA here is from genome assembly GCA_036346955.1 of Dipus sagitta. NCBI lineage: Eukaryota > Metazoa > Chordata > Mammalia > Rodentia > Dipodidae > Dipus > Dipus sagitta. Next base: position 109,082,229 of record CM070777.1, read on the forward strand.
ACCCTAATTCGAAAAAAAAAAAAAAAAAAAAAAAAAAACAAAGCCAGCATCACCCTGATACCAAAACCAGGCAAAGATAGAACAACAACAACAAAAAAAATTACAGACCAATCTCCATCATGAACATAGATGCAAAAATTCTCAACAAAATATTGGCAAACAAAATACAAAAATATATCAGAAAGATCATTCACCCCGACCAAGTAGGCTTTATCCCAGAGATGCAGGGATAGTTCAACATGCAAATCAATAAATGTAATGCATTATATAAATGGACTGAAGGACAAAAATCACATGATCATCTCATTGGATGCAAAGAAAGCATTTGACAAAATACAAACCCCTTCATGATAAAAGTCCTACAGAGAACTGGGAATAGAAGGAACATATCTCAACATAATAAAGGCTATTTATGACAAACCTACAGCCAACATAATACTAAATGGAGAAAAACTTCAAGCTTTTCCACTAAAATGAGGAACAAGACAAGGGTCCACTGTTCCCACTTTTATTTAATATAGTACTAGAAGTCTTAGCCATAGCAATAAAGCAAGAGACACATAAAAGGGATACAAATTGGAAAGGAAGAGATCAAGTTATCATTATTTGCAAATGACATGATTCTTTACATAAACGACCCTAAAGACTCTACCAGCAAATTGTTAGAGTTGATAAACACTGATAGCCATGTAGCAGGATACAAAACAAATGCAGAGAAATCAGTAGTCTTCCTATATGCTAACAACAAATGCACAGAGGATGAAATCAGAGAATCACTCCCATTCACAATTGCACCAAAAAATAAATAAATAAATAAAGTACCTTGGAATAAACCTAACCAAGGAAGTGAAGGATCTCTACAATGAAGACTTTAAAATACTCAAATGAGAAATTGCAGAAGACACTAGGAAATGCAAAGACATCCCTTGTTCTTGGGTCGGAAGAATCAATATTGTGAAAATGGCAATCTTACCAAAAGCAATCTACACAATTAATGAAATCCCCATCAAAATTCCAATGGCATTCTTCACGGAAATAGAAAAAACAATCCATTTGGAAGCATAAAAAACTTTGAATATCTAAAACAACTTTGAGCAACAAAAATAAGGCTAGCCATATCACCATACCTGATTTTAATCTATACTACAGAGCCATAGTAACAAAAACAGTATGGTACTTGCACAAAAGCAGACATGTAGAACAATGGAACAGAATAGAGGACCCAGATGTAAGTCTGGGTAGCTATAGCTACCTGATCTTCAACAAAAATGCCAAAAATATTCATTGGAGAAAAGACAGCCTCTTCAGCAGCTGGGAAAACTGGATATGTATCTGTAGGATAAAAATAGATCCTTAACTCTCTCCATGCACAAGAATTAAGTCCAAATGGATCAAAGATCTTAATATCGGATCTGAAACTGCTAGAGAAAAAATAGGGGAAACCCTTCAATATATTGATTTTGGCAAGGACTTTCTGAATATAACCACAATTGCTCAGGAAATAAAACCACAGATTAATCACTGGGACCTAATGAAATTACAAGCTTTTTGTATGGCAAAAGACACTGAATAGAGCAAAGAGGCAACCTACAGAATGGGAGAAAATCTTTGCCAGCTATACATCTGATAGAGGATTAATATCTAGGATATACAAAGAACTCAAAAATTAAATAATAAGAAATCAAACAACCCAATTAAAAAATGGACTATGGAACTAAATAGAGAGTTCTCAAAAGAAGAAACACAGATGACATATAAACATCTAAAAAAATGTTAGACATCTGTACAGCAAGGAATATTCAGAATATACAAAGAACTCAAAAAGCAGAACAATAAGAAATCAAACAACCCAATCAAAAAATGGGCTATAGAACTAAATAGAGAGTTCTCATCAGAAGAAATACAGGTGGCATATAAATATCTTTAAAAAGTGTTCTACATCCTTAGCCATCAGGGAAATGCAAATTAAAACTACCTTGATATTCCATCTCTCTCCTGTCAGAATGGCTACCATCAAGAAAACAAATGACAATAAATGTTGGTGAGGATGTGGTGAAAGGGGAACTCTTCTGCACTGTTGGTGGAAATGTAATCTGGTACGCCCATGTGGAAATCAGTGTGGAGGTTCTTGAGACAGCTAAAAATAGATTTTCCATATGATCCAGCTATAGCACTTACAGGCATATATCCTAATGACTCTTCTCACTACCTTAGAGATACTTGCACAACCATGTTTATTGCTGCTCTATTCACAATAGCTAGGAAACGGAACCAGCCTAGATGTCCATCACAGATGAATGGATAATAAAGATGTGGTACATCTACACAATGGAGTTCTACTCAGCAGTAAAGAAAAATGAAGTTATGAAATTTGCAGGGAAATGGATGGATCTGGAAAGGATTATATTAAGTGAGGTCATCCAGGCCCAAAAACCCAAATGTCACATGTTCTCTCTTATATGTGGATCCCAGCTACATATGTATAGACTTGTGTGTGATCTGGAACTAAAAATCAGTAGCAGAGGTCCATTAGCTAGAAAAAGGCTATAAGGGAGGGAGAAGAGGGAAGGCCTTAAGAGAATGGTACTGAGCTAGGCGTGGTGGCGCATGCCTTTAATCCCAGCACTTGGGAGGCAGAGGTAAGAGGATCGCCATGAGTTCAAGGCCACCCTGAGACTACATAGTGAATTCCAGGTCAGCCTGGACTAGAGTGAGACCTTACCTGGAAAAACTAAAAAAAAAAAAAAAAAAAAAAAAAAAAAAAAAAAAAAAAGAGAATGGTATTGTATATATGTAAGAAGAAGAACAGATTACAGGGAGGGGAAAGGCCTAACTGAGATCAGGGGAAGAGATTGTATAAAAGAAAGGTGAGGGGGGAGGGTCAATCAAAATTCAAGATATTCTGAATGAAACATATGAAAATCTACTTTCTTAAATAATGGCACATCCAGAAGCCATAGATTGTTACTAGAAAATTTTCAGTGCCTGGAATGGGATAACTTCCAGTGAGCTGTTGGCCAGGGAGGTCCCTGTTGCCTTCAAAACATTTTAGGCTATTGCCAAGGCCCTTGGTTTCCTGTGAGAAATAGATGGTAAGACCCTATTGCTGAAGACTTCACATGCCTGAGCAGCAAAGTCACAGAGAAATCAAGTTGGTGCTGAGCAGAAAACCTTCTCCCTGTCACCCAGCCAACTGAAAGCTGGAAAAAACTACAGTGTATGCAGTCTTATGGGAGACAGAAGTCATCAGCAGTGAAAACAGTGGACACTGGAAACCTCAAGTTTGGCCAGACAGGCTAAATGACTGAACAAGTGCAATAGTGGCATGTCTGCTCTGGAGGAAACCAACTGCTCTCTAATTGGACTGAAGGCCTGCTCTATGGGAGGGAATACATGCCTGGTACTGAAAACCTAATCAAAAGCCTATGGTAGGGGAGGTCATGAGCCTTAGGGGCATAAAGCCTGCTCTTGTCTGGATAAATGCATATATCACTCTCACAAAATTGCCCTGAAAGCACTGCATATTCACATATTAATGCTACTCTTACTTCTTGTTAGAGAAGCTTCTCTTTTTAAATGTCAATATCCACTGGGATGACACAAAAGGCAACATAGTGCTGAGAAGAAGGGGGGGAGGAATGTCCAGTACAGAACCAACTCACACCCTCCAAGGCTCAGGGTCCATTGTGGAAGAGGTGACAGAAAGAATGTAAGAGAGTACCACTCCTTACATACAGCTGTCTGGACAGAATTTGGCCTCAATATCCAAAACCTCACAGTGCCTAGCAATACCTACACAAGACCCTCATAATAGGAGAAATAGATGATGACATCAAATTAAAAGAGAGACTAATGGAGAGAGGGAGGGGATATGATGGAGAGCAGAGTTATGAAGGGGAAGGTGGGGGAGGGGAGGGGAGGGAAATACCATGGTTTGTTGTCTGTTAGTATAGAAGTTATCAATAAAAAACTATATATATATATATTAAAAAATATGTACCAGGTGTGGTGGCTCATGCCTTTAATCCCAGCACTCGGGAGGCAGAGGTAGGAGGATTGCCATGAGTTCGAGGCCAGCCTGAGATTGCATAGTGAATTCCAGGTCAGCCAGGGCCAAAGCAAGACCCTACCTCAAAACAACAACAACAAAAAAGTTTGACATCCCTAGTCATCAGGGAAATGCAAATTAAAACTATGTTGAGATTCTATCTCACTCCTGTCAGATTGGCTACCATCATGAACACAAATGAACATAACTGCTGGCGAGGATGTGGAAAAAGAGAACCCTTTCTACACTGTGGTGGGAATGCAATCTGGTCCAGCCATTATGGAAATCAGTGTGGGGGTTCCTGAGACAGTTAAAAATAGACCTAACATATGACTCAGCTATAGCATTCCGAGGCATATATCCTAAGGACTCATCTCATTACCTTAGAGATACTTGCTCAACCATGTTTATTGCTGCTCAATTCACAATAGCTAGGAAATGGAACAAGCCTAGATGTCCCTCAACTGATGAGTGGATAATGAAGATATGGCACATTTATACAATGGAGTTCTACTCAGCAGTAAAGAAAAATGAAGTTATGAAATTTGCAGGAGAATGGATTGATCTGGAAAGGATTATAGTAAGTGAGGTAACCCAGGCCCAGAAAGCCAAGCATCACTTGTTCTTTCTCATATGTGGATCCTAGCTACAAATAACTGGACTTCTGTGTAAGTAGGAAGAAAACTCAGTAGCATAGGCCAGTAAGCTAGAAAGGAGATACAAAAGGAATAGAAAGGGAGGGAGGGGGGACCTAATAGGATGGTATTATATGTAAGTAAGTAGAAGAACAGATTAATGGGAGTGAAAAGGTCTAAGTGAGGTCAAGGGAAGAGACTGAGTAAGGAAAGGTGGAGGGAGGACTAATAAAAATCTAAGAGGATATAAATTAGTCATATGGAAACCTACTTTTTTGAACATGGAACACACAGGAGTCATAGATTGTTACTAGAAAATTTTCAGTGTCAGGGATGGGATACCTTCCAGTGAGTTGCTGGCCAGGGAGGTCCCTGATGCCCCCAAAACATTACAGGTCATTGCCAAGGCCCTTGGTTTCCCACCAGGAATAGATGGTAAGACCCTACTGCTGAAGACTCCACATACTTGGGCTGCAAGGTCACTGAGAAACCTTGCTGGTGCTGAGGTGAAAACCTCCTCCACGTAGACCAGCTGACAGAAAGCTGGAAAAAGCCATGCTGCATGTAGTTCAATGAGAGAGAGAGAAATCACCAGTGAAGATACCCAACAGTGGACACTGAAAGCCTTATATTTGGCCAGCCAGGCCAAATGAATGAATGGGTGCAATACTGGCATGTCTGTTATGGGTGAAAACAACCGCCCTCTAATTTGACTGGAGGCCCCACACCATGGGAGGGAATACATCCCTGATACTGAAAACCTACAGCAGGGGTAGTCATGAGCCCTAGGAGTGCAATGTCTGCTGCTGTCTTGCTAAAAGTATATACTATGCTTATCAAACTGCCCAGTAAGCACTCCTCTTAATGTTCATACCCATATATTAAGGCTACTCTCACTTTTGGTTAGAGAAGCTTCTCTTTTCAGATGGAAGTGACCTTGGGATGACTGAGAAGGCACCATGGTGCTGAGAAGAAATGACAGAGGAGTGCTCAGCACTGAAATATCTCTATCACACCTTCCAAGGCTCAGAGTCCATTGTGGAAGAAGTGGCAGAAAGAATGTAAGAGCCAAAGGAAGGGTAGGACTCCTTACAACGTGCTCCTCCAGACACAAAATGGCCTGGATATCCATGACCTCACAGTGCCTGACACTACCTACACAAGACCATCATAATAGGAAGAAAAGATCATGACATCAAACTAAAAGAGAGACTGATTGAGAGGGCGAGGGGATATGATGGAGAGTGGAGTTTCAAAGGGGAAAGTGGGGGGAGCGAGGGCATTACCATGGGATATTGTTTATAATTATGGAAGTTGTTAACAAAAAATATTTTTAAAAAACAGTAAAAATAAATAAATAAAAACAAAAATAAAACTACCTGCAACAGTTAAAAAAAAAAAAAAAGTGGGGCTGGAGAGAAGGCTTAGTGGTTAAACACTTGCCTGTGAAGCCTAAGGACGGAGGCTAGATTCCTCAGGACCCATGTTAGCTAGATGCACAAGGGGGCTCACACATGTGGAGTTCGTTTGCAGTGGCTGGAGGCCCTGGCGTGCCCATTCTCCCTCTCTCTCTCCCTATTTCTCTGTCAAATCAGTAAATAAATAAAAATAAAATATTTTTTAAAAAGTGTTTTGGTAAGGACAATAAGTTTTTGTTGGTAATTATGAGATGAACTAACTAAAGAAGATGAACTGGAGAGAAAAGTTTATATGTTGGATGTTAAATGTTTGATAAAAAAGATTGTTACAGAATGGTTACATGGATTGTAAAGTAAAAGTATGTAGATGAAGGCATGAGTAAAGTATGTAGATGAAGCAGCTTAAACAGAAGGTTAAAGACAAAGTACTTAATCATATTACAGACTTCTTGATACATAAAATGACTGTTAGCCTAGGGCTTTACATCAGACTAACAAAGTATGGCCCTGGCTGATAGCAGGTTTCTAAGGTATTCAGACTGTAAATTTAACTTTAACTTATTGATGTTAATCTGGTCATAATAATGGTTATGACAGACTGAATTTAGAGTACCCAACCAAGTTAACTAGGTTCCTCTTTTTGTCAACCTTTTAACTAAATCTTAAGGTTAAAATTGACTCATTAATATTCAATTCTCTCCTAAGGTTATTATATCTAAAACCTCACCTCAAAAAAAATCTCACAGAAAAATTATTTACTCTTTTTTCCCCTATTTTATAAGGTAAATAGACCACATTTGAAACATTAAACAGTATTTATCTGTCACACACTTGAAAACTATTTACTTCATGGAGAACAGTAAAAGAAAGTTCTAAACAAAGTTATGCTGTGATTTAGGACGTAATTGCTCAATTCCTCCAATAATCAGTGTTTATACTTTAGTTTTAACTCATGTCATTACTGGATAAGTTTACCAAAGTATCACAGGCAGAATTATAGAGTGGTTAAGATTTAAATAGTTAAAGATTGTGCCATAAAATTTTGTGTATGTTAAGAGATTAAAAATATTTCTTTTTGGCTCAGCAGTTAAAGGTGCTTATTTACAAAGCCAGAAGCACATAGTGGAGCATACATTTGGAAATTGTTTGCAATAACAAGTGGCTCTGACATGCCCATTCCCTCTCTTTTCCATGAGACTTGCCTCCTTTTTTTATTAGGTCATGGTAGTTTAATCCAGTTCCTCTGTTCTTTGGGTATGTTAAACATAGCTAAACTAATTTCAAATACTGACTAATAGCTTGCATGGACATCTTATTTAGCTTTTAAAAGTGCTAAATCTGGGCTGGAGAGATGGCTTAGTGGTTAAGCGCTTGCCTATGAAGCCTAAGGACCCTGGCTCGAGGCTCGATTCCCCAGGACCCACGTTAGCCAAATGCACAAGGGGGCACATGCATCTGGAGTTCGTTTGCAGTGGCTGGAAGCCCTGGTGTGCCCATTCTCTCTCTATATATATCTGCCTCTCTCTCTCTCTCTCTCTGTCAGTCTTAAATAAATAAAAATGAACAAAAAAAATAAAAGTGCTAAATCTTCTAAAAAAAAAAATATATATATATATATATGAAGGCATCTCAATTCTGATAGCTTAAAAAAATTAGAAAATTTTTCATGTCTTCATATTTAAGCCAAAAATGTTACTACATAATATAGATTTCTTGTTTATTTTCAATTCTGTTAGCAGATCTTTTGTTCATAGTTTACTCTCTGCAGCCTCATGTGCCTTAAATATATAAGCACTACTTTTTGTTAATATCAGACTTTTCCAGATATCAGAATATTGGGATATTGTAATTTGGTTTATACAAAGTCCATGATGTTTAGCTCTCAATAAGCATGCATCGCCATGCCTGGCTAAAACTCTGTAATTTTAAGAGGGTTCTTTTCTTGTTCATGTTGGTTTTGCTAGATGATAATCACTGAGATTATAAACTAAGTCTTATAAAAAGTGGCTTATTCTGATTTTGTTCTTAAAAAAACTGAAAAAGCTACCCGTGTCTTAGAAAAAACCACTGTATACAAACAATGTTAATATAGTTTGTCTAAGCTTCACTTACCAGTCATAAATATTTCTTTAGTTAAGCCTTAAAATTGTTCAATGGTTAAAAAGTACTTATTTAAGAAATTACTGGGCTGGAGAGATGGCTTAGTGGTTAAGCGCTTGCCTGTGAAGCCTAAGGACCCCGGTTCAAGGCTCAACTCCCCAGGACCCACGTTAGCCAGATGCACAAGGGGGCGCACGCGTCTGGAATTCCTTTGCAGTGGCTGGAGGCCCTGGCGCACCCATTCTCTCTCCCTCTCTCTATCTGCCTCTTTCTTTGTCTGTTGCTCTCAAATAAATAAATAAAAATAACAAAAAAAAAAAAGAAAGAAATTACTAGCCAGTCATGGTGGCACATGCCTTTTAATCCCAGCACTCAAGAGGCAGAGGTAGGAGGATCACCATGAGTTCAAGGCCACTTTCAGACTACATAGTGAATTACAGGTCAGCCTGGACCAGAGTGAGACCCTATCTTGAAAAACCAAAAAAAAAAAAAAAAAAAAAAAAAAGAAATTACTTTGTGTCTGTCATATTGTCTCTAATGTAACTCAAAATGACCAAGTTTTATTTTATTCTTGAGCTATGTATAATAAATCTCAGTCAAGGTTTCACTTAATTAATTGCATCCTTTCTAGTATCTTAAGTTCATTGCTTATAGAGATATCGATACTTAAAACATGTTTCCTGCCCTAAAAAAAAAAAAAAATCTTAAATTGCTGTTCTACTTCCAGTTTGGGGGGTAATTGGTACTTGCATTGATATACAGACTAGCCAAAGTTGTTTTCAAACACAGATGCTAAGTTTTTATACTGTCTTGTCTTTTTCCTGGCATACAATTTCTAGATTAAATCAATTGCCTTAAAGTTATTGATAAAATATTGCTTTCAGGGCTACTAAAATGTTCTGCCTATACTTATAACTGACATATACTTAAAAGACAGAATATGTATGCTTCTATGTCCCAGATATAGCTTACATTGTCATCTGACAACTAAACTTAAATATTAATCAAAATAATTTTAAACTATTGTGTCATTCTCTAACCAGATCTGTTTTTCTAACCAGATATGTTCTGTACCCTTTTTACTAATCTGTTTTGCTAATCAGATATGTACAGTCTCTCTGAGTGATTAATAACCACATGTAAAAGCCAAAATCAATTAGAAACATTGGAGTTAAAAGGATAACCAATATTTTGGTTCCTGCTCCCTGGTCAAATGGCCACAGGAGATGATGAGACACTTGAACTTCTAGCCTCTGGTAAGTTACCTATCTTCTTAGATCAAAGAGGATGTGGAGACCCAGACATGAATTCTAAGTCAGTGTATCTGCAACAGGAGGGTCACATCAGAGGAATATCAGTCTTCCAGGCTTCCCAAAAGAGGGAGGGCCACTTGGTCAGCACGGCCTTAACTTATCCTAGGAGATGACAATGCTGAGAGTCATAGAATTCCTCACAGGTCCCTGAAACTCTCTCCTACAGAGCCATTATTGATCTCCAAAGTATACAGTTAATTCTGGCAGCCTACATGGTCTTAATCACCCAATGAGAAAAAGATAACTATAATATAAACAATGATTCAGACTAATAGGTTCCCCTGTGTGATGCTGACTTACAATATTAGACTCTAACATTAACTCAAGTCTTCTGCCTCTGCCTGTCCCTGATTAACTTCACCTACCCTGACCCCAGCTCCTTCCGCTTTCCTTAGCCAGAATCACAGCTATTCCTCAGGCCCCCTCCCTCCTTAGCCCTTACCCTATCTCATCCAGGGATAAGTACACTGCTACCCCAATGGGCACTCTCAAATTTAAACTCTCTTGTTCCTATTCTTCCCCTGATCCGAAAATACCCCTCTGCCTCCTCTTGCCCCAAGCCCTCTATCTCTCGCCTCTGAATGCTCATTCTCCCTTTACACCTGGTGCTTTAACAAGAGAAACAAACTCCTTCATCCTCCCTTCTGTCTTCTCACAGTGTGCACAGAGCCCATCTCTCTCACCTTCTCTATAACAAGTGTCTGCCAGTGACTGCCCTGAAGCCAGCTCAATACATGGATGGTATGAGAAAAGTCTCTGCTTCACTCTGGACCAAGTCATGAGAACATACTACACTGGTGCTATTGATCTCACCACTCTACCACCTCTAGCCACCATGAAACTGCCTCTTCATCACCTGCCCTGAAACGAAACCCATCAACTGCATTATCCAGCCTTTCCCATAAGAATTCATCACTCTTATGGTCAACATAAAAAGTTAACCTTCGTCTCTTATCATTAACAAAAAGCTGGAATGTTAGATCAGGACAAAATGGAGTTATAGCAGGAAGGGACAGAGACATGAGGAAGTGGGTCATCCACATTCCTCAAGGAGCCACCCAGCCATTATCCCTTCCTTGCCTAACAATGCCCCAAGTCTAGGTTTCCTGCCCCCTTATCTCTCAGGTCACCTGGTCACTATTCTGGTCTCATACCCTAGCTATTTCCCTTTCTCACCTTCCCCCAACTGAAGAGCTCTATATAGCCCACTATCTATAATCTCAAAGTTGACTGCTCTGCTCTTGAGAACCAGTCCTGGCAGCTCATGTTTTTCCAGAATAAAAGCTTCCATCTTTGCCTCAGAGTGGTCTCTGCGGTCTTAGTCACTCCTGAACCTTACAGAGGTAGGGTCTCATTGTAGCTCAGGCTGACCTGGAAAATCAATATGTAGTATCAGGGTGGCCTCAAACTCACAGTGATCCTCCTACCTCTGCCTCCTGACTGCTGGGATTAAAGGCAAGCACCATCATAACCAGCCAGGAGCAGATTTTTGTAGATACAGTAAAAACAATTCATTTCATAATATATTCTAATCTGGAATGTGAGCCAAGGGGTTTTGGGCTATTTGCTGGCATTGTGTCGCATGACAGCATGCACAATGCAGTGTGTGTATGTTGTGTATTCAGAGCCCAGGCTGTAGTGAAGTCATGTGCTGCAACACAGGTGAGTGCAGCCAGAAACTCCTCGTATTCATTACACATTTGGTTTTGAAGTAATATTTAGTCATTGTGAGTTCAGAAACCTTTTACTGTGGCCAAATTCTTCACAACCTTAAAATTCAGTTACATAACCCCATAGTGACCCAAATTTAAGAAGGTGTGCTCAAAGACCCTACCTAGAAAAAAAAAAAATTGGCTTCAAAGCTGGGCATGGCATCATACATCTATACTCCCAGCTAGCTGAGTATCTGAGGTAAGAGAATAACTGAAATTAAAAGCCAGCCTGGGTTAGAGTAAGCTCCAGGTAAGCTTGGGCTACAGTGAGACCCTGGCTCAAAAAAATTTTTTAAATGGCTTCAAAGAGATGCACAGAGTGAAACACATGCATCAAGCCTTCTCCTCTGAGGGCATCTAACATGTCTTTAGTCACAGGAAGCAACCTACTTGGTCCAGTCACCTGCATATCAGCTATTGAAGAGTAAAAGCCTAGTGAGGACTCCCTGTTGTCAAATGAGAGTATAAAAGCAAACAAACAAAAACAATCTCTGTGTTACACTTAGACCATGCAAATGTGCCCTGTGTATCTTATTTTAAACTACATTTCCATGTTTAAATTATATTGATTTCTTTTGTATTAACAAAGTATGTCAGACTACATTTTGTTTTGTTTCCTCATCTGAACATAATATAAAGTTTAAGGAGTATTGTGATATTAAGCACTTTAACATATCAGACAACCGACCTGGGTTTTTCAGGTTTTGGAGTACATTTAAATATGACTTTTCATGCTTTGTTCTTTACAAATAAAACTATGGGGTTGACTTTAAAAAAAAAAAAAAAGAAGGTGTGCTCAGGCTGGAGAAATGGCTCAGCAGTTAAGGCACTTGCCTGCAAAGCCAAAGGAACCAGGTTCAATTCCCCAGCAGCCACGTAAGCCAGATAAACAAAGTGGTGCATGTGTCTGGAGTTCATTTGCAGCAGCTGAAGGCCCTACTGTGTCTGTTTTCTCCCCCCCACTCCCATCTTCCTTCTCTCTCTCATAAATATATTAAAATATTTTTTTAATTTTTGTTTATTTTTATTTATTTATTTGAGAGCAACAAAGAGCAAAAGAGGCAGATTGATAGATAGAAAGAGCAAGAACAGATGCACAAGGGCCTCCAGCCACTGCAAACAAACTCCAGATGCATGTGCCACCTTGAGCATCTGGCTTACATGGGTACTAGGGAATTGAGCCTCGAACTGGGGTCCTTAGGCTTCACAGGTAAGCACTTAACTGCTAAGCCATCTCTACAGCCCAAATTAAAATAATTTTTATTTTTTATTTTTGGTTTTTCAAGGGAGGATCTCACTCTAGCCCAGGCTGACCTGGAATTCACTATGCCATCTCAGGATGGCCTTGAACTCATGATAATCCTCCTACCTCTGCTTCCCAACTGCTGGGTTTATAGGCATGCGCCACCACACCCAGCTAAAATAAAATATTTTTTAAAAAAGCTCTGCTCTAGATCCCTTTGTCTTTGCCACCTGAGTGCTGGAATTACAGGTATGCACTTCTATATCTATTCCAAGTTGGGAATTTAAATAATCTTATTTGTTTTATTTAAAAGTGTTCATTTTGGGCTGGGCATGGTGGTGCACGCCTTTAATCCCAGCACTCAGGAGGCAGAGGTAGGAGGATCGCTGTGGTTCGAGGTCATCCTGAGACTACATAGTGAATTCCAGGTCAGCCTGAACTAGAGTGAAACCCTACCTCGAAAAAACAAAAACAAAACAAAAAAGAAGTGCTCATTTTGGGGCTGGTGAGAAGGCTCAGCAGGTAAGAGCACTCAAGAGACAAGCATAACGGCCTGAGAGGGCCTGAGTTTGATCCCAAGCATTTACATAAAAACCTGGTAATGGCCATGATCGCCTGTAACTCAAGTCCTGTGGAGGATGGAAAGGAGAAAAGTGCTAAGGCTCACACACAGCTCAGCTAGTTTGACAGAAAAAAAATGGCAACATAGGCCAGGCATGGTGGCACATACCTTTAATCCCAGCACTTGAGAGGCAGAGGTAGGAGGATTGCCATAAATTCGAGGCCACCCTGAGATTACATAGTGAAGTTCAGGTCAGTCTGGGCTAGAGTGAGACCCAACCTTGAAAAAAAAAAAAAAAATGGCAACGGGGCTGGGGAGATGGTTCAGTGGTCAAAGGTGCTTGCTTGCAAAGTCGGCCAGCCTAGCTTCCACCTTATTCCAGGTTGACCTGGAATTAGTCTCATGCTGGCCTTGAACTCACATGATCCTCCTTCCTCAGACTCCCAAGTGCTGGGGTTAAAGGCGTGTGCCACCACATCTGGATAAAATTTGTTTTACTTTATTTATTTATCTATCTACTTTTGTTTTGTGGGGCCTGACCTGGAATTCACTATGTAGTCTCAGGGTGACCTTGAAGTCATGGCGATCCTCCTCCCTCTGCCTCCCGAGTGCTGGGATTAGAGGTGTGCGCCTCCAGGCCCGGCATTACTATTATTACTATTATTATTATTATTATTGGTTTTCCGAGGTAGGGTCTCACTGTAGCCCAGGCTGACCTGGAATTCACTATGTAATCTCAGGGTGGCTTCAAACTCATGGCGATCCTCCTACACTCGTTTCCGGCATTATTTTTTTAATATTTTATTATTAATTACTTAAGAGAAATATGGGACCTGGGGAATAGAACCTGGGTTCTTTGGCTTTGCAGGCAAGCACCTTAACTACTAAGCCATCTCTCCTGCCCTAGAATTTATTATTTATTTATTTATTTATTTATTTATTTTTTGAGGTAGAGTCTCACTCTAGCCCAGGCTGATCTGGAATTCACTATGTAGTCTCTGGGTGGCCTTGAACTCATGGTGATCCTCCTACCTCTGCCTCCCTGAGTGCTGGGATTAAATAGAATTTATTTTTAAATGGCAGCTCCGGGTCTGATGAGAGACTCTGTCTTAAGGAAACAATCTAGAAGAACAGTAGAGCACACCCACATTCTCCTCAAGCCTTTGCACATGTGTGCATGGGACATACACATCTGCACACACATGCATATACCATTTAGACACTCATGCCACACATACCACACACACACACACACACACACACCGAAATTAAAAAAATAAAATTTAAAACTGGGTGTGGTGGCACAAGTCTTTAATCCCCACATCCTGGAGGAGGATCACCCAAGACCAGCCTTGGCTATAGTGAGACTCTGCCTCAAACAAATAAATAAATAATAAATAAATAAATAATTTAAAACAAAAGTGTTCATTTCAAGCATTTAATGAGCCTGGAGGGGTTGGGACATCTAGCAGCAATATCACAAAGAAAGGTTCAGGTTGCCTTCAGACAGTTTACAGCTAGCATGAGGCAAACCCAAGTACCTGAAAGAGGGGCCTGGGTGCCAGGCAGTAGGTAGGTGACCCACTCTTAGGTTCATGGGTCTGTGGGAAGTTGGCTGAGCAGGCAGACTTGAGTTGGGCTTTGAAAACAGGCTGAAAAGAACCTGGGGGTAAAAAGGGTAGGAAGGGACAGGGGCTGTGCAGGTCTAAGTGGCAGTACAGAGTTTACTTCAAGGGATCAGGACTGCTTGGTTCACACTGGCTTCCTGGTACCCGCTCCACAGCAGCCCCATGCTTTAGAGAAGTACCTAGAAGATCCTTTCCAGATGAATTGGTGGTGGAAAGAGCCAGAGTTCAGAAGGGCCTCCATGCTATAGAAGGAAAGAAGAAAAAGTTATGGGGCCGGGAGATGGCTCAGCAGTTAAAGCAGCTTGCTTGCAAACCTTGTGGGTCTGGGTTCACTTCCCCAGTACCCATGTAAAGCCAGATGTGCAAAGTGGCACATGCATCAGGAGTTCATTTGCAGTGGCAGGAGGACCCGGCCTGTCCATCTATTTTCTCTTTCCTCCCCACCTCCCTCTCTAATAAAGAAACAAAATCTTTTTTTTTTTTTTTAGATAAGAAGAAAAACAGCTGGAGAGATGGCTTAGCAGTTAAGACATTTGCTTGCAAAGCCAAAGGACCCCAGTTTGATTCCCCAGGACCCACGTAAGCCAGATACACAAGGGGGCGCATGTGTCTGGAGCTCATTTGCAGTGGCTAAAGGCTCTGGTGCACCCATTCTCTCTCTTTCTTCTTCTCTCTGCCTCTTTCTCTCTCAAATAAATAAATAAAAATTTAAAAACTAAGAAAAAAATTTTTTTTAAGAAGAAAAAGTTACACTTAAAATGCTAGATGTTTTGTTAGTGTTTGTTTAATTTTACAACTGTCCTTTTGGGGTTTTTGTTTGTTTGTTTGTTTGTTTTCTCAAGGTAGGGTCTCACTCTAGTCCCAGACTGACCTGGAAATCACTATATAGTCTCAGGCTGGCCTGGATTCTCCTACCTCTGCCTCCCAAATGTTGGGATTAAAGGCATGCATCACCACCTCCAGTTTACAACTGTCCTTCTGAGGAAGGAATTATTCTGGCCTTTTCAATGAAGAGCCAGGAGCTTAAAATGTTGTTTAGGCTGGTCTTGAAATTCTGGCCTCAAATTATCTTCCTACTTTAGCCTCAACAGTAGCTGAGACTACTCGAGCCACCCCCACTGTCTTCTTGGCATGAGATCACATGTAGCCCAGGCTGGCCTTGAACTCACTATGAAGTTGCAGATGACTTTGAACTTCTGATCCTCCTGCCTTCACCTCCAAACTGCCTGGATTATAGGCATGTGCCACCATGCCTGGTTTTATGTACTGCTTGGGATCCAAACTAGAGTCTTCTGCATGCTAGACAAGCAACTGAACTACATCCCATCCCTGCCCCTATTTTTTTTTTCTTTTCAATTTTTTTTTTTTTTTGTTATCAACTTCCATGATTGTAAACAATATCCCATGGTAATACCCTCCCTCCTCTCACTTTCCCTTTTGAAACTCTACTGTCCATCACATCCCCTCCCCCTCTCAATCAGTGTCTCTTTTATTTTGATGTCATGATCTTTTCCTCCTACTATGATGGTCTTGTGTAGGTAGTGTCAGGCACTGTAAGGTCATGGATATCCAGGCCATTTTGTGTCTGGAGGAGCACATTGTAAGGAGTCCTACCCTTCCTTTGGCTCTTACATTCTTTCTGCCACCTGTTCCGCAATGGACCCTGAGCCTTGGAAGGTGTGATAGAGATATTGCACTCCTCTGTCACTTCTTCCCAGCACCATGATGCCTTTTGAGTCATCCCAAGGTCACTGCCATCTGAAAAGAGAAGGTTCTCTACCAAAAGTGAGAGTAGCATTAATATATGGGTATGAACATTAAGAGGAGTTTGATAAGCATAGTATATACATTTAGCCAGACACCATCAGACATTACAACCCTAGGGCTCATGACTACCCCTGTTTTAAGTTTTCAGTATCAGGGATGTATTCCCTCCCATGGAGCAGGCCTCCAGTCCAATTGGAGGGCAGTTACTTTCCACCATGACAGACGTGCCACTATTGCACCTGTTGGCTCATTTGGCCTGGTTGCCCAAATATAAGGCTTGCAGTGTCCACTGTTGAGTATCTTCACTGGTGATTTCTCTCTCTCCCATTGAACTGCATGCAGAATGGCTTCTTCCAGCTTTCTGTCAGCTGGTCTACATGGAGGAGGTTATCAGCTCAGTTCCAGCAGGATTTCTCAGTGACCTTGCAGCCCAAGTATGTGGAGTCTTCAGCAATAGGGTCTTACCATCTATTCCTGGTGGGAAACCAAGGGCCTCGGCAATAGCCTATAATGTTTTGGGGCTGTCCCTATTTTTATAAGAGGAAATAGAAAAGCCAGAGAGCAAAGACATAGAGCTGTTACCTGGCCTGGCCTATATTCAAATTCTTCTGATGATTCCATAATACTTGCTTTTTCCAGACACCATATATACTCTTAGAGTTTTGTTCTTTTTTTTAAAGGTTATATTTTTTTTCAAATTTTTATTAACAACTTCCATGATTATAAAAAATATCCCGTGGTAATAGCCTTAAAGGTTATACTTTCTATTTATTATTATTATTACTTGGCATTTTGAGGTAGGGTTTCACTCTAGCCCAGGCTGACCTGGAGTTCACTAGGTAGTTTCAGGGTAGCCTTGAACTTACAGTTATCTTCCTACCTCTGCCTCCTGAGTGCTGTGATTAAAGGCATGTGCCACCATGCCCAAATTTTACTTTTTTATTTTTATTTATTTATTTGAGAAAGAGAGGCATATATATGTATATATATGTGTATATATACATACATATATATATATATATATATATATATATATATATATAGAGAGAGAGAGAGAGAGAGAGAGAGAGAGAGAGAGAGAATGAGCATGGTGCCAGGGCCTTTGGCTGCCACAAATGAATTCCAGATGCATGCACCACCTTGTGCATCTGGCTTACATGGGTCTTGGGGAATCAAACCTGGATTCTTTGGCTT
The DNA here is from genome assembly GCA_036346955.1 of Dipus sagitta. Taxonomy (NCBI): domain Eukaryota; kingdom Metazoa; phylum Chordata; class Mammalia; order Rodentia; family Dipodidae; genus Dipus; species Dipus sagitta. Next base: position 109,099,849 of record CM070777.1, read on the forward strand.
TGTAGGAAAGTGCCCCAAACTGCTAAGCCATCTTTCTAACCCTGTTCCTTTTTTTTTTTTTTTTTTTTTTTTCACTCCTGAGACAGAGTCTCACTCTAGCCCAGGCTGACTTGGAACTCACTCTGTAGTTCCAGGTTGGCCTCAAACTCACATCAATCCCCCTACCACAGCCTCCTGAGTTCTAGGATTAAAGGCATACACTACCACACTCAGCTAGAGTTTTGTTCTGTAAGTAGTTAAGAGTCACTGATGGTCTCACAGCATTCATTGCATGACAATTTGTATATCATTCTGATGCTCAGTGAGGACAAGGATAGTGGAGAGAAGGGTTACAAAACTCATGCTGTCAGTAGTCCTCCAGTCTGAGCCCCTCCTCATACCCTGGGAGGCCACAGGGGAACCCTCAAACTCCAGGATGGAAGTGAGAGATACCCCTGAATAATTGCTGTCCTCAGTGATGATGGTCACATGACCCAGCACCCAACTAGGTAACAACTGGATGACAAAGTCCCAAATGACCAGTGACAGGCAAAGAGACACAGATCCTCTGAGTGATGGGCCAGGCCTGGACACCCAGGAAATGATGGGGTTTGGGGAACAGCTCCTGTTTGGCCCCCTGCAAGGTTCTTCCTCATCTTTTTTCTTCCTCTTTCTATCCTTGACCATGTCTTTCATGCTGACTGTGGAAAGCCTAAGAGATGGAAATACATCATAATATGACCAAAGGCCAGGAGAAGGCACAGTGAAATAGGAAATCTCAGTAGCAGGCTGGGGAGATGGCTCAGTGGATAAGGCACTTGCTGTACAAGCACGAGGAGCAGAAATTGGAATCCCCAGCACCCAAATAACTGCTAGGTGGCCATGGCAGCATGCCTGTGACCCCAGCACTGACCCAGCAGAGACAGGTCACCAGAGCAGACTGACCAGCTAGACTGAGTCAGTGAGCTCTGGGTTCAAGTGAGAGACCCTGCCTTAGTAAATAAAGTAGACAATGATCTAGAAAGATGCCTAGAGCTAGAGAAATGGCTTAGCTGTTAAGACACTTGCCTGTGAAACTGAAGGACTCATGTTCCACTCTTGGTGCAGTTAGGTTCGCATTGCTAGCCGAAATTACCCGACCAAGAGCAGCTTTTGGGGGGAAAAAAGGGGTTATTTTGGCTTACAGACTCCAGGGGACACTCTAGGATGGCAGGGGAAAACAATGGCATGAGCAGAGGGTGGACATCACCCCCTGGCCAACATAAGGTAGACAACAGAAACAAGTGAGGGTGCCGAACACTGGCAAGGGGAAGCTGGCTATAATACCCATAAACCCACCCCCCAACAATACACTGTCTCCAGGAGGCGTTAATTCTCAAATCTCCATCAGCTGGGAACCTAGCATCAGAACACCTAAGTTTATGGGGGACACCTGAATCAAACCACCACAACTCTCCAGGTCCCACGTAAGCCAGATGCACAAGGTGGCATAAGTATACAAGGTCGCACATGCTCACAAGGTAGCGCATGCATCTGGAGTGTGATTACAGTGGCTGGACGCCCTGGTGTGCCAATTCTCTCCCCCACACCCCCACTCCTCGCTCCCATTCTCTCAAATAAAAAAAGACCAGTCTGCTGGGCTTGCCTCAAAAAATAAATAATGCCTGGCATTAATTCCAGCACTTGGGAAGCAGAGGTAGGAGGATCACCATGAGATCGAGGCCACCCTGAGACTACATAGTGAATTCTAGGTCAGCCTGAGCTAGAGTGAGAGCCTACCTCAAAAAAAAAAACAAAAATAAATAAATAAACAAATAAATAAGCCCAAGGCAATTAAAGAAAAAGAGAGAGACAGAGAGAGAGAGAGAGAGACACCTAATGTCTGCCTCTGGTCTCCTCGTGCAGATGAGTACATGGTCTCTCTCTCTCTCTCTGTCTTTCTCTCCCCCCCCCTCACACACACACACAAGCACACACACACACACACACACACACACATACTCCACACCACACTAGACAGTAAATAAATCTGAGCAACAAATCTGTCTCTTATTTTCATCTCTTTGCAGACAAGGGATGAATCTCTACCGAGTTGCTTCAGAGTCATGGGTTTTACAGCAATGGTGTTTGCCATCATTCACTAGCTTCTTGGAAGGTCCCATAGTCACCCAGACAAAACCTCCTAGAGCCAGGAGCTACAGGCAGGGCCTGTGCGTAAGAACTGCATGACTAATTCTGCTGCCACTACGCATCATGACCACCTCTGGCACCAGCCCCCACCTCAGCCAGGCTGACCCAGCTCCTTCTTCTCAATTTGTCATCTCTCACTGGGGGAGCTGCGGAAATATGTGTAAAGGGTTAGGCTTTGTGGCAAGCCTGTCCCAAAAAGAGAACTTGATTCATAGAAAAGAAACTCTTTTGTTTCTCTGGCTTGTGCATTATTCTTTCCTGCAGACTGGTTTTCCCTCCGTATTTACAAAGTGTGGCAGAACTTTAGAGGAAGTTTTAAAAAACTGTTTTTTATTAGCATTTTGTATTAATTATGAACTTTCCTGTGTGGATAAATCATGTGTTGGTCCCACTCCTCTCATGTTATCCTCTTAGATTCCCTCTTCCCTACCCCCATTCCACTGAGGGCCCTCCTTGGTGAGGTTACTCGTATTCACCATGCAGTTATGAATGCATCAGTCAGTCTCTGTGGGAGGCATGCATATATTATTTATACATAGTAATGGGTTTCATTATGACATTTTCATACATGTACACAGTGTATTTTGGTCATCCCCCTCTGACTTTTGTCCCCCTCCTACTTTTTCATTTATTTTTAATTTTTTAAATCTTTTAAAATTTTATTATTATTTATTTATTTGAGAGCGACAGACAGAAAGAGAGAAAGAGGCAGAGAGAGGGAGAGAATGGGGAAAAAAAAGAAAAGAAAGAAAAAAAATACTGCTGGGCATGGTGGTGCATGCCTTTAATCCCAGCATTTGGGAGGCAGAGGTAGGAGGATCACCATGAGTTTGAGGCCACCCTGAGACTACAGAGTGAATTCCAGATCAGCCTGAGCTAGAGTGAGACCCTAACTTGGGAGAAAAAAAAAAGAAAGAGAGAATGGGCATGCCAGGGCCTCCAACCACTGCAAACGAACTCCAGATACATGCTCCACCTTATGCATCTGGCTTACATGGGTCCTGGGGAGTCAAGTCTCAAACCAGGGTCCTTAGGCTTCACAGGCAAGTGCTTAACCACTAAGCCATCTCTCCAGCCCTCTTTTTTTTTTTTTAAATATTTTTATTTTAGAGAGAATGAGAGACAGAGAGAGAGAGAGAGAGAGAGAATTGGTGAGCACCCCTAGTGGGCATGCACAACCTTGCATTTGCCTCACCTTTTGTGTGTCTGGCTTATGTGGGATCTGGAGAGTCAAACATGGATCCTTAGGCTTTTCAGGTAAGCACCTTAACTGCTAAGCCATCTCTCCAGCACCCCCTCCTACTCTTACTGTCCCTTTCCATCTCCCAACTTGCCCCCATTCTGCACAAGTGCCATACGAGTGGCTACACCATGGCAGAAAACATGTCTCCCTCCCCCATAGAAGCATTTTACATTTAACAGTAGCAGAGGAGAATAGGGAGACATTTGAGAGTGTTTTCTTTTTTCTTTTATTTATTTATAAACAGAGAGAGAGAGAGAGAGAATGGGCATGTCAGCAGGGCCTCTAGCTGCTGCAAACGAGCTCCAGATGCATGCACCACTTTGTGTATCTGGCTTTACATAGGTATTGGGGAATTGAACTCAGGTCATTAGGGATTGTAGGAAAGCACCTTAACAGCTAAGTTATCTCTTCAGCCCCTGTTCTGTTTTTTTGTTTTGTTTGTTTTTTATTCTCCCCAAGATAAGGTTTCGCTCTAGTCCAGTGTTGCAGTCAGGTTCACATTGCTGATAGAAATCACCCAACCAAGAGCAGCTGGTGGGAAAAAGAGGTTTATTTTGGCTTACAGGCTTGAGGGGGAGGCTCCACAATGGCAGGGGAAAACAATAACATGAGCAGAGGGTGGACATCACCCCCCTGGCCAACATAAGGTAGACAATAGCAACAGGAGAGTGTGCCAAACACTGGCAAGGGGGGAGACTGGCTATAATACCCATAAGCCCATCCCAACAATACACTGCCTCCAGAAGGCATTAATTCCCAAATCTCCATCAGCTGATAACCTAGCATTCAGAACACCTAAGTTTATGGGGGACACCTGAATAAAACCACCACACCCAGGCTGACCTGGAATTCACTATGTAGTCTCAGGGTGGCCTCAAACTCTCAGCAATCCTCCTACCTCTGCCTGAAGACAGAAATTCTGCTGGAGCTGAGCTGGAAACCTTCATGTAGATCAGCTGATAGAAAGCTGGAACATGCAGTTCAATGGGAGAGAGAGAAATCACCAGTGGAGATACTCAACAATGGACACTGCAAGCCTTAAATTTGGCCACCCAGGCCAAATGAGCCAATGGGTACAATAGTGGCATATCTCTTATGGGGGAAACAAACCACCCTCTAATTGGACTGGAGGCCTGCTCCATGGGAAGGAATACATCCCGGATACTGAAAACCTACAACAGGGGTAGTCATGAGCCCTAGGGGTGTAACGTCTGCTGGTGCCTGGCTAAATGTATATAGTATGCTTATCAAACTGCCTGGTAAACATTTCTCTCTCTCTCTCTCTCTCTCTCTCTGTTTGTTTTTCAAAGTAGAGTTTCACTCTAGCTCAGGCTGACCAGGGTGGCCTCGAACTCATGGTGATCCTGCTACCTCTGCCTCCCAAGTGCTGGGATTAAAGGAGTGCACCACCACATACACCTGGCTAATTATTTATTTGAGAGAGAGAAAAGAAAGAGGAAGATAGAGAGAGATTGGGCATACCAGGGCCTTCAGCCTCTGAAATGAACTCCAGACACATGTGTACCTAAGGTTTTCCACTGAAACTGAGACTTATAGAGGGTTTTAAAAATGTGTTTGGAAAGCCGAGCATGGTGGCGCATGCCTTTAATCCCAGCACTCGGGAGGCAGAGGTAGGAGGATTGCTGTGAGTTCAAGGCCACCCTGAGACTCCATAGTGAATTCCAGGTCAGCCTGGGCTAGAGTGAGACCCTACCTCGAAAAAAAAAAAAAAAAAAGTGTTTGGGGCCTGGAGAGATGGCTTAATGATTAAGGCATTTGCCTGATAAGCCAAAGGACCCAGATTTGATTCCCCAGGACCCACATAAGCCAGATGCACAAGGTGGCATATGCCTGGAAAAACAATTTTTTTTTCTAGATAGAGTCTCACTCTAGCCCAGGTTGACCTGAAACTCACTATGCCACCATGCCTAGCTCTTTTTTTTTTTTAATTGACAACCTCCATAATTATAGACAGTAACCCATCGTAATTCCTTCCCTCCCCCCCCCCCACTTTCCCCTTTGAAACTCCACTCTCCATCATACCCCTTCCCCCTCTCAATCAGTCTCTCTTTTATTTTGATGTCATCATCTTTTCCTCCTATTATGATGGTCTTGTGTAAGTAATGTCAGGCACTATGAGGTCATGGATATCCAGGCCATTTTGTGTCTGGAGGAGCATGTTGTAAGGAGTCCTACCCTTCCTTTGGCTCTTACATTCTTTCTGCCACCGGTTCCTCAATAGACCCTGAGCCCTGGAAGGTGTGATAGAGATGTTGCAGTGCTGAGCACTCCTCTGTCATTTCTTCTCAGCACCATGGTGTCTTCTGAGTCATCCCAAGGTCACTGCCATCTGAAAAGAGATGCTTCTCTAATCAAAAATTAGAGTAGCATTAATATATGAGTGTGAACATTAAGAGAAGTATTTTCCAGGCTGTTTGGTGAGCATAGTATGTATACATTTAGCAAGATACCAGCAGATGTTACACTCCTAGGACTCATGACTACCCCTGTTGTAGTTTTTCAGTATCAGAGATATATATTCCCTCCCATGGAGTGTGTCTCCAGATCAATTTGAGAGTGATTGGTTTCCCCCATAAGAGACATGCCACTATTACATCCATTGGCTCATTTGACCTGGCTAGCCAAATTTAACACTTGCAGTGTCCACTGTTGAGTATCTCCACCGGTGATTTCTCTCTCGTATTGCATGCAGTGAAGCTTTTTCCAGCTTTCTGTCAGCTGTCTACATGAAGGTTTTCAGCTCAGCTTCAGCAGGATTTTTCAGTAACTTTGCAGCCCAAGTATATGGAATCTTCAGCAATAGGTCTTACCATCTATTCCTGGTAGGAAATCAAGGGCCTTAGCAATGGCTTGTAATGTTTTGGGGGCATCAGGGATCTCCCTGGCCAACAACTCACTGGAAGGTATTTCATACCTGGCACTGAAAATTTTCTAGTAACAATCTATGGTTTCTGGGTGTTCCATTGTCCAAAAGAGTAGGCCTCCATATAACTTATTCATACCCTCTTAGATTTTTTTAAATTTTTTGTTTATTTTTATTTATGTATTTGAGAGCGACAGGCAGAGAGAGAAAGAGGCAGATAGAGAGAGAGAGAATGGGCACACCAGGGCCTCCAGCCATTGCAAATGAACTCCAGACACATGCGCCCCCTTGTGCAGCTGGCTAACATGGGTCCTGGGGAATCGAGCCTCGAAACCAGGGCCCTTAGGCTTTATAGGCAAGCCGTTAATCACTAAGCCATCTCTCCAGCCCCCTCTTAGATTTTGATTAGCCCTCCCCCCACCTTTCCTTTACTCAGTCTCTTCCCCTGATCTCACTTAGGCTTTTCAACCCCCATTAATCTGTTCTTCTACTTACACATATACAACACCATCCTATTAATTCCCCCCACTCCTTTTCTATTCCCTTTATATCCCCTTTGTAGCTTACTGGCCTCTGTTACTGAGTTTTATTCCAATTCACATAGAGGTCCAATCATTTGTATCCAGAATCCACATATAAGAGAGAACGTATGACACTTGGCTTTCTGGGCCTGAGTTATCTCACTAAGTATAATCCTTATATATTTTTATTTTATTTATTTATTTACTTGACAAAGAGAGAGAAAAAATGGGTGCACCAGGGCCCCTAGCCACTGCAAATGAACTCCAAACACATGCACTACCTTGTGCTTCAGGCTTATGTGAGTACTGAGGAATTGAAATTGGGTCCTTAGGCTTTGAAGGCAAGTGCCTTAACCACGAAGTAATCTTTCCAGCCCAACCCCCTCTGGGCTTTGGTGGAGGTCAGCCTAGGGATGGTGGGTCCTTCTAGGATTTTGAGACCACCTTGCTGTGAATTGCACAACTCATACAGTAATGCAATGTCACTCAGGGCTTGGGAAAAATCTAAGTGTAGAGGCACTTGCTTCCAAAATGTCCTTGAGGAAGACCCTCTACTTTGCGTTGAATGATGAACTTTTTTTTTTTTTTGGTTTTTCGAGGTAGGGTCTCACTCTAGCTCAGGCTGACTGGAATTCATTTTGTAGTCTCAGGGTGGCCTTGAACTCATGGCGGTCCTCCTATCTCTGCCTCCCGAGTGCTAGGATTAAAGCTGTGTGCCACCACGCCCGCTAATGCCGAACTTCTTAGTGGCCTTGTCCTTGGGCTCACATGGTGCTCTGTTAGTGCAGCCATAGGCTACAAGTAGCCACGGCCTTTTTAGGCTTGGTCATTCCTTTTTGTTTTGTTTTGTTTTGTTTTGTTTTTGTTTTCTTGGAAGCAGAGGCCTGGAAAAACATACCCCAATCTTGACATAAAGAAAAGTGGGGGAGGTCAGGGACTAGCCTGATGCCTGTTTTCCCTTTTGAGTCCTGAGGGGGTCAGGGGAAAGGGAGCGTCCCTGGCCATTGGGTTAAATTCTCCAGGCTGTTGCCCTGGAAACCTCTGTTTATAGGAATATTCCCCTGCCCCCTCCCCATTCCTTTAATTAGTCATAAGTTCCTAGAAGCCATATGGGAAGTGATGGCCAGGACTGTACACAGCTGGAACTGGTTAGTGACCAGGGAGGTGGGAGGCGCTTGGGGATGATTCAGGGACTGGGCCAGCACATTCTATTTCCCTGACGCCCCACATTTCCTCATTCATTCCAGCCCTGGCCTGAATCAGCTCAGTGAAGAGGACATCAGAGCCAGATCCTGTAGCTTCACTTCCTCCCACAGTATGAGGGAGACAAAGATCTGCTCCCCTTTGCCAATTCCCCCAAGACGCCCTAGACACTGCTGGGGCTCTGCTGGTGGACCTGCCCTGCAGAACAGTGTCTATCTCAGAAAAGGAAACATTCCATCACTTTTTTTTTTTTTTTTTAAGTAGGGTCTCGCTGTAGCCAAGGCTGACTTGGAATTCACTATGTAGTCTCAGGATGGCCTCAAACTCATGGCGATTCTCCTACCTCTGCCTCCACCACACCCGGCCATTCCATCCCTTAGAACAGGGAGGAAGAGACAATCATCAGTTTCAGAACGTTTGTCTTTTGGGATGACAGGAAAATGACAGCGTAGGAGGATTTTGCTTCTTCCAGGAATGACAATCATTTCTTCCTTTCTTTTTTAAAATAACCATTTCTTTTTAAACATTTTTTTTTTTTTTTTTTTTTTTTTTTACTTATTTATTTGACAGCGACAGGCAGAGAAAGAGAGAGAGAGAATGGGCACGCCAGGGCCTCCAGCCACTGCAAACAAACTCCAGATGCATGCGCCACCTTGTGAGTACTGGGGAATTGAGCCTCAAACTGGGGTCCCTAGGCTTCACAGGCAAGTGCTTAACAGCTAAACCACCTCTCCAGCCCCTGACAACCATTTCTTTAACAAAAGCCAACTGTCTGTATTGATTTCACTAAGAAAGCTGGCCTGTTGGAAAACACTTTGGCCTCCTGTCCTCATTTTGTGACCCCAGGAAACAGGTCTCCCTGTAAAACCTGTATTTGGCAGCCTTTCTGTTAGCAAAGGGCTTGATAGGGGGTTGGTGCAAGAAGAATCCATTAGAGCTGGGCGTGGTGGCACATATCTTTAATCCCAGCACTCAGGAGGTAGAGGGAGGACGATAGCTGTGAGTTGGAGGCCAGCCTGGGACTACAAAGTGAGTTTCAAATCAGCCTGGGTTAGAATGAGACTCTACCTTGGAAAAAAAAAAAAAAGGAAGAATCCAGAACTGACTTCTCCTATTGTGTGTGTGTGGTGTGCGTGTTCATGTATATGTGTGTGCACATGTGGAAGCCAGAGGTTGAGGTTGGTGTCTTCTATAATTGCTCTCTGCCTTATTTTCTTTTTCCGTTCTTTCTTTTTTAATTGACAATTTCCATGATTGTAAACAATACCCCATGGTAATCCCCTCCCTCCCCCCCAACTTCCCTTTGAAATTCTACTCTCCATCATATCCCCTCCCACTCTCAATCAGTCTCTCTCTCTCTCTTTTTTTTTTTTTTTTTTGAGGTAGGGTTTCACTCTGGCTCAGGCTGACCTGGAATTCACTATGTAGTCTTAGGGTAGCCGCAAACTCTCCTCTTCCTCCCAAGTGCTGGGATTAAAGGCGTACACCACCACGCCCAGCTAGTCTCTCTCTTATTTTCATATCATGGTCTTTTCCTCCTATTATGATGGTCTTGTGTAGGTAGTGTCAGGCACTGTGAAGACATGGATATCCAGGCTATTTGGTGTCTGGAGGAGCACGTTGTAAGGAGTCCTACCCTTCCTTTGGCTCTTACATTCTTTCTGCCACCTCTTCCACAATGGACTCTGAGCCTTGGAAGGTGTGATAGAGATATTTCAGTGCTGAGTACTCCTCTGTCACTTCTTCTCAGCACTATGGTGCCTTCTGAGTCATCCCAAGGTCACTGCCATCTGAAAAGAGAAGGTTCTCTAACCAAAAGCGAGAGTAGCATTAATATATGGGTATGAACATTAAGAGGAGTGCTTACTGGGCAGTTTGGTGAGCATATACATTTAGCCAGACACCATCAGACATTATACCCCTAGGGCTCATGACTACCCCTGTTGTAAGTTTTTAGTATCAGGGATGTATTCCCATGGAGCTGGCCTCCAGTCCAATTAGAGGGCAGTTGGTTCCCCGCCCCCCATAACAGATGTGCCACTATTGCACCCGTTGGCTCATTTGGCCTGGCTGGCCAAATTTAAGGCTTTCAGTATCCATTGTTGAATATCTTCACTGGTGATTTATTTCTCTCCCATTGAACTTCATGCAGCATAGCTTTTTCTAGCTTTCTGTCAGCTGGTCTACATGGAGGTTTTCAACTCAGCTCCAACAGGATATCTCAGTGACCTTGCAGCCCAAGTATGTGGAGTCTTGAGCAATAGGGTCTTACCATCTGTTTCTGGTGGGAAACCAAGGGCCTAAATGTATATACTATGCTCACCCTATCTCGGAAAAAAAAAAAGAGAGAGAGAGAGAGACTCTGAGAGGGGAGGGGATATGATGGAGATTGGAGTTTCAAAGGGAAAGTAGGGGGAGGGAGGGAATTACCATGGGATATTGTTTACAATCATGGAAATTGTCAATAATAAAAAAAAAAAGAGTAAGGAACAGAATTCCAATCACTTTGAAAGGGTCCTCCCAATGACCTAATGCCCTCCACTAAGGCCTTACTCTTACAGTTTTCACCACCTTCCAATAGTGTCACAGGTTGGGAATCAAGTCTTCAACACAGGGCACTTCAGACATTCAAGATCCTAGCTAAGGGGCTGGAAAGCTGGCTCAGCAGTTAAGGTGCTTGCCTGCAAAGCCTAAGGACCTGGGTTCGATTCCCCAATATCCACGTAAAGCCAGATGTACAAGGTGGTGCATACGTCTGGAGTTTGTTTGCATTGGCTAGAGGCCTTGGTGTGTCCATTTCCTCTATCTCTTTCTCTGCCTCAAATTTTTGTTTTGTTTTGTTTTGTTTTCCGGGGTAGGGTTTCACTCTAGCTCAGGCTGACCTGGAATTCACTATGTAGTCTCAGGGTGGCCTCAAACTCATGGTGATCTTCCTACTTCTGCCTCCTGAATTCTGAGATTAAAGGTGTGAGCCGCCACTCCCATCTTTGGTTTGGTTTTTTGTTCTGTTTTGTTTTTTTGTTTTTCGAGGCAAGGTCTCGCTCTAGTTTAAGCTGACCTGGAATTCACTATGTAGTCTCAGGGTGGCCTCAAATTTACGGGATCCTCCTACCTCTGCCTTCCAAGTGCTGGGATTAAAGGATTTAAGGTAGAGTTTTACTCTAGTTCAGAGTGACCTGGGATTCACTATGTAGTCCCAGGCTGGCCTCAAACAGAAACTACCTCTGCCTCCTGAGTGCTGGGACTAAAGGCCTGTGCCACCATACCTGGCTTTGCCTCAAATATTTTAAAAAAACAGGGGAGGGCTCAAGAAATGGCTTAGTGATTAAGGCACTTACCTACAAAGCCTAACAACCCAGGTTATATTCCCCAGTACCCACATAAGCCAGATGTACAACGTGGCACATATATCTGCAGTTTGTTTGTAGTGGCTAGAGACCCTGGTGCACTCTGTCTGTCTGTCTGTATTTCTATGCTTGCAAATAAATAAATAATTTTTTAAAAAGATGTGGCTCAATTGTTAAGTGCTTGCCTAGCATGTACAAAGCCCTAGCATCAATCCCCAGAACAGAACAAAATTGGGTGAGGTAGCACATGATTGTAATCCCAACACTCAGAAGACAGAAGCAGGAAGGTCAGAAGTTCAAGGTCACACCCCACTACATAGTGATTTCAAAGACAACCTGGGAAACATGAGAACCCATTTCCAAAACAAAAAAACATAGAAAGATTCTAACTATAGTGGGCACTTTCCTCCCTACCATGCTCAAAAGTCTGGGTTCAATGCCTTGTACTAGAAAGCAAACAACAAAAAAGTTTGTTGGGGCTGGAGATGACTTAATGGCTAAGGCACTTGCCTGAGAAGCCTAAGGACCCAGGTTTGATTCCTCAGAACCCACGTAAGCCAGATGCACATGGTGGCACATGTTCATTTGCAGTGGCTAGAGACCCTGGTGCACCCATTCTCTCTTTCTCTATCTGCCTTTCTTTTTTTTTTTTTTTTTTTGTTTATTATTTATTTGAGAGCGACAGAGAGAAGGAGGCCAAGAGAGAGAGAGAGAGAGAGAGAGAGAGAGAGAGAGAGAATGGGCGCACCAGAGCTTCCAGCCTCTGTAAACAAACTCCAGATGCATGCGCCCCCTTGTGCATCTGGCTAAAGTGGGTCCTGAGGAATTGAGCCTCAAACTGGGGTCCTTAGGCTTCACAGGCAAGGGCTTAACCACTAAGCCATCTCTCCAGCCCTCTATCTGCCTTTCTTATTCTCTCTCTCTCTCTCTCTCTCTTTCATGCCTTTAATCCTAGTACTCAGTAGGCAGAGGTAGGAGGATCACTGTGAGTTCAAGGACAGCCTGGGAGTACTGGATAAGTGCCAGGTCAGCCTGGGCTAGAGACCCTACCTTGAAAAAACAAAAATAAATAAATAAATAAAACACTTAGGGCTGGAAATGGGTCAGTGATTAAAGGTACTCGCTTGTGCAAAGCCTGCCATCTTGGGTTCAATTTCCCAGTGCCCATGAGAAACAGACGCACAAAATGGTGCATGCATCTTAACTTCATTTATTTACAGTGGCAGGAGGCCACGGTATGCCTAGTCTCAATCCTACCTATACTTCCTGAGTGCTGGAATTAAAGGCTTGTGCCACCATGCCTGGCTTTTGTTTTGTTTTGTTTTTAAATTTTATTTATTTTATTTTTTGTTCTTTAATATTTTATTTTTATTTATTTACTTGACAAGAGAGAGAGAGAGAATGGGTGCACCAGGGCATCCAGCCACTGCAGAAGAACTCGAGATGCATGCGTATCCTTGTGCATCTGGGTCCTGGGGAATTGAACCTGGGTCCTTTCTTTGGCTTTGCTGGCAAGCGCCTTAACCACTAAGCCATCTCTCCAGCCCTAATTTTATTTTTAAAGAACCTATCTGCCTATCTCCCACTTTGAAAACAAACTAGAATCTAGGGTCAGGCTCAGTATGACTTGCAAACACAGGTTTCTCTTGGTACCACCTAGTGGACAATAAAAAAAACCACATGGACTAAGCCCATAAGGGTAAATGACCAGTCACAGGAACTCCTTTCCAGGTCCTTGGAGTCTTTGCTATTCACACAGAAGTGGAGAAGCATATACAATAACAAGAGAAATATGAATACCGTTTCAGAACTAGAAAAGAAAGCTGGGGGCTCCATTAACTACTACCGAGGAAGTAATTAAATTAATATCTACTTCACCTCTCCCGTAAGAACCAGAAGGAAAATGTGTGAAGCTTTATCCTCACATTACTGATTGTATCAGTGGCTTTCAAGCTTGCTATAATATATTACTTATTTTCTATATATGCATATGTATATAGATATTTAATGTATACACTCAAAACAAAATATTTTATCATGGGACATAGTATGGACTGAATTGTTCTCTCAATGTGGTGGTATTTGGAAATAAGACCTTTAGGTGATAACTAGATTTAGATAAAGTTATAAAAGTGGGTTCTCATAACAGGATTAGTGCCCTTCACATGCAAAAAATGTCATGAGACACTAGAAGGCAGCCATAGGAGAGATGGTTCAGTGGTTAAGGCACTTGCCTGCAAAGCCAAAGGACCCAGGTTCAATTCCCCAGGACCCACGTAAGCCAGATACACAAGGTGGCGCATGTGTCTGGAGTTCATTTGTAGTGGCAGGAGGCCCTAGCACGCCCATTCTCTCTCTCTCTCTCTCTCTCTCTCTCCCCTGCCTCTTCCTCTGTCTCTCTCTTAAATATATATATATATATATATATATATATATATATATATATATATAGTTTGTTTGTTTGTTTGTTTTGTTTTTAGAGGTAGGGTCTCACTCTGGCCCAGGCTGACCTGGAATTCACTATGTAGTCTCAGGGTGACCTTACACTCACAGCAATCCTCCTACCTCTGCCTCCTGAGTGCTGGGATTAAAGGCATGCACCACCAAGCCCAGTTTAAATAAAATATTTTTAAAAATAAAATACTTTTGTTAATTTATTTATTCATTTTCAAGCAGAGAGAGACAGAGAAACACAAGGAGAGAGAGAATGGGCAGACCAAGGCCTCTAGCGGCTGCAAATGAACTCCAGATGCATGTTCCACTCCATGCATCTGGCTTTAAATGGGTACTGGGGTATCAAATCCAGGCCATTATGCTTTGCAAGCAAGCTCCTTAACTGCTGAGCCATCTCTCCAGCCCTAAATAAAATATATTTTAAAGACAGCCATATGCAAGCCATGAGGAGAACCTCATTAAGAATCAAATCTAGTAGCACCTTTCTACTGAATTTCCCAGTTTCTATAATTATGAGAAATAAGGATCTATTCACCCAGACAGTGGTACTTTGTTATGGTAGCATGAACTTACTAAAACATGACATATGCCAGACTAAGGTAGGAGGATTGTGACTTAAAGGCTAGCATGGGCTGCATAACAAGAGCCTGTCAGAAAGAGTGAGACAGAGACACAGAGACTCACAGAGACAGAGAAAGAGGCTAACTTGGGGCAGTTCAATGGTATGGTAGAATGCTTGTCTAGCATGTTAGAGATCCTGCATTGCATTCCCAGTACCACAGAAAGAAGGAAAGGTGTGGGGGGAGAGGAAAGAAGGAAGGGAAGAAAGTAGGAAGAAGGGAAAAGAGAAAGAAAAAAAGAACAAACAGAAAACAAGCTGGGTGTGGTGGTGCACACCTTTAATCCCAGGGCCCAGGAGGCAGAAGTAGGAGGATCAGTGTGAGTTGGAGGCCACCCTACATAGTGAATTCCAGGTCAGCCAAGGCTGGAGTGAAACCCTGCCTTGAAAAAACAAAAATAGAAACAAAAAGGCAAAACAAACAAAGGAAAAAAGAAAAGAAAATGATGCTTGTTACAACTAAATTCTTTTTTTTTTTTGATTTTTTGAGGTAGAGTTTCATTCTGGTCCAGGCTGACCTGTAATTAACTATGTGGTCTCAGGGTGGCCTCAAACTCACAGCGATCCTCCTACCTCTGCCTCCCGATTAAAGGCATGCGCCACCATGCGAGGCTTTTTTTTTTTTTTTTTTTTTTTTATTTTTATTTATTTATTTGAGAGTGACAGACAGAGAGAGGAAGGGGGGGGGGAGAGAGAAAGAGAGAGAATGGGCGCGTCAGGGCCTCCAGCCACTGCATATTTGAACTCCAGACGCGTGCACCCCTGTGTGCATCTGGCTAACGTGGGTCCTGAGGAATCGAGCCTCCAACCGGGGTCCTTAGGCTTCACAGGCAAGCGCTTAACTGCTAAGCCATCTCTCCAGCCCCCCCCCCTTTTTTTTTGAGACAGGGTCTCACTCTAGCCCAAGCTGTCCTGTTCACAATGTAGTCTCAGAGTGGCCTCCAACTCACAGTGATCCTATCTCTGCCTCCCAAGTGCTGGGATTACAGGCATTCGCCAGCCACCATGCCAGGCTGCTAGCTTTTTTATTTAATTTAATTTAATTTAATTTTATTTTATTTTATTTTAAGGCAAATTCAGCTAGGGATTTGAGGCTCAAAGAGAGAACCAAGAGATATCATCCTATGTGACATTTCGCCCTAACACAAAAACGGAACTTGGCAAAAGTGGAACTCGTGTCTGATAGAGACTACTGCATAGCAGCCCCTGCTGCAGTCCAGCACACTACCCAGACAGGTGGCCTGGATGGGCGACCCAGGGATCCGGTCTTCCCCTTGCCTATAAAGGCTCCTGTCTCCTTCCTGACCCACACTCTGCAATCCCATCCTGCTCCACTTGGCTCAGCTCTGCTTTTCTGCTTGGTCTGCCCATCCCTCTCTTCACTAAGGCCACAAGGATACATATGAGTCTGGAAGAACATAAAACTGCTTCTTGGTTTGGATGGCTTTTCTGCTTGTCTCTGCTTTATAGTTTGAGGTAACTGCTCTCTTTGATTACATGCATGATTTTCCTCTGGTTGCTGGTGCTTCCCTACACAAGCTCCTAGATTCCACTCTCCAAGTGCCAGCAACTTTAATTTCTCTTTAAAAGCCTCAGTTTCACGTGCTGCAGCTCCACTAATTCCCCAACTTCAATTTCTCTTAAAGGAACCCTATAAACTATGCAGTGTTTCCCCATAAGACCATGTTTCCTAAACCTCACAATTTGTGATTTCTCCCTTAAATAAACCCCACAATTTGTGATTTTCCTCTCAATAAATTTAATAATTCATAATTTATCCTTTTTTAAATATTTGAGAAAGAGCAAGGCACATAGAGACAATGGATGAACCAGGGCCTTTAGCCTGTGCAAACAAACTCCAGACCCATGCACCACCTTGTGCATCTGGCTTACCTGGGTACTGGGAAATTGAACTTGGTCCTTAGGCTTCACAGGAAAGTGCCTTAACTGCTAAGCCATCTCTCCACCCCCCATAATTTATCCTTCTTAAGTTCATCTTAATTCTTTGTTAAAGGTAGGACAGAATCCAGTTCATAAGTTCTAGGAGACCCCCCTGAACCCCAAAATCCTGCATTACTGGGCTGGCCTCAAACTCACAGCAATCCTACTTCTGCCTCCTGAGTGCTGGGATTAAAGGTGTGTACCACCATGCCCAGCTCTTCCTTATCTATAATAATAACTTTTTGTTTTTCTGTTCAAGGTAAGGTCTCACTCTAGCCCAGGCTGGCCTCAAACTCATAGTGATTCTCCTGTGCCTCCTGAGTGCTGGGAATAAAGTGTGTGCCACCATGCCTGGCAATAATAGATTTTTGTTTTTTTTTTTTATTTTAAATATATTAGTCTCACTCTAGCCCAGGCTGGCCTCAAACTCACAGCAATCCTCCTACCTCTGCCTCCTGAGTGCTGGGATTAAAGGCATGCACCACCAAGCCCAGTTTAAATAAAATATTTTTAAAAATAAAATACTTTTGTTAATTTATTTATTCATTTTCAAGCAGAGAGAGACAGAGAAACACAAGGAGAGAGAGAATGCATACCAAGCCTCTAGCGGCTGCAAATGAACTCCAGATGCATGCTCCCCCTACTGCATCTGGCTTACATGGGTCCTGGGGAATCAAACCAAGGTCCTTTGGCTTTGCAGACAAATGCCTTAATCACTATGCCATCTCTTCAGCCCAATAGTTTTTTTTAAAAAAAAAAAAAAAAAAAAAAAAAAAAAATCAGTCGACAGGAAGAAATAATAAAGATTTGGGCAGAAATTGAAGAAATAGAAACCAAAAAAATTTAAAAAAAAATCCAAAGAATCAACAAAACAAAGAGTTGAGTCTTTGAAAGGTAAATCTCTCTCTATATCTGCCTCCTACTCTGTACTCTCAAATAAATAAATTAAAATGAACAAAAAAAATTTTTTTTAAATACACTCTTCTACTAAAAAGTGAGGTGTATAAGAAATTACCAACCACAGCAAAAAAAAGTAGGAGAGATCCAGAGCATCCAGAGCCCACATAGGCAGGCAGAAGCAGATCCAGCAGCGGCGGCATGAGACCTGCTGGGCCACAGCTGCAAGGCTCAGCTTGAGTCACAGGAAAAGCCAGGTGAGGGAATTTTACACTCACACCAGAGCTCCTCGCAAACTCAAGAAACGTGAAGGTAGGACCACAGCAACCAACAGAGGACCAGATCACAAGGTAGAGGGTCACATGGACCACCAAGAGAACTAGAGCACACCATATCCAGCCTCCCCCCTCTGCCCCCCCCCCCCCCCCCCCCCGCATAAGCACACAGGCAAGCAACCAGAGACCTGGGGAAGGGAGATCACAAGCCACCCAGCACCCAGTGACCAGAAGCCAGCGAATCCAGTGAGACCCAGCCAGCCTACGTGAACCCACATGTGCACCAGAGAGGAGACCCAAGCATGGAGCACAGCATAACTGAGACCAAAATCATCCCAAAAGGTAACTGGGATTACACCAGGTCAGTACCCGCCAAACAAGCCTGGTATATAGGCTTGAATTGGAAGTGTTAATTGCACCTTCCATATCAGGATAAATTATATGTTAAATCTGATGGATGGTCGGATTTGCAATTCTTTTTTTTTCTTAAAACCCAAATATCTTTTTTATTAACAACTTCCATGATTATAAAAATATTTCCCATGGTAATACCCTCCCTCCCCCCACTTTCCCCTTTGAAACTCCATTCTCCCCATTTCAATGAGCCTCTAGTTTGATGTCATGATCTTTTCCTCCTATTATGATGGTCTTGTGTAGGCTAGTGTCAGGCACTGTGAGGTCATGGATATCAAGGCCATTTTGTGTACCTCTGGAGGAGCACGTTTGTAAGGAGTCCTACCCCTTCCTATGCTTCTTACATTCTTTCCACCACCTCTTCCGCATTAGACCCTGAACCTTGGAAGCTGTGATAGAGATATTGCAGTGCTGAGCACTCCTCTGTCACTTCTTCCCAGCACCATGATGCCTTCTGAGTCATCCAAAGGTCAGTGCCCTCTGAAAAGAGAAGGTTCTAAACCAAAAGTGAGACTAGCATTAATATATAGGTATGAGCATTAAGGGAAGTGCCTACTGGGCAGTTTGATGAGCATAGTATATACATTTAGGTAGAGCAGCAGACGTTATACACCTAGGTCTCATGACTATCCCTGTTTTAGGTTTTCAGTATCAGGGATGTATTCCCTCCGATGGAGTGGGCCTCCAGTCCAATTAGAGGGCAGTTGGTTTCCACCATGACAGACATGCCACTATTGCACCCGTTGGCTAATTTGGTCTGGCTGGCCAAATATAAGGCTTGCAGTGCCCACTGTTGAGTATCTTCACTGGTGTTTTCTCTTTCTACCATTGAACTGCATGCAGAATGGCTTCTTCCAGCTTTCTGTCAGCTGGTCTACATGAAAGAGGTTTATCAGCTCAGTTCCAGCACGATTTCTCAGTGGCCTTGCAGCCCAAGTATGTGGAGTCTTCGGCAATAGGGTCTTACCATCTATTCCTGGTGGGAAACCAAGGGCCTCGGCAATGGCCTATGTTTTGGGGGTATCAGGGACCTCCCTGGCCAACATCTCACTGGAAGTTATCCCATCCCTGGCACTGAAAATTTTCTAGCAACAGTCAATGGCTCCGAGTGTTCCATTGTCCAAAAAAGTAGGATTCCATATGATTTATTTATATCCTCTTAGATTTTGATTAGCCCTCCCTCCACCTTTCCTTTACTCTCTTCCCCTGACCTCACTTGGGCCTTTTACCCCCATTAATCTATTCTACTTACATATATACAATATCATCCTATTAAGTACCTCCTCCCTTCCTTTCTCTTCCCTTTATATCTCTTTTCTAGCTTACTGGCCTCTGCTACTGAGTTTTCTTCCTACTTACACAGAAGTCCAATCATCTGTAGCTAGGATCCACATATTAGAGAGACCATGTGATGCTTGGCTTTCTGGGCCTGGGTTACCTCACTTAGTATAATCCTTTCCAGATCCATCCATTTTGCTAGAAATTTCATAACTTTATTTTTCTTTACTGCTGAGTAGAACTCCATTGTGTGAATGTGCCATATCTTCATTATCCACTCATCAGTTGAGGGACATCTAGGCTGGTTCCATTTCCCAGCTATTGTGAATGAGTGGATTTGCCATTCTTAAATAAGCTATATTTAGGGCTTGTTATTTGTTGCTTCCTGATTTATAGTGGCTTTGTTTCCTCTTCTGTTGTTCATTAGAGAAAGGTCTCACTTGGTCACAAACTGACTTGGAACCCTCAACAGACCAGAAATCTTAACCTCCTTGTTGACAGGATTAAGGGTGTGGGGCAGCACACACCTTAAGGAATTGAGACATTTTTAGAGGATTTGGTTGTCATAATACCTACTGTTGCATACTCTGCTGTTTTTCATTGAAAGCGTACATTGTTTAGTTAAATTTTAGAATCTGCCTGTATTTTATTCCACTCAGCCTACTTGAATACTCTTATAGCAGGCAAACCCAACATCTAGGGTCACTTTTGTAGATACTCTGAGAGTCTTAAGAACCACACCTAGCACATTAAGCTCCTACCCTGAAGATACATAGCATCAGATTGATTGATACATCTAATAAAACTGCAGCTAACTAGAAAATCCAAGTATTAAGTTAATCCAAGATGCAAAAATATGTACATTACAACACAAGAAACACCAAAAATCAAAACAATATAAATCCACCAGAAAGTATTAATGCATCAGAAATGACCTCCAGTGAGACTGATTTAGAGGGAATGCCTGAGAAAGATTTCAAAAGAATTATTATAAATATGTTCAAAGAAATCAGGGAGGAAATCAAAGGAATGAAAGAGGAAATCAAAGGAATCAAGAAGACACAGGAAACCAATTTAATGAAATGAGAAGGTCAATACAAGACATAAATAAGGAAATGGAAATAATAAAGAAAAACCAATCAGAATTACTAGCAATGAAGAACACAGTAAATGAAATTAAAAAATCTGTAGAAAATCTGACCAGTAGAATGGATGAAGGAGAGGGTAGAGTATCTAAACTAGAAGACCAGGTGGCACATTTAAACAGTCCAACAAAGAGAAAGACAAACTAATAGGAAAGTATGAATGGGAATTTCAAGATATTCGAGACACTATGAAAAGATCAAACATAAGAATTCAGGGTATATAGCCGGGTGTGGTGGCACATGCCTTTAATACCCACACTCAGGAGGCAGAGGTAGGAGGATCTCTGTGAGTTCAAGGCCACCCTGAGACTACATAGTGAATTCCAGGTCAGCCTGGGCCAGAGTGAGACTCAACCTCAAAAAACAAAACAAAACAAAACAAAAAAAAAAAAAAAAAGATTTCAAGGTATAGTAGAAGGAGAAGAATTTCAGGCTAAAGGAATATTTAAAGACAAAACCAGCTCTACAGAAAATACTTGAAAGAATTCTCCGTGCTAAAGAGAAAGAAAAGCACACATATAAATAACCCAGAAAAAAAAAAAAAAACACATACTCAAATACTCAAATACTAGTTAATACAAAAGAGCAAAGGTAAAACTGGAAGAACTACAAAAAATTGTCAAAAATAAATACACACCTTTCAATAATATCTCTTAATATCAACGGCCTCAATGCCCCAACCAAAAGACATAGGTTTGCAGACTGGCTTAAACAGCAGGATCCTTCAATTTGTTGCCTCCAAGAAATGCACATATCTACAAAAGATGGACACTGTCTTAGGGTGAAAGGTTGGAAAATGGTGTTTCAAGCAAATGGGCCTAGAAAACAAGCAGGGGTTGCTATCCTAATATCTGACAAAGCAGACTTCAGTCCAACATTAGTTAGGAAAGATAAGGAAGGTCACTTTATATTGATTAAAGGCACACTCCAACAGGAGGACATTACAATCCTAAACATATATGCACCTAACATGGGGGCTCCCAACTTCATCAAACAAATGCTATTAGAACTAAGGTCACAGGTAACACCAAACACAGTCGTAGTGGGTGACTTCAACACCCCACTCTCATCAATTGACAGGTCATCCCGGCAAAGAATAAACAGAGAGGCATCTGGATTAAATGAGGACATAGAACAAATGGACCTAAAAGATATATACAGGACATTTCATCCAAATGCTGCAGAATACACATTTTTTTCAGCAGCACATGGAACAGTTTCTAAAATAGACCATATATTAGGACACAAAGCAAATCTTAACAAATACAGGAAAATTGAAATAATTCCTCACGTTCTATCTGACCACAATGGAATAAAACTACAAATCAATAGCAAGAAAAGTTATAGAGCATACACAAAATCATGGAAACTAAACAATACACTACTAAATGATGAATGGGTCAATGAAGAAATCAAGAAGGAAATCAAAAAATTCATAGAGTCAAATGATAAAGAGAACACAACACACCAAAACCTTTGGGACACAATCAAGGCAGTTCTAAGAGGGAAATTTATAGCTTTAAGTGCCTATATTAAGAAATTAGAAAGGTCTTAAGTAAAAGACCTAATGCTTCACCTTAAAGCCTTGGAAAAAGAAGAACAAAGCAAACCAAAAAAAAAAAAAAAATCAGTCGACAGGAAGAAATAATAAAGATTAGGGCAGAAATTGAAGAAATAGAAACCAAAAAAATTTAAAAAAAAATCCAAAGAATCAACAAAACAAAGAGTTGAGTCTTTGAAAGGATAAACAAGATTGATAAACCCTTAGCAAATCTGACCAAAAGAAAGAAGAGACACAAATTAATAAAATTAGAGATGAAAAGGCAGCATCACAACAGATACCAGAGAAATTCAAAATATCATAGGGATGCTATAAAAACATATACTCCACTAAGTATGAAAATCTGAAAGAAATGGATGATTTCTTTGATTTATGTGACCTACCTAAGTTAAATCAAGATGAGATTAATCACTTAAATAGACCTACAACAAGTATGGAGATCCAAGAAGTTATCAAAAATTTCCCAACTAAAAAAAGTCCAGGTCCATATGGATTCACTGGTGAATTTCACCAGACCTTCATGGAAGAACTAACACCATTGCTTCTTAAACTTTTCCATAAAATAGAAAAAGAAGAAATCCTACCAAACTCCTTCTATGAAGCCAGCATCACCCTGATACCAAAACCAGGCAAAGATAGAACAAAAAAAGAAAATTACAGACCAATCTCCCTCATGAATATAGATGCAAAAATTCTCAACAAAATATTGGCAAACAGAATACAAGAATATATCAGAAAGATCATTCACCCCATCCAAGTAGGCTTTATCCCAGAGATGCAGGGATGGTTCAACATATGCAAATCGATAAATGTAATGCATTATATAAATGGACTGAAGGACAAAAATCAAATGATCATCTCATTAGATGCAGCGAAAGCGTTTGACAAAATCCAACATCCCTTCATGATAAAAGTCCTACAGAGGGCTGGATGTGGTGGTGCACGCCTTTAATCCCAGCACTTGGGAGGTAGAGGTAGGAGGATCGCCGTGAGTTCAAGGCCACCCTGAGACTCCATAGTGAATTCCAGGTCAGCCTGGGCTAGAGTGAGACCCTACCTCGAAAAAAACGAAAAAAAAAAAAAAAAAAGTCCTACAGAGACTGGGAATAGAAGGAACATATCTCAAAATAATAAAGGCTATTTATGACAAGCCTACAGCCAATATATTACTAAATGGGGAAAAACTGGAAGCTTTTCCACTAAAATCAGAAACAAGACAGGGGTGTCCACTGTCCCCACTTTTATTTAATATAGTACTGGAAGTCTTAGCCATAGCAACAAAGCAAGAGACACACATAAAAGGGATACAAATTGGAAAGGAAGAGATCAAGTTATCATTATTTGCAGATAACATGATTCTTTACATAAAGGACCCTAAAGACACTATCAGCAAACTGTTAGAGCTGATAAACACGTATAGCCCTGTAGCAGGATACAAAACAAACACACAGAAATCAGTAGCCTTCCTATATGATAACAACAAACACACAGAGGATGAAATCAGAGAATCACTCCCATTCACAATTGCATCAAAAAAATAAATAAATAAATAAAGTACCTTGTAATAAACCTAACCAAGGAAGTAAAAAATCTCTACAATGAGAACTTTAAAACACTCAAGCGAGAAATTGCAGAAGACACTAGGAAGTGGAAAAACATCACTTGTTCCTGGAATGGAAGAATCAATATTGTGAAAATGGCAATCTTACCAAAAGCAATCTACACATTTCATGCAATGCCTATCAAAATTCCGAAGGCATTCTTCATGGAAATAGAAAAAACATTCCAAAAACTCATTTGGAATCACAAAAAATCTTGAATATCTAAAATAATATTGAGCAACAAAAATAAGGCTGGTGGTATCACCATACCTGATTTTAACCTATACTACAGAGCCATAGTAACAAAAACAGCTTGGTACTGGCACAAAAGCAGACATGTAGATCAATGGAACAGAATAGAGGACCCAGATGTAAGTCCAGGTAGCTATAGCCACCTGATATTCGATAAAAATGCCAAAAATACTCATTGGAGAAAAGACAGCCTCTTCAGCAAATGGTGTTGGAAAAACTGGATATATATCTGTAGAATGATGAAAATAGATTCTTCTCTCTCTCCATGCACAAGAATTAAGTCCAAATGGATTAAAGACCTTAACATCCGACCTGAAACTCTGAAACTGCTAGAGGAAAAAGTAGGGGAAACCCTTCAACATATTGGTCTTGGCAAAGACTTTCTGAATACAACCCCAATTGCTCAGGCAATAAAACCACAGATTAATCACTGGGACCTCATGAAATTACAAAGATGTTGCACTGCAAAGGACACGGTGAATAAAGCAAAGAGGCAACCTACAGAATGGGAAAAAATCTTTGCCAGCTATATATCTAATAGAGCATTAATATCTAGGATGTACAAAGAACTCAAAAAGTTAAATAATAAGGAATCAAACAAGCCAATCAAAAAATGGGCTATGGAGCTAAATAGAGAATTCTCAAGGGAAGAAATATGAATGGCATATAAGCATCTAAAAAAATCTACTATATCACTAGTCATCAGGGAAATGCAGATTGAAACTACATTGAGATTCCATCTCACTCCTGTCAGATTGGCTACCATCATGAAAACAAATGATCATAAATGTTGGCGGGGATGTGGAAAAAGAAGAACCCTTCTACACTGTTGGTGGGAATGCAATCTGGTCCAGCCATTGTGGAAATCAGTGTGGAGATTCCTAAAACAGCTAAAGATTGATCTGCCATATGACCCAGCTATAGCACTCCTAGGCATATATCCTAAGGACTCATCTCATTTCCTTAGAAGTACATGCTCAACCATGTTTATTGCCGCTTAATTCATAATAGCTGGGAAATGCAACCAGCCTAGATGTCCCTCAACTGATGAGTGGATAATGAATGTGGCACATTTATACAATGGAGTTCTACTCAGCGGTAAAGAAAAATGAAGTTATGAAATTTGCAGAAAAATGGATGGATCTGGAAAGGATTATACTAAGTGAGGTAACCCAGGCCCAGAAAGCCAAGCACCACATGTTCTCCCTCATATGTGGATCCTAGCTACAGATGATTGGGCTTCTGCGTGAGAAGGAAAAACCTCAGTAGCAGAGGCCAGTAAGTTAAAAAGGAGATATAAAGAGAAGAGAAAGCAAGGGAGGAGGGTACTTATTAGGTTGGTATGGTATATATGTAAGTAGAATGATTGAGATGGGGAGGGTATATGATGGAGAATGGAATTTCAAAGGGGAAAGTAGGGGGGGAGGGTATTACCATGGGATATTTTTTATAATCATAGAAAATGTTAATAAAAATTGAGGAAAAAAAATAAGGCTGGTGGTATCACCATGCCTGATTTTAACTTATACTACAGAGTCATAGTAACAAAAACAGCTTGGTACTGGCACAAAAACAGACATATAGATCAATGGAACAGAATAGAGAACCCAGATGTAAGTCCAGGTAGCTACAGCCACCTGATATTCAATAAAAATGCCAAAAATACTCATTGGAGAAAAGACAGCCTCTTCAGCAAATGGTGCCTGGAAAACTGGATATGTAACCATAGAAGGATCAAAATAGAGTCTTCTCTCTCTACATGCACAAGAATTAAGTCCAAATGGATTAAAGACCTTAATATCAGACATGAAACTCTGAAACTGATTGAGGAAAAAGTAGGGGAAACCCTTCAACATATTGGTCTTGGCAAAGACTATCTGAATATAACTCCAATTGCTCAGGCAATAAAACCAGAGATTGACTGCTGGGACCTCATGAAATTACAAAGATTTTGTATGGCAAAGGACACTGTGAATAAAGCAAAGAGGCAACCTACAGAATGGGAAAAATTTTAGGCCAGCTATACATCTGATAGAGGATTAATATCTAGGATATACAAAGAACTCAAAAAATTAAACAATAAGAAATCAAACAAGCCAATTAAAAAAATGGGCTATGGAACTAAGTAGAGAGTTCTCAAAAGAAGAAATACAGATGGCTATAAGCATCTGAAAAAATGTTCTACATCCCTAGTCATCAGGGAAATGCAAATCAAAATTGAGATTCCATCTCACTCCTGTCAGATTGGCTACCATCATGAAAACCAATGACCATAAATGCTGGCGAGGATGCAGATAAAGACAAACCCTTCTACACTGTTGATGGGAATGCAATCTGGTCCAGCCATTGTGGAAATCAGTGTGGAGGTTCCTGAGACAGCTAAAAATAGATCTACCATATGACCCAGCTATAGCATTCCTAGGCATATATTCTAAGGACTCATCTCATTACCTTAGAGATAATTGCTCAACCATGTTTATTGCCACTTAATTCACAATAACTGGGAGATGGAACCAGCCTAGATGTCCCTCAACTGATGAGTGGATAATGAAGATGTGGCACATTTATACACTGGAGATTTACTCAACAGTAAAGAAAAATGAAGTTATGAAATTTGCAGGAAAATGGATGGATCTGGAAAGGATTATACTAAGTGAGGTAACCCAGGCCCAGAAAGCCAAGCATCACATGTTCTCTCTCATATGTGGATGCTACCTACAGATGATTGGACTTCCGTGTGAGTAGGAAGAAAACTCAGTAGCAGAGGCCAGTAAGCTAGAAAAGAGATATAAAGGGAAGAGAAAGGAAGGGAGGAGGTACTTAATAGGATGATATTGTATATATGTAAGTAGAAGAATAGATTAATGGGGGTGAAAAGGCCCAAGTGAGGTCAGGGGAAAAGATTGAGTAAATGAAAGGTGGAGGGAGGGCTAACAAAAATCTAAGAGAATATAAATAAATCATATGGAATCCTACTTTTTTGGACAATGGAATATTCAGGAGCCATAGATTATTGCTAGAAAAATTTCAGTGCCAGAGATGGGATAACTTCCAGTGAGATGTTGGCCAGGGAGGTCCCTGATGCCCCCAAAACATTATAGGCCATTGCTGAGGCCCTTGGTTTCCCACCAGGAATAGATGGTAAGACCCTATTGCTGAAGACTCCACATACTTGGGCTGCAAGGCCACTGAGAAATCGTGCTGGAACTGAGCTGATAAACCTCTTTCATGTAGACCAGCTGACAGAAAGCTGGAAGAAGCCATTCTGCTTGCAGTTCAATGGTAGAAAGAGAAAACACCAGTGAAGATACTCAACAGTGGACACTGCAAGCCTTATATTAGGCCAGCCAGACCAAATTAGCCAACGGGTGCAATAGTGGCATGTCTGTCATGGTGGAAACCAACTGCCCTCTAATTGGACTGGAGGCCCACTCCATGGGAGGGAATACATCCCTGATACTGAAAACCTAAAACAGGGATAGTCATGAGACCTAGGGGTATAACATCTGCTGCTCTACCTAAATGTATATACTACGCTCATCAAACTGCCCAGTAGGCACTTCCCTTAATGCTCATACCTATATATTAATGCTAGTCTCACTTTTGGTTTAGAACCTTCTCTTTTCAGAGGGCACTGACCTTTGGATGACTCAGAAGGCATCATGGTGCTGGGAAGAAGTGACAGAGGAGTGCTCAGCACTGCAATATCTCTATCAGAGCTTCCAAGGTTCAGGGTCTAATGCGGAAGAGGTAGTGGAAAGAATGTAAGAGGCAAAGGAAGGGTAGGACTCCTTACAACGTGCTCCTCCAGACACAAAATGGCCTGGATATCCATGACCTCACAGTGCCTGACACTACCTACACAAGACCATCATAATAGGAGGAAAAGATCATGACATCAAAATAAAAGAGAGACTGATTGAGAGGGGGAAGGGATATGATGGAGAATGGAGTTTCGAGGGGGAAAGTGGGGGGGTGGAGGGAGGCCATTAACGTGGGATATTGTTTATAATCATGGAAGTTGTTAATAAAAGAAACTTAAAAAAAAGAGTGACAGACAGAGAAAGAGGCAAAGAGAGAGAGAGAGAGAGAGAATGGGCACACCAGAGCCTCCAGCCACTGCAAACAAACTCCAGACGCGTGCATCCCCTTGTGCATCTGGCCAACGTGGGTCCTGGGGAATCAAGCCTTGAACCGGGATCCTTAGGCTTCACAGGCAAGCGCTTAACCACTAAGCCATCTCTCCAGTCCTAAATATTTTATTTTTATTTATTTATGAGAGACAGAGGGACAGAATGAACACACCAGGGACTCCAGCCACTGCAAATGAACTCCAGACACATGCACCGCCTTGTGCATCTGGCTTACGTGGGTCGAGGGGAATTGAACCTGGGTCCTTAGGCTTTGCAGTCAAGCACCTTAACCCCAAAGCCATGTCTCCAGCCCCAGAATTTTCACTTTTAAAACTATTATTGGGGCTGGAGAGATGGCTTAGCAGTTAAGGCACTTGCCTGCAAAGCCTAAGAAGTCATGTTCAAATCTCCAGGTCCCACACACAGTGAGGCAAGCATGCAATGTTGCACATGTACACAAGGAGGCACACATCTGGAGTTCTTTTGCAGTGGCTGAAGGCCCTGGCATGCCCTTTCTTTCTCTCTCTCTGCCTCTTTCTCTCAAATAAATAATTTTAAAAAAAGAAAAAAATAAGTGAAAATTCCTATAAAATATCCAAGCTTACAAAGTATCAAATACCTAGGTATAAACCAGTTACATATTATTTAGAGAATCTTTATAATGGTGTAGAGTTCCTACCAAAGGGAACTTGGTCCTCTGGGCTCACACTGAAGCCTCAATCAGTGTTCATTAACTGCTTAGCTGTGTGAGCTACAAATTATCCCCTTATCCTTTCCTACACATGGTTTGCAGCTTTATTCCATCAAATATTTGAGAATTTACTATCAGGCACTATTGATGCAATGACTGTAAAGATGGTCCCCAGACATATGTGGTGGTACACACCAGTAATCCCTGCACTCAGGAAGACAGAGGCAAAACACTCACAGCAAGCTTGAGGTCAGCCTAACCTACATAGCAAGTTCCAGGCCAGCCAGGGCCACATAGAGAGGCTTGGGCCTCAAAGCACGGTCTAATGAGGAATGGCTGAGGAATAATGACAACAGAGCATAACACATGCCAGTGCAAGAGTTGAGGGTAGAATGTAAAGGAAGAAAATAAGAAAGGTGCCAAGCGTGGTGGCTCACGCCTTTAATCCCAGCACTTGGGAGGCAGAGGTAGGAGGGTTGCCCAGAGTTCGAGGCCATCCTGAGAATACATAGTGAATTCCAGGTCAGCCTGGGCCAGAATGAAACCCTACCTCAAAAAAAAAAAAAAAAAGGAACCCTGAATTCCTGAAAGAGCTCACTGTAGCTGAGGTCAACATCCCTCCATGGCCACACTAGCACGTAACTGAGAGTACATCAGAGGTAAAACAGAACTTAAGCGATAGATCTTTCTGGCTGTAAATTTCTTGTATCATTAGTTTTGTCCCAATGCCACTGTAGGGCAGAATCTAAGGTAAATTCCAAAAGAGCTACAATAGGCAGAGCTATGAGTAAACAGTAAAAAAGGTAAAAAACAAAAAAAATTCATTGGCTGGGCATGTCGGCGCATGCCTGTAATCCCAGCACTGGGGAGGTCAAGGTGTAGGATCATTGTGAGTTCGAGGCCACCCTGAGTGAATTCCAGGTTAGCCTGAACAGCAAGACCCTACTTCAAAAAACAAAACCAAGGGCTGGAGAGATGGCTTAGCGGTTAAGCGCTTGCCTGTGAAGCCTAAGGACCCTAGTTCGAGGCTCAATTCCCCAGGACCCACATTAGCCATATGCACAAGGGGGCGCACACATCTGGAGTTCGTTTACAGAGGCTGGAAGCTCTGGCGTGCCCATTCTCTCTCTCTCTCTGTTTCTCTCTCTGCCTCCTTCTCTCTGTCGCTGTCAAACAAATAAATAAACAAACAAAAAAAAATTTTAAAAATTAAAAAAAAAAAAAACCAAGGCTGGAGAGATGGCTTAACAGTTAAGGCGTTTGCTTGCTTGACTCTCCAGGACCCATGTAAGCCAGATGCACAAGGGGGTGCATGCATCTGGAGTTCGTTTACAGTGGCTGCAGGCCCTCGCATGCCCTTCTCTCTCCCCCTGCCTCTTTCTCTCTCTCAAATAAAAAAATAAATTAAATATATATTAAAAAAAAAAAAAAAAAAACAAGTCAGGCATGGTGGCACATGCCTTTAATCCCAGCACTGGGGAGGCAGAAGTAGGAGGATCACCATGAGTTAGAGGCTACCCTAAGACTATATAGTGAATTCTAGGTCAGCCTGAGCTAGAGTGAGATCCTAACTCAAAAAAATAAAAAATAAAAAACCAAAAAGCTGGACATGGTGGCGCATGCCTTTAATCCCAGCACTTGAGAGGCAGAGGTTATAGGATCACCACAAATTAGAGACCACCCTGAGACTACATATTGAATTCCAGGTCAGTCTGGGCTAGAGCAAAACACTATCTCAAAAAGAAAAAAAAGAAAAAGTAAAAAAATCATTGCTATCATTGCCATAGATGGTGTAATAACAATAACACACAAAACTTAACGTGTCAAATTAAAGTAATTCTAAATTTTAGTAGATTGTAACATTAATTTCTATTTACTGGAATCTAAGCAAACATAGAAATCAGCATTGGTCATATATTAATAATGGTTTTTTTTGTTTGTTTGTTTGTCTGTTTAGACAAAGTCTCCCCCTATATAGCCCAGGTTGCAGGCTGGCCTAGAATTCATGGCAATTCTGCTGCCTCTACTTACTGAGTACTGGGATTATAGATATTCACCACCATGCCTAGCTACACTCATAATTTTTTTTTTTTTTTTTTTGAGGTAGGGTCTCACTCTAGCCTAGGCTGAGCTGGAACTCACTCTGTAGCCCCAGGCTGGCCTTGAACTCATGATGATCCTCCTACTTCTGTCTCCTATGTGCTGGGATTAAAGGCATGCACCACCACGCTCGGCATACTCATAATTTTTAAAAATTAAGGACTAGAGCTGGGCATGAAGGCGAAAGCCTTTAATCCCAGCACATACATACTGAATTCCAGGTCAGCCTGGGCTAGAGTGAGACCTTACCTCAAAAAACTAAAGAAAAAAAAATTAAGGGCTAGAGATATAGCTCACTGGTATAGCAACAGCCTAGCATGTACAAGGCCCTGGGTTCAATCCCTATCATAAACAAACTAGTGAGATATTACTCCCAACTTTACATGACAAAACATCCTCTAGGAGTTGAAAATAGAGGCAAAGCCCAACTACATGTAGACTACTTGAATTTATTCTTGTTTAAAAAAGAAAAAAAAAAAAGGAAGAGGTTCAGGGTAACAGGGAAATAACTCATAAACACTGAACAGGAACCAAGACTCCAAGGCGTGGGTGCACTCCCTATGTCCTCAACCTCAGCTCTCAGAGATTCCCACCCACCCAGTTTTCTGTTAAACACCACACCCAAGTCAGCAGCAAGGTACCTAGGGTAGCCACAGAGGTTGTGGGCACTGGGAAATGGAGGTAAAAAGTCCGCAAAATAGGAACTGGGAAGAAAGGGAAGGAAGGAATGAAGGAGAAGACTAGGCTCTGGAGGACAGTTGGGCCCCAAGAGGTGGAAGTGAGCCAGTATGGGGATACCCCACCTGACTGCTGCTACCCACACTCTCCCGGACCCCAGAGCACCCCATGGTTTTTCTGCAGTCCGTTCCCTATGCCAAAGGCCTCACAGGCCCAGCTCCAAGTCCTCAAGCTCCTCCTCCAGGGCCCTTCTCCTGGCCAGCTTCTCCAGCTGCTCTCTGCTGGGCTGGCTCACTTCCCCGGCCTGGATCCGCTGCTGCAGCTCTGCCACCTGCCGCAGTTTCTTCTTGAGGTTCTTTATCTTCTTGGCTTTCTCTGCTGAGTCAGGTGGCTCAGAGGCAGCTGTCGGGGCTGCCTGCGGGCCTTGGAGAGCACCTGGACACGGGGCTGTCTCGCCCAGAGCCACCTTATCAAGAGTCCGGCTCAGGGCCTCTACCTCTCCTTTCTCCTGCTGCTGTCGCCTCTTCTCTTTTCTCTTCAGGTTGCGTTTGGCTGTCTTGGAGAGGCCTGGCTCACCACCTTCTGGTCTGGATGGGGTGACAGGAGTGGTAGCCTCAGGGCTCAACCCTGGGGGAAGTTCTGGTTTACTCTTGAAAAACTTCACATACTTGTTTTCATATCTGCAGAAAATAAAAAAAATGTTAACAAAGTTTCCAAAATCACTAACTCTTCTTATGGACAGCTAGAATCACTGACTTTTTTTTTTTTCATTTTTCAAGGTAGAGTCTCACTCTAGCCCAGGCTGACCAGGAATGCACTATGTGGTCTCAGGCTGACCAGGAATGCACTACGTGGTCTCAGGCTGGCCTCAACTCACAGTAATCCTCTACCTCTGCCTCTCAAGTGCTGGGATTAAAGGTGTGTGCCACCAACCCAGCTTCACTGACTTTTTGATTCTGTGAACCTTCCAAATCACTTGTTCTCATTACCTGCCTTCTTGCTTGCTCTTTAGGTTCCTCCCCAACTCTGCTCTGTAGGAAGGGCCCTAAGAAGAAGATCCAGAAGTTCTGGATCTCTGACTGATGACTAGTGGTCATAGAACAAACCTAGTCACATGAACCCTCACTCACCCCTCAGTTCTCCACTGTCCCTTCTTCCACTACCTTGGGATTCAGGGGAGCAATCCCTGAACCTTCAGGCACACATATTCTATGCTTTTGTAGGGACCCGTTTAAACCCCTTTGCAAGCCTGTGCACGCACACTGGGACCTCCTCCTGCGGCACATAGCCTTCTTTGACCCTCCGCTGCTTGCGCCAGGTTCCGTCAGGTCGCTGTGTTGAGGCAATGTACTTGCCTAAAATGAGAAAAATTAAGTCAGGGTTAGCCTTTATTTTTTTAATATTTTAAAAAATAGTTTTTATTTATTTATTTGCAAGCAGAGAGAATGAGTGCATCAGGCCCTCCAGGCCCTGCAAATAACTCCAGATTCATGAACCACTTTGTACATCTGGCTTTACATGGGTACTGGGGAATCCAACCCAGGTTATTAGGCTTTACAGGCAAAGCACCTTGACTGCTGAGCCATCTCTCCAGCCCTGGTCTTTCTTTCTTTCTTTCTTTTGCCTTTCTTATTTTCAAAAATTTCCCAATATGAGAGAATATACTTTCCCCTAGCACCTATCTGTCCACCTAAGGCAAATCACTAGAGCATCTCTTTCCCCACACCCCCAGAAGTAGGGTTTATGTAGTCCTAGCTGACCTGGAACTCACTAGGTAGCCAGGCTTTTCTTAAACTTGTAACCCCCCTGCCTCCACCTTCTAAGTGCTGAGATTACAGGCAGGTCCCACCATACCCAGCTAAGAAAGCATCATTCAATTTTCAAATCCCTGTTATCATTATTTACTGAATACACTATTCAAGACTTACTACAGACAGACAGGCATAGTGGAAGAAACTTAAAAAAAAAAAAAAAAAAGCCAGGCATGGTGGTGCACACCTTTAATCCCAGCACTCGGGAGGCAGAGGTAGGAGGATTGCCATGAGTTCGAGGCCATCCTGGCAATAAAGAGTGAATTCCAGGTCAGCTTGGACTAGAGTGAAACCCTACCTCGAAAAACAAAAACAAAGACAAAAACAAAAACAAACAACAACAACAAAAATAAAACCACAGGAAGCCAAACATGGTGGTGCATTCCTTACAAGATAAACATTTAAAGCCGGGCGTGGTGGCGCACGCCTTTAATCCCAGCACTTGGGAGGCAGAGGTAGGAGGATCGCCGTGAGTTCAAGGCCACCCTGAGACTCCATAGTGAATTCCAGGTCAGCCTGAGCTTGAGTGAGACCCTACCTCAAAACACCAAAAAAAAAAAAAAAAAGATAAACATTTAGAAATACAAACTAGAGATATTAGAGACATAAAAGCATCAATACACATAGAAACATGCAAAGGACATTTGTGATGCATTATTTAAATTATCTACAAACTGCCTGGCATGGTGGCACACACCTTTAATCCCAGCACTCACTTGGGAGGCAGAAGTAAGAAGATTGCTGCAAGTTTAAGGCCAGCCTGGAACTACAGAGTGAGTTCCAGGTCAGCCTGGGCTACAGTGAGACCCTACATTGAAAAAAACAAACAAAAAAACCAATGTTGGATATAAATGTAGTAACACTGAAGTGTTCCTGATATACTGATGAGGCTGAGGCAGAGGTTCAGGAGTTCAAGGACGGTCTTGACTACATAGCAAGTTCAAGGGCAGCTACATAAAATCCTGTGTCCAAGGTGGCTCTGTAACACCATGGGTAAGATCCTGTGTCAAAAACAAAAAAACAAAAAAACAAAAAAACAAAAAGCAAGTTGAAGGATAATCAGTAGAGAGTTTAAAACTTTTTTTACCTTCAGGATCCTTTTTACACTTTTATTTTGTAGTAGTATGCATTTTCTTATACAATAATATAAATTATATTCATTATATCTTCGAAGAAGTCTTAAATACTAAAAGGCTGTCAAGCTCACAGAAGTTATAAGCTTTTGATAATGTGTGTGTGTGTGTGTGTGTGTGTGTGTTTGGTTTTACAAGGTAGGGTTTCACATTAGCCCAGGCTGACCTGGAACTCACTATGTAGTCTCAGGATGGCCTCGAACTCATAGCACTCCCTCCTACCTCTGCCTCCTGAGTGCTGGGATTAAAGGTGTGCACCACCACGCCCAGCTCATAATTTTTTTTGTTTTTTGAGGTAAGGTCTCACCCTAGCCCAGGCTAACCTGGAATTCACCATACAGTCTCAAGGTGGCCTCGAACTCATGACAATCCTCCTACCTCTGCCTCCCAGGTGTTGGGATTAAACACATGTGCCACCACACCAGGCTACCTTCATAATTCTAATTTTCACTTGAAGGTTTGAATTTTATCACTGGAAAAAAATACTGTTCATTGCTTTCTTTGAAATGATAGACTGAAAAAAATAGATAGACTGATTTCCTTCACTTTCAAAATAAAATGACTGCTAAATACATTTGTATTGCCATAATTAGAGTTTCTCAAATAAAAGTAGTGGCCCAATGAAAAAGGAGGCCTGTTAGCTTGCAAATGGAACAAGTGAGACAATCACCTTGCTGTGGTTGGGACAGAAGTGCTTCATGCTTGCTTGAAGAGTCACAAAGAACTATGAGAAGTTGTGTATCCAAGGATGGGGATTAATACGTTAATCACTCTTACTGAGTAACCAAATGATCTTAAGTGAAATACATAATTTACCACAAGTGTTTGGCAAAGAAAATAGTTTGGCGCTACTACCTTGACTATTAAGAGACCAACAGTTTTTGTTGCTGCTGTTGTTGTTTGTTTTGTTTTGGCTTTTCGAGGCAGGGTCTCACTCTAGCTCAGGCTGACCTGGAATTCACTATGTATTCTCAGGGTGGCCTTGAACTCACAATGATCCTCCTACCTCTGCCTCCCACCAGAGTGCTGGGATTAAAGGCGTGTGCCACCACACCCACCTAAGGGACCAACAGTTTTATCCATGTCTTTTATACCATAGGACCCACTCCCAAGGCTCTGGACACTTGAGAATCACTGAGGGTAACATTATGATCCCTTTTGTGTTAGTGAAGAAGGATAGGAGAAAGCTAGATTTTTAAAGGCAGTTTTAGAGATTGAGGCCCAAAGAAAGAACCAGAAAATACCACCCAGCATGTCACCTTACCCTGATGCAAGAACAGAACTCTTGGCCAAATGTAACTGTGTCTGATTGACACAAATCTATAGTATGCCCTGCTGCCCACAGTCTAGCATGCTACCTGGACAGACAGCCCAAGTGGGCTGCTCTGGGATCCTACTGCACCAAAAATAAATTAATTAAGTAAATAAAATAAAAATGGTACAAATTATAAACTTAATGAGAAGCTAATGACAAGGACTGAGGATATAGCTTAGTTGATAAAGTTATTTATTTATTTATTTATTTGGTTTTTTGAGCCCAGGCTGACCTGGAATTCACTATGTAGTCTCAGGGTGGCCTCAAACTCACAACCACCCTCCTACTTCTGCCTCCTGAGCACCAAGATCAAAGGAGTGCATCACCACACAGAACCTATTGATAAAGTTCTTGCTTAACATACATAAATCCTTGGGTTCCATCCCCAGCCATGTGTAACCTGGGCATAGAGGCTTATGCCTAACCCAAGCTCTCAAAAACAAGGGGGAGGGTGGCTGGGGAAATGCCTCAGTGGTTAAAGGGACTTGCTTGCAAAATCTGATGGCCTGGGTTAAATTCCCTAGTACCCACATAAAGATGCATCTGGAGTTTATTTGCAGTGGCAAGAGACCCTGGCATGCCCATTCTTTCTCTCTCCTGACCTGAAATTAACTATGTACTCTCAGAGTGGTCTTGAACTCATGCGATCCTCCTACCTGTCTCCCGAGTGCTGGGATTAAAGGTGTGCACCAACCATGCCAGGCTGCAAATAATCTTTGGGCTGAAACTTCTGCCTGTTCAGCTACAATTATATGAGAGATTACAACGTTTGAGATTGGGTCAGCTGACTTGCACGGGGCAACAGGAAGAATGCTGACTCTTTTTGAAGGGGCCTGAGTGTTGAAGGAGCATCCTGTTCTTCAAAGTCTGCTTTACTCCCCCCTGGATTAACAAATTGGCACCCTACCTGGTATTATGGACTATAAGAAATGCAAGAAAGGGGGGTTAATTAAATTTGCAACACAGTCTTGTGTTTTGGAAACTGCCAGGGGCAGTTTGAAGCAGGTTTACTGGATGCCTGCATGGAGACCCAACGGACCCATGAGGATGGACCGTGGGTTACAGTAGAGACCCAGCGGGGATGCCGGGAACTGGAACGGCTGCTAAGGAAAGCTGCCAGCTCCAGACGAAGTTTTCCAGGACTGTGAGTAGCTAGCTGGAGGGCCCGCGAGCGCTCATTCTCCGCCGTCCACCCCCACCCCACCCCCCCCCCCCCCCCCCACCATATAAGTAGCATCCTGTAGTGCTTTGATTCAGGTCCATAAACTTAGGTTTTCTGAATGTAGGTTCCCAGCCAATGGAGATTTGGAATTAAAGCCTCATGGAGGCAGTGTATTATTGGGGGTAGGATTATGGGTATTATAGCCAGTTTCCCTTCCCCATGTTTGGCACACTCTCCTGTTCCTGTTGTCCACCTGATGTTGGTCACGAGGTGATGTCCACCTCTGCTCATGCCATCATTTTTCCCCTTCATTATGGAGTACCCCCTGTAAGCTAAAATAAACCTTTTTTCCCACAAGCTGCTCTTGACCAGGTGATTTCTGCCAGCAATGTAAACCTGACTGCAACAGTAAAGTTGGTACCAGAGGAGTGGCTTGGCTTTTTGGAGCTGATTTTCAAGAGGAATGTGGAAGGATTTGAAACCTTGGCCTAAGAAATGCCTTGCAGTGCTGTAAGCACAGCTTGATGGACTATTCTGGTCAGAGTTGAAAGACCTGAGGCAGTAAGAACTCTGGACTGTAAGGTTTGGTTTGTGAGGGTGAGAAAGAGCTTTGCCTGGACTGGGCTAGAAGCAGTTTGTGTGAGAGGCTTGTTGTTATGCCTGTGTCCTATGAAGTTGTGGGGCCTTGCTTTGCATAGAAATGGACTGGTGTGACCAGAGGGATTTGGCCAGAAATGAAATCTTTGGGCTGAAACTTCTGCCTGTTCAGCTACAATTATATGAGAGATTACAACGTTTGAGATTGGGTCAGCTGACTTGCACGGGGCAACAGGAAGAATGCTGACTCTTTTTGAAGGGGCCTGAGTGTTGAAGGAGCATCCTGTTCTTCAAAGTCTGCTTTACTCCCCCCTGGATTAACAAATTGGCACCCTACCTGGTATTATGGACTATAAGAAATGCAAGAAAGGGGGGTTAATTAAATTTGCAACACAGTCTTGTGTTTTGGAAACTGCCAGGGGCAGTTTGAAGCAGGTTTACTGGATGCCTGCATGGAGACCCAACGGACCCATGAGGATGGACCGTGGGTTACAGTAGAGACCCAGCGGGGATGCCGGGAACTGGAACGGCTGCTAAGGAAAGCTGCCAGCTCCAGACGAAGTTTTCCAGGACTGTGAGTAGCTAGCTGGAGGGCCCGCGAGCGCTCATTCTCCGCCGTCCACCCCCACCCCACCCCCCCCCCCCCCACCATATAAGTAGCATCCTGTAGTGCTTTGATTCAGGTCCATAAACTTAGGTTTTCTGAATGTAGGTTCCCAGCCAATGGAGATTTGGAATTAAAGCCTCATGGAGGCAGTGTATTGTTGGGGGTGGGCTTATGGGTATTATAGCCAGTTTCCCTTCCCCATGTTTGGCACACTCTCCTGTTCCTGTTGTCCACCTGATGTTGGTCACGAGGTGATGTCCACCTCTGCTCATGCCATCATTTTTCCCCTTCATTATGGAGTACCCCCTGTAAGCTAAAATAAACCTTTTTTCCCACAAGCTGCTCTTGACCAGGTGATTTCTGCCAGCAATGTAAACCTGACTGCAACAGTAAAGTTGGTACCAGAGGAGTGGCTTGGCTTTTTGGAGCTGATTTTCAAGAGGAATGTGGAAGGATTTGAAACCTTGGCCTAAGAAATGCCTTGCAGTGCTGTAAGCACAGCTTGATGGACTATTCTGGTCAGAGTTGAAAGACCTGAGGCAGTAAGAACTCTGGACTGTAAGGTTTGGTTTGTGAGGGTGAGAAAGAGCTTTGCCTGGACTGGGCTAGAAGCAGTTTGTGTGAGAGGCTTGTTGTTATGCCTGTGTCCTTTGAAGTTGTGCGGGGTAGCATGGCATAGAAATGGACTGGGTGACCATAGGATATGGCACAGAAATGAAATCTTTGGGCTGAAACTTCTGCCTGTTCAGCTACAATTATATGAGAGATTACAACGTTTGAGATTGGGTCAGCTGACTTGCACGGGGCAACAGGAAGAATGCTGACTCTTTTTGAAGGGGCCTGAGTAATAAACATTATATAAATGTGATAA
This sequence comes from Dipus sagitta, assembly GCA_036346955.1. Lineage (NCBI taxonomy): Eukaryota > Metazoa > Chordata > Mammalia > Rodentia > Dipodidae > Dipus > Dipus sagitta. The sequence continues at coordinate 109,138,751 of CM070777.1, forward strand.
CCTACATATTGTACTAGACTATATTTTTGGACCTCTGTTGACCACAGGTAACTAAAATTACAGATAAAAGGGGGACTACTCCTTAGCTGAAGGGTTGTGAGAAGTAGACACATGGTAAGGAAAAGGAGGGCAGAAGCTTCTTCCATGGCCATCCTGTGTGGAAGCCCTCAGAAATACAAAGAGCCCAGTATCACAAAGAAGCACCTATTTTATGTTATCTTGGTTCCATCCTCTGGCCTTGATGGTATCCAAGGGTGAAGTCAAAAAGAAGGGAGAGGTTTGGCGACTCCCACCCCTAGAAATAAAAACCAAGGGCAGAATATCAGGACTTTCAGATAACATTTTTATAAATCAGAAACTACAGATTAGGGACTGCTGCTAAAAGAATTTGTGCTTTTGTTTTTGTTTTGTGTTTTGTTTTGTTTTCCAGGTAGGGTGTCACCCTAGCCCAAACTGACCTGGAACTCACTCTGTAGCACAAGATGGTCTCAAACTTATGGTAATCCTACCTCAGCCTATGGAGTGCTGGATTAAAAGCATGTACCACCACACCTGGCTTGCTAAATTTTTTTTTTAATATTTTATTTTTAAGCTGGGCGTGGTGATGCATGCCTTTAATCCCAGTAGTTGGGAGGCAGAGGTAGAAGGATCGCTATGAGCTCAAGTCCACCCTGTGACTACATAAGAAATTCCAGTTCAGCCTGGGCTAGAATAAGACCCTACCTTGAAAAAAAAAAAAACAGGGCTGGAGAGATGGTTTAGCGGTTAAGGTGTTTGCCTGCAAAGCCAAAGGACCTCGGTTCGATTCCCCAGGACCCACGTAAACCAGATGCACAATGTGGCACATGTGTCTGGAGTTCATTTGCAGTGGCCAGAGGCCCTGGCACGCCCATTCCCTTCCTCTCTCTCTGCCTCTTTTCTCTCTCTCTCAAATAAATAAAATTTTTAAAATGTTTAAAAAAAACAAAAAATTTATTTTTATTTGAGAGGGAAAGAGAAAGACACACACACACACACACACACAGAGGGAGAAGGAGAGAGAATGGGCATGCCAGGGCCTCTAGCCACTGCAAACAAACTCCAAATGCATGTGCCACCTTGTGCATATGGCTTATGCAGGTCCTGGGGAATCAAACCTGGGTCCTAATGGAAGTGGTTTGTGAAGATGTTTGGAATTCCTGAGACCTGCTTCAGGTAAAAGTGACCTGTGCCACTGATATGAGTCTGAGAAGAGGCTCCACTAAGTAAGCATCCTGTAGTGCTTTGATTCAGGTCCATAAACTTAGGTTTTCTGAATGTAGGTTCCCAGCCAGATGGAGATTTGGGAATTAAAGCCTCATGGAGGCAGTGTATTATTGGGGGTAGGCTTATGGGTATTATAGCCAGTTTCCCCTTCCCCATGTTTGGCACACTCTCCTGTTCCTGTTGTCCACCTGATGTTGGTCACGAGGTGATGTCCACCCTCTGCTCATGCCATCATTTTCCCCTGTCATTATGGAGTACCCCCTGTAAGCTAAAATAAACCTTTTTTCCCACAAGCTGCTCTTGACCAGGTGATTTCTGCCAGCAATGTAAACCTGACTGCAACAGTAAAGTTGGTACCAGAGGAGTGGCTTTGGCTTTTTGGAGCTGATTTTCAAGAGGAATGTGGAAGGATTTGAAACCTTGGCCTAAGAAATGCCTTGCAGTGCTGTAAGCACAGCTTGATGGACTATTCTGGTCAGAGTTGAAAGACCTGAGGCAGTAAGAACTCTGGACTGTAAGGTTTGGTTTGTGAGGGTGAGAAAGAGCTTTGCCTGGACTGGGCTAGAAGCAGTTTGTGTGAGAGGCTTGTTGTTATGCCTGTGTCCTTTGAAGTTGTGCGGGGTTGCTTTGCATAGAAATGGACTGGTGTGACCAGAGGGATATGGCACAGAAATGAAATCTTTGGGCTGAAACTTCTGCCTGTTCAGCTACAATTATATGAGAGATTACAACGTTTGAGATTGGGTCAGCTGACTTGCACTGGGGCAACAGGAAGAATGCTGACTCTTTTTGAAGGGGCCTGAGTGTTGAAGGAGCATCCTGTTCTTCAAAGTCTGCTTTACTCCCCCCTGGATTAACAAATTGGCACCCTACCTGGTATTATGGACTATAAGAAATGCAAGAAAGGGGGGTTAATTAAATTTGCAACACAGTCTTGTGTTTTGGAAACTGCCAGGGGCAGTTTGAAGCAGGTTTACTGGATGCCTGCATGGAGACCCAACGGACCCATGAGGATGGACCGTGGGTTACAGTAGAGACCCAGCGGGGATGCCGGGAACTGGAACGGCTGCTAAGGAAAGCTGCCAGCTCCAGACGAAGTTTTCCAGGACTGTGAGTAGCCTAGCTGGAGGGGTGGAATTGGAACTCCAGAGACTTGTTGCTGGTTAGAATTACTGTACTTGGATATTTGTCACTGACTAGAGTTATTGGACTTGGAGCTACAGAGTTTGATGTTTGCCCTGTTTAAATCTTTTTTTGTTGTTGTTGGGTTTTTTGTTTTTTGTTTGTTTTGTTTTTCAAGGTAGGGTTTCACTCTAGCCCAGACTGACATGGAATTCACCATGTAGTCTCAGGGTGGCCTCAAACAGCAATCCTCCTACCTCTGCCTCCCAAGTGCTGGGGTTAAAGGCATGCACCACCACACCTGGCTCCCTGTTTAAATCTTGTATTGCTTGTATATTTCTTTGCTATGCCCACTGCCATCTGTTGCAGTGTGAGTGTTTATTCTGTGTCATTATGAGGTTTTTGGTTTATTTTTGGTATTATGACTCAGTTAAAAGACTTTGGACTATGAAGATGTTTGGACATCACTGAGATTGATAAAAACTATGGAGACTTTTAAAGTTGGACTGAATGCATTGCATATTACATCACGTATGGTTATCAGTTTATGGAGGCCAGGGGCTGAATGTGGTGGTTTGATTCAAGTGTCCCCCATAAACTTAGGTGTTCTCAATGCTAGGTCCCCAGCTGATAGAGATTTGGAAATTAATGCCCCCTGGAATGTATTGTTGGGGGTGCACTTATGGATGTTATAGTCAGTTCCCCCCTTGCTAGTGTTTGGCAGACTCTCCTGTTGCAATTGTCCACCCAATGTTGGTAAGAAGGTGATATCCACTCTCTGCTCATGCCATCATTTTCCCCTGCCACCATGGAGTTTCCCCTTGAGTCCATAAGCCAAAATAAATCTTTTTCCCACAGGCTGCTCTTGGTTGAGTGATTTCTGCCAGCAATGTGAACCTGACTGCAATAGTTGCACATGCACACAAGATGGCACATGCGTCTGGAGTTCCATTGCAGCAGCTGTTGGCCCTGGTGCACTAATTCTCTCTCTTTCCTGCGCATGTGCGCTCGCTTTCTCTCTCTCTCTCTCTCTCTCTCTAAATGAATGCTGGATCCCCACCTGGTGGCACTATAAGGGAAGTTTGTGGATTCTTGCTGGTGGAGGAGTATCAATGGGGGCAGATCTTTGGGTATTTATTGTCCAGTTCCATTTGGTGCTCTTTAGTTTTTCTACTTCCTCCCTGCTGATGTGAAGATATGAAATCAGCTGCCCGCTCCTGCCATGCTTTCCCCACCATGATAGAAACTTCCTTTTGATGCTGGGTGTGGTGGCCCATGCCCTTAGTCCCAGCACTTGGGAGGCAGAGGTAGGAACATCATGAATTCGAGGCCACTCTGAGATTGAGACCACATAGTGAGTTCCAGGTCAGCCTGGACTAGAGTGAGACCCTACCTTGAAAAACAAAAGAAGTGATAAAGTGGGGCTGGAAAGATGGCTTAACAGTTCAGGTGTTTGTCTGCAAAGCCAAAGGACCCAGGTTCAATTCCCCAGGACCCACATAAACCAGATGCACAAGGTGGCACATGTGTCTGGTGTTCATTAACAGTGGCTAAAGGCACTGGTGCACCCATTTTCTCTCTCTCTCTCTCTCTCTCTCTCTCTCTCTCTCAAATAAAATAATTAAATAAAATAAATAGAAAAAGAAAATAAGGTTTAAAAGTGATAAAGTGGCTGGGTGTGGTGGCACATGCCTTTAATCCCAGCACTTGGGAGGGAGAGGTAGGAGGACTGTCATGACTTTGAGGCCACCCTAAGACTACATAGTGAATTCCAGGTCCGCCTGGGCTAGAACAAGACCCTATGTCAATAAACCAAAAAGAAAGAAAGAAAGGAAGAAAGAAATAAAGAAAGAAAGAAAGAAAAAAAAAAAGATAATCTGCCTGGCAGGGGAAATTTCAAGACAGAAAAGCACACAGTGTGTGATCTGGTCTGGCTTCTTCTTGTTGCTTTTATTGAGGTCCAGAGTAAAAGACAGCAAAATATGGAGCAGAATAATATCATAAATAAAAGGTTTAGCATAGGAAGAAATGTGAACACGCCATTAAAGAGCTCACCTCCATTGAGATGGACCACTGCTCTGCATTAGGACAGCGGGAAAGCAGTGCTTTTCCAGCTGTGATAAAATTATGCTATGTTTTGTAATGGTCTTCATTTGGAAATTAAGCAGGACAAAAGTAGATGTGATTTGATGTCAAATTAACAAGGGATAGATTTACGAAGATTAAATTGTGTTGTCAACTTGATCAGATTAGGAATTGAAGGACAGAAATGCCTCTTGGGTGGGTCTGGGAAGTGTTTCCAAGAAGGACTGAGTGAGAGAGGAAGTCCTTCCTCCACAGTGGGCAGCCTTTCTAGTAGGGCACTGTATATAAGGAAGCTCCAGTAGAACAAGGTGCCTTTCTTTTGTCCAGCTGCCTGTTACTTGCTGGTGGCATGCCTTTCCTGGCTCCCCTTGCTACTCACTTGAGGTTCTGCTGTTCAGCTGTCCTCAGAGGACATAGGAACACAGCTTGTACGCAGTCTCATGGACTGAACTGCTACTGGGCTCTCAATGCTCCAGCCTATACACAGCTATTGTTGGACTACCTAGCCAGTATCTAAAAGTTCATCCAATGAGTCTCCTTTTTATTTATTTATTTTTTAACTATTTATTTGAGAGAGAGGGAGGGCATGCCAGGACCTCCTACCACTGTAAACAAACTCCAGATGCATGTGCTATTTTGTGTATCAGGCTTTATGAGGGTACTGAGAAATCAAACCCAGGCCATCAGGCTTTGCAGGCAAGCACCTTAAACCACTGAGCTATCTCTCTAGCTCCAAATGTACCTTTTAATACATATCCATTCTATTTGTTCTGATCCTAGAGAACCCTGCCTGATATAGGGACATATAGCCATTCAGTATAATTTTTTATTTTTTTTTGGTTTTTTGAGATTGGGGTCTTGCTCTAGCCCAGGCTGACCTGGAATAGTCTCAGGATGACCTCGAACTCGCGGCAATCCTCCTACCTCTGCCTCCCAAGTGCTAGAGTTAAAGGCAGTGAGCCACCACACCTGGCTCCCTGTTTAAATCTTGTATTGCTTGTATATTTCTTTGCTATGCCCACTGCCATCTGTTGCAGTGTGAGTGTTTATTCTGTGTCATTATGAGGTTTTTGGTTTATTTTTGGTATTATGACTCAGTTAAAAGACTTTGGACTATGAAGATGTTTGGACATCACTGAGATTGATAAAAACTATGGAGACTTTTAAAGTTGGACTGAATGCATTGCATATTACATCACGTATGGTTATCAGTTTATGGAGGCCAGGGGCTGAATGTGGTGGTTTGATTCAAGTGTCCCCCATAAACTTAGGTGTTCTCAATGCTAGGTCCCCAGCTGATAGAGATTTGGAAATTAATGCCCCCTGGAATGTATTGTTGGGGGTGCACTTATGGATGTTATAGTCAGTTCCCCCCTTGCTAGTGTTTGGCAGACTCTCCTGTTGCAATTGTCCACCCAATGTTGGTAAGAAGGTGATATCCACTCTCTGCTCATGCCATCATTTTCCCCTGCCACCATGGAGTTTCCCCTTGAGTCCATAAGCCAAAATAAATCTTTTTCCCACAGGCTGCTCTTGGTTGAGTGATTTCTGCCAGCAATGTGAACCTGACTGCAATAGTTGCACATGCACACAAGATGGCACATGCGTCTGGAGTTCCATTGCAGCAGCTGTTGGCCCTGGTGCACTAATTCTCTCTCTTTCCTGCGCATGTGCGCTCGCTTTCTCTCTCTCTCTCTCTCTCTCTAAATGAATGCTGGATCCCCACCTGGTGGCACTATAAGGGAAGTTTGTGGATTCTTGCTGGTGGAGGAGTATCAATGGGGGCAGATCTTTGGGTATTTATTGTCCAGTTCCATTTGGTGCTCTTTAGTTTTTCTACTTCCTCCCTGCTGATGTGAAGATATGAAATCAGCTGCCCGCTCCTGCCATGCTTTCCCCACCATGATAGAAACTTCCTTTTGATGCTGGGTGTGGTGGCCCATGCCCTTAGTCCCAGCACTTGGGAGGCAGAGGTAGGAACATCATGAATTCGAGGCCACTCTGAGATTGAGACCACATAGTGAGTTCCAGGTCAGCCTGGACTAGAGTGAGACCCTACCTTGAAAAACAAAAGAAGTGATAAAGTGGGGCTGGAAAGATGGCTTAGCAGTTCAGGTGTTTGTCTGCAAAGCCAAAGGACCCAGGTTCAATTCCCCAGGACCCACATAAACCAGATGCACAAGGTGGCACATGTGTCTGGTGTTCATTAACAGTGGCTAAAGGCACTGGTGCACCCATTTTCTCTCTCTCTCTCTCTCTCTCTCAAATAAAATAATTAAATAAAATAAATAGAAAAAGAAAATAAGGTTTAAAAGTGATAAAGTGGCTGGGTGTGGTGGCACATGCCTTTAATCCCAGCACTTGGGAGGGAGAGGTAGGAGGACTGTCATGACTTTGAGGCCACCCTAAGACTACATAGTGAATTCCAGGTCCGCCTGGGCTAGAACAAGACCCTATGTCAATAAACCAAAAAGAAAGAAAGAAAGGAAGAAAGAAAGAAAGAAAGAAAAAAAAAAAGATAATCTGCCTGGCAGGGGAAATTTCAAGACAGAAAAGCACACAGTGTGTGATCTGGTCTGGCTTCTTCTTGTTGCTTTTATTGAGGTCCAGAATAAAAGACAGCAAAATATGGAGCAGAATAATATCATAAATAAAAGGTTTAGCATAGGAAGAAATGTGAACACGCCATTAAAGAGCTCACCTCCATTGAGATGGACCATTGCTCTGCATTAGGACGGCGGGAAAGCAGTGCTTTTCCAGCTGTGATAAAATTATGCTATGTTTTGTAATGGTCTTCATTTGGAAATTAAGCAGGACAAAAGTAGATGTGATTTGATGTCAAATTAACAAGGGATAGATTTACGAAGATTAAATTGTGTTGTCAACTTGATCAGATTAGGAATTGAAGGACAGAAATGCCTCTTGGGTGGGTCTGGGAAGTGTTTCCAAGAAGGACTGAGTGAGAGAGGAAGTCCTTCCTCCAGAGTGGACAGCCTTTCTAGTAGGGCACTGTATATAAGGAAGCTCCAGTAGAACAAGGTGCCTTTCTTTTGTCCAGCTGCCTGTTACTTGCTGGTGGCATGCCTTTCCTGGCTCCCCTTGCTACTCACTTGAGGTTCTGCTGTTCAGCTGTCCTCAGAGGACATAGGAACACAGCTTGTAGGCAGTCTCATGGACTGAACTGCTACTGGGCTCTCAATGCTCCAGCCTATACACAGCTATTGTTGGACTACCTAGCCAGTATCTAAAAGTTCATCCAATGAGTCTCCTTTTTATTTATTTATTTTTTAACTATTTATTTGAGAGAGAGGGAGGGCATGCCAGGACCTCCTACCACTGTAAACAAACTCCAGATGCATGTGCTATTTTGTGTATCAGGCTTTATGAGGGTACTGAGAAATCAAACCCAGGCCATCAGGCTTTGCAGGCAAGCACCTTAAACCACTGAGCTATCTCTCTAGCTCCAAATGTACCTTTTAATACATATCCATTCTATTTGTTCTGATCCTGGAGAACCCTGCCTGATATAGGGACATATAGCCATTCAGTATAATTTTTTATTTTTTTTTGGTTTTTTGAGATTGGGTCTTGCTCTAGCCCAGGCTGACCTGGAATAGTCTCAGGATGACCTCGAACTCGCGGCAATCCTCCTACCTCTGCCTCCCAAGTGCTAGAGAAGGTATGCACCACCACACCCGGCCTCCATTCAGTATAATTTGAATTATTATTTTACATAGGCTACATATGTACATAGGAAAAAATAGCTATAGTTAACTCTGGTTCTGGAATTATCAGTAATCATTGTAATTTCTATTTTATTCTAATGATAATTTTTTAAATCTTATTTACTTGAGAGAGAGAGAGAAAGAATGGGCACACCAGGGCCTCTAGTCACTGTAACTGAACTCCAGACGCATGCACCACCTTGTGCATCTGGCTTTACGTGGGTACTGGGGAAATCAAACCTGGCTCCTTAGGCTTTGTAGGCAAGCACCTTAACCATTAAGCCAGATTCACTATGTAGTCTCAGGGTGGCTTCGAACTCACGGTTATCCTCCTACCTCTGCTTCCCAAGTGCTGGAATTGAAGGTCTGTGCCACCATGCCGGCTTGTTTTTGTTACGTAGGGTCTCGCTCTAGCCAAGGCTGATCTGGAAATCACTATGTAGTCTCTGGGTGGCCTCAAACTCATGGCAATCCTCCTATCTCTGCCTTTCAAGTGTTTGGATTAAAGGCATGTGCCACCTTGCCCAGAAAGAAGGTTTTTGTTTTATGGGGGAGGGGTTTATTTATATTATTTGTTTTGTTGTTATTATTTATTTTTATTTTTATTTTTATTTTTATTTTTTGGTTTTTTGAGGTAGGGTTTCACTCTAGCCCAGGCTGAACTGGAACTCACTATGTAGTCTCAGTGTGGCCTCGAACTCACAGCGATATTCCTACCTCTGCCTCCCAAGTGCTGGGATTAAAGGCATGTACCACCATGCTCGGCTTTATTAATATTATTATTATTATTATTATTATTCATTTGAGAGAGGCAGAGAGAGAGAGAATGACAGGAGCGCCAGGGCCTTCAGCCACTGTAAATGAACTCCAGATGCATATGTCACCTTGTGCATCTGGCTTACATGGATCCTGGAGAATTGAACCTGAGTCCTTTGGCTTCACAGGCAAATGCCTTAACTGCTAAGCCATCTCTCCAGCCCAATAAGTTGTTATTATTATTATTATTTGTTTTTTTGAGAGAGAGAAAGAGGCAGAGAGAGAAAGAGAATGAGAATGAGTATGTCAGGGCCTCCAGCCACTGCAAACAAATTCCAGACACATGCACCACCTTGTGCATCTGGCATACATGGGTCTTGGGGAATCAAACCAAGGTTCTTTGGCTTTGCAGGCAAGCATCTTAACTGCCAAGCCATCTCTTCAGCCCCCAAGACGTTTTGTGCTGTTTTGTTCTTTTTTAACAGGGTTTCACTATGAAGTTCAGGCTCTGGCTTTAGCCTCCCAAGTACTGGGTTTACAGGCATAGGCCATCATGCCCTGCTCAAGAATGGAAAAATGGACTTTTGAATAAGCACAGTTAGAATGTAGCTCTTAGATGAGTCACTTCAACTCCCAAACTTCAATTTTTTTTAAAGCTGGGTATCAAACCCAGGGTCTAAAACGTACCAGGTAAGCCCTCCACTCTCGAGCCCCTACTACTCCCACTCAGCCCACCCTTGACCAACAACACGGCCACCTAATCAGTCACAAGGTTTAAATAAGGTTATATAAGCAACGCACCAAGTAAACTGCATGGCACAGAATAAGGACTCAGCAAACGTTAGCTATTACTATTATGCAAGGTAGAACCTAGAGAAGCACAAGATACCTTTCAGCGAGAAACTCAAATTTCAGGGGCTTCTAGCAGTAGTGGAGCCTGGCTGTCCACCTTCTGCCCTGTTTACACGTCAGGAGCAGTCATGTAGTAGCATCAGAATCCTGAATTTTGCTTCTGGGAGGATGATGAAGTGGCTTGAAACTATGCTGTCAGGGTCCCATGGAGAGGCAGAGGTAAGAGGATTGCCGTGAGTTCGAGGCCAGCCTGGGACTACATAATGAATTCCAGGTCAGCCTGGGCTAGAGCAAAAAAAAAAAAAAAAAGCAAGTAGGATCTAGAGGGCAAAGCCAGGCTAGGCTACATACTGAAATGAGACACAGGGGGAGAGAGAGGAGGAAAGGAGGGAGAGAGAGAAAGAAATCCAGCAGTGAATAGGAAATGGAAATAAAAAATAGCCTGAGACTACAGAGTGAGTTCCAGATCAGTATGAACTAGAGCGAGACCCTACCTTGAAACAAACCAACAAACAAAAAAGTGAAATTGGACTGTAAAGATTGCTCAGTGGTTAAGGCACTTGCCTACAAAGCTTAACAACCTGGATTCAATTCCCCAGTACCCATGTAAAGCCAGATACACAGAGTGGCACATGCATCTGGAGTTTGTCTGCAGCTAGAAGGCCTGGTGTGTGCCCATTCTCATTCTCTCTCCCCCACATACAAATATATATATGAAACTTGCCAAGAAGGAAGAACTAAAGAGAGTCATACAGATAGCTGAAAAAGTTGGTTAAACAGGCATGGAAGAATTTAGGACACCAGAAAGCAAGAATTGGCAAGAAGCAGTGATCTTGACAGGAATTAATTAACATAACAAATCTGCTAGTTTCTGAGCTTTTCCTCTAGCAAAATGATGCTACAGCCTAGACGCAGAAACCAAGAAAATAGCTGATGTAGGTACCATTCAAGATAAAAGAAACCAGGATGTGGCAAGCCTATAAAACTAGTACTTGGGAAGTGAGGGCAGGAGGATCAGTTAAGGTCAGCCTTAGCCACACAGAAAGTTTAAGGCCAGCCTGGGCTACAACAGACCCTGACTCAAAAAAATTAAGGGTTGGACAGATGGCCTAGTGGTTAAGGTGCATGCCTGCAAAGCCTAAGGATCCAGGTCCAATTCTCCAGGTGCCACCTAAAGCCAGACCCACATGGTGGTACATGAGGCTGGAGTTCGTTTGCAGTGGCAGGAGGCCCTGGTGCACCCATTCTCACTCTCTCTTCCTCTCTCTGTCTCCAATAAATAAAAATAAAAATAAAAATAGGGCTGAAGAGATGGCTTAGCGGTTAAGGTGCTTGCCTGCAAAGCCAAAGGACCTCGGTTCGATTTCCCAGGACCCACATTAGCCAGCTGCACAAGGGGGCACACGCGTCTGGAGTTCGTTTACAGGGCTGGAGGCCCTAGTGCACCCATTCTCTTTCTCTCTACCTGCCTATTTCTGTATCTATCTCTCTCTCTCAAATAAATAATAAAATAAAATATTTTTTAAAAAATAAGAATAAATTCAAAAAACTTTTTAAAGGGGGGGGGGGGAGGTGGAGAGATGGCTTAGCAGTTAAGGTGCTTGCCTGGAAAGCCAGGATTAATCGATTCCCTAGTACCCACATAAGGTCAGATGCACAAGGTAGTGCATGCATCTGGAGTTCCTTTACAGTGGCTAGAGGCCCTGCATGCCCATTTTCTCTCTCTCTTGCAAATAAATAAACAATTTTTAAAAATAAAAATAGGCTGGGCGTGGTGGCACACGCCTTTAATCCCAGCACTTGGGAGGCAGAGGTAGGAGAATTGCCATGAGTTCGAGGCCACCCTGAGACTCCATAGTAAATTCCAGGTCAGCCTGGGCTAGAGTGAGACCCTACCTCGAAAAAACAAAATAAAATAAATAAATAAAAATAAAATAAAAAATCTGGGCGTGGTGGCACATACCTTTAATCCCAGCACTTGGGAGGCAGAGGTAGGAGGACTGCTATGAGTTTCAGGCCACCCTGAGACTTCATAGTGAATTCCCCGTCAGCCTGGGCTAGAGTAAGACCCTACCTCAAAAAAAAAAAAAAAAAAAAATCCAATAAAATAAAATTAAAAAGGTTAAAGGTAATTAAGAAAAACAAAACCCTGGGAGTGGGAAAATGGCTCAGCAGTTAAAGGTGCTCACTTGCAAAGCCTGATGATCTGGGTTCAATTCCCCAGTGCCCATGTAAAGCCAGATACACAGTGGCACATGCATCTACAGCAGCAAAAGGCCCTGGTGTGCCCATTATCTATTTATCTATCTATGTATCTATCTGCCTTTCTCTGCCTCTTGAGCGTGCTCTGGCTCTGGCTCTGCTTGCAAAGAAATTTTAAATTAAAAAAAAAAAAAGGGCTGGAGAGTTGGCTTAGCGGTTAAGCGCTTACCTGTGAAGCCTAAGGATCCCTGTTCAAGGCTTGATTCCCCAGGACCCACATAAGCTAGATGCACAAAGGGGCACATGCGTCTGGAGTTTATTTGCAGTGGCTGGAGGCCCTGATGTGCCCATTCTCATTCTCTCTCTCTCTCTCTCTGCTGTTGTTCTCAAATAAATAAAATGTCATTATTTAAAAAAAAAAAAAAGAACCAGAGAATTGAGGATAAGGGTACAGCTCAGTGGTAGAGCACTTGCTTGACAAGCTCTAAGCCCTGGGTTCAATCTCCAGCACCGCACACAAAGAACCACAAAACCTAGAGAATGAAAAAGCTGTGTCTGCCGGGTGTGGTGGCGCACGCCTTTAATCCCAGCACTTGGGAGGCAGAGGTAGGAGGATCATTGTGAGTTTGAGGCTACCCTGAGACTACATAGTGAGTTCCAGGTCAGCCTGGGCTAGAGTGAGACCCTACCTCGAAAAACCAAAAAAGAAAAAAGAAAAAGCTGTGTCTGTGAGTTTGAGACAGTCAAAATGGTGGCGGTAAGGAAGCTAAACACATGAGACACATAAACATGGAGAACACATGAAGGGAAAGTAGTATCATGAGGTCCAGGTTGCAGTAATGCTGAGTAAAGGTGATCTGAAAACACAAAAGTAAGACAACAGTCTCATGTTGAGAAACGAGGACATCAATGTACTCCAAAGATGCTGGTGACAAAATGACAGCAAGAGAAAAATGACTCTGATAGGTCTGGGTCTTTATGGGCAATAGGCAATGACACTGTAGTTTTACAGGCACAGCCTCAAGCAGTTTACCACAATCTCAGCAAAGAGAAAAATGCTTCTTCATGGCAAGGTAGGGAGGTGTGATAAGTGAATTTTTATTAAAGGTTTAAAGATAAAAAATGATAAATTAAGGCTGGGCATGGTGGCGCACGCCTTTAATCCCAGCACTTAGGAGGCAGAAGTAGGAGGACTGCTGTGAGTTTGAGGCCACCCTGAGAATACAGAATGAATTCCAGGTCATCCTGTGCTAGAGGGAGACCTTACCTCAAAAAACCAAAAAAAAAAAAAAAAGATAAATTTCCAGCAGCTGGGCATGGGGGCACACACCTTTAATCCCAGCACTTGTGAGGCCGAGGTAGCAGGATTGCTGTAAGACTGAGGCCAGCCTAAGACTACATTGTGAATTCCAGGTCAGCCTGGGCTACGATGGGACCCTAGGGGGGAGGGAGGTGTGGAAGAAGCACACGTGGCACATTTGAAAACACTTCAGGCAGGGGCTGGAGAGATGCTTCCAACCGTTGAGGGTACTTGCTTGCAAAGCCAGTGAGCCTGAGTTTGAAACTAATTCAAATCCCCAGCATCTGTGTAAAGCCAGATGTGCTTGGCAAGAGACCCTGGCACACACACACACACACACACTACATACAGATGTGCAAATAAGTAATTTTAATAAATAACATCAGCTGGGCATGGTGGCTCACACCTTTAATCCCAGCACTCCTCGGGAGGCAGAGGTAGCAGGATTCTTGTGAATTCGAGGCCACTCTGAGACTACATAGTGAATTCCAGGTCAGCCTGGGCTAGAGTGAGACCCTATCTCGAAAAACCAAGATAAATAAATGAAAACTACAACAAAAAATAACATCAAGCATACCACTGCACACTCACAGTATCACTTCTACAGAAGACGATATATAAACTTTGGTGAAGACTACAATGAGGGCTACAGAAACAGTCACTTGACACTTGCATCGCATTTTACAAACTGCTTTCAGATATATAATCTTTTCGTTGTTTTTCGAGTTAGGGTCTTGCCCTAGCCCAAGGTCATGTGGAATTCACTATGTAGTGTCAGGCTAGCCTCGAACTCAGACCTCTTGTTTCCCAAATGCTAGGATTAAAGGCGTGTGCCACTATGCTGGGCCACATACTTAATCTTATATGGTCATCATTAGGTCAGTATTACTATTATGCACATAATTGCAAAGACAAGGCAATTAAGATACGACAAAAGTATGAGCGAAACTGATTCTCAGTTTCTCACACACACTTCAATATCTCAGACAGCCAGGATGAAATTCTTCTCAAGCCAGAAAGAATAGCGAGTTCTATCAATTTATCAAAGAGGCTGGGAGAAAGGCCACTACACACCTTCCTGTTTGTTTTCTCTCACCTCGAGCCCCCCTCAATCTCTAACATACATCACTGGAGAAAACAGAAAAAGGTAGCTCCATGAATGAGAAAACTCAGGCTGAAATCTTATGTTCCTCTCTCCTTCACACCTCTGGACCTCAGTGATTCCAACAAATGAAGAGGAGGGAAAGAGTTGGGGGGAAAAACATTATATAGCACAGAAGAAGTCTTCAGCAGATAGAGCTTGAAAACAGGCTAGGATACAGCAGAGAACAGGGATCACTACGAGATGGGGGAGGGGGAGAGGTGGGGGGGTAAGAATTGGAGGGAACTGACATTGGAGGAACCCGCAAGGCTGGAGACCCCTAAAAGAGGTCTGGGAACGCCAGCTGTTAAGAGAAAAGCTGAAGCCCACAGAGGGTCTTGGAGCAGGGAGCAAGGAAGGACCCCAGGGTTTGGGAGACCGGAAGCAGAGACCCCCCCCAAGCACCAGACCAGAAGGGGGCGCAGGTGATACACCGTGGGATAGAATGAATGGAGAAGGCGGTCTGGGGGCGGGGCAAAGGAGGGGCCCCGGGATGGGCGGGGCACAGACCCCTTTCCACGTCCGAACCCCTACCCCGAGAGCCCGGAGAGGAGCGGCTCCACCACTCCCGCACTCACCGCCGGTCTCGTCAGTTACATAGGGAGTCGCCATCTTGAGAACGCAAACCACTTCCGGCGTGAGCGGGCTGGGGTCCCGCCCCCTCCCCACCGGAAGTGGAGTTCTCATCACAGCGAGCCACCATTTTAGTCTTAAAGAGAGACTACACCATTTCGTGCGCGGGGGAGGAGGAGCAGGGAGGGTGGCAGCGTGTAGCAGTTAATGAAGCCTGGGGCTCTCTTAGTACCGCTGAGCCCATTATAGCTCGCCTAGTGGATGTGAAAGTCTTCTGTGCGCCGGGAGGAGCTCCGACACGCAGGACTGTCGCATCCTAGGGCTCGAGGTCCTTGTGCACCCGAAAGGACCTCGGCCTGCACCGGGATCCCACAGCGTCCGTGGACGTGGGGCGGGGGGGGTCCCGTACCCCAGCTCCACTGGAGAGCGCGATCGTGGCTGGGGTCGAGTGCGGAAACCTCAGCTAACCCCGGGAAGGCGGGGACATCGGATTCGCGCGCCGCCGGATGCCCAGCTTAGCTCGACCGAGACCGACGGCGGGGGCGTCACCGGCCCCGGGAGCCTCCGGGTGGCCCGGCGGCTTCCACGGCCAGTGGGGCGGGCAGTCCTGGCCAGGCTCTGCCCCTGGGGCGGGCCCGGGGATGGGCAGCCAAGTGACCCTTGGCCCCGCCGCCTCGCACAGGACACCCGCGGGCCCGCTGGATCCGAGGGCACCGGGCGGAGGCGTCTGGACGAACCCACTTAGTATAATGACTGGCCCCGTCGGGGTCTCCTGGAGGTCAGAAGGACCCGTGTGGTCCCTCCCTTTGTTGTCAGAGGAACCCAACAGTTGACACACATACCCTGCTCCTCCATCTGTGGTTCCTTGAGGGCTTAAGTCCTGTTAAACTCGTTTCCCCTGCGGCCTGGGAGGGGCCGGCCACCGGCTGCTCTCAGGTGTCCCCTCTGCCCTTCTCCCCCACAAAGCTTTTCCTTGTCCCTTTCACCTTCCTTTGATGCCCCTCTCGGGCTCAAGTTACTGTCCGGCTGTACCTCTGGAGTCCGAGGGAAGGGAGAGGAATACCAATGGTTGCAGCATACCCCACTTAAAGAGACGACAAAACCGAGGAAGGACTGTCTACCTTGAAAGGGGAAGTTCCGCAAGGGATGGGAGTGGGGCGGAGAGAGGTGACGGAAAAAAGGATGGGACCACGATGAAATTACTGTATGTTCATATATTAAAGTTCTCAATAAAAATAATCATGTAACAAAAAAAAATAAGAGAAGGGGCTACAGAAATGGCTCGACGGTTAAAAGCACTTGCTTGTAAAGCCTGAAATCCCGGCGACCCTAGTTCGATTTTCCATCCCAAACGTAAAGCCAGATGCCCTTAGCGGTGCTTGCGTTTGGAGTTCTGTTTGCTGTGGCCGAGGCCCTGACGAGCCCATTCTGTCTTTTGTTCTTTAGAGGTAGGGTTTCGCTCTAGCCCAGGCTGATCTGGAATTTACTATGTAGTCTCAGGCTGGCCTCATGGCAATCCTACCTCTGCCTCCCCAGTGCTGGGATTAAAGGCGTGAAACACCACCTCTATTTCTGAATGCCTCTTTCTGTCTCTCAAATAAATAAATAAAAACCTGCTTGGGCCTTGAGCAAGACCCTTCCTCGAAAAAAAAATCTTTTTTTTTTAAACCGGGTTTGGTGATGCAAGCCTTGAATCCCAGCACTTGGATGGCAGAGGTAGGAAGATCGCTGTGAGTTCAAGGCTACCCTGAGACTACACAGTAAGTTCCAGGTCAGCTTGGGCTACAGTGAGACCCTGCCCCGGAAGAAAAAAAAAGAAGAGGAGGAGGGAGGAGGACGGAAAAAAAGTATCCAATGCATGGTGGTGCATGCCTTTAATCCCAGCAGTGCGGGAGGCAGAAGCAGGGGGATCACCCTGAGTTCGAGGCCAACCTGGGCAGAGTGAATTCCAGGACAGCCTGAGCTGGAGCGAGACCCTATCTCAAACAAACAAAAATCTTTACATATAAATACACTTAGTGCAAGTGTTATGACACTCACCCCTCACGCCTGCTGTGTGTGTGTGTGTGTGTGTGTGTGTGTGTGTGTGCTGTGAATCCTCACACCTAGAGCAGCTTCATCCCCCAGCCCACCTGATCTTTCACCAATTGTGCTTCAGCCCTGCCAACATAGTACACGGAGGTCTTTATAGGTGCATCTACTAAGAAATGATAATATAGGATGACGCCTCTAAAAATTAGTGGGGTACATGACTCTTGACTGTATTTGAGTGGTCTAAACAGCTTTCAGTGGAGCTGTTCTGCAAAAGAAGGATCCTAAAGAGGCCACTGTTTACTACCTAACCCTAGGCACCCCAAAGTACCTCCAGATGCCCTGCACCAGCTCTGAGGCTGACAGGAAATGAAACTCAATTGTCGTCTTAGTACATCAGCCTAAGTAAGACCCAACCTTGGAGCCCGGATACATACCCCCACCCAGAGGAGGAAGAGAAGAAAGAAGAGGCCAAGGAAAACAAGCTGTTGTTTTTTCCTTCCCTTTGTTCATTGCGGTTTTTTTCTTTCTGACTTTTATGATGTGGTTGATTAAAGAGACAAGCACCTGGCACCATAGGCATTAGACGCCTCCTTCTTAAATGTTTCTCAGCCTTGATCCCCACCCCCCCCACCCTCAGCAGCAACTGACTTGGGGTGTGATGGCACACAGATCCTAAAGAGACACAAAGAAAACTAGAGTAAGACCTATTCCATCTTATTCATTTTTTTTTTTTTCTTTCTCAAGGTAGGGTCTCACTGTAGCCCAGGCTGACCTGCAATTCACCTTGTAGTCCAGGCTGGCCTCAAATTTATAGCTATCCTCCTACCTCTGCCTCCTGAGTGCTGGGATTAAAGGTATGTGCCACCATGCCTGGTTCCAGCTTATTCTTTTTGTTTTGTTTATTTTTATTTATTTATTTGAGAGCGACAGACAGAGAAGGAGGCAGACAGAGAGAGAGTGAATGGGCACGCCAAGGCTTCCAGCCACTGCAAACGAATGCCAGATGCGTGTGCCCTCTTGTGCATCTGGCTAACGTGGGTCCTGGGGAATCGAGCCTTAAACCAGGGTCCTTAGGCTACACAGGCAAGTGCTTAACCGCTAAGCCATCTCTCCAGCCCCAGCTTATTCTTTTATTAAAATATTTTACTTGAACCAGGCATGGTGGTGCACACCTTTCATCCCAACACTCAGGAGGCAAAGGTAGGAGGATCCTGGTGAGTTCGAGGCCACTCTGAGACTACAGAGTGAATTCCAGGTCAGTCTGGGCTAGAATGAGACCCTACTTCAAAAAACCAAATATATATATATATATATATATATATATATATATATATATATATATAATTTATGAATGAGAGAGAGAGACAGAAGAAACAGAAAGAAAGACAGCATGGGTATGCCAGGGCCTCTAGCCACTGCAAACGAATTCCAGACACATGCACCACCTTGTGCATCTGGCTTCATTTGGGTTGTGGGGGATTGAATCCTGGTCCTTAGGCTTTATAAGAAAGCACCTTAACTGTTGATACATCTCTCCAGCCCTCCATATTATTTTTTTTTTGGTCTAATTTCTTTTTTTTTTCTTCTTCATTTTTTTATTGACAACTTCCATAATTGTAAACAATATTCCATCCTCCATATTGTTCTTATTTTAAAAAATAGGGCTGGAGAAATGGCTTAGTGGTTAAGGTGCTTGCCTGCAAAGCCAAAGGATTCCTGTTTGACTCTGCAGGATCCATGTAAGCCAGGTGCACAAAGGGGCACATGCATCTGGAGTTCATTTGCAATAGCTGGAGGCCCTGGTGCACCCCTTCGCTCTCTTTCTCTCTCTCTCCTTCTTTCTCTCTCTTAAATAAATAAATAAAATGTATTAAAAAAATAGAAAAGCCGGGTGTGGTGGCTCATGCCTTTAATCCCAGCACTTGAGAGGCAGAGGTAGAAGGATTGCTGTCAGTTTGAGGCCATCCTGAGACTACTGAGTGAGTTCCATGTCAGCCTGGGCTAGTATGAAACCCTACCTTGAAAGAAAAGAAGAAAAGAAAAAAAGTAAAATAGGGCTGGAGAGATGGCTTAGTGGTTAAGGCACTTGCCAGCAAAGACAAAGGTCTCAGGCTGGATTCCCAAGTACTCACATAAGCCAGAAGCACAAGGTAGCACCTGCATCTGGAGTTTGTTTGCAGTGGCTGGAGCCCTGGCATATCCTCTCCTCTCTCTCTCTCTCTCTCTCTCTCTCTCTCTCTCTCTCTCTCTCATTTTTTAAATATTTTATTTTTCTAGCTGGGCGTGGTGGTGCACACCTTTAGTCCTAGCACTTGGGAGGCCAGAGGTAGGAGGAGCACCATGAGTTCAAGGCCACCCTGAGACTACATAGTGAATTCCGGGTCAGCCTAAACTAAAGTGAAACCCTATCTTGAAAAACCAAAAAGAAAAAGAAGAGGAAGAAGGAGGAGGAGGAGGAAAGAAAGAAAGAAAGAAAGAAAGAAAGAAAGAAATTATTTTTCTTTATTTGAAAGAGAGAGAGAGACAATGGGCAGGCCAGGGCCTTCTACTGCTAACGAACTCCAGAAGAGTGCACCACCTTGTGCATCTAGCTTACCTGGGTACTGGGAGTTGAGGTGGGGCTTGGTGGCACACGCCTTTAATCCCAGCACTTGAGAGGCAGAGGTAGGAGGATAACCATGAGTTTGAGGCCACTTTGAGACTACATAGTGAATTCCAGGTCAGCTTGGGCTTGAGTGAGACCCTACCTTGAAGAACAAAACAACAACAAAATTTTAAGTATCTAGGGCTAGAGAGATGGTTTAGTGGTTACGGCACTTGTCTGCATAGCCAAAGGACCCAGGTTCACTTCTCCAGTACCCACTTAAGCCAAATGCACAAGGTTGCACACGCGTCTGGAGTTCATCTGCAGTGGCTGAAGGCCCTGGCACGCCCATTCTCTCTCTATCTGCCTCTCTCTCTCTCTCTTTCTCAAATAAATGAAGTAAATAAAACATTTTAAATATCTATTTATTTACAAGACAGACAGAACGAGGTAGTTAGAGAAAGAATGGCCAAGTCAGACCAGCCTGTAACCATGGAGTTAGTTCCAGGTCAGTCTAGGCTAGAGTGAGACCCTATCTCAAAAAAGAAAAAAAAAAATGGGGGAGAGGAGGGAAATACCATCGTTTGTTGTCTATAAGTATAGAAGTTGTCAATAAATATATATATATAAAACCCCTGAGCATAGTATGCACACACCTTTAATCCTAGCACTCTTTTGGGGGGCAAGGGTAGGAGGCTTGCCATGCTCCTGAGACTACACAATGAATTCCAGGTCAGCCTGGACTACAGCAAGACCCTATTTAAAAAGGGGGGGGCTGGAGAGATGATTTAATAGTTAAGGCACTTGCCTGCAAAGCTTAAGGACTCATGTTTGATTCTCCAGGTCCCATGTAAGCAAGATGCAGTGACACAAGCATGCAAAGTCGCACATGCACACAAGGGGGCATATGCGTCTGGAGTTCAATTGCAGTGGCTGGATGCCCCCGTAGCGTGCCAATTCTCTCTCTCTCTCTCTCTCTCTCTCTCTCTCTCGCATTAAGAAAAAAAAAAAAAAAAAAAAAAAAAAAAAAAAAAAAAAAGAGCTGGGCATGCCTTTAATCCCAGCACTCGGGAGGCAGAGGTAGGAGGAGCGCTGTGAGTTCGAGGCCACCCTGAAACTACATAGTGAATTCCAGGTCAGCCTGAGCCAGAGTGAGACCCTACCTCGAAAAACAAAGCAGCAACAAAAAAAAACCTAAAACTAAAAAGAAAAAGAATGGAACGCTTCACGAATTTGCTGTCATTCTTGCTCAGGGGCCATGCTGCTCTTTTCTGTATGATTCCAATTTAGTATATGTGCTGCTGAAGCGAGCACTACCTTGGAACATTTAAGAACCCAGCGTGGTGGCGCACGCCTTTAATCCCCAGCACTAGGGAGGCAGATGTAGGAGGATTGCCTTGAGTTCGAGGCCACCCTGAGACTACATAGTGAATTCCAGGTCAGCCTGGGCTAGAGCAAGACCCTACCTTGAAACCTCCCCCCCCCCCCCGCCCAAACAAAAACAAAACCCTACTAAGTGATTTTTTTTTTCCACTAGAGGGCCTATGTATTCATTCTTTCTCTGACCCCCACTCAAAATAAATAAATACACTCACTTCCAGTCAACGGTATCTCCTCCCCTTCCTTTCTACTCCCAGGTGTGAGGGCAATTCCAGGAACCCATGGCTTTGTTACTCTGCCCTACTTCAATGAAGAGTAGGAGGGCGTTAGTCAGGGGTTGGGGCGGGGCCAGGCAGGATGCCTGGGTCCCCAGTTGCTACTCAGTCAGTCCCTGAGCCTCTGTCTCTAACACCCCCACCTTCCCTCCCCTCCCCCGGCTCAACCAGCCTCACCACCATCATGCCGCCCCAAGAGCCCTGACACATCCCAAACAGTTTTCAGGCAAGAGAAGCTGGAAGGCTCTTCTTTCAGCTGCTACTTTCGCCCGGGGCGCCTGTGTCACCTGCTCAAGGTCAGAGGGCAAAGTGGGAGGGCTGGGACCCGGAGAAAGCTTGCACCCAGGCCAGAGTGGTCTTTGCATGCAAACCTCCACCCTAGACCTAAGGAGACGAAACATGAGTTAAAAGATGTGCTGGGGGGGGGGGGAGTAGGTCTTCGTGGGGGTGAGAAAGCTGGAAAGAAGCAGGTCGTTTGGACAGTGAGGTGTCTAGAGCTGGGGATGTGGAGTGTGGAACTCTGGCCTGGCCCCTGCGGGTTCAGAGCGTGGAGTCACGGTGATGTAAAGGAGCTGGGCAGGGAAGTCCAGGCTGGCAATTTTGGAGGCAGTGGGTGTGGGTGGGTGTGGGTGGGTGTGTGTGTGGGGGGGGACAACTGGTGGTTGGGTGGGCAACTGGCCAGGTTATTCTTATCAGCAGCCTGCCCTCTCTATCTTGGCCTCTCAGGTTGGGGATGAGGGGAGAGGCTGTAATTAGGAAAAATAGGGGGGGGAAACAGAGCTGCCCCAGACGCGGGAAGAAGACACGAAGCCCAGGAAGTGGAGAAAGTGGCCCGCAGCAGAGTCGTTCAGGAGAACCGGGGAGGGAGCAGGTGATGTCAGAAACCTGGCGGCTCGGGCCTGTCGGGCCTCGACGTGCGGGTGGTCCGGGGCCCCGGGGCCCGGGAGCGGCGGGCGGCCGGGCTGGGTGGGGGGCGGGCGCCTGTGTCGTCAGGAGCTGGGCGGCCCCGCCGGCCGGCCCGTCCCCTCCAGCCCTGCCCGGGCTCCAGCTCCAGCGCCGGCGCCTCTGCTCGGACCGTGCGCCCTCCTCGGGCAAGGTAGAGACCCCGGGAGCCCCCCGCCACTCACACGCCCCCACCCGGGAGCAGAGGGGGCGGCGGAAGGGGACACCCCCACGGGCTGGGTGAAGGCTGCCGGGTGGGGCAGGAGGAAGCGTGACAGCTGGAGCGGGCGGCCAGAAGGGTTTCATCTGAGACGCTGGGGGCTGCCGGAGGGCTGGGCCAGACATTCCCCTCCATCCCTCGGGCTACTCGGAGGGATGGTGAAGCCCAGCTCCTGGGGACTTGACTAGGAAGAAAGTCCTTTTTGGTACCCTCCCCCCCCCCACAGTGGCACACTCGTGGAGAAGGGTTCTTATTTGGCCTCCTGGTCTCCATCCTTTCCATACCTGTCACTGGGAGGTTTCTGGAAATAACCTGGCCTGAATAGGAAAAAAAAAAAGAATCTTTTTGAGGAAGAAATGCAAATATTACTGGACATCTCTGCAGCCTCAGAACATACAAGTCCACATCCCCCAGCCATGCCAACATTGCAACTTCCTCCTGTACCATGCAATGACACCCTCCATACGGTCATACCACCCCTTTTACCCAGGCAACACCATCGTCTTGTGGTGGCTCACTGAATTTTGATGCTTCAAGCCTATATATATATATATGTATATGTGTATATATATATATATATATATATATATATATATATATATATATATATATATGTAACCACTGACTTCTATCAGGGATGGGCAGGTCCAGGGAGAGCTCTGGGAGGGTACTGTACTGTCCCTGGTACGGTTAGTTAAGGGGCGCAGATGTCATGGTGATCAGGCCTAGCTCTCAAACTCTGAATGCCTGTCCCTTTCAGCTTGTCGCTGGGACATCCTGTCTTGGGGATGGAGCTAATCTTGAGTAATGGTCAACTTGAGAGTGTGCAATGAAGTGAAAAGGAAACTTAAACATCAGTGCCAGCTTTGGAAGCAATGTTTGTCTTTGTTAACAGCAATTTTATTATTTGATGTTTAAAGTTAGAACTAGAGAATGTGAGGCACTTACACTTAGTGGAAGAGGTAGGCTGTCTAGAGACTGGCTGTGACCCTGAGGGGGAGATCTCTATCTAGGTCTCCGTTTCCTCCTTTGTAAAACATGATCTCTGAGGATGTTCTAGGATTCTTTCCCTTCAAATCCATTTCTTTTTTTTTCTCAACCCATGTTGGTAGAGGTGAATAGGGAAACCAGAGGAGGGAAGAGTGAGTCACAAATAGCTGGCGGTCTGGCAGCAGACCCCACCCTTGCAGCCCTGTGTTCGCCTGGACTAGCCCAGGTTATAGCCTCAGGGTTGGGATGGAACTGAAGGACCAACATTGGACTTGTTCCAAGTCTTTCACTAAGTCCCCAGGATTCTACAGTTTTCTGCCCCTCAGCTCCAGGGGCAGCCAAATTCCCAGTGAGAGGCCAGGACAACTGACCAGATCCCAGAAGCCCTTATATCCATGGTCCCTGTCCAGGGTTGTCCTTGGACCCTGACAGCATAGTTTCAAGCCACTTCATCATCCTCCCAGAGGCAAAGTTCAGGATTCTGATGCTACTACATGACTACTCCTGACGTGTAAACAGGGCAGAAGGTGGACAGCCAGGCTCCACTACTGCTAGAAGCCCCTGAAATTTGAGTTTCTCGCTGAAAGGTATCTTGTGCTTCTCTAGGTTCTACCTTGCATAATAGTAATAGCTAACGTTTGCTGAATCCTTATTCTGTGCCATGCAGTTTACTTGGTGCGTTGCTTATATAACCTTATTTAAACCTTGTGACTGATTAGGTGGCCCTGTTGTTGGTCAAGGCTGGGCTGAGTGGGAGTAGTAGGGGCTCAAGAGTGGAGGGCTTACCTGGTACGTTTTAGGCCCTGGGTTTGATGCCCATCATTAAAAAAAATTGAGCCTGGCATGGTGGTATACACCTTTAATCCCAACACTCGGGAGGCAGAGGTAGGAGGATTGCTGTGAATTTGAGGCCACTCTAAGACTACATAGTGAATTCCAGGTTAGCCTGGGCTAGAGTGACACCCTATCTTGAAAAAAAAAAAAAATGAAGTTCAGGGACTTGAAGTGACTCATCTAAGAGCTACATTCTGACCTGTGCCTAATTCAAAAGTCCATTCTCCCATTCTTGAGCAGGGTGTGATAGCCTATGCCCATAAACCCAGTATTTGAGAGCCTGGACTACATAGTGAAACCCTGTTTAAAGGAAAAAAAAAAAAAAAAGCTGGGTGTGGAGGCATACGCCTTTAATCCCAGCACGGGGGGGAGGGGGGGGGGACGACACAGAGGTAGGTGAGACTCTACCTAGGGGAAAAAAAAAAAACAAAACACTCGCCTGATGAGGTAGCACACACCTTTAGTCCCAGCATGCCACTTGGGAGGCAGAGGTAGGAGGATCACTGTGAGTTTGAGGCCACCCTGAGACTACATAGTGAATTCCAGATCAGTCTGGGCTACAGTGAGACCCTACCTTGAAAAACCAAAAAAAAAAAAAAAAAAAAAAAAAAAAAAAAACCAAAAAAACTTCTTGGCTGGAGAGAGAGCTCAACCATTAAGATGCTTGTCTACAAAGCCAACAACCTGTGTTGTTCAATTCCCTAGTACCCACATTAGCCAGATGCACAAGGTGGTGCATGCATCTGAGTCTGGTTGTAGTGGCTAGAGGACTTGGTATACCCATACATTCTCTCTCTCTGCCTCTGCTTGCAAATAAATAAGCTTTTTTTTTTTTTTTTTCGAGGTAGGGTCTCACTCTAGCCCAGGCTGACCTGGAATTCGCTATGTAGTCTCAGGTGGCCTTGAACTCACTGCTATCCTCCTACCTCTGCCTCCTGAGTGCTGGGATTAAAGGCATGCACCACCACGCCTGGCATAAATAAAATATATATTTTTTAATTTTTAAAATATTTTTTGTTCATTTTTATTTATTTATTTGAAAGTGTCAGAGAGAGAGAGAAAGAGGCAGATAGAGAGAGAGAGAATGGGCATGCCAGGGCCTCCAGCCATGCAAACGAACTCCAGACACGTGCGCCCCCTTGTGCATATGGCTAATGTGGTTCCTGGGGAATCGAGCCTCGAACCGGGGCCCTTAGGCTTCACAGGCAAGCGCTTAACCGCTAAGCCATCTCTCCAGCACCCTTTTTTAATTTTTTAACTTTATTTTTATTTATTTATTTGAGAGAGAGAGAGGCAGAGAGAGGGAGAGAGAGAATGGGCATGCCAGGACCTCCAGCCACTGCAAACGAATTCCAGACACATGCACCCCCTTATGTATCTGGCTTAGGTGGGTCCTCGGGAATCAAACTGAGGTCCTTTGGCTTTGCAGGCAAATGCCATCTCCAGCCCCAATAAAATATCTTTAAATAAAAAATTCTCTTGCTGGGCATGGTAGTGCATGCCTTTAATCCCAGCACTCAGGGGCGGGAGTGGGGGCAGAGGTAGGAGAATCACCGTGAGTTCAAGGCCACTCTGAGACTACATAGTTAATTCTAGGAGAGTCTGAACTAGAGTGAAACCCTACCTCGAAAAACAAAACAAACAACAAAAAAAAAAGGTTCTCTTAACATCAGTTATATATATTACTTCTCCAGGTTTAAGAGTCGGAGCCAGCAGGGGGCAGGGAAGAGTTGGGTTATTGAGAAAAGAAAGACAAGAGAGAAGTGTCTTGCCCACTCTTCATCTTCCCTGGTTTGCTCTCCCTGTCACTTTCTCCCTCAGATTCCATTTCCCATATCTTTGGAATCATCTAAGAATTCCCAGTAATCAGAGACTACTTAAGCCATGCCAGCTCTACTGGCCACAAGACAATTATATATTCATTATATCTGTTCATTACAGCCATTGAGAAGAGCCAGAAGGTCAAAGTCCTTTAGTCAAGGAGTCAGTGTCTCAAAAGACTGTGCCAAGTGTTCCCAGAGACTCCTTGGACAAGGATGTTGTGCCAGGTAGAAGTGGTCGGCGGAGATGTTCCAAGGGCAGATGTTGAAAAGATCTTGCACTGTCAGGAAGGAAAAGGGCTGAGATATTCTTGCAGGCCCTAACTGCTTTCCTACAACAGCCAACAAACCCTAGAGTCAAAGTGGGACTTTAGCCGGGGTGTGGCGCATGCCTTTAATCCCAGCACTTGGGAGAAAGTGAGACCCTACCTCGAAAAAAAAAAAAGGTAGGGTCTCATTCTAGCCCAGGCTGACCTGGAATTCACTTCACTATGTAGTCTCAGGGTGGCCTCGAACTCACGGCGATCCTCCTACCTCTGCCTCCCTAGTGCTGGGATTAAAGGCGTGCACCACCACTCCCGGCGACCCTACCTTGAAAAACAAAACAAAACAACAAAAAAAAGTAGGGTCTTGTTTACTTGTTTGTTTTGAGGCCACATCCCACTGTCCCAGGGTCTCCTGGAACTCACTCTGCGGCCCAGGTTGGCTTCTGACTTAATGCTGTCCTTCTGATTTAGCCTCCTGAGTGCTGGGATTAAAGGCATGTCACCATGCCCCTCTTCAAAATGTGTTGTTTGGCCATGCATGGAAGGCAAAGGTAAGAGGATGACTGTGAGTTTGAGGCCACCCTGAGACTACATAGTGAATTCCAGGTCAGCCTGGACCAGAGTGAGACCCTACCTCGAGAAAAAAAAAAAAAAGTGTTGTTTGTTTGTTTTTGAGAATCTCCTGGAGTAGCCCAGCTGGCCTTGAATTCTCTATGTAGCTGAGGCCGACCTTAAACTTCTATTCCTTCTGGCTCCACCTCTGGAGTGCTGGGACCACAGATGTATACCACCATGAGAGGGTTATTCAGTGTTAGAGATCAAACTCAGGCCCTCATGTATGCTAGGCAAGCACTCTACTGACTGAGCTATACCCCCAGTGAGGCCAAAGTGTTCATGAAATACCTCAGCAGTGCCTTTTAGCATCATTCACTCATTTAACAGCTAGTTACTTAGCACCTACTAGATGCATTCCAAATTATCTTATACTTCCCTGACAAGTAGATACTTTGTGGCATCCCACTTAACCATATTCAAATGAATAGTCCCAAAATAAACTACCCAATTTTACACAGTCTTTTTAAGAATATTTTATTTATTTATTTATTTATTTGAGAGAGAGAGGCAGATAGAGAGAAAGAAAGAATGGGGCTGGAGAGATGGCTTAGCAGTTAGGGCACATGCCTGTGAAGCCTAAGGACCCAGGTTCGATTCTTCAGGTCCCACATAAGCCCCATTCTCTCTCTCTCTGTCTCAAATAAATAAATAAAATCTTTAAAAAAAGAAAAAAGAAAGGAAAAGAAAAGAAAGAATGGGTATGCCCGGGCCTTTAGCCACTGCAAACGAACTCCAGATGCATGTGCCCCCTTGTGCATCTGGCTTACGTGGGTCCTGGGTTATTGAACCTGGGTCCTTAGGCTTCAAAGGCAAAATCCTTAACTGCTTAACCATTTCACCAGCCTACAATCATTTTTTCACAGCCAATATTAAGTACTCAGTACCTACTGAGCCCTTTTTTACATACTGGGGATACAGTGATAAAGAAGACTGGCAGGTTTCTGCCCTTAGGGAACTCAGCATTTGATAGATGAGCAGTTAATAGAGAAGCAAATAATTTAGGAAGATAATGTTTATTTGTGATAAGATGGGGATCTACTTTAAAAAGGAACAAAGACATGTGGGGGCTCACATCTGTAATATGAGACAGAGGGATTGTCATGAGTTCCAGGCCAGCTGGGTTAGTTATCTTTCTTTCTTTCTTTCTTTCTTTTTTTTTTTTTTTTTTTTTTTTTTTTGGTTTTTCAAAGCAGGGTCTCCCTCTAGCTCAGGCTGACCTGGAATTCACTATGTAGTCTCCGGCTGGCCTCCTCCTACCTCAGCGTTCCAAGTGCTGGGGTAAACCACCATGCCCAGTTTGAGACCCTATCTTTAAACGATATAAAGGGCTGGAGAGATGGCTTAGCAGTTAAGATACTTGCCTGAGAAGTCTAAGGACCCAGGTTCAGTCCCCCAGGACCCACATAAACCAGATGCACAAGGTGGTGCATGTGTCTGGAATTCTTTTGCATTGGCTGGAGGCCCTGGCACACCCATTCCCTCTCTGCCTCTTCCTCTCTCTCAAAAAAAAATAAATAAAATGTGAAAAAAAAAAAAAAAAAGGACTGGAGCTAGATGTGGAGGTGCACACCTTTAATCCTAGCACTTGGGAGGCAGAAGTAGGATTATGGTGAGTTTGAGCCAACCTGGGATACAGAGTGAATTCTAGGTCAGCCTGGGCTAGAGCAAGACTCTACCTCAAAAAAAAAAAAAAAAAAAAAAAAAAAAAAAAAACCAGGGGCTGGAGAGATGGCTTAGCAATCTTAAGGCATTTGCCTGCAAAGTCAAGGGATCCTGGTTCGATTCTCCAGGACCCATGTAAGCCAGATGCACAAGGGGGGCACATGCATCTGGAGTTCATTTGTAGTGGCTGGAGGCCCTGGCGCACCCATTCTGTCCCTCTCCCTCTCTCTCTCTCTCTCTGCCTCTTTCCCTCTCAAATAACTAAATAAATAAAATATTTTTTTTAAAAAAGCAGGGGAAAAAAAAAAAAAGAAAAGATCAAGGAAGTTCTCTTGAAGGAGCTGATATTTAAGTTGAGACAAAAAATTGGCTCTGCCAGGAGTAGGGAAGGGTGCCCCAGGCAGGCAGAACAGTAAATCTGGACAGGTAAGAACTTGGCGTGCCTGTGGAACAGGAAGACAGTGAGACTAGAAAGCAGTATGTGACAGACAGGAAGAAAGGGCAGTGCCAGGCGTGGTGGCGCACACCTTTGATTCCAGCACTCAGGAGGCAGAGGTAGGAGGATGGCCGAGAGTTCAAGGCCACCCTGAGACTATGTAGTAAATTCCAGGTCAGCCTGGCCTAGTGTGAGACCCTGCCTCAAAAAAACAAACAAACAAAAGACAAGAAAGGGACAGAGTGCAGGCTGAGGCCCTACTTTGTGGTCCCAGACTTGGAGCCTAGGACAGCCCACGCCTTAGTCTGTCTGAGCTCCAGTTGTTTCTTCTTCCTTTATCTCTTTTAAAATGTTTATTAGCCGGGTGTGATGGCGCACACCTTTGATCCCAGCCCTCGGGAGGCAGAGGTAGGAGGATTGCTGTGAGTTCGAGGCCACCCTGAGACTCCATAGTGAATTCCAGGCCAGCCTGGACTAGAGTGAGACCCTACCTCGAAAAACAAAAACAAATGTTTATTAGTGTGTGGTGTGTGTGTGTGCACATGCCACACAGTGCATGTGGAGGTCAGAGGACAACTTCCACCTTGCCTTCTGCCTCTTTTTGAAGAAGGGTCTCTGGTATTTGCCACTTTGTTCATGTGCTTCTTGTTAATTCTCCTGTCTCCTCCTCCTATATCACCATAGACACACTGAGAATCCAAATTCGAGTACTCAAAGTTGTGGTGCAAGCACTTTTATCCACTACACCTCTTTTTGTTGTTGTTTTGAGGCAGGGTCTCGCTCTAGCTCAGACTGATCTGGAATTCACTATGTAGTCTCAGGGTGGACTCAAACTCATGGGGATCCTCCCACCTCTGTCTCCCGAGTGCCACCACACCCGGCCCATTTTGTCTTTTGAGATAGGGTCAGGCCTCAAATTCACTGTCCTACTGCTTAAGACTCTTCAACGCTCCTGGGATTATAGTATGTGCTACCACACCAGGATGACAGTGGCTTTTACACCACCATCCCCATCCCACTTTTTAAAAATATATTTATTTTTTTAAATTTATTTGAGAGAGAGAGAGAGAAAGAATGGGTGCACCAGGGCCTCCAGCCACTGCAAATGAACTCCAGATGTGTGTGCCCCTTGTGCATCTGGCTTACGTGGGTCCTGGGGAATTGAACCTGGGTCCGCTGGTTTTGCAGGCAAGCACCTTAACCACTAAGTCATTTCTCCAGCCCCTAATTTTTTTTAGCAGATTTATTTATTTATTTTTATTTGAGCGAGCGAGAGAGAGAATGGGTGCACCAAGGCTTCCAGCCACTGCAAACAAACTCCAGATAGACACACACACTTGTGCATCTGGTTTATGAGGGTACTGGGGAATCAAACTAGGTCCTAAGCCATTCTCCAGCCCCTGCCCCCCCCCCCCACTTTTAAATGTTTTGTTTTGGCCAGGTGTGGTGGTGCATGCCTTTAATCCCAGCACTGGGTGTGGGGGTGCTGAGGTAAGAGGATCACCTCCAAGCCTGGGACCACAAAGTGGGGTCTCAGCCTTCACTCTGTCCCTTTCTTATTCTGCTCTTCCTGTCTGTCACATACTGCTTTCTAGTCTCGCTGCCTTTCCTTTCCCCCAGCACGCCAAGTTCTTACCTGTCCAGATTTACTGTTCTGCCTGCCTGGGGCACCCTTCCCCATGAGTTCAAGGCCATTCTGGAGCTAGAATGAGTTCCAGGCCAGCCTGGGCTGGAGTGAGGTCCTGCCTGAAAAAAAAAAAAGTTTTGTTTTATTTGGTTTCGAGAAAGGGTCTCATGTATCCTAAGTTGATCTCAAACTTGCTGTGTAGCCAAGGATGGCCTTGAACTCTTTTTTTTTTTTTTTTTTTTTCTTTGAGGCAGGGTCTCACTCTAGCTCAGGCTGACCTGGAATTCACTATGTAGTCTCAGGGTGCCCTCAAACTCACTGCAATACTCCTACCTCTGCCTCCCAAGTGCTGCCAAGTGCTGGGATTAAAGGCTTGGGAAACCACGCCCGGCCTGGTCTTTAACTTTTTTTTTTTTTTTTAATTTTTATTTCTTTGTTTGAGAGAGATTGAAAGAGGCAGATAGAGAGAAAGGGAATGGGCATGCCAGGTCCTTCAGCTATTGCAAATGAACTCCAGAAGCATGCACCACCTTGTGCATCTGGCTTACATGGGTCCTGGGGAATTGAACCTGGGTCCTTAGGCTTTGCAGGCAAGTGCCTTAACCGCTAAACCATCTCTCCAGCCCTGGCATTGAACTCTTAATCCTCCTGCCTACCCCTTTCAAATGCTGGAAGTACAGACCTGTGCCACCACACCTGATCATTGTTTTTGTTCGTGTGTGTGTTTATGCTTATGTGTGTGTGCATACATATTGGTTATGTGTGTGGGTGCCCATGCATGTGTAGGTGTTGAGGCCAGAGGTCAACTTTGGCTGTCTTCTTCAGTTGCTCTCCACCTTATTCTTTCAGACAGGATCTCTTTCAGAACCTAGAGATCACCTATGCCGCTAGCTAGCCACTGAGCCCATAGGGAGTCTCTGTCTCCCCAGTGCTGGGATTCCAGACACAAACCACCATACCTGGCAGTTTACCTGGGTGCTGCAGATCCAAACTCAGGTCCACACATTACCCACTGAACCATTTCCCCTGTTTCCCCCTTTTGTTGAGTCAGGTTCTCATTATGTAATCCATCTCAATCCTCCTGCCTCAGCTTCTTGAGTGCTTGGATAATAGGGGTGTCACCATGCCTAGTTTAAAAAACACACACACCGCCAGGTGCGGTGACGCATGCCTTTAATCCCAGCATTTGAGAGGCAGAGGTAGGAGGATCGCAGTGAGTTCAAGGCCACCCTGAGACTACATAGTTAATTCCAGGTCAGCCTGAGCCAGAGTGAGACCCTACCTCAAAAAAACAAAATAAATAAATAAATAAAACACACACACACAATATATTCCATTACTGTTAGTAACAATAAGTACCAATATTTTATTTTATTTATTTATTTACTGAGAGAAAGAAAGAGGCAGAGAATGGGCATGCCAGGGCCTCTAACCACTGCAAACAAGCACCAGACACATGTACCACATTGTGCATCTGGCTTATGTGAGTCCTGGGGAATCAAACCTGGGTCCTTTGGCTTTGCAGGCAAGCACCTTAACCACTAAGCCACCTCTCCAGCCCCCAGCCCTATTTTTTAATATACTATTTTCCTTACCCTCCTAACTGAACTGTAGGTACCATTCTTATTTTACTGATGTAATTTTCCTAAGCCACACAGTGCTACCACAGCTAAAAATTGAACCCAGTAGGCCGGACATGGTGGCATATGCCTATAACCCCAGCACTCAAGAGGCAGAGGTAGGAGGATCACTGTGAGTTTGAGGCCACCCTGAGACTACAGAGTGAATTCCAGGTCAGCCTGAGCTACAGTGAGACCCTAGCTCGATAAACAAAAACAAAACAAAACAAAAGGAACCCAGTTAGGACTGACTAGTTTGACTCCCAAACTGTCCTACACCATTACTGTAAAATATGAAACTAGCCAGGCATGGTTGCGCACACCTTTAATCCCAGCACTCGGGAGGCAGAGGTAGTTGGACTGCCATGAGTTTGAGGCCACCCTGAGTCTACATAGTGAATTTCAGGTCAGCCTGGACTAGAGAGAGATCCTACCTCGAAAAAGAAAAAAAAATTGTTATTGCTGTTATTAAATCACCAAGGAAGGCTAGGGTGTAGCTCAAAGGTAGACAATTTGCCTAATATGCCCAAGGCTCTGAGTTTTATCCCTAGCACTGTAAAGAAAATAGAAGTTTTGGCTGGGCGTGGTGGTGCACGCCTTTAATCACAGCACTCGGGAGGAAGGCAGAGGTAGGATTGCCATGAGTTCAAAGTCACCCTGAGACTACATAGTGAATTCCAGGTCAGCCTGGGATAGAGTGAGACCCTACCTCAAAAAAAAAAGAAAAAAAACAGAAGAAATTAAAAATAAAGTGCTGGGTTGGAAAGATGGCTCAGTGGGTAAAATGCACTTGCTTGATTTCCCAGTACCCACATAAAGCCAGATACACAAAGTGGTGCATGAGTCTGGAGTTTGTTTGCAACGGCAAGCGGCCCTGGTACACCCATACAACCAGGATTCAATTCTACAGTATCCACATAAAGCCAAATGCACAAAGTGGCACATTTGTTTGGAGTTCACCTGCAGAGGCAAAGGCCTCAGCAAGCCCAACTTCTCTCTCTTTGCTCACAAATAAATAAAAATATTTTAAAAATATTTTTATTTCATTTGCAAGCAGAAAGAGAAGAGACACAGACAGAATGGGTGCACAGGGGCTCCCGCCACTGCAAATGAACTCCAGATGCGTGCTCCACCTTTGTGCATCTGGCTTTTACATGGATACTGGGTATGGTGGTGCACTCTTTTAATCTCAGCCACTTGGGAGACAGAGGTAGTGAATTCCAAGCCAGTCTGAGCTAGAGGGAGACCCTACTTCAAAAAAACTAAAAAATAAATAAAAATAAAGCAGCTGGCTTTCAAAGCTTGACAGCCTGGGCTCAGTTCCCCAGTACTCAAATAAAGCCAGATATACAAAGTAGTGCAAGCGTCTGCAGTTTGTAATAATGCCCTGGTCTGACCATTCTGTCTCTTTGCTGGAAGTGGTGGCCCACGCCTTTAATCTCAGCATTCTGGAGGCAGAGGTAAGCATGAGTTCAAGGCCAGCCTGGAATTACCAAGTGAGTTCCAGGTCCAGGCTGGGTTAAAGTGAGGCCATGATACTCATCAGGACACAAGTGACTCTGCTCCATTACTTGGTCCTTGGGCAGGTAGCGGCCCACGTTACCGTTTCTGCTTGGCTCCCGGGTCCTGAACCAAACGTTGAGGCTCCTTCATCTCTGGTAATGCAAGCACAGTGGCGGGAAGCCCCCGAGGGGCGTTTGAGATTGCAGCGCCCAGCTGCCGAGCCCCCGCACCCGGGGAGCCGGGGCCCTCTTCCTGCAGCCCCGCCCTCCTCGCCGTGGAGCTCGGTGGGTTGTGGGACGTGAGGCCGAGACTCGGGCGGGTTCCGCGGCTCCGCGTCACGCGTCGGCGCGGAGGTCGTTGAGGGGCGTGGCGGCGCGGCAGCCCGAGGCTGAGTGGAGCTGGGAGCAAGATGGGCTTGTGCGCCTGGAGGCGTGCTAGCTCCGTGAGCGCCGGCGGGGCACGGACGGGGCGGGAGAGGGCGCGGCGAGCCTCGGGTGGCCGCCGACCAGACACAGACACACGTGGGCTGCGGAGGGGTGGGGAGATGACCGCGGTCAGGTGGGTCAGTGTAGACGGGCAGGGGCGAGGAAGATCCAGAAACGGAGGCGAGCGCGTCGGAGACATGCAGACAGGCCTCCGCTGGCCTGAGTTAGAAGGCGCGGGAGACAGGAAGAGGCTTCGAGAGCCTCAGAGACGAGGAAAGGACAGTAGACACGGAATGAAGAAAGATGCAGACAGCGGCTCCATGAAAGCTCTTGTCATCTTCCTCCCAGGACTACCCTCTGAGGAGGAGCAAGCACCGCAAGTTCTACTACCAGATTGCCTTTGCCAACATCCTTAAGAAAAACAGAAAGATGGCTAAGGAGAAAGGACTAATAAGCCCTCAGGACTTTGCTCAACTGCAGAAGTACATGGAATGTGAGTCTCCCTCGCGGCCCTTCAACTCTGAAGGCGAGCCAGGAGACTCCCTTGCTTGTCTGAGCTCACTGCACCCTAGACTCCAATCACCCCCCCCAACTGTCCCCCAGGTAGTCTACTCCTCAGATAGGCCCATGATAGGAAGGGAGGAGAGGAGGTGCCTGGGGTTCCAGTTCTCTGTCTACCTTCCCTATACTGGCATTGCTGGCTCCAGGACTCGGAGGAGAAAAGGGTGCAGCCTTTGGAGATGAATTGTTTTTCCTTCTGTGTTTCTTCTTGGGATTTCTCCTTTCATTCAAAGCTTTTTTCTTCCTACTGGAAATGTCCAGGTGGAACTCCAAGGCCAAGAGAGCTGAGCTGGCCTAATGCTCTTGTCTTTCTTCATACCTAGACTCCACCAAAAAGGTCAGTGATGTCCTAAAGCTCTTCGAGAATGGTGAGATGGCCAGATACCTCCAAGGAGATGTGAGTGGCAGCTGTGAACCCTCTCCTTCACCAACCCCTCTCATCTTTGGTTTTACTAGTTACTCCATCAGGATCCTTAACTTCCGGGGATGTTTCTGGGTCCTCTCCCTGCTATCTCCCCTTTAAATATTCCACTGTTTGTTGATACAGCAGCTCTTGCTTTAGGACAAAACAAAAGATCCTATTAAGTCAGGACTTGGCCCAAGAAAGCACACTCCTGCCTGAGATACTTGTCAGCTCGACCTGAATTATATCTATCCCCACTCCTCCCAGTTCCTCAATCCCCAGCTTCCACCCTTCAGCCTCCCCAGGTAATGCTTTTATTATAGGCCATTGGGTACGAAGGATTTGAGCAATTCCTGAAAATCTATCTGGAAGTGGAAAATGTTCCCCAACACCTAAGCCAGGCACTGTTTCAATCCTTCCACACTGGTCACTTCTTAAACAAGACTGAGAAAAAAGGTACATTTAAGCAAGTATGACTGGGCAGAGCCTGTGTAAAAAAAAAGTCAAATTAATGTGGGTTTGAAGATAAGAATTAAAGTGAGTCACATGTGGGCAGGTTAGGAGAGAGGTGGAGGGGAGTCACACTGCACTAGGAGCCAGTGGGAGGAAAGCGAAAGGGGAGAGTTGAAATACGCAAAAGAGAAAAGAAAAGGAGCCAAAGTGGAGAGTCCTCACCTCAGATCTGCTGCATTGATTGATTTATTTATTTTGTAGCCAATGTAGTATGTCTCAGTGATGTCTCCTGTTACTTCTCCCTCCTGGAGGGTGGCCGGCCAGAAGACAAGCTAGAATGTGAGTTTACAGTTCTGGACAGGAAAAGGATGGAAAGGAGAAGGGGAAAGAGAACTGTTCTCCAGTCCCCCTTTCTCATTCCTTTGGGATGCCTTTTGTTTGTTTTGTTTTGTTTTGTTTTTTCACGGTGGGGTCTCCTTCTAGCCCAGGCTGACCTGGAATTCACTGTGGAGTCTCAGGGTGTCCTTGAATTTACAGATCGTCCTACCTCTGCCTCCCGAGTGCTGGGATTAAAGGCATAAACCACCATGCCCTGCTATGGTCTCAAACTCTTTTGTGTGTGTGTGTGTGTGTGTGTGTGTGTGTGTGTGTCTTTTCGTTCCTTTTTTCTTTCTTTCAAACTCTTGATCCTCCTAGCCTTAGCCTCCTCAGTGCTAGGATTATAGGCATGTTCCCAGCTCTCCCATTTGGTCCGTCTCTCTGAGTCTCATCCCAAACTCTAGGCCTTTCATCTAAAGACTCCCTTTTAGCACTTTATTTGCTCTGTATCCTGGAATGAATTATGACTCACATATTGACCGTGGCTTCTCTGAAACCCCCCACAGTCACCTTCAAGCTGTATGACACGGACAGAAATGGGATCTTGGACAGCTCGGTGAGTTGAGGGTCCTGTATGCTGGTCCAGGGAGTACACATCGGTGTTCTCCCGCTCAACACTTCCAGGATCTTAAGAAGCAGAGAAAAGGGTTGGGAGTATACCTCATGTGATAGAGCAATGCCTAGAACACACAAGACCTGGGTTTAAAGACAGAGAAGCCAGGCGTGGTGGTGCACGCCTTTAATCCCAGCACTTGGGGGGCAGAGGTAGGAGGATCGCCATGAGTTCGAGGTCACCCTGAGAGTACAGAATTAATTATAGGTCAGCCTGGGCTAGAGTGAGACCCTACCGTGAAAAATCAAAAAATAAAAATAAAAAATAAAAAAAGAGAGAAGCTGCTAGGCATGGTGGCTGATGCCTTTAATCCCAAGACTCAGGAGACAGAGGTAGGAGGATTGCTGAGAGTTGGAAGCCACTCTGAGACTACATAATAAATCTCAGGTCAGCCTGGGACAGAGAGAGCCCCTACCTCAAAATAAATAAAGAAAGAAAGAAAAGAGAGAGAGAGAGAAGCCAGGCATGGTGGCGCATACCTTAAACCCCAACACTTGGGAGGCAGAAATAGGAGGATCGCCATGAGTTTGAGGTCACCCTGAGACTACATAGTGAATTCCAGGTCAGCCTGGGCTATAGCAAGACCATACCTCAAAAAATAAAAACAGAAAAAAAGAACCTGAGTCTGATCCCCAACATTGCTTCCCCACCCAAATAAATAGGAAGAGAAGGAGGCACTGACATATAGGGTAAGACACTGGGTCCTCTAGAGCTAAATTTGTTTTTGCTTTTTGGTTTTGTGAGGTAGGGTCTCACTCTAGCCCAGGCTGACCTGGAATTCACTATGGTGTCTCAGGGTGGCCTTGAACTCACAGCAATTCTCCTACCTCTACCTCCCGAGTGCTGGGATTAAAGGCATGCGCCACCACGCCCGGCTTAGAGCTAAATTTGAAAGTAGTTTCTAAGCTCTTGGTCTTTAAGAGAGAAAGCTGGAAATATGAAGCATACAAACATATTTATTTACTTGGCAGAGACAACTGACAACAAGAGATCAATTTGAGGGTGGAACCCAGAACCCTGATTTTTGGAGAAGAGTTTGGGTGGTGGAAATAAGGGGGATGTATCTCTTACCCTCTTTAAAAAAAAATAATTAATTTTATTTATTTGAAAGAGAAAGAGGCAAATGAGAGAGAGAGAGAATGGGCATATCAGGGCTTCTAGCCACTGCAAACATCTTAGGCATCTGGCTTATATGGGTTCTGGGGAATCGAACCTGGGTCCTTTGGCTTTGCAGGCAAGTGCCTTAACTGCTAATCCATCTCTCCAGGCCCCTCTCTTACCTGCTTCCTCTCTTGCCCTCTTTGCCTCAGGAAGTGGAAAAAATCATTCTCCAGATGATGCGAATGGCTGAATATCTGGACTGGGATGTGTCTGAGCTGAGACCAGTAAGGCATCCCTTTCTTCCTATCCTTGATCGTCCTCTTTTCCCCATGGTCCTGCATCCATCCACCTTACGCCACCTGCCACCTCTTGATGGGCTGCTCAGTTCCCACTGCTAGAATGGCTATGCTGGGTGTCCTGAGAGGCAGTGGACAGGTGTCTGAGGGACCATTCCCACCACAGACGGCCCTTCTTCCCCTGCACTCAGATTCTTCAGGAGATGATGAAGGAGATTGACTATGATGGCAGCGGCTCTGTCTCCCTAGCTGAGTGGGTCCGGGCTGGGGCCACCACTGTGCCACTGCTGGTCCTACTGGGGATGGAGATGGTGAGTGGACAAGGCTTATGAGGTGGGTGGCACAGTGTCCTTGAGTTGTCCTCACCAGAGGTTAGCCCTCTAAGAAGTTGTCATCCTCTATACCCTCCTAGACTCTGAAAGATGATGGGCAGCACATGTGGAGACCCAAGAGGTTCCCCTGGCCAGTCTACTGCAACCTGTGCGAGTCGAGCATTGGCCTTGGCAAACAGGGCCTGAGCTGTAACCGTGAGTGCTGGGACCTGAGTGTAGGAACAGGGGAGACCAGCAGTTAGTGGGGGACAGGGCATTCTAAACTTAGAGAATTAGATTAGATTTTGTTTTGGTTTTTCAAGGTAGGGTTTTGCTCTAGCCCAGGCTGACCTGGAATTCACTGTGTAGTCTCAGGATGGCCTTGAACTCACAGCACTCCTCCTCCTGAGTGCTGGGATTAAAGGTGTGCACCAGCCACCACGCCTGGCTGAGAACTAGATTTGAATCTTGGCATCTATCACTAGTTTTTAGGACCTTAGAAAAGCAACATAACTTTTTTGTTTGTTTGTTTTTGTTTTTGTTTTTCAAGGCAGGGTTTAACTCTAGCCCAGGCTGACCTGGAATTTGTTATGTAGTCTCAGGGTGGCCTCAAACTCACAGCAATCCTCCTACCTCTGCCTCCCAAGTTCTGGGATTAAAGACACACACTACTGCACCCGGCAATAAATCCTGTTTCTAACAAACAAAATCAGGTTGATTCAGGGGGTCTTGGGAGCTGGCACTGCCTAAGTGCTTACTGCACAAGCCTGATAACCTGAATTCAGACCTCCAGAACCCTCATAAAACCAGACTCAATGACAAGCATCTGTAACACTAGCTTTCCTATAGCTAGATGGGAGGTGGAGACAAGAGAATCCCCAGAAACTTGTGGAGCCAGCTAGCCTGGCGACCACAGCAGTGAACAGGAGACCCTGCCTCAAACAAGGTAGAAGGCAAGGACCAACATCCAAGGTTTCCTCTGACCTACACAAGCCAGATACACAAGGCGGCACATGCGTCTGGAGTTCGTTTGCAGTGGCTGGAGGCCCTGGCACACCCATTCCCTCTCTCACTCTCGCTCTCTGTGTCTGCCTCTTTCTCTCTAATGCTCTTTCAAATAAATAAATAATTTTTTTTTTCTAGGTAGGGTCTCACTCTAACCCAGGCTGTCCTGGAATTTACTATGTATTCTCAGGGTGGCCTTGAACTCACGGTGATCCCCCTACCTCTGTCTCCCAAGTGCTGGGATTAAAGGTGTGTGCCACCACGCCCAGCTAAAAATAAAAATATTAAAATAAAATCCTTTTGGTCTGGAGAGTTGGCTTAGCAGTTAAGTGCTTGCCTGTGAAGCCTAAGGACCCTGGTTCAAGGCTCCATTCCCCAGTACCCACGTAAGCCAGATGCACAAGGTAGTGCATGCATCTGGAGTTCATTTGCTGTGGCTGGAGGCCCTGGTGTGCTCATTCTCTCTTTCTCTCTCACTCTCTGCCTCTTTCTCTGTCTGTTGCTTTCAAATAAATAAATAAAAATAAACAAAAAAATTAAAACACATAATCCTTTTCTTTGTTTCTTTTCTTTTCTTTCTTTCTTTTTTTTTTTTTTTTTTTTTTTTTTTTTTTGAGGTAGGGTCTTGCTATAGCCCAGGCTGACCTGGAATTCACTATGTAGTCTCAGGTTGGGATCGAATTTATGGCGTCCGCCTACCTCTGCGTCCCAAGTGCTGGGATTAAAGGTGTGCTCCACCACACCAAGCTAATGCTTTTCTAATAAATATTTTAAATGAAAAATGTTAAAACTATATTGATACAATAAATGTACTTCAGGCAGTTTATGCACATACTATGAAGTGCAATAAAAATTAGTTGTTTTTTTATTATAGTTTTATTTTTATTTTTTGTTTTTTTGAAGTAGGGTCTCACTCTAGCTTAGGCTGACCTGGAATTCACTATGTAGTCACAGTGATCCTCCTACCTCTGCCTCCCTAGTGCTGGGATTAAAGGTGTGCACCACCATGTCTGGCTTTGTTTTTATTATAGTTATATCTATTCATTTAGCTCAGTTCCAGCCTGGCACAGTAGTGTGGGGTAGACATGAAGTGGCAGTTCTTTTTCAGGAGGGCAAGTGAGGAAAAGGCACAGGTCGTGGAGGTGAGGCTCCGCCCTGGGAACTTGCTCTACTACAACCTGACAACAGAGATTACAAGCCTTATTCTAGTGAACCAGGAAAGAAGAGATTGGGGGAAGGCTGCAGGCTAGGCTCTGATCTCTCTTCCCTCCTCCAGTTTGTAGGTACACAGTTCATGACCAGTGTGCAATGAAAGCCCGGCCTTGTGAAGTCAGCACCTACGCCAAGTCTCGGAAAGACATTGGTGTGAGTGACCCCATGACCTCTATACGTCCTCACCATAACTCCCATCTTGGGTCTCGTCCTTAGCTTGTTGCTGCCCTCAGTGCCTTCCTCCCAAATGACTGTTCAGATCTAGACAAGGGCCTTCCTTTCTCCCCAAGGTCCAGTCACACGTGTGGGTGCGAGGAGGCTGTGAATCTGGGCGCTGTGACCGCTGTCAGAAAAAGATCCGGACCTACCATAGTCTAACCGGGCTGCATTGTGTATGGTGCCACCTAGAGGTCAGTTCAGGAACTGTCCTTTCATGTTCAAGCAGCCTACTCCACAGGCCTCTCCACAGGAACTACCTTGCCTCTAGTTTTTCCCATTCCCAATTCCCAAGGACTCTTTCCAGTCCAGACCAGCAAGCGGATACTTGACAAGGTCCCCTGCATGATCCTCTGTCCCCCTCGTGTCCTTCAGATCCATGATGACTGTCTGCAGGCCGTGGGCCCTGAGTGTGACTGTGGGCTGCTCCGTGATCACATCCTGCCTCCGTCTTCCATCTATCCCAGTGTCCTGGTGAGGCCCGTGGAAGTGGCTAGGAGGGGATACGGACAGCACTCCACACACATAGAATGCCTGTGTGCATGTGCATGTGCATGTGCATGTTTTGTTGAGTCAAAGCCTCACTATGTAGCTGGGGCTGACCTGGAACTCACTCTGCAGCCAGGTTGGCATTGAACTCGTAGTGATCCACCTGCCTCTTGAGTGCTGGGATTACAGCGTGAGACTCCCCACCTATCCAGAATGCCAGTTTGACTAGGGAGCCAACACTTTTGGGATTCAGGTCAGATCTAGGAGTGAGTGATTTGTGCACAATCCACCTTTCCTTCCCTCTGCTTCCCCTCTCACAGGTATCTGGACAGGAGCGCAAACAGAGCAAATTAAGCCAGACCACAGATGATTTAAGTTTATGCACCTCCGAGGCTCTGCGGGTACAGGGCTGAGGGGCTTGGGCCTCAAGTTGGTGCCAGCTTTGGGTTAGAGCCCTTTGGGGGGGGCTGAAGTGGGAAAATGGAGGGGGGCTCAATGGGGAGGGCCTTTCAGTAAAGGAGGAGAAAAAGGAGGGAGAGAACACCTCAGGGAATACCGGCCCTGTGCCCCCATCTCCAGGGCCCACCTTAATTCTGACAAAATCCTGCTTTCTTTTTCCTCACTTTTACCCCCATTGCAGATTGACCCTGTTTCTAACACTCACCCACTACTAGTCTTTGTCAATCCGAAGAGTGGAGGGAAGCAGGGCCACAGGTGAGGACAGATATACTAGGTCTTCCTAGATGAAGAGGGAGGGCCAGAGCTTGGAAAGAGGAAGGGAACATGTACGTGTGAAAGGGACACACCTTGGGGAGGACATCAAGAGGTTCTTCTCCCTCACACAGAGTGCTTTGGAAGTTCCAGTATATACTAAACCCTCGACAGGTATTCAACCTCATGAAGGACGGTCCTGAGCCAGGGTGAGTATAGGTGATGGGCTTATCACAGCACTTTTGTGTGTCTGAGAGAGAACAGGAAATACCTGTTGGGAGAGGAGACCCAAGAGAGCAGAATTCCAATGCTTCTTTCCCTAAAGTCATTAAGTCATCATTTGTGGGTGTTTTTTTTTTTTTTGTTTGTTTTTTTTTTTTTTTTTTGGTTCCCTGGCCCTATTTATCCTAGTCTCAGAGGAGGAGGAAGATGCCAGTTTTGTGGGGTTTTTGCTGTTTGTTTGTTTTTTGTGTGTGTGTTTAAAGGTAGGGTCTCACTATAGCCCAGGCTGACCTGGAATTCACTATGTAGTCTCAGGATGGCCTTGAACTCACAGCAGTCTTCCTACCTCTGCCTCCCAAGTGCTGGGATTTAAGGCATGCATCACCATGCCTAGCTAAGATACCAGTTTTTCTCTAACCATTCAGCAAGTGGAAATAACTTCCCTATTGTTCTTGCTCTGCCCTTAATAGAAACACACACACACACACACACACACACACACTAGTGAGAATTTGAGAGAGAGAGAGAAAATTGGTGTGCCAGGCCTTCAGCTACTGTAATCAAACTCTGGACACTTGCGCCACCTAGTGGGAATGTGTGCAACCTTGCGCTTGCCTCACTTTTGTGCATCTGGCTTATATGGAGAGAGATCAAGCATGGGTCCTTAGACGATGCAGGCATGCACCTTAACCGCTAAGCCATCTCTCCAGCCTGAGACATATATTTGTTCAAATATTTATTTATTTCCTAGAGAGAGTGTATGTTTGAGGATGGGAATGCCAGGGCCTCCTACTACTGTAAACAAATTCGAGACATTTGTCACTTTGTGTATCTGGCTTTACATGGGTACTAGGGAATCAAACCTTGGCAGTAGGGCTATGCAAGTAAGCACTTTCACTGCTGAATCATCTCTCCAGCCCAGAAACTCGATATATGTATAATTTATTGCAAGCAGAGAGAGGTAGAGGGAAGAGAGGGCGAGAGAAAGAATGGGCACACCAGGGCCTTCAGCAGCTGCAAAAGGACTCCAGATGCATGTGCCACTGTCCATCTGGCTTTACATGGATGCTGGGGAATTGAACCCTGGTTGTTAGGCTTTGCAGTCAAGCACATTAACCATTGAGTCATCTCTCCATCTCCAGAAGCTCATACTTTTTTGAAAATTATTTTTTAATTACTTATTTGAGAGCAAAGAGTGAAAGCAAGAGAGAGAGGTCCAGGCATAATGGTGCACACCTTTAATTCCAGTACTTGGGAGGCAGAGGTAGAAGGATCACTGTGAGTTTGAGGCCAGCTTGAGACTACACAGTGAATTCCAGGTCAGCCTGTAGTAGAGCGAGACCCTACCTCAAAAAACAGCAACAACGAAAAGGAATAGGAGAGAGAGACTGTGGGTGCACCAGGGCCTGCACCAGGGCCTCCTGCCACTGCAAACAAACTCCAGAAGTATGTGCCACTTTATGCATCTGGCTTTATATGGGTACTAGGGAATTGAACCAGAGCTAGTAGGCTTTGCAAGCAAGTGCCTAACACTGAGCCTTCTCCCCAGCCCATTTTTTTCGTTTTGTTTTTCGAGGTAGGGTCTTGCTCTAGCGCAGGCTGACCTGGAATTCACCAGGTAGTATCAGGCTGGCTTTGAACTCACAGTGAGATCCTCCTACTTCTGCCTTCTAAGTACTGGGATTAAAGATGTGTACCACCATGCCCAGCCTCTTTAAAAAAAAATTTTTTTTTTGTCTTTTGTTTTCCAAGATAGGTTCTTGCTGTAGCTCAGGCTGACCTGGAATTCACTATGTAGTCTCAGGGTAGCCTCTAACTCATGGTGATCCTCCTACCTCTGCCACCAGAGTGCTGGGATTAAAGTCGTGTGCCATCACACCTGGCTCAAAATATTTTATTTTTATTTAATAATTAGAGGTGAGGGGGAAGATGCAGGTAGAAAGAAAGAGAGAGAATGGGCATGCAAAGGCATCCAGCCACTGCAAATGAACACCAGACGCACGAGTCACCTTGTGCATTTGGCTTACATCGGTCCTGGGGAATCAAACCTGGGTCCTTTGGCTTTGCAGGCAAGTGCCTTAATAGCTAAGCCATCTCTCCAGCCCTGGCCTCTTTTTGTGAGAGACAGGGTCTCGCTCTAGCCCGAGCTAACCTGGAATTCACTCTGGCTTTGTATTCACA
The DNA here is from genome assembly GCA_036346955.1 of Dipus sagitta. NCBI lineage: Eukaryota > Metazoa > Chordata > Mammalia > Rodentia > Dipodidae > Dipus > Dipus sagitta. The sequence continues at coordinate 109,183,136 of CM070777.1, forward strand.
GCGATCCTCCTACCTTAGCCTCCCAAGTACTGAGACTGAAGGCTTTTAAAATTTTTTTATGCATTTATTCATTTATTTTCCTGTATGTGTGTGTGATATATGTTTGCACATTTGTATGACACTGGGCATACATGTGCAGGTGTGAATGTATGTGTGGTATGTGTAGGTCAGAGATTGGTGTCAGGTTTCTTCCTCAATTGCTCTCTATCTTTAATTTTGTCTGCTTTTCAAGGTAGGGTCTTGCTATAGCCCAGGCTGACCTGGAATTCACTGTGTAGTCTCAGGCTGGCCTCAAACTCAGTGATCCTCCTACCTCTGCCTCCCAAGTGCTGGGATTAAAGACGTGCGCCACCATGCCCAGCTGCTGTTCACTTTATTTACTGAGGCAGGGTCTGTGCCCTGAACCCAGAGCTCACCGTATTCAGCCAGTTTAGCCAGCCAGCTTTCCCCAGGGATCCTCTGTCTTTGCCTCCCCAGAGCCAGGGTTATAGGCAGGCTATCACAAAGCCCTCTGGAGTTTTCATGGGTACCAGGGATCCAAACTGTGGTTCTCACACTTGTGTGGCAAGCTTTTTCCACTTTCTCCAGCCCCCTCGCATATTTTATTTTGATTTTTCAGTTGTGTTTTTTTGTGGTGATGGGGATCAAGCCCATGGCCCCATGCATGCTAGGGCAGTGCTCTGCCACTGAGCTACACCACCATCTCTAAACTCAAGTCTTTTGACAAAGTGGGGTCATAGGAATGAGGGAGAAATCTGTCTGTCCAGGAATTGAGTAGCCTCCATCTTAATCTGTCTCTCTTTTTGTCTCAGGCTCAGATTCTTCAGAGATGTTCCTGATTGCCGAGTTTTGGTGTGTGGTGGAGACGGCACAGTAGGCTGGATCCTAGACACCATTGGTCAGTGCAGGGAGAGGCTCCGGGCAGGAGACGGGGGCAGTGGTCTTCCAGAGTCAGCTCCCTCCATCCATCTCTTCACCTACCTTCCCAGACAAAGCCAACTTACCTGTTGTGCCTCCTGTTGCTGTGTTGCCCCTGGGCACTGGAAATGATCTGGCTCGTTGCTTAAGGTGGGGAGGAGGTAAGCAGATAGAAATTGTTTGACTGGAAGCACGTCAGGGTTGCTGAGTGGTCTAAGGCACTGTGTTTAGAAATTGGTTGACTGGAGTATGGTGGGGAAGTTTTAATAAACACACAGAAGAATTTAGACATCTGGTATAGAGAGTTGAAGGGGCTAGAGAGATGGCTCAGTGCTTAAGGCCCTTGCTTACAAAGCCTTACAACCTGGGTTTGATCTTCCAGTACTTACATAAAGCCAGATGCACAAAGTAGCACAGTTTCTGGAGAACCAAGAGGCCCTGGTACACCCATACTCCTCTCTCTTCTGTCTCTCTCTCTCTTTCTCTCAGACACATACGTAAGTAAATAAATAAATATTTCAGAAAATACAGGGTTAAGCCGGGCATGGTGGTGCATGCCTTTAATCCCAGCACTAAGGAGGCAGAGGTAGGAGGATTATGGTGAGTTCGAGGCCACCCTGAGACTACATAGTGAATTCCAGGTCAGCCTGGACTAGAGTGAGATCCTATCTCGGGGAAAAAAAAAAAATGTAGACGGTTGAAGAAGGAGGCACAGATGGGTAAGTACTGATGTGGAGTAGCTAAAAGGAAGGGAGCTCTGAAAGGAATAGGGACATTCTGAATCAAAGGGGGTCAAGGGTAATCGTTCTCTTCTCAGGCAAACACCTTAACTGCTAGTCCAAACTGGGTCCTCTTCTCTGTGAACCTAAAATACACATTTGTTTGCCACAAACAACTGGTAGGGCTAAGAGGATCAAGGAATGAGATGTTGGTGGGCGGTGGGAAACAATGTAGGAGTGAGGAAGGTTGTATAAGAGCTGAGCCAGATGATGCTAATGGAGCTAGCAGTTCGCTTACCCAAGGTTCATTCATTCATTCATTCATTCATATAACTAGCTCAGGTATCAGTCCTCACTTTCCACCTTACTTGAGGCAGAGTCCCTCATTGTTCATTGCTGCATTCCCCAGGTTAGTGGGTCTGCAAGCTTCTGGGGGTATTCTCCTGTTTCCATCTCCCATCTCACTTTAGACAGGCCATGGTAACAGGTTCATAGGCTGCAGTGTACAGCTTTACCTAGGTTTCATGGACCCAAATTCAGGTATTTCAACTTACACAACAAGCACTTTATCCACTGAACCATTTCCCTAGCCCTCTTATTTCTTTTAATTTTTATTTATTTATTTATTAGAGAGACAGATAGAATGGGCGTGCCAGAGCCTTTAGCCACTGCAAACGAACTCTGGATGCATGTGCCACCTTGTACATCTGGCTTACGTGGGTCATGGGAAATCGAACCTGGGTCCTTTGGCTTTGCAGGCAAGCGCCTTACTGCTAAGCCATTTCTCCAGCCCTCCTTTTATTTATTTATTTTAAAAAATATTCTATTTTTAGCCAGGTGTGGTGGCGCACGCCTTTAATCCCAGCACTCGGGAGGCAGAGGTAGGTGGATCGCCGTGAGTTCAAGGTCAGCCTGAGACTACATAGTGAATTCCAGGTCAGCCTGGGCTAGAGTGAGACCCTACCTCAGAAAACCAAAAATAAATAAAATAAAATAAAAAAATATTCTATTTTAACTGGGCTTGGTGGTGTACACCTTTAATCCCAGTACTCAGGAGGCAGAGGTAAGAAGATTGCCATGAGTTCGAGGCCACCTTGAAACTATATGGTGGGTTCCAGGTTAGCCTGAGCTGGAGTGAGACCCTACCTCGAAAAAACAAAAAAATATTTTATTTATTTATTTTGGGGAGGGGCCTAAGCAGAGAGAGAGGATGGGTGAACCAGGGCCTCCAGCCCTGCAAATGAACTCCAGATGCATGTGCCACCTTGTACATCTGCCTTACGTGGGTCCTGGAGAATTGAACCTGGATCCTTTGGCTTTGCATGCAGGCGCCTTAACCACTAAGCCATTTCTCCAACCCCCTCTTATTCTTTTGTTTTATTTTGTTTTGTTTTGTTTTGTTTTGTTTTTCAAGGTAGGGTCTCACTCTAGCTCAGGCTGACCTGGAATTCACTATGTAGTCTCAGGGTGGCCTTGAACTCACAGTGATCCTCCTACCTTTGCCTCCCAAGTGCTGGGATTAAAGGCGTATGCCACCACACCCAGCTTTTTTTTTTTTTACTACTTTTATTAAGCTTTTGGCTTTTTATTTCGTTTAGTGTATATTTCTTTTATTGACAGCTTCTATGCTTAAAGATAAACCATGATAATTCCTTCCCCTCCCCCACTTTCCCCTTCTCTATCATATCCCCTCCCTCTCTCCATTAGTCTCTCTTTTATTTTAATGTCACTATCTTTTCCTCCTACTATGAGGGCCTTGTAAGGTATTGCTAGGCACTGTGAGGTCATGGATATCAAGGCCAATTTCTGTCTGGACAGTTGCATTGTAAGTAGTCATACCTTCCTTTGTCTCTTACATTCTTTCTGCCACCAATTCCACAATGGACCCTGAGCCTTGGAGGGTGTGATAGAGATGTTTCAGTGCTGGACACTCCTCCATCACTTCTTCTCAGCACTATGTTGCCTTTGGATGATCCTAGTAGTCACTGCCATCTGAAAAGAGAAGCTCTCTAATCAAAAGTGAGAGTAGCCTTACTATATGAATATGGACATTAAGTAAAGTGCTTACAGGGCAGTTTGGTGGTCATAATATGTGCATTTAGCCAGATAAGAGCAGGCTTTATACCCCTAAAGCTCATGACCTCCCTTGCCATAGGCTTTTGATTAAGTTTTCAGTACCAGGTATGCATTCCCTCCCATAGAGCTGGGCCTCCAGTCCAATTAGTAGTGGAAAGAGGCCTGGTGCACCCAAATACACAGACAGGCACACACACATGTGCAAATTAATTAATAAAAATTTAACAAAAAAAATAAAGCCAGGCGTGGTGGCACACACCTTTAATCCTAGCACTCTGAAAAAACCAAAAGTAAATAAATAGATCAATAAAAAAGATCTCTAAATACGTATTTTATTTGTTCTGGTTTTTCAAGGTAGGGTCTCGTTCTAGCCCAGGCTAAACTGGAATTTACTGCGTAGTCTCAGGCTAGCCTCTAACTCATAATTATCCTTCTCCCTGTGCCTCCCAAGTGCTGGGATTAAAGCCATGCACCACCACCACCTGACATGAATACATATATTTTTTGCATATTTTATTTCACTTTTTTGGGTTTTTTGAGGTAGGGTTTCACTCTAACCCAGGCTGACCTGGAATTCACTGTGTATTCTCAGAGTGGCTTTGAACTCATGGCAATCCTTCTACCTCTGCCTCCCATGTGCTGAGATTAAAGACATGCATCATCATACCCAGCTTTTTGCATATTTTAATGTAAAATTATATGTATCTATATAATTTTTTGGTTTTGTAAAATTATTTATGAGAGAGACAGAGAGAAAGAGGCAGATGCAGTGAAAAAAAAGAATAGGAATGCCAGGGCCTCTAATCACTGCAAAGAGCTCCAGATGCATGCATCCCCTTGTGCATCTGGCTTATGTGGGGACTGGGGAATTGAACACTGATCCTCAGGTTTTGCAGGCAAGTGCCTTAACCGCTAACCCATCTCTCCAGCCCTGTTTGTTTTTATTTTAATGTATTTATTTTCAAGGAGAGAGAGATAAAAAGAGAGAGCAAGTATATGTATGGATGTGCCAGGTCCTCCTGCCATTGCATACTAACTCCAGGTGCATGCGCCACTTTGTCCATCTGGCATTATATGGGTGCTGGGGACTTGAACCCAGGCTATCAGGCTTTGCAAACATGCACTTTAACTGCTGAGCCATCTCTCCAGCCCTTTTTTGTGGGGTGGGGTAGGGTCTTGCTCTATCCCAAGCTAATCTGGAATTTACTCTGTAGCCCTAGGCTCACCTCAAACTCACAGCTCACAGTGATACTTCTGCCTCTGCCTCCTAAATGCTGGGATTAAAGGTGTATTCCACCATGTCTGGCTATATAAACAATTATTTATTTAATTTATTTTTTAAAAGATTATACTTTTTTTGCTTTGGTTTTCCAAGGTAGAGTCTCACTCTAGCTCAGGTTGGCCTGGAGTTCACTATGTAGTCTCAGGGTGGCCTGGAACTCACAGTGATCCTCCTACCTCTGCCTCCTGAGTGCTGAGATTAAAGGTGGTGCCACCACGCCCAGCTTTATTTAATTTTTTAAAATTTTAATTTAATTTTATTTATTTGACAGCAGACAGAGGGGAAGAGAATGGGCACACCAGGGTCTCTAGCCACTGCAAATGAACTCCAGACACATGCACCACTTTGTGCATCTGGTTTATGTTGGTACTGGGGAATCGAACCTAGCTCCTTAGGCTTTGCTGGCAAGCACCTTAACCACTAAGCCATCTCTCCATTCCACTGTCTTGCTCTTACAATATTTCTACCCCCTCTTCCACAATGTTCCCTGAGCTATGGCAGGCCTGTTGACAATCTGATTTAGTGTATGACCAATTTTTTTTTTTTTTTTTGCTTTTGTTTTTCAAGGTAGTGTCTCACTCTAGCCCAGGATAGCCTGGAATACACTATGTAGTCTCAGGCTGGTCTCAAACTCACAGTGATCCTCCTACCTCTGCTTCCTGAGTGCTTCGATTAAAGGCGTGTGCCACCGTGCCCAGCTATGACCAATCTTTCATGTGCATATGTTTGTGGCATGCTTATATGTATGCACGCCCATGTGTGTGAGAATGCATGCATATTGGTGCATGCATGTGGAGGCCAAATGTCAACATCAGATGTGTTCTTCAATAGCTCTGAACTTGATTGTTTGTGACAGGGTGTCTTGCTAAACCTAGAAGCTCGCTAGATTCAACTAGTCTAGCTATCAGTAAGCCTCAGGCATTCCCAGTGTATGACCTTTTTTTTTTTTTTTTTTTTTTAGCAGTTTTTAAGTCTACAATATTTGACTTTTTTATTTCTAGTATTAGGCACTTTGAACTCATAATAGTCTTTACATTGTCACTGTGCTTTGCAAATGGGACTCTCATATTAGTGTTCTGTTAACCTGAGTCATGACTGTAAGAGTATAAATACAGAAGTAGTAAAATTTTATGTTGAGTTGGGTGTGGTAGTGCACACTTTTAATCCCAGCATTTGGGAGGCAGAGGTAGGAGGATGGCTATGAGTTCAAGGTCAGTCTGAGACTACATAATGAATTCCAGGTCAGCCTAGGCTAGTGTGAAACTAAAAACCAAAAAATAAAATAAAATAAAATAAAAATTATGTTGAAAGCTGGGCATGGGGGCACACACCTTTAATCCCAGCACTTGGGAGGCAGAGGTAGGAGGATCACTATAAATTCGAGGCCAGCCTGAGACTACATAATGAATTCAAGGTCAGCCTTGGCTAGAGCAAGACCCTACCTCAAAAAGCAAACAAACAGAAATGATTGAGCAGTTAAGGCACTTGCCTGCAAAGCTGAAGGATCCAGCTTCGATTCTCCAGGACCCACATAAGCCAGATGTACAAGGTGGCACATGTGTCTAGAGTTTGCTTGCAGGGCTGGAGGCCCTGGCACACCCATCCTCTCTCTCTCTATCTGCTTCTCTCTCTCTCTCTCTCTCTCTCAAATAAATAAATTAAATTAAATATTAAGAGTCGGCCATGGTGGTGCACGCCTATAATCCCAGCACTTGGGGGGCAGAGGTAGGAGGATCGCCGTGAGTTCAAGGCCACCCTGAGACTACATAGTGAATTCCAGGTCAGCCTGGGCTAGAGCGATACCCTTCCTCAAAAAACAAACAAACAAAAAGTTAAAATTTTAAAAAACAAATGAACAAAAAATTTATGTTGAGGTTTTGAAAGATGGCTCAGCAGTGCTTGCCTATGAAACCTGAAGACCCTAGTTCAATTCCTCAGTACTCACATAAAGCCAGCTGCACTAAATGGCATATGCATCTGGCGATCATTTGCAGTGGCAAGAGGTCCTGGCGTTGTCCATACTCACTCTCTTTATGTCTGCCTCTTTCTTTCTCTCTTTCTCTCAAATAAATAAATAAAATAAAATATTTAAAAATTTATGTTGGCTAGGCGTGGTGGCGCATGCCTTTAATCCCAGCACTCGGGAGGCAGAGGTAGGAGGATCGCCGTGAGTTTGAGGCCACCCTGAGACTCCATAGTGAATCCCAGGTCAGCCTGGGCTAGACTGAGACCCTACCTCGAAAAACCAAAAGCAAAACAAAAAAAAAAAAAAAAATTAATGTTGGGCTGGAGAGATGGCTTAGCAGTTAAGGCGTTTGCCTGCAAAGCCAAAGTACCCAGGTTTGATTCCCAAGACCCACATAAGCCAGATGTGCAAGGTGGTACATGCATCTGGAGTTCATTTGCAATGGTTGGAGGCCCTGGTGCACCAATAAACTATCTATCTACCTATCTCTCTTTCTCTCAAATAAGTAAATAAAAATTAAATACAAAAATTGTAAAGAATATGCAATATTTAATATATAAAACATCATTAAAAATTTATGTTGACATTGGAAAAAAGATCCCAAGATTTGAAGAGAAGGCAGTGGGAGGAATATCATTATAGGAGCTCTGGAGAGTATGGATTAGTGGAAAGAAAAGCATAAAACAATGAGGTAGAAGCCACAGCACTTGGTAGATGAAAGAGGTAGAGATAGGAATTGGAAGCATGTGGAGGTGCTGTTTCTTATTATGGGGATGCAGGAGGACCATTTTAAGGAAGAAAGAGATTCAGTTTGGAGCATGTTGAGCTGAGGGTGTCAGTGGAGCACCAAGATTGAGAAATTGTGTTGGGTAGTGAGAAATAAATGTCAGGAGTAGTGGCTCACACCTTTAGTCCCAGCACTTGAGAGGCTGAGTTAAAAGGATCACTGTGAGTTTGAAGCCAGCCTGGGTTACAGAGTGAGTACCAGGTCAGCCTGAGCTAGCGTGAGACCCTGCCTCGAAAAAAAGAAAGAAAGAGATGTTAGGATCTGGATATAGTAGCAAACTCCTGTAATCCCAGTACCTGGAAGGCTGAGGAAGGATTCCCACCAATTCAAGGCCAGCCTAGGCTGCAGGATGAGACCCTATATCCCAAAAAAAAAAAAAAAAAAAAAAAAAAAAAAAAAAGACCTGAAAGATCTAGCCCAGTGGGGAAAGTACTTGCATTGCAAGCATGAGAGCTCCAGTTCAACTCTGAGCACCCACATAAAAATGCTGGGCTGGGGCTTGGGAGATGGCTAGTGGATACTGTACTTGCATGGTGGCACACACCTTTAATCCCAACACTCAGGAGGCAGAGGTAGGAGAATTGATGTTCGAGGCCAGCCTTAATCTAATCCCATCTGCAAAGTCTCTTTTGTCATGTAAGGTATACATACATATGATTTTTTCTGAGGCAGGGGCTCACTATGTTGCCCAGATAGCCTCAGACTTGGACTCACACAATTCTCCTGTCTTGGCCTCTAAAAGAGCTGGGAGTAACAGGCACAGGTCACCACACCAGGCTCCCATTTATGGTTGAGATTCAGATGTGGACCTCTTTGGAAAGTCATTATTCTGCCTCTGTAACCAAGAGGGTGATATTCCAGAGGCTAGGTGAGGAGTTTCAAGAGTTAAAAGGAGGGGCGTGGTGGTGTACGCCTTTAATCCCTAGCACACTAGGAAGGCAGAGGTAGGAGGATCGCTGTGAGTTTGAGGCCACCCTGAGACATCATAGTGAATTCCAGGTCAGCCTGAGCTAGAGTGAGACCCTGCCTCAAACACCGCCCCCCCCCCCAAAAAAAAAATAAAAGTTAAAAGGAGAACTAGACAAGCTATTGGTTTTGGCAAGAATCATTGACAATCTTTGCCCAGGGAATTTCAGCAGGGTCAGATGGATAAAGTCAAATCACAGTAGATTGAACCATCAATGAAATGTAAGAAATAAGACTGCTTTTGTTTGTTTTTTCCACTCTAGCCCCGGCTGACCTAGAACTCACTCTGTAGCCCCAGCTGGCCTCAAACTCACAGTGATCCTCCTACCTCTGCATCCCTAGTGCTGGAATTGGCATGAGCCACAACATCTAGCAGGAGTTGTTTTTTTTTTCTAATTTCTTCTCTTTACAAAAATGTTAGTCGGGCATGGTGGTGGCACACACCTTTAATCCCAGCACTCAGGAGGCAGAGGTAGGAGGATCACTATGACTTTGAGGCCACCCTGAGACTACATAGTGAATTCCAGGTCAGCCTGGACTACAGCAAGACCCTACCTTGAAAACAAACAAACAAACAAAAAAGTTAAATACTTGTGGCAAGGCTGGCCATGGTGGTGCACACCTTTAATCCCAGCACTCGGGAGGCAGAGGTAGGAGGATCGCCATGAGTTCGAGGCCACCCTGAGGCTACATAGTGAATTCCAGGTCAGCCTGAGCTTGAGTGAGACCCTACCTTGGAAAAAAAACAAAAAAAATAAAAATAAATAAAAATAAATAAATGAATAAAATAAATATTTAAATTTTATTTTTATTTATTTATTAGAGACAGAGAGAGGGAGAATACAAGTGCGCCAGGGCCACTAGGCACTGCAAATGAACTCCAGACACATGCGCCACCTTGTGCATCTGGCTTATGTGGGACCTGGGGAATCGAACCTTGGGTCCTTAGGCTTCACGGGCAAGTGCCTTACTTTTTTTTTCCCCAGCCCTATTTTTTTTTCAATATTTTATTTACTTGCAAGCGAAGAGAGAGAGAATGGGCACTTCAGAGCCTCCTGCCACTGCAAAAAAACTCCAGACATGCAGCACCTTGTGCATCTGGCTTTACATGGGTCCTGGAGAACGGAACCCAGTCTGGCAGGTTTGTAAATAAGCAATTTTAACCACTGAGCCATCTCCCCAGTCCCATTAAGGCTTTTATTGATGTGGGCATGAAATCTATTCTTTCCAGGGTGACATGAGCCTTGGGCAAGAAAACTGCAGTCCAGCTCCTTTGGCCAAAATAAGAAATAATTAACTGTGCTTTAACTTTGCACTTAGTTAAAGGCCCGTTTGTGTGGCTCAGAACTCAGGATGGCTACAGGATGGATGTTTGAATTAGGAGATGGCTAACTAAATTCATGACCACAAGTTTACCTTTCAGCTTTTGTTAGCTTTGGGCCGGGAAGGAAGAGCTAATTGTATTTACTGCCGTCAGTTTACCCTTTAGGCTTTGTGGCCACACTGAAGCTCCAAGCTGCTCTTCTGGTTCATTTTTAACTAAGCGTGACAAGCAGTTTGAGGCTTCCTTGCTGAAATGTTAGCGTCTAAAACTTTGAAAATCTGCCTCCTGTCCCACTTCCCTAACTCTGTCTACCCCAACAGTATTTTGATAAGAATTGCCCAATTACCTTCCAAAAATGTTTTTTCAATTTATGCTTCAACTGCAAATGAGAATGCTAGTTTATTTAATCTCCTTACAATTTGTTAATCTGATAGACAACACAAAGTTAACTTTTTTCTTCTTCCTCTTCTTCTTCTTCCTCTTCATCTTCTTCTCCTCCTCCTCCTTCTTCTTTTTTCCTCCAGGTAGGGTTTCACTCTAACCCAGGCTGAGCTGGAATTCACTATGTAATCTCAGGGTGGCTTCGAACTCATGGCAGTCCTCCTGAGTGCTAGGATTAAAGGCATGCACTACCATGCCCAGCTTTTTGAAAATACTTCATTTAGTTTGGTTGGGAGGAGAGAATGGGCCCCCAGCCACTGCAAATGAACTGTAGATGTACCACCTTGTACATCTGGTTTACATGGATACTGGGGAATTGAACTTGGGTTTTTAGGCCCTGCAGGCAAGTGCCTTAATCACTAAGCCATCTCTCCAGCCCACCACCTTATTTTTTATGGACATTTTATTTATTTATTTTTGTTATTATTATTTTATTTTATTTTATTATTATTATTTGTTTTTTTGAGGTAGGGTCTCACTCTAGCCCAGGCTGACCTGGAATTCACTATGTAGTCTCAGGGTGACTTCGAACTCTTGGCGGTCCTCCTACCTCTGCCTCCCCAGTGCTGGGATTACAGGCGTGCACCACCACTCCCAGCTTAATTATTATTTTTTTTTAATGATTCACTGGAGAGTCTTGACTTTTTTTTGTTGTTGTTGTTTCTCAAGGTAGGGTCTCAGGTCTCATCAGTCTAGCTCAGGTTGACCTGGAATTCACTATGTAGACTCAGGGTAGCCTTGAACTCAGGGTGATCCTCCTACCTCTGCCTCCTGAGTGCTGGGATTAAAGGCATGCACCACCACACTTGGCTCTTATTATTAACATGTTTTGTATGGATACATCTTATGTTGGCACCCTCTTTTCCCTTGTGTCTGCCTCCATTCCGCTGGAGACCCTCCTCAGTGGGGTTGCAGGTATTCCCAATGAGGTTGTGGGTTATGCTTTGTGGGAACAGTCAGTTATTTTGGGGAGAGGGAATGGCCCTTGGGCATGATGTCTCAACCTGTGGCTCTTACAATCTTTCTTCTCCCCCCTTCTACAAAATTCCCTGAACCTTGGTGGGTGAGGTTTTGTTGTTTTTTTTTTTTTTTTTTTTGAGGTAGGGTCTCACTCTAGCCCAGGCTGACATGGAATTCACTATGTAGCCTCAGGGTGGCCTTGAACTCACAGTGATCCTCCTACCTCAGCCTCCCGAGTGCTAGGATTAAAGGCAAGTACCACCAAGCTTGGCTGTGGGTGAGTTTTAAGTCTACTTCAGTGATGAGCTCTTGGGAGCCTCTGGATCTCTGCTTTGGTATGTGTAGAGTGTCCTCAGGGTCTGTCTCCTTCACCCTGACACTGATTATCAGGTTCAGCATGGAAGCAGCACTCTTGCTCATCTCCCCAATTCCTCTGTGGTACCAGCTGTGGCTTGGTTGAAGTGTGAGGGGTAGTTTATCTCCTCTGGTCTCACTACCTTCTGAAAAATAACAGATTCTCCAATGGATAGTGAAGTCAGCATAGTTTAAATGGGATAAGAAGCATCATTAATTTAAGGAGAATTTGATGTATGTAACCTTTATTTTAGCCAAAAACTAGTAAGAGCTTGACATTGGTGAACATAATCTTTGTTTCCATAGGATTCTGATCTAGTTTCCAATTCCAGATATGGGTTTCTTTACACCGAACAGATCTCTTAGCCCAACAGAAAGCTATTGGTTACCCACCAAGGCTGTGTGCCACTATTGTGCTGAGCCATCTCTCTAGCCCTTTTTTTTTTTTTTTTTTTTTGAGGGAGGGCCACATTTTTCTGGGTAGTCCAATTTTCTGGATGCATTTGAAGTCTTCTTTAGATATGCAGACACACTGGGAATATTAATCTTTCACCACAATGTGGAGAAGTGACAGCAAGAAGTTGACTTTAACATTGGCCCATGGGAACCAATGCATCTGACCCTTTCATTGACAAGGGCTGGAAGGCCCTGTACAACCAGAGCAGCAGGTTCTTGGGGGTCTGTGGAGACAGGCTCAGGGCTCCTGCTAACCTGTCTTTTCCTCTACCCCTAGGGTATGACGGACAGAATTTGGCAAAGATCCTCAGAGATTTAGAGATGAGTAAGGTGGTACATATAGATCGATGGTCTGTGGAAGTGATACCTCAACAAACGGAAGAAAAGAGTGATCCAGTCCCCTTTCAAATCATCAATAACTACTTCTCCATTGGTGTGGTCAGTGGACTAGAGCACCAGGGGAAGGGAGGAAGTTGGGGAGGAGGAAAGAAAGGAAGAGAGAGGCTAAGGGAAGAGTGATGCGGGGGAATTAGGAGTGGGGTCCACAGTGATGTAACATGCTGTACCCAGACGGGGAGAGTCAGAGAGGTGAGGTGAGGGAGGGGAGGAGATGACTCTACAGAAAGAGACCTCTGTACACAGAGGCTAGCTTCTAATGTTATATGCCTGTAACTCTACAGGATGCCTCTATTGCTCACCGATTCCATATCATGCGAGAGAAATATCCTGAGAAGTTCAACAGCCGGTGAGGGAAAAGAGATGGGGACTGGACAATCAGTATTAAGACCGGATTTGTGACCACATTTGACTTGGAATATTTAGATAGGCATTGATACCTCTAAGAAACCACCCACCAAAGTTACTCCTGTTCCCACTGGAGATGGGAGGTTGGTCCCCTTCCTTGTTAGCCACCCCTGCCTGCCAATCCTGTGTAATACCTCTTCTCTCCTGGGCCTTGCACTGGGGCTGACACAGGATGAAGAACAAGCTCTGGTACTTCGAATTTGCCACATCTGAGTCTATTTTCTCAACATGTAAAAAATTGGAGGAGTCCTTGACAGTTGAGGTGCGTGTCATGTGATGAGACTCAACCCCATCTTCTTTCTAGTTTCTTTTTTTTTTTTTTCCCCCTGTTTGGCTTGGTTTGCATTTAAGATTGCGTCTCACATTATAATGCAGGCTAGCATGAAAATTGCACCCATCGTGCTTTCTCTGTCTCATGAGCCACATCTGGCTGCTGCTGCTTCTTTTTCTTTTTTCTTTTTGGAGATAGGGTTTCACTGTAGCCCAGGCTGACCTAGAATTCACTAAATAGTCTCAGACTAGCCTCGAACTCATGGTGATCCTCCTACCTCTGCCTTCCAAATACTGGTATTAAAGGCCTGCGCCACCATGCCTGGTTCCACATCTGGCTTCTTTTCAGTTTCTTGTATCCAAGTTTCTTCCTCTACATGTTTCCTTGGGAACTTCTCATACACTTGTCTGACCTCCCAGCTTTTCTACCCAAATTCCCAAGTCCTCAAAAGACATCAGCTCTTTCTTGTCTCCACCTTTGCACACCTCCTAATCCTGGTGGAAGCAGTAGTCACATCTATGATTACGCCCTGAGTCGTGTATCTGTGCTCTCCCCAACTGGAGCTATGTCCCCTCCCTTCAGATCTGTGGGAAACCTCTGGATCTGAGCAACCTATCCTTAGAAGGTATTGCAGTGCTGAACATCCCAAGCATGCACGGTGGCTCCAACCTCTGGGGTGATACCAAGAGACCCCATGGGGATACCTGTGAGATCAACCAGGCCCTAGGCAGTACAGCTAAAGTCATCACGGACCCTGATATCCTGAAAACCTGTGTGCCTGGTGAGAGAAGTACCCTGGGAGCTAATGGGGGCAGGCCTGAGGGGAAGATGTGGCTCCCTTTGGCAGAACTCTGTTTCTATAAAATCTTCTATAAAACCTGCTTCTCTCTACTTCTTCCCCCAGACCTGAGTGACAAGCGACTAGAAGTAGTAGGACTGGAGGGTGCAATTGAGATGGGCCAGATCTATACCAGGCTTAAGAATGCTGGACGTCGGCTGGCCAAGTGCTCTGAGATCACCTTCCAGTAAGGAAGACTCCACTCAGGGGTCCCCAGGGAAGAAAGTAGCCAGGGGGGAAAGGGTCATGGGAAGGTGGGAGGTACTTTACTAGCGCTTCCTCGGTGACAAAGGGTACCAAAGCCAACCTAAGAAAACAGAATTTTGGTACTTAGTAAGAAAACCTCCACCAATCTTTTCTGACTTCCCATAGGACCACAAAAACCCTCCCCATGCAAATTGACGGAGAACCCTGGATGCAGACGCCCTGTACAGTGAGTATTGCCCGTGTCTGTCAAAAGCTGAACCCTTAGGCTCCATAGACCGTAACTCTCACTCTACTTCTTCCTCATGCCCTAGATCCCCTTGTGCACTGTTCCTCCCAAGCCCTCACTTCTCCAACACCTCAGCAACCTGTCACAAAAATTTCCCCAACTCCTTAGTGCTCCATTCCCAAGACACCAGGATATTCTTCTGAATGTGTTCCCTTCCCTTCCAGATCAAGATCACTCACAAGAACCAGATGCCCATGCTCATGGGCCCGCCACCCCGCTCCTCCAATTTCTTTGGCTTCTGGGGCTGATGGATACCCTCAGCCTTCAGGCAGCCTTGAGTCCACCTCCCGCATCCCTGGACCTCTCCCTCTAGGCTCTGTACATTGCAGCCACACCTTGCTGCCCGAGCCCAAGGGGGTGTTCCTTTGCCTTCACAGTATTTATTATCCTGCACAACCTCACTACTCCCATGCACATGTGCACACGTGCACACACCACCAATACATATGTTAAAAGTGCCTCATCTAAATAAAAAGACTTTTGGGGGATATCTGTTAAGTAAGTGACACATCTCCTTTTATACCTTAAAGACATTCCTTAAAAACACAGATTTTTAAAAAGCTAGAAGAACCAAAACAAACAGCACCAGGCTACGAGTCTTTATTTCAAGTACTGATTGTCTCAAAGGGTAGACTGCAGAAAATACAGGCACTGCTGTCAACCCCAGGAAAGTCACAGCATCATGAGTACTCAGACCTGCTGCCCACTGAGGAGTGGGCTGTTTTCGCCAATGGGGCAAGTGCGGAAGACCGGAGGCAAACGCAGCCAGTGGGTATGACCATGTGGTGGTCGGGAAATAGGGCAAGGCTGAGCCCTGCTTCATAAGTCTACGCCTGAGATGGGAAGAAGGGGAAAATTGGTTAGTAATGAATAAAGGCAAGCCTTGATCCTAGCTCTATCCACTTCTCTTCTCCTCCAAGTTCTTCCACTTTTCTTTTTCTGGTTATTGCTATCCATCCCCTCTTACCTAATAAGTGCTGCTTTAAGGACCTGTGTACCCCAGGCCTGGAGATCTGTATTTCTCACAGGTGAAGAACTTTGTTATCTCAACTGCCCCACTCTTTATTTTTTAAATATTTATTTATTTATTTGAGAGAGAGAACAAGAGACAGAAAGAGTAATAGAGTGATTATGGGCATGCCAGAGTCACCTGCCACTGTAAATTTATTCCACATGCATGCACCACTTTATGCATATGGCTTTACCTGGGTAATGAGGACTTGAACCCAGGCTGTCAGGCTTTGAAAGCAAGTGCCATTAACAGCTGAGCCATCTCTCCAGCCCCGCTACTGCCCCACTCTTAGTATTAACTGTCCTCATGCTTATACTCTTGCTTCTGCCTCAGGTGGGTTTCCCACAGAGTTTCTAACCCTGATAACAAGTACCACAGGGCAAGTATTTTCATACTTCTCAGGGGCTAAGAACATTTAAGCTACTTCCTGAAGGCCCTAAAATGAAGAAGATAGCCCAGGCCTAACTTCCAAACCTGGGTTCTTTCCTGTACACCATGCTTCCTCAAAGGGAGTGGTAGTTCTGTCCCTAACCCCTACTTAAGGAAGAGTGAAGGGCTGGAGAGATGGCTTAGCGGTTAAACGCTTGCCTATGGAGCCTAAGGACCCTGGTTTGAGGCTCGATTCCCCTAGGACCCACGTAAGCCAGATGCACAAGGGGGCGCACATGTCTGGAGTTTGTTTGCAGTGGCTGGAGGCCCTGGCGTGCCCATTCTCTCTCTCTCTCTCTCTCTCTGCCTCTTTCTCTCTGTGTCTGTTGCTCTCAAATAAATAAAAATAAAAACAAAAAATTTTTAAAAAAAGGAAGAGTGGAAAAAAGGGACGAGGGGTCTGGATGACAGGGTTCTTACCTATATATCAGAGCTACAAGGACCACCGCTGCCAATACCAGTAAGATGCCCACAAGCAGGGGGGCCTGCCCAGAGCCTGCTTCTTGACCTATGCACAGAATTCCGCATAACACCTCAGTCAGTGTCTGTTTCCTCCCAGTTGCCTCTGCCCACTCCTTTTTATCTTATAGCTCTTGAACAAGTACCTACCAGGCATGATAAGCTGGGTGCTGGCCACTGCCAGGCTGTTGGCATCAGCCAGAGATACATTGAGGCAGTAGGTCCCTGAGCCACCTTTCAGTACCTGGTGCAGAACCAGCTGGCAGGATGGGCTTGGTGACACAGGCTGGCACAGTCTCTGGGCAGGGGGCTGACACCCTGGAGAGGAAATGTCCATGCAGGCTTCCTTGGGCAGCCTAGAAGAGGCACCAGCTTGCATCAGTGGATGTGGGAAGGGGCAGAACTCAAGCAAGCGGAGAGACAGTCATCCCAAGGGCAACTAGCAGGGCACTCACCCACCCTGGCAGGATACAGTCAGCTCAAAGGCATCCCCCTCATCAGATGGCACAGCCTGCAGGATCTCAGCACTCTCGATACCCTCTGCAAGGTTGAAAGACTCTAAACTGGAATTCTTCTACCAAGCCCAGGCATAGGAAGGCCCTGGGGCTGTCCTCCCAATACCGTCCCTGTGTCTTACAGGAAGACCCTGTCATTCGAGTATCTCCAAGTCATTCTTCCCAAGGGATGCTCCTACGGGCTAGCCCGAGGAAGCTCACATGACCCAAAGCAGGCAAGACTCACGGACAATGTCCAGGCTGAGGGAAAAGGAACCATATCGATAGAGAACACAGTCCAGGGGGACTTGTCGCTTCACAAGCACTAAGGTATCTGTGCCATTCAGTACGGGGGCTGAGGAGCCTGGAAAGACAAGAGTGAGGGGGTCAAGAGATAGGGAACTGTCTTGGAGGAGAGGACAAGTAGGCATTTTTCCAGGTCCAGCCATGGCCACAAGATCCTGGAGTTACTGGCTTAGAATCAATGAAGGAAGCTAAGCCCAGAAGAAGGAAAAATGCTGTTTTAGACTTACAAAATTAAGGGAAGGGCTACAGCTTTCTAAAAATCCCCAAGAATTTATCGAGTCCAGGTCCTGGACTAGAAACTTGGCCTGCTACTATGTCGTTCTTCCTGTTTTGCTTTAGAATAGGAAGCCAGGAGTGGGAAATGGAGGATCAGTGTGAGAATCTGAGAAAGACGTCTGTGCACTTATGCTTGAAGAGAAAATGCAATATAAATATGGAAATGATCACAGTCTGTTCCTTGAACTTCCTAGCTTTCTCCTCATGGGTAAAGTCTTCCTTTTGTAGCTTAGGGCAAGACTCCAATCTCCTAAATTCTACATTCCTTGCACGTCATTAAGTAGGGGCTTTAGAGCCAGTGAGAATTCAGAGGGGACCAAAGTGCCAAACACAGGATTAGGTGGCATCTGGGTCTTGGGTAAAACTTTCAGAGTAGAGGGTAACAAATATTGTACCTTATCACAATGAACCTGTTCCTCTTACCTGTAGTGCTTTCCGTAGGCATGAATGAGCTGGCACCTGGACCCTCGGGCTCAGGGGTGGGCAATGCTCCAGCTGTAGTTTCCAACCTGGCAGTTGTTGCCTGTGCAACAGTGGCTCCGGAGGGCGCTTCAGGGCGTCGTACCCTCTATGCCTGGCATTTCTGTATGTGTGGTACCTACAATCCCTGAGGTCAGCATCAGCTCAGATGTGGCCTCTGTGGTTGGCACCTGCACAGCTGTGGTTCCAGAGGGCTCTGTAGTTGGCATCTGGCCAGGTGTAGTACTTACAACTTCTACAGTGGTACCATGCCCTGATGTGGTACCAGGGACTTCTGCAGTTGACACGTGCCTGTCTGTGGTACCTGGAACCGTGGAAGAACCACAAGAAGGGAGAGGAATGGCAGCCTGCAGCACTACCCGGGCAGTGACCGGGCCTGACTCCAGGTAAGTGTGAGTGACCACAACTGCCCGAGAGATTAAGGTTCCAGTGTTGTCTCCAAAGTCCCAGGTGTAGGAGAGGTCAGCCCCAGCCAAATAGCCACTGGGGTCATGGAGTTGAAGGGCAAAGATCAGAGGTTGATTTCTTAGGAAGTGCTTGTTTCCTGCATCCAAGTCCTGCAGCTGGGACACACTCACGGAGAACGGGACCTGGTCTGGAGTTGGAGCCGAAAAGTGAGAATCAGGTCCAGCTCACAGCTTCTCTTCACAGCCACACCAACCCCGAGCTGAGTAGCTGACTCAGTACTTGGGAAGTCCCACATTTCTCTGCTCAGGTCTTCCTCTGCCCTTGAAAGCAGGATACCATTTCCCATCTCCAGACAAACCTCCCCATCTTCTGCCCTATGACTGGCCTTGTCCCTTTCTAAACCCTTACCAGTAATGGTGAAGGCGGAGCTGGAGTGAGCAAGGGGTACATAGCTCTGGGGCCCCCGGCGGTGGTAGACAGTCACTTCCATGTTGTGTGTGCCCAGAATTGCTTGTCCTGTCCCAATGCTAAGTCTGGACACTGGGCCCCCCAGAACTTGCCAGTATTGTCCTGAGGGTTTAGAGAGAAAAGCAGAGGGGCAGGGGCTGCTGGTCAAACGGAACTGAGGGCAGAATTTGAAAAATTCTTGAGAACATGAGGGCCTGAGTTTGATCCCATGGTACCCATGATGGGCACAAGGACATGCACCTATAAGTCCAGCACTGAGGAGACAGATCTCTGGAGCTTGCTAGTCAGCAGTCTAGTCTAATGGATGAGCTTCAGGCCAGTGAAAGACCTTGTCTCAAAAAAAGTAGACGACAGTCAGGTGTGGTGACACATGCCTTTAATCCTAGCCCTCGGGGGGGGGGGGGTGTAGAGGTAGGAGGATTGCTGTGAGTTCAAGACCACCCTGAGACTATATAGTTAATTCTAAGTCAGCCTGGGCTAGAGTGAGACCCTAACTTGAAAAAAAAAAAAAAACAGAGAAGGGCAATCAGGAGGTATACTGAAGAAGGTATTTAGAAGATGGGGGATAGGTAGAACTACTACTGGGGAGACACTGCCAGAAAACCTCACCCCAGGTCTTCCAGACATAAACAAAGCTTCTTTTCTGAGACGGAGGGCCAGATGGGCAGGGTCCACCATCAAGGAAGATGCAGCCATCATCTGGTTCCTGGGGATATACTGGCTGTCCTCCCCACACCTGGCTCCCTGAAAGGTAGAAACAGTCACCCTCAAGCCCTGTCAGTCTTTTGTAAATACTTTTGTAAATAAGACCCCTAGGGAATGAGGTTGTGGGAGTACTCCCTAATCAGAAAGCATAGCCTTCACAGTGTAACCCATCTGAGAAGGTGCTGGAGAATGAAAGGGAGTCTATGCAAATACAATTAGAGATTCCTATATATACAGAACATAGTACATAAAAGCCTGGATGGGGCCATACAACAAAATGTTTACAGTGATTTTCTGAAACTAGTGAGATGAAAACAGCATCAGCTAACATTTATTGAGCCTTTCCTGTAGGTTGGAGCAGCTCTCTGCTGAGTACTTTACAGATGATCACATTTCATTCTTACAACAATCTTTCAAGGAAGGCACTATCCCCATCTCAGAGACAGGGAGGCAGAAGCATAAAACAATAGAGTTTCTTGCCAGGGTCATAGCTATTGACAAATTTGTATGTCTATTCAACTTCAGGAGATTCTAGGCTGGAGAGCTGTCCCCCAATTAGGGAACATGACTTTCTTTTTCTTCTATATATTTATTCTTATTTTACTATAATAAATATGTGTTACATATATAATTTTGAGGTTTTTTTAATTTGAGGTAGGGTCTTGCTCTAGCCCAGGCTACATATATAATTTGCTGAAAAAAAAAATAGAAGGAAGTATAGGGAATGTAGCACATGCCCAACATGTGTAAGACCCTGGGTTTGATCCCAAGCACTGAAGACAAATAAAAATTCAAAAGTAGAGGCCAGGCCGGGCATGGTAGCACATGCCTTTAATCCCAGCACTTGAGAGGCAAAGGTAGGAGGATCACCATGAGTTTTAGGCCACCCTGAGACAACACAGTGAATTCCAGGTCAGCCTGAGCTAGAGTGAGACCCTACCTCAAAAAAAAAAAAAAAAAAAAAAGTAGCAGCCAGGAGTGGTGGCACACGCCTTTAATCCCAGCACTGGGGAGGCAGAGGTAGGAGAATCACCATGAGTTTGAGGCCACCCTGAGACTACATAGTGAATTCCAGGTCAGCCTGGGCTAGAGTGAGAACCAACCTCAAAAAAGCAAACAAAAAAAAAATTAAAAAATAGGAGGGCTGGAGAGATTGCTTAGCGGTTAAGGCACTTCCCTGCAAAGTCAAAGGACCCAGGTTTGATTCCCCAGGACCTATGTAAGCCACATGCACAAGGGGCACATGCATCTGGAGTTCATTTGCAGTGGCTGGAGGCCCTGGTTGCCCATTCTCTCTATGTCTGCCTCTCTTCTCTGTCTCTCTCTCTCCTTGCAAATAAATAAATAAAATTTTAAAAAATAATAATAAAATAAAAGTAGAAGAGGAAGGAACACATTCCCTGCGCACACTGGGACAGTAGAAATTTGAGCCCTAGAAACAAAGTTCAGGAGTAGAAAGGTACATACCATTGACAGTGATGTTATTGACCCAGACAACCTGCCCATTTGGCAGTACCTTTTGACTTCCGGGAAAGTGCAGGGCAATATAGAAGGAGGCATTTGCACCAACCAGAGTAGGCCCATCATTACTGACTTGTGGGACCACCTGGCCTCCTGGAAAGAAAGCTGAATTAGCTGGGACTCCATTTCCCCTCCCCAAACTTCTCCTCGGAAGTTACCTTCAACCCAGTTCTTACTCTCCTCCCTGTCCCTTTCCCACTATGCCGTCCCCTAGAACCGGAGTTCCCACCTCTCCAGCAGTCATGCCTCTGGACTCCTGTCCACTCAGGATACAGCTGTTTGTTCCATGCTTTAGGTCTGAGTGACCTTGAGACACCAAGCCAGTCCCGGTCTCTGGGTCCTAAAAGAAATGTTCCATGAGAACCCAGGATAATGCTCTGTCCCATGTCATCTTACTCTCACCTTAAAGTATTATTTAATTTGGAGGGAAGCAGCATTAGGGATTGAACTCGGGATCTATGCATGCTAGGTAGGCACTACACTACTGAACTATATCCCCTAGCTGCCTTTTTTTTTTTTTTTTAACTTATTTATTTGAGAGAAAGAGGCAGAGAGAGGGAGAGAGAGAGAATGGGCATGCCAGGGTCTCCAGCCACTGCAAAGGAACTGCAGACACATGCGCCCCCTTGTGCATGTGGCTTATGTGGGTCTTGGGAGAGTAGAACTGGGGTCCTTTGGCTTTGCAGGCAAACACCTTAACCATTAAGCCATCTCTCCAGCTCTAGCCACCTTTTTTTTTTTTTTTTTTTTTTATGTGTATGTGGTATGCAGCATGTTCATTTGTGTGGGCATATATGTGTGGGGGTGTCCATGTACATGTGTACATATGCAATGTCAGGTGTTGTCCCCAATTGCTCTCTCCCTTATTTATTTATTTTTGGTTTTTCGAGGTAGGTCTCTCTATCCCAGGCTGTCCAGGAGCTCACTCTATAGACCCAGGCTGGCCTCAAACTCACAGCAATCCTCTTACCTCTGCCTCCCAATTAGATGGCATTAGATGTGTGTACCACCACACTCGGCCCCTTCATTTTTTGAGATAGGATCTCTGATTGAACTTGGAGCTCATCAATTTGGCTAAACTAGCAGGCCAATGAGCCCTACAGGTTCTCCTGTTTCCTCCTCCCCAGCGCTAGGATCAAGGTATGTGCAATTATGGCTGGCTTTTATGTGGGTTCTGAGAGTCTGAACTCAGGTCCTCATGCTTGCACAGCAAGGACTTTACGCAAGGAGCCATTTCCCCAGTTACAGGCCCTCTTTCACTTTTTATTTCTGAGACAGGGGCTTGCTAAATTGACCAGGCTGGCCTTGAACTTATAGTCCCCTTGCCTCAGTCTATATTTTAAGACAGCATCTAAGTTGCCAGGCTGATCTTGAATTTAAAAAAATATTTATTTGTGCATGTGTACACAGGTATATACACATACCAGGGTCTCTTGCTACTACAAAGAAATACCTATTCAGCTTCATGTGGGTGGCTGGGGAATTGAACTGAAGCCAGCAGGCTTTGCAAGCAAGTACTTTTAATAGCTGAGCCATCTCCCCAGCTCCAGACCTTCTAAGTAGCTAGGATTATCAGGCCTGAGTCACCAGGCCCAGTTCAAAATGTATTTAACTACTTTATTTTTTATTTATTTATTTATTTTATTTATTTATTTATTTTTGGTTTTTCAAGGTAGGGTCTCACTCTAGCCCAGGCTGACCTGGAATTCACTAGGGAGTCTCAGGGTGGCCTCGAACTCACGGCAATCCTTCTACCTCTGCCTCCCGAGTGCTGGGATTAAAGGCGTGCGCCACCACGCCCGGCTACTACTTTATTTTTTGTAAATTAAAAAAATTTATTTTTATTGAGAAAGAAAGAGGTATATATATATATGGAGAGAGAGAGAGAGAGAGAGAGAGAGAATGGGCACATCAGGGCCTTCAGCCACTGCAAATGAATTCCAGACACATGCACCAGCTTGTGCAGCTGGCCTACATGGGTCCTGGGGAATCAAGCCTAGGTCCTTTGGCTTTGCAGGCAAGCACCTTAACCTCTAAGCCATCTCTCCAGACCTTTAATTACTTTCTTATTGACTGACTTATTTCAGTGCTGAAGATTGAACCCAGGGCCGTGGACATGCTAGGGAAGCACTATTCCACTAAACCATATCCCACCCCATTTATTTATTTATTTATTCATTTATTTATACTTATTTGCAATGTCCTAGACTAGCCTGAAACTCATGGCAATCCTCCTGCCTCAGCCTCCCACATGCTGGAATTACAGGTATGAGCCACCATGCCCATATTATTCTTTTTTTTTTTTCTTTCTTTTTGGTTTGTTTGTTGTTGGTTTTTTGAGGTAGGGTCTCACTCTAGCTCAGGCTGACCTGGAATTCTCTATGTAGTCTCAGGGTGGTTTTGAACTCACAGTGATCCACCTACCTCTGCCTCCCAAGTGCTGGGATTAAAGGCGTGTGTCACCACACCCAACTCATTCATTTTTGAGATAAGTTTCACTACATTGTCCAGACTGGCATCAAACTTGTGATCTTCCTGCCTCAGTCTCTCAAGTACTGGGATCACAATAGTGTACTACCATGTCTGGCTTTCAAAGTGAATTTTAACTTACTGAATACTCACTGTGTATTAGGCATTATTCTAGGCACAAAGGACTTAAGAAATACATAGTGAGTTCCAGGTCAGTCTGAGATAGAGTGAGACCTTACCTTGAAAAACCAAAAAAAAAAAAAAAAAAAAAAAAAAAGCTGGGCGTGGTGGCGCACGCCTTTAATCCCAGCACTTGGGAGGCAGAGGTAGGAGGATTGCCATGAGTTCGAGGCCACCCTGAGATGACATAGTGAATTCCAGATCAGCCTGAACTAGAGTGAGACCCTACCTCGCAAAACCAAAAAAAAAAAAAAAAAAAAAAAAAAAAAAAAACGAAGAAGAAGAAGGGCTGGGCTGGAGAGACGCCTCAGCGGTTAAGGCATTTGCCTGCCCTGCAAAGCCTAACGACCAGGATTGGATTCTCCAGTACCCATGTAAAGCCACGTGTACAAAGTGGCTGTATGCATCTGGAGTTTGTTTGCAATGGCTGGAGGCCCTGTTATGCCCATTCTCTCCTTGTCTGTCTTCTCTCTTTGTTTGCAAACAAATAATAAACTTTAAGGTGGGGCGTGGTGGCGCACGCCTTTAATCCCAGCACTTGGGAGGCAGAGGTAGGAGGATCGCAATGAGTTTGAGCCCACCTTGAGACTACATAGTTAATTCCAGGTCAGCCTGGGCCAGAGTGAGACCCTACCTCGAAAAATCAAAATAAATAAATAAATAAATAAAATTTAAAAAATAATAACAGAGCCGGGTGTGGTGGCGTACACCTTTAATCTCAGCACTTGGGAGGCAGAGGTAGGAGGATCGCCATGAGTTCAAGGCCACCCTGAAACTACATGGTGAATTCCAAGTCAGCCTGAGCTAGAGTGAGACCCTACCTTGAAAAGCCAAAAAAAAAAAAAAAAAAAAAAAAAAAAAGGCTGGAGAGATGGCTTAGCAGCTAAGGCATTTGCCTGCAAAGCCAAAGGACCGAGTTCGATCCCCCAGAACCCATGTAAGCCAGATGCACAGGGGCACATGTGTCTGGAATTTGTTTGCAGTGACTAGAGGCCCTGGCGTGCCCCATTCTTTCTCTGTCTCTCCTCTATCTCTCTGTTTGCAAATAAATTAAAAAAAAAAATGTGTAAACTTCCAAGTGTGTGGGTATGAACAGACTACATCAAGGAACCAACCGACTAAAAGAAAACACCTTGAAACTTTAGCACACATGAGAGAAGTAGATCAAGGAACTTCCTAGAAGTCTGGGATCACAGGGATCTAGAGAAGAAAGAAGGGCTGTGATATGATGTGATGCTATACCGATGTCCTTTCTAATGTCCACGGGAAAGCTAGGGGTTCTGCTGGGGGGTGTTGTAATCCTCTCTGAGCACTCCACCATGAGAACAAGAGAAGTCATAAGATGCTCCTCACTCCCAACCCTCCCTCCTCAACAGCACGGGGACATTCCAGACCCTTTCACTACCCCACACCCCTCCCTTTGCTCCTGTCACGAGGCCTCAATCCCCCAAGAGTCCTTTCATGTGATGCTCAGCTGAGACCCTTCTCCTGTCTTTCCCAGCGTGAGAACATAATGTGTGGGCCATGTTCACATATCCCCATCCCAAGGTAGGAAAGTGGTATCTCCATCTTTTTATGGAATCTCACATTCGCTTTCCCTCCACTTTAAATCTCCTGTACCAACTACCTGAAACATTACCTAAAAGAATCTTCCACTCATCTCACCTCTTTGAAGCCCCTTCCTCTGCTCCAGTTCCTTGTCCAGGGGCCTTAGTAGAATTAGTGCCACACCTTCAACCCCTCCAAGCAGAAGAGGACCATTTTATGTTCAACCTTAAATTTAATGTATGAAACTGGGCAGTGTGGCTCATACCTGTAATCCCAGCACTCTAGAGGCTGAGGCAGAAGATCTCCTTAACTTTGAAGCCGGTATGCTACATACTGAGTTCCAGGCCAGCCCAAGCTACAGAGTGAGATTGTGTCTCAAACAAACAACCTAGATAGGTGTGGTGACCCACTCCTGTTATTCCAGCATTTGGGAAGTAGAAGCAGGAAGATCAGGAGTTTAAGGCCATCTTTAACAACATAATGGGTTCAAGGCCAATCCCTATCTCTGTCTCACACACAGACACACCAAATATTGCTAGCAGCTCCTATTAGAAGGGGGTAAAAATTAAGCAGGTGTTCAACTTCTAATTCACATACTCTCCTGTCTACACACCCACACTCACCTTCTGTGGCCCCCATAGCCAGCAGAGCACTCAGCACAGACAACTGGAGAAACAACCTCAGCACCACATCCATCCTGCTCTTCCTTCCAGTAGCCAAAGGTATTGGGGGCTTGCAATAAGCCCCTATATAGAAAAGGATGCTCATTTGCATAGCCCTTCCTCCTCTCCCTCGAGGGGAGGGGAGACCTAAGAGGAACAGAGAGGGGTAGAACTGATTCTGGTCCCTGGACATTCCTTTCCATCCACGCAATTCAAGTCTCACTTTCTTGACACTACCTCTAGGGAAGGAGTTAGTTGATGGGCCGCTGTGTAACACACGCTCCCCACACAATTCATCTTGGGACAATGCATGAAACAATACCGGGTTGATTCGAACCAGTAACCTTTCAAAGAGACAGAAGCAGAACCCCTTCATCTGAAAGCAATCAGAAAGGGCTGGGAGTGTAGTTCAGTGGTACAGCTCTTGCCTAGCATTCACAAGGCCCTAGCTAGCTAGGTTCAATCCCCAGCTCTGGAAAACAAACAAAAAAACCATGCACTAAAAGGACAGCGAGGCAGTGAGACAGTATAGAATTAGGCTGAGAAACGACGACTCAGAAGTCTGGCTCACGAGTCCTTTACGAAGAGATTCCCGGTTTTTTGTTTTTTTTTTTAACTTTTTTTAAGGAGGCTCTTTGGAACTTAATCTCACCGACGGGGTACTGAACATAGTGAGTTACAGTCAAAGGTATCCCTAGACGAGACACACTAAGTCTGGGCCGGGCGGGCCCCAAGCCAGGAATTTAGGAAAAGGTGCTCAGCTGCCCCGCGGAAGAAAAAAAAACAAACTTCGTCTCGCCCCGCCCTCGGAACCAGGCTCTTACCGGGCGAGCGGGCGGTGGGCGCCGGGAGCGCCGGGCTCGCTCCGCCCTCGGTGACGTTGGCCAATCGGGGGCGCGGGGGGTGGAGCCCGGGAAACGCGGGAAGGAGGGGCGGGGCCTGTGCTGGCGGCCCGGGGCTCCGTGGGGGAGGCGGCAACATTGTTTCAAGTTGGACAAATTGACAAGAGCCGTACTTCCACTGCGTTCCATCCCGACCGGGGCCGGGCGGCTGACCTCGGCTTCCCCTCCTCGTCCCCCCGAGAGTCGGGCCCGCTGTCTTCCAGGGTTCCCAGGCCCCCCCGCTCCGGGGCCGAGCGGACCCGACTCGCTGGCGCTTTCATGGAGAACTTCCAAAAGGTAGAGAAGATCGGAGAGGGCACGTACGGAGTGGTGTACAAAGCCAGGAACAAGTTAACCGGAGAAGTGGTGGCGCTCAAGAAAATCCGGCTGGACACGTGAGTGGCCTCCTGTCGCCGGAACTCCCCAGTGGAGGAGCCCCGGGATTGCCCCCCTCTCGCCGCCCGCAGCTGGCGGGTGGCCGTCCAGGGACCGGAAGATAGCTGGGAGGGACCTCTTTTTGAAGTAAGGGGTAACTTGACGGACCCCAGAGGAGAGCTTTGGGGAGACTCGAGGGCGGTGTAGACTCCGTGGCAAACTTTCTTCGTCGCCGAGCACGGCGTGCTCCCAAATCTGTAAGCAGAGAGACTTGGGAAGAAAAAAGGAGGGGGAGCCTCATGGAGTTGGCTATGTGGGGAATGGAGAAAAGCTCCTTTCTGAATGAAGAGCTCTTCTCCTCATTGCCCCAACTCCACCCTTAGAATTCTCACCCTCTTTCAAAAGAATGGCAGTTGAGCCTCACTGGCCCTCTGGGGAGGCTGGGAGCTACTCTTACATTTTTTTTTCCTCTGTTACCTTTGCTCTGCTGCCCCATCGCCAAGAGTCTTTACTTACCTTCTCTTGGACGAGAGAGGAAACAATGACCCTAATGTGTCCAAAAGCCACACCCAAAGTACTCAGGAATTAACTCTTGACAGCAGCCTGCCTCTTGGACTTTCATAGGGGATACTGGGTGGTATCTCCTTGAGGAAAGGGGATGTTTGTAACCATATTCCAATCTCTGCTTTCCCAACCTCTCCAAGTGAGACTGAGGGTGTACCCAGCACTGCCATCCGAGAGATCTCTCTGCTTAAGGAGCTTAACCACCCTAATATTGTCAAGTAAGTGTGGTCTGGGAGGTGATCTGGTGGGAAGGAGGATGAATTCTGTCCGTGTAGCCTCTGAACTCCTCTCCCTCACCTCCATTTCCTGGACCTTCTCTTGCAGGCTTCTAGATGTCATCCACACAGAAAATAAGCTCTACCTGGTTTTTGAATTTCTGCACCAGGACCTCAAGAAATTCATGGATGCTTCTGCTCTGACTGGCATCCCTCTTCCACTTATCAAGGTAATCCTCTTCAACTCTGGCCATGTCGTGCTTTGGGGGGAGGGGGGGGCAACGACGACAGACAGGTAATTCACACTGGTGATAATTTGTTATTTTACCTCCACTCCAGTCTCTCTATCCCAAATCTTTAGTCTGTTTCCCTACTCATTAACCTTAAGGCTGGACTGAGGAATCATAATTGAACTCCTGTGAGTCAACCTAGCAGCTCAGGTGGGAGATCAAATGAAACTCAGATAAATGGGACTTAAGGGCAACTTGGCAGAGTACTCCAAAAAGCCTTCCCACCTGTTTAGTGGGAGAAATAACCAGTGGGTCTGTCTGTTTTAGAACTGGGTTCTTCACTCCCGGAACTACTTTTGGTCCATCAGCAAATGTTTCTTGGACGCACACTTATTGAGTACCTTCAGTGTGCTA
The DNA here is from genome assembly GCA_036346955.1 of Dipus sagitta. Taxonomy (NCBI): domain Eukaryota; kingdom Metazoa; phylum Chordata; class Mammalia; order Rodentia; family Dipodidae; genus Dipus; species Dipus sagitta. The sequence goes on from CM070777.1 coordinate 109,211,887, forward strand.
GGTACAGGGCTTGGAAAGGGATGGGAAACTGAATAAGATCTGGCCCCTATCCTCACTGGGCTGAAAGTCCAGTGAGGAAAACAGGAGTTAAACATAGTTATGGTATAGTTGGGTGCAGTGGCTTATGCCAGTGATTACAACACTCAGGAGACTGAGGCAAGGGGATCGCTGCAATTTCAAGGCCAAGCCTGTGCTACGTAATGAGTTTCAAATCAGTCTGGGCTACAGAGAGAGACTCTCAAAAACAAAACAAGGGGCCGGGTGTGGTGGCGCACGCCTTTAATCCCAGCACTGGGAGGCACAGGTAGGAGGATCACATCTCTGTGAGTTCGAGGCCACTCTGAAACTCCATAGTAAATTCCAGGTCAGCCTGGGCTAGAGTGAGACCCTACCTCGGAAAACAAAAAACAAAAAACAAACAAAACAAACAAACAAACAAACAAACAAAAAAACAAGGAGCTTGGGAGATGGCTCAGTGAGTAAAGTGCTTACCAGCATGAGGACCTGAGTTCTGATCTCCAGCACCATATAAAAAATGGCAAGCATGGCAGCATTGCACCTTTAATCCCAGTGCTGAGGAGGTGGAGATGGGATCCTCTGGGCTGTCTAGCCAAATCAATGAACTCTAGGTTCAGCGAGAGACCCTGTCTCAAAGAGTAAGGTGGAGAGCAATTGAGGAAGTCCCCTGAAATCAATCTCTGGCCTCCCTCCACACACATGAATGCCAACGTACATATAAACATATATACACACACCCACACCTACACACAAAATGTGGTTAGGATCTAAACCAGTAAAGGCTTCAGTAGAGTTTGGGGGGCAAAGAGCAAATCCTAATCTGTTCATTGTGATAGATAAACACAATCCCCCTCCCTTTTGTCAGAGCTATCTGTTCCAGCTGCTTCAGGGCCTAGCATTCTGCCATTCTCACCGGGTCCTACACCGAGACCTTAAGCCCCAGAATCTGCTTATCAATGCAGAGGGTTCCATCAAGCTGGCAGACTTTGGACTAGCAAGAGCCTTTGGAGTCCCTGTTCGTACTTACACCCATGAGGTAAGTTCTTGGAGCATCTTAGGAGGCGTTCATAAAGACATTCACAGAATTCCCAAAAAATATCTTGCCAGCAGTTCCTTGGTAGATAGAATTTCTTTTTTTTTTTTTCTTTTTCCTTTTTTAATGGAGGGAGGGATATTTATTGAAGCTTACAGATCCAGGGGAAGTTCCATAATCGTAGATAGAATTTCTGATACAGTAAGGGTCTTAAGATGTACACAGAGTTCGTGCTCCAGATGCGTGTGCCACCTTATGTGCACGTGCGACCTTGCACACTTGTGTCTGGCTTAGGTGGAACCTGGAGAGTCAAACATGAGTCCTTAGGCTTCGCAGACAAGCGCCTTAACTGCTAAACCATCTCTCCAGCCCTAATATGACCTTTTGCCTTGAGTTTTCCATGAAGGTCCCAATTTGTGGCATTCAGAAAATGTGGTCCATAAATGTTTTGTTTAGTAAAAAAAAAAAAAAATATGGTCCCAAGAGCTATAGATTAGGCTAATTCTGGGCAAGGAACTTGTGTGGGGTCATTTCTGTCAGGGGAAATCAGAAGGAGGAAAGGAAACTGCTTATGAGGCTAGGAGTTAGCAGGGTTTTGTTGAGATGAGGTTTGTAAATCTCCACACCATATAAACCACTCCTCCCTGTCCTACTCTTGTCCCTCAGGTGGTGACCCTGTGGTACCGAGCACCTGAAATCCTTCTGGGCTGCAAATACTACTCCACAGCAGTGGACATCTGGAGCCTAGGCTGCATCTTTGCTGAGATGGTATGGAGGCTTGCCCACGTTCCATGGAGCCCACTCCTGCCCACATCCAAGAGCAACAGAACCATTTCTTGGCCCAGAACCATGGCTCTTTTATCACAGTGTTCTCTAGTGTATCACCGGTGCAGAGCTGGATAGTACTGTTGCCCCTGATATCAACACAATGTTAGAATGTCCCTAAACAGACTTAATATCTAGTATTTATCTCTCATCCCTGAAATGAGCTAACTCAACTCTGCAGCCATTCAGTTATTTTTGTTTTGAGCTGGTCTCACTTTGTAACCTAGGCTGGCCTTGAGCTTTTGACCTTTCTGCCTGAGCACCTCACTCTTATCCCCCATCATAGCTCAGGCCAGACTTGAACACTTCTTTTTCCCCCTGAGGTAGGGTCTCAGTCTAACCAGGCTGACATGGAACTCACTCTGTAACCCCAAGATGTCCTCGAACTTACGGTGATCCTCCTACCTCAGCCTCCCTAGTGCTGGGATTAAAGGCAAGTGCCACCACACCCAGCTGGACTCAAACTTTGATCCTTCTGTCTCACCCTGATCCCCACTGTTGAGATTACAGGCATGAGCCACTGTGCCCAGCTCCACTTAGCTGTTTTAGCTTTAGTCTGCATGTATTTGGAAGAATAAGTTCCATCATGTTCCTCCTTCACTTGGCTGGGATCTTGTTGTAGGGGACCAGGAGGAAGTAAAGCCAACTATGTTTGCTTTATCTACACCTCATTGTTGCAGACTTAATCATGTTCTCCCCCGTCCTCTGGCTTTGCAAATTAAGAGATCCTTGTAGGCTGGCTTTATATGGGAGCTCCCATCTCTTTTAATGGAGTAGACCAATCAGTAATATTTTATGGTCCTTTATCTGGGTTATAACTGGGGCCTTGGAGACCATTAGCCTAGCTATAGATATACATATAGAATGTGCATTTATCTGCCAGTACATTACCTTACAGTTGCCCATATTCATCTCTCAATTCATCAAAAAATATTTGTTAAGCACCTAGTGTGTACCCAGCACCATGCTAAGTGCTGTGGGGAACACAGAAGAAATGGAAGACACAGTCTCTGCCCGCTGTGCTCCTATCTAGAAGTGGCTGCATCACAAGGAGGGGGGATGATCGCAGTGTCTACCCCATACCCCGTGAGTGGCTTGGGATCCCTTTGCTACATGTCAGTGGCACCCCAAACATTCACCCCCTCCCAGCCCTACCCAGCCTTGGGGATCTACAAAGCCATGATTGGGGGAAGGAAGGAGGGGGCGAGGAGACAGATGAAGGGACTTCATTGTCTCAGCTCTGTGTGACCGACCCCATGAAAAGCCCTGGGGAGGGAGTCATGGGGCCCTGCCGACCTTCCACTGCCTGTGGGAACCTTCTTTGTATAAGGACAGTTTTGACTGACGTCAATGTGCGTCTTGGCCTTTCCTCTTTCCCCATTTTCAGGTGACCCGCCGGGCCCTATTCCCTGGAGATTCTGAGATTGACCAATTGTTTCGAATCTTTCGGACTCTGGGAACCCCAGATGAGGTGGTTTGGCCAGGAGTTACTTCTATGCCTGATTATAAGCCAAGTTTTCCCAAGTGGGCCCGACAAGATTTTAGCAAAGTTGTGCCTCCTCTTGATGAAGATGGACGGAGCTTATTATCGGTAAGAGTGTGGAGTGGGCACCTGTCATCCCCTCTCATCTCCACATCTTTCCAGAATGAGGAAAGGCTGAGGACCTGAATTCTGGGTATCAGCACTTCCCTAGCCCCTGTTTCTTTCCCTTCAGCAAATGCTGCACTATGACCCCAACAAGCGGATTTCGGCCAAAGCAGCGCTGGCTCACCCTTTCTTCCAGGATGTGACCAAGCCAGTACCCCACCTTCGACTCTGATGCCCTTCGCACAGTCCTCACCCTCAGTCTTATCTTCTCCAGTGTGAGCTGATCTGACTTGACTCTGGGCTGTGTGGACCCAGGTGGGCCCTCTGATCTTTTCTGGCTGCCTTAGCACTCACCTCTTCTCTTGGCCAGCCTTCCCTGGGGATTCAGAGGTGCAGGGAAGGAACAGGTGAAAATGAAAGAAGTTTCAGTATTCGATGCACTTAACTCAGCCTCCACCACTTTCTCTCCCTCTTCATTACTGAAGAGGACTGGTATTCTAAACAAGATAAAACTGGCCATTCTTCCCCTACATCAAGTTTGCCATCCCAGTCTTGGAATGTCCCATCACTATTATTCCTTGTGTTTAGGACAGGTACCCCATACCTCCTGCTGCCACTGTTTTTGTAAGGCCAATTGAAAGCAGGGGTGTAAGTTTGAACATTTGAGAGGCAAGGAAAACCAAACCATGGGGAGAGATCTGTTTTAAAGAATTAGGTTAAAAACTAGATCCAGTTTATACCCTAGATGTAGTTGTTTCACCTGACCTAACAGGCTACTGGACTCAGGCCCAGAGTGAGAAGCAAAGAAATGACTCCATGCAGGGCACTTGTGTGTCCCTCCTATGGGCCAGAGGAGTCCGGAGGCTCCCCCCCTATAAGGGGAGGGACAGGGATTGTGTCTCACTCTGATCTGCTCTTTCGCCTTGGCCTAATGAGGCAGGTGAAAGATGTTTGTATTTTTCTTTTAGGAATCTTAGTTATTCAGTGGCCAGATCCCTGCTCTCATCTTCCTATGAAAGTCACCTCACCTTGTAGAAGTTGGAAGTGAGGGTTTAGATGTCATTTTGAGAATGCTGACACTTTTTCAAGACTAATTGGTCAGCACATTGGAAAAAATATTTCTATAAAAGGATGAACAATTATATTTATATTTCAAGTTATAGTAAAAAATTTTTTTTGTCAGTGTGGCTGGATTTGTTGCCATGTGCACCTTGGGGTTTTGTAATTCAATTGTTTTTTTAAAAGTATTTCTCTGACTTCTTTCTTCTCCCACCCCTTGTCCTAGAGTGCTCTTTCTATTAATATTATTTGTAATTTGGTTTGTAATTCATTAAAATAAAATGTTTCCAGTTTTGTAGCTCATGTTGTTCATCTTTAACATTTATTTATTTACTGAAAGAATGGTGCAGGTGAGAGTCTATATGTGTGATAAATTAGTTTAGATCCCTCTTGAACTCTGTTATGCAAGACTACCCTCCTACCACATTTGACCTCTGTTATACAGCTACAGTTGAGATAGTTCTCAGGTTGAGCAAATTGGGTATTGTCCTCATGTTATTTATTGTTTGAGACAAGGTAACTCAAGCTGGCCTCCAACTTGGTATGTAGCTGAGAAGACTCTGAACTCCTGATCTACCTGCTTCCACCTCCCAAATGCTGGGATTACAGATTGTGTGCCAGCACTTGGCTCTACTTCGCTGGTTTTTGTTGTTTTGTGTCCCCTGCCCCCCCCCCCCCCAGGTGGGGTCTCACTGTAGCCCAGGCTGACCTGGAATTCACAGCCATCCTCCTACTTCCATCTCCCCAGTGCTGGGGTTAAAAGTGTGGGCCACCTTTGTTTTTTTGCTGGTTTTAGTATGCTACAAAAAAAGGACATCTTGCCAGGCATGGTGGCACACTCCTATAATCCCAGCACTCAGGAGGCAGAGGTAGGATGATCGATGTGAGATTGAGGCCACCCTGAGAATACATAGTGAGCTCTAGGTCAGCCTGGGCTAGAGTGAGATCCTACCTCCAAAAAAAAAAAAAAAAAAAAAAAGGTAGAGATGGCTCAACAGTTAAAGGTAATTGTAAAGCCTGATGAGCCTGACAGCCTGTGTTCAATTCTCTAGTACCCATGTAAAGTAGACCATGCATCTGGAGTTCACTAATAGTAGTAAGAGGCCCTGCCTAGCCCATTCCCTCTCTCTTTCTCTCTGCTTATAAATAAAATAAATTAAAAAAAAATAGCAAAGTGGGCTGGGGGTGTAGCCCAATGGTAGAGCGCTTGCCTAGTGTGCATGAGGTGCTAGATTCAATCCCTAACACTGCAAAAATGAGAGAAGTTGTCTAAAGATTTTTTTTTCTTTGTTTCTTTCAAGGTAAGGTCTCACTGTATCCTAGGTTCACCAGGAACTCACTGTAGCCTCAGGTAGACCTCCAATTCCTGCTTCAGCCTCCCAAGCATGAGGTTAAAAGCTTACACCACCATGCTACTAGTGATTTTTTTTTAATTCACACATATGATTCAGAAAATATTAATTATCTACATGAAAAAGAGGCAAAAAAGTGTCTAAACTACCATTTTTCTCTTTATTTTGAGAGTATGGATGTCTCAGAGCCTCTTGCCACTGAAAACAAAACTCCAGGCTAATTGAATTTGACACTCTGCATCTAGCTTTACATGGGCATCAGAGAAATGAACTGGGACCACCAGCAGGCTTTGCAAGCAAGTGCCTTTAATCCCTGAGCCATCTCTCCAGCCCACATTGCAATTATTTATTTTATTATTATTATTATTGGGTTTTTTTGTCGTTCTTTTGTTTTTGTTTTTCAACATAGGGTCTCACTTCAGTTCAGGCTGACCTGGAATTCACTGTGTATTCTCAGGGCAGCCTCAAACTCTCGGTGATCCTCCTACCTGTGCTTCCCGAGTGCTGGGATTAAAGGTGTGCGCCACCACGCCTGGCCTTTTTTTTTTTAATTAACAACTTCCATAATTGTAAACAATATCCCATGGTAATGACCTCCCTTCCCCCATATTTTTGTGTTTTTTGAGGTAGGGTTGCACTCTAGCCCAGCCTTACCTGGAATTCACTGTGTAGTCCCAGGGTGACCTTGACCTCACAGTGATCCTCCTACCTCTGCCTCCCCAGCCAGGGTCTCTAGCCCCTGCAAACAGATTCCAGATGCATGCACTATTTTGTGCATCTGGCTTTACATGGGTATTGGGGAGTCAAGCTCTGGTCCCAAACTACTACTTCCTTCCTTATTTATTTATTTTTGAGGTAGAGTCTCACTCTAGCCCAGGCTAACCTGAAATTCACTATGTAGTATCAGGGTGGCCTTGAACTCATGGTGATCCTCCTACCTCTGCCTCCCAAGTGCTGGGATTAAAGGAATGCACTACCACGCCCAGCGTACTACTTTTTTTTTTTTTAATTGTTTATTTACTTGATTGGGAAAGAGAGAGAGAGAAAATGGGCCTGCCGGGGCTTTCAGCCACTGCAAACGAACCCCAGATGCATGTGCCATCTTGTATATCCAGCTTACGTGGGTCCTGGGGAATTGAACTGAGGTCTTTTGGCTTTGCAGGCAAGCCCCTTAACCACTAAGCCATCTCTCCAGCCCCCCAACTACTACTTCTTATGGTTGTTATCAAACAGTAGTCTGGGGCTGGAGATATGGTCTAGCGGTTAAGGCTCTTAACTGTGAAGCTTAAGTACCAAGGTTTGATTTCCCTGTACCCATGTAAGCCAGATGCACAAGGTGGCTGGTGCATGTGTCTCGAGTTTATTAGTGGCTGGAGGACCTGGTAAGCTGTTGCTCTCTCTCTCCAATAAATAAATACAAATATTTTAAAAAATAGGCTGCGGGGGGGGGGGGCATTCTAAAAAGGGGTAAGCACTGATAAATTCCATGCTCAAAATCCTTAGATGTCATAGGACATGGTACTACAGTCGAAAGCCCCGGACCAATCCCAGAGGGGCGAAGGTCAGTGACTTGTCTTTTCTTACTAGTTTTGCTTTTGTTTTTCGAGGTAAGGGTCGCACTCTAGTCCAGGCTGACCTGGAATTCACTATGTATTCTCAGGATGGCCTCGAACTCACGGTGGTCCTCCTACCTATGTCTCCCAAGTGCTGAGATTAAAGGTGTGAGCCAACACGCCTGGCTTTGATTTTACTTTTTTTTTTTTAGAGGTTTGGTGGGGAGACAATTTCGTGTAGTTCAGCCTGTCTTCGAACTCACTAAATAGCCGAGGGTGTCCTTGAACTCCTTGCAGCCATGCGCCCCCACACCAGGCTAGTAAAAGCCTAAAGTTCTTTCAACCTCTCCTTGTCTGCCACTCAAGCCCACAATTTTCGCAGTACTGGCTAAAATTCCCATTTGACCCGCCTCCATCCCTCACCTGATTAGATGTTTATGAAGTTGGGGGGGGCGGCATTGGATATTGGGATTTCGTTGGTCGGTACGTATGCCTGTCAGCACTGTACCGCCCTCCGTCTACAGAGTTCGTTCTTTAATGGCTCACCGCCTCGTCGATCTTCGAGGCATCTCTCTACTCTATTGGTCTGGAGTCCCGTCTGTCCAGTCCGTCACTCGTACTGATTGGTGACGGAGCCCAAAGAGCCCGCCTTCCTCCAGAGGATTGGCGGGTAGGTGAGCATACGGCCCGCCTCCAGCGGTAGGCGGGTAGTCTTGCTATTGGCTGGAGCCCCCGCCCCGGCGAGCGACGAGAGGAGGGGTCCAGAGTTTGGTTGAGCCGCAGCTGTTTGTCTGTTCTACACAGGCCTGGGCCCGGCGGGGGAGACGGAGCCCCAGGTACCGGGCTGATGGAGCTCGCAAGGGCAGGGGCGGAGGGCCCGGGTACGGGAGCGGCCTGGCCTGAGAGAAGGGGCGGGCCTGGGCCTAAGCGAGGGGTTACTCGAGCCCACTGGACAGGGGAGAAGGGCCCCAGCAGGCCCAATGGGGGCGCTGAGGAGGGGGTCGGCCCGGCTGGGAGCCTGAAGTTGGGGAGGGTGTGTGTGGCTGTGGCCGCGCTGGGCGCCGTGGCTGGTGGCTCTGAGCCGGTGGAAGCAGCGGCAGGCCTCTGTACTGTGAGCGCAGCGCTGGGCCGGGAGGAGCTGGGGACAGGGAGCGGGCTGGGGGTGAGGTAAGCCCGTTTGCCAGGAGGTGAGGAGGGGTCAGCCCGCCGCCCAGCCCTGAGGGTCACCGTGGCTGGGTTTCTAGGGGGACGGCTAATCTAGGACCCAGGGAGGGTTCCTAACTGGCCGAGGCATTATTTTTAGGGAAAGTGGCTTTTGTAAAGGGAACTGAGGGTGCTTTAAATGTTGCCCGGTGGGATTTAGGTTCAGTGATTTAAACGGAGAAAGCTTAACTGATCTAGAGCAGTCAAGGAAATAGAAGCAGGGCCTTGCATAAGTTATGGGAGGTTCTAGATCTTGGGGTGTACCCTACTCTTGTTTCTTTAGGTTTAGATATAATGACGTGAAGTTTTTTATGACTCCCAGGGTGGAGAACGAAGACGAAAGTAATTTACGTTTTCCACAACTCCTGGTGGCTCCAAACTCAGTTCCTACACTTTGTCGTGGTCTCGTAGCTGATCATGACTACAGCCTGTGTTTTCTTACTGTTTCATGCCCCATGGAAGCACTCAATAATTAGGAGGATGCTTTGTCCACTTCTTTCCTACTTAATAATGTGCTCCATAGTGAGTGTATACCCAGAGCTAGAATTGGGGCGTACTTAAAGATCACCAGCCAATGAGAAATCTGATCAGAGTTTGGTGAAACTTTTGTGAGAAGTAGGCTTCAGTATTTCCTAGGCAGGTAATAGAGCTGTCAGGCCTGGACCTGTGAGGTGATGTCACTGGGGAAGGGATTTGAGGAAGAGTGAAAAATTCCATCCCAGAAAGTTGGCATTACCCCTTCCCTGTGTACTTCTTCAGGAACCCATATTTCCCTGTGATAAGAAAGTTGAATCAAATCCTGAAGTGCTTGGGGAAGGGGGAGTTACAGGAAATTAAGACAGATTACTGTGGCAGACAAATGGAATCCTTTCCTCCTGTGTATATTTAAGATATTCATGGAGCTCTTAATGTCCTGTAGATTGGAGCCTATTGGATTTTTCCTTAGGGTATTTTCTCCTCTTTCCTCTTAACTTTTTTTTTTTGAGCTAGGGTCTTGCTCTAGCCCGGGCTAACCTGGAATTCACTGTGTAGTCTCAGGGTGGCCTGAGAACAGTGAGTGTGGGGATTAAAGACGTGCTTCTTTCCTTTCTATACCAATTCATTTTTATGGTGCGTTTCTCATGTTTTTTTAAATATTTAAGCTGTACAGAAGTATAAACTCTTATGTCCTTCCACACACACTCATTTCATTTAGGAAAATCAGAGCCTTTAGGTCAGACTAATCTTGCTATCTTGCGGGGGGCCCTATGCCACCAGAAAGTTTTCATGTTTTTGCCAAATTCTGGGTTCTCATTCTTTCTGCAGTTTTCCCTCCCTGGATGATACTTTGTTATTTATTGTGTTCCTCTCACAGTTCATCTTGTCTTCTGTCACATTCAGAACAAGCTGAGGGTTGTACTCTGAGTTATCATAAGCTGCCTTTAATACACACACTGACTAACCTTTTTTATGGGCAAGAAAGAAACATTAAGGTGAATCATTTTGTTTGGGACAATTATTGGCATCTCTACTAAAGTGAAAAATGTAAGACCTCTATTTTCTGGTTATGGTCTCTCAGTACCTGTTTCTCCTGTATCTCAGAAGATGATGATGGTTCTCCAGGAGACTCCTGTGTCTTTCTCTGGTGACCCAGGAAGCTTCCAAGTTTCTCTGGTTTTGAAATTGGCTTTCCTCTAAATTTGAGAGTCATAGGACATTTCATCTTACCACCATCTGACCTTACTGGTTTTAAAAGTCTTTGAAATGTGCCCTGCAGAAACCTTGATTGTAAACCTTTACCTGACACCCAAACTTTTCTTACACATAAAGCCTGTTCTAGAGAAAACTGTTGGGGTGTGTGTTTTCATTCTTTCTAATCTTTGCTGTCTATACACCCTGATTATATCCTGTCCTGTTTGTCTGTTATTTTCTACCTTCACCTTAAAACTACAAGAAAGGATCTAGGCGATGAACATGGTGGCACTTGCCTGACTCCAGCACTCAGGAGGCTGAAGCAGGATTCTGAGTTCAAGGCCAGCTTAGTCTACATAGCAGATATTGGCCCAAAACTCCCCCCACCCCGCCACCACCACCATGTGGGGTCTAGAATTGTAGCTTAGCAGTGGAGTGAATGTTTAGCATTTACCAGGCACAGGGTTCAGTCCTCAGCACAGCAGAGAAGAGGGCTGGGAGATGGCTCAATGAAAAGCATTTACCTCAGTGTGAGGATCTAAGTTCAGATCCCCAAGCCCCACATAAAAGCTGGATGATATAGCAGGCTTCTGTAATCCCACAGCACATGTATGAAGGTTGGGACAATTTTTGTGTTGGTCCTTGCCTTCCACTTCATTTGAGGCTGTGTCTCTCATTGTCTATCGCCTTATGAACCAAGCTTCTAGGAAATTCTGTCTCTATCTTCTATCTTGGTTCATACATGTGCTGTGGTACATGCACGTCTGTACACATGCACATGTGTAAAGTCAAACCCACACGATAAAAATCAAGAAAGAAGGGGCTAGAGAGATAGTTTAGTGGTTAAGGTGCTTGCCTGAGAAGGCTAAAGACCCAGGTTCAACTCCTCAGTACTCATGTAAGCCAGATGTGCAAGGTGGCACATGAGTCTGGAGTTCATTTGCAGTGGCTGGAAGCCCCTGGCACACCTGCCTAGTCTCTGTCTTTTTTTCTGTCTCTCTCTCTCTCAAATAAATAAATAAAATATTTTAAAATCAAGAAAGAAATAGAGAAGGAAAAGAAAAAATGAATCTGGGATTGTTCCAATTTAAGATGTAAATAATACATAGTGACTTACTAAGTTTTGCAAGGGCTTCTGCATGTTAAGAGAAAGCTAAGGAACAGAATTGGCAATGTAGAATTTCAAACATAGACCTAGAATCGCAACACTGTATTTGAAGAAGGCTTTCTCATTGCTCTTGAAATCGTACCTGTATCTTCTCTTTACCTAAGAGCAAAGACTATATCTTTGATTTGCTTGTTTGTGTGTATTGATGTGGATTTGACTTAATAGGAAAATATAGCTACTCCCTAATTCCAAGACATCTCTGATAGGTAGGGTACTCTGATAGAGTAGTTGCTTAGCATATGTGAATCTCTAGGTTCAATCTTGGACATTATAAAGAAGAAAAAAGCCAGGCATCGTGGTGCACGCCTTTAATCCCAGCACTTTGGAGGCAGGGGTAGGAGGATCACCATGAGTTCAAGGCCATCCTGAGACTACATAATGAATTCCAGGTCAGCCTGAGCTAGAGCAAGACCCTGCCTCAAAAAAAAAGGGCTGAAGAGATGGCTTAGCGGTTAAGCGCTTGCCTGTGAAGCCTAAGGACTCCGGTTCAAGGCTTGACTCCCCAGGACCCACATTAGCCAGATGCACAAGGGGCACACGTGTCTGGAGTTCATTTGAGTGGCTGGAGGCCCTGGCGCATCCATTCTCTATCTGCCCCCCCCCCTCTCTCTCTGTCACTCTCAAATAAACAAATAAATTTAAAAAGGGGGGGGGGGACAAACACCCAGATTGGAAAGTGTAAGGAAATGAATAAAAATAAGGAAATGCAGTTGGTTGGCTCTCTGGGAGGAAAGATACCATAAAGCCCTACACATTATACTCCTACTTCCCACAATACGTATATATTTGCAAGCAGAGAGAGAGACAGAGGGAGTGTGGGTATGCCAGGGCCTTTAGCTACTGCAAACGATCTCCAGATACATGTTGGCACTTTGTGCATCTGGCTTTACATGGGTACTGGGAAATCAAACCTGGGTCATTAGGCTGTGCCGACAAGTGCCTTAACTGCTGAGACAAACTTTTTTTGTTTGTTTGTTTGTTGAGGAAAGATCTTAGATCTCACTCTAGTCCAGGCTGACCTGAAATTCACTATGTAGTCTCAGGGTAGCCTCGAACTCACCTCAGTCCTCCTACCTCTGCCTCCTGAGTGCTGGGATTAAAGAGGTGGGCCGCCATGCTTGTCTCCAAACCTTCTTTTAAAAAACTATTTATTTGCGTGTCTTATGTGTGAGGGACTCACTAGGGTCTCTTGCCACTGCAATTAAACCAAACACATACACCACTTTTTGCATTTGGCTTTACATGGGTGCTGGGGAATTGAACCCAGGCTGACAGGTTTTGCAAGCAGGTGCCTTTAACTGCTAAGCCATCTCCAGCCCCCACTTATTTTAACTACTTAACATCAACTAAAATTTCAGAGAGCTTTGTATTTAGCCAGTTAGTTGCCTCAGTGTTAGGGCAATATATTGGGTGTGATTAGGCCATCAGAGGCAGAATAATAACGAATGACAGGAAAAGCAGTTAGCCCATTTGAGTTACAACAGTACCTTGTGGGCTGGGTCCCCAGGGGCCCCTCCATCTAAGAGAGATCACAAAGGGCCTAGAGAAAAACTCTCTCTGTGATCTAATAAAAAATTCCCAGTTTAATCCCAGCTCCAGAGTTTGAGGCATGAGGTTCACCATAAGTTTGAGGCCATTCTGGACTAGAGTGAGACTCTACCATGCAACAATCCCACACATAACTGGGTTAAGCTCTATCCAAATGTCATAGAAGGGAAAATGCTGATTGGAAAGGGTCATTATGACCTTAATTTAGGGAATACTTAATGTCCCACTTTTTGAGATGTTCATTCGTGTTCCTTTTTTTTTTTTTTTAATTTATTTATTTGAGAGAAAGAGACAGATAGAGAGAGAGTGGGCATGCCAGCCCTCTAGCCACTGCAAATGAACTCCAGACATGTGCATGCACTGCTTGGTGCATCTGGTTTATGTGCGTACTAGGGAATTGAGCCTGGGTCCTTAGGTTTCACAAGCAAGTGCCTTAACCACTAGGCCATTTCTCCAGCCCTGGTTTTTGTTCATTTGTTTAGTTCTGGTTTTTCGAGGTAGGCTTTCACTGTAGGCCTCCTACCTCTGCATCCCAAGTGCTGAGATTAAAGGTGTGTGCTACCACGTCCAGGGAGATGTTCACTCTTTTTATTATTATTTTTAAATATTTTATTTATTTATTTGAGAGAGAAAGAGGCTGATGAGCGAGAGAGAATGGGCGCGCCAGGGCCTCTAGCCACTGCAAATGAACTCCAGACACATGCACCACTTTGTGCATCTGTCTTACATGGGTCCTGGGGAATCAAACCAGGGTCTTTAGGCTTTGCAGACAAATGCCTTAACCACTAAGCCATTTCCCTAGCCCCATTCTTCTTTTTTTTAATGCTTATTTTTAAATTTGTATTTATTTATTTGCTAGAAGAGAGAGAATGGGCACACCAGGGCTTCTAGCCACTGCAAATGTACTCCAGATGCATGTGCCCCTTGTGCAACTGGCTTACATGGGTCCTGGGGAGATGAACCTGGGTCCTTTGGCTTCGTAGGCAAATGCCTTAACCGCTAAGCCATCCAGCCCAAGATGTTCATTCTTTAGCAGGTCAAATGTATATAATAAATATGATAAATGCTAAGATAGAAATAGCCTTCATCTTTTTTTTAATATTTATTTTCAAGTAGAGATAGAGAGAGAATGGGCACACCTGGGCCTGTTGCCACTGTAAATGAACTCCAGATGTATGCACCACTTTGTGCATCTGGCTTTATGTAGGTACTGAGGAATCAATCTTAGGCTATCAGGCTTTGTAAGCAGGTGCCTTTAACCACTGGGCCATCTCTCCAGCCCTTTGGTCTTTTTTTTTTTTTTTTTTTTTGAGGTAGGCTTTCACTGTAGCCCAGGCTGACCTGGAATTCACTATGTAGTCTCAGGGTGGTCTCGAACTCACAGGGATCCTCCTACCTCTGCCTCCCAAGTGCTGGTATTACAGATCTTTGCCATGATATTCAGTTCAGACATCTTAATTATCTTTTCTTTGGGACATTAGAGGAAACAACAGTGAATTCTGCTGTGTTGAGGGTAATTATGCAATTTCACAGAGAAAGTGACATTATACTTGATCTTGAGACATTACCTTTTGCTAGGCAGAGCAAAGAAGGGCATTCCAGTCTTTCCCAAGTCAATAATATGGAGTTTGTACTGATATGCTGATAAGAGATAAGCATGCTTTTTGCCTCTTGGAGAAATAAAGAGACAGAGGGTAAACAATGTAGAAGAACTCTCATTTAAGCCAGTGACTCATCTGGATAATGTTGAATCAATAGAATGAAAAGGTCAAGGTAAGTGGTGTAACTCTTCTTTTTCTTAAAGATTTTATTTTATTTTTTATTTATTTGAGACAGACGGAGGGAGAGTGAGTAAGTGAGAATGGGCGCGCCAGGGCCTCTAGCCACTGCAAACAAACTCCAGATGCATGTGCTACCATGTACATCTGGCTTACGTGGGACCTGGAGAATCGAACCTGGGTCCTTAGGCTTTGCAGCCATGCACCTTAACCGCTAAGCCATCTCTCCAGCCCAGTGGTGTAACTCTTGTTCAGTATCTATAGGCTTCTCATCCTTCTCTTAGAAAGTCTCACATTAAGTTGGGAGTGGTGGCACACACCTTTAATCCCAAAACTGGGGAGGCAGAGATAGGAGGTTCTCCATGAGTTTGAGGTCAGCCTAGACTAGAGTGAAACCCTACCTCAAAAAATAAAAAGCCAAGCCGGGCGTGGTGGCGCACGCCTTTAATCCCAGCACTCGGGAGGCAGAGGTAGGAGGATTGCCGTGAGTTCGAGGCCACCCTGAGACTCCATAGTGAATTCCAGGTCAGCCTGGGCTAGAGTGAAACCCTACCTCGAAAAACCAAAAAAAAAAAAAAAAAAAAAAAAAAAAAAAAAAAAAAAAATAAAAAGCCAGGCATGGTAATGCACGCCTTTAATCCCAGCACTTGGGATGCAGATGTAGGAGGATCGCGGTGAGTTCGAGACTACATAGTGAGTTCCAGGTCAGCTTGAGCTAGAGTGAGACCTTACCTCAAAAAAAAAAAAAAGCCGGTGTGGCAGTGTACACCTTTAATCATAGCACTGAGGAGGTAGGAGAATCAATGATCAATGTGAGCTTGAGGCTACCCTGAGACTACATAGTGAATTCCAGGTCAACCTGCACTAGAGTGAGACCCTACCTTGAAAAATCAAAAAAAAAAAAAAAAAAAAAGCGCACATTAGTTCTGAAACCCCACAAGATCTTGTAGGATGCCACTTGTTTCCCTCTTACCTGTTCCAACTGTCTTGAAGGTTTGTCAAGACCTAGAGGTAATAGTGATAAATTTATTAGCAATAAATTGATCCTGAGCCAGGCATGGTGGCGCACACGTTTAATCCCAGCACTCAGGAGGCAGAGGTAGGAGAGTCACTGAGTTCGAGGCCATCCTGAGACTACATAATGAATTCCAGGTCAGCTTGGGGTAAAGAGAGACTCTACTTTGGGAGAAAAAAAAAAAAAATTCTGTCAGAGTATGAGATTAAGCCGGGCATGCAGGCCTTTAATCCCAGCATTTGGGAGGCAGAGGTAGGAGGATCGCCATGAGTTCGAGGCCACCCTGAGACTACACAGTGAATTGTAGGTCAGCCTGGGCTACAGCAAGAACCTACCTCGAAAAAACAAAAATAAAAATTATATATGTGTGTGTGTATCTAGCTAAAGCCTGGATTTCCCAGCTTTGTTATTAGTTCCAAAGTCAGTACTGCTTACCTATACTGAACAGAGGCAGAAACTATTCAGGCTAAACCTATTCCTATCCTGGCACCGTCCTCAGAGTTCAGCAGTTCCTACTTTCTTAAATACAGTCAAACTGAGCATAGTTGTTCATGTTTGTAATCCTATTTTGGAGATTGAGACAGGAGGATTGTAATGAATTCAAGGCCAGCCTGGGCTAGAGTGAGACCCTGCCTCAAAAAATGAAAGGAAGGAAAGAAGAAAGGAAGGAAGGAAAAAAATAAATACATTGGAGGGAGACTGGGCATGGTGATACTTGCCTGTCACTCCAGCACTTGGGAGGCAGAAGCAGAAGGATGTTGAGTTTGAGATCAGTCCAGAATACATAGCCAGATCTGGTTTCAAAAAGAAAAAAAGAGGTTGGAGATAATGGCTCATTAGTTGGGAGCACTTCTTGTGCAAGCATGAGTGCCTTAGGAGGCCTGAGAGACAGCTTGGGTTCAATCCCAAGTTCTCACATAAACAGCTGTGTGTGGTGATATGCACCTGTTACAACCCTGGTAGTCCTGTAGGAGAGCAGAGATTGGAGAATCATTGGAGCTTGAGAGAAAACAAACTCTGGGGTCAGTCAAAAACTTTGGCTCAAATAAGAACATGAGATACCTGATATTTTGCTCCAGCTGCCACAGGCAAGCACAGGAGGTGTCACATGGCCATATACACATGTATATACCACACAGACACACACACGCACCCCCCCCCAAAAAAAAAGTATTGTGATATAAAAAGGTCAAGAGTACCTGACTAAGCACCTATATGATAGCTGGCTGTACTTAATGCCTGACGAATTGGCTGAGTTTTCTGTCCCTCAGTTTCCTCACTATAAAATAGGAAATGGGGCTCTGCCTGTGAAGCCTGTGGACTCATGTTTGACTCTCCATATCCCACGTAAATTAGATGTACAAGGTAACACAAATGTATAAGGTCGCACATGTGCACAAGATGGCGTATGCATACGGAGTTCGATTGCAGTGGCTGGAGGCCCTGGCATGCTAATTCTCTCTCACTCTGTCTCATTTTTAAAAAAAAGTGCTGGGTGTGGAGGTATACACCCTTAATCCCAGCACTTGGGAGGCATAGGTCAGAGAATCATCAAGAGTTTGAGGCCAGCCTGAGACTACATAGTGAATTCCAGGCCAGCTTGGGCTACAGCAAGACCCTACCTTGAAAATGAAAATTAAAAAGTTTTAATTAAAAAAAAAATAGAAAATAGACTACATGACCTGTGGACTGGCTCTTACTGGTTGACTGATTTTATGGGGCTATCATTTGGAACTGGGCTAAGTTCCAGTGGCCCAGTGCTGGGAATTCAGTTTACTAATAGGTAATAAATAGACTTCTGGAGATTTAGTACAGATTTGGTATAAGGGCATAAAGCAAGTAGAAAGGGGCCTAACAAATGGATTCTTACCTAGTTGGGACTAGCATGCTAAGAACCTTTCCTGTTAGGCCTACTTTCCAGCCCTGCTTGAAAAATTTAACTGCCTACACTCAAGAACATCCTCTACCCCTGCACCAGTCTGGCCCGTAGACAGGCCTCAATTCTCCCAAGTTTAATGGATCATTTGATAAGTCATTCTTAATTTGTTTTGTCTGAGATAGGGTCTCAAGCTAAAGCTGATCTGGAACTCATTCTGTAGTGCCAAGCTGGCCTTGAACTCAGAGTGATCCTCCTACCTTAGCATTGGGACTACAGTTATGTGCCACCATGGCTTTTTTTGTTTTATATAATTATTTTATTGTGAATTTTACAGTATGAATATATTATATATTGCTCATATTCCTATTGGATTATACTCCTATCCCCTCTCCACTGCCCCCATTCCTCTGAGGACCCTCAGTGAAGTTGGTATTCACTGTGAGGTCATGAATACACCAGTCCATCTCAGTGTGGGGACAGTGACTCAGGATACACCTTTCCACCCTGTAGCTCTTAAAATCTTTTTGCCCCTTTTCCATAGTGTTCCCTGAGCCTTGGTGGACATGTTATAGTCTCCTTTAATGTTGAGCTCTCTGCATCCTCTGGATTTCTGCTTTGATATCATTGTCTACTGCCACCAACCTGGAGGAGGTTGTCATGATGGCTGTGAGAATAACAGCAGTTTATTATTTTGGTGCCCATGTACTTTTATTCCCAGCACATGGGAGGCAGAGGTAGGAGGATCACCATGAGTTCCAGGCCATCCTGAGACTACATAGTGAATTCCAGGTCAGCCTGGGCTAGAGTGAGACCCTACCTCAAAAAAAGACAAGAAATTTTAAAAAATGTTATTTTGTTTCTGTTTTTTCAAGGTAAGGTCTCACTAGCTCAGGTTGCCTGGAACTAACTCACTCTGTAATTCCAGGCTGGCCTTGAACTCACATCAGTCCTCCTGTTTCTGCCTCCTGAGTGGACTGCTGGGATTAAAGGTGTACACCACCATGCCCAGCTAGCATTCCTCTATAGTGTCTCTTAGGACCTAGTATTAAAAAAAAATGTTTATTTGAGTGTGTGTGCACGTGTTTGTGTGTGATGCAGGCACGCACATGTCCTGGTGCACATGTGGAAGTCAGAGGAAAAGTTTCAGGTTGGTCTTCACCTATCCACCTCATTTGAAGCAGGGTTATGTGGATTCTTAATCTTTTTATTTTATTTAATTTTTATTTATTTGTTTTGGTTTTCAAGGTAGGGTCTCACTCTAGCCCAGGCTGACCTGGAATTCACTATGTAGTCTCAGGGTGGCCTCAAACTCACAGCAATCCTCCTACCTCTCTGCCTCCTGAGTGCTGGGATTGAAGGTGTGTGTCACCACGCCCAGCTCTGCATTTTATTTTTTTGGTGGTGGTACTGGGCTTTGAGCCCCAAGCCTTATACATGCTGGGCACACACTGTACCACTGATCCATGTTCCCAGTCTGAAACCTTGTGATCATGACTGAAAGGGTCTCAGATGCTATCTTTATCTTATTCTCCTCAAAAGCAAACAGTTATAGGCAAGTGTGTATCCGTCCTTTTGTTCACTCATACTTGTTTTATAGAAATAGGGTCAAATCATGCTTCATTCTATTCTCCCAGAGAAAACTAATACAAAGAAATTAGGTTAGAAATATAACACTACACTTAAATTGAGTAAAATTAGCTTTGTAAAGAAGAAATCTCGCTGGGCATGGTGGCGCACGCCTTTAATTCAAGCACTCGGGAGGCAGAGGTAGGAGGATTGCCGTGAGTTCGAGGCTATCCTGAGACTACATAGTTAATTCCAGCTCAGCCTGGACCAGAGTAAGACCCTACCTTGTTAAAAAAAAAAAAAAAAAAGAAGAAGAAGAAATCTCTCTTTGGTTTGATCATTAATCCTAGACCTGTGAAACCTTCAGCACTAAATGGCCCTGGATTCTGGATTTTTAGGAGTTCCTGAGAACTATACAACACCATTTTAGAATCACAGTACCTTGTCACATTCCTCTAGATTAGTCTGCTTTGGGAAGTTCTCACTTCTGTCTTGGTCCTCTCTGCTAACCTCCTTTATACCTTTTAATCTTTTTTTTTTTTTTTTTTTTTTTTTTTTTTGAGGTAGGGATTCACTGTAGCTCCGGCTGACCTGGAACTCACTATGTAGTCTGAGGGTGGCCTTGAACTCACAGCAATCCTCCTACCTTTGCCTCAGGAATGCTGGGATTAAAGGCAAGTTCTCCCTTTTATCTTTCTTTCTCTGCAGCTTTCTCATATTTTGGCTGCTTTTAAAGAATACACTATTAATATTGAGATATTCTTTAGTATGTTAACTTGATCTTTTTAGATAAAAGGAGGGTCAGTAAGTAACAGTATGTAGTATATTTATTAGCATGATGCTAACATCTTTCATTTAATCCTTGTAGTATTTTTTTTTAATCTCTCTCTCTCTTTTTTTTTTTTGGTTTTACGAGGTAGGGTCTTGCTCTGGTCCAGGCTGACCTGAAATTAACTCTGTAGTCTCAGGGTGGCCTTGAACTCATGGCGATCCTCCTACCTCTGTTCCTGAGTGCTAGGATTAAAGGTATGCACCACTTTGCTTGGCTTTTTTGTCTTTCAATGAAGGAAAGTTACATACGGATCAGGCAGTAAAATTATTTTGGTATCATTTCATTTAATCCTTAGAACAGTCTTATGCAGAAGGAAACAAAAAAATGTATATATTTAGAATCCATATGCTTTGGAAAGAGGTTTTTGTATGTTCTGCCCATGTTAACCCCTTTGAATTTCATAGCTCCCCATTGTCCCTGCAGTTAGAATGAGGAAGTTTATTCAGGTTTAGTTGATTAGAATCCCAAAGCTCCAACTTTTTTCTCTGCTCTCCTCCAGCAGCTTTCTTAGCCCTCTTGCGAAGTAGAGGAGTTGATTCAGTATTCGTTCATTGAGGTTGATCACAGGAAGACAGTCCTTATGCAGCCATCTGGAGACCTACATGTATCTAGAGGTTTACCTTTCTCTGCCTCGAGTTTTAAGGCTCTTTAGTCCCTGTGGTTTGGAAAAGAATGTAATCCTTAGGTATCAGTAGTAGGTCGAGCTTACTAGCAAACTTTCAAGTTGAAGAGGTGGCAGAAGCAAAATGAAAGAGTGTGTTTATTGTGGCTTGTTGGTTGTGTTTCCTCAACCTGTGACAAGAAATGAGAAAGAATAGGTTTTTTGGCAATAAAACTCTGTTGTTTTTTAACAGAGAAAGAGGAAGAGAATGGGTGTGCACCAGGGCCTTCTGCCACTGCAAATGAACTCCAGACACTTGCGCCCCCTTGTGCATCTGGCTAAGATGGGTCCTGGGGAATTGAACCTGGGTCCTTTGGCCTTACAGGCAAACGCCTTAACAGCTAAGCCATCCCTCCATACCCTGGTTTTTTGGTTTTGTTTATTTATTTTTTTTTTTTGAAGTAGGGTTTCACTGTAGCTCAGGATGACCTGGAATTCACTATGTAGTCTCACAGTGGCCTCAAACTCATGGCGCTCCTCCTACCTGTGCCTCTCGAGTGCTGGGATTAAAGGCATGTGCCACCACACCCGGCTAGAACCCTAGTTTGATCTGTTCTGTGAAGAAGATTGATCATGAGGATGGAGCAGTAGCTCTGTTAGTGAAGTGCTTGCCTCACAGCATGAGAGCTTAAGTTCTTTTCTTTTTTTTTAATAATTATTTATTTGAGAAAGAGAACAAAGAGGGGTGTTTCCAGGGCCACCTGTCACTGCAAAAGAGTTCCAGACACATACACAACTGTGTGCACCTGGCTTTACATGGGTACAGAGGAATCCAACTTCAGCTGGTAGGCTTTGAAAGCAAGTGCCTTTAACTGCTGACCTATCTCCCCAGCCTTGAATTTGGTTTCATCGATGTAAAATACCAAGCATGATGGCATGTGCTTATAATCTCAGCATTTGAAATGTATGGACAGGAGGATCCCTGAGTCTTACTGGCCAGTGAGTCTAGTCTAATTAGTGACCTCCAGGCCAGTGAGAGACCCTATCTTAAAAGGAGGTGGTCAGTGTTCCTGAGGTTGACACCCAAAGTTGTAGTCTTACCTCCCCATGTGCATGCCATGGCATGTGTGTGCCCAAACTGACACACATGCATACATATCATACATAGACAAAAAAAAAAAAAAAAAGATGGGTCATAAACCAGGTATAGTAAGCTATGTAGTGAGTTTGAGGCCATCTCAAAGGTAATAAACTAAAATAAAAGACTAGGCTTGAGAGGTGGCATAAGATGCTTGCCTGCAAAGCCTAAGGGCCCAGGTTTGATTCCTCAGAACCCGTGTAAGCCAGATACACATGGTGGTGCATGCATCTTGAGTTTGTTTGCAGTGGCTAGAGGCCCTGGCACACCCATATCCTCTCTCTCTCTCTTTCATATATAAAATATTTTAAAATAAAAGACTGGTTAAGTATGAAGGGTGCATAACCAGGTGCTGTTAGTCTTGGGAGGTGGTAACTCACCTCATGTCTCATGCACCTATTGTTACTCTTGGGAGGTGGTAACTCTCACTTTATGTTTCATACACTTAGTGTCAGTCTCTCATTTTGAAAGCTAGATAAAAAGACATAGATCAAAACACCAAGAAAGAAGCAAGGTGCAGTGGTGCACACCTGTAAACCCAGCATTCAAGAGGTGGAGGCAGGATAATGAGATCAAAGTCAGCCTAAGCTATTTAATGAAGCCCCCATCTCAGAAAAACCAGGACTAGGGACATTGGTCAGTCGAGTACTTGCCTAGTTTGCACAAGTCCCCAGAACCAAACATACAAAAAAGACACCAAGTGGATACTAGGGATCTAGAGTACCTGTAAGGTGGATCCATATATTTTTCAGACCCACTTTGGAAGACCTAGTGTAGAGTTAACTTGGAGTTACAGACTGTTTCACTGTTAGTTTCAGCTCCCTTGCCACTCATACTCTGGTAGAGCAGAGAAATCTCTATGTCCGAAGCAATTCTTTTTCTGGATAGTGGGGGTTTCAGACATGATCTCAATAATGTAGTCCTTGCTGACCTCAAACTAATGATCAATCTCTTGTCTTAGCCTCCCAAATCCTGACATACAGGTATGCACCAACATGCCAAAAGTGTTTTTATTTACTAGTTACCACTCTTAACACTTAATATCAGTTGTCTGGGACTTTATCAGAGTTATAAGTAACCTTTTAATTGTGGATAACTGTAAAAGGTAAGTCCATATAGGAACAAGGAAATGTGATTCTGTCCTTGCTCTAAAAGGTGATTATATGCTGAGGGGTAGCTCAATTGGTACAGTGCCTGCCTACCATGCACAGACCCTGGGTTTGATCCCCAGCACCCAGTATGGTGCATGCTTGGAATCTTAGCACTCAGATGATGGAAGCAGGAAGATAAGAAGTTCAAGGTGATTCTCAGCTACGAAATTTGAGTTTTAGGCCAGCCTGGGCTGTAGGGCACCCTGTCTTTTTTTTTTTTTTTTCCTTCGAGGCAGGGTCTCACTCTAGCCCAGGCTGACCTGGAATTCATTATGTAGTCTCAGGCTGCCCTGGAACTCACGGTAATCCGCTTACCTCTGCCTCCCAAATGCTGGGATTAAAGGCATGAGCCACCACGCCTGGCTAGGACACCCTATCTTAAAACAAAAACCCTAAAGGAAAAAACCCTAAAGGAAAAAATTGCAAAAAAAAATTGCAAAAAAAAAATTGAAAAAAAGATTGCAGCTTCAATAGACCTATATCTAATTCTACCTATTCTTTTTCTTGCAGGACTATTGAAGCCTGGAAGTCCTCCCCCTTCCCCCTCCCCCCTTTGCCGCTTTGTGGCATCCCCCTCCCTTTACCCTTTCCTACTCTTAATAATCTGGTCATGACTAGCAGAAGCACAGCCCGGCCCAATGGGCAACCCCAGGCCAGCAAAATATGCCAGTTCAAATTGGTACTGCTGGGGGAATCTGCAGTGGGAAAATCTAGTCTGGTATTACGTTTTGTCAAAGGGCAGTTCCATGAATACCAGGAAAGTACCATTGGAGGTAAGTATCTTGGGAAGGAAAAGGTTCAGCACTTAGTAAGCTTTAGGGAAAGATCTAGGAACTGATTATAGAATTGGCCCGCTTAGCTCTTCATTTCCTCAGCAATGGAAACCCTTCATAAAAACAAGGAAAATGGCCTGGTGTGTTGGCATATGCCAGCTAATTTACAGTAAAAACTAGGCCTGGTAGTTCACATCTATAATCCCAGCACTTGGGAGGCAGAGGTAGGAGGATTGCTATGAGTTCAAGGTCAGCTTGGGCTACAGTGAGACCCAACCTTGGAGGGAAAAAAAAACAAAGTAGGGCCTGGGGAGATGGCTCAGAGGTTAAAGGCACTTGCTTACAAAACCTGCAGCCTCAGCTGGGTTCCCAGGAACATGTATAAGGCCAGATGCATAATGTCGCGTAAGCATCAGGAGTTTGTCTGCAGCAGCAAGAGGCCCTGGTGCACCCATACTCCCAAACCGCCCCCCCCCCCCGAATAAAATAAAAACTGGCGTAGTGGCATATGCCTTTAATCCCAGCACTCAGGAGGCAGAGGTAGGATGATCACCATGAGTTCAAGATTACCCTGAGATGACATAGTGAATTCCAGGTTAGCCTGGGCAAGAGTGAAACCCTGCCTTGTAGAAAACAATAAAATAAAATAAGAGAGAAAGTTACAAGATCCTTTATTGAGTTAATACACTTCTTTGGATCAGTGGCAGAGAAGAAAACAGCAAAGTAGAAAGGCAGATGTTGGGACCAGGGCAGTGGCTTAGTGGTTAAAGGCATTTGCTTGCAAAGCCTGTCAGCCCAGGTTCAATTCCCTATCATCCACTTACAGCCAGATACAAAGTAGTACATGTGCCCACATACAAATAAATGATAGATAAACAAATAGAAAAGGCAGGTGCTAGTATGGGCTACATAATACATTTCAGCCACCCTAGTTCAGGAAGTGAGACTCAAAATATTCAGAAGCTGGGCATGGTGGGTCATACCTTTTAATTCCAGCACCTGGGAGTCTGAGGTAGGAGGATCACCATGAGTTGGAGGCCAGCCTGGAACTAGAGAGTGAGTTCCAGCTCAGCCTGAGCTAGAGTGAGACCCTGCCTTGGGGGGGAGGGGGAAACCACACCAAAGGCCAGGTATGGTTGTGCATGCCTTTAATCCCAGTACTTGGGAGGTCAAGGTAGGAGGATAGATGCTGTGAGTTTGAGGCCACCCTGAGACTACATGATGAATTCCAGGTCAGCCTGGGCTAGATCAAGACCCTACCTTGAAAAAAAAAAATCCAAAAGAAGAAATAAAATTGCTGTCATGGCAAAAATCAGATACATTTGTTTATTCTTTTTGTTTACTAGAACCGAAAAAAAAAATCCAAAGAAGAAATAAAATTGCTGTCATGGCAAAAATCAGATACATTTGTTTTTTCTTTTTGTTTACTAGAAAAAAGTTGATTTTGCACACCAAGAAAATTACTAATTTTTCATTTCTTTTTTCTCCCTATCATCTTAATGCCAGAGAAATTCAGTTGAGTGACATCCTTGAGCAAACAAAAGTTGGAGAAGGGTATGGTGTGGTGTATGTCTGTAATCTCAGACATGGGAGCGCCCTCAGGAAGCTGAGCAGAACTCCAGCAAGTTCCAGGCTAGCCTGAACTACCTAGCAAGATCATATCTCAGAAAACAACAGCCAGGTCTGGTGGTGAAGCTGTAATCCCAGCACTTGGGAGGCAGAGGTATGAGGATTGCCAAGAGTTCGAGGCCAGCCTGAGACTACATATGAATTCCAGGTCAGCCTGGGCTAGATCAAGACCCTACCTTGAAAAAAAAAAATCCAAAAGAAGAAATAAAATTGCTGTCATGGCAAAAATCAGATACATTTGTTTATTCTTTTTGTTTACTAGAAAAAAGTTGATTTTGCACACCAAGAAAATTACTATTTTTCATTTCTTTTTTCTCCCTATCATCTTAATGCCAGAGAAATTCAGTTGAGTGACATCCTTGAGCAAACAAAAGTTGGAGAAGGGTATGGTGTGGTGTATGTCTGTAATCTCAGACATGGGAGCGCCCTCAGGAAGCTGAGCAGAACTCCAGCAAGTTCCAGGCTAGCCTGAACTACCTAGCAAGATCATATCTCAGAAAACAACAGCCAGGTCTGGTGGTGAAGCTGTAATCCCAGCACTTGGGAGGCAGAGGTATGAGGATTGCCAAGAGTTCGAGGCCAGCCTGAGACTACATATGAATTCCAGGTCAGCCTGGGCTAGATCAAGACCCTACCTTGAAAAAAAAAAATCCAAAAGAAGAAATAAAATTGCTGTCATGGCAAAAATCAGATACATTTGTTTATTCTTTTTGTTTACTAGAAAAAAGTTGATTTTGCACACCAAGAAAATTACTATTTTTCATTTCTTTTTTCTCCCTATCATCTTAATGCCAGAGAAATTCAGTTGAGTGACATCCTTGAGCAAACAAAAGTTGGAGAAGGGTATGGTGTGGTGTATGTCTGTAATCTCAGACATGGGAGCGCCCTCAGGAAGCTGAGCAGAACTCCAGCAAGTTCCAGGCTAGCCTGAACTACCTAGCAAGATCATATCTCAGAAAACAACAGCCAGGTCTGGTGGTGAAGCTGTAATCCCAGCACTTGGGAGGCAGAGGTATGAGGATTGCCAAGAGTTCGAGGCCAGCCTGAGACTACATAATGAATTCCAGGTCAGCCTGGGCTAGATCAAGACCCTACCTTGAAAAAAAAAAATCCAAAAGAAGAAATAAAATTGCTGTCATGGCAAAAATCAGATACATTTGTTTATTCTTTTTGTTTACTAGAAAAAAGTTGATTTTGCACACCAAGAAAATTACTATTTTTCATTTCTTTTTTCTCCCTATCATCTTAATGCCAGAGAAATTCAGTTGAGTGACATCCTTGAGCAAACAAAAGTTGGAGAAGGGTATGGTGTGGTGTATGTCTGTAATCTCAGACATGGGAGCGCCCTCAGGAAGCTGAGCAGAACTCCAGCAAGTTCCAGGCTAGCCTGAACTACCTAGCAAGATCATATCTCAGAAAACAACAGCCAGGTCTGGTGGTGAAGCTGTAATCCCAGCACTTGGGAGGCAGAGGTATGAGGATTGCCAAGAGTTCGAGGCCAGCCTGAGACTACATAATGAATTCCAGGTCAGCCTGGGCTAGATCAAGACCCTACCTTGAAAAAAAAAAATCCAAAAGAAGAAATAAAATTGCTGTCATGGCAAAAATCAGATACATTTGTTTATTCTTTTTGTTTACTAGAAAAAAGTTGATTTTGCACACCAAGAAAATTACTAATTTTTCATTTCTTTTTTCTCCCTATCATCTTAATGCCAGAGAAATTCAGTTGAGTGACATCCTTGAGCAAACAAAAGTTGGAGAAGGGTATGGTGTGGTGTATGTCTGTAATCTCAGACATGGGAGCGCCCTCAGGAAGCTGAGCAGAACTCCAGCAAGTTCCAGGCAGACCCAAAAGCCACAGACCAATTTACCCTTCTCCCCTATAATTAAGATTCCTGTCGGGTGTGGTGTCGCATGCCTTTAATCCCAGCACTCCAGAGTTAGAGGTAGGAGGATTGCTGATAGTTCGAGGCCAGCCTGAGACTACATAATGAATTCCAGGTCAGCCTGGGCTGGAGTGAAACCCTATTTTGAAAAACCAAAAAAAAAAAAAGATTCCTGATATCTACTGGTTGTTGAACTGAGTGGATGTAAGTTTATATTGAGGGACTCCCCACCAAATTAAGGGTCCAGTACCAACTGGTACACAGTGACATTAATGAGCAGAGAAAAGAGAATATTGCCTAGCTGTAAAGTGCCACATGGGAGTGAAAAGGCAATACTTATCCCTTTTAGGAGGCTCAGGCATATGCAGATGACAACAGCTTATTATTTATGGAGACTTCAGCCAAGACAGCCATGAACGTGAACGATCTCTTCCTGGCAATAGGTAAGGTCAGAGCAACCTGAGGTCTTTCTGCCTCTCCTTTATTTATAGGTAAAATTGTTATTAACTCAAATCTTCTTCCCTGCTTTTGTAATAACTTTGGTTATGGAGCTGGGGGGTGTAGATCAGGAGTAGAGAGTATGTGTCTAGGAGTTCCAAGGCGCTAGGTTTGATTCCTGACACTCTATAAAGAAACAAATCAAACTTTAGCCTGAAGCTAGGCTAAAAGCTAGCTATCTTCCAGTACTTGGAAGGCTGAGGCAGAAGTGATTTTCATAGGTTTGAGGCTCGTCTATACTACATAGTGAGGACTAGGCCAAGCAGGGCTATATATCAAGACACTGTCTCAAAAAAAAATACCACTTGGGCATGGTGGCGCATGCCTTTAATCCCAGCACTTGGGAGGCAGAGGTAGGAGGATCGCCGTGAGTTTGAGGCCACCCTGAGACTACATAGTGAATTCCAGGTTACTGCTCAAGTGACACCCAACCTCAGAAAAAGAGGTGGGGGGGACACCAAGCCAGGCATGGTAGCATGTCCTTTAATCCCAACACTTGGAGGCAGAGGTAGGACAGTTCAGCCTGAAACTAATAAATTACAGGTCATCCTGGGCTAGAGCAAGATCCTACCTCAAAAAAAAAAAAAGCAACACCATCCCCACCCATGCTCATGCCGGCAATTTTGTCAAAAAGGGGGTGGACGGAGAGATTGCTCAGCAGTTAAAGGCACTTGCTCCACAGGCTTGTCAACCAATTGGGAACCCTTGCACCTAGGGCTTCTTGCCATTACAAATAAACTCCAGGTACATTTGATTTACATGGGTACCTTGGAATCAAACCCAGATTGTCAAGTTTACAAGCAAGTGCCTTTAACCACTTGGCCATCTTCCCAGTTCGTATTTTTAATTTTTTAAAAATTTTATTTATTTATTTGAGAGAGAGAAAGAGGCAAAGAGAATTGTGTGACTAGTCTCTAGTGGTCTAGTGGTCTCTAGCCACTGCAAATGAACTCCAGACGCATGTACCACCTTGTGCATATGGCTTATGTGGGTACTGGGGAATCGAAACTGAGTCCTTAGGCTTCACAGGCAAGTGCCTTAACTGCTAAGCCATCTCTCCAGCCCTGGGTTTTTGTTGTTGTTGTTGTTTGGTTTTTCAAGGTAGAGCCTCTCTTTATTTAGCTCAGGCTGACCTGGAATTCACTCTGTAGTTCCAGGCTGGCCTCAAACTCATGGCAGTCCTACTTCTGCCTCCCAAGTGCTGGGATTAAAGGCATGCGCTGCCATGCCTGGGTGTTTTTTGGTTTTGTTTCCAGGTAGGGTCTCACTCTAGCCCAGGCTGACATGGTACTTACTCTGTAGTCCCAGGCTAGCTTGAACCCAAAGATCCTCTTTTTTTTTTTTTTTTTTTTTGGTTTTTTCCAGGTAGGGTCTCACTCTAATCCAGGCTGGCCTGGAATTCACTATGGAGTCTCAAACTCACGGCCTCAAACTCACGGGGATCCTCCTACCTCTGCCTCCTGAGTACTGGGATTAAAGTTTGCGCCGCCACACCCGGCACAAAGATCCTCTTACCTCTACCTCTCAAGTAGTGGGATTAAAGGCATGTGCCACCTTACTCTTTTTTTAATTAAAAAAAAAAAAATAGGGCTAAAGAGATGGCTTAGCAGTTAAGGCACTTGCCTGCAAAGCCAAAGGACCCAGGTTCAAAACCCTTGGACCTATGTAAGCCAGATGTACAAGGGGGCGCACACATCTGGAGTTCTTTTGCAGTGGCTAGAAGCCCTGGCGCACCCATTCTCTCTCTCTCTCTCTCAAATTAATAAATAAAAATAAAATATTAAAAAATTATTTATGTATTTGTGTGTGTATGGGCACACTTGCACTGTTTTTTTGTATGGGTGGTTGGGGAATTGAACCTGGGCCAGATAGGAACTGGTTTGCAGCAGCAGGAGATCCTGGTATGTCCATACACACACACACTTAAAGCAAAAACAGAACAATAAAAATCTTTAGCTTGGCATTTGGATGCATAAAAATTTAATTTTGGGAGAACTGGGCATGGTAGCACACGCCTTTAATCCCAGCACTCAGTAGGCAGAGATAGGGGGACCAGCATGGGTAGGAGGATCAACTTGAGTTCAAGGCCACCCTGAAACTACATAGTGAATTCCAGGTCAGCTTGGGTTAGAGTGAGATGCTACCTCAAAAAGAACAAAACAAAATTTAATTTTGGGCCGGGTGTGATTGGGCACACCCTTTAGTCTCAGTACTTAGAAGGCAGAGGTAGAGGATCGCTGTGAGTTTGAGGGCCCTTGAGACAACAGTGAATTCCAGGTCAGCCTGGGCTAGAGCGAGACCTAACCTGGAAAAACTTTAAAAAGATTTTTTTAATTGTGGAGTTGGGTGTGGTGTCACACAACTTTAGTCCCAGGACTTAGGAGGCAGAGGTAGGAGTTTTACTGTGAGCACAAGGCAAACCTGAGCTAGAGTGAGACCCTATCTTAAACAAAAAAAGTTAAACTCCAGAATGGATGACCCATATACCTCAACAAGGAGGGGCCAAGGGGAGGGGGTAGGTCATGGATGAGCCTAATAATGGTACCAAATTGACTACATTTGCTCAGTACAAAATGAATTAATTTTTAAAAAGGTGAAAAAAAAAGTTAATTGTGGTACTGCTGAAATAGTCAGTAAAGTGCCTTGCAAGCATAAAGACTTGAGTTTATTTATTTATTTGGGGGAGGGGTTGAGGTAGGGTCTCACTCTAGCCCAGGCTGACCTGGAATTCACTATGGAGTCTCAGGGTGGCCTCGAACTCACGGCGATCTTCCTACCTCTGCCTCCCGAGTGCTGAGATTAAAGGCGTGCGCCACCACGCCCGGCTTATTTTGGTTTTTTGAGGTAGGGTCTCACTCTAGCCCAGACTGACCTGGAATTCACTATGTAGTCTCAGGGTGGCCTTGAACTCACAGTGATCCTCCTACCTGTGCCTCCCAAATGCTAGAATTAAAGGTATATGCCACCACACCCAGCCGAAGGCTTAAGTTGAAAGCCCAGGACCCATGCAAAAATGCCTGGTATGGTGCCACATGTTGTAATTCTAAAGCTGAAGAGGCAGAGACAGGGCAATTGTTGAGCTCCTGGCTCAGCGGTAGACAGTGTACTTAGGAATGACACCCAAAGTTGCCCTACGTCATACACGCATACACATACAAGTAGTGGCTGAGGGAGTTAGTACTCTCAGTTCTCTAATTCATTCAATACCATTAGGGAAAAAAAAAAACAGGTCTTGATAGCTTAGTGATAGAATGTTTGCTGGCATTTATCACCCAGTGCCACCAAAAAATATGCACGCACGCGCGCGCGCGCACACACACACACACACACACACACACACAAACAAACAACTTTAGGTATGGAAATACCTTAACTTTTTTTTATTTTTATTTTTTGGTTTTCAGAGGTAGGGTCTCACTTTAGCCCAAGCTGACCTGGAATTCACTATGTAGTCTCAGGGTGGCCTCGAATTCATGGCAATCCTCCTACCTCTGCCTCCCAAGTACTGGGACTAAAGACGTGAGCCACCACGCCCGGCTACCTTAACTTTTTTGAGACAGTGCTGAGTCCTAACTACTGGACCCCCAGGGAAGTTGGGAGTGCCCCAACTTTTTCTGTAGCAGCCCCTGTGTTCAATGTAGCTTGCAGTGAATTTGCCCCTCTGCAAATTTGTAATTTTATTTTTATTTATTTTTTGGATGGGGTGTTTTAAAGGTAAGGTCTCACTCTAGCCCAAGCTGATCTGAAACTCACTGTAGTCCCAGGCTGTCCTTGAACTCACAGTGATCCTTCTACCACTCTTCCTCTGAGTACTGGGACTAAAGGTGTGTACCATCATG
Source organism: Dipus sagitta (assembly GCA_036346955.1). NCBI lineage: Eukaryota > Metazoa > Chordata > Mammalia > Rodentia > Dipodidae > Dipus > Dipus sagitta. Next base: position 109,243,490 of record CM070777.1, read on the forward strand.
CATGCCTACTGCAAATCATTCTTTTCATCTCATTTTTCCCCTACCTTGTAGTCTTTTTGTTAGGAAGGATTGGTGAGTAAAATCTACCATACCTTTTTTCTTTTCTCTTTTCATTTTTAGCAAAGAAGTTGCCAAAGAGTGAACCCCAGAATATGGGGGGTGCAGCAGGCCGAAGCCGGGGTGTGGATCTTCATGAGCAGTCCCAGCAGAACAAGAGCCAGTGTTGTAGCAACTGAGGGGGTGGCTAGCAGCAACAAGTATGGAGTTAGCACGAGAGCTAAGAAATCCATCCCCACCCCTCAGCACACAGCCCCTATGGTAACAGCACACTGAGCCCTGGCTCCCAAGGGCTGCCTTCTGACAGCTCCATCATGGCACTTTTTAACGCTTCAGCAACCAACACCAGGCAGCTGTTGCCACTGGCCTCCTACCCCCTACTCTGGGGCTTGGGGTCAAATCCCCCAGGACTTACCTTCCAAAACAAACTTTCTTCACTTTGTAAAGATTATAGGTGCAAGACAGTGAGTGACCTTACTTTCACTCCTCCTCCCATGTTCTTCCCCAGTTTTTCAGAAAACTCTTGTCTCCTGCCTGTTTCACTTCTGACCAGTCCCTGTGTTGATCCTCTTTTCCTCCTCTCCCCAGGGTGGTGAAGCTGGTAAACCCAGGAATTGAAGAGGTTTTTTTTTTTTTTTTTTTTTTTTTTTTTTTTTTTCTAGTTCAGTTATATTAAGGGCCCTGTAGGGGAGGGGGTAGTAAAAGGCTCAGAGCAAGAAGGAATAAGCAAACATTCTGTTTTGTTTTTTTTTTCCTGGTTGGAGTTTCTCATATTGAAAACACTGCAGTATCTCTGAGTTGGGCTTGTGGAGGGTGTTCCTAGATAGAGGTGAGAACAGAGAGGCAAATTCTCAGGCAACATGTGGGGGTCATGTTGCTAATTGACTAGACAATGTCATCTGTGGCTCCAGATCTCTCCTTAGGCCCAGGTTCCCCTCACCCAGCCTCTTAGCTAGCTTCTCCCCTAGAGTGGGGGGTCGGACCTCAGAGTCCTCCAAAGAATCTTCACTGGTTGCCTGCACCTTTGGCTCTGCTGTGGTCTAATTGGAGGACGTACCAGTTTCTGATACCCATCCTCTGATTTATACATATGCATTCCCCAAACCTGGCCTTGAGACGGCCTCATCCCCAGATAACATCCCCCTGCAGTTTGCACTTTAATTGATGGTAGGTCAGTCGGGATACTTATTTTATGGGGGTTTTGATTGGTTAATCTGTTCTACAACATTTTAATTAAGTGGAATCTGAGAAATATGAGATTTGGGGAGGCACTATAGAAAACCGTACCAGCGGCAGCTACTCAAGCCCAGTCTGCACTGCTAGCTTCCTCCAATTCTGTCTCATAACCTCTATTCTTGCCCACTTAGCTCTTAAGTATAAGTTTGTCTTCTCTAGAGAATTAATTGAGCAACTGGGGACTGGCCTAGGGATAGCATGAGCCAAGGTAGGGGAGAAAAGAAAGGTCAGGCAAAAGGGAGGAGTTTTCAGTCTTTTCCCAGGGTTTGCATTCAATTTGCTATCTTACCATGTCTTTTCTACTTCCCTGTAAATAGGTAGTCCTCACTCTACTGTACAGTCTATTCTATTTCCCACTTCCCATTAGGATCCTTTTCTTCTTTGTTAGTACCTAGAGTTTAGTTCCCCTGTCTTCATTCGCCCATACCTATCCTCCAATGGGTTTCATCTATGTACCACTATGGGCTAGTACCACAGAGGCCCACTTGTGTCCCCCTCATAACACCTGTCCTTATGGACAGGAGTGGCTAGAACTTAAAGTACCTCACAACTGTCTCACATCATCAGAGGACTTGGTCCTTTCTAATCTCTGGTCTCTCTTCACTTTCTTCATCAGGGGTTTTAGGATGTCTCTGGGAAGCCATCAAGGCAAAAGAGAACTCATGAGTTCCTTTATGTTTTAGCCAGAGTTCTGGGGAAGAAAGGAAAGGCCACAATAACCTAGGATTAGAACCTTTATGACCTTTTGGCTTACAGACTGCCTTCTGTCCCAGAGCAGCTGAGAATCCATGAAGCTGAGACTCTGAAGGACCCAACTTAGGTTCTTCCACTTAGGCCTCCATTCCCTTCCTTTTTCAGGGGCAGCCTTAGTTCCCATGGCCCTGAAACACAAATAATTTCCAACCTTCCTTTCCCAGAACCCATTAGTCCTCCAAAGCACTCAGTGCATCCTTTTTACAAGTGGGAGATCTAGGGTGGCTCTGAAGGTCTCTTAAAAATGAATTCTTTTTCTGTAGTTTTCCTTACAGAGTAGGAGTGAAGTTGTTCCATGGCCTTGAGACTGGGAAACCATTTCCCCAGGCTTTTCCCTCCCTAACTTCCTTAGGAACAGTATTGGCCTTAGCTTCCAAGCTGGTTATCTGCTGCCTTCCCTCTACTCCTACCAGCTCTTCTGCCTTCTTTAAGCTCTGTTGGGCTTGGGGGTTTTTGTTTGTTTGAGTTTCCCACTTCTTCAATTTTTTTCTCCTGATCAATTTTTTAAGTGTTTTGTTTTTGTTTGCTTCTAAGAGAGCATTTGCCTTTCCCACTCCTTCCAACATAACAATCGTGGTAACTGAATGCGACTGCTGATTTACCGATGTATTTAATGTAAGTAAAAATGGAAGAAAAAAAAAGTACATTGGAGTGTTGCTTTGTTTCTGCCATTTGTCTGCCCAATAGAAATTTGGAAGAATGGGCACCCAACTAAGTCTTACTGAATCACAAATATAGCTTCCCCTCCATGTTGGTACCTTTTTTTTTGGGGAGGGGGTGTTTCGAGGTAGGGTCTTATTCTAGCCTAAGCTGATCTGGAACCCAGGCTGGCCTTGAACTCACATCAGTCCTCCTACCTCTGCCTCCTGAGTGGTGGGATTAAAGGCATGCACTGCCACGCCTGGCCTTGGTACCTTCTTATTCTCTAATCTTAAACAGTGGAAGAGTCCAGTTTGAAAAATAGCCCTTTTATTTATTTGCAAGGAAACAGAATGGGTGCGCCAGGGCCTCTCAACACTGCAAATGAATTCCATCACATATGCTGCCTTGTGCATCTGGCTTCACATGGGTACTGAGGAACTGAACCAAAACCAGCAGGCTTTGCAAATAAGCACCTTTAACCACTGAGCCACCCAGCCAAAAATATTGCCCTTTTATTGCTATTGAATCACCTCTGTTCACAAGCCTAGATGACTAATCAAAATCTGGTCCTATTTGATGTTTTTAGGCCTTCCTAATAATATATATGTGTGGCAGTATGGTCTGATTCTCTCTGATCATTGAAATTGGAGGGGAAGATAGCATACCTAAATTCTTAGAATAGTCAAAATTCTGTGTGCTTTTTAAAAATGTTTGTTTATTTATTTATTTGAGAGAGAGAATGGGCATGACAGAGCCTCTAGCCACTGCAAATGAACTCCAGACGTATGCACCACCTTGTGCAACTGGCTTACATGGGTACTGGGGAATCAACTTGGATCCTTAGGCTTCTCAGGCAATTGCCTTAACTTCTGAGCCATTTCTCCAGCCCATTATGTGCATTGTTTAGGACTCATGGCTATATTAACTTCTCAGAAGGAGTCCCGCAATTTTTTTTAAGTGACAAAGTATCTGAGTGTGACTATGCTCATACCTCAGCCACTCAGGAAGCTCATGCTGTTAGCTTGAACTCAGCCACACTTCAAACTGAAAAAAGAGTTAAATTACTGAATTAGCTTTTTAAAATATTTTTTTTTTTATTTATTTGAGACGTAGAGAGAAAGAAAGAGAGAATGGGTATCCCAGGGCCTCCAACCACTGCAAATGAACTCCAGATGCATGCGCCCCCTTGTGCATCTGGCTTACATGGATCCTGGGGAATTGAGCCTTGAACTGGGGTCCTTAGGCTTCACAGGCAAGCGCTTAACTGCTAAGCCATCTCTCCATCCCCTGAATTAGCTTTTTTGATTGATCGGGTGGCTTCTGTGTGTTTAATTTATTTATTTGCAAGCAGAGAGAGATAGAAGAGAAATAGACTGGGGGTGCCAGGGCCTCCAGCCACTGCAAACGAACTCCAGATGCATGCGCCACTTTGTGCATCTGGCTTTACTTGGGTACTGGGGATTTTAACCTGGGTTGTTAGGCTTTGTAGATAGGTGCCTTAACTGTTGAGCATCTCTCCAGTCCACTCATCTGGATTTATTTTTTCAAGGTAAGATCACACTCTGGCACAGGCTGACCTGGAACTCACTCTGTAGCCAAAGTGGTCCTATTACCTCTGCCATCCAAGTGCTGGGACTAATGGCATGTGCCACCATGTGCCATCAGCTTTTGATTTTATTTATTTGAAAGAGAGAGAATGGGCATGCCAGGGCCTCCAACCATCCAGATGCATGTGCCTTGTGCAGCTGGCTTATGTGGGTCCTTAGGCTTCACAGGCAAGCACCTTAACCACTAAGCCTACTTTCCAGCCCTATATCTGGATTTTATTATATTTTATTATTATTTTGGGGGGGGTGTTTTGTTTTTGTTTTTCAAGGTAGGGTCTCACTCTAGCCCAGGCAGACCTGGAATTCACTATGTAATCCCAAGGTGGCCTCAAACTCACAGCAATCCTCCTTCTGCCTCCCAAGTGCTGGGATTAAAGGCATGTACCACCACAACCAAAGAAAAGTTGGTTCGTGCCAGGTATGGTGTCACCTGTCATTCTACTACTTGGAAGGTGAGGGCAGGAGGATTAAGAGTTCAAGGTTATCCAAGCAACTCCAGATGCACGCACCACTTTGTGCTTCTGGTTTAACATGGGTACTGGGAAATTAAACACAGGCCATTAGGCTTTGCAAGCAAATAAATGTCTTTAACCACTGAGTCATTTCTCCAGCAAGACTCTGGCTCTAAGTCAATAAAATATGTCTGTGGCACAAGTAGGTATGGGACAGGGTCTTGCTATGTGCTTGCTTATTCATTTATTTATGAGGGTCACACGTAACCCAAACTAACCTTAAATTCCAGAACCTTCTGCTTCAACCTTCTAAGTGCTGAGAATATAGGCATGTACCACCAATACACCAGGCTGAAACTTTCTTTAAAAAATATGCTGGTGCCCCACACCTTTAATCCCAGCACTTGGGAAGCAGTGGTAGGAGGATGGCTGTGAGTTTGAGGCCAGCCTGAGAATACAGAATGAATTCAGTCTGGGCTAGAGGGAGACTGACTCTAGCTCGAAAAACAAACTACCAAAAAAGCCAGGCAAGGTGGCGCACACCTTTAATCCCAGCACTCAGGAGGCAGAGGTAGGAGGAATACAGTTGAGTTTGAGGCCACCCTGAGACTACATAGTGAACTCCAGGTCAGCCTGGGCTAGAATGAGACCCAACCTCCAACAACCAAAAAAATAAAAATTTTAAAAATTAAAAAAAAAAAAACCAAAACATTAGGATGGACTATACACAGGTTGGAAACCTTTGCATTTCCAAAAGATTTACTGTCAAAATCAACTTTTCACTACCGTTTCCCCTTTGTATATCCTGTTCCTCTGCTAGGGTCTTTAGTAAGGTTGTACCTCAGTCCCCTGATCTCTAGAGGGCAGTATGTGAATGTGGCTCCCAGTGTAGACTAGGTTTGATAATTTTGCAATCCCGCGCAGACGATAAAAGTAATAATTAAATTAGTATCCTTTAGCTTCGATACACAAGATGTTAATGGTTTGGATGTTGAACTGCCATTGCACTTGTGATTGTTTTAAAAAGTCGAGAGCCGGGTGTGGTCGCGCACGCCTTTAATCCCAGCACTTGGGAGGCTGATGGATCGTGAGTTCGAGGCCACCCTGAGACTACATAGGGACGTCCAGGTCAGCCTGGGCTAGAATGAAACCCTACCTTGAAAAAAGCCAAAAAATTAAAAACAAAAGTCTTCTACCATAGCTAGGTGTGGTGACACATACAGTCCTAGCACTCAGGAGGCTAAGGTAGAATTGCTGTGAGTTCAAGGCCAGCCTGAGACTACATAGAGAATTCAAGGTCAGCTTGGGCTAAAGTGATACCCTACCTCGGGGAAAATAAAAAATCGACTACCAAAATTTAAAAGATGGTATTCAGTGTCGGTTCCATACTAGGAATTCAGCTATTGTAAGCAATCTTGAAATCTTGGAAACATTGATTTTAGGCTTCTTTTATACTGCCATTTCTAGGCATAAGAGAAATGAGTGACTGACCCTGCTTGACCTGAAAGGCAAGCAAGACTAACGTGTTGCTTGCAACACAAGCGCTAATCAAAAACAACAGGCCGGGCGTGGTTGGCTCGCGCCTTTCATCCCAGCACTCGGGAAGCAGAGGTAGGAGGATCACCGTTAGCTGGAGGCCAGTCTGAGACTACGTAGTGAATTCCAGGTCAGCCTGGGCTACAGCGAGACCCTACCTCGAAAACAAAAAAAAAAAAAAAAAATAGCGACGGCCTCGAGCGCCGGAGACACCAGCGGGATCCCGAGGCCTCCTGCGGGAGTCTCTGACGTCTCCGCCCAGACTCCCTGCTGCAGGGGCGGGCGGAGCCTCCTTCCTCGGCGCCCGGCCTTGCAGCCCGCACCTTCCTCGGCCTGGGCTCCCGACCGCCGACGGGGTCCACTGCTATCCGGCTGCAGCGCCGGCTCCGTCCGCGTCCGCGTCCGCGTCCGCATCCGCATCCGCTGCGACCGCCCCTCCTCCCGGGTAGCCCTCCAGCGGGCAGCGGCGAGCCCAGAGGCCAATGGCCGGCGAGCGGGGTGAGGTGCGTGTGTAAGCAGCTGCACGTCACGTCACGTCACGGCGCGAGCCGCCCTCCGCCTGCACTCAGCCAGCGCGGGGCGCGAGAAATTGCTCAACTGCGGACGGACGCCAAACCGGTAAGGGGCTTCGGCCCGAGGGGCGGGAGGAGGGCCTTCACCTCCATTTCCGATGCCCGGGAGTGCTGGGGTACAAGATCTTAGGCCGCCAGCAGGCCTGCTGTTCTGCAAGAATGCTGGATCTATATCCTTCCTACAGTGCCCCAGGGAATGAGGAGCCCCCACCTGCACCAAGGAGTAGCATTTATGTGTTGTAGCGGATGGTCACCCCTCCCAAATCTGTAGCTTCGGTGTGGTCCAAGCAGACTCCTGAGCTTGAGGATACTTAAGTGGCAGGGGGAGTTATGGTCCCACGACCCAGGAGTAAAGGGTAAGCTTTGCTCCTTTTTCTATCTCCCTGCACCCTCATTGCACAGCAACCCTGATTTCTTGAATCTCAGCAACTGACACACTTCTCCCTCCTTTGACCCTTCTGGGGTCAGCGCTCTTCTCAGAGGCGCTGGGCTGTGAGGAAGAAACAGCTGCAGGACAGAGAGCAGAAAACATTAACTTGCTGCTCGAGTAGTCCATCTCCTGGCACCCCAGCCGTTGACTCCTCGGTTTGCTGAGAATGGCCTAGGCAAGGTTAGGGTGGAGACTCTGAATTAGGCTTCACCTGGGCTCAATTTTTGGAGAGGGCTGGAGGGAGAGAAGAGGAAAGGCCTTCAAAGACAATATTTTTGCTTGTTTACTCTTCATATCAGTTCATATCAGGTAGCTATTTGGAGATGAGGACACAAGATCAGAGAGGCTTGGTCTCTTACCCTGGGAACTGATTAATGACATGAACTGGCTTTATAAACTCAAGGTAATTTACTTCCAGAATATAGGCTGCTTTACCCCATTAGGTTGTCTCTACCTTGTGCGCCTTTTTGTCCCTGTTTTCATCAGTGGGGCCATCAGATGTCCTCTACTGACTTAAGAAATAATTACCCAGCACAATGGGGAAAGGGGGTGTAACCCAGTGGCACAACACTTGCTTAACATTCTCAAGGCCTTGGGTTCAATCCTCAGTACCATGTAAAAACAAATAAACTGGACAGTAGACATTTGGCTTCTGTCCTTTAGGCCCTTGGCCACGGACATTGTTCTCAGTAATGGACAGGGTAGATGAGAAACAGGTGATTCTAGAAGCCTTTGTTCCTTTCCATGTCTATCCCTGCCCTTCCCTTCCACCTTGTCAACACAGTCTGCCTTTAGAGTGTTCCCAGTGTACTCTGTGAAACCATTTAGACCCCTTGTTCTCCACCCTTCTTTTGCCCAGAGGGGTCCTGACTGACCTCTCTGTCTTCCTACCAACCATTCCCTCAGGAGGTTTTCCTCTTCTGAGGCAGAATTTTCCTCCTCCAGGTTGGCAACCACTATGCTGCTGCTGCACAGAGCTGTGGTCATAGGACTTCGACATGCTTTCAGGTAAGCCATCCCATGCCCATCCCATCTCCTTAGCAAGATAACTATCTTATCTGCTAGGTAATCATCTCATCTCCAGATAAGATAGTTGCGAGATAGCCAAGGAGAAAGCCATATTCCACCAGTCCCACCCATCTGGAAGAAACTAAATTAAAACTAAAGAAACTTTCACTGATGCCTTGACAGGACCTTATATGCTATGAAGATTTCTTTCTTCTAGGACCAAGTCAACTCCCTCAAGGCTCTGCTGTCAAGCATTTTCTACAAATGATTCATTTCAACCCCAGTCCCCCAGCCTCACCTTCTCTGGTGGTAACTCCAGCACTGGGGGATGGAGAGTCATGGGGACCTTGCTAGGTCTCGGTGCAGCATGGGCCTATCATGACCATCGGTGTAGGGTAAGTGGGGAAGGGGGTTCCTTATCAGAATAAAGGGGTCCTAGTGAGCTCCCAGGTAACCCAGACTATGACCTATGCTCTGAACCATGTTGACACTCTCTTCATGAATAGCAAAGATGGTATTTGCTACTTTCATTTCTCAATGACTAAGAATGGCTTCGGCTGATTTAATATTTTGTTCCTGTTTGCCTTACCCCTCCCCCGTCTACAGGCTGCTCAGGGATCACCACGGATGTATACTAAGGAGGAAGTGCGTTCCCACTGCAGCTCTGAGATGGGGATCTGGGTAACTTTAGGCTCTGAGGTCTTTGATGTCACAGAATTTGTGGATTTACACCCAGGAGGACCATCAAAGTTGATGCTAGCAGCTGGAGGTCCACTAGAGCCTTTCTGGGCCCTCTATGCTGTTCACAACCAGCCCCATGTGCGTGAGTTACTGGCTCAGTACAAGATTGGGGAGTTGAACCCTGAAGATAATGTACACCCCACCTTGGAGAACTCTGATCCTTATGCTGATGATCCTGTGCGTCACCCAGCCCTGAAAGTCAACAGCCAGCGCCCCTTTAATGCAGAGCCTCCCCCTGAACTGCTGACAGAAAGCTATATCACACCCAACCCTGTTTTCTTCACCCGGAACCACCTGCCTGTACCTAACCTGGACCCAGCTACCTATCGCTTGCAAGTAGTAGGGGCGCCTGGAGGTCAGTCACTGTCCTTGTCCCTGGATGACTTGTATAAGTTTCCCAAGCATGAGATCACAGTCACTCTGCAGTGTGCTGGCAACCGGCGCTCTGAGATGACTCAGGTCAAGGCAGTAAAAGGTCTTGAGTGGAAGACAGGGGCCATCAGCACTGCACGCTGGGCTGGAGCACGGCTCTGTGATGTATTAGCTCAGGCTGGTCACCAACTCTGTGAAACTGAAGCCCACGTCTGTTTTGAGGGTCTGGACTCAGATCCCACTGGGACTGCCTATGGAGCATCGATCCCTCTGGCTCGGGCCTTGGATCCTGAAGCTGAGGTCCTCCTGGCATATGAGATGAATGGGCAGCCACTGCCTCGTGACCATGGCTTCCCTGTGCGGGTGGTGGTTCCTGGTGTGGTGGGTGCCCGCCATGTCAAGTGGCTGGGCAAAGTGAGTGTAGAGTCAGAGGAAAGTTACAGTCACTGGCAGCGCCGGGACTACAAAGGCTTCTCTCCATCTGTTGACTGGGACAGGGTAGACTTTGATTCAGCTCCATCTATTCAGGAACTACCTGTGCAATCAGCCATCACACAGCCTCGGGATGGGGAGACTGTAGAGACTGGAGAAGTGACTATCAAGGGCTATGCATGGAGTGGTGGTGGCAGGGCTGTGATCCGGGTGGACGTGTCTCTGGATGGGGGACTAACCTGGCAAACAGCTGAACTGGATGGAGAGGAACAGCGCCCCAGGAAGGCTTGGGCCTGGCGTCTGTGGCAGCTGCAAGTTCATGTGCCAGCTGAGCAAAAGGAATTGAACATTATTTGTAAAGCTGTGGATGACAGCTATAATGTGCAGCCAGACACCGTGGCCCCAATCTGGAACCTGCGAGGTGTGCTCAGCAATGCCTGGCACCGCATCCATGTCCACGTAGCTCCTTGAGAGCATGGAATTAAGCCATCTACACCCTAGAACCACTTTACCCCTTTCACCCATCCTTTGGCATCACTGCCACAGAAAAACGTTTTCTTCCTTTCCATTTTTTTGGATCCTGATTCTACTGTCTTCCTAAATTATAACCAGAAATTGCCTATTTCTACCCAGACATCCACCTCTTTTTATACTATATTACATATCCCTCTTGACCTCTGATTCTGTGCCAGGAGGTAGGAGCTCTTGGAGCAAGGGGTTAGATATGAGAAAGTACTTTTGAAGATAAGAATTAGTTTCTCATCATAGTCTACCTCCACTTCTAATGCCCATTGCTTTCTAGGGCTTACTTTGTATTTCTTGTATTCTTCAGACTGTATGGCATAAGAAGTGTACATTACTACTTTCTACTGTCTATCCCCGCCCTTTATAACTACTTTTCTAAATACATCAATAAAGTGTCTACTGAAAGTTATGACTTGAAGAGTGAACATGTTTGTAAGAGGGAGGCATGAAAACGACCCAAAACCAAGAGGGATTGGGGGTGGCAGGGTATGTGCAGTCGCTGGAAAATCTGCAACACTGCCTAAGGATGGGGGAGAAGAGAGACAACTCTCAAACCTCCCCAACACCCCGCCCTGCAGTTCCTTCTCACTTAGCAGAAAGGCAAAGGATGTTAAAGAAGTTAAAATCAGTATTATCCTAGGAGAGGCAGGGGCAGAACCTGGCACCAAAGGCAGATGTGCCCAGGCATGTGGGGCGCCCAAAGTGCACCTAGTTTTCAAGTTCGATGCGCCTGAAGGGGCGAACTTGAATTAACCTCGGTGCGTGCGACGAGGGCCTTTCGGGCTTAAGTCTTTCGGCGCTCGGCTACTTTCCCCTAGCTCCTCTCCGTTTTTTTTCCCCCAGCAGTCTCCCCGGCTTGGGGGCGCTCGGTGTTTGGCCCAGTCGCCAGTCGCCTGGTAGTGGGACCGGAAGTTCCTCGGGATGGGGGGGACAGCTGCAATGGGGGGGGGCTCTGTGGAGGAGTTGGTCCCTCCTCAGGTGAAGCCGCAGAGATGGAGCCGCCACCGCTGAGTACCCGGGTGCCAGCTTCGGCCAGGCTGCGGCCGCCTCAGTGACCCCATTTTCCCCCGGTCCCCGCGCGCTGTGCCACTCGGGCCACAGGGGGACCCCCCGCCCCTCCCGAGCCCGACACAGTCCCTTCTCCCCAACCCCCACCGCCTGCGCGCGCGCGGAGACGCCTCAGGTGAGCGCGGGGCGGGGCGGGGGCGGGGCCGCGGGGCGGGGCGGGGCCTGCGGAGGGAGGGGGCCGAGGGAGGGGAAGGAGGGGAGGGCGCGCTGCGACCCGGGGCGCTGAGCTCGTCCGAGCCGGGGGACCAAGACTCCAGTGTTGGGTGCGAAGAGGGCCGGGAGAGGGGTGCAGAGAGGGCTGGTGACGGTAGGGAGTGGCTCGAGGGGTAGAAGAGGAACAGAAGCAGAGGGAACCAGAAAAAGGAGAAAGTGAGGAATTCGGGGGTCCGAGCGCGGTGCTGCGGGAAGAGACCTAGGCCTGGGTAGGAGTCAATGGAAGGCATTGAACAGGGCTGGAGAGACGTGGAAGAGAAAAGGCAGGGCGGAGTGCTGTCTGGACCACTGTGCAGGCTGAAAAGGGTAGGGAAGGTGAGTGACTGACGGCTGGCAAGAAAGGTTGGCTGCAGAAGACAGACGCCTAGGAAAGAAATGACACAGAAAGCCTGCCGGCTGGGAGCTGCAAACTTGGGAAGCGGATATTCCGCTACCCAAACATTAAAACAGTCGTCGGTGTTTCAGTGGCAGCAGGGACCGAAGTCGCAGCCTCAGTTGTCTTGATCTCACAGGGACTTCCACTAGGTTAAGACTGTAAAGAATTCCAGGAGGAACCAGTATAAAGCAGAGTTGGGGTTTATTAAGACTTCAAGCATAAGTGTTAAGGGCAAAACGTGCTCAGGAAAGATAACCCGGGCTTCTCAAGGGAGAATTGCAATTTTTTTTTCCTTTCCCTCTGATAAATGAGACTATAAAGTGGCTCTACAGGTGCCACTCAGGTTACACAAAGGGATTAGGACACGCTCTTACTGTGCTGGAGGTTTCTGGTGAGAGTCCTAGAAAGTTGCAGCTGAGGGACACAGGTCTTAAGCAATGTTAATTGTGTTGGAATTCTTGATTCTCAGCTGGCCTGAGGCTTCAACCAAAATCCTGGGTGAGGGGCTCCTTTCCCGTGTTTCCAGTTTTCCCTTTCTTTTTATTTTTTTATTTTATTTATTTATTTATTTTGTTTTTATTCAAGGTACGGTCTCACTCTAACTCAGGCTGACCTGGAATTCACTATGTAGTCTCAAGGTGGCCTCAAACTCATGGCAATCTTACCTCTTCCTCCGGAGTGCTGGGATTAAAGGCATGCACCACCACGCCCGCCTCTCTTTTTATTTTGTTTTATTTACTTGAGAGACAGAAAGAGATAGATGATTAAGAGGGACAAAGAGAATCAGCGCGCAGGGCCCTCCACACTGCAAACGAACTCCAGACACATACGCCTCTTCATGCACTTGGCTTACATGGGTTCTGGGAAATAGAACCAGGGTCCTTTGGTTTTGCCGGCAAATACCTTAACCGCTAAGCCATTTCTCCAGCCTACAGTTTTCCCTTTCTAGTCTGTCTTATACAGACCCAGTTAGTTTCTTATCCTTTATCTATTAGGGTTGTATTATGTGGTTTGATTTAGTGTTTTTTTAAATATTTTATTTATCTGAGAGAGAGAAGGATGCACAGAGAGAGAGAGAATGTGCCAGGCATGGTGGTGCACGCCTTTAATCCCAGCACTCACGAGGCAGAGTTAGGAGGATCGCGGAGAGTTTGAAGCCACCCTGAGAACACATAATGACCTGGGCTGACCTCGGCTAGAGTGAGACCCTACCTTGAAAAACCAAAAAGAGAGAGAGAGAACAAGCATGCCAGGGCCTCTAGCCACTGCAAATGAACTCCAGACACATGTGCCATTATATGCATCAGTCTTTACATGGGTACTGGGCAATTGAACCCAGGTCCTCAGGCTTTGCAAGCAAGCATCTTTAATGGCTGAGTCATCACCCTTTCCCACCTTGAACTTCTTAATCCTGACCCCACCTCCCAAGTGCTGCCACCACACCAGGCTATATGTATTTTGTTTTATTTAAATCATGATTAGCTGGGCATGGTAGCCTTTACCCAGCACTTGGGAGGCTGAGGTAGGAATTTGAGGCCAGCCTCAGATTAATTCTAGGTCAGTCTGGACTAAAACAAGGCCCTACCTTGAAAACCCAAAAAGAAAACAAAAATCATGATTAGCCCTGTCTTGGGTATAAGTGAAATGTTTAATGAAATATGTACCTTTTTTATTTTTAAAAATATTTTATTTACTTATGTGTACATAGAGAAAGAGAGAGACAGAGAGGGATAGAGAGTGAAAGAGAATGGGCATGCCAGGGCCTCCAGCCACTGCAAATGAACTCCAGATTCATGGATCACTTTGTGCATCTGGCTTTACATGGATACTGGGGAATTGAACCTGGTCATTAGGCTTTGCAGGCAAGCGCCTTAACCACTTAGCCATCTCTCCAGGCGAATGTGAACCTTTTTTGGTTTGTTTATTTTTCACTACCACAACCGGCAACGTGAACCTTTTGATGTTTCGGAAATAAGGTACTCCATTTGACTCGAGATCAAGAATATGCCAACTGCTTTCAGGAAGATTTGATGTGTTACTACTGCCTGTGAAGCTTTGTCCACCTTCTTTTACTTCATTCCCTTTTCCTATAAGCTAAACTGCCTACTGTTGTGACTTTTACCAGTCCTCATCTATTTAGTAACTTCTGTTTGTCTCCTGTCAGCCCTCAAAGCATCTGTGGTAAGCTTGGTATGTTTCCGACATGCTCACCTGTCACCTCTAGGCCTTCCAGCCTCATGACCAGCCATAGGCTCATTGAAGCCTGCCTCTCTTTCTTGATGCTTGCCCACTTTGCCTGAGACATGTTTATATCCTTAGGAAGCATGAGAAGCTGGTATCTGACTACCTCAAATATTTCCATTTAACACAGATTCTGGGGGTGTGGCCAGATGAAAGTTGAACCAGATAATAGTTGGAAGCATAGTGTCTTGTTTTGTGCATGGATGAAATGCTTAGTAACCCCAGTAGGCCAGTGAATCTTCTTGGGTGGTGTACAGGGGATTAACCTTCCCTACCAGCAGCCGAAAACCAGAGAATCCAGAGAGCTTCTTGAGTCATGAGAACAGTAAGATGTGGCTCCTCAAATCAAAATAGTCTTAAAACTAGCTTTATCATTGGGAAGCAGAAGAAATTTCCCTGGATTTAGTAGGGTGATGGGAGCAGCAGCAGTTCTCATTTAATCAATCTTAGAATTTCATATATATATATTTTTTCAAGGTAGAGTCTCACTGTAGCCCAGGCTGACCTGGGATTCACTCTGTAGTCTCAAGGTGGCATTGAACTCACAGTGATCCTCCTACCGGGGCCTCCCAAGTGCTGGGACTAAAGGTGCTCACAAACCCAGTTTAGCATTATATCTTGCCCTCATCAGTAGACACTGATGTCTCAAGAACATTTGCCCACTGAGTGGAGTTACTTGATGTGCAGCTACTGGCATTCCCCTCCTCTCAGCAGGTTAAGATATGGCTCAAAAAGAAATCCTAATTCCCCCCGCCAAATAATGTGCAACTGAGCCAGGTACAGTGGCTCATGCCTAAATTCTCAGCACTGAGAAGGCTAAGGTAGGAGGAGCATAGTGAGTTCAAGGCTAACCTGGACTACATAGTAAGTTCCAGGTACCAGCCTGGGTTAGAGGAAGACCCTACCTCAAAAAAAAAAAAAAAAAGAATATACAACTGAAATTTTCTTATTTTCTTTCCTCTTGGTTTTAAATCTAAAGTTTGTACTTTCCAGCATGGAAAAACTTATCCCACCTTCTACCCAGTTCCCCCACCCACCCCAGTATCCACATATGAATTACTTTCTCTCTAATTGGTATATACTTGTTCCTTCTCTTATTCTTTCGCTTTTAAAAAATACTTATTAGAGCTGGAGAGATGACTTAGCGGTTAAGCGCTTGCCTGTGAAGCCTAAGGACCCCGGTTTGAGGCTCAATTCCCCAGCCCCCAATTTTTTTTAAAAAAATATATACTTTATTTATTTGAGAGAGAGAGAAAGAATGGGCACATCAGGGCCTCCAGCCACTGCAAACGAACTCCAGATGTATGTTCCCCCTTGTGCAGCTGGCTTACATGGGTCCTGGGGAATCAAACCAGGGTCCTTTTGCTTTGCAGGCAAATGCCTTAACCACTAAGCCATCTCTCCAGCCCTCTCCCAAATTTTTCCTACTCTATCTTAACCAAACTAGTAGAGATTTCTAAATAACTTGAAACACATGAAAGAGATAACTCTATTATAGGCATTTGTTAGCTTCAAAACTATTATAAAATTCAAATTAATGCCAGGTGTGGTGGCACACCTGCAATCTTAGCACTCTGGACGCTGCTGCAGGAGTATTGCTGTGAGTTTAAGATCAGCCTGGGCTACAGAGTGAGACCTTGTCTCAAAAACAGCAGGGGCTGGAGAGATGGCTTAGTGGTTAAGGCACTTGCCTGAAAAGCAAAAGGATCTTGGTTCGATTCCCCAGGACCCACGTAAACCAGATGCACAAAGTGGTGCATGCAGCTGGAGTTCGTTTGCAGTAGCTGGAGGCCCTGCTGTGCCCATTCTCTCTCTCTCTTTCTCCCTCTCACTCTGCCTCTTTCCCTCTCTCAAATAAATCAATAAAAATAAAAATATTTGGGCTGGAGAAATGGCTAGTGGTTAAGGCATTTGCCTGTGAAGCCAAAGAACCTTGGTTCGATTCCCCAGGACCCACATTAGCCAGCTGCACAAGGGGTTGCATGCATCTGGAGTTCGTTTGCAGTGGCTGGAGGTCCTGGCACACCCATTCTCTTTCCCTCTGCTTCTTCCTCTCTCTCTCTCTCAAACAAATAAATAAAATATTTTTTTGAAAAGCAACAAATAATAAATAAAAATAATAGGGGCGATGCCCATTCAGAAAGTCTATAAAAAGGAAAAAACCAGAGCCATCACAGAGAACTTCAAGATTTCTGCAAGTCTTCCCATGACTCATGCCAATGCCCGTCACTTCAGCTTCCAAGCAAAAAGCAACAAGGAAGGTGCAGAATAGGATGTTAAAAATAAAAAATACGTCTGGAATGATGGCTTAGCAGTTAAAGCCCTTGTCTGCAAAGCCTAAGGACCCAGGTTTGATTCCCCAGTACCCATATAAACCAGATGCACAAGGTGGTGCATTCATTTACAGTACCTAGAGGTCTTGGTGTACCCATTCTCTCTCTAGCTGCCCCCTTCAAATAAATAAAATTAAACAAATAAAGTTCTAAAAATTAAATAAATAAAGCCGGATGTGGTGGTGCACACCTTTAATCCCAGCACTTGGGAGGCGGATTGACAAGAGTTCAAAGGCACCCTGAGAATACAGAGTAAATTCCAGATCAGCCTGAGCTAGAGTGAGACCCTGCCTTGAAAAACAAAAAAAGCAAACGAAAATAAATAAATAAATAAATAATGTTCTTGGGCTGGAGGGATGGCTTAGTGGTTAAGGCATTTGCCTGCAAAGCCAAAAAACTCAGGTTTGATTCCCCACAATCCACGTTAGCAGGATGCACAAGGGGACACACGTTGTCTGGAGTTTGTTTGCCGTGGCTCGAGGCCCTGGCATGCTCATTCTCTCTCTCACTCTCTCTCTATTTCTCTGTCTCTCCCCCTCTTTCTCTGGAAAGATGACTTAATGGTTAAAGTGCTTGCCTGTGAAGCCTAAGGACCCAGGTTCAATTCCCCAGTGCCCACCGTAAGCCAGATGCACATGGTGATGCATGCATCTGGAGTTCATTTGTAGAGGCTAGAGGCCCTGGCATGCCCATTGTCTCTCTCTCTGCTCCCCCCTCAAATAAATACAATTTAAAAAAAAAAATAAATGAAGCACAAATTGAATTTCACTGTTGTACTTTCTCCAACTCTGTCAAACATAACTGAACAGTAATGACCTTTTATAAACACGGGGCTTATATACTCAGGTATAACCAAAGAGTCCAAAAAGTATCATCTCATGTGCATCATACCTGGTGACTTGATGTGTTTAGTTTGGGGTTGGGGAGATCGCTCAGCTGTTAAAGGTGCTTGTTTGTAAAGCTGTTGAACTGGGTTGGATTCCCCAGTATCCACATAAAACCAGATGCAAAAAATGGTGTATGCATCCAGAATTTGCTTGCAGCTAGGGGCCCTGGTATGCCTCTTTCTCTTTTTCTCTCTCTCTCTCTCTCTCTCTCTCACTCACACACACACACACAAATTAAAAAATAGTTTAGTTTGGCCCTTTTCTTTACTTCTGAGTTCTAAAATGAGGCAGTGTATGGGGTGTCTACTCTTTCCCATGAGTCTCAGCCTTCTCTCTTCCACAGTCTTAGTGGGAAGGACAGGGAAGCACCAAAAAGAGAGAGAGAGAGAGAGAGAGAGAGAGAGAGAAGATGTATCCACCTGGGATCTGAAAAAAGACAATGAGGTGACAGCTGCACCTGCACAGGTACTATGCTTCCAGCTTTACTCCTTCTTAGTTTAAAAACGGGCCATTCCTGGGATGACTTGGGAGCTCATCTCCTCTACACTGCTCCCAAACCACTTGGAAATGAAGCTGAACTGTCATCTGTCTTAAACATAGACAGGAGGTTACCATCTACAGCCTGGTGAAAAACTGAGTCAGACCTTTCTGCTGGAAAGACAGACATTTGAACTGCACAAAGGCTGGTGGGTTTCCTTCCAAAGCCATGAAATTGATTCTAAAGAGTATTTCAGAGCTGCAAATTGCTCAAGGTCTACGTTTGTTTCCTAGATACATGACACCTGCTCACAAAGCAGTCAAATCCTGGACTGGTTCTCACCACTGCTTATCAGGGTACCTGGTAAGAAATTATCTCTAGAAAAGATACCATTTTCACCCACTCTTGCTCAGATGTGATCTTACATTAATGGGGGAAAGGTAGGACCATAGAGGAGGTTTTTTGTTTGTTTGTTTTGGTTTTTCAAGGTAGGGTCTTGCTCTATCCCAGGCTGGCCTGGAATTCACTATGTAGTCTCAGGGTGGCCTCGAACTCACAGCGATCCTCCTACCTCTGCCTCCCAAGTGCCGGGATTAAAGGCGTGTGCCACCATGCCTGGCAGGACTTTTTTTTTAAAATAAACATACTATATATATATGTTTTGCAAGGTAGGGTCTTGCTCTAGCCCTTTAAATATATATATATATATATATATATATGTGTGTGTATATATATATATATATATATATATATGTATGTATGTATGTATTTTATTTGAGAGACTGAGAGAGAGAGAATGGCTGTGCCAGGGCCTCCAGCCACTGCTAACAAAGTACAGACGCATGTGCCATCTTGTGTACCTGGCTTACGTGGGGACTGGGGAATCGAACCCGGGTCCTTAGGCCTTGAAGGCAAGCACCTTTAAAAAAGTCCTCCAGGGAAGATGGCTTAGTGGCTAAGACATTTGCTTGCAAAGCCAAAGGACCCCAGTTTGATTCCCCAGGATCCATGTAAGCCACCTGCACAAAGAGGCGCATGCATCTGGAGTCTGTTTGCAGTGTCTGGAGGCCCTGGTGCACTGCCCCCCCCACCTTTTCCTCTCTCAAATAAATAAATAAGTATATTTTTGGATATATAAAAAACTCCTCCAGGGCTGGAGAGATGGCTTAGTAGTTAAGGTGCTTGCCTTCAAAGCCTAAGGACCTGGGTTCGATTCCCCAGTCCCCACGTAAGCCGGACATGCATGGTAGTGCACGCCTTTAATCCCAGCACTCAGGAGGCAGAGGTAGGAGGATTGCCATGAGTTTGAGGCCACCCTGAGACTACAGAGTGAATAACAGGTCAACCTGGGCTACAGTGAGTCCCTATCTGGAAAAACAAACCTTTAAAAAAAATTAAAAATTAGAGCTGGAGAGATGGCTGAGAAGCCTAAGAACCCAGGTTCAATTTCCCAGAACCCACGTTGGCCAGATGCACAAGGTGGCATATGCGTCTGGAGTTCGTTTGCAGTGGCTGGAGACCCTGGCAAGCCTTCTCTCTCTTTCTCTCTCTCTCTTTCTCATATAAATAAATGAATAAAAATTTTTTTAGCCAAGTGTGGTGGCGCACACCTTTAATCCTAGCACTCAGAAGACTGAGGTAGGAGGATAGTTTTGAGTTCAAGACCACCCTGAGACTACATAGTGAATTCCAGGTCAGCCTGGGCTAAAGTGAGACCCTAACTTGAAAATTCAAAATAAATAAATAAAATATTTCTTTAAAAATTGAAAATAGGGCGTGGTGGCGCACGCCTTTAATCCCAGCACTCAGGAGGCAGAGGTGGGAGGATCGCTGTGAGTTCAAGGCCACCCTGAGACTCCATAGTGAATTCCAGGTCAGCCTGGGCTAGAGTGAGACCCTACCTCGAAAAACCAAAAAATAAATAAATAAATAAATAAATAAATTTTTCCAAAAAAAAAAAAAAAAAAACAAAACCTAAAAGCCGGGCATGGTGGCGCACGCCTTTAATCCCAGCACTTGGGAGGCAGAGGTAGGAAGATCGCTATGAGTTCGAGGCCACCCTGAGACTCCATAGTGAATCCCGGGTCAGCCTGGGCTAGAGTGAGACCCTACCTCGAAAAAGAGAAAAAAAAAAAAAAATTGAAAATAAGGGAGAGCTGGGGATGTAGTTCAGTGGTACAGCACTTGCCTAGCATGTGTGAAACCCTGGATTTAATCCCTAGCCCTATAAATAAATAAAATAAAATAAAATAAAATAAAATAAAATAAAATAAAATAAAAAGGATGCCGGGCGTGGTGGCACACACCTTTAATCCCAGCACTCGGGAGGCAGAGGTAGGTGGATTGCCATGAGTTCGAGGCCACCCTGAGACTCCATAGTGAATTCCAGGTCAGCCTGGGCTAGAGTGAGACCCTACCTCGAAAAAGAGAAAAAAAAAAAAAAAAGAAAAAAAAAGTAAAATAAATAAAATAAATAAAATAAAAAGGAGTGAAGCATATTTATCTCCAGCTGTTTCTAGTTACTCTGTAGTCCTTTCACTGAACTGAATTTACAGTACACTTCTGCTTACTTCCATCATCCATAAATGAATGACATTTATGCTGTGTTTATTTTTGTTTTCTTTTTAAATTTATTTATTAAAAAGAGATAGAGAGGGTAGGGAGAGAATGGGTGCACCAGGGCCTCTAGCCACTGTAAACAAACTCCAGACTTAGGCATCACCATGTGTAGCTGGCTTATGTGGGTTCTGGGGAATTGAACCTAGGTCCTTAGGATTTTCAGGCAAGTGCCTTAACCATTAAGCCATCTCTTCAGCCTCTTGTTTTTGTTCTCTGAGACAAGGTTTTGCTATGTAACCCTGGCTGGCCTAATACTATGTACCTCAAGCTGGTCTCAAACTCATGGTAATCTTCCTGCCTTACCCACCCAAGTTCTGGGATTACAGGTGTGTACAGTTATGCTCAACTTCTTTTTTATTTTTTATTTTTAGTTTTTCATTTTAGGAGCTTGCTGTAGCCCAGGCTGACCTGGAATTCACTGTGTAGTCTCAGGGTAGCCTCAAACTCACAGCTATCCTCCCACCTCTATCTCCCAAGTGCTGGGATTAAAGGCGTGCACCACCACGCCTGGCTGGTTTAACTTCTCTATATTTTATTTATTTATTTATTTATTTATTTAAGAGAGAGAAAGAAGGATAGAGAGAGAGAATGGGCATGTCAGGGCCACCAGCCACTGCAAACGAACTCCAGATGCATGCGCTCCCTTGTGCATCTGGCTTACATGGGTCCTAGAGAGTCGAACCGGGATCCTTTGGCTTTGCAAGCAAACACCTTAACTGCTAAGCCATCTCTCCAGCCCTGGTTAAACTTCTTTATGCACTATTTATATTTTTCTTTTCTGAATGGGCACACCAGGGCCTCTGACTGCTGCAAACAAACTCCAGACACTTGTGCCACCTTGTGTATCTGGTTTACATGGGTTCTGGGGAATAGAACCTGGATCCTTTGGCTTTGCAGGCAAGTGCCTTAACTGCTAAGCCATGTCTCCAGCCCTGTACTTTCTTTTAAAAAAAAAAAAAAAATTTTAGCCAGGCATGGTGTCACACGCCTTTAATCCCAGCACTCTGGAGGCAGAGGTAGGAGGATTGCCATGAGTTTGAGGTCACCCTGAGACTCCGTAGTGAATTCCAGGTCAGCCTAGGCTAGAGTGAGACCCTACCTCGAAAACTATCTTTGTACCATCCCCTCCTTCAAAGGGTCTCCAGTTGGCACTGGCTAACTTGACCCAGATTCTCTAAAGAGACACTAAGAGCTACCTTCCTATTGAGGTGAGGCGGGACGTGCTTTGAGAGGTATGGAGTAGGGAAGTTGCGAACCTTCTACTGTGGCAAGATTTGGGCAGAGTAAAGAAAACGTCTATAGGTTTGCTCCTGGCTTTCAGAAAATCACGACTGGGGGCAGAAGACTGTCAACTGCTTTCACTTCCAGAATTACCAACTTGGCATTTAGACTACCAGAGGCAGCTGAGTACTGATTTTGCCCAAGATGTGTCACAGAGCACCTGCTAAAAGCCATTAAGAATCAAGAGAGCTCAGTTTCCTAGTAGGAAGAAAGTCCAACTTGGAAAACACTCTTCTGGAAATTGTTTTGGGGCCATTTAAACAAAATCTAAGAATGAGAGGCACTTCCTGAGCCAGTACTGGCTGAATGCTGTGCTTCAACTGCTATGCCTACCTGCAGCTTGTAGAGCCAATCTACCTGTGCAAGGGCACACGCAATCACAGTAGCATGTTCTCCCCATAGAGCCAGCTCAACTTGTTCTTCCTGTTTTAGTAACACGGAACACTCCCATAAGTATCATTCCAAAGGAAAAGATGTCTTTCGGGGGAAGGGTTAAGGGTCTTATGTAGTCAGTCCATGCTGGCCTCAAACTCAGTATGTAGTGGAGGATGATCTTGAGCATGATCCTCCTGCCTCCACATTTTTGTTGTTGTTGTTGTTTTGTTTTTCACGGTAGGATCTCACTGTAGTTCAGGTTGACCTGGAATTCACTA
Organism: Dipus sagitta; assembly: GCA_036346955.1. Lineage (NCBI taxonomy): Eukaryota > Metazoa > Chordata > Mammalia > Rodentia > Dipodidae > Dipus > Dipus sagitta. The sequence goes on from CM070777.1 coordinate 109,266,002, forward strand.
TGTAGTCTCAGGGTGGCCTGGAGCTCACAGAGATCCTCCTACGTTTGCCTCTGGAGTGCTAGGATTAAAGGCATGCACCCACCGTGCCTGGCCTTTTTGTTGTTGTTGTTTTAATTTTTTTTGTTTTTATTTATTTATTTGAGAGTGACAGAGAGAGGAAGAGACACATAGAGAGAGAGAGAGAGAATGGGAGCGCCAGGGCCTCCAGCCACTGCAAACGAACTCCAGACGCGTGCGCCCCCTTGTGCATCTGGCTGATGTGAGTCCTGGGGAATTGAGCCTCGAACCAGGGTCCTTAGGCTTCACAGGCAAGCACTTAACCGCTAAGCCATCTCTCCAGCCCCTGTTTTTTGTTTTTTGTTTTTTTTTTTTGAGGTAAAATCTCTAGCCCAGGCTGACCTGGAATTCATTATGTAGTCTCAGGCTGGCCTTGTACTCACAGCAGTCTTCCTATGTCTGCCTCTCACGTGCTGGGATTAAAGGTGTACACACCACCATGCTCAACTTGCCACCTTTTTTTTTTTTTTTTTTTTTTTTTTACTTGAGAGAGAGAGAGGTAGAGAGAAAGACAGAGAGAGCATGGGTGCACCAGAGCCTCCTGCAAATGAGCTACAGACATCTAGCTTATGTGGGTCCTGCAGAATTGAACGTGGGTCCTTTGGCTTTGCAGCTAAATTCCTTAACTGCTAAGCCACCTCTCCAGCCCTTGCCACCTTTTTTTTAAGGTTGTATTGATTTATTTATTTGTATGAGCACACCAGGGTCTCTGTTTTTGTTTGTTTGTTTTCATAGCAGGGTCTTGTGCCACTGCAAAGAAATGCCAGTTTGCATTCAGCTTTAGGTGAGTTCTGGGGAATTGAATCCAGGCCAACAGACTTTGCAAGTAAGTGCCTTTGACTACTGAGCCATCTCTCCAGTCCCCTCACTACCACCACCTTCACCCTCTAAGTGCTGGAATTACAGGCGTGCACAATACCCAGGTGTTATGTGGTGCCAGAGATCAAACCCAGGGCTTCATATATGCTGGGTAATCATTCAACCAACTAAGCTACATTCCCTGCCACACCTATCTTTTTTTTTTTTTTATTTACTTTATTTATTTGAGACACACACACACACACACAGAGAGACAGGTAGAGGGAGAGAATGGGCACGCCAGGGCCTCCAGCTGCTGCAAACAAACTCCAGAAGTATGTGCCACCTTGTGCATCTGGCTTACATGGGTCCTGGGTAATCGAACCTGGGCCCTTTGGCTTTGCAGGCAAGTGCCTTAACCACTAAGCCATCTCTCCATCCCTATCTTTTTTTTTTTTTTTAAGACAGAGTCTCAGGTAGCCCAGGCTGGACTTTGGTATGTAACCATAGATGACTTTGAACTTCTCATGCTCCTGCCTCCACCTCCCAATTGCTGGGATTAAGATGTGCACCATCACACCTGGCTTTATGTGGTACTGAGGCTCAAACTCAGGGCCTCATACATGCTACTAAATCATTCTACCAACTGAGCTACATCTGAAGTCCCAGTCTTGCTTTTGAAGGAAGTTTAATGGGTTGTAATGGAAAGTGTGCATCTTGGAGAAGCAGGAGATCTGTGCTCTTTTCTCTCTCTCTCTTTTCTTTTTTTATTTTTTATTTTATTTTTTGAGAGAGAGAAAGAGGCAGAAAGAATGGGCACATCAGGGCCCCTAGCCACTGGAAAAGAACTCCAGACACACGCACCACCTTGTGCATCTGGCTTACATGGATACGAGGAATCTAACCTGGGTCCTTAAGCTTCGCAGGCAAATGCATTAACTGCTAAGCCATCTCTCCAGCCCTGTGCTCTCATTCTTGTCCTAGTCTCACCATGAGCCCCAGGACACTAGGACAAACAACTTCTTAAGCCTCAGTTTCTTTGTTTTGTTCTGTTTTGTTTTGTTTTTCAAGGTAGGGTCTCACTCTAGCCCTGGCTGACCTGGAATTCACTCTGTGTTCTCAGGGTGGCCTCTAACTCACTGCGATCCTCCTACCTCTGCCTCCCAAATACTGGGATTAAAAGCATGTGCCACCACACCCGGCTGAGCCTCAATTTTTCCAGGCAAATAGTGGGGGAAATTTTGCTCGCTCCTGCCTCTTCTACACATGGAAGGGAAACATGTGAGGGAAATCATACATGGCACTTTGAGCTTTGCAGTTTTTTGTTTGTTTGTTTTTGTTTTTGTTTTTGAGGTAGGGTCTCACTCTGGCCCAGGCTGACCTAGAATTCACTATGTAGTCTCAGGGTGGCCTCGAACTCACGGCGATCCTCCTACCTCTGCCTCCCTAGTGCTGGGATTAATGGCATTTGCCACCACACCTTGCCTGCAGTTGTTTTTGAAATATCCCAAAGGATGTTTGTGGAGCTGATGATTAGGAAACAACAGGAGCCCTGCGTACCAGACTGACCTCTCTTGCCTTTGGATCTCTGACCACCTCAAGATCTATAGCTAGTTCCAAAGGGTATAAGTGCTGGGCACGGTGGCTCATGCCTTTAATCCAGCACTTGGGAGGCAGAGGTAAGAAGATAGCCATGAGTTTGGGGTCACCCTGAGACTACATAGTGAATTCCAGGTCAGCCTGGGCTACCTTGCAAAAGAAGAAGAAGAAGAAAAAGAAGAAGAGGAGGAGGAGGAAGAAGAAGAAAGAAAGAAAAGTTATGCCTTAGCTGAGCATGTAGACTTGGGCTCTTGTAATCATTGCCCCTAAGGGAAATTTTAAGCAAACACTTATTAGTGTGGCTTCTTGGGGCTGAGGATGTAGCTCAGTGGTAGAGCTGTGGCTTGTTCTAGTGCTCTGGCCCCAAAGCTCAGTCCATCCCAGAAAGAATGTCAAGAAAAAAGGAGTTGAAAATAAACTTGGACTTTTCTCCCCACACTACCTAGAGTTGACACTAGGAAACTGATGGAATGTAAGGGAAAACTGCTTTGCAGAGTGAGGGTAAAGCTATTGCAGGCTTTCTCATGAGCCTTCCTCCCAGCAACTCGGAGCAGGAAGACAGATGCCTCTCCCCATGAGCCTTTCTGCCCCAAGCCCTTCAACACAGTATTACAAACAAGCCAAATTCTCAAAATATATCTGCCTTAGTGAGAGTCGTCAAGGAAATCTGGAACCCTGATGGCAGCTCAGGGTCCCTACTTGCCCTGCCCACTCTTGCTCCCACAAAGCTCCCTCTGGGGCATTTATCTGGGCTATATATACACAGTGCAAAGATTTGCTTTTTTGGTTTTTCGAGGTAGGGTCTCACTCTAGCCCAGGCTGACCTGGAATTCACTATGTAGTCGCAGGGTGGCCTCAAACTCATGGCGATCCTCCTACCTCTGCCTCCCAAGTGCTGGGATTAAAGGTGTGCGCCACCACACCCAGCAAGATTTTTTTTTATATTTATTTATTAGAGACAGAATGAGTATGAATGCACCAGGGCCTCTTGCCACTACAAATAAAGTCCACACACATGCACCACTTTGTGTGGCTGGCTTTACATGGGTGCTGGAGAACTGAACTCAAACTGGTGGGCTTTGCAAGTGAGTGCCTTTAACCAGTGAGCCATCTCTCCAGCCTTACACAGATTTTTGTTGTTGTTGTTGTTGTTGTCTTAATAGCAGGGTCTCACTCTAGCCTAGGCTGATTTAGAATTTACTCTCTAGCCCAGACTGGCCCTAAACTCACAATGATCCTAAGTGCTGAGATTATCAGTGTAAGCCACCACGGTTTTTGTTGTTGTTGTTTTGTTTGTTTATTTCGGGTTTTTTTTTTTAATTTATATTTTGAGGTAGGGTCTTGCTCTAGCCCAGGCTGACCTATGTATTCATTATGTAGTCTCAGGCTGGCTTCAAACTCATGGCAATCTTCCTACCTCTGCCTCCCAACTACTGAGATTAAAGGCATGCCCTACGACACCTGGCCCTGTTTTTTCTGTTTTTAAAATATTTTATTTATTTATGAGAGAGAGAAAGAGAATGGACGTACCAGGCCTCCAGCCACTGCAAACAAACTCCAGACTCATGTGCCACCTTGTGAATCTGGCTTATGGAACCTGGGTCCTTTGGCTTTGCAGACAAGCCACTAAGCCTTAACCACTAAGCTATCTCCCCAGCCCAGGGTTGGTTTGTTTGTTGTGTGTGTGTGTGTGTGTGTGTTGAAATAGGACATGACTGTTGAGACCAGGCTGACCTTGTTCACAACAATTTCCTGCTTCAGCCTCCCAAGTGCTGAGATTACAGGTGTAAACCATGCCATGCCATGCCTCTTTTTTTTTTTTTTTTTTTTTGAAGCAGGGTCTCACTAGCCCAGATTAAGTTGTAATTCACTTTGTAACATGCTAACCTTGAATTCATGATGATTTTCCAACTTAAACCTCCCTAGTGCCAGGGTTATAAGCATGAGCCATCACACCCAGCTGGCTTCTTTTAGGTAGGGTCTCAGTGTGTTGCCTAGGCTAACCTGAAATTTAAGATCCTTTTGTCTCCACCTCTCTAGTGCTAAGATTTCAGGCATGTACCAGTACCCTTGGTCAAACTCGGCTTCTTACACCAGCTTCTTTGGTTTTTTGAGGTAGGGTCTAATTCCAGCCCAGGCTGACCTGGAATTCACTCTGTAGCCCCAGGCTGGCCTCGAACTCCTACCTCTGCCTCCTGAGTGCTGGGATTAAAGGCATGTGCTACCATACCCGGCTTCACACTTTACATTTCTTGTTTACTCCAGAATGTAAAAGAAAAACCTCATCTTTCCCCAGATCTGGCTTCTAACACCAGCTCTTTTCTCTTTCAACAGGATCTTTTTAAGATGGACATAGAAGACTGCAATGGCCGCTCCTATATGTCTGGTATGCCTTCCATGTGTTCCATTTGGACTGGCCTGGGAGCAGACACTGTCCAGTGGGGCAGGGGAAAGAGCCTTCAGCCCAAGCACACGACCTCTACATGACTAAATGTCAGTCAGAGCTGACACCCAATGCTTGGTAGTACTTGGTAGAAGCATGCAATCCTCTTGTGATTTTATATTCCCTCATGGTCATCCTCTTCTCCACTCTTCTTGGAGTGCAGGGGAGAGGGGAAGGAGCAGGGGTGAATAGAGTGGACACTATGAAATGGATGATTTAAAGCAAATAGATGGAAGATATGGTTCTTTCTCCTGCTATGAGGTCACCAGATAAGCATGGAATTCTGTCCCAAGTAGAATGGAACAGTTTTTTTTTTTTTTCGAGGTAGGGTCTTGCTCCAGCCCAGGCTGACCTGGAATCCACTCTGTAGTCTCAGGGTGGCCTCAAACTCACAGTGATCCTCCTACTTTATTTGAGAGGAGAGAAAGAGGCAGATAGAGAGAGAGAATGTGCACATCAGGGCTTCCAGCCACTGCAACAAACTCCAGACGCATGTGCCACCTTGTTCATCTGGCTTACATGGGTCCTGGGGAATCAAAACTGGGTCCTTTGGCTTTGTAGGCAAGTGCCTTAACCACTAAGCCATCTCTCCAGCGCCCCCCAACTTTTATTTTTTAGTCGGTATCTCACTCGGTATCCCAAATTGGCTTAAAACTCACCATTTAACCTCCAGGCTGGCCTGAAACTTATGGGCAATCCTCCTGCCTCGGTCTACTTGCAAATAAATGAATAAAAATTTAAATTTATATGAAATAGCTCCATTTTAAAATAATGACTCATGGGGTAGGTGTGTTGGCACACACTCTCAATCTCAGCACTCAGGAGGCAGAGAAGTAAGAGGATCACTGTGAGTTCAAGGCCAGCCTGGGACTACACAGTGAGTTCCAGGTCAACCTGGGCTACAGTGAGACCCTACATGAAAAACAAATAAACAAACAAAAATCGGGCATGGTGATGCATGCCTTTAACCCCAGCACTCAGGAGGCAGAGGTAGGAGGATTACTGTGAGTTTTAGCCAGCCTGGAACTACAAAGTGTGTTCTAGGTAAGTCTGGGCTAGAGTGAGATCCTAGTTCCCAAAAAAAAAAAAGTAAATTCCAGGTGAGCCTGGGCTAGAGTGAGACCCTACCTCGAAAAACCAAAAAAAATAAATTAAATTAAATAATGACTCAAAAATAGGAGGACTGACATGAGTTCTAGGCCAGTTTGGGCTCTAGTGAAACACTGCTTCAAAACAAAACTTAGAAGCCAGGCATGGTGGTGCACCCCTTTATTCCAACCACCTGGGAGGCTGAGGTGGGATTGCTGTGAGTTCGAGGCTGGCCTAGGCTACAGTGATTTGATCCTGCTTCAAAAAACAAACAAATAAAAGCCAGACGCACAAAGTAGCACATGCATCTAGAGTTCATTTGCAGCAATTGGAGGCCCTGGCACGCCCATTCTCTCTTATCTGTCTCTCTTCTCTCTATCTCTGTCTGTTTGCAAATAAATAAATAAAAATATTTTAAAGGCTGGTCATGGTGGTGGCACACACCTTTAATCCCAGCACTTGGGAGGCAGAGGTAGGAGGATTTCCATGAGTTTAAGGCCACCCTGTGACTACAGAGTGAATTCCAAGTCAGATGAGCTAGAGTGAAACCCTACCTCGAAAAACCAAAAAAAAAAAAAAAAGAAAAGGACTGGAGTTAAGGTGTTTGCCTGCGAAGCCAGAGGACTTCGGTTCAATTTCCCAGGACCCTTGTAAGCCAGATGCACAAGGTGGCGCATATGTCTGGAGTTCATTTGCAGTGGCTGGAGGCCCTGGCACGCCCATTCATTCTCTCTCTCTCTCTTGCAAATAAATAAGTAAATAAATAAATTAATTAATTAATTAATTAAATTAAATAAAAGACTTAGGATACCTTCTCAGTGCAGTATGTAGCATGTTAGTCTCATAAAGTAATGATCATGGAGTTGGGGAGCTGGCTCAACCAGTAATAACGTTTTTCCACACAAGCATGAGAGCCTGAGATGGCCTGAGTTTGATCTCATAAAAAGCTGGGCTTGGCCACACACACCCGTAACTCCAGCCCATGGGGGAGACTGCAGGGTGTGGCAGGGGGAGACAGGAATCACTGGGGCTTGCTGGTCATCCATTCTGACTGAAAAAAAAAAAAATGACCATTCTAGGTTCTGGGTCCATTGAGAGACTCTACTCAAGAAAACAAGGAGCAAGAGTAATAGAGGAGGGCATGTGACAACCTCCTCTGGCCTCTGCACCGTGTGCACACAGGTCATGGGCATATATTATACATATGCATACCACATATACTATACACACATGCCAAAGTAAAAACAAAATAGAAAAATAGAAAAATAAATAAATAATAATGGGGGCTGGAGCGATGGCTTAGCAATTAAGGTGCTTGCCTGCAAAGCCTAAGGACCCAGGTTCAATTCCCCAGTATCCACGTAAGCCAGATGCACAAAATGGCACGTGCATCTGGAGTTCATTTGCAGTGGCTGGAGACCCTGGCATGCCCATTCTTTCTCTTTTTCTGCCTCTCTCTCTTTCTCTCAAATAAACAAATAAAATAAACAACCTGGGCTAGAGAATGAGACCCTATCTCAAGGAAACTAAAAATAAATAAAATAATGGCTCAGTATTTTAAAAAGTGCTCCATGTCCAGGCATGGTGGTGCACACCTTTAAACCCAGCACTTGACAGCCAGAGATAGGGGGATCATCATGAGTTCGAGGCCACCCTGAGACTACATAGTGAATTCTAGGCCAGCCTGAGCTAGAGTGAGACCCTACCTCGAAAACAACAACAAAAATTAAGTAAATAAATAAATAAATAAAGGGGCTGGAGAGATGGCTTAGCAGTTAAGGTGCTTGCCTGAAAAGCCAAAGGACCTTGGTTCAATTCCCCAGGACTCATGTAAGCACAAGGGGGACCATGCACCTGGAGTTTGTTTGCAGTGGCCAGAGGCCCTGGTGTGCCCATTCTCTCTCTCTCTCCTTCTCTCTGCCCCCCAACCTCTCTGTCAACTAAATAAAAAAATAAATGTTAAAAAAAAGTGCTGGGCTGGAGAGATGGCTTAGTGGTTAAGCGCTTGCCTGTGAAGCCTAAGGACCCCGGTTCGAGGCTCAGCTCCCCAGGACCCACGTTAGCCAGATGCACAAGGGGGCGCACGCACGCGTCTGGAGTTCGTTTACAGTGGCTGGAGGCCCTGGTGCGCCCATTCTCTCTCTATCTGCCTCTTTCTCTGTCTGTCACTCTCAAATAAATAAATAAAAATAACAAAAAAAATTAAAAAAAAAAAGTGCTCCATGAGGCAAGTCAAACTGAACTCAGTAGAGTACGAGTTTACATCCTTTGAAAACAGGGATAGAAAACCTCATCCTCCCCAGTCCTCCCCACAGTCATAGCAGGTTACAGGCTTTTCACACCTGCCACATAGTCTTAAAGAGGCAGAAGAAATCTTACTTATTGTATGAGTGGATTTTAGAAGTATCAAAATAATCAGACCCAAGCCAGGCATGGTGGCGCATGCCTTTAATCCCAGCATTAGGGAGGCAGAGGTAGGAGGATTGCCATGAGTTCAAGGCCACCCTGAGACTTCATAGTGAATTCCAGGTCAGCCTGAGCTAGAGTGAGACCCTACCTCAGAAAACCAAATAATAATAATAATAATAATAATAATAATAATAATAATCAGACCCTACCTCAAAAAAATCAGATTTTCTAGGCATGGTGGTGCACGCCTTTAATCCCAGCCCTCCAGAGGCTGAGATAGGAGGATCATAGTGAGTTCGAGTTCAAGACCACCCTGAGACTACATGAATTCCAGATCAGACTAGGCTACAGCGAGACCCTACCTTGAGAAAAAAAAGAAAAGAAAAGAAAAGAAAAGAACGAAGTGGGACTGGGGGTGTAGCTCAGTTGCTAGAGTGACTGCCAGCATGCATGAAGATGTGGGTTCAATCCCCTGCACCACATAAACTGAGTGTGGTGATGAATGCTTGTAATCTTGGCACTGGGAGGTAGAGGCAAGAAGACTAGAAATTGAAGGTCATCTTTAACTATGTAGCAAGTTCAAGGCCAGCCTGTGATACATGATACCCTGTCCTGAAGGAAGAAGAAAGAAGAAAGAAAGAAAAAGGGAAGGGCTGGGCATGGTGGTGCATGACTTTAATCCCAGCACTTGGGAGGCAGAGGTGGGAAGATCACTGTGAGTTCGAGGCTACATAGTAAATTCCAGATCATCTTGGGCTAGAGTGAGACACTACTTTAGGGAAAAAAAAAAAAAAAGGCTAGAGGTTAATTCAGTGCTTAAGATGTTTGCTTGCAATGCCTAATGACCGGGGTTTGATATCGTAGTATCCATGTAAAGCCAGATGCATAAAGTGGTGCATATATCTGGAGTTTGTTTGCAGTGGCTAGAGGCCCTGGTGCACCCATTCTCTCTGCCCTTTCTCTTTCTCTCTTTCTCCTTGCAAATAAAAAGTAATAACAATAATAAAATATAGGCTGGGCATGGTGGCACATGCCTTTAGTCTCAGCACTCTGTGGGCAGAAGTAGGAGGTCTAATCAAAATCTAAGAGGATATAAATAAGTCATATGGAAACCTACCTTTTTTGGACAATGGAGTAGCCAGAGCCATAAATTGTTACTAGAAAATTTTCAGTCCCAGAGATGGGATCCCAGCACTTGGGAGGCAGAAGTAGAAGGACTGCCGTGAGTTCAAGGCCACCCTGAGACTACATGGTGAATTCCAGGTCAGCCTGAGCTAGAGAGTAAGACCCTGCCTCAATAAACAAACAAACAAACAAAAAAAAAAAAGATTTTATTTATTTATTAGAGAGAGAGGCAGAGAGAGAGATTGGGTATGCCAGGACCTCTAGGCACTGCAAACAAACTCCAGACACATGTACCACTGTGTGCATCTGGCTTACATGAGTCCTGGGGAATTGAACCTGGGTCCTTTGGCTTTGCAGGCAAACACCTTAACCACTAAACCATCCTTCCAGCCCCCTGTAGTTCATTTTTAAAATCAAAAGTAAAATCTGGGCGTGGTAGTGCACACTTTTAATTCCAGCACTTGGGAGGCAGAGGTAGGAGGATCACTATGAGTTCAAGGCCACCTTGAGACTACATATCAAATTCCAAGTCAGCTTGGGCTAGAGGGAGACCCTACCTTGAAAAAAAAAAGTAGGCATGCACTGAAGGAGAGAACAAAATGGGTCAAGCACACATGAGAATCACTGGCATTGCTTGGGTAATAAACAATGAGCTGTTGACTCTGATCCCTTCTCATCAAGAGAGAGAAGGAATTGGTTGGGTACAGGTATTTGGTACCTACCACATGCGGTACAGAATGACAGGGATCTGGTGGGCTGATTCAGTTCAAAGAGACTATATCATGGCCCTTCTTAAAACAAAACAAAAAAAAAGTTTATTTATTTGAGAGAGAGAGAAGGAGACAGAATCAGTATGGGTACACCAGGGCCTTCTGTCACTGCAAAGAAACTCCAGATACACATGCCATTTTGTGCATAAGGCTTTATATGGGTACTGGAGAATTGAACCTGGGCTGTTAGGGTTTGCAAGCAAGCACCTTTATCCACTGAACCATTTCTCCAATCCCTAAATCATGGCCCTTCTAACGAGCCAGCCAGTCCTACCTCCTATTGGGATTAGCATATTCACTACTAATCAGCAAGAACACCTGGAACCCTGCATCAGTAACTGCCAGAGTTGTGGTGCACACATCTAATCCCAGCACTCAGGAGGCAGAGGCAGGAGGATCACTGTGAGTTTGAGGCGAGCCTGAGACAACATAGTGAATTCCAGGTCAGCCTGGGCTAGAGGAAGACCCTACCTCGAACCCCCCCCCCGCCCCCCCCCAAAAGACTCCTGCATTAGTGCTGGGGATCACTTCAATGAATAAAATCCTGCCCCTGCCTTACATAGGCAAATGACAAACTACAAGAGCAGCTAGGGCAATGTCCCATGGACTCTTTCAGTGACATTTGTGGAGAAAGTTGGACACTAGCAAAAATTTTTCGGGAATATTTGTTTCACTGTGCTATGAAATCAAGCTTTACTGGCTTACAGCAGACTGGCACTTCCTAGATGAGAAGTGGCCTCTCCACCCGTGATTTCTGAGTGTGGATAGAGATTCCAAATCCCTCACATGTACTTTGAGAACTCTAGGTGTCAGCAGCTACCTTAAAGCAAAAAGGGTAAAACAAGGCAAGTCTGACATAAGATCTGAATAGTGCCCCCTGCAGGGCTTGGATATGTCCAAGAGTTCATTGAGGGGCATCTAAGGGCCCATCACTGACCACCCCCATCCCAGGCTGATGCAGAAACAGAGGAACTGACCCCAATGTCTAGCCCTCGGCAGCCTCAGGTCATCACAGCTTCTGCCTGCGTGCTACACGGCCCCCTTGCTGACCACCTGGGTAGGGGAGGAGCACTCCTGTTTTTCAAAGGAATTTTACCACCCCACAGAACCTGATTCATAAAGTCTGTCCTTGCTCTTCCTTTCTCTTTCTACAGGTACAGATTGTTCCCATGGGGGGGGGGGGAGAAAAGCAGGAGTCCATTAATTTATAGCACAGATTCCTCCCCCCCCCCCCATCACACACATTCTCTTATCCTTCAGGGGAAACAGTTGCTCATACCTGGCTCAGGCAATTAATGGAGCAGTGCTTGTCTCAAGTAGGCTGTACTAGGAAATGTTTAAGGGAACCTTAGGAGACGAACACGCAGGGGTAGGCAGCCCAAAGTTTCATGGTCCCTTCCACCCCCAAATTCTTGGAATCAGAAAATGTAGTCTTCCAATGTAGGTCAGCCTGGCAGCGAGCTGCTCCTCTGGAAGGAGAGGGAGCAGGGCGCCTTGTCCTGATAGAGGACAGTCACCCAGGGCTGTTGCTGCTGGCACCCAGGGGCACAGGAGGGAAGGGAGGGAGGGAGACTAGACTAGCCTCCTTGCCTGGGCTCATAGAGCACCACTAGCCTGAGATGAGACTGTGATGGGCCCTCTTGCTGCTGGGGCAGGGAGCTGTAAATCCTCCCTCGGACCTAGAGGGAAGGAAGGGAAGAGGGAACACCGTGCCTGAGTTTGCTGGGGGAGGGGCTTTCTGCCCATCTGAGAGCCTTGAAGCTGCCCCATGTCCAGGGCCCCATGACCTCTAGGCCCTTGGCTTCCCCAGCTGACAGGATTGGGCCTTCCCTGACTCCCCCTTTCTCCCTCCTACCCACAGGCCACACACACACACACACACACACACACACACACACACACACACACTTGCCTCTCAAGCATTTGTTGTGCAGTTTCTCTTTGTCTGCTGGGCAGTAGGGCAAGGGCATCTGCCTCCCCCTCCCTGTGCACCGGTTCACAATCTTGCAAAAGAGATGCTGTAGTCTAGCACCCCCCCCATACACACATATACATTTTCTCCTACCCTCACCCCAAGCACATCCACGCCTCCCTCTCCCTCTCTCTCTCTCTCTCTCTCTCTCTCTCTCTCTCTCTCCCTCACACACACACACACACACACACACACACACACACCCCTCGGCTCTCAACACACATACACCCTGGGCTGAGCTGTTCACGCTGGCTGCAGCCGTGGGCCCCTGCTCACCGTGCTGCCGCCGCTGCCTGCGAAATGACGGCGGTTCCCCTCACTTCCAGGAATCCACGCTTCCTGGAAGGTGAGTGGCTGGGCTCACCCCTGCCTGCCACCGAGACGCAGACATGCACACACCACCCGCACTCCCTCGCCGTTTCCAAGGCGGCGGCCGCGTTCGCACCCCAGGGTCTCACCGGCAAGGGAAGGATAATGTAAGTTCAGGCAGAAGGCGGCTACTGGAGGGGGGAAGGGGGGTGCTGGGGCTAGGGAGCCAATTCAGTAACAACTCCCAAGCCTGAGGAGGAGAGGATGGGGGCTGTGTGTGCAGCGGGGGAGGGGGCGTTCCTCCTTACACTTGCGGAGGATGGGAAAAGGGTGTTTGGTGTTGCTAAGCAAAGACGATGACTTGGACAGTGGGAGCTTGTGGTGACATCTTGATTAGGCCTTAGGGACAGAGGTAGTGCTGCCTAGATAGGAATAGGTAGTAGAGAGAATTGAGGTAAGGAAGAGGAACCTTGACAGCAGATGTCTTAGCCTGGAACCAAGATCTGAGGGGCCTTCAGCCTCCTCCCCACAATAGAGCCAGGGATGGGCGTCTTTCTTTGCTCACTGTTCCCAGCTAGCAGGCTAGCATTTGGCTACCTGGAGCCCATGGTCAAGAAGGGAAGGCAGGGGGATGAGGTCCCTTGAAGAGAAGTGCACAGGCTCAGGAGCTCTTGGCTGTTCCCTGGAGGTGGCCACTCAGAAGGAAGGGCAGCCAGAGAGGAGAGCTGGGCTCCTTCAACCTGGGAGGCACGTTTAGCCTGTGCACTGCTTCCCCGTTCCTTCCCTCCTGCTTTTCTGCCCTTTCCCCACCTCCCAGTTCCTCTGATGTGAACCTCAAGATTTAGTTTTGCCCTCTGGGGGTTCAACCAATCTATGATGACTTTGACCAAGAAAATGTCTCTGAGACCTGAAAGCAGCCGTTATGGTTGGCTTTGACAATCTGGGATTTCTTGGGAGTCCCAGGCATTTGAAATTCCCTCACTGGGGTTTCTGGGGCTGAGAGAGGAACTGCTAAATTTCCTAAATCTGACTCTAATCTCCTTCACCCTCTGGCTAGAAGTCAGAATCCCCGGAGCCCACAAAGACTTGTGGCCTCTGACACAGATTCCTTCTTGTCTTCGCATCCTATGAAAATAGGCTTGAGCCTGTTTTCCCTCTTACCTTTATCCTAGGAAGGACGACAGCATCAAAGAGCCTCTGGAATTACTGGTGTGCCTTGAGGCTCCTGCTTTCCTGTTTCCAGCTCTTAATTGGGAAAGCAACAAAGGATGCTTTCCCCCCCCACTGTCCCTAAGTATCTCCTTAAAGATGTTGTCTCCCAGATAGCCAGCCCCTGGTCCACAAAGCAGCCTTAGCACACCCCCTCCACCCCGTGAGCTGGGACTAGATATGGATTTTCAGGAAGCTCACTCATCCTTTTATGATTGAGGCCTTAGCACCGGGGCTCACGGCCTTGCTCTTCTCCCTTTACCAACATCAAGAGATTTGTAGCAAATCAGCACTGACATTTGAAAAGGGATAGAAAGGGGGCATGGTGGTGCATGCCCATAATCCCAGCACTTGGGAGGCTGAGGCAGGATTGTGAGTTTGAGGCCAGTCTAGACTACATAGCTGGGGCTACATGATAAGACCCTGTGCCCCAAAAAAAAGGGGGTAGAATAATAAGATACCCTTTTCATCCCCTCTAACCTTAGTAAACCCAAAACTTAGTTGAAAGGGCATGCTTTAAAACTGGATCTGAGTCTACAAGTTTTGACTCACAGTCAAAATGCTCATGTCATGGGTATGTGTTATGGTTATGATCTCAGGCAACTTTTTAAGGAAACCATGGCTCATGGCTCACCTGAAGAGCCCCAGCTGGGGAAACACAGATTCAAGCCATTTTCTATAGATAGTGAACAGATTTCCTTAGGCTTTGATGGGATCGAATGGGGGAAAGGGGACTTTTAGAGAGGATATGAATGGGAAATGGTCCCAAAGTCCTGAGTGGTTGTTTTCTTCCCACTGACCAAAGCTGGACAGGGATCCCTCAGGAGGGTGTGTTCCGGATTTCTTGCCTCAGGCCCAAGACTCCAACCATTTTATAATGGAATCTTTATTTTGTGAAAGTAAGTATGTGCATAGCTGGGCAATTGGGTAAAGTACTAATAGGTGGACTTTAGGGATGGATTTTAGGGTCTTTCTCTCTCTCTCCCCTCCCCCATCTGTCTCTCTTCCATATTCAGGTCTGTGTGCATATATCCAAGCATGTTCATGTTAGCAGATAATGTGGGTATGTTTATCCCAGTTAGTATGTTTTCTTTATATGTATATACATATGTGATACATGTTTGTGTGTGTGTGTTTATCTACATGTTTTTTTTTTATTTCACTCATATTTGTGCAGAAGATTGGGGAGGAGGGATTTTTTTTAAGACACTCATATCTTCAGGTATGTTTTCTGATTTTTAAAAATATAATCTCAAAAAGCATTTTTACACAGCAATTTTGAGCAAATTAAAATAATGTATTGAGATAAACTGATATTTAGCTCTTAAGGGAACACCAAATAGTAAATATGTGATTGGAATCAGATCAGTT
This sequence comes from Dipus sagitta, assembly GCA_036346955.1. Taxonomy (NCBI): domain Eukaryota; kingdom Metazoa; phylum Chordata; class Mammalia; order Rodentia; family Dipodidae; genus Dipus; species Dipus sagitta. The sequence goes on from CM070777.1 coordinate 109,281,153, forward strand.
AGAAGGTTTCCTACAGTCTTCAAATTTCTGCTGAATTTAGAAAGCTGAATGGACCCAATGCTCCCCACTGAGACAGGGACTCCCAGTTGCCTAAGTGGTGATTAAGGAAATAGCACTTACGGTCTGTGATTCTAGCCCAGTCCCACCACTCCCACTTGGACAACTAACATGGGTTCTTTTGTATTTCCTAATCTGAAAAATTAAAATAATCTTAGCACCTGTTTTATAACGTGATTGGGAAGATTAAAGGAGATAATTCAAAGGGCTGGGAAGACTGCACAGTGGTTAAAGGTGCTTGCTTGGAAAGCCTGACAGCCCAGGCTCAATTCCTAAGTACCCACATAAAGCCAGACGCACAGAGTGAACATTATTCTTTCCACGTAATAGAATAATGCCTGGCACATAATAAGCAAACACTCAGAAAATGTTAGTTGCTATCATTTCTGTTACTAATATTATCATTAGATTCAGGAACAATTCCAGATGTCCTTCCTAGATCCCAAAGCTGCTCTTGGGGGCTCCAGAGAGAGCATTAGGAAAGAATGTCCCGAGCCACCTCTTTGTAAGGCCCCTATTCTCTTCTCCACCCTGGTCCACGCAGCCCCAGCCCTGCTTCCTGTGGAGTCAAACGGGCCTAGATAAAGGTAGAGGCCCAGCCACTGAGTTCGCGGAAGTCAAAGTCAAGTCGGCACTGGGCACCAGGCTGGTGGGGCACAAGGTATGATGCTAGCATATAAACTGCTTTGTACGTGGTTATGAGCTAAATGGTCATGAAATTTAACTAAATTTTTTCAAAGATTAGGCAGTGGTCTATAGATGGCTCCAGCCCCAGCTTTACCTGCCCTCTGTTTTCTCCTCCAAGGTAGCGGGGACTCATCTTTGGAGAAGGAGTTCCTTGGGGCCCCAGTGGGGCCCTCGGTGAGCACCCCGAACAGCCAGCACTCTTCACCCAGCCGCTCACTCAGTGGTAAGTGTGACCTCCTGTGTCCCTGGCACTAGACACCCCTGTTTTTGCTTGGCCTTTAAGTCACCTTCCCCTCGCCACCATTTTCCATCATCTTCTGCTTCTGGTTTCCTGTTCAGCGTGTCTGAAAGCAGGAAGGAGCCCAGCATCAAGGGCTCTCCTGGCTTCTGGAAAAGAGTACTAGTGAAGGGTGATGGGTGGAACATTAAGATAAAGGCTCCAAAGAGAAGTTCTGAACTCTCTAAGTAGGGAAACAGAAATGGCCATTAGGTGAAGAAACAGTAGGAAACAGTAGACAAACCTCTCCACCTTCCCTCATCCCCTTCTCCTGCCAGGCAGGGTCCCCTACTGCCCCTCCCCAGCTGGCCCTAGATCTGTGACATTCTCTAAATGGTTGGAATAGCCAGGAATGTAGGTCAGAATGAGAGCCAAAGCCCTCTCCTTGATGGCTCCTCCCTCTAGTGTCCCCTCAGATTCTTAGGGAGAGGCAGAGGGGATAGAGTCTTATGGATGGGAGGATAATACAAGCAAGCCATGCCTGTCTTCCAGTTTGGCTCTGGGGTTACACTGCTGTCCCTCTTCAGACTTCCTTAGGGCTGTTTTCCCGCCAGTTACTTGCTGGCTTCCTGCCCAGGGCAAGTCAGACATCTTTCTTAATGACAATAGAGTGAAGGCAAAAGCTCCCCTAAGACATTCTATGTTCCTGTGTATCCCAACTTTTTTTCTCTCATAAAGCCTATTTGCCTAGTTTGTGGGAAAGAAGAAGGAAAGTTTCAGTGGACTCTGGTATCACCTGGGCTAATAGTGTGCTGCGACTCCCAGCACCTGTATGTCTCAGGGCCTTGGAGACATATCCTCTTAGACTGCAGAAGTGTCCTTCTGGCGTGGGGGGTGGGGGCGGGTTCCACCTTTGCCTGTGTGTGTACTAAACACCTGCTCACTCTCCCCACCCCCAGCCAACTCCATCAAGGTGGAGATGTACAGCGATGAGGAGTCGAGCAGGTTGCTGGGCCCAGATGAGCGGCTCCTGGATAAGGATGACAGTGTGATTGTGGAGGACTCCTTATCAGAGCCCTTGGGCTACTGTGATGGGAGCGGGCCAGAGCCACACTCCCCAGGTGGCATCCGGCTGCCCAACGGCAAGCTCAAGTGTGATGTCTGTGGCATGGTTTGTATCGGGCCCAATGTGCTCATGGTGCACAAGCGCAGCCACACCGGTGAGTAAGCCAGAGGGGCCGGGGGCTGGGTCAGTCACAGTTGGAGTTGGGAGACTGAGCCACACTAGGAGATGGTGAGGAGGGGGCTGGAGGAGGTCATGCTGGAATGGGATGGCCTCAGGAAGAACAAGGTCTGTCCCAGCATCTTTTGTAGCTGATAAAAAAGGGTGTGTGTGGGGGGGGGAGCTCAGCATGGTGGCCATCTGAGAGCAGAAGTAGAAGGATTGCTGAGTTCAAGGCCAGCCTGAGACTACATAGTGAATTCCAGGTCAGCCTGGGCTAGAGTGAGACCCTACCACAATAAGGGGGTGGGGGGGGCGGAATTTGGACTTTTCTTCAGCTGTTGTTATAAAGAAAAGCTCCTAGCCGGGCGTGGTGGCGCACGCCTTTAATCCCAGCACTCGGGAGGCAGAGGTAGGAGGATCACCGTGAGTTCGAGGCCACCCTGAGACTCCATAGTGAATTCCAGGTCAGCCTGGGCTAGAGTGAGACCCTACCTCAAAAAACCAAAAAAAAAAAAAAAAAAAAAAAAAAAAAGAAAAGCTCCTGCTTTCCTCGGGGTGTAAAGAAATGGGATGTGGAAGCCTTAAGGAGGACACTGGGGCTGTGATATAGATCAGTGAACAGTGTGTATGAAGGCTGGCATGGAGGAGAAGGGAAGAGAAGGAAAAGAGGCTCCTATAGTCCACAGGGGTAGACCTTCTGGTCCTTCCCATGTCACAATGAAAAATAAATGAAAGTGGGAGGCAGGTGGGGACAGAAGCCTCCTCTGCTCACCTCCTCAGACTTTGATCTTCTGGAGCAGAGTGGCCCTGTTGGGCTGTTTTGGGTAACAGTCTTTTGGGCTGTTGTTCCAGGCCCCTTTCCAATACCTCTTTCCTGCCACAAACCTCTAGTCTATACTTTCCCAGGGCTAGACTACCCCAAGTGATCTCTATAAAGCAGGCCTAGTACGTGTGGCGCTCATTGGCCCTCAGCATTGTGCTCAGAGAAACCTTTCCTTGGCAGGGTGAGCTAAGTTCAACAGTCCTCATGGCCAGGCCCCTGAGACCGCTCTTTCCTCTGCAGGTGAGAGGCCCTTCCACTGCAACCAGTGCGGTGCCTCCTTCACCCAGAAGGGGAACCTGCTGCGCCACATCAAGCTTCACTCTGGGGAAAAGCCCTTCAAATGTCCCTTCTGCAACTATGCCTGCCGCCGGCGTGACGCACTCACTGGCCACCTCCGCACACACTCAGGTTAGTGACTGTCCAGAAGGAGGGGAGAGAGTGGGGGCCCAGCACCCCCAGAGCTGTGAAATGTCGCTGCACTGTGGAAGGACATTGTCTGTCACTGAGGAGGAAGCACTCACAGAGCTTCTCTCCCTTCTCCTCTGAGCAGCCGGGGCCTATCAGGAATTTGGGGGAGTCTTTGCTGGGGTATTTTATTGCCACATTGTGTGATATGAACCCAAAGGAACATGGACAATGTTCTTGGCTCCTTTATGACTTGTTTTTTTCTTTTCTTTTCTTTTCTTTGCTTTTCTTTTCTTTTCTTCTTTCTTTTTTTCTTTTTCAAGGTAGAGTCTCACTCTAGCCCAGGCTGACCTGGAATTCACTATGTAGTCTCAGGGTGTTCTTGAATTCATGGTGATCCTCCTACCTCTGCCTCCTGAGTGCTGGAATTAAAGGCGTGTGCCACCACATTTGTGATGGTGCCAATATCATATGTGTCCCAACACTCCTACTTCTAAGCCCTGTAGAAGGCCTTCCTCCACTGTCTTTCACCCCAGGCCCCACATCTGCTGCCATTCCAAAACCAGAGGTCTTAAGCACTGCCTGTCCTCTCTCCTACTTCCTAGTGGCTGTTGTAAATATCCATGGGTAAATTTAATCCCAGCACCCAGGATGCCAAGGTAGGAGGGATCATCATAAATTCATGGCCAGCCTAGGCTAAAGTTTGGAGACCTTGTCTCAAAACAAAACAAAATTACAGCAACAACAAACATCCATGGGCCTCCCAGACAGGAAGAATTAAGACTTCTAAATAAGAAGAGTATCTCGTTTCTGCTCCCTATCCCAAGAAGTTGTCATTTTCCCATAGGTAGTGGCAAGTTCAGAGAAGCTAGGGGCCAGTGATTGGAACCATTCTTTAGAACTGGATTAACAAGGTTTACTGAAGCCAAGTATGGCTCTTCCTCCCAGTATTGGAGAGGTAGAGGGAGGAGGATCAGGAGTTTAAGGCCAGTCTGGGCATTACATAAGACCTTATTGCAAAGCAAAAAAAAAAAAAAAAAAAAAAAAAAAAGCCTGGTGACACATGCTTGTAATCCCAGCACTTGGGAGGCAGAGGCAGGAAAATCACCACATGTTTGAAGCCAGTCTGGTGTTCTCAGCTAGCCACAGCTACAGAGTGGGACCCTATCTACAAAATAAATAAATAAATGAAATAAAGAGGGGGCACCTGAGGGGATGGATTAGCAGTTAAGACACTTGCCTACGAAACCAAAGGACCAAGGTTTGATTCCCCAAGACCCACATAAACCAGATGCACAAGGTGGTGGATGCATCTGGAGTTCATTCTTTTGCAGTGACTGGAGGCCCTGGTGCACCCATTCTCTCTTTATATCTGCCTCTTTCTCTCTCTCTCTCTTTCAAATAAATGAATGAATGAATAAATAAATAAATAAAAAGACTTTAAAAAAAGAGAGAGTAATTGAGCGTGGTGGCCCACACCTTTAATCTCAGCACTTTGGAGGCTTAACCACTAAGCCATCTCTCTAGCCCCCCCCCCTTTTTTTTCCTTTTTACTTTTCTTTTTTTTTTTCTTCCTGTTTTTGTTTTTCAAGGTAGGGTTTCTCTCTAGTCCAGGCTGACCTGGAATTCACTATGTAGTCTCAGGGTGGCCTCAAACTCACGGTAATCCTCCTACCTCTGCCTCCTGAGTGCTGGGATTAAAGATATGCACCACCATGCCTGGCCTTTTTTTTTTTTTTTTTTTTTTTTTTTTTTTTTTTGAGGTACAGTCTCTAGTCCAGGTCAACCTGAAACTCACTCTGTAACTTTGAACTCCTGGTAATCCTCCTGCCTCAGCCACCCCAGTGCTGAGATTAAAGAAATATGCCACCATACCTGGTCCCTTGTTTCTTACAGTGTGGGTTATAACAGGAGGCATTTCATGGAGATAGGACCCAACAGTATCCTTGTGTCTGTTTTTTTCCTTAATCTCCTATAGGATAAATTCTAGAGGTAGGTTGGGCATGGTGGCACATGACTTTAATACCAGCACTTGAAAGGCAGAGAGATAGGAAGGTCTCTGTGAGTTGGAGACCAGCCTGAGACTATGTGGTGAATTCCAGGTCAGCCTGGCCTAGAGTGAAACCCTACCTCAAAAAAAAAAAAAAAAAAAAAGGCCAGGCGTGGTGGTGCACACCTTTAATCCCAGCACTCGGGAGGCAGAGGTAGGAGGATTTCTGTGAGGTGAGTTTGAGGCCACCCTGAGACTACATAGTGAATTCCAGGTAATCCTGAGCTAGAGTGAGACCCTGCCTCGAACAAACAACAACAACAAAAAAAATAGGGCTGGAGAGATGGCTTAGTGGTTAAGGCACTTGCCTGTGAGGCCTAAGGACCCAGGTTCAATTCCCCAGGACCCATGTAAGCCAGATGCACAAGGGGGCACATACATCTGAAGTTTGTTTGCAGTGGCTTAGAGGCCCTGGCATGCCCATTCTCTCCTTCCCTCCCTCTCTCTCTCTCTCCCTCTCTCTCTCTCTCTCTGTCTTTCTTCTATATCTATCTCTCTCTGCTTGAAAATAAATAAATAATTTTTTTAAAAAAGAAGAAGAAAAAGAAAAGAAAGGAAATAGGGAGCTAAAGTATCATTCTTCTGTAAGACATTACCCATTTCCCCAAACATCTTAGTGCTCATTCCATCCCTGAAACATTAGAGTTTATAGACCAAGAGCAACATGGCAAAAGTTCACTTAGACACAGCCCAGCGTAGACATATGTGTGTGGGGGGGGCACACCAAAGCCACTGCAGATGAACTCCAGACCCATGCACCACTTTATGCATCTGGCTTTACATGCGTAGTGGGGAACTGAACCCAGGCCATCAGGCTTTGTAAGCAAGTGCCTCTAACTGATAAGCCATCTCTCCAGCCTTGTGACCTATTTTTTGTTTGTTTGATTGTGTCTTGAGGTAGGGTTAGCCTAGTCTGACCTGGAATTCACTATGTAGCCTCAGGGTATCCTCGAACTCATGGTGATCCTCCTACCTCTGACTCCTGAGTGCTGGGATTAAAGGTGTGTGCCACCACACTTGGCTTTTTTTTAAAGCACAAATTGGTACTTTTTTTTTCTCTTTTCCTTTATCTTCTTCTCTGTGTATTCTTTTATGCTTTTTCTCTTTTCAGAACTTCTTGTCAGTGATGGGCTTTCTGGGGGCTCTCTTGGTATGTCAGGGTAGAAACAAAGAAATGCTCAGTAAAGCCAGGCGAGGTTCAAGGTAAAGGTCAAGGAATACTGCCCCACCCAACATGGGCAGATCTAAGGGCTCATTTCTCCAGCCCACCAGTTTCCCCCAAAGCAAAGCAGAGAGCTTGCAAGAAGAAAAAAAAAAAAAAAAAACCTGTCTGACAAACAGTACACATAACCGCCTGCCACATGGAAAGGTTAAACCACAGTCTGGGCCCCAGACTCTGAGGTCCTGGGTTGGGGCCTGCCTGTGGCCAGGGACAATCCCCTACAAAGTCCCTAGGTCACTCACTTCCTTTGAGCAGCTTCGTGGTCAACTAGAAGCCCAGGACTAGTATGAAACTGTATGTCACAAGATCCTTTCACTCCATTAGCTGTACCATTGTCCTTCTCCCTCAAAAGTGGGGTATCTGTCCCGTCTGGTATTGTAGGTGGAGCTGGGCAAGACAAGCAGAAAACTTCCCCACAGCAACCTCCTTTCCTCCGCGTGCCCCAGTGCCTTTGCTCCTGGATGGTTCTGCGAGCCAGGGCCCAGGGAGAAGTAACTCACACTACCTCTGCTCTCCCCAGTCTCCTCCCCCACAGTGGGCAAGCCCTACAAGTGCAACTACTGTGGCCGGAGCTACAAGCAGCAGAGTACCCTGGAGGAACACAAAGAGCGGTGCCACAACTACCTGCAGAGTCTCAGCACTGAAGCCCAAGCTTTGGCTGGCCAGCCAGGTAGGGCTGTGGGGGTAGGGTACTGAGGGCAGGGCCCAAAGGAGTGCGGGCACCTCCTCCCCCTCCTCTCACCAGGATGGGGTGTGTGGTAACTCTCAGTAAACCTGCCCAGCACCCCATCCTAATTATCTCCACTGATACACAGCAGAACCCCATGCCAGGTGCTTCAGGGAGGTTTAGAGTAGAGAAAGTTTGGATCTATAGCCTTAGTCGAATGGGAGAGAGCACAAGGAGTATAGAAGTAGGAGGATCTCTGTGAGTTCAAGGCCACCCTGAGACTACATAGTGAATTCCAGGTCAGCCTGGGCTAGAGCAGACCCTACCTCGAAAAAAAAAAACCTTAAAAAAATAAAATAAAATAAAATAAAATAAAAGGTCTGAAGTGAAGTGTTAGTGGGATGAACTTCAGGGTAGAGAGCCTAGTTTCCCAGGCATTGAATTTAACCCTCCTTAACCACTGACCAGAGAGTTTTCTCCAGGCAAAGGTGTTGGGTCAGGGCAACCCCCACACAGCTGCCATTACTCGCTCCTCCTCTTTCCAGGTGATGAAATCCGGGACCTGGAGATGGTGCCAGACTCCATGCTGCACTCATCATCTGAGAGGCCAACTTTCATTGATCGCTTGGCCAACAGCCTCACCAAACGCAAGCGTTCCACCCCGCAGAAGTTTGTAGGTAAGAGTCCACTTGGAAAGGAGACATCAGCTTTAAGCCATAGCTTAAATAAACCTGAGTTATTCCTCCAGACACAAAATGGCCTGGATATCCATGACCTCACAGTGCCTGACACTACCTGCACAAGACCATCATAATAGGAGGAAAAGATCATGACATCAAAATAAAAGAGAGACTGGTTGAGAGGGGGAAGGGAAATGATGGAGAGTGGAGTTTCAAAGGGGGAAAGTGGGGGGAGGGAAGGAATTACCATGGGATATTGTTTACAATCATGGAAGTTGTTAATAAAAAAATAATAAATTAATTTTAAAAATCTGAGCTATGGTTACAGACCAGAGATTTGGGTCTGGAGATTTGATTCAGGGAAAGAAAGTAGCTCTTTGTTGGTCTCTGTAGGCTCAGAGCCTACCTCCACACAGGAGGGAGTAAAGAGGGAAGGGGTTCTTGAAGAGAGTAGAGGGGGTCAGTGTTGAGAACCCTTATGGGAGTTGTGAGGGGCAGTGGTTAGGGCTGGAGCTTCCCCAGTTCTTGAGAATCACAAGCTTCAGCCCGTGTGGGCCTTTACAGTCAGGCAGAGGAAGTGAGCATATGGTTCCCTAGCCTGCAACTGACTTTATCTCTCTGAGAATCGAAAGCTTTATAGAAGGTGATGAACTGAAGATGGGGAGGTTGAGACTTGAGTCCTTCACTAAGATTAAAGCCTGTGGTCAGGCAAAGGCCCTTCCAGAGGGCCTGACCTTGAGGGAAGTAAATGAAGTTATGGTGCTGGGGTGTAATTCAGTGGTAGAATGTGTGCTTGGTGTGTGGGTAGCCCCAGGTTCAATCCCCAACACCAAGGAATAATAATAATAACAACAATAACAGTAATGGCTACGATGTACCTCTGTAGCCCCCTAGGTAAGAAACAACAGTCCTAGACAGAACTTAGGAACGCTCCAAACCCAGCCCTGCTGAGATCTTTTCTCCACAGGTGAAAAACAGATGCGCTTTAGCCTCTCAGACCTCCCCTATGATGTGAACTCCGGTGGCTATGAAAAGGATGTGGAGTTGGTGGCGCACCATGGCCTGGAGCCTGGCTTTGGAGGTTCTCTAGCCTTTGTGGGTGCAGAACATCTGCGTCCCCTCCGCCTTCCGCCTACCAACTGCATCTCAGAACTCACACCTGTCATCAGCTCTGTGTACACCCAGATGCAGCCCCTCCCCAGTCGACTGGAGCTTCCAGGGTCCCGAGAAGCAGGTGAGGGATCTGAGGACCTGGGTGATGGAGGTCCCCTCCTCTATCGGGCCCGAGGGCCCCTGACTGACCCCGGGGCATCCCCCAGCAATGGCTGCCACGACTCCACAGATACAGAGAGCAACCACGAAGACCGCATTGGGGGGGTGGTATCCCTCCCTCAGGGTCCCCCACCCCAGCCACCTCCCACCATTGTGGTGGGCCGGCACAGTCCTGCCTATGCCAAAGAGGACCCCAAGCCACAAGAGGGGTTATTGCGGGGCACCCCAGGCCCTTCCAAGGAAGTGCTTCGGGTGGTGGGTGAGAGTGGTGAGCCCGTGAAGGCCTTTAAGTGTGAACACTGCCGCATCCTCTTCCTGGACCACGTCATGTTCACCATCCACATGGGCTGCCATGGCTTCAGAGACCCTTTTGAGTGTAACATCTGTGGTTACCACAGCCAAGACCGGTACGAATTCTCTTCCCACATTGTCCGGGGGGAGCATAAGGTGGGCTAGCAGCCTTTCCCTGCCCTCAGTCCATCATTCCACTGCCCTGCCTACTGGTGTCTAGCTCATCCCCACTACACCTAAGGAATTTTACACTGTAGCCGCCACCACTGGCCACATGACTTCACACCTGACTCTGACCTTCCTCACCTTTCCTTCTACCCTGACCGATTCAAGCATTGTGATGAAACATGTCTTTTGCTTGTTTCTCCTTTTTCTAAATTCCTCCTCTCATCCCGGCATATTTGCTATTTATTAATGATTTCTATTTTGCCTTTTTTTTAAAAAACAAAACAAAACAAAAAAAACTTTTGGCAATCTCTTGCCACTCCTTCACCGTCCTGTCCACAGCTCCCTTCTACTCTAAACCTAATTTTTCCTTGTGGATCCAGCATCCTCCAGCAGCCCCAGGGGTTGGAAGCTCCTCTTCATACTAAGAGACTGTGAGCTTCTTGCTTTAATCCTCACCCTTATTTATCCGACTCTTCACTTTTGATGCTGATACCTCCCAATGGCCCTACTTAGCTCTGTGGCATTATTGTCTCCTCTCTGGGACCCTTCAACCTGGTACTCCATACCTCTCGTGCCCTCTCACTTTAGGCAGCTTGCACTATTCTTAAATGAATGAAGAATTTCCTCATTCGGAAGTAGGAGGGGCTGGAGAAATTCTCCCCAGGCACTGTGGACTGAGGGTCTTTTTTTTTTTTTTTTTTTTTACCTCCCCTGGGAATATGAGCTCTCTAAAACCTACCTTCAGGATCTCCCTCCAGGATGTGATATAGCTCTTCCCTTTCCCTGGCCTACCCCTCAACACCACTCTGGTCTTTTCAGCCTGCCACTCCACTCAGTGGTGGCTCTTCTCTCCTTGGAATGCCCCCATTTTATATTCTCAGGGGCCAACACTAGGTCTGCAACCCTCTGTGTCTGACACAGTGGGAATTGTAGGTGCCTAGTTGGGAACCAGGGCATGAGAAAGGGGATGACTCCAAATCTCTCCTCCACCTCTCAGACGTCTTCACTCTAGTGACCTTCCTAGGCTCTCAGGGACTCCTTCAGTCCCCGTCCCATGAGAAACTGGTGGATCGCTGCCCAAGACCAGGGGTCTCTCAGCCCCATCAGTCATGCTGCCTTCTTCCTCTCCCTTCCAGCAGGATTCACCCTCTCATCCCTGGCCCTCTGGGCCCTGTTGTCATCAGTGGCAGGGAGAGAAGGGTGTCTCTTTTCTCTCCTAATTTTCAGTATAACCAAAAATTGCCCCAGGATGAACAAGGACATGTATGTGCCCGTCACCTATTCTGTCCTTGTTCCAGCAAGAATGGGATGGACTTAGCTGGGAGTCATCCTTCACTGCCCTTCTACACTTGGCTCCCAGACACAGGGCAGGAGGGACACTCTTCCCTGGCGGCTGCAGAGACCCCTGGCTATTTGGATAACCGAGGATTCATGAGAACAGGCAGGAGGAGGCATAGCTCCACTGCAAGTGGAGGTCTCTTTCTACAAAGAATTCCCTGCCAAAGCCACAGCCATCCCACTCTGCTTCCTTGAGATTCAAACCAAAGGCTGTTTTTCTATGTTTAAAGAAAAGAAGAAAAAAAAAAAAAGAATAAAGAAAAAAACCAAACACAACACCTCACAAGTTATAACTCTTGGTCCTTCTCTCTCCTTTTCTCTTACTTTCCCTTCCATCATTCTTTCCACATGTTCTTTCCTTATTGGCTCTTTTGCCTCTCCTACTTTTCTCACTCCCTATCAGGGATATCGAGGGGGATGGTAAAGAGTGAGCTAAGGACCAGATCCTGGGACTGGGGCTCTTAAGGGTTCTACGAAGAGTCTGTCACAGGAAGGGAAAACAATCCTCTTGTTCCTCCTTTTCATCCTGTATTATGTGGTTTCCCCAAGAGAACCAGATTGTCAGGGAGAAGCCTGATGAACAGTTCTTCCTCCTCGACAATGTAGCAATAAACAGGTGCTGCCAAGGGCAGAGGATGGGGCGTCTGCTCCAGAAGGAGTGGTCCCTAGAGAAGGGAAGGTCCTCTCTACAGCACCTGTACTAGCTCCTTGTTCAGGATGGCAGCAGAGCTGAGGTTAGTGTCTGGGCTTCTCCTGAACTATTCTGGTTATTAAGCTCTTTCCCATTAGACCTGCCCCTCCCACCTTTTCTGTGTCTGCTATGTATTTGGGGATAACTCATAAGGACCAGTCCCTTCTGGAGTATCAGAGCCTCAGAGTGCTCCCAACCCCTCTTCTAGTCAGTCTTAGCACCTGTAACCTCCAGAACATGAAGGAATGTTCTGAGGCTATTCTCTGTGCCCATGAAAGCAGAGACTGGAAAGGCAAGACCAGGTGCTAGGGAGGGGAGAGGGGGCACCCTGTCTCTCTCCAGACCACCACTGCACTTTAACCAGGGTCTTAGGTACAAAAATCCTACTTTTCAGAGCCTTACAGCTCTGGAACCTCAAACATCCTCATGCCCTCTCCCAACTCCTTTTGCATAAAAAAAAGTAAAGGAAAAAAAAAAAAAACACCAAAACCCACATGGAGAAAAGAGGTATTTTCTTTTTTATTGCTGTTCAAAATGGACAGAGAGAGAGAAAGAGAGAGAGAGAGGAAATATTTCTAAATAGACACTTTTCCAGATCTTTGTTTTGTGTGTGTGTGTGTCAGTGTCAAAGCTGCAGGTGGAATTTTGTAATACTTCTGGCAGCTTCTTTCCTTGTGTACATAATATATATAAATATATTTTTAATCAGAAATTATGAAGATCAAAAATAAAATAAAACACAGAAGCAAGTGCAATACCACCTCTCTTCTCCCTCCCTCTCCCCTAGGGTTTACTTTGTAGCCTGTTTGGTGTCTCTCTGGACCTTTGCCCCCTCATCTCCTCTTCTCTTCCTCTGGTCCCTCCCTGCCCCCACCCCTTTTCTAAGAGTTTTTCTCCTTTCTCAAGGGGAGTTAAACTAGCTTTTGAAACTTATTGCAAAGCATTTTGTATATGTAATATATTGTAAGTAAATATTTGTGTAATGGAGATATACTACTGTAAGTTTTGTACTGTACTGGCTGAAGGTCTGTTATAAATAAACATGAGTAATTTAACACCTTGGTCGTTCTTGCAGACTTCCTTTGCCTTGCTTTTCTGCTGGGAAGAAAGGGTGCCAACTATTCATCAGTTTAGGTGGACAAGGGATGAAATAAGACAAGGGTGGTCAAGCTGTTGGTGCAGAAGAATTTCTTGTCTAGGCATTGGTGGTGCATTCTGTAATATCAGCACGCAGGAGGCAGAGGCAGAGGATTCCCCAAGTTTGAGGCCAGGCTGATCTACATTGTGAGTTCCAGGCAAGCAGGGCTAGCTAAGTAGCAGGCCCCTATCTCAAAAAGAAAAACAAGGACTGGGGAGATGGTTCAGTAGTTAAAGGTGGAGAGTTGAACATTGGTCCTTAGGCTTCGCATGTAAGTGCCTTAAGTGCTAAGCCATCTCTCCAGCCCTACATCTGGTTTTATGTGAGTACTTGGGAATCGAAGCCAGGACATTAGGCTTTGCAGGCTACTGCCTTAACCACTGAGCAAGCTCTTCAGCCCATTAAGTTTTGGGATTTTTAATTATTATGTTTTTATAATTAGTAACTTCCATGATTGTAAACAATCCCTCCCTTCCCCCACTTTCCCCTTTAAACCTCCGCTCTCCATCATATTCCTCCCCCTCTCAATCAGTCTCTCTTTTATTTTGATGTCATCATCTTTTCCTCCTATTATGATGGTCTTGTGTAGGTAATGTCAGGCACTGTAAGGTCATGGATATCCAGGCCATTTTGTGTCTGGAGGAGCACATTGTAAGTCCTACTCTTCCTTTGGCTCTTACATTCTTTCCGCCACCTCTTCCACAATGGACCCTAAGCCTTGGAAGGTGTGATAGAGATATTGCAGTGCTGAGTACTCCTCTGTCACTTCTTCTCAGCACTATGGTACCTTCTGAGTCATCCCAAGGTCACTGCCATCTGAAAAGAGAAAGTTCTCTGACAAAAAAGTGAGAGTAGCAATAATATATGGGTATGAACATTAAGAGAAGTGCTTACTGTGCAGTTTGATGAGCATAGTATATATATTTAGCCAGACAGCAGCAGACATTACACCCCTAGAGCTCATGACTACCCCTGTTGTAAGTTTTCAGTACCAGGGATGTATTCCTTCCCATGGAGCGGGCCTCCAGTCCAATTAGAGGGCAGTTGGTTTCCCCCATAACAGACATGCCATTATTGCACCCATTAGCTCATTTGGCCTGGTTGGCCAAATATAAGGATTGCAGTGTCCACTGTGGAGTATCTTCACTGATGATTTCTCTCTCTTCCATTAAGCTGCACGTAGTGTGGCTTCTTCCAGCTTTTTGTCAGCTGGTCTACATGGAGGAGGTTTTCAGCTCAGTTCCAGCATGATTTCTCAGTAATCTTGCAGCCCAACTATGTGGCGTCTTCAGCAACAGGGTCTTACCATGTGTTCCTGGTGGGAAACCAAGGGCCTCGGCAGTGGCCTGTGATGTTTTGGGGGCATCAGGGACCTCCCTGGCCTACAACTCACTGGAAGGTATCCCTTCCCTGGCACTGAAAATTTTCTAGCAATAATCTATGGCTCCTGAGTGTTCCATTGTCCAAAAAAGTAGGTTTCCATATGATGTATTTATACCCTCTTAGATTTTGATTAGCCCTCCCTCCATCTTTTCTTTACTCAATCTCTTCCCCTGACCTCACAAGTTTTGGAATTTTTTTTTCAAACTTTTTTAAAAAGATTTTATTTTTATTTATTTGAGACAGACAGAGAGTGAAAATGGGCATGCCAGGGCCTCTGGCCACTGAAAATGAACTCCAGATGCATGTGCCACCACCTGCATCTGGCTTATGTGGGACCTGGAGAATCAAACTTGGGTACTTAGGCGTCACAGGCATGCACCTTAATCACTTAGCCATCTCTCCAGCCCTATTTTTTTTTATTTTTTTGTTTCATTTTTATTTATTTATTTGAGAGTGACAGAGAGAGAGACAGAGAATGGACGCATCAGGGCCTCCAGCCACTGGAAACGAACTCCAGATACATGAGCCACCTTGTGCATCTGGCTTACGTGGGCACTAGGGAATTGAGCCTTGAACGGGGGTTCTTGGGCTTCACAGGCAAGCGCTTAACCACTAAGCCATCTCTCCAGCCCTTATTTAAATTTATTTTTATTTATGTAAGAGAGAAACAGATACAGAAAGAAGCAGATAGAAAGAGAGAGAATGGGTGTGCCAGGGCCTTCAGCCACTGTAGACAAACTCCAAATGCATGTGCCACCTTGTGGATCTGGTTTACGTGGGGCCTGAGAATTGAACCTTGCTCCTTTGGCTTTACAGACAAGTGCTTTAACTACTAAGCCATCTCCCTAGCCCTGTCTTTTATTTTTGATGTCATCTTTTCCTCCTATTATGAGGGTCTTGTGTAGGTAGTACTCCAGATATATGCCACCTTGGCCTACAAAGCCTAAGGACCCATGTTCGATTCTCCGGTATCCACATAAAGCCAGATGCACAAAGTGGTGCATGGATCTGGAATTCATTTGCAGTGGCTAGAGGCCCTTGAGTGCCCATTCTATCTGCTGACCACCCCCTCAAATAAACCACCAATACATTTGTCAGTGGCCTCTCATGAGTGTAAGGAAAAAGATGAGGGCGGGGCGTGGTGGCTCCGGAGGCAGAGGTAGGAGGATCACCATGAGTTCCAGAACAGCCTGGGACTACATAGTGAATTCCAGGTCAGCCTCGGCTAGAGTGAGACTCTACTTCAAAAGACCAAAAAAAAAGTCAAAATAAAGAAATGTGCTGGCTTCTTCAAAAAGGAGCTTTTATCTTCGCTGTAAGGAGGGATTTACAAAATGTTTCGTCTATTTCTTAATCCACCTAGCAGCAGAATCATCAAATACAGCGATGGCGTCTCATGGTCGTGTGGCGCCGCCTTTGGTCAATGTTTCCGAGGCCAGAGGCCTCTCTGCTTCATACTACAACTCCCACTATGCATCTCTTCGTTTCTGGCCTCTAATAGGGGTACGTCATGTGGCTTACCGAAAGATAACTTCCCCTCAGAGCCGCGTAACCCGGAAATTATAGATCCAGAATCTCTTCCGGGTTAATTTTATTCACGACTCTTTTACTCTAGTTTCCTTCCGCTAGCATGTTAAATAGTCCCATAGGTTCTTTGTTCTGCAAATAAACCCCAGGAACTTCTTTCCATCCTATTTTCAGGGAAAACTGTAATTAGCCGGGTAAATTTGAGCGTGGAAGTTGCGAAGCGTAACTGAATTCCGCCCCTGCAGAATTCTTCCGGTGCGAGCGGAGGGATCTCGCACTATATAAAAGGGCTCGGGCGGCCCCCGGATCCTCTTTTGGCCCCGGCTGCCAAGATGGTGAGTGTTTCCGCGAGCGGGGTGCGGGCTCCCGGGTGGCGGCTGCGAACCGCGCGTTCTCGAGCGTGGGCACCTGAGAGCCGGAGCCGTGAGGGAGGAAGGGCCTGCCAGGCTTACGGGCTGGTGGCGCGCAGTGTGGGCCGGCGGGGCCCGAGGCCGGGTGCAAGGCGCCCCTTTAACGGTGGGTTCCTTGTATAGACAAAGAAGCGAAGGAACAACGGTCGAGCCAAGAAAGGCCGCGGGCACGTGCAGCCTATCCGCTGCACGAACTGCGCCCGGTGCGTGCCCAAGGACAAGGCCATCAAGAAGTTCGTCATTCGGAACATAGTGGAGGCCGCCGCCGTCAGGGACATTTCCGAAGCGAGTGTCTTCGACGGTAAGTGTGCCACGAGCGCGACCTGTGTCAGGACCGTGGGCGGGGGGGGGGTCCCCAGTTAGTAATGGTGTATACTCCTGTGTTTCTGTTCTGTCGCACGATTTCCACGTATCTCTTTGTTAGCTAAAATAAAACCTGGCATGCTTGTTATCTTTGCTTTGTCATTTAAAACTTGGGCAAGCCGGGCGTGGTGGTACACGCCTTTAATCCCACCACTTAAGGCAGAGGTTGGTTGGTTGTTTTCGTTTTAAATGTGTGTAGGTTTGAGTTTGGCTTCTGTGATGACTGGATGGGTTTGAAGGGAATCATTGCCTGGAGTCAGAGGTACGATCACCGTGACTGCATGGCCAGCCTAAAACGACATAGTGAATTCCAGGTCAGCTTGGGCTGGAGTAGACCCTGCCTTGGGCGACAATTTGTGTGAAGGGTTCATTGCTACTCATTTGTTAAACTGACAGTACATCAGGCGCTTTGATGTCAGAAGCTTAATAGTAGCTTTGGCTGTTGTCCCGTCTTGAGACATTCTCACTGTTGCCCAGGCTGCCTTTGAATTCACACTGATTCTCCTACCTCAGCCTCCTCAGTGCTGGAATTAAGGGTGTGAGCCACCACTCTTGGATAACAGTTGTTTTGGGGGTGCAAGTTTCCTGTAAGCACCCGGCAGGCACTTGAGTAAGTCTGGTTTTGACAGAAAAACAAGGAATAAGGCCATATAGGCTTGTCATTTATTCCTAACGCAGTGCATTTCTTCCTTCAGCTTATGTTCTTCCCAAGCTCTATGTGAAGCTGCATTACTGTGTGAGTTGTGCAATTCACAGCAAGGTGGTCAGGAATCGATCTCGAGAAGCCCGGAAGGACCGAACCCCTCCACCCAGATTTAGGCCTGCTGTGAGTATTTTAGGAGCATTTTTAGTAGGTGGCTTTTACTTAGTTACTTACTAGAAAGAGGCTGATAGAGAAGGAATAGGCATACCAGGGCCTCCAGCCATTGCATATGAACTCCAGACTCATGCACCATCTTGTGCCTTTGGCTTATGTGGTACTGGCGAATTTTACCTGGGTTATTTGAGACAGAAGGGGGTAGAGAGAGTGAGAATGGGTGCCACCAGGGCCTCAAACCTGGGTCCTTAGGCTTTGCAGGCATACACCTTAACTGCTAAGCCATCTCTCCATACCTTTTTTTTTAAATCCCCTCCCCAAGCAACACCTCTAGTCCCAACACTCAAAAGGCTGATTTAGGAGGATCCCTGAGGTCAGCCTGGGCTAGAGTGAGACTCTCCCTCATGAAATAAGTTTTAAAAAGCTTAGAATATTAATAATTAAGGTCTTACTGATAGGTAAGTGCACCTCATACCTGAAATGTTTAGTGAAAGGTAGGTGGTAGCCAAGTTCTTAGGGAGAGGGGAATTTTTTTATCCATGGTGATTGTTTGAGATGCTAGGACCTAGTGTGGTCAACAACTGCTATACTGCAAGTAGCAGATGCCTCAGTGTAAATTGTTTTGTTCCTTTGTTTTCCAGGGGGCTGCTCCGCGACCGCCACCAAAACCCATGTAAAGAGGGGGATTCTTAAAGACTGAAGAAAAACTCTCAGAAAATAAAGTTGAAATTATACTTTGAGGCATGTGTAGTGTATCTGTGCCTGATGAGGGTTTTGTGTGTTTCATAAAGTGCAAATGAGTGGTTTACAGGAGCTCACTACATAGTTTAGGAAGAATAGTGGACAGTGCACATGTGTGTTCAACATTGGTTGTCAGCTGCTGCCCACCTTTTGGGGGGGGTGAGGTGGGGTCTTGCTCTGAATTAAAGACATGTGCCACAGCACCTGGCTTTTTATTTTGGGGAGGGTTCTGGCTCTAGCCCAAGCTGACCTGGAATTCACTGTAGTCTTCTGATTGAGGTAAGGTTTCATGTATCCCAGGCAAGCCCTCAAGCCCTGCCTTCATCTTCCAAGTGCTGGGATTATATGTGTATTACCACTCCTGGTTTATCTTTGCGGAGGCTTTGTGCTAGGTAAGCACTCTACAAGCTGAGATTGTTCTAGACTAATACAAGCTGACATTGAATTTGTGGTTTTTTGCTTCAGCCTCCTGGCTGCTGATATTACAGGAGTGTAAAATTATGATTTGACATTACAAACTTGATACGTGGTTATTGTGTAAAAAAGTTGTTGTGCATATTGCATATAGAATACATGACCAAAATAGAAGAGCTATCCTGAAGCTAGGTATTGTGGCTCATGCCTGTAAACCTAGCACACAGGTGGCCAGAGCAGGATTGCTGCAAATTGAAGGCTAGTTTGGGCTAGATTACGCAGCACATGGATGTCATCCCTAGGTATCATACCTTAACTTCAGAGATGGGGTTAGGGCTAGTACTAGGGTATGAAATCCTGGTGTGTTGAACCCCTGAATCCTGCCAATAGCTTTGTCTCTGGCTCTTGAAACACCCTGCCTTTTCCAGGCTAATTCCCTTTGCAAAGAATGCCTTTGGGGGGGGGTAGGACCTCACTGTCTAGCTCAGGCTGACCTCAAAGTTAGCCATCCTCCTACTTGAACCCCAGTGCTTGGATCATACATGTGAGTCACCTTGCCTAGCACACAGTCTTCATCCTGATTTAACTGTTTTCTGGATTTTAGGCAAAAGATAGCCTCTCTTTTTTTCAACTATTTGAGAGAGAATGGGCGCCCCAGGGCCTCCAGCCACTGCACACTTCAAATGCATGTGCCCCCTTGTGCATCTGGTTTACGGGAGTCCTGGAGAGTCCTTTGGTTTTGCTAAACCAACTCTCCAGCCTCTCTCTCTCTCTGGTTCTTTTGAGGTAGGGTCTAGCTCAGGCTGACCTGGAATTCAGTATGGAGTCTCAGGGTGGCCTCGAACTCCTGGCGATCCTCCTACCTCAGCCTCCCCAGTGCTGGGATTAAAGGCATGCACACGCCTGGCCAGCCGAGGCACTCCCAGAAGTGTACTTGAAGCTGTCCCAAGTCATTCCTATTGAGCTGTGGCAAAGAGTGCTTTCCTATAACACGAAATCCTGCTTTGATCCCTGATGAGACATCCTGTAATCACAGAAGGATCAGACATTCAAGGTTATTAGCCTTTGCTACATAGCGAGTTCGAGATACATGAGGCCGTATAAAGCCAGAGGGTGTAGTACAAACATCTATTTTGCTTTTTTAAGTTAGGGTGACCTGGAATTCACTAGTCTCAAGAGTGGCCTCAAACTCAACAGCCATCTTCCTACCTCTGCCTCCTGAGCCCTGGTATTAAAGGTGTGCGCCCTGGCTGTAGTACAAGCACCTAATAGTGTGTTTACAGCAGGAAGGGAGACAAACTGCTATGGAAGTTTGTGGGCCTGCTGGCCTGTTGAACATAGCAGTGAGTAAGAGACCCTGTCTCAAGGTGTGGCTGACAAAGTTGTCATCTAACCAATATGCACACAACAGCATGCACGCTCCCACATGCACATACACAGCAAAGTAATCAGTTCAGGAATGGTGATATCAGCACACGTATAATCCCAGCACTTGGGAAATAGCTAGGAGGATTACTACAAATTTAAGGCCAGATTGGTCTGTATAGTAAATTTCAGACTAGCCAGGACTACTACTATTGTCAATTTGTTTTGTTTTGTTTTTCAAGGTAGGGCCTCACTCTAGCCCAGACTGACCTGGAATTCATTCTGTAGTCTCAGGGCGCCCTAGAACTCCCGCTGATCCTCCTACCTCTGCCTCCCAAGTGCTGAGATTAAAGGTGTGTGCCACCATACCCAGCCTTGCTTGGGTTTTTTTTTTTTTTTCTTATAATTTTTTTGGAGTTTTTTTGTTTGTTTATTTGAGAGTGACAGAGAGAAGGAGGCAGAGAGAATGGGTGGCTTCCAGCCACTGCAAACGAACTCCAGACCCGTGGGCCCCCTTGTGCATCTGGCTAACGTGGGTCCTGGGGAATCAAACCTCAAACCGGGGTCCTTAGGCTTCACAGGCAAGCGCTTAAACGGCTCAGCCATCTCTCCAGCCCTTGCTTGGTTTTTCTGAGGTAAAGTTTCACTTTATTCCAGGCTGACCTGGAACTTGCTCTGTAGTCCCATGCTGGATTTGAAAATCCTCCTAGCTCTGCTTCCCAAGTGCTGGGATTAAAGGTACATGGCACCACACCCAATGTGTCATCACACCCAGTGACCCCCAGTTTTTGTTTTTTTTTTAAGACAGGGTCCCATTATGTACATCTGGCTTGTTTAGGATAGAGTATGAAATACAGGTATATACCACTGTGCCTGGAAAGTCCTGGGCTTCTTGTGCTGACATCAACAAAGATAAGCGTCAGGTGCAAGAAGTCCTGGCCGACACTGCCTCACAAACTCCATGCACAGATCACCTGTCCAAAGGACCAGGGATCCTGACTTCATAGTGCCTCCCCAAGGCAATTTTCCAGACCTGTTCTCTCTGCTCTGTTGTCTCAGGTCATTCATTTTTCCTTCCATCGTTACCAAGATATGATAGCATCTGGGAAAGCAAGCTGAGAGAGGGCCAGAAGAGGAGAGAGATTTTTTTAGAGTGAATAGGAACGAGGTATCCAGTCTCCTTCCTATGGCTCCAGCCTCCACAGAGATGTTCCAAAGACATTCCTTTTCTCCAGTAGAAAGTATGATACAGGGCTGGAGAGAAGGCTCAGAGGTTAAGGCCCTTGCCTATGAAACCTAAGGACCCAAGTTCGATTTCCCAGTACCCACATGAGCCAGATGTGCAAGGTGGTTCATGTTTCTGGAGTTCATTCGCAGGCCCCATCTTCCTCTCTGCCTCTCTCAAGTAAATAAAAATACTAAAAAATAAAAAAAGCATGATACGGCTAGACATGGTGGCACACGCCCTTATTCCCAGCACTTGGAAGGCAGAGGTAGGTGGATCACCAAGAGTTCAAGGCCACCCTGAGACTACATAGTGAAGTCCAGGTCAGCCTCAGCTAGAGTGAGACCCTACCTAAAACAAACAAACAAAAAAAAAAAAAAAAAAAAAAAAAAAAAACGATCCTAGATTCAGGCCCTCAAGATGAAATTCCTCTAGCTACAGTTAAAAATGATGTTTGGGGCTGGAGAGATGCCCTAGTGGTTAAGGTGCTTGCCTGTGAAGCCTAATGACCCAGGTTCAATTCCCCAGAACCCACGTAAGCCAGATCACAAGGTGGCACATGCCTTGAGTTCATTTGCAGTGGCTAGAGGCCCCTGGTGCATGCCCATTCTCTATCTGCCTCTTTGTCTCTCTCACACACAAACAAGTAAATAAACACTTTCCAAGGCTCAGGGTCCATTGCAGAAGATGGGAAGGGAAGAATGAAAGAGCCAAAGGAAGTAGGACTGCTTACAATGCACTCTTCCAAACGCAAAATGGCCTGGATATCCATGACCAGGCAGTGCCTGGCACTACCTACCCAAGACCCTCAGAAGGAAAAGATGATAACATCAAAATAAAAGAGACTGGGCCAGCTTGGTGGTGCAGGCCTTTAATCCGAGCACTTGGGAGGCAGAGGTAGGAGGATCGCAGAGAGTTCAAGGCCACCTTGAGACTACATAGCCACCTTGAGACTACATAATGAGTTCCAGGTGAGCCTGGGCTACACTGAAACCCTACCTCGAAAAAATAAATAAGTAAAAGAGAGACTAATTGAGAGTGGGAGGGGATACGATGGAGAGTGGAGTTGCAAATGGGAAAGTGAGTGAGGTCGAGGGAATTATCATGGTTTATTTATAATTATGGAAGTTGTCAATAACCCCCCCCAAAAAATTAAATAAGGTAGGCGTGGTGACACACACCTTTAATCCCAGCACTCGGGAGGCAGAGGTAGGAGGATCGCCATGAGTTCGAGGCCACCCTGAGATTGCATAGTGAATTCTAGGTCAGCCTGGGCTAGAGCGAGACCATACCAGGAAAAAAACAAAATAAAAGTTATCAGCGGGAGCTGCTGGTTGGCGGGAGGAGCTGTTACAGAAACAGAGTTGCCTGTTAAGACTGATCATCAAGATGACAACGTCCCAAAAGCACCAAGACTTCGTGGCAGAGCCCATGGGGGAAAAGGCAGTGGGGAGCCTGGCTGGGATTGTTCAAGTCCTGGGCAAGAAGCTGGAGGAAAGGGGCTTTGACAAGGCTTATGCAAGTCTGTAGCCAGTTTCTGGTGCTAAAGAAAGATGAAGACCTCTTCTGAGAATGGCTGAAAGACATGTGGCACCAATGCCAAGCAGTCCCGTGACTGCTTTGGGTGCCTTTGAGAATGGTGTGAAGCCTTCTTGAGATGTTCTCTAGGGAGTCCTCAGGCCCGGCATCAGAGTTTGCAAGGAGTGGGGCTCCTCCCTATCCTCTACAAAGAACAAGATTGCTTTTGTCATTCGCCTCTGATGTGCACCAGGGTACTTTGGGAGTTCTCTCTCCACACCATTTCAACTGTTTTGGAATTCTCACCCTTGCATGTGTTGTCATTTTTACTTTCTCTACAGTTCCATGGTGACAGTTACCAGCTTTCCTGAGGGGACTCCTATCCCCTCCCCCCTCCCTTCACCTCTGATCTGTTGGGTGCCATTTGGCTCTTTTTTTTTTTGGTAGAAAAGTCACTGTCCTTGTAATGCTTTTTAGATCAATAAAACCAGTGCCTTTCAAAAAAAAAAAAAAAGCCGGGCGTGGTGGCACATGCTTTAATCCTAGCACTTGGTAGACAGAGGTAGGTGAATCACCATGAGTTCAAGGCCACCCTGAGACTACATAGTGAATTCCAGGTCAGCCTGGGCTAGAGTGAAACCCTACCTCGAAAAACCAAAAAAATAAAAAAATAAAAAATAAAAAATTTTAAAATAAAAGATGATGTTCCCACCCAAAAGTCAGTCCTTATGGATATTAATGCCTCAGGATAACTATAGGGGGCAGCATAGCATAACAGTTAAGAACTCGGGGCTGGGGAGATGGATCAGCAGTTAAAGGTACTTGCTTGCAAAGTGTGTTGGCATGAAGTTCAATGCCCTAGCCACCCACTTAAAACTGGACATGAGGGCTGGAGAGATGGCTTAGCTGTTAACGCACTTGCCTGCAAGGCCAAAGGACCCAGGTTCAATTCTCCAGTACCCATGCAAAGCTAGATGCATAAGGTGGTACATGCATCTGAATCTCGTATATAGTGGCTAGAGGACCTGTCGTGCTCATTCTCTCTATCTGCCTCACTTTCACTCACTCTCTCTCTCATATATTAAAAACTGGACATGCCAGCCGTGGTGGCGCACACCTTTAATCCCAGCACTCGGGAGGCAGAGGTAGGAGGATCACCGGTGAGTTTGAGACCACCCTGAGACTACATAGTGAATTCCAGATCAGCCTGGGCTAGAGCAAGACCCTAGCTCTAAAAACCAAAAAAACTGGACACACCTGTATATATACCCACATGCCCACACTTATACATAAGTAAATTAAAAATAAAAAATTAAATTACAAGTCAGTCATGGTGGTGCATGCCTTTCTTTTTTCTTTTTTCTTTTTTTTTTTTCTTTTTTTTTGAGGAGGGTCTCACTCTAGCCCAGGCTAACCTGGAGTTCTGGAGTTCACTATGTATTCCCAGGCTGGCCTTGAACTCAGCAATCCTCCTTCTGCCTCCCTCTTCTATTTTGATGTCTTCCCCCCCCCCCTCATATTATACAGGTCTTGTGTAGATAGTGTCAACCACTGTGAGGTCATGAGTTCAACAGTATTCCAGCACTCCTCTTCCTTTGGTTATTATATTATTTTTCTTTTTTTTTAAATTTTGTTTTGTTTTTCAAGGTAGGGTCTCGCTTTAGCCCAGGCTGACCTGGAATTCACTATTAATTTTTTTTAATATGTTATTTTTATTCATTTGATAGAGAGAGAAAGAAAGAGGCAAATAGAATGAACATGTCAGGTCCTCTAGACACTGCAAATGAACTCAAGACCCATGAACCACCATGTGTATCTGGCTTATGTGGGTACTGGAGAATTGAACCTGGGTCCTTAAGCTTCCAGGCAGGCAAGCACCATAACTGCTAAACTCTCCAGCCTGGCTCTTACATTCTTTCTGCCACCTCTTCTGCAATGGAAGGTGTGATAGAGATGTCTCACTTAGTGCTGAACATGCCACTGGTCACATCTTAGCACTCTGATGAGGTTTTTTGGGGTTTTTTTTGGTTTTTTTTTTTTTTTTTTTTTCAAGGTAAGGTCTCACTCTAGTCCAGGCTGACCTGGAACTCACTATGTTTTATTTTATTTTTATTTTTGGGGGGTTTTTCGAGGTAGAGTCTCACACTGATCCAGGCTGACCTGGAATTCACTATGTAGTCGCAGGGTGGCCTCGAACTCATGGCAATCCTCCTACCTCTGCCTCCCATTTAACAACTGGGCATTGCCACACACATGTGTAACCCTAGTCTTGTGGGGAGCAGAGGATGGAAACTCAAAGGTCCAGAATCAAAAGACTCCTTCCCAAGGAACAAGGAAAAGACAGGCAGGTAATTGATGCAGGGGCACACCTGATGTCTTCTCTGGCTCTTGCAGGTGAGCCCTTGGGAAACCATAGGACAGCATACAGGACAGTATATGAGCACGTACGTGTGCATACACCACACACCACACCATACTTGTTATGGACACACACACAAAAGTAGTAATACATTGACTGTAAATCTATTGGACTTCTGAACTCTGGCTTCACTGACCTATTTGTCTAACTTTATTGTCAATACACTACCTTGATTACTCTAGCTTTATGGAAAGTCTTTTATTATTTATGGCACCTTTTTTTATTATTTCAATATGTAGCTGAGGCTGGCCTTGAACTTTGGATCCTTCTGCCTCCACCTCCCAAGTGCTGGGTTTACAAACATGCAACACCATGCCTGATTTGTTACTAGGGATTGAAGCCAGGATTTAATACATGCTACCCAACTACCCTACCGATTGAGTTACATTCCCAGGTCCCTCATCGCTCATTTATTCTTTTCTTTGTTTCTTTTTTTGGTTTTTCAAGGTAGGGTCTAACTGTAGCTCAGGCTGACTTGAAATTCACTATGTAGTCTCAGGGTGGCCTTGAACTCATGATGATCCTCCTACCTCTGCCTCCCAAGTGTCATTTATTCATTTTTGTTTTGTTTTGTTTTTTCAAGGTAGGATTTCATTCTAGTCCAGGCTGACCTGGAATTTACTACGTAGTCTCAGGGTGGCCTCAGACTCATGGTGATCTTCCTACCTCTGCCTCCCAACTGCTGGGATTAAAGGCGTGTGCCACCACGCCAGGCTCATTTATTCATTTTTGAGACATGAGGTCTCATTATGGTGCTCAGACTGGTCTTAGACTTCTGGGCTCAAGTGATCACCCTACTTTAGCCTTTTGAGTAACTAGGGAATCTATCATGTGCATCCACCATACCTGGCTTTTTTCTTTATTTTCAAGTAAATCTTGAAGTCAAGTAGGTAGGGTGCCAACTTGGTTTTTTTTTTTTTTTTTTTTTTTTTTTTTTTTTTTTTTTGGTTTTTCGAGGTAGGGTCTCACTCTAGGCCAGGCTGACCTGGAATTCACTATGTAGTCTCAGGGTGGCCTCGAACTCACGGCGATCCTCCTACCTCTGCCTCCCGAATGCTGGGATTAAAGGCATGCGCCACCACACCCAGCTCCAACTCGGTTTTATATGACTTTCTTTTATTTATTTATTTTGGTTTTTCAAGGTAGGGTCTTACTCTAGCTCAGGCTGACCTGGAATTCACTATGTAGTCTCAGGGTGGCCTCAAACTCATCATAATCCTCCTACCTCTGCCTCCCAAGTGCTGGAATTAAAGGTGTGCGACACCACGCCCAGCTATGTTATTTATTTATTTAAGAGAGAAAGAGGAATTTGGGCATAGTGGTGCATGTCTTTTTTTATCTTTTTTTTATTGACAATTTCCATAATTGTAAATAATATACCATAGTAACTCCCTCCCTCCCCCACTTTCCCTTTTGAAACTCTACTCTCTATCATGTCCCCTCCCCTTCTCAATCAGTCTCTCTTTTATTTTGATGTCATGATCTTTTCTTCCTATTATGATGGTCTTATGTAGGTGGTGTCAGGCACTGTGAGATCATAGATATTCAGGCTATTTTGTGTCTGGAGGAGCACATTGTACCCTTCCTTTGGCTCTTACATTCTTTCTTTTTGCCACCTCTTTGACAATGGACCCAGAGCCTTGGAAGATGTGATAGAGATATTTCAGTGCTGAGCACTCCTCTGTCACTTCTTCTCAGCACCATGGTGCCTTCTGAGTCATCCCAAGGTAACTGCCATCTGAAAAGAGAAGATTCCCTACCAAAAGTGAGAGTAGCATAAAAAAAAAAAAAGGTATGAACATTAAGAGAAGTGCTTTCTGGGCAGTTTGGTGAGCATAATATATACATCATAGCCAGACATCAGCAGATTCTACACTCCTCGGGCTCATGACTACCCCTGTTGTAGGTTTTCAGTATCAGGGATGTATTCCCTCCCATGGAGTGGGTCTCCAGTCAAATTAGAGGGCAGTTGGTTTTCCCCATAACAGATGTGCCACTATTGCACCCATTGGCTCATTTGGCCTGGCTGGCCAAATATAAGGCTTGCAGTGTCCACTGTGGAGTGTCTTCACTGGTGATTTCTCTTTCTCCCATTGAACTGCATGCAGTGTGGCTTTTTCCAGCTTTCTGTCAGCTGGTCTACATGGAGGAGGTTTTTCAGCTCAGCTCCAGCAGGATTTCTCAGTGACCTTGCAGCCCAAGTATGTGGAGTCTTCAGCAATAGGGTCTTACCATCTATTCTTGGTGGGAAACCAAGGGCCTCAGCAATGGCCTATAATGTTTTGGGGGTGGACAGACGTTTTTAAAGAATATATTTCATTTGAAGAGGGAGAAAGAGGGGGGCAGGCAGAGAAAGATAGAGAGGAGAGGCATGCCAGGGTCTCCTAGCCACTGCAAGCTAACTCCAGATGCATGCGCCACCCTGTGCATCTGGCTTAGCGTGGGTTCTGGGGAGTTGAACCTGAGTCATTAAACTTTGCAGGCAGCCCAAGTATGTGGAGTCTTCAGCAATACGGTCTTACCATCTATTCCTGGTGGGAAACCAAGGGCCTCGGCAATGGCCTGTAATGTTTTGGGGGCATCAGGGACCTCCCTGGTCAACAACTCACTGGATGGTATCCCATCCCTGGCACTGAAAATTTTCTAGTAACAATCTATGGCTCCTGAGTGTTCCAGTGGCCTCTAGCCACTGCAAACAAACTCCAGATGCATGCGCCATCATGTGCATCTGGCTTACATGGGACCTGGAGAAACAAACCTGGGTCCTTAGGCTTTGCAGGTATGCACCTTAACCGCTAAGCCATCTCTCCAGCCCAAGAGTTCGGATCTTTAGAACCCAAGGAAAACCAGATGCAGGTGGTGGTGGAAGGAGAGTCGAGAGAACCCAGAAGCTTGAAAGGCCAGTTAGTGTGATGCTTGAGACCCTTCTAAAACAGATGGAAGGAGAGGACCAGCACCCCAAAGTTGTTCTCTGACCTTGACATGTGCACTATGGTATGCGCATGCACACGCATACGCACACTGAGCTCTGAGCACCTACTGAGAGTCAAGCTAGCCAAGCACTTCAAGGTCAGCAGACAAGCTGAATCTCTGGAAGTGCAGGAGTCAGGACTTCCCAAAAGCAAGTCCTGACTCAGACTCACTGTCTGCATGACATTGAGCAAGTTACTCCATCTTTTGGTGACTCAGCGCCTTGTTCTGTTAAATGTGGGACATACTAGTAAGTTCCTCATAGAGTTGTTGAAGGTGAAGTGTTGAAGATTAAATAAAGCAATCCTATATGTAGAAGAAACTCTGGTAGGATCCACCATAGCTCACAGTAAATATTAGCTATGATTATCTGCAAGGCATTTATGATCACTGTTGCAGTCTGGTTCTCATTGCTGGTAGAAATCACCCAACTAAGAGCAGCTTCTGGGAAAAAGAGGTTTATTTTGGTTTTCAGACTCAAGGGGAAGCTCCACAATGGCAGGGGAAAATGATGGCATGAGCAGAGGGTGGACATCACCCCCTGGCCAACATAAGGTAGACAATAGCAACAGGAGAGTGTGCCAAACACTGGCAAGGGGAAACTGGCTATAACACCCATAAGCCCACCCCCAACAATATATTCCCTCCCGGAGGCATTAATTCCCAGATATCCATCAGCTGGGGACCTAGCATTCAGAACACCTAAGTTTATGGGGGACACCTGAATCAAACCACCACAGTTACTATCTCATTTATACCTCTATTCCTACAACATAGCTCCTTATTTGTTTGTTTGTTTGTTTTGTTTTTTTTGAGGTAAAGTCTTGCAGTAGCCTAGGCTGACCTGGAATTAGTCTCAGGCTGGCCTAGAACTCCCAGATCTTCTAACCTCAGCCTCCCAAGTGCTGGGATTAAAGGCAGGTGCCACCATGTCCAGCCATATCGCCTTTTATTTATTAAAATAATTTTATTAATTTTGTATGTGAGAGAATTTTGTCACTGCAAGTGAACTTGAGATGCATGTGCCAAGTTATGCATCTGGCTTTACATGGGTAGTCAGAAATTGAATCTGGGCCATCAAGCTTTGTAAGGGAGTGCCTTTAACTGCTGAGCAATCCCTATAGCCCATATCTCCTTTTAGATCTGATTTTGTATGTGTGTTGCAGCCCAGCCCTAGATCTGATCTGTGGTGACACATTCCTAACATTTCCAGTATCCTCTTTAATGCTGAGCCTCCCTTTATAAGAAATGCAGTTTGCTGGCTTAACTCCAATCACGACTATTTCACTATATCTTTTGATTCTCATGAATATATTGTGATTTTTAAATTGTTTATTTATTTTATTGGAAAGAGAGAGAGAGAAAGAGGAAGACAGAGAGAGAATGGGCAGAATTCAGCTGCTGCAAAGGAATTCCAAATGCAGGCTCCACCTTGTGCATCTGGCTTATGTGGGTCCTGGAAAACTGAACATGGGTCCTTTGGCTTTGCAGGCAAGTGCCTTAACTGCTAAGCCATCTCTCCAGCCCTATGTTGTGATTTTTAAAAAATATTTTATTTGGGCTGGAGAGATGCTTAGTGGTTAAGGCGCATACCCACAAAGCCTCAGGACCCAGGTTTGATTCTCCTGGCCCCACATAAGCCAGATGCACATGGTGGCTCATGCATCTGGAGTTTGTTTGCAGTGGCTAGAGGCCCTGGTGTGCTCATTCTCCCTCCCTCCCTCTCTCTCTAATAAATAAATAAAAATAAAATCTTTACATCCAGGTTTGACTCCCCAGGACCCACGTAAGCCAGATGCACAAGGGGCACATGCATCTGGAGTTTGTTTGTGGTAGCTAGAGGCTCTACATGCCCATTCTCTCTCTCTCTTTCTCTCTCTGTGTCTCTAATAAACAAATTAAAATAATTAAAAAATATAAAAAGTAAAATATTTTATTTAGGGCTGGAGAGATGGTGCAATTAAGATGCTTGCTTGCAAAGCCTAAGGACCCATGTTCTACTCTCCAGATCCCATGTAAGCCAGACACACAAAGGTGAGGCAAGCGCAGGGTCACACACGCCACTTTGAGGCCAGCCTGAGATTACATAGTGATTTCCAGGTCAGACTGGGCTAGAGCAAGACCCTACCTCGAAAAAAAACAAAAAAGAAAAATTTATAATAAATTGGTATATGTAAGTATAGTACTTCCCTGAGTTCTATACACTACTCTAGCAATTTTTTCTTCTTGTTATTTTCCCAAAAGTCTAGTTCATTATTGGTAGGTAGTGCATTTAACAGTTAAGTAATATGTAATTGCAGCATTGGTAACTAGACAACCAATACAACCAGAAACCACCTAACATGTAACTGTGTAAATGTTTAAAATACAACCTTGCCTGAGTCATCCTTTGTGTTTATCAGTGTCTTGGGAAGTAGTGGAGTGGAGGTCAACCTACCAGGCACATGGAAATGATACATATGCATACATATATATTTATTTATATGACTTTTATTTATTTGAGAGAGTAAAAGAGAGAAAGAGGCAGACAAAAAGAGAGTGAGGCTGGGCGTGGTGGCCCACACCTTTAATCCCAGCACTTGGAAGGCAGTGGTAGACAGATCATCATGAGTTCAAGGCTACCCTGAGACTACATAGTGAATTCCAGGCTAGCTTGGACTAGAGCAAAACCTTACCTTGAAAATAAAAAAAATAAAAAATAAAAAAAAAAGAATGAGTAGTATGGATGTGTCTGGGTCTCCTGCCACTGCAAATGAACTCCAGACACATGTGCCACTTTGTGCATCTCGGTTATGTGGGTACTGGGGAAATGAACCTGAGTCATCAGACTTTTAAGCACAGCAAGCAAGCAAGTGCCTTTAACTGCTGAGCCATCTTTCCAGCCCCATTTTTTTTGGTTTTTCAAGGTAGGGTTTCACTGGAGCCTAGGCAGACCTGGAATTCACTATGTAGTTTCAGGGTGCCCTTGAATTCATGGCTATCCTCCTACCTCTGTCTCCCGAGTCCCTTGTGTATTTGGCTATACGTGGGTACTGGGGAATTGAACCTGGGTCTTCAGGCTTTGCAAGCAAGCACCTTAACCACTGAACCATCTCTCCAGCCCTGTTTTAAATATTTGTTTGTTTCTTTATTCAAGGTAGGGTCTTGCTCTAGCCTAAGATGATTTTTTTTTTTTTTTTTTTTTTGGTAGGGTCTCACTTTTAGCCCAGGCGGACCTGGAATTCACTATGTAGTCTCAGGGTGGCCTTGAACTCATTGTGACTCTCCTACCTAAGCCTCCTGAGTGCTGGGATTAAAGGTGAGCACCACCACACCAGGCATGTTTGATTTTTGCCACTTCCTTTTCTTCCTATGTTTAGTGAGAAGGTAGTATCAAATGTTAGTTTGAAACGTTGGCGAATTTGGTCTTCAATTAAAGTATGTTTCCAAAGGTTATCAGTGTTTCTTTTCTTTTCTTTTCTTTTTATTTTTCTTTTTATTTTTTATTTTTTTTAAGGTAGGGTCTCACTCTAGCCCAGGCTGACCTGGAATTCACTATGTAGTCTCAGGGTGACCTTGAACTCATGGTGATCCTCCTACCTCTGCCTCCGAGTGCTGGGATTAAAGGTGTGCACCACCATGCCCAGCTTCAGTGTTTCATTTTTCTGTGAAACTCAGGCTATATTTACACCATTTATATATGATCTCCAAAGCCCCAGGAACTTTCCCAGTGTCTGTTAGGTAAACCAGATGTTGAGAATTCCATGCATTCCACTGTATGGCCACATTTTCACATTCCACTTCACCAGCCCAAAGCCAAATCCTTTGCTGAAAACATCTCTGACAGCTTTGCCAAAGTCAGCATATGATAGAGGGTTACACACTGGATATTGGCTGTGGCCAGCTCTGCCCACAGGGTACCATGGTAAGACTGCAGGAAGAGGTGCTCTGCTCCAGAGTGGCTATGTAGACCAAGGGTGTACTGGCCCCTGGAGTGGGCTGCCTCAGTCAATAGGCAGGGGAAGCAGGAGGATTGCCAGGAGTTTAAGACAAGCCTGAGCTACATAGCAAGATCTTGTCTCAAATACAATAGGAAAAAAAAAAAAAAAAGTCATAAATGGTTTAGTACAGGCACTTGCCCATGAAGCCTGAGGACCCAGGTTTGATTCCCTAGAATCCATGTAAGCCAGATACACTTGGTGGCACATGTGTCTGAAGTTCATTTGCAGTGGCTAGAGGCCCTGGTATGCACATTCTCTCTCTACTAAATAAATATAAGGGGCTGGAGAGATGGCTTAGTGGTTAAGGCACTTGCCTATGAAGTCTAAAGACCCAGGTTTTATTCTCCAGGTCCCATGTAAGCCAGATGCACATGGTGGAACATGCGTCTGGAGTTTGTTTGCAGTGGCTAGAGGCCCTGGTGCACCTATTCTCACTCTCTCTCCTTCTCCCTGTCTCTAATAAATTAATAAATCTTAAAAAAATAAAAATAAAATCCGGGCATGGTGATGCATGCTTTTAATTCCAGCATTGGAAGGCAGAGGTAGGAGGATCACCATGAGTTCAAGGCCACCCTGAGACTACATAGTGAATTCCAGGTCAGCCTGAGCTAGAGCAAGACCAAAAAAAAAAAAAAAAAAAAAATCATAAAAGGTCGATTGAATGTTGGGTGTGGTGTTTGTTTTGTTTTTTTTTTTTGAGGTAGGGTCTCACCCTAGCCCAGGCTGACCTGAAATTCACTATGTAGTCTTGTGCTGGCCTCGAACTCACAGCAATCTTCCTACCTCTGTCTCCCCACACTGGCAGCATTTCAGTTTCTTCTTACATAAAACATTGCGTTCTTTTCTTTTTTCTTGTTTTTCCAAGGGAGGGTCTCACTCTCGCCCAGGTTGACCTGGAATTCACTCTGTATTCTCAGGGTGGCCTCAAACTCACAGCGATCCTCCTACCTCTGCCTCCCAAGTGCTGGGATTAAGGCATGCGCCACTGCACCCGGTTTCTTTCTCTCTCTTTTTTTTTAATATTTTATTTGTTTATTTGACAGAGAGAATATAAATACAGGCATGCCAGGGCTTCTAGCCACTGCAAATAAACTCCAAACATTGCTTTCTAAACGTCTGTCCAGGGCTGGAGAGGTGGCATAGCAGTTTAGGCACCTGCCTGCAAAGTTTAATGACTCAGGTTCAACTCCCCAGAACCCATGCTAAGCCAGATGCACAGGGTGGCGCATGCATCTGGAGTTAGCTTGCAGTGGCTAGGAGACCCTGGCATGCCTCTCCTCTCTATCTTCCTCTGCCTGCCCCCCTCTTTCTCCCTCTTCAAATGAAATATATTCTTTAAAAACGTCTGTCCACCCCCAAAACATTATAGGCCATTGCTGAGGCCCTTGGTTTCCCACCAAGAATAGATGGTAAGACCCTATTGCTGAAGACTCCACATACTTGGGCTGCAAGGTCACTGAGAAATCCTGCTGGAGCTGAGCTGAAAACCTCCTCCACGTAGACCAGCTGACAGAAAGCTGGAAAAAGCCACACTGCATGCAGTTCAATGGGAGAAAGAGAAATCACCAGTGAAGACACTCCACAGTGGACACTGCAAGCCTTATATTTGGCCAGCCAGGCCAAATGAGCCAACGGGTGCAATAGGGGCACATCTGTCATGGTGGAAACCAACTGCCCTCCAATTGGACTGGAGGCCCGCTCCATGGGAGGGAATACATCCCTGATTCTGAAAACTTAAAACAGGGGTAGTCATGAGCCCTAGGGGTGTAACGTCTGCTGCTGTCTGGCTAAATGTATATACGATACTTATCAAACTGCCCAGTAAGCACTTCTCTTAATGTTCATACCCTTATATTAATGCTACTCTCACTTTGGGCAGAGAATCTTCTCTTTTCAGATGGCAGTGACCTTGGGACGACTCAGAAGGTATCATGGTGCTGGAAAGAAGTGACCGGAGTACTCAGTACTGTAACATCTCGATCACACCTTCCAAGGCTCAGGGTCTAATGTGGAAAAGGTGGCGAAAAGAATGTAAAAGCCAAAGGAAGGGTAGGACTCCTTACAACGTGCTCCCTCCAGACATAAAATGGCCTGGATATCCATGACCGCACAGTGCCTGACACTACCTGCACAAGACCATCATAATAGGAGGAAAAGATCATGACATCAAAATAAAACAGAGACTGATTGAGATGGGGAGGGGATATGATGGAGAATGGAGTTTCAAAGGGGAAAATAGGGGGAGAGAGGGTATTACCAGGGGATATTTTTTATAATCATGGAAGATGTTAATGAAAATTTGAAGAAAAAAAAAATTCTTGTCCAAGCTGGGCATGGTGCATACCTTTAATCCCAGCACTTGAGAGGCAGAGGTAGGAAGATCACCAAGAGTTTGAGTCCACCCTGAGACTTCATAGTGAATTCCAGGTCAGCCTGGGCTAGAGTGAGACCCTACCTAGAAAATTAAAAAAAGTTATTTTAACAGGATGGTACATACCTATCATCCTTGCCTTTGAGAGGTACTAAGAGGATCAGGAGCTCAAACTCATCCTCAGGGGCTGAAGAGATTTTTCAGTGGTTAAGGTACTTGCCTTCAAAGCCTTGTGATCCAGGTTTCATTCCCCAGCACCCAAAAGCTGGATGCACAAAGTGGAGCATGCATCTGTAGTTTGTTTGCAGCAACTAGAAGCCCTGGTGCACCCATTCTCTCTCTCTCAAATAAACTGTGTGTGTGTATATATATATATATATTTTTTTTTTTCCCCCCCCAGGATGGCCTCAAACTCATGGTGATCCTTCCTACCTTAGCCTCTTGAGTGCTGGGATTAAAGACGTGTACCATCATGTCTGGTTTTTCTCTATACTCTTTTTGTGTTTTTGTTCTCTTTTGTTTTGTTTTTGTCTTTTTGAAATATTTATTTACTTATTTATTTATTTATTGGAGGGAGAGAGAGACTGAGCATGCCAAAGCCTATAGCCACTGCAAATGAACTCCAGAGGCATGCACCATCTTGTGCATCTGGTTTACATGGGTACTGAGGAATCGAACCTGGATGCTTAGGCTTCACAGGCCAGTGTGTTAACCACTAAGCCATCTCTCCCGCCCCTGTTTGTTTTTTTTTTTTTTTTTTTTTTTGCTTTTCGAGGTAGGGTCTCACTATGGCCCAGGCTGACCTGGAATTCACTATGTAGTCTCAGGGAGGGTGGCCTCAAATTCATAGTGATCCTCCTACTTTTGCCTCCTAAATGCTGGGATTAAAGGTGTGCCCTACCACATCTGGCTTCTACACTCTTAATAATTACACAGTTGCAGACTAGCAGACAAGGCCTTTTTTATAATGTGACAAACATATCCATTCATAATCCACACAAAGAACAGGATGAATAATTCATATTTCCTAGTACAAAGCAGGCAGTCTGCACCTCCCCCACACCCCCACATGTGTGTGTGTGTCCCAGTGATCTTAGTTAGGGGTTGCCTACAGGGGCATGGGTAAAAGGTTATTTACCAGAACATGCACAATTTACCACTGGCTCCACTGTTGAGGAAAAGATCTCTCTTGCTGGGCATGGTGGTGTATGCCTTTAATCCCAGCACTCAGGAGGCAGAGATAAGAGGATCCCTGTGAGTTCGAGGCCACCCTGAGGCTACATAGTGAATTCCAGGTCAAACTGGACTAGAGCGAGACCCTACCCCCCCAAAAGAAAAGAAAAGAAAATATCTCTCCTCTCCCCCGCCCCCACACCTCCACAACTGTCAACTGCCTATAAAGCTTCAGAGAGGAATGGGATGTTGTGAGCTCCTTTTCCCTCTATGATGAATGCTGACAGGCCTAATCTTATGCAAGTAATAACAGCTGCTGGGAGTTCAAGAGTACAATGGTCATGTCATGCCAGAAGTGCCCACAATACTCTACCCCTTTCTTTGCTCTTACATTCTTGCTGCTCCCTCTTATGCTATGTTCCCTGACGGTTGAGCACTCAACAGTCCTCAGCATTTTCAATTTTTTTTTTTTTCTTGGTTTTTCGAGGTAGGGTCTCACTCTAGCTCAGGCTGACCTGGAATTCACTATGTAGTCTCAGGGTGGCCTCGAACTCACAGTGATCCTCCTAGCTCTGCCTCCCGAGTGCTGGGATTAAAGGCATGCGCCACCACGCCCGGCTAGCATTTTCAAATTTTTATTTGTTTACTTTTATTTATTTATTGTGAGAGAGAGAATGGGCACAGCAGGGCCTCTAGCCACTGCAAATGAACTCCACATACAGGCACCACCTTGTGCATCTGGTTTACATGGGTACTGGGGAATCGAACCTCGGTCCTTGGGCTTTGCAAACAAGTGACTTAACCACTAAGCCATCTCTTCAACCCTATTCTCAGCATTTTGACCGGTTGTGAATCTCTTCAGTAATCACTGCCTGCTGGAGTTAAAAACAAACCTCCTTTTAGCCAAGCATGGTGGCCCACACCTTAAATCCTAGCATTCAGGAAGCTGGGGTAGGAGGATTGTCATGAGTTCAAGGCCAGCATGGGCTCCAGAGTGAGTTCCAGGTTAGCTTGGGCTAGAGTGAAAACCTGCCCCAAAAAAAAAAAAAAAAAAAAGCCGGGTGTGGTGGCACATGCCTTTAATCCCAGCATTTGGGATTGCTGAGAGTTCAAGGCCACCCTGAGACTATATAGTGAGTTCCAGGTCAGCCTGGACTAGCGTGAGACCCTACCTCAAAAAACAAAAAACAAGAGCCGGCCGTGGTGGCGCACGCCTTTAATCCCAGCACTCGGGAGGCAGAGGTAGGAGGATTACCATGAGTTTGAGGCCACCCTGAGACTACATAGTGAATTCCAGGTCATCCTGAGCTAGG
This sequence comes from Dipus sagitta, assembly GCA_036346955.1. NCBI lineage: Eukaryota > Metazoa > Chordata > Mammalia > Rodentia > Dipodidae > Dipus > Dipus sagitta. The sequence continues at coordinate 109,318,073 of CM070777.1, forward strand.
GTGAGACCCTACCTCAAAAACTAAAAACAAAAATAAATTAGGCAGCCAATAAGCAATGAGAAGCAGTTTATAGCTAGAGGAAGCTTTAGGACCTACTTTGTACCATGAGTTTGTGAAATCATACAAACTTTTCTTGTAGCATGTAATATTTGAGTAAACTAAAACTATTTTGTTTTTGTTTCGTTTTGTTTTGTTTTTGGTTTTTTTTGAGGTAAGGTTTCACTCTAGCTCGGGCTGACCTAGAATTCACTATGTGGTCTCAGGTGGCCACTACATGCCCGGCTTCACTTTTCTCAGTTAACATTTTGGAACTGTACTTCAAGGTGATGTTGTAATGGGTCTGGGGTCACTCAGTGATTCACCAGTCCGACACGAATATGATATTAATAAATAGAGGCAGTTATTTCTGGCCAGGACTAACCTTCAAGCCAAGAACTCGAGAATGCAGTCCCCACTTACCCCCCAGTTACCTTAGGTCAGGGTGTATAAGGACAAATTGCTAACCAAGTAACAGGTGACAACAAGCCTAGTTACAAAGGCAAAGAAGAAAAAGAAAATGTTAGCAGTTATTTCATTCAAGCAGATGGCCTGATATTCTGTATACCAAAGATAACGTTTGCAAGGTACCACATCCTGCATACCAGGTAACATTTCTTTTCTTTTCTTTTTTCTTTTTCTTTTTTTTTTTTTTTTTTTTTTTCAAGGTAGGGTTTCACTCTAGTCCAGGCTGACCTGGAATTAACTATGTAGTCTCAGGGTGGCCTTGAACTCACAGCGATCCTCCTACCTCTGCCTCCCGAGTGCTGGGATTAAAGGCGTGTGCCACCACGCCCAGCTCTTTTCCTTTTTTTTTTTTTTTTTTAAGATTTATTTTTATTTATTAGAGACAGAGAGAGGGAGAGAGAGGGTATGTGAGTGAGAATGAGTGTGCCAGGGGCTCTAACCACTGCAAACAAACTCTAGATGCATGAGTCACCATGTGCGTCTGACTTATGTGGGACCTGGAGAATTGAACCTGGGTCCTTAGGCTTCACAGGCAAGCGCCTTAACTGCTAAGCCATCTCTGCAGGTAACATTTCTTTATAACATTTCCTTATTCATCACAATGTTACCTGAGTTAAAAGTAGTTTTTAAGGGCTGGAGAGATAGCTTAGCAGTTAAAGCACTTTCCTGCAAAGTCTAACCACCTAGGTTGGATTCTCCAGTACCCATGTAAAGCCAGATGCACAAAGAGGTGCATGCATGCAACTGGAGTTCATTTACAGTGGCTTGAGGACCTGGCACACCATTCTCTCTGTCTTGTACAGCAGAGGTAGGAAGATCGCCGTGAGTTTGAGGACACGCTGAGACTACATAGTGAATTCCAGGTCAGCCTGCAATAGAGTGAGACCCTACCTTGAAAAAAAAGAGTAGTTTTTAAGTATATGAAGTGTGGATCTTTCCAGCACACCACAGTGAACACATTGGGGAAATACACTTTGGAGAACTCAAAGGTGCAAGAGCCTTGATTTATTTATTTACTTATTGGTTTTTCGAGGTAGGGTTTCACTTTAGCCCAGGCTGACCTGGAATTCACTATGTAGTCTCAGGGTGGCCTCGAGCTCATGACAATCATCCTACCTCTGCCTCCTGAGTGCTAGGATTAAAGGCATACACCACCACCCCTGGCAAGATCCTCAATTTAAAGAGATTTTAGGCGCTGGGCCTGGTGGCACATGCCTTTAATTTCAGCACTTGGGAGGCAGAGGTAGGAGGACTGCCGTGAGTTCAAGGCCACCCTAAAACTACATAGTGAATTTCAGGTCAGCCTGGGCTAGACTGAAACCCTACCTTGAGAAACAAAAACAAAAAAAACAACAACAAAAAAAAAAGTTTTTTAAAAATTAGTTTTGAGAATTGAGACATAATACTAAGGAACTGGTGAGGCCATGACTTAAAGCTTTCTTGCCGGGCACGGTGGCACACACCTTTAATCCTAGCACTCAGGAGGCAGAGGTAGGAGGACCAAAAAACAAAACAAATCAAAAAAACTTTCTTTGTACTGTGATTTCCTTTGGGTGTATTTTGCTAAGTGAAACTTGCTTTTTTGTTTTGTTTTGATTTTTCGAGATAGGGTCTCACTCTAGCTCAGGCTGACCTGGAATTCACTATGCAGTCTCAGAGAGGCCTTGAACTCAATGGTGATCCTCCTAGCTCTGCCTCCTGAGTGCTGGGATTAAAGGCGTATGCCACCATGCTCGGCTAAGTAAATTTTTTTGTTAAAAAAAAGGCTGGAGAGGCTAAGGCGCTTGCCTGTGAAGCCTAAGGACCTAGATTCAATTCCCCCGTACCCATGTAAACCAGGTGCACATGGTGGCTCTTGCATCTAGAATTTGTAGTGGCTGAAGGCCCTGGCCCACCCATTCTCTCTCTATCTGACTGTTTCTCTCAGAGGTAGGAGGACCACCGTAAGTTCGAGGCCATCCTGAGACTACATAGTGAATTCCAGGTCAGCCTGAGCTAAAATAAAACCATACCTCGAACAAAAAGGTTAAGGACCAGGCATGGTGGCACACGCCTTTAATCCCAGCACTCAGGAGGCAGAGGTAGGAGGATTTCCGTGAGTTCGAGGCCACCCTGAGACTCCATAGTGAATTCCAGGTCAGCCTGGGCTAGACTGAGACCCTACCTTGAAAAACCATAAAAAAAAAAAAAAGTTAAGGGGCTAGAGAGATGCCTTAGTGGTTAAGGCACTTGCACGCAAAGCCAAAGGACCCAGGTTCAATTCCCTAGGATCAGATACATAAGGTGGAGCATGTGTGTGGAGTTTGTGTGCAGCAGCTGGAGGCCCTGACACACCCATTCATTCATTCATTCCCTCTCTCTCTGTCTCTCTGCTTCTTTCTCAAATAAATAAAATAAAATTAAACATAAATTAAAAAAAAAATTTTAAGCCGGACATGGTGGCACATGCCTTTAATCCCCCAGCACTTGGGAGGAAGGGGTAGGAAGATAACTGTGAGTTCAAGGCCACACTGGGACTACATAGTGAGTTCCAGGTCAGCCTAGGCTAGAGTGAAACCCTACCTCAAAAAAAAAAAAAAAAAAAAAAAAAAAAAGCCCAGCGTGGTGGCGCACGCCTTTAATCCCAGCACTCGGGAGGCAGAGGTAGGAGGATCGCCATAAATTCAAGGCCACCCTGAGACTACATAATGAATTCCAGGTCAGCCTGGACTAGAGTGAAACCCTACCTCGAAAAACAAAAGCAAATTATGGGCTGGAAAAATGACTCAGTGGTTAAGGCATTTGCCTGAAAACCCTAAGGCCCTGAGTTTGATTTCCCAGTACCCATGTAAAGCCACGTGTATAAGGTGGTATATGAGTCTTGAGTTTGTTTGCAGTGGCTAAGAGGCCCTGGCGTGCCCATTTTCTCTGTGTCTCTATCTGCCTCACTCTCTTTCTCACTCTCTCTCAAGTAAAATTGTTTTGTGTTTAATATATGTATAATTTTTTTTTTTTTTTTTTTTTTTGGTTTTTCATGGTAGGGTCTCATTCTAGTCCAGGCTGACCTGTAACTCACTATGTAGTCTCAGGGTGGCCTCGAACTCATGGTGATCCTTCTACCTCTGCCTCCCGAGTGCTGGGATTAAAGGTGTGTGCCACCATGTCCAGCTTGTTTTTCATATTTTATTTTATTAGAGAGGAACACGGAGATAGAGGGAGAATGGGTGTGCCAGGGCCTCTAGCCATTGCAAATGAATTTTAGATTCATGCCCCACCTTGTGCACTGGCTTACGTGGGTACTGAGGAATTGAACCTGGGTCCTTAGGTTTTGCAGGCAAGCACCTTAACTGCTAAATCATCTCTTCAGCCCTTTTTCGGTTTTTCAAGGTAGGGTTTCACTCTAGCCGAGGCTCACCTGGAATTCAGTATGTAGTCTCAGGGTGGCCTCTAATTTACAGCTATCCTCCTGCCTCTGCCTCCCGAGTGCTGGGATTAAAGGTGTGTGCCACCATGCCTGGCTAAATTAAAATTTTTTTGAAAAATATTTTATTTATTTATTTGCAAGCAGAGATGGAGAGGCTAAGGCGCTTGCCTGTGAAGCCTAAGGACCTAGATTCAATTCCCCCGTACCCATGTAAACCAGGTGCACATGGTGGCTCTTGCATCTAGAATTTGTAGTGGCTGAAGGCCCTGGCCCACCCATTCTCTCTCTATCTGACTGTTTCTCTCAGAGGTAGGAGGACCACCGTAAGTTCGAGGCCATCCTGAGACTACATAGTGAATTCCAGGTCAGCCTGAGCTAAAATAAAACCATACCTCGAACAAAAAGGTTAAGGACCAGGCATGGTGGCACACGCCTTTAATCCCAGCACTCAGGAGGCAGAGGTAGGAGGATTTCCGTGAGTTCGAGGCCACCCTGAGACTCCATAGTGAATTCCAGGTCAGCCTGGGCTAGACTGAGACCCTACCTTGAAAAACCATAAAAAAAAAAAGTTAAGGGGCTAGAGAGATGCCTTAGTGGTTAAGGCACTTGCACGCAAAGCCAAAGGACCCAGGTTCAATTCCCTAGGATCAGATACATAAGGTGGAGCATGTGTGTGGAGTTTGTGTGCAGCAGCTGGAGGCCCTGACACACCCATTCATTCATTCATTCCCTCTCTCTCTGTCTCTCTGCTTCTTTCTCAAATAAATAAAATAAAATTAAACATAAATTTAAAAAAAAAATTTAAGCCGGACATGGTGGCACATGCCTTTAATCCCCCAGCACTTGGGAGGAAGGGGTAGGAAGATAACTGTGAGTTCAAGGCCACACTGGGACTACATAGTGAGTTCCAGGTCAGCCTAGGCTAGAGTGAAACCCTACCTCAAAAAAAAAAAAAAAAAAAAAAAAAAAAAAGCCCAGCGTGGTGGCGCACGCCTTTAATCCCAGCACTCGGGAGGCAGAGGTAGGAGGATCGCCATAAATTCAAGGCCACCCTGAGACTACATAATGAATTCCAGGTCAGCCTGGACTAGAGTGAAACCCTACCTCGAAAAACAAAAGCAAATTATGGGCTGGAAAAATGACTCAGTGATTAAGGCATTTGCCTGAAAACCCTAAGGCCCTGAGTTTGATTTCCCAGTACCCATGTAAAGCCACGTGTATAAGGTGGTATATGAGTCTTGAGTTTGTTTGCAGTGGCTAAGAGGCCCTGGCGTGCCCATTTTCTCTGTGTCTCTATCTGCCTCACTCTCTTTCTCACTCTCTCTCAAGTAAAATTGTTTTGTGTTTAATATATGTATAATTTTTTTTTTTTTTTTTTTTTTTTTTGGTTTTTCATGGTAGGGTCTCATTCTAGTCCAGGCTGACCTGTAACTCACTATGTAGTCTCAGGGTGGCCTCGAACTCATGGTGATCCTTCTACCTCTGCCTCCCGAGTGCTGGGATTAAAGGTGTGTGCCACCATGTCCAGCTTGTTTTTCATATTTTATTTTATTAGAGAGGAACACGGAGATAGAGGGAGAATGGGTGTGCCAGGGCCTCTAGCCATTGCAAATGAATTTTAGATTCATGCCCCACCTTGTGCACTGGCTTACGTGGGTACTGAGGAATTGAACCTGGGTCCTTAGGTTTTGCAGGCAAGCACCTTAACTGCTAAATCATCTCTTCAGCCCATTTTTGGTTTTTCAAGGTAGGGTTTCACTCTAGCCGAGGCTCACCTGGAATTCAGTATGTAGTCTCAGGGTGGCCTCTAATTTACAGCTATCCTCCTGCCTCTGCCTCCCGAGTGCTGGGATTAAAGGTGTGTGCCACCATGCCTGGCTAAATTAAAATTTTTTTGAAAAATATTTTACTTATTTATTTGCAAGCAGAGATGGAAAGAGACAATGGGTGCACCAGGGCTTCCAGCCGCTGGAAAGGAACTCCAGATGCATGCATCACTTTGTGCATCTGGCTTTACATGGATACTGGAGAATTGAACTCAGGTTATTTACAGGCAAGTGCCTTAACTACTGAGCCATTTCTGCAGCCTTGAGTTAATTTTTAAAAAGAAGCTTCTGGGTCAGGCATGGTGGGGAGCACCTTTAATCCCAGCACTCAGGAGGCAGAAGTAGAAGGATCACTGTGAGTTCAAGGCTAGCCTGGGACTACAGAGTGAATTCAGGTCAGCCTGAGCTAGAATGAGACCCTTCAAAGAAAAGCAGCTTCTCAGACTAAAACTGAGAGCAGCACTAATCTATGGGCATCAACATACATATTTAGGTGATTTGAAAGGCACATCATGTCCATCTAGGAAAACAACAGCAGTAGTTTTCCCCACAAGGGCCTATGTCCTGCCCAAGATAATGCTCCACATTATCACCTCAACATAGCTATAAAGCTTAGGCCTTGCAAAATAAACATTGAACTTTGCCCACAGCTAACGCAGGCACTTAACTGAAAGTACACATGTACATCTATGTGTATAGTGTAAAACCATCTTCTAGATAAGAAGCTACCTGTAAATACCCCTCCATTTATCACCCGTACTCTTCCTCCCCACCATTCTAGTGACTAAGTCCAGGCCTGTGTCTAGCTCCAGTGTTGGAACCAAATGTCACTCCTAGAAGACAGTCCTTCCTCATGACAGTCAGCCTTTTTTTTTTTTGTTTTTGTTTTGTTTTGTTTTTCCAGGTACTCAGCTCTCAGCTTTAATTTGAGGAGCTGCTTTTTTTTTTTTTTTTCCCCAAGTTAGGGTCTCACTCTAGCTCAGGCTGACCTGGCATTTACTCTGTAGTTCCTGACCTCACAGCAATCCTCCAACCTCTGCCTCCCAAGTGCTGGGCTGGGATTAAAGGTGTGCGTGCTGGCTTGGATTTTTTGTTTTGAGTCTTACTCTAGCCCAGGCTGGCCTGGCACTCACTCTGTCACTCTGTAGTGTCCCCAGGCTGGCCTTGAATTTATAGTAATCTTCCTACCGCTGCCTCCTGAGTGCTGGGATTAAAGGTGTGTGCCACCACATCAGGTCCCCAGCTAATTCTTTTACTTATTTATTTAATTTTTTTGTTGTTTATTTTTATTTGAAAGCGACAGACAGAGAGAGAAAGAGGCAGAGAGAGAGAGAGAGAGAATGGGTGTGCCAGATCCTCCAGCCACTGCAAATGAACTCCAGACGCGTGCACCCCCTTGTGCATCTGGCTAACGTGGGTCCTGGGCAATCAAGCCTCGAACAGGGGGCCTTAGGCTTCACAGGCAAGCACTTAACTGCTAAGCCATCTCTCCAGCCCTTATTTATATATTCATTTGCAAGGGAGAGAGAGATCAAGAGTATATGGGTGTCAAGGCCTCTTGCCACTGCTAATGAACTCCAGATGCATGCACTACTCTGTGCATCTGACTTTATGTGAGTCCTGGGAAATTGAACACAGGCTGTTAGGCTTTGCAAGCAATCTCCTCTAACCATTGAGCCATCTGTGAGCCTTCAATTTAATTCTAAGCCAAGGCAAACATCACAGAAGGTTGGAGGTTGGCCATCTTCCCCTTCTCTACTGAGAGCAAAAATAATTAACATTCACTTAGAAAAGACAACAGAGAATATTTATAATCTTGCCCCAAGGCTATGTCAACTCTCCTGTCTTCTATCTGAAGACATTTGACCAGGTGGACATCCTGTAAAAGACAGGTTGAGCAGGAAATGCCAAGTATGTCAGAAACCCAGGTTAAGACCTGCTACCTAGAGGAAGAGATATCAACCTTATTTCAGATTTCCTCTCAGAAGGAACTACCTGAAGCCTTGGGCCTACTCTGCAGCCCAACTTCCTTTGTCCACTCCTGCAGTCTTTCCCTCTTTCCTGTAAGAGTTGATTCCAGGGGGAGGGAGGGTATTACCATGGGGTATTTTTTATAATCATGGAAACTGTTAATAAAAAAAGAAAAAAATAAATTAAATAAACAAAAAATTAAAAAAAAAAATAAAAAAGAAATACACAAAAAAATAATACTTGGGATGCAGGGATTGCTTAGCGGTTAAGGTGTTTGCCTGCAAAGCCAAAGGACCCAGGTTCAATTTCCCAGGACCCACGTTAGCCAGATGCACAAGGGGGCGCACGCATCTGGAGTTCATTTGCAATGCCTGGAGGCCCTGGAACACCCATTCTCTCTCTCTCCCTCTTTCTCTGTCAAATAAATAAATGAATAGAAATAAAATATTTTTTTAAAAAAGGAAAAAAAAGAGTTGATTCCAAGAGCACTCTAATTTTCATCTTATTGCTGCCTTCTCAGGAACTCATGCACATAGATATGTGCATCTAGCTTTACGTGGGTATTGGGGAATCGAACACATAGCCATGAGGTATTGTGAGCATGCCTCCTTAACCATTGAGCCAGCTCTACAGCCCCTTTCCATAGTTTTTTTTTTTTTTTTTTTTTTTGTTGTTGTTGTTGTTGTTGCTTTTGGTTTTTCGAGGTAGGGAATTGTTTTAGCTCAGGGTGACCTGGAATTCACTATGTAGTCTCAGGGTGGCCTTGAACTCACAGTGATCCTCCTACGCCTCCCAAGTGTTGGGATCAAAGGTGTGCACCACCACAACCAGCTCTTTTTTTTTTTTAAGTTTTTAAAAAATATTTTATTTATTTATTATTTTAAAAATATTTGTTTATTTATTTGAAATCAGAAAAAGGGATAGAGATATAGAGAAAAGAGAGACAGAGAGAATGGGCACATCAAGGCCTCTAGCCACTGAAAAAGAACTCCAGATGCATGTGCACCTTATGCATCTGGCTTTTCGAGGGTACTAGGGAATTGAATCTGGTCCTTCGGCTTCACAGGCAAGCTCCTTAACCACTGAGCTATCTCTCTAGCCTTGGTGCACACCTTTTATTTTTTTTAAGTTTATTGGAAATCAGCATGTATTTTTTTTTTAAGTATTTTATTTTGCCGGGCATGGTGGCACACACCTTTCATCCCAGCACTAGGGAGGCAGAGGTAGGATCACCATGAGTTCAAGGCCACTGAGACTACAGAGTAAATTCCAGGTCAGCCTGAGCTAGAGTGAGACCCTACATTGAAAGATAAAATATATATATATATATATATATATGTATATATATACATATATATATATATATATGTATATTTATTTATTTATTTATTTGACAGATAAAAAGAGAGAGAATGGGTGTGCCAGAGCTTCCAGCCACTGTAAACAAACTCCAGTCACATGCACCCCTTTGTGCATGTGGCTAATGTGGGTCCTGAAGAATTGAACCTGGGTCCTTTGGCTTTGCAGGCAAACGCCTTAACCTCTATGCTATCCCTCTAGCCCCTGGTGCATACATTTGATCTCAGTACTTGGCACTGGGGAATCAAACCTGAGATGTCAGACTTTGCAAGCAAGCCCCTTTATCTGCCCTTTAAAAATGTTTTGGGGGGCTGGAGAGGTGGCTTAGCGGTTAAGCGCTTGCCTGTGAAGCCTAAGGACCCTGGCTCGAGGCTCGATTCCCCAGGACCCACGTTAGCCAGATGCACAAGGGGTTGCATGCATCTGGAGTTCGTTTGCAGTGGCTGAAGGCCCTGGTGTGCCCATTCTCTCTATATATCTGCCTCTTTCTCTCTGTGTCTGTTGCTGTCAAATAAATAAATAAAAATATAAAACATTTTTTTAAAAATTAAAAAAAAATGTTTTTGGAACCAGGCGTGGTGGCACATGCCTTTAATCCCAGCACTCGGGAGGAAGAGGTAGGAGGATCGCCGTGAGTTCGAGGCCACCCTGAGACTACATAGTGAGTTCCAGGTCAGCCTGGGCCAGAGTGAGACCCTACCTCAAAAAACAAACAAAAAAAAAATATATTTTTGGAGCCGGGCACATGCCTTTAATCCCAGCACTCTGGAGGCAGAGGTAGGAGGATCATCATGAGTTCAAGGCCACCTTGAGACTACATGGTGAATTTTAGATTAGCCTGCGCTAGAGTGAGATCCTACCCAGAAAAATATTTTTGGCGGGGGTGGGCTGGAGAGATGGCTTAGTAGTTAAGGTGCTTGCTTACAAAACCAAAGGACCTAAACTCAATCCCCAGGACCCACATAAGAGAGATGTACGAGGTGGCATGTGTGTCTGGAGTTCATTTGCAGCAGCTGGAGGCCTGGCGCCCATTCTCTCTCTCTCTGCCTCTTTCTCTCTTAAATAAATAAATATTTTAAAAATAATAAAAACAATAAACCAGGCATGGTGGTGCACACCTCTAATCCCAGCACTTGGGAGGCACAGGTAGAAGGATCACAGTGAGTTCGAGGCCACCCTAGACTACATAGTGAATTCCAGGTCAGCCTGAGCTAGAGCGAGACACTCCCTTGAAAAACCAAAAACTTTTTTTTCGAGGTAGGGTCTCGCTCTAGCCCAGGTTGACCCGGAATTCACTATGTAGTGTCAGGGTGGCCTTGAACTCATGGCGATCCTCCTACCTCTGCCTCCCAAGTGCTGGGATTAAAGGCGTGCACCACCACGCCCAGCAAGAACAAACATTTTACATTGAAGTCTAAAAGGCTGTGAAATTAAGGCGAGGAGATGGTTCAGCAGGGAAGACACTTGCAAAGCCTGTTGGTTTTGGTTCAATTCTCCAGCCACCCAAATACAGCCGGATGGACATTCATTTGTGGTGGCAAGGGACCCTGGCATGCACAAACACACAAACAAACAAACAAATAAAGAGCTGTGAAATCAGAGCAGGCTTGGAAGGGAAATGAGCTGAGTGCTTACTACCCACCAAGCATTGTGCTATCATTTTCACACAAGTTGTCACATTAATCCTCACCAAGACTGCCCAAGGGATTCCTGCACACCCAGTGACTACCTGGCTGTCACCTGAGGTGTCTGGATCCCACTGGTCTGCAGTGTGACTGAGACCATGGTGTTTAATGTCCATACTTTATTGGTTCAGAGGCTCCATGTACATTATTCAGATTGTCAGTTTTCTACGACACTAGTTCCCCAGGGATATTTGGAGACATGGCCCCATGGCCATGATATATCTGCTCATATCCCTCTGCTTCAGTCTCCTGAAATGCGTCCTATGCCTGCCAGCCATTGAGAAAGGGCCCTTGCCACTGCTCATCTACCAGGGTGCTTCTTGACAAGGTGTGCTCTTTGCCTGAAGTGCTTTTCCTGGTGCTAGAACATTCCAATTCTCCATCACATCACGGAATGGTTAGCGTTCCTTCAGCTTGACTCTGTTGAGGATTGATGACACATTTGCACACAAGACTCGGGAAGAAGGTTTCACACCAACTTAAAAAATATTTTTGATTATTTTTATTTATTTATTTGAGAGCAACAGACACAGAGAGAAAGAGGCAGAGAGAGAGAGAGAGAGAGAGAGAGAGAATGGGCGTACCAGGGCCTTCAGCCACTGCAAAGGAACTCCAGATGCATGCATGCGCCCCCTTGTGCATTTGGCTAATGTGGGTCCTGGGGAATCGAGCCCCAAACTGGGGTTCTTAGACTTCACAGGCAAGCGCTTAACCACTAAGCCACCTCTCCAGCCCTCACGGCAACTTTTAATCAGCATTTGGACTGAACAACTTTGCAAGACCTGATCCCCTGGGAGATAAGAGCAAAGACAGGCCTTAGAGACTGTGGCATTTCTGACACTTTCTTCATTTCCTCATGTGAAAATAGCAGCTGGAGGAATACCATTGTTTCCCGGTGAGGTATGGCGAGTTACTTGATTCCTGCAAGCACTATAAACTGACAAGTTGCAGCTTAAGGAAGGAAGTTTATACTCTAAGGTTACAGCTCATCGTGGCGCGAAGGCAATTCAGTAGAAGTTTAAGGTAGCTGGTCACATCCAGTCCACAGTGAGGAAGCAGAGAGGGATGAATGCTCAAGCCTTGGATTTTCTTGCCCCACGGTGGCCTTAGACTCATGGCGATTGTCCTGCTCACTAAGTTGTCTCAGGGTGGCCTTGAACTCACAGCAATCCTCTTACCTCAGTCTACCCTGAGTGCTGGGATTAAAGGCCTGAGCCACCATACCTGGATGTTTATTTTTTTAACCATTTACTGACAACTTTCATACATATAAACAATATACTATGATCATAACCCTTACCACTCTCTCTCTCTCTCTTTTTTTTTTTTTTTTTTTTTTTTTTCATTTTTCAAGGTAGGGTCTCACTCTAGCTCAGGCTGACCTGGAATTCACTATGTAGTCTCAGAGTGGCTTCGAACTCATGGCGATCCTCCTACCTCTGCCTGCCCAGTGCTAGAATTCAAGGCATGCGCCACCACACCCTGCCACCCTCTTTTTCCTTTCCTGAATTACCTTCCACAGAATCCCTTCTTCTTTCCAATTAGTCTCTCTTCTACTTTTTTGTTTATTATTTTTATTTATTTATTTGAGAGCAACAGACAGAGAAAGAGGCAGATAGACAGCGAGAGAGAATGGGCGCGCCAGGGCCTCCAGCCACTGAAAACGAACTCCAAACGCGTGTGCCCCCTTGTGCGTCTGGCTTATGTGGGTCCTGGGGAATGGAGCCTCGTACCTGGGTCCTTAAGCTTCACAGGCAAGTGCTTAACCACTAAGCCATCTCTCCAGCCCTCTCTCTTCTATTTTGATATCATCGTTTTTTTGGTTGTTTGTTTGGTTTTGTTTTTTCTTTTCTCTTTTTTATTTATATATTTTATTTTTATATTTATTTGAGAGAGAGAGCGAGAGAAAGGGAGGGAAAGGGAGAAAATGGGCCTGCCAGGGCCTTCAGTCACTGCAAACGAACTCCAGACGCATGCACCCCCTTGTGCATCTGGTTTACGTGGGTCCTGGAGAATTAAACCAGGATCCATTGGCTTTGCAGGCAAATGCCTTAACTGCTAAGCCATCTCTCCAGCCCTGTTTTTGTTTTTCAAGGTAGAGTCTCATTCTAGCCCAAGCTGACCTGGAATTCACTATGTAGTCTCAGGGTGGCCTCCAACTCCTACCTCAAAAAAACAAAAAAAAAAAGGGGGGCGTAGAGATGGCTCAGTAGTTAAAGGACTTGCCTGCAAAGTCTGAGGATCTGCGTTTGATTCCCCAGTACCCACATAAAGTCAGATGCCCAAGATCACACATGTGTCTGCAGTTTGTTTGCAGTGGCTAGAGGCCCTGGTGTGCCCATTCTCCCTCTCTCTACCTGTTTCTCTTATAAATAAATAAACTGCCAGGTGTGGTGGCACACACCTTTAATCCCAGCACTCAGGAGGCAGAGGTAGGAGGATCGCCATGAGTTCAAGGCCACCCTGAGACTACAGAGTTAATTCCAGGTCAGCCTGGACCAGAGTGAGACCCTACCTTGAAAAACCAAATAAATAAATAAACTAAAGAAAAAAAATAATAACTTAAAAAAACAAAAAAAAAAGACTGTTGATTTTTAATCCCCTAGCATGTTGTATAGTTCTTTACAGCATCATGACAGCTAGTCAACAGAAAAAATATATATGTATGTATATGCATATACATATATAAAAATTATTTATTTATTCATTTGAGAGAGAAAGAGGCAGATGGGGGGCAGGGAATGGGCATGCCAGAGCCTCTAGCCACTTGCAAATGAATTCCAGGTACATGGGTCACCTGGCTTTATGTGGGTACTGGGGAATTGAACCCCAGTTCTTAGATTTGCAGGCAAGTGCCTAACCGCTGAGCTATCTCTCCAGCCCTGCCTTTAATATTTTAACGTACAGGATGTCCCCTAACCTGGTCCCCAGTTCCCTGAGGGCCCTTTTCAGTCGGGATACTGACATTCACTGTGGAGTAATTGGGCCCTCTGTCTCTGAGGAGAGCTGTGCGTCAGGTTGTTTTTACCTGCTGTGGCCCTTCCAATCTTCCCGCCCTCTCGTCCACAACAATCTTGGCAGGTGTGTTATCAGTTAGTGTTGATTTCTATTATGTGTTTCAGTTTGCCACAGTGTTCGTTGCTATTTTCCTGGGTGTGGACATGTGACTACCATTAGAAGCTGTACTCATGTCGCTGCTTCCTCCGCCCTTTCTTCTGGACCCTGGTAAATGTGGCAAAGATGGCACAACACCTTGCAAGCAGTCTGCTGTCTTTTCTTGTGCCAATGGATCTTGGATCTCCCCAGTGGCGTCTGCCAACTGTAAGATAAAACAGATTCTCTGACCAAGTGTGAGAGAAGCTTTGACTAAAGAGGATATGCCTAGGAACTTGAGAGACATTTTGTTTGTTTGTTTGTTTGAAGTAGGGTCTCACTGACTTGGAATTTCAGGGCTGACCTGGAATCCACTATGTAGTCTCAGGATCGCCTCGAACTCATGATGATCCTCATACCTCTGCCTCCTGAGTGCTGGGATTAAAGGCTTACACCACCACACCCAGCTTTGAAAGACATTTTGATGAGGCCAGTTGATTTGTACAGGGAACCAGAAACACTGAGGCTTATATATTTTTATTTGTTTTGGAGGATAGAGAGAGAGAGAGAGCTTGTTGCCACTATAAGTGAATTCCAAGTGCATGTGTCACTTTGTGTGTTAGGCTTTATGTGGGTATTAAGGAATTGAACCCAGGACAACAGGTTTTGCAAGCAAGTGCCTTTAACCACTGACCTGTCTCCTCAGCCCTTTACCTGTTTTTTTTTTTTTTTTTTTTAGGTATAGTCTCATTCTAGCCCAGGCTGACCTGGAATTCACTATGTAGTCTCAGAGTGACCTCAAATTCATGGCAATCCTCCTACCTTTGCCTCCCGAGTGCTGGGACTAAAGGCGTATGCCACCACGACTGACCCTTTACCTGTGTTTTTTTTTTTTTTTTAATATTTTATTTTTTATTTGAGAGTGACAGAGAGAGAGAGAGAGAGAATGGGCGCGCCAGGGCCTCCAGCCACTGCAAACGAACTACAGATGCGTGCGCCCCCTTGTGCATCTGGCTAATGTGGGTCCTGGGGAATCGAGCCTTGAACCGGGGTCCTTAGGCTTCACAGGCAAGCGCTTAACCGCTAAGCCATCTCTCCAGCCCCATTTACCTGTGTTTTTACAGTAAATTGAGAACTAATATCAAGTTGGACATGGTGGCTCATGCTTGTAATCCCAGAATTTGGGAGGCTGAGAAAAGAGGAGTGGCGTGCATTTGAAGCCAGACTTGGCTACAGAGTGTTTCAGGTCAACCTGGAAGTAGGACCTTCCCTCCAAAAATTAAAAAAATCAAGAAGAGGACTGGAGGGATGGCTTAGCAGTTAAGGTATTTGCCTGCAAAGCCAGAGGACCCAGGTTTGATGCCCCAGGACCCACATTAGCCAGATGCACAAGGGGGGTGCAGGCATCTGGAGTTTATTTGCAGTAGCTGGAGGCCCTGGTGCGCTCCTTCTCTCTCTCCCTCTCTGTCTCTTTCTTTCTCTCTTTCTCTGTCAAATAAGTAAATATTAAAATATTTTTAAAAAATAAAGAAAAATGGCCGGGCGTGGTGGCGCACGCCTTTAATCCCAGCACTCGGGAGGCAGAGGTAGGAGGATCGCCGTGAGTTTGAGGCCACCCTGAGACTCCATAGTGAATTCCAGGTCAGCCTGGGCTAGACTGAGACCCTACCTCAAAAAACCAAAAAAAAAAAAAAAAAAAAAAAAAGAAAAATGAAGTTATGAAATTTTCAGGGAAATGGATGGATCTGGAAGGGATTATACTAAGTGAGGTAACCCAGGCCCAGAAAGCCAAACGTTGCATGTTCTTTCTCATATGTGGATCCTAGCTACAGATGATTGGACTTCTGTGTGAGTAGGAAGAAAACTCAGTAGCAGAGGCCAGTAAGCTAGAAAAGAGATCTAAAGGGAATAGAAAGGAAGGGAGGGGGGTACTTAATGGGATGGTATTATATATATGTAAGTAGAAGAATAGATTAATGGGGGTGAAAAGGCCCAAAATGAGGTCAGGGGAAGAGATTGAGTAAAGGAAAGGTGGAGGGAGGGCTAATCAAAATCTAAGAGGATATAAATAAATCATATGGAATCCTACTTTTTAAAAATTTTTTGTTTGTTTATTTATTTATTTGAGAGTGACAGAGAGAAGGAGGCAGAGAAAGAAAGAGAGAGAGAGAGAGAATGGGTGCGCCAGAGCTTTCAGCCTCTGTAAACGAACTCCAGATGCATGCACCCACTTGTGCATCTGGCTTAGGTGGGTCCTGGGGAATTGAGCCTCAAACCAGGGTCCTTAGGCTTCACAGGCAAGTGCTTAACCACTAAGCCATCTCTCCAGCCCTGGAATCCTACTTTTTTGGACAATGGAACACTCAGGAGCCATAGATTGTTGCTAGAAAATTTTCAGTGCCAGGGATGGGATACCTTCCACTGAGTTGTTGACCAGGGAGGTCCCTGATGCCCCCAAAACATTATAGGCCATTGCTGAGGCCCTTGGTTTCTCACTAGGAATAGATGGTCAGACCCTATTGCTGAAGATTCCACATATTTGGGCTGCAAGGCCACTGAGAAATCCTGCTGGAACTGAGCTGATAACCTCCTCCATGTAGACCAGCTGACAGAAAGCTGAAAGAAGCCATTCTGCATGCTGTTCAATGGGAGGAAGAGAAATCATCAGTGAAGATACTCAACAGTGGACACTGCAAGGCTTATATTTGGCCAGCCAGGCCAAATGAGCCAATGAGTGCAATAGTGGCACGTTTGTCATGGGGAAAACCAACTGCCCTTTAATTGGACTGGAGGCCTGCTCCATGGGAGGGAGTACATCCCTGATACTAAAAACTTAAAACAGGGGTAGTCATGAGCCCTAAGGGTGTAACGTCTGTTGCTGTCTGGCTAAATGTATATACAATACTTATCAAACTGCCCAGTAAGCACTTCTCTTAATGTTCATACCCTTATATTAATGCTACTCTCACTTTTGGTTAGAGAATCTTCTCTTTTCAGATGGCAGTGACTTTTGGATGACTCAGAAGGTATCATGGTGCTGGAAAGAAGTGACCGGAGTGCTCAGTCCTGTAATATCTCTATCACACCTTCCAAGGCTCAGGGTCCATTGTGGAAGAGGTGGCAGAAAGTATGTAGGAGCCAAAGGAAGGGTAGGACTCCTTACAACGTGCTCCCCCCAGACACAAAATGGCCTGAATATCCATGACCTCACAGTGCCTGACACTACCTCCACAAGATCATCATAATAGGAGGAAAAGATGATGACATCAAAATAAAAGAGAGACTGATTGAGAGGGGAATGGGATATGATGGAGAGTGGAGTTTCAAAGGGGAAAGTGGGAGGAGGGAGGGCATTACCATGGGATATTTTTTATAATCATGGAAGTTGTTAATAAAAATTTGGAAAAAAATTTGAAAAGAAAAAACAACTCAGGGAACATTGTCTTCATGAGAGTACTGAATAAATACAAAAATTGTGAATATAAAATTGTAAATATTAGAAAGTTTAATAAAATAGCACATATATGTAAATAGGATATGTTTTGTGTATAAGAATAAAAAATATAAGCCCCCCCCACCAAAAAATGAAGAAGAAAGCCAGATGTGGTGGTGCAATCCCCGCACTCATGAGGCAGAGGTAGGAGGATAGCCATGAGTTCGAGGTCACCCTGAGGCTACATAGTGAATTCCAGTACAGCCTGAGCTAGAGTGACACCCTACCTTGAAAAAACAAACAAACAAAAAAGCAAGAAGAAAGAAAAGAAAGGGCCAGTGTGGTGGCACATGCCTTTAATCCCAGCACTCGGGAGGCAGAGGTAGGAGGATCACTGTGAGTTCAAGGCCAGCCTGAGACTACATGGTGAATTCCAGGTCAGCCTGGACTTGAACAAGACTCTACCTTGAAATTCCCCCCTCAAAAAATAGTGGTAGTAGTAATAATAGTCAGGAAGGATATAGGGATCCTGGGAAAAGCACAGAACATTCACAAATAAGCCTGTCTTCTTTAATTTATTCATGGCAGCCCTTAACAATGCCAGTCAGCAACCTGGCAGCTTTGTGTACTGTTCATATCCCGGATGCTTAGTATGCTGTTCCGCTAAGTGCTGCAGAATGAGTTGAAGTCAGGAACACACACCTCTTGTATATAGCTGGGAGGCATGGAGTTGAAGACAACAGGAATTAGATACATCTAGCATTCAGCATTCACTAAATGCTTCATAAAGTTGAGCATAACACAGTCATTGGGAATTTGAGCTGCCTCCCCCCCCCCACCATTTTTATTCTGCTTTTTAAGGTAAGGTCTCTCTCTAGACAAGGCTGACCTGGAATTCTTCATTATGTAGTCCCAGGGTGGCCTCGAACTCATGGCAATCCTATCTCTGCCTCCAGAGTGCTGGGATTAAAGGCATGTACCACCATGCCTTTGGTTTTTTGAGATAGGCTCTCACTATGTGTAGTCTTTTAAAAATAATTTAGCAGGCCAGGCATGGTGGCATACGCCTTTAATCCCAGCACTCGGGAGGCAGAGATAGGCAGAGCATTGTGAGTTTGAGGCCAGCCTGAGACTACATAGTGAATTCCAGGCCAGCCTGGGCTAAAAAAAAAAAATATCAGGGTATGGTGGCACTCGCCTTTAATCCCAGCACTTGGGAGGCACAGATAGGAAGATCCCTGTGAGCTGGAGGCCACCCTAAGACCACATAGTGAATTCCAGGTTAGTTTACTTTGAAAAACAAAAATATAATAATAATTTATTTTACTTGGTGCATAGGTGAGTACTGGTGGGCACATGCCAAGGTCCGAGAGCAGCCTTTGGGTCTGTCCCTAGCCTTCTACCTCACTAGAGGCAGGGTCTCTTGTTCACTGTTCTATTCATCACGGTAGCTGGCCCTTGAGCTACCAGGAAATTCTCTTGTCTCTGTTTCCCTTCTCACCACAGGTACACTGAGATTACAGAAGTCTGCTGTGGCTTCAGGCTGTTTATGTGGGATCCAAACTCAGGGCCTCAGAGCTGCCCTGGCAAGCCCTTTATCCCTTGAGCCATATCCCTAGTTTTCCCCTTTTCCCATGAACCCCAGCGATTCTCTGGTCTCTGCTCTTCATAGGATTGGGATTACAGACTGTGCAGCCACACCCAGCTGAGTGCTGGGAATTGGAACTGGAGCGGCTCTCTGGTCCCCTCAGGCCCTCACGCTTGAGCAGAAAGCACACTTAAGTGCTGGGCCGTCTCTCCAGCCCACTCCATGCCGTCTTCAAACTCGAGGCAATCCTCCTGCCTCAGCCTGCCTTGATAGTATTGCAGTTGCTATTACTGGTATTACACAAGAGGCCCAGGAGAGGCCAAGATCCTGAGCCAGAGTGGGTCAAGCCTTCAACCGAGAATGAACCCTCTAGGTTGCACATCAACACAGTACATTTAAGGATAGCCAATGTCTGGAGAGATGGTTTTAGCGGTTAAGGAGTCTGCCTGCAAAGCCAAAGGATCCCAGTTTGATTCTCCAGGACCCATGTAAGCCAGATGCACAAGGGGGCACATGCATCTGGAGTTCGTTTGCAGTGTCTGAAGGCCCTGGCGCGCCCTTTCTCTCCCTCTCTCTCTTTCTCTCTGCCTTTCTCTCTCTCTCTTAAATAAATAAATAAAATATATTATTAAAAAAAAACAAGGAATAAAATTGTGAAGGAAAAAAAAATGTAGCCAATAGACTAGGCCCGGGGCGGGGGTGTCTTCATCAAGGCGCGACTGTTCCTTCCAGTCTCTGGGGACGATAATTAGGCTCTGTGAGCTAGGTCAGGAATGCCAATTTAAGGAATGTGAAACGCAGCGCGTGCGGGGCGCCGCTGCGGCGGGTCGGGCACGAGGGGGCGCCAGTGGGACCCTCCGGGGCCAGCAGCCCACCTCGTGCCCCACCGCCTCCGCGCCCGAGGCGGGCGTGCGTGCGTGCGGCTCGTGGACGTGCGCGGGTCTCCGCTGGCCTCTCGGAAAGGCGCCCGCGTGTGAGCGCCACGGCGCGCACCGGGCCGGCCTAGGTCCGGGGAGAGCGGCGGGCACGGCGGCGGCCCCGTCGGCGCAGCCCCGCGCTCGTGTGGACCCGGGAGGCAGCTGTTCTCCCTGGCGGCCGTGGGGGGCAGCAGAGGGGACTGCGACAGGTGCGGGCGCCCCTCCCGCGGCAGGGGAGGAGAGGCGGGCTCCGGGGTCTGTTCCCAGGCTGGAAACCACCCCCGCCCTCCCAGCCAAATCCCCCGGAGAGGCCCGGCCGGCGCCGGGTCTGCAGGAGGAAGCGGCCGGAGACAGTGCGATTTCACGCAGCCTCTGGGGGCTCGGGTTCCTGAGCAGGATGGATGAGTTACGGGGCTTTGAATTCCCGGGGAAACTGAGGTGGCATGAGCGCGAGGATCAAAAACAATCTCCCACTCACACACACAAAAAAAAAAAAAGAAAAAGAAAAAAGAAAAAAACATAGAAAAGGAATACTCACACTCACAGAGAAAAATCCCTGCAAGTGATCCAACCGGCTAGGGGAGTTGAGTGATTTGGTTAATGGGCGAGGCCAACTTTCAGGGGGCCGGGCTTGGGAGCGCTCTCCACACACCGCCTTCGCTACCTCGTCCGGGATCGAGGCGCTGGGGATCGCGATCTCGGAGCCCCGGCTCCGGGAAGGGAAATGCTGGCGTGAGAGCCCGTTCCTCCCCGACGCGGCCCGCGGGGCTCAGGCTACGGGACGGCGGCGCGCTGCGGCCGGTGCCCGACGCTGCCCACAGTCCGCGCTCCAGCCGCGCACGGGAGGGGGCGCGGCCGTGACTCACGCCTTCGCCCCGGCCGTCCCTCCCTCCCTCCCTCCCTCCCTCCATCTCGCCCAGACGTACGCCCTCCCCTGCCAGCCCGCTCCAGACTCCGACTCCGGCTCCGGTTGCCGTCTGCAACCTCCGCTGCGGCCACTGCTGCCAGTCCGCTGGTGGCTCAGGTGGCTAGTCGCTTCGATGTCCTAGACCTGGGGGCCCTCCCCGGGCCGGACTCGACTGGGTTCCCTGCAACCCCCGCCGGAGTCATGAGGGCCAACCGGGCTCTGCAGGTGCTGGGCTTCCTTCTCAGCCTGGCCCGCGGCTCCGAGGTGGGCAACTCTCAGGCAGGTAAGCGCGGGAGCCCCAGCGGCTGGAACCTGGGAGCACCCGAGCGCGCGCAGACTCCGAACTGGGTTACGGGGTTCAGGCTGCGACTCCTGAGCTGTTGGGACCACCTGAGGGGGGGGGGGAACCCTTCTGTCTGGCTAGGTACTCAATGGGAGTCAGGCAGGAACTGCATTCCTGGATGCCCACCCTCTTCTCCGGGGTGTTGCAGACCCTCTACTTGGTCTGCCCTGATTAAGTTGATACCTGGACACTGGTTCACACTTCTGAGGGGCCCTGCAGGGAGTGAGGCGGGGGGCCTTTCTGTAACTGTGAGGAGCTAATGGGAAGTGGAGAATCTTAACAGAAAGATCTCAGCTTGCCCTCCAGCCCCATGGCCCCATCCCACTCCAAGTTTCTACAACCCCCAAGTTTCGTTGTTTTGCCGACAGGGCGGAGCTATATGGAAGGGTTGTTGTTTTCTGGTGTTGGAAAAACAGGAGCGGCACCTCCTCTTCCGTGAGTGGCACTGCCCCAGAGAAGGGCTGAGATTAACCTGAGGGCCAAGTCCAGGTGACATCAGGGTGAGAGGCCCCGCTGAAGCTGGCTGCCTGCTTTCTCTCAAAATAAAGTTGTCGGATCCCCAGTTTACAACCTCCTTTTGTCAACTGAGCTCACGTTTTTTGAGCATCTGTTATATACAGTGCCTTGACCCAGGAACTGTAGAGCAAAGGACAGACCATTTCTCTCCCAACTGGAGGTCACGTCTGTCTCCCACCTGGAGCATCCTGTCCTGTCCTATGGAGTCATTTCTAGAACCGGCTTCTGTCCTTCCCATTCTGTTCATTGTCTAACTCCAGACAGAGCCCCACATTGCTCTTCTGGTTCCCTGGCATCTGAGCCCACCCCTTTGGGCATCTCTGGGACCAGAGGCACCTGCATGGCGCTGGGGTTGGTGTGATCAGGGTTCTGTTGAGCTCTGCCGCCTTCCCCAGCTCTCAGCTTGGGGTTTGGCATAGTCAGGGCCCCTTCCCCAGGGTGGGAGTGGGAGAAACCACCTGTGCTTCTCCCACAGTTGCTGGGCCTAAATTTAGCCCCTGGGATCTTGAGATGTGAACACTCCCAGCTGGTGGAGGGGGTGGTCTGAGGACTGGAGTGGGAGGGGCCAATGTAGTGACTGCATCACTGTTCTGACACCCCCATCTTTAAACAGGAACCCAGGAGTCCCAGCTTCCCACCATCCTCCCTCAGAAGCAGGGCAGATATGGTTGGGTCTCTACTCTTTATCTGGACTCTGCAGCCTCTGGGCATCCGGCCCTGTCTCAAGTCTTCTATAGCCCTTTTGTCCCTTGTGTGTATGGGGGGGGGTGGTGTTGGAGGAGAGGTTTCTGCAAGGGTTGGAGAGTCTTCTGTCCTAGCACAGGGCTCTTTACCCAAGAGGTGTTCCAACATTGCCTCTCTTTGAGCTCTTAGTGCCTGGACACAGCAGGGGTTTTCTAATTCACTTCCCTTATCCTTCCTTCCCAAGTTGCCTGGTTTCTCCCAGAGGTGTTGTTTATACTCCTTTCCTACCCAGGCCCTTTGCCCTTGTTTGTGAAATATGGACTTTACCCCGGGGGTGGTAACCAGGACTTGTAATACTGTTGCCTTGCAAGCACAGACACAAATGCACCAGTACTGTGGACAGGTGGGATGGATAGGGTCACCTGTAATACTTCCTAGTAAGGACCCCAAGGGCAGATGGATATAGATTTCTGGACCTGGGAAGCTGTGTATACGTGTTTGTGTACGAGTTGTGTGTAGTGTGCGGGTATACACACTACTTCCCTGCACAGTAGTCCTAGCTCCTCCCTTATTTGAGGAGAAGGGTTAGTACTTTGACTTGGAAGAGGGGTGTCCTGCCAGGAAGTGGGTGGGGCTAGTCAGGAGAAGACTAACCTTTCCAGTCTGTTTCAGCTCAAGGACCCTGGAGTTCCCAGGTTCCTCTTTATTTTGGGAGGGGTTCTAGGTAGGGGCTTACTCAAGCTCAGGCTGACCTGGAATTCACTCTAGTCTCAGGGTGGCCTCGAACTCACAGCGATCCTCCTACCTCTACTTCCTGAGTGCCAGGATTAAAGGCATGCGCCACCACGCCTGGCTCCCAGGTTCCTCTTGCTGGGATTAGCCCACTCCTTTTCTTCATGGGGAGTCATAGGGAAAGGGGTCCCTGGAAGATCAAGTAGTCAGACCAGGGGTGTATGTAGCTGGAGGGGCTGGGGCCTCTACTCTCCCTCCCAGTATGACACTCTTCTCTCCCATGAGTTGCCTGCCTCAGGGAAGGATGGTTGGAACAGGTGCTATCTACCCTTTATTCCCCATCGTCCCCATGCCTCCTCTCACTGAGCCAGAGAAAGAAACAGGGATAGGGCTCCAGAGGCCAAAACTTCCCTTAGTTCATTGTCCTCTATTTTTACAAAGGAAAGTGAAAGCCCAAGACTGAAGTGTCTCTCAGCCCCTCTTCTGAGCTTTCTCCTGGGGTGTCTGCTGGTGAGGACTGACATGTTGGAAGTCTTACATGAATGTCTCGAACAATGGAATTGGGAGAAAGGCTGAGGACTGGAGATCTGTTCTGTTTCTATCCAGACTTCTCTGTTTACTGACAAATACTCCAGGGCTACCCTGTGATGTTGAGGGAACTGGAGCATGTTGGCTTAGGGGAAGGGAGTGAGAAGAGAAGCCAGAATTTAGGAAGGGGGAGGCCGCCAGCTACTTATCTTCTAGCTCTAAAGACAAAGCTCCCATTGACCCCCCCCCCAACCCCACTACCAAGTCTTCCCCCTCCAGTGAGGTCACTTGTCTGAGCCCAAGGCTCGAGGGTAGAGGGGGGGTGCTGTTGAGGACGGGGTGTCTGGGGTAGGGTGGGGCAGCCCCCTCCTCCTGGATAGAATTGCCTCATTGTAGGCTGAACTGTGGCCCCAGGCACTGCCCCCACTCTCTGCCCCCATCCCACCATCAGTAGACACAATAGGGGCTGTGTGCTAGCCCCAAAGAGATGTTTATTCCAGGACCTAGAGAGAGGCAGGATGAGGCCCCGAGAGAAGTGCCTTACTTGAAGGGAGAGGAGGGGAGTCAAAGTTTGATCCGTGCCTAACATCTCCTTTCTAGGGAGGGGAAAAGTCCCTAGGGTTTCCTTCTGGATTAACCCATTAGTGCCCAAACTAGTGCCTGAGCCGGCTGTGGTTGGTACACACCTTTAATCCTAGCAGAGGTAGGAAGATCACCATGAGTTCTAGGCCACCCTGATACTACACAGTGAAGTCTAGGTCAGCCTGAATTACAGCGAAACCCTACCTCAAAGAGAAAAAAAAAAAAAAAAAAAAACTGAAAGAGGCACTGAGGGACCCCAGTAGGGAAAGGGCTCCTTTCACCTACCTTCTTATTCAGGATGGTAGGGGAATTGTGAGAAGGGGAGGGGGCTCCTTGCTTCGTGGGAAGGGTTAACAGCAACCGCCTTCCAACCCTTTGGATGCTACTGGAAGAGGGCAACTGAGGTCCTCTTGTGGGAGGGGCCTGAAGACCTGTGTCTAGCCCTCTGCCACTTGTGCTTCCATTTTGCAGTGTGTCCAGGGACTCTGAATGGGCTGAGTGTGACTGGAGATGCTGAGAACCAATACCAGACACTGTATAAGCTCTATGAGAGGTGTGAGGTGGTGATGGGCAACCTCGAGATTGTGCTCACAGGACACAATGCAGACCTTTCCTTCCTGCAGGTGAGAGCGCCCGTCCAAGCCCCTTCCTCAACACATTCCCCTGTGTCCTCCACACAGGAAACACCTTCCCTTTCTCAGGGCCACCCTTTGCTTGTTCAGTGCTCCTAAGACTCAACTCTGTACTGAGGGAGAAGGTGACTAGAATCTGGAACCTGTGATCTAGTCCTGTAACCGGGAATGTACAGGGTGTGCAGGGGGCCAGGCCACAGGAAGGGGACAGGGCTCGTCTTCGCTTACACAAGTGACACAGTAGTATGACAACCTAGTCCAAATTAGAAATTGGAAAGAATTCCAGGCTGGGGATTTAGCCCAGTGGTGGAGTGCTTGCCTAGCACCCATGAGGCCCGGGGTTAGTTTTCAGTACTGAAAAGGAAAGAAGAGGAGAGGAAAGGGGTAGGGGAAAGGAAAGAAAGAAAGAAGGGATGGAAGGAAGGAAGGAAATACCTAGGAGCCTGAGGACAGTGACATGCAGCTGTAAACTCAGATACTCAGGAGATTTAGGCAAAAGGATTGCCTGAGCCTAGGAGTTCGAGGCCAATCTGAAGAATGAGTGAATGAGTTAAAGAATGGGCATGGTGGTGCATGCCTTTAATTTCAGCAGTCAGGAGGCAGAGGTAGGAGGATCACTGTGAGTATGAGGCCACCCTGAGAATACAGAGTGAATTCCAGATCAGTCTAGGATAGAGTGAGACCTTACCTCGGGGGGGGGGGGGGGGAAAAATGGGGAAAGCTGTGGCTCAGTGGTGGAACACCTGCCTAATATATAAAGCTGGGCTTACTCCTCAGCACTGGTAGGTCAGAGGGAGTTAAGGATTCCTTATGCCTTAAAGGAGAGAGAGAGAGAGACCTTGTCCTGTTGTCCCTTTCACTGACATGATTTACTTCATCACAGTGGATTCGAGAAGTGACAGGCTATGTCCTTGTGGCCATGAATGAATTCTCTACACTTCCGTTGCCTAATCTCCGAGTGGTACGGGGGACCCAGGTCTATGATGGGAAGTTCGCCATCTTTGTCATGTTGAACTATAACACCAACTCCAGCCACGCTCTGCGCCAGCTCCATTTTACTCAGCTCACTGGTCAGTTTCTTTCTTTCTTTTTTAATATTGTATTTATTTATGAGAGAGAGAGAGAGAGAGAGAGAGAGAGAATGGGTGCCCCAGGGCTCCAGCCACTGCAAACAAACTCTAGGCACTTGCATCACTTTGTGCATCTGGCTTTACATGGGTACTGGGGAATCAAACCTGGGTCCTTAGGCTTTTGCAGGCAAGTGCCTTAACCGCTGGGCCACCTCTCTAGCCCTCACTGGTCAGTTTCTGATGATTCCTTCTAGCCTTGCCCTCAGTCACCCTGCTGATAGTCATCTTGAGGATGACTCAGGACTGCTCAATCTATTGTCCCTTCCAAGCTGCCCGCTGCCTTTGTGCCTGTCCTTAAACAACAGAGGGCCCTGGGAGGAAGCTGTGGGCATGTGTTCCAGAAGGGAGAGTCCCTATGTCATGGTGGGGCTGGACTGGGAGCTGGATCTGTTACCCATTCCTCTTACTTCAAAGTACAGTGCCCCTTGGTGTCCCTTCTTAACCTGGAATCCTACCTTTACTCCTTCCCAGCCCCTTCCAGCTAGAGGAATATAGGGTTGAATCAGTCCTGGGTACCTTCTTCTCTCCCTGTCCCAGTCAGTTGGAAAACACTCAGGTAGGCCTGGGGGATTGAGTCAGGATGTCCTGTCCTTCTTTCCCCTCCCCTCCCCCACTGGCTAAACCGGATCTGGACAGGTGTCTGAGGAGACAGAAGTTTCTTCCACCTGACTCCTCCTCTTAGAAAGGCAGCCTTTCTGGCAGCATGAATCTGATTGGACCACCTGTCAGCCAGGCCAGAGTCCCCCTTCCTCAGGAAGGGGAGGTAGGGAAGAGGCCTTGTGCTGTAGCCCTTAACCTGTTACTTCTCTTCTGTACCTCAGAGATTCTGTCAGGGGGTGTTTATATTGAGAAGAATGACAAGCTTTGCCACATGGATACAATTGACTGGAGGGACATCGTGAGGGATCGAGACGCTGAGATAGTGGTGAAGGACAATGGCAGAAGCTGTGAGTGGCCATGGTTAAGACTGCTCTCCCTCCCCCACGAAATCAGAGCGACTCCTTTCCCCTGCCTGTGACATCCTTCATCTAGACTCGCCCTCCGCTGAACAATAACCTCAGGCTCTTGACCCAAGAATGTGCCTGCCAGGAGGGACCAAGTCAGTGTCACAAAGACCAAACCATCAAAGCAGTGCATTAGGAAAAAGGGCAAAAGCCGTCTTGAGTGGCTGAGCCAAGAAGCCAGATCTATGGGCTTTCCAATACAACATTTTCCTGCTACCCTGCCCCTATTCTGCTGCCCTCTGTGTGTTCACAAGCATGTATTCTGCTGGCTCACTTTGCCTATTAGGAACCAAGTTCCTGGGATGGGCCTGGGGCTGAGGTTGGCATCTGCCCCAGTCCCTCCCCTTCAGCTGCCCAGTGGGTGGTGTGGGGGTGTGACTCCACCCCTTGTTGACAGGTTTACTTGGGCCCAACCCTGCTCTCCAAGAGCAGGGAGGGACACTGCCCAGGCTCTTGCTTCCTGGGATTGAGGTGCCTGTGTGCTGACATCATACCCTGTGGATTCAAGCAAGCCTTTCTCATCCCTGATGGCCCTCTGTGACACCTTCCTTCCCAACCAGGTCCCCCCTGCCATGAGAACTGCAAGGGACGATGCTGGGGTCCTGGACCAAAAGACTGCCAGACATGTGGGTTTGAATTTCCTCCTAAAAACTTCAAGCTCATACCTTTTTGTAGCCATGCCTATGTAGTTCTGCATCCATCCTAAGGGTCGGGGTGAGCAGGGGCCTCAGAATTTAGTCCTGAGAGCCCTGACGGCATGTGTTCCCTCTTTCCATAGTGACCAAGACCATCTGTGCCCCTCAGTGTAATGGTCACTGCTTTGGGCCTGACCCCAACCAGTGCTGCCATGATGAGTGTGCAGGGGGCTGCTCCGGACCCCAGGACACAGATTGCTTTGTACGTAGTGGTACTGCCGGCCTATGCTCTGAAATGGGGGTGCAGGCTTTTGGGGGGAGGTAAGGGCCCATAGGAAACATGAATTTTAGGAGTCTCTTCGTTTGCAGGCCTGCCGACACTTCAATGACAGTGGGGCCTGTGTACCCCGGTGTCCACAGCCTCTTGTGTACAACAAGCTAACTTTCCAGCTAGAACCCAACCCCTACACCAAATATCAGTACGGAGGAGTTTGTGTGGCCAGCTGTCCTCGTAAGTGTCTGAGAAGGACCAACAATAGTGGACCCGAGGGGTTTTGTTTGTTTGTTTTGTTTTGTTTGTTTGTTTTGTTTTGTTTTTCGAGGTAGCATCTCCCTCTAGCCCAGGCTGACCAGGAATTAGCTATGTAGTGTCAGGGTGTCCTTGAACTCACAGTGATCCACCTATTGGGATGAAAGGTGCGCACCACAATGCCTGGCTTGTTTTTGAGGCAGTGTCTCACTCTAGCCCACGCTGACCTGGACCTCATTCTGTAACCCGGGCTGGCCTCAAACTCATGGTGATCCTTCTACCTCAGCCTCCTCAGTGCTGATTCTAAAGGTGTGCACTACCACACCCTGCTTTGGACCCAAGTTTTTACACAAAATTTTGGGAAGCAAAAGTGATAAAGTTGGATGATCAGTAGGGGATCTGTTTATGTGATCATCTGATCTCCCCCACTGTACCAGTGCCTCTGGCTGCTTTCTCGGCACTTATGGCTATGGTCCTTAGAAGCATCAGAGAGCAGAGGGACTGTCCAGAAACACTGAGGAGCCTAATATGGTAGACAGGGATCTCTAATGCTCTCTTCTTCCTCAGATAACTTTGTGGTGGATCAGACATCCTGTGTCAGGGCCTGTCCTCCTGATAAGATGGAAGTAGATAAAAATGGGCTGAAGATATGTGAACCTTGTGGAGGGCTGTGCCCAAAAGGTGAGCAGAAGATGATCAGTTATAAACACACCCTTTCCTTTGAGGCTACTCCAGCCACTTCCACCCCACCTACTGAGATTCTTTTTGTTTTGCAGCCTGTGAGGGGACAGGCTCTGGGAACCGGTTCCAGACTGTGGACTCCAGCAACATTGATGGATTTGTGAACTGCACCAAGATTCTGGGCAACCTGGACTTTCTTATCACTGGCCTCAATGGGTTAGAGATTCTGCCTTCTCACCCTACTGTCCCATCCCAGTCACCACACAGTTCATTTTATGAGTCCAAATCCCTACAAGCAGCTGACTAGAAATCTTTATTTTTAATTTTTTTTTTTTGACTAGAAATCTTAAGTCATGAAGTCTTGGGGGTGGCAAAGGACGTGAGGGAGTGCAGAACCCCACCTTCTATCTGGAGCACACATCCCCTCAGGGCCATTCTTGAGCAATCAAGTATTACTTTGAGGAATGGTGTAGGACAGGAACAGGGGTCTTCTCTGAAGTTTTCTAGAAATTCTTCCTTAAGTTTAGATAAAAATATACCTCTCTAAACTGTTTCTCCTAGTTCTGGTCCTTGGAACAATGAAGAACAAATGGGCTTTCTGATTTCTAGGACAACACTTAAGGTGTGTGTACATATGAGAGAGAGGGAGAGAGAGAGAGAAATAGGCTATAGCCACTTGCTTTAATCTGGGCATGGTGGCACACACCTGGAATTCTAGCACTAGGGAGGTAGAGGCAAGAAGGTAATTTTGGGCTACATAATGAGTTTGAGGCTAACTTTGGGTATGTGAAACCCTATCTCAAAAAAAAAAAAAAAAGTGGGGGGAGGGAGGGTATTACCATGGGATTTTTTTATAACCATGAAAGATGTTAATAAAAATTGAGAAAAAAAAGAGATTTTTTTTTTTTTTTTAGGTAGGGTCTCACTCTAGCCCAGGCTGACCTAGAATTCACTACATAGTCCCAGGGTGGCCTTGAACTCATGGCAAAAAGTGAAATTTTTAAAAAAATTTTTATTTATTTTGGTTTTTTGAGGTAGGGTCTCACTCTAGCTCAGGCTGACCTGGAATTCACTATGTAGTCTCAGGGTGGCTGCGAACTCAAGGCAATCCTACTAACTCTGCCTCTTGAGTGCTGGGATTAAAGGTGTGCACCACCATACCTGGATAAAAATTTATTTTAATCAAAAAATGGAGCGGGCTGGAAAGATAGCTTAGAGGTTAAGGCACTTGCCTGCAAAGTCAAATGACCAAGGTTCTATTCCCCAGGACCCACGTAAGCCAGATGCACAAGGTAGCACATGCGTCTGGAGTTTGTCTGCAGTGGCAGAGGCCCTGTTGTGCCCATTCTCTCCCTCTCTCTCTCTCTCTCTCTCTCTCTCAAATAAATAAATAAAAATAAAAACAGAAGAAGAAACCAGGCATGTGTAGTAGTGCACACCTTTAATTCCAGCACTCAGAAGACAGAGGTAGGAAGATCATTGTAACTTCGAGGCTACCCTGAGACTACATAGTGAATTCCAGATCAGTCTGGGCTAGAGTGAGACCCTACCTTGAAAAATGAAAAGGAGAGAGAGAGAATGGACATGCCCTCTTGCCACTGCAAACAAACTCCAGATGCCTGTGCCACTTTGTGAATATGACTTTATGTGGGTACTGGGGACCTGAACCTATCTTCCCAGCCCAAGAATTTTAAAAAAATATATTTTTAGGGCTGGAGAGAATGCTTAGTGGTTAAGGTGCTTGCCTGCAAAGCCAAAGGACCCAGGTTAAATTCCCAGTAAGCCAGAAGTACAAGGTGGTAAACGCATCTGCAGTTTGTTTAAGTGCTGGAGTTGGCAAACCCATTCTCCCTCCCTCTCCGCCCCCCTCTCTCTCTCATCTCTTTCTGCCTCTTTATCTCTCAAATAAATAAACATAAAATGTTTTTAAAATATTGATTTAAGACCGGGCGTGGTGGCGCACGCCTTTAATCCCAGCACTCGGGAGGCAGAGGTAGGAGGATAGCTGAGAGTTCGAGGCTACCCTGAGACTACATAGTTAATTCCAGGTCAGCCTGGACCAGAGTGAGACCCTACCTCGAAAAACAAAACAAAACAAAAATTGATTTAAAAGGTCAGGCATAGATGCACAAGGGGGCGCATGCATCTGGAGTTTGTTTACAGAGGCTGGAAGCTCTGGCGCGCCCATTCTCTCTCTCTCTCTCTCTCTCTCTCTCTCTCTCTCTCTCTCTCCCCCTCCCTCCCTCCCTCCCTCCTTCTCTCTGTTGCTCTCAAATAAATAAATAAACAAACAAAAAAATTTAAAAGGTCAGGCATGGTGGCACACACCTTTAATCCCAGCTCTTGGGAAGCAGAGGTAGGAGGATCACTATGCATTCAAGGCCACCATGAGATAACTTAGTGAATTCCAGGTCCGCCTGGGCTAGAGTGATACCCTACCTGGAAAAATGAAAAAATATATATATTTTAGAGAGAGAGAGAATTGGCATGCCAGGGCCTCAGCCACTGTAATCGAATTCCAGACGCTTGTGCCACCTAGTGGTCATGTGCGCTTGCCTTATCTTTGTGCGTCTGGCTTATGTGGGATCTGGAGAGTTGAACATGGATCCTTAGGCTTCACAGGCAAGCACCTTAACTGCTAAGCCATCTCTTCAGCCCTATAATTTTTTATTTATTTATTTACTTTGTTTTGTTTTGTTTTGTTTTTCAAGGTAGGGTTTCACTCTAGCCCAGGCTGACCTGGAATTCACTACGTAGTTTCAAGGTGGCCTCAAACTCACATCAATTCTCCTACCTCTGCCTCTTGAGTGCTGGGATTAAAGATGTGCACTACCACACCCAGCCAAAAAACAGAAATTATTTATTTACTTATTTGAGAGAGAAATAGAAAAGAGACCGAGAAAATGAGTGTGCCAGGGCCTCCAGCCACTGCAAACAAACTTTAGACACATGTACCACCTTGTGGACATGGTTTTATGTGAGTAGTGGGGAATCAAACGTGGGCCGTTAGGCTTTGCAGGCCAACTCTTTAACCACTCAGCCTGAGATAGGGTCTCATTATGTAGCTTAGGCTGGCCTCAAACTTGCCCAACCATCTTTCTTCCTCAGCCTCTGGAGTGGTGGAATTACATGTGGCCATTATCACCTCTGGCTAGTTTTTGCTTATTTTTTATGATTTTGCATTTTTGTGAGTTCAGCTCAAGAAAATGACAGAATATTGTTTTGTTGTTGCTGTTGTTTTTTAGGTAGGGTCTCACTCTAGCTCAGGCTGACCTGGAATTCACTCTGCATTCTCAGGGTGGCCTTGAACTCACTGCGATCCTCCTACCTTTGCCTCCCAAGTGCTGGGATTAAAGGTGTGTGCCACCATGCCCAGCTTTTTCTTTTCTTTTTTTCTTTTGCTTTTTTCTTTTTTCTTTTTTTTTTGGGGGGGGGGAGCAATAGAGAGAGAAAGAGGCAGAGAGAGAGAGAAAGAATGGGCGTGCCAGGGCCTCCAGCCACTGCAAACAAACACCACATGTGTGTGCCCCCTTGTGCATCTGGCTAACGTGGGTCCTGGGGAATCAAGCCTCGAACCGGGGTCCTTGGGCTTCACAGGCAAGCACTTTACTGCTAAGCCATCTCTCCAACCCAGAATATTGTTTTTTTAATTAATTAATTAATTTTTCTGTATTCATTAGAGATTCATTTGAGAAAGAGGCAGATAGAAAGAGAAGGGGTACCCCAAGGCTTCTAGTCCCTGCAAATTAACTCCAGACACATGTGCTACTATGTGGATCTGGCTTACATGGGTACTGGGGAATCAAACCTGGGTCCTTAGGCTTCGCAGGCAAGCACTTTAAACAGCTAAGCCATCTCTCCATTCCCAAAGTCTCTTTCTGATCCCAGAGATTGCTGTTTTTTTTCATAAGTCTGAGCAATTCCTTGGTGTCTGCTCTTCCACTGTACTGGGGTGACAGTCATACATAGTTATGCATGGCTGTTTATGTGACTCCTGAGAATTGAACCTGAAAGGTCTCTTGAGCAGTCTCCCAGGCCTCCTCAGTTAGTTATTTTGATGTTCAGGTGTCTCTTATTTCATCATTGGGAGTCCCATCAAGCTAGCTCCTGGTTTGTGGACATATTCCCTTTACTCTTTGAGCACTTTTTTCTTTTTGAGGTAGGGTCTCACTCTAGCGCAGGCTGGCCTGGAATTCACTATGTAGTCTCAGGGTCGCCTTGAACTCATGGCGATCCTCCTACCTCTGCTTCCCGAGTGCTGGGATTAAAGGTATGCGCCACCACGCCCGGCACTTCTTTACTTTTTTGGTACAAGATGCTCAAGGCTTTTATCTTTATATTTCCCCTGCCACGGGCATTTTTCTAAGGAGTTCTATTTCCTTTGGATGAAGAATGGAACTTAGAAGCCAAGTTTAATCAGGCTGGGTTGTAGCTCAGTGGCAGAACTTACCATGCACAAGGCCCTTAATTTGATCTTCAGCACTGATAAGAAGTGATGTCTAGAAACTAAATTTTGAGGCGTGGCCTGTTTATTGCTACTGTGTTACACCTTTACTTTGTTAACCAAATTTTACTGTTCCCCCAGGGACCCCTGGCACAAAATCCCTGCCCTGGACCCTGAGAAGCTCAATGTCTTCCGTACAGTAAGGGAAATCACAGGTGAGGCGGAAGCTCCCTTTGCTGGGTGGAATAGATGAATGACTGGCATGCATTGTAGTTAAACTACTTGAGAAAAATCATGCCCTAAGGAATAGGAAAGGGGTGAGAAACTGAGAGAGGGGAGAAGGCTACCTGCTTACATAACTTTTCCACCTCTCAGGGTACTTGAACATCCAGTCCTGGCCTCCTCACATGCACAACTTCAGTGTTTTTTCCAACCTGACAACCATCGGGGGCAGAAGCCTCTATAAGTGAGTAAGGGGTGTGCAGATGGTGGCATCTCCTGGCTGAAAGGGACATCCTTTTGTGAAATACAATGCGTTTTCTCCTGAAATGAAAATGAATCCACTGCATGTTTCATTTTCCCTTTGTAGCCTACACTCTCATGCTATCTTCTTATTCTCAGCCGGGGCTTCTCCTTGTTGATCATGAAGAACTTGAACATCACATCTCTGGGCTTCCGATCCTTGAAGGAAATTAGTGCTGGGCGTATCTACATAAGTTCAAACCGGCAGCTCTGCTACCACCACTCTTTAAACTGGACCAAGCTGCTTCGAGGGCCTTCAGAAGAGCGACTAGACATTAAGCATAATCGGCCTCGCAGAGACTGCGGTGAGAGAAAGGGCCCACTGGGGTGAGAACAGGGGGTCAGGGAGGTGCGGGGGACAGGGAATTTGGTCCTGCAGTGTGAGATGAAACCAAGGAGAAAGGGGATGGGAGGTTGGAAGCAATAATAAGGAAGAATTCAGGAGAGAGCTTTACTAGAAAGTGAGTTCTCTCCTAATCCATCCCTTCTTTTCCAGTGGCAGAAGGCAAAGTATGTGATCCACTGTGTTCCTCTGGGGGATGCTGGGGCCCAGGCCCTGGTCAGTGTTTATCCTGTCGAAACTACAGCCGAGGAGGTGTCTGTGTGACTCACTGCAACTTTCTGAATGGGTACAGTGAAAGGAGACCACCAAGAAGGGGTAGTGGTGGGGCCATGGGTTGGAGCAGTTCAGATGGTACCTTACAACCTTTAGACAGCTTCCTTCGTCTTCTCTGTCCCTCCCTCCTTCCTTTTTTGTTTTGTTTTGAGACAAGGTAGTACTTTGTAGCCCACATTCATGGAAGTCCTTCAGCCTCAGCCTCCACAGTGATGGGCTTACAGATATGAGCCACCACATCTGACTTTCTAGACAGTTTTCTGCATGTGCCTTGGCAGTCATGAGGTAGGGGTCCTCATTATAAACGTCAGAACTTGGAAATGACCCTCCTTCCTGTGTCTCTCACTGCAGGGAACCTCGAGAGTTTGCTCATGAAAGTGAATGCTTCTCCTGCCACCCAGAATGCCAACCCATGGAGGGTGTTGCTACATGCAATGGCTCGGTATAGTAGCAGCCAGCCCTGGGATCAGGGAAACAGGGTGGGCCAACATTTGGGAGTATCTAGAGAATGATATAGCCAAATCTCCAGGCCAGCCCAGGAAGACAAATAATGGTAAGGGTTTTATATATATTTAATGTATTTATTTGAGAGAGAGAAAAGAGGCAGATAGTGAGAGAGAGAGAGAAATGGATACGCCAGCTCCTCTAGCCACTGCAGTGAACGAATTCTACACACATGTGCCACCTTGTGCATCTGGCTTTATGTGGGTACTGAGAACTCAAAGCCAAGTCCTTAAACTTTTCAGGCAAGTGTCTTAACTAACTGCTGAGCCATTTCTCCACTCCAATGCTAGAGTTTATACATGAAGATCCTGAAACAATGGAATTAACATTGGGATCTCATTCTTTTTTTAAAAACTTTTAATTTATTTGAGAGAGATAAAAAGAGGCAGAGAGAGAGAGAATGGGCATGCTAGAACCTCCAGCCACTGCAAACAAACTCCAGACCCATGTGCCACCTTGTGCATCTGGTTTACATGGGTTCTGGGGAATCAAACTTGGGTCCTTAGGTTTCACAGGCAAGTGCCTTAACCACTAAGCCATTTCTCCAGCCCAGGATCTCATTCTTAATGACATTTCTCTTCTAATCAGGGCTCTGATGCTTGTGCCAAGTGTGCCCATTTTCGAGATGGGCCCCACTGTGTGAGCAGCTGCCCCTATGGAATCCTAGGTGCCAAGGGACCTATCTACAAGTACCCAGATGCTCAGAATGAATGTTGGCCCTGTCATGAAAACTGCACCCAGGGGTCAGTGAAGGAATGATGAAAAGGGGGGTCAAGGAAAGGGTAGGAGCACAGGCCTAGGGAAGCAACAAGAAGGGATGGTGAAGCTGGGCGCGGTGGTGCACACCTTTAAACCCAGCACTTGGGAGGCAGAGGTAGGAGAATCATTGTGAGTTTGAGGCCACCCTGAGACTACATAGTGAATTCCAGGTCAGTCTGGGCTAGAGTGAGACCCTACCTCAAAAAAACAAAACAAAGGGAGGGAGATATAATGGAGAGTGGGGTTGTGGACGGGAAAATGGAGAGGGGGAATTATCATGGTTTATTGTCTATAATTATGAAAGTTGTCACTAAAAAAAAAAAGAAAAGGATAGTTGGGTGTGGTGGCACACACATTTGGGAGGCAGAGGTAGGAGGATCTCCATGAGTACAAGGCAACCCTGAGACTACATAGTGAATTCCAGATCAGCCTGGGCTAGAACAAAACCCTGCCTCAAAAAACAAAAAAAGGATGGTGATTTAAGAATCACTTCCAGCTAGGGAGTGAAGGGCTGGAGGAAAGGGAAATTCAGTAACAGCACGAAAGTACAGCAGAGCCTGGAGTAACCTCCATGCAGGGGAATTTTGTTCAAGAGAGCCTTGGGCAGGGATGGCTAGCCAGAGATGGAGGCTGTGTCTGGGACCTTGGTTTCCTGGATGGGATGTCACAGCTGGTTTGGTTTCAAACAAGCCCTTGTATGTTGAGGTTCTTGGACTTGAGCCTCTGTTTTCTAAGTGTCTTCTAAGGAATTGACTTTCTTCCCTAGGTGCAAGGGCCCAGAGTTGCAAGACTGTTTAGGCCAAACACTAGTACTAATCAGGTAAGATGAGTTTAGAGATTCTGGAAGCCAGGGTATTTGGGAGAAATCTAGAGCAAGAGGTTGGTTACCTAAGGAGAAAGAGTGGGGTCTCTGTTCATTCTGCCCTTTTATTTATATACACAGTCCACTATCACTAGACTCAAAAATCATGGCTCTTGACCTTTCCTTCCTAAAATCAACTTGCACTAGCCTATGATGGGGCAGTCCTAGGTTTAGATTAACCTCTTTAATACTCAAGAATACATGTGAGGGAAATGTTAACATTTTGCCCAGGTCTACACTATGTAGATGACATTCCTGAGGAAGGTGTAAACCCAGGATAATGCTAGCTTTCTCTGTATCTCACAGCAAAACCCATCTGGCAATGGCTTTGACATTAGGATTGGCTGTGATTTTCCTGATCCTGGGTGGCACTATTCTTTATTGGCGTGGGCGCCGGATTCAGAATAAAAGGGCTATGAGGCGCTACTTGGAACGGGGCGAGGTGAGTGCTGAGCTTCATTTTGAGAGGCATCCTGTACAGTCTGCACCCATTACTTACTGATGAGTAAGCTTCCTCCCTACCCTGTCCCTCTTTCCCTGGAAATTTGGTTCCTTTCTTCCACAGGGTATTTATAAGTCCAGATGTGGTGGCCACATCTTTAGTCCCAGCACTTGGGAGGCAGAGGTAGGATCACTGTGAGTTCAAGGCCACCCTGAGACTATATAGTGAATTCCAGGTCAGCCTGGACTAGAGTGAGACCTTACCTCAAAAAAAAAACAAACAAACAAACAAACAACAAAAAAGGGCTGGAGAGATGGCTTAGTGGTTAAGCACTTGCCTGTAAAGCCTAAGGACCCCAGTTCTAGGCTTGATTCCCCAGGACCCACGTTAGTCAGATGCACAATGGGGTGCACACATCTGGAGTTCGTTTGCAGTGGCTGGAGGCCCTGGCGCGTCCATTCTCTCTCTTTCTCTGCCTCTTTCTCTCTCTGTCGCTCTCAAATAAATAAATAAAAATAAAATTTTTTTAAAAAGCAAGGAGAGAGGGAAGGAGGGAGGGGAGAAGGAAGGAAGGAAAAAAGGAAGAGGAGAAAAACACGAGCATTTATTTTAATTTTACTATGGCTTTGAAGAAGTCACTTTCCTTCTCTGTGACTCAGTTTATGCATCTGTAAAATAACCTTCATCCAGAATGGCTGAAAGGTATACTATGACCACCTCACCCCAGGCCCCTCCTGCTACTCAAAAGTGAAACCCGGCCCTCTTGATTTCTTTCACAATTTCTGCAGTCCTTGGGGTCTGTTCTTCCTCAATATGATACTTTTGAGGACTAAAGACAATTTCTCTTCCTGTTCCAGCTTTCGGCTCTGCTGCCCTTGGTCTCCATCAGTGCAGTCAGTGGGACTGAAATGAAGGAGTGGCCTTTTCTGGGTTTTGGTGGGGTTTTTTTGTTTGTTTGTTTTGGTTTGTTTTTTCCCAAGGCAGGATTTCACTCTAGGCCAAGCTAACCTGGAACTAACTCTGTAGCCCCAGGCTGGCCTCAAACTCATAGTAATCCTACCTCAGCTAGGATTAAAGGCATGTGCCACCACACTGGGCAGGAGTGGACTTTTCTAAATCCCTCCTTCCTGTCCACTCTTCAGAGTATAGAGCCTCTGGATCCCAGCGAAAAGGCAAACAAAGTCTTGGCCAGAATCTTCAAAGAGACAGAGCTAAGGAAGCTTAAAGTGCTTGGTTCAGGTGTCTTTGGAACTGTACACAAGGTGAGTGACCCACTGGAAGGAAGACTGGCAGTGTGGGGAATGATGTAGGGCAAATGAGAGAAACACTGATAAAGGACTGACTTGGGGAAAATGACTCTCACCCAACTCCCTTCCTAGGGGGTGTGGATCCCTGAGGGTGAATCCATCAAGATTCCAGTGTGCATTAAAGTCATCGAGGATAAGAGTGGACGACAGAGTTTTCAAGCTGTAACAGATGTAAGTGAGGGATGGGAATCGTGTGCCACTAGGAGAAAAGACAGTGTTTGATGCAGTCATGTATAAGTATGGTCCTGTGTTGGCAGGTACTGTGTTACAGATGTCAGTCATGCTGCTGTGCTTCATTGTTGGGGGAAGCCCTGGGCTAGGTGTGGAATGTATGTGAGTCTGTTTCTCCCTGAATAGTACCTCTTGTGTTTTGTAGCATATGCTGGCCATTGGCAGCCTAGACCATGCCCACATTGTACGGCTGCTAGGACTATGCCCAGGGTCATCTCTGCAGCTTGTCACTCAGTTCTTGCCTCTGGGCTCCCTGCTGGATCATGTGAGGCAGCACCAAGGAGCACTGGGGCCACAGCTGCTGCTCAACTGGGGGGTACAAATTGCCAAGGTGAGAAGAACCCAAGGGCTGTGGTAAGCAGACTGGAGGGGTGAGAAGACTGCAAGCTCTTCAGGGTTAAGAGGGAGCTCATGGATCCCAGTGACTGCTTCCCCAAGCCTGAAACTACTTCCTCCTCTAGGGTATGTATTACCTCGAGGAGCACGGTATGGTGCACAGGAACCTGGCTGCTCGGAATGTACTGCTCAAGTCACCTAGCCAGGTTCAGGTGGCAGATTTTGGTGTGGCCGACCTGCTGCCTCCTGATGATAAACAGTTATTACACAGTGAGGCCAAGGTAAAGTGACACGGGTAGTGGGGCTGGGGTGGGGTGGGTGAAACAGGGAGAGAGAAAAGTGATCTCCTTCTGAGGTAACTCATGGTAAACTCAACGAGCGGGAACTGGAGATGCCAGAAATTTGAAGTTCAGAGAACCAAGAATGATAGTGAAGTTGGGGTTTTGAAATGCTGAGAAAATTTGTGGAAATCAACTGGTAGCATCTTTGTAATTTTTATTTTAAAAACAATATTTTTATCTTTACTCTTCAGACTCCAATCAAGTGGATGGCTCTTGAGAGTATCCACTTTGGGAAATACACACACCAGAGTGATGTCTGGAGCTATGGTGAGTGCCTCTGGGTGCCCTCCATGTCTCCACTGGCCCAAATTCCACAACTGCCTTTTGGGTCACTACCTCCTTAGAAATATAGGCCCTCTGCTGGGCGTGGTGGCACACGCCTTTAATCCCAGCATTTGGGAGGCAGAGGTAGGAGGATCACTGTGAGTTCAAGGCCACCCTGAGACTATAGTGAATTCCAGGTCAGACTGGACTAGAGTGAGACCCTACCTCAAAAAAAAAAAGAAAAAGAAAAAAGAAATATAGGCCCTTCACATCCTTGTATTAGAGCAAGTTCTGTCCCTTACTTCATGACTAGTCCATCTCTTTCTATTTCAGGTGTGACAGTTTGGGAATTGATGACATTTGGAGCAGAGCCCTATGCGGGGTTGCGATTGGCTGAAGTACCAGACCTGCTAGAGAAAGGAGAGCGGTTAGCACAGCCCCAGATCTGCACCATTGATGTCTACATGGTCATGGTCAAGTGTGAGTTACTTGCTGACCACAGCCATTTTCTAACTGACTTCCCTCAGTACTCCTCCATGGCTCTATTCTTTCTTCTGGCCCTACTTCCTGCATCTCACCCCCAGGTTGGATGATTGATGAGAATATTCGCCCAACCTTTAAAGAACTAGCCAATGAGTTTACCAGGATGGCCCGTGACCCACCACGTTACCTGGTCATAAAGGTGAGTAGGAACTAGGATGTGTCAAAGTCCACATATTAGAGAAAAGAGGACTGGGCCAGAACTAGGATCTATCTTGACTGTTGCCTGCCCCTGTAGAGAGAGAGTGGGCCTGGAATCCCTCCAGGGGCAGAGCCAAACAAGGAACTGGAGGAAGTAGAGCTGGAGCCAGAACTGGACCTAGACCTCGACCTGGAGGCAGAGGAGGACAGCCTGGTAACCACACTCGGCTCTGCCCTCAGCCTACCAGTTGGAACTCTTAATCGGCCACGTGGGGTAAGATACTTTCTAATTACCCAATTCTGCTCCATGAACCCTACAGATGACCAGATTAACTACTTTCTACAGCCTCCATGCTAACTAAGATTTCTTCCTTCATTTTAACCTTCCCCTTATTTTTTCTATCCTAGAGCCAGATCAGTCCCTCATCTGGATACATACCCATGAACCAGAGCAATCTTGGGGAGGCTTGCCTGGTAAGTTCTGCTGCCCAAAGGTAGAATGGCAGAAGGTCTTATGGGCTAGAAAAGGCTGATAGGGCTATGGAAGGACACTTTGAAACCTTTAAGGTTTAATCACCATCCTGCAAAAAAAAAAAAAAAGGTATTGAACATCCTACCCTCCTTCTAAGCAAATGTCTCCTTTTCTTTGTCTCTGTATAAATCTCCTTGTATTGTTCTGTTTACTTTCGTCCTTAGGAGTCTACAGTTAGTGGGGCTAGTGAACGATGCCCCCGGCCAGTCTCTCTGCACCCAGTGCCACGGGCACGCCTGACCTCAGAGTCATCAGAGGGCCATGTGACAGGCTCTGAGGCTGAGCTCCAAGAGAAAGTGTCAATGTGTAGAAGCCGAAGCAGGAGCCGGAGCCGGAGCCCGCGGCCACGTGGAGATAGTGCCTACCATTCCCAGCGCCACAGCCTGCTTACTCCTGTCACCCCACTCTCCCCACCAGGCTTAGAAGAAGATGTCAACGGTTACGTCATGCCAGATACACACCTCAAAGGTACCTGAATCCTCCCACCTTTTTAAAAATATTTTTTTGTTTATTTATATTTATTTATTTGAGAGCGACAGACAGAGAGAGAAAGAGGCAGAGAGAGAGAGAGGGAAAGAATGGGTGCGCCAGGGCCTCCAGCCACTGCAAACGAACTCCAGATGCATGCGCCACCTTATGCATCTGGCTTATGTGGGTCCTGGGGAATGGAGCGTCAAACCGGGGTCCTTAGGTTTTACAGGCAAGTACTTAACCACTAAGCCATCTCTCCAGCCCCTCCTACACCTTTTTTAAAATTGTTTTTTTTAATTTAATTTTTATTTGAGAGAGAGAGACATAGATAGATAGATAGAGACAGAGAGGGAGTATGGGCATCCAGAGCCTCTAGCCACTGCAAATGAACTCCAGATGCTGGCGCCACCTTGTGCATCTGGCTTACGTGGGTCCTGGGGAATCAAACCATGGTCCTTTGGCTTTGCAGGCAAGCACCTTAATTGCTAAGCCATCTCTCCAGCCCTTTTCTTTTTTAAAAAAATTATTTTTATTTATTTATTTATTTATTTATTTATTTGAGAGAGAGAGAGACAGAGAAAGGTTTTTGGTTTTTCAAGGTAGGGTTCTATTCTAGCCCAGGCTGAGCTGGAATTCACTACATAGTCTCAGGGTGGCCTCGAACTCATGGCGATCCTCCTACATCTGCCTCCCAAGTGCTGGGAATAAAGGCCTGCCCACCATGCCCGGTTTCTCCCACACCTTTTTTTTAAGATTTTTTTTTTTTTTGGTTTATTTTTATTTATTTTACTTGAGAGCGACAGACAGAGAGAGAGAGAGAATGGGCGCGCCAGGGCCTCCAGCCACTGCAAACGAACTCCAGATGTGTGTGCCCCCTTGTGCATCTGGCTAACGTGGGTCCTGAGGAATTGAGCCTCGAGCTGGGGTT
Source organism: Dipus sagitta (assembly GCA_036346955.1). NCBI lineage: Eukaryota > Metazoa > Chordata > Mammalia > Rodentia > Dipodidae > Dipus > Dipus sagitta. The sequence goes on from CM070777.1 coordinate 109,359,995, forward strand.
CTTAGGTGTCACAGACAAGTGCTTAACCGCTAAGCCATCTCTCCGGCCTTCTCCCACACCTTTTTAAAAAACTATTTTTATTTATTTGCAAGGACAGGGAAGGAGGGAGGAGAAAGAGAATGGGCACTGCAAACGATCTCCAGACACATATGCCACCTTGTGCAGCTGGCTTACGTGGGTCCTGGGGAATCGAACCTGGATCCTTTGGCTTTGCTGGCAGGCACCTTAACCACTAAGCCATCTCTCCAGTCCTCCTACAACTTTTTTCCTCAAATCCTTACTCTAAGCTTCCCTCCCCCTTTTTATTTGAGTTAGGGTCTCAGTCTACCCCTTCTTTTATCTTCTCTCATCATCTCTCCCTATTCACTTTTTCTAACCCCCCCCCCATTCTGCCTATTTTCATGAAGTTCTTCATATAGCTATTCTTTTTTTTGTTTGTTTGTTTGTTTTGTTTTTCGAGGTCTCACTCTAGCTCAGGCTGATCTGGAATTCACTCTGTAGTCTCAGGGTGGCTTTGAACTCATGGTGATCCTCCTTCCTTTGCCTCCCAAGTGCTGGGATTAAAGGTGTGTGCCACCACATCCCGCTACTCTATTCTTTATTTACAACCCTAGGTACTTCTTCCTCCCGGGAAGGCACCCTATCTTCGGTGGGTCTCAGTTCTGTGCTGGGTACCGAAGATGATGATGAAGATGAGGAGTATGAATACATGAATCGGAAGAAAAGGCACAGCTCATCTTGTCCCCCAAGGCCTGGTTCCCTTGAGGAACTGGGCTATGAGTATATGGACGTGGGATCAGACCTCAGTGCCTCTCTGGGCAGCACACAGAGTTGCCCACTCCATCCTGTGCCTATCATGCCCTCTGCTGGCACAACTCCAGATGAGGACTATGAATATATGAACCGGCGGCGCGGAGGTGGTGGTCCAGGGGGGGATTATGCAGCCATGGAGGCCTGCCCAGCAGCTGAACAAGGATATGAAGAGATGAGAGCTTTCCAGGGGCCTGGACATCATGCCCCTCATGTCCGCTATGCCCGCCTCAAAACTCTACGTAGCTTAGAAGCCACTGACTCTGCCTTTGATAACCCTGATTACTGGCATAGCAGGCTTTTCCCTAAGGCTAATGCCCAGAGAACGTAACCCTTGCTCCTTGAAAACTCGGGGAGCATTTGATGGCAGCTAGTGCCTCTAGAGGGTACTCCTTTTCTTCCTAACTCTTCTCCCTCACAGGTCTCAGCCCCATTTCTCCAGCCCTAGACAATTCCATTCAACCTTTGAAGGCTTTTAAACACTTTCACACAAAATTCTTGTGGTGTGTAGCCAGCTGTGCACTTTCTTCTCCTTCCCAGCCCCAGGAAAGGAGGTTTTCCTGTTTTGTGTGCCTCCCCAATCCCATTCCTCAGCTTCCTCAGGGCAACTCCCTGGAGATATGAAGGATTACTCCCAAACCCTTTTCTCTCAGGCTCTTACTTGTTGGGATTTAGACCCTTTTAATGTGCCCTTGTTTCCCATCAGACTGCCCTAAAGAAGAGGAGATGGAGTAAACCTGGCAGAGCAGAGGAAAGTACAATGTTGGCTTAATAAGGCTCTTAATCCCATTGGAAAGACTGGGAAGTTTAAAACTTTGTGGGTACTGATTACTGTTGGTTGAACATTTACAATGAGCCATGCTAACCTGTGCCTCTCAATCATAATCCTTAATTTTGTGAGGTACAGATTATCCCATTTTATAGATACAGTAGTCCCATGGGTGCTACAAATACCCAGTTGGTGCCTGAAGCTGTGGATAGTGCTGAACCCTATAGTTTATTTTTTTATTTTATATTAACTTTTTTACTTGGTGTACAAAACTGAACCCTATAGTGCATTTTCCATTTTAACTAAGCATTTATCATTCATTATGGCCACAATTTTGCAGTTTGAAGTGCCACAGAAAAACTAGTATTAATTTCTTTTTTTCTATTTTCACAATTTCATTGATAGAGTTGTTCTTACTATCAATATTAATGTAAGACTTTTTTTTCTAAAACTTTTTTCGAAAATCAAAAATTATCACTTAAGCATTTCTTGACACATCTGAACTGCATTAGTACTCTTGTACTTTGGGGTCATTTTTTAAGTAAAATAAGGGTACTCGAACACAAGTACTGTGATAACACAGTCAGTCTGATAACCAAGAGGTTACTAAGTGACTAACAGGCAGGTAGCTTATACAATGTGGATACAGTGGGCAAAAAGATGACTCACCTACCAGATGGGATAGACAGATGGTTGCAATTTTTATCATGGTACTCAGAATAGTGTACAATTTCAACCTTAGGAATTATTTCTAGAATTTTAATTCGACATTTTCAGCCTGCAGTTGGCCATAGGTAACTACAAACTGGAGAGCAAAACCTCAGAAAACAGAGTACTGAGCCCTGAAGAAATTAAGTAACTTAAATGGCAGGTCCAGGATTCAGAAATCTTCCTAAGTCCTTGTCAGATGTCAAGAGGCAGGTGTGGTGGTGCACCTTTAATCCCAGCATTTGGGAGGCAGAGGTAGGAGGATGAGCTGTGAGTTCCAGGCCAACTGAGGCTACATGGTGAATTCCAGGTCAGCTTGAGCTAGAGTGAGACCACACTTCAAAAACAACAAACAAACAAACAAAAAAGATGTAAAGGGAAACTGGTATGGCATGCCCTGAAAATGGCGTTGCTTTTTTAAACTGAGACAGGGTTTCACTTTATAGCCTAGACTTGGCCTGTGTGACCTTGAACTCACAGCAATCCTGTCTGAGCCTCCCAAGGGCTGGGATTAAAGATGTGACCCACTACACACTAGGTTTTGTTTTCTTGTCTTTGCACTGAATTAAGAATTAAGCCAAATTCCAACAGCCACATCCTCCTCCTACACTCAGACTTCTCATCTCAGGAAGGGAGGAGGACCCAGAAGGACTAGTAACTCCACATCTTTGTGTAAACCACAGCCTGTATGTACTGTAAATTATACACTCCTTGCAAACCAATTGACAGAGGTCCCCAAGAACCATTTTTAGGAGGTTTTCTCATCCAGGGAATGAGAAGCTACTGGTAGTATAGAGGACGACCCATCTTGAAACCTCAGTCCTCTTGGTTGGGAACTGGGGAAAAAGTCTTGTACTGTTGAAGTTTTGTTTTGTTTTTATACGTGTCTGAATAAAATTATGCCAGTTTTTTTCAGCTTCTTGTCTGATAAATGAAAAATGTAAGAGAATACTACTTTTATCTGCCCTCAGCAATAGACAGCTACCTTTATCTCCTGACATTCTGTCTCCTCTACCTTTTGCCAGCTTCATTTATATTTCTTTCTTTAAATTTTAAAAAATATTTTTATTTGCCAGGCGTGGTGGTGCATACTTTTAATCCCAGCACTTGGGAGGCAGAGATAGGATTGCCATGAGTTCAAGGCCACCCTGAGACTACATAGTGAATTCCAGGTCAGCCTGAGCTAGAGTGAGACCCTACCTTAAAAAATATTTATTTGAGAAAGGCAGATAGAGAATGGGCACACTAGGACTGCCAGCCACTGCAAACGAACTCCACAGATGCACGTGCCACCTTGTGGGTGGCTTACATGGGTCCTGGGGAATACAGCCTGGGTCCTTTGGGTTTGCAGGCAAGCACCACCTTAACCACTAAGCTATCTCTCAGCCCTATTTGTATTCCTTAAAAACACACAGAGAAAAAAAAAAAGAAAGAAACACATAGGGCACTTTTTTTTTTTTTTAGGCAAGCCCTACAGACTGGCATATATATAATTTATTTATTTGACAGAGAGAGAGTGGGCACGCCAGGGCTTCCAGCCACTGCAAATGAACTCCAGACATGTGTGCCCCCTTGTGCATCTGGCTAACATGGGTCCTGGGGAATAGAACCTGGGTCCTTTGGCTTTGTAGGGAAATGCCTTAACCCCTAAGCCATCCCTCCAGCCCTTTTTTGTTTTTTGAGGTAACATCGTACTCTAGCCCAGGCTGACCTGGAATTCACTCTGTATTCTCAGGGTGGCCTTGAACTCACACCAATCCTCCTTCCTCTGCCTCCCCAGTGCTGGGATTAAAGGTATGCACCACCATTGCCTGTTTTGTTTTTTTGTTTTTTAAATTTATCTGAGTGAGAGAATGGGCGCACCAGGACCTTCAGCCACTGCCAACTAACTCCGGACGTGTGTGCATGTGTGACATTGCGGGCTTGGGTTACTGAGTCTGGCTTCTGTGGGACCTGGACATTCGAACAAGTTCTTAGGCTTTGCAGGCAAGCGCCTTAACTACTAAGCAAGCCCCTGGCCTTTTTTTTTTTTTTTTTTTTTTAAGTGTGTGTGAGAGAGAAAGAGAGAGAGAGAGGACAGAATTGGTATGCCAGGGCCTCCAGCCCCTCCAATCAAAAGGGGCGACACCTTGGGTGCATGTGCAACCTTGCCCACTTGCATCCCCTTATGTGTCTGGCTTGCCTGCAACCTGGTGAGACAAACATGAGTCCTCACTAAGCCTTTTCTCCAGTCTCTTTTTAGAGAGAGAATGGGCATCCCATGGCTTCCTACCACTGCAAATGACTACAAACAGGTGTATGTGTGCCACTTTGTGCATCTGGCTTTATGTGGGTATTGGGGATTCGAACCCAGGTTGTTAGGCTTTTGCAGGCAAGCACCTTAACTGCTGAGCCATGGATTTTTGAGATAGCGTCCGCTCTAGCCCAGCCTGACCTGGAATAATTCACTATGTAGTCTCAGGGTAGCTCTGAACTCACAGCTGGGCTTTTTAAATTTATATATATATATATATATATATATATATATATATATATATATAGAGAGAGAGAGAGAGAGAGAGAGAGAGAGAGAGGGGGGGGGGAGGAGGGAGGGGAGGAGGGCGGGAGGATGGGAGAGAGTACGTGCAAGGGAGCTGGGTGCGGTGTGGTGGCGTGCGCCTTTAAACCCAGCACACTCCGGAGGCAGAGGTAGGAGGGTCGCCGTGAGTTCGAGGCCACCCTGAGACTACATAGTGAATTCCAGGTCAGCCTGGGCTACAGTGAGAACCAACCTCGAAAAAAAAGGCCATGTGCTTTCTCCTAGACGGGTGGAATACTCAAACCGTGAAATGATTCAGAACTCATTCTCTTGTGAGTGACCCAATCTCTCTTCTGAACATTTCCTTTAAATGCCCACCAAAGCCTATTATTGTAACAACAGTGCCATCTTACTTTGGTGGCAAGTCTGGCCTTTCCATTAGGAGGCCATGGATAATCTCCCTGACTCTGGCTGTCCAGGTTGTCCTCGGTCCCAGCACCCTGCCCTTCCGCGTTCTCCGGGCCCTTGAGGGCTGGACCAGCCCGGCCGGTCGCGCCAGCCCATCTGGGAATCCTGGGTGCGCGCCCAGCCTCCCCGCCCCTAGGTGTGGAAAGTGCCCACCAACCTCGCTCCACCGGCCCGGCCCGGCCGCCTCCAAACCCTCTTCTCCTGCGTAACCCCGCCCTGCCTCCCTCGATCCTCCCTCCTCTGTTACGGATTCGCACAGCGCTCGGGTGGAGGTGGCATTTCCCGGAGAGACCACGCTTCCCCTCATGCTCCCTGACGGCTCCGCCTTCCCGCCGGAGCCTGACCCTTCCCAGCGTGCCCGGCGACTCCGGCGTGCTAGGACCTGGGAGGGCAAGGCCCCAGGGCCTGGCTGAGACGCGCGAAGTGCACGCTGGTAGTTGTAGTTCCGGAGCCTTCGCGGGCGGCTGAAGACTGGGGCCCGGCAGTACTCGTTGTCCCAGCGTGCTTCGCGCCTCAGCCCGCGCTCGCAGCTTCTCGTTCTCGCCGCCCGCCCTCCCGCTCCCTTGCTCGCTCGCGCTTTCCTCGCGGTTCGAGGAGACTCTGGCCACAGCTTGTGGCTGGGAAGGGAGAGGCGGCGGCCCAGGGGAAGGGAAGCTACAGTAGTGGCGGTAGGAAGATGTCGGGCGAGGATGAGCAACAGGAGCAAACTATCGCCGAGGACCTGGTCGTGACCAAGTATAAGATGGGGGGCGACATCGCCAACCGTGAGTGCGGCCTCAGGGGTCCTGGAATCCAGGCTGAGAGGGAGAGCTGTGGGACTGTCCTCCCGAGGGGCAGGGTCTGTGCGCTGGCCTGTCGGGGCGATGCGCTGGGGAGACCTGGTGTCGTCCCGGGGATTCGGCGGCCGGGCCTGCGCTGGAATGTGTGGAGGTGCAGGCCGGCGACCGCGAGGAGCGCTCGCAGGGGTCCCAGCCGGGCTCCGGGTGCGGGCGGCAAGCTGCGGCTTGTGCCCCTCGCCCTTCTTCACTTCGGGTCTCGGATCCCGGCCACCTCGGAAAGGAGGCGCCCAGCTGTGGGCGACAGGAGCGCCCCTCCGTTTTTTAGTTGCTTTGCGGTCAGGAGCGGAGCCGGCACGTGTCGCCAGGCTCCCGTGCGAGTCGCCGGCTCCCCAACACCAGCTTCCCCACCACGTGCTTTGCTAGAGTCTTGACTTCAGCGCTTACCCTGGCTGGGGCTTTCTTCTCCCCCCGGCCTAGCTCGAGGGACCGCTGGACAGCACTCTTGGAGCTTCTAACACAACTCTTGCAGATAGCTCGCTTTTCTGAAGGGCGAGATTCGTGACCACTACCGACCGCCCCAGTCTTTAAAGATGGCCTTAAGTTAGCTTTCCTATTTGATTGTTCTCGGGATCTTGACGGCGTTTTGAGGTCCCGCCTTGGCTCCAACCAGACATGACTGTTTTTAGGATTGTCACAGGCCATTCTTGTTCTAGCTTTGCTCTTTCTCCGAACTTGCCTGCTACTTCAGGCGTATGTCTCACTTTCAGTTTTCTCTTGCCAATTCACCTTTCCATTTTTAAAACCCACTTAGGGAGATAGCAGCTGTTTGTCTTGGAGCGTTAAAATGGTTTTGACAATAAGGATAAACTTGAAATTCAGAATGAATTATATAAAGAGGGCATGAACAAGATAATACTTTTGTAACAGTGGTCATTTAATGAGTACCCACATTTTGGGAGCTCTTTCAGTAGTTGATACTAGTGGCTTGAACAGACACAACTTCCCCTCAAGTTCCTTGCAGTTTGCAACTTGCGGCACTTGTGACCTCAGATACCAATTTGAAATTTGGGTTCACATCTTCTTTGAAATCTGAGAGTAAACCGAGTCCCCTCAGTCTCAGGGATCTTAAGATGAAGTTCTCTTGGCTTATATACTTGTTTATGAGGAAATAAGCTTACATAAATTGTGATTACTAACCTAATTAGGATGTCTGCGAAGGAAAGAACGTAACATTTAACAATGCATCAACTTCGAGTCAGCAATTCAGTGTCTCCCTTCCCATTGTCCCTGACGCCTATAAATTTCTTCTCTGTTTTACATATGCATGGGGCACCTTGGGGAGAGTCCCTCAAAGTTCATTATGTCATCTTTCAGTACTGTCTTTGGAAAGTCTAGGCCCTTGTCTAAGGAGACCATGTGTATACCTAGTTGCCATACAAGGTAAGGGAGAGAAATGAGTGGTTAGACATTATGGCTAGATAGAGTCCAAGAAGCAGAACTTGTTTCTTCTTTCAGCCTTAGGACAGTTGGCACTGGGGAGTATTAGAAACCAAATCTAGGGGCTGGAGAGATGGCTAAATGGTTAAGGTTCTTGTCTGCAAGCCTAACAACCCAGGTTTGAGTTCCCCAGTACCCATGTAAAACCAGATACACCAAGTGACACATGCATCTAAAGTTCGTTTGCAGTGGTTATAGGCCCTGGTGTGCTGTTCTTCTCCCCCCGCCCCACTTCCTTCATCTCTCTCTGCTTGCAAATAAACAAAAATATTAAAAAGCTGAGCCGGAGCCGAGCATGGTGGAGCACGCCTTTAATCCTAGCAGAGGTAGGAGGATCACCGTGAGTTTGAGGCCACCCTGAGAAGACAGTGAATTCCAGGTCAGCCTTGGCTAGAGTGAGACCCTACCTTGGGGGGGGGGAACGAATCCAGCTTCTGGGGCTCACTTGGGTGGCAACTGAACAATAAATATATGCAGGGCTGATCTGGTGGTATTCTGTTCACAGGGGTACTTCGATCTTTGGTGGAAGCATCCAGCTCAGGTGTGTCAGTATTGAGTCTGTGTGAGAAAGGGGATGCCATGATTATGGAAGAAACAGGGAAAATCTTCAAGAAAGAAAAAGAAATGAAGAAAGGTAAAAAAAAAAAAAAGAAAAATCTATTCTTAGCTAGGCATGGTGGTGCACGCCTTTAATCCCAGCAGAGTTAGAAGGGTCTCCATGAGTCCAAGGCCACCCTGAGACTACATAGTGAATTCCAGGTCAGCCTGGGCTAGAGTGAGGCCCTACCTCGAACCCCCCCCCCAAAAAAAAAATCCATTCTTTTTAAAATATTTTATTTATTTGAGAGAGAAAAAGGCAGATAGATAGAGAAAGGGCACTCTAGGACCATCAGCCACTGCACACAAAGTCCAGACGCATGTGCCACCTTGTACATCTGGCTTATGTGGGTACCGGGAAATCGAAACTGGGTTCTTAGGCCTCTCAGGCAATCGCCTTAACTGCTAAGCCATCTCGCCAGCCCCCCTCACCCCCCTGCCCATAAAAATCCATTCTTAATTTTCCCAATATGAGCCCTGATTTTGTTTCATTTTCACTACTTCCACCTCAACTCTGAAATATTTGGTTACTTAAAATGGCAAGTTGGGTGGATAAAATTTCCTACCTTTCAGTAAGCTTAAGCACATCCCTGAAATTAAAAAGTCCTTCCATTTTTCTAAAGGGTAGCAGGGCTTCCAAGAGAGCAAGGCAGTAAGGTTCATGATTCTTTTTACAGGTATTGCCTTTCCTACCAGCATTTCGGTAAATAACTGTGTATGTCACTTCTCCCCTTTGAAGAGTGACCAGGACTATATTCTCAAGGAAGGTGACTTGGTAAAAATGTAAGGTTAAACCGTTCTAGAGCATTTGTCTTTTTCCTAAACATTTACATAGTGCCAGTTCCTGACTGAGTACTGTTCTTGATTTTCAGTGATCTTGGGGTCCATGTGGATGGCTTCATTGCTAATGTGGCTCACACTTTTGTGGTTGGTGTAGCTCAGGTGGGTGTTTTTTTGTTTGTTTGTTTTGTCATTTGTCTCTTAGCCCCAACCTGTAGCATCACATGGGTGTGTTCTTTCCTTCTGCCCCCTTCATGTTCACTGGCTGACCTTGCATTGGGCACTTGTATTAATGCCAGCTGAGTTACTCAGTTTGTCTTATCTACAGGGTACCCAAGTAACAGGTCGGAAAGCAGATGTCATTAAGGCAGCTCACCTTTGTGCTGAAGCTGCTTTACGTCTGGTCAAGCCCGGAAACCAGGTAAGGCTTCTTTTAATTTAAGGTTTGGCAAAACCAAAGATGAGTTAAGCATTTGTAGCTGGTCTGTATGAAATTGTTGACCACTCCTCCCCTCGCCCAAATAGTCCCCTTTGTAAATCAAACAGCTTTTTAGGATTGCCTACATTTTATTTATTTATTTTTGGTTTTTCAAAGTGGGGTTTCACTGTAACCCAGGCTGACCTGGAAGTCACTATGGAGTCTCAGGGTGGGCTCGAACTTGTGGCTATCCTCCTACCTCTGCCTCCCCAGTGCTGGGATTAAAGGCGTGCACCACCATGCCTGGCTCTGTCTGTATCAAGAGGCAGGGACTAAAGGGCTTAATACTGAACAGTTAATTAACTGCGGGTGCCTATCATAGTTCCATGAAAGATGTAGTGATATGTGGCTTCTTATGTAGCCTATAAAGCTCTTTCCTTTTTGGGATTTGTATTTGCATCTTTCTCTACAATAATTTGGGGTATGTACCTAACAATGAGACAAATAAAACTCAATTTTTATTGAATTTTGGCTTATAAAACAAGTTACAAAAGGACAAGAAAGAGATAGTAATACCAGTAAATTCATGCTAATGAAAGACCAAATTTTGTTCTACGCTTTGCAAAAACAGTGTTAGGAAGCCCAGAGCTAATAGAGTTCTCAGAAACAGAATTAAGCATGTCAGATTGACACTGGATATATTTCTCTAAAGCTGATTTGTTTTTTCTTTTCCAAGAGGCCCTCTTAATACTTAAAGCGTTGGTTTTGTTTGTTTTTGAAGGGGGCTTTTAATCTGAAGCCCAGGCTAGCATCACACTCATGATGATACTTACACCTCAGCCTCCTGAGTGCTAGGACTAGAGGTGTGCACCACCATGCCTCATTTTCCCCTACTTCATTTTCTGTTTGCTCTTGGTTTCCACACTTTTTTTTCTTCCCGAGGTAAAGTCTTAACTCTTGTCCACACTGGTCTGGAACTCAGTCTGTAGTGTTAGGCTGCCCTTGAACTCACAATGATCCTCGTACCTCTGCCTCCCCAGTGCCAGGATTAAAGGCATGTGCCACCATGCCTGGCTTTTGTACTTCATCCTCACAATATGACTTCTGCCATAGTTTCCTTATAATGATGACTAACTTCAGAGTTGTAATGCCCTTTGAATGGTACCTGGTATGTAGTAGGCACCTGAATTAGCTATTACTGTTGTTTTATACATTGCTATTTTATTAGTTATGTGTTGTATAATGGCTAACCTATAGCTGTCTAATCAGTTGGAATCCATACACTTTTTGAAAATGGGGTCTTAGGTAACCCTCACTGACTTGAAAACTAACAGAGGGGCTAGCCTCTCAAACTTCTGATCTTCCTGCCCCCACTCTGCACTGGCTGGTATCTCACTCAGGTCATATATATTATTTGCAAGCAGAGAGAGATGAGAAGAGAGACAGAGAATGGGTGTGCCAGGTCCTCCAGCCACTACAAATGAACTCCAGACATATGTGCCACTTTGTGCATCTGTCTTTATATGGGTACTTGAGAGTTAAATTAAGGTCTGCAGGCAAGTACCGTAACTGCTGAGCCATGTCTCCAGCCCCTGAATATTAAAAAGTACATTATTTATTTATTTATTTATTTATTTGGTAGGGTCTCATTCTAGCCCGGGCTGACCTGGAAGTCACTATGTAGTCTCAGGGTGACCTTGAACTCATGGCAATCCTCCTGCCTCTGCCTCCTGAGTACTGGGATTAAAGGCGTGCACCACCACACCTGGCTAAAAGTAATCTTAAGTTCAAATTTCTTCATCATAAATAATTTCCATCATCATAAAATGGGCTGGAGAGATGGCTTAGCAGTTAAGGCATTTGCCTACAAAGCCAAAGGACCTAGCTTCTATTCCCCAGGACCTACGAAACCAGATGCACAAGGAGGCACAAATGTCTGGAATTGGTTTGCAGTGACCAAAGGCCCTGGCATGCCCATTTTCTCTGTCTACCTGTCTTTTTTTTCTCTCTCTCAATAAAATAAAAAACTGGGGCTGGAGGGATGGCTTAGCGATTAAGGCATTTGCCTGCAAAACCAAAGGATCCTGGTTTGATTTCCCAGGACCCACGTAAGCCAGATGCACAAGGTGGTGCATGGGTCTGGAGATCAATTGCAGTGGCTGGTGGCCCTGGCCGTGCCCATTCTCTGTCTGTCTGTCTCTCTCTCTAAATTAAAAAAAAAGAAAATAAAGAAAAAAGTATCAAAAAATAAAATTATACCTTGTTCTCACTGACTTGTAATGACATAAACCATATAGCATGCTTAACATAGTAGGTTGCACATAAATGTATCATTGTATAGTAGATATTAGTTACTTTTGTAGGAGATGGACTAAATTAGATGAAGAACAGATTATATTTGAAATTGTTGTAAGGTTTTCTTTGTTGTTGTTTTCTGGTTTTTTTTTTAATATTTTATTTTTATTTGATAGAGGGAGGGGGAGAGAGAAAGAGAGAGAATGGGCGCACCAGGGCCTCCAGCCCCTGCAAACAAACTCCAGATGCATGAGCCCCCTTGTGCATCTGGTTATGTGAGTTCTGGGGAATCGAACCTGGGTCCTTTGGCTTTGCAGGCAAGCACCTTAACCACTAAGCCATCCCTCCAGCCCCCCCCCCCTTTTTTTTTTAAAGGGAATGTAGATTGCTGTTCCCTCTGGTCAGGTAAAGTACTAGGTACAAGGAATAAACACTGGACTTCATATTGGAAAACCTTGGGTTTTTTCTTAATACGTTATTTATTTGAGAGAGAAAGAGAGACTGGGCGCACCAGGGCCTTTAGCTGCTGTAAGCAAACTCCAGGTGCATGCGCCACCTTGTTCATTGCTTACATGGGTTCTGAGAATCAAACCTGGGTCCTTTGGCTTTGCAGGCAAGTGCCTTAACTGCTAAGCCATCCCTCCAGCCCTTTTTTTTTTTTTTTTTTTTTTTTTCAAGTTTCAACTTTTTTTCCTCAATTTTTATTAACATCTTCCGTGGTTATAAAAATATCCCATGGTAATACCCTCCCCCCCCCCCCACTTTCCCCTTTGAAATTCCATTCTCCATCATATCCCCTTGTTTTTATTATTTTATGGGAGAAAGAAAATGGGCATGCTAGGGATTTGGCCATACCCCTGCAGAAAACCAATGCCTCTTTTTGTTTTGTTTTGTTTTGTTTTTTCAAGGTAGGGTCTCACTGTTGCCCAGGCTGACCAGAAACACTGAATTCAGGGTGGCCTTGAATTCACAGCAATCCTCCTACTTCTGCCTCCCAAGTGCTGGGATTAAAGCATGCACCACCACACCTGGCTTAAAACCTAGTTTGTTTGTTTTTTTCTTTTTCCTTCTCCAGATAGGGTTTCACTCTAGTCCAGGCTAACCTGGGATTCACTGTGTAGTGTCAGTGTGTCCTCGAACTTACGGTGATCCTCCTACCTCTGCCTCCCATGTGCTGGGATTAAAGGCATTATTTGAGAGAGAGAGAGAATGGGCATGCCAGGGCATTCAGCCACTGCAAATGAACTCCAGAATATGTGCCACCTTGTATATCTCACTTACATGGGTCCTGGGGACTCGAACCTGGGTCCTTTGGCTTTGCAGGCGAGTGCCTTATCTGCTAAGCCAACCCTCCAGCCTGAAACCTTTTTGACAAAGTACTTCCACTAAGTTCTTACTTAGCTTTGGTCAGATCAATCTTTTTCAGCCTGTTTCCTCATCTTCTGGATTGAGATATATATCTGTTTTGTTCTTTGAGAACTATTATCTAATTAGACCTTTATGAATCTTTTACTTCTAGAATACACAAGTGACAGAAGCCTGGAACAAAGTTGCCCACTCATTTAACTGCACGCCAATAGAAGGTGAGACTTCAGAAAACAATTGGGAGTCTAAAAAAAGACTAGTTTAGTAGAATTAAGGGTTTTATTTATTTATTTATTTAAGAGCAACAGACAGAAAGAGGCAGATAGATAGAGAATGGGCACAGCCAGGGCCTCTAGCCACTGCAGATGAACTCCAGATGCATGCGCCACCTTGTGCATCTGACTGACTTACGTGGGTCCTGCAGCATGGAGCCTCAAACCGGGGTCCTTAGGCTTCACAGGCAAATGCTTAACCAATAAGCATCTCTCCAGCCCTTATTTTTATTTATTTATTTGAGAGAATTAAGGGGTTTTACTCCTTCAAAGATTTGTCCTGGCTCTGGCTCAGTCCAAGCCTCTCAACACCCTGTTTCCATAGCCAAACACATTGTTGCACCATTAAACTACTTATGTGTGCAGATTTGGAAGCTTTTTGGGATTCTGGATGGCTAGCTGATACCATATGACTTATCCTGTCCACAGGTATGCTGTCACACCAATTGAAGCAGCATGTCATCGATGGAGAGAAAACCATTATCCAGAATCCCACAGACCAACAGAAGTAGGTGCCAACCCTTTCACCATACCACACAAGTCACTAACCTTTTTCCCAACTTAATCACCTTCTAAACTCAGATGTTACTTATTTTGCTTTTTTTGGTTGTTTGTTTGTTTAATCTCAACTATATAGGACTAGAACTTGCAGCAATCCTGCTGCTTTTGCTAGGATTACGTGTGTGAGGCACCACACCTGCTGCTAATTACCTCACCCCCCGCCCCCCAGGGTCTTTCTGTAGCCCAGACTGACCTGGAATTCACTATGTAGTCTCGGGTCTTAAACTCCTGGCAATCCTCCTACCTCTGCCTCCCAAGTGCTGGGATTAAAGGTGTGCACTACCACACCCTGCTTAGTAATTACTCTTAATGCTTCCTTTTCTGTTTGTTCCTTTTAGGAAGGACCATGAAAAGGCTGAGTTTGAGGTACATGAAGTATATGCTGTGGATGTCCTTGTCAGCTCAGGAGAAGGCAAGGTGAGAATACCAGAGTTAGACTGAGGGGTGACTGAGTGTGTGTTCACCAGACCAAATGTGACCTGACTTAACTCTTTTAGGCCAAGGATGCAGGACAGAGAACCACCATTTACAAACGAGACCCCTCTAAACAATATGGCCTGAAAATGAAAACTTCACGTGCCTTTTTCAGTGAGGTGGAAAGGCGTTTTGATGCCATGCCATTTACTTTAAGGTACTGCGCTTAGCAAGAACAGGACTTGTAACCACTGACTCTGTGCACCCAGGAACATTTTGCCTTCCCTTGATGCTCCCTCCCTCTTCCCTCCTGCCCAGACTTGTAGCTTCTTCATAAGGGCACGCCCTCTCTCCCTATCTCCTCCTTGTTTGAGGTAATGTAAAAGACCAGTCCTAAGCATAATTTCTGCTTGAGGACAGAAGCAATTTCAAAACACAAGAAGGAGCCGGGCATGGTAGAGAATGCCTGTGATGCATTCCAGAGGCTGAGACATGAAGACGCAGACTCTAAGCCAGTCTGGGCTACATTTAGCAGGGCCCTGTCTTATAAAAGAAAACGAAAAGAGGCCGGGCGTGGTGGTGCACGCCTTTAATCCCAGCACTTGGGAGGCAGAGGTAGGAGGATCCCCGTGAGTTCAAGGCCACCCTGAGACTCCATAGTGAATTCCAGGTCAGCCTGGGCTAGAGTGAGACCCTACCTCAAAAAAAAAAAAAAAAAAAAAAAAAAAAGGCACCACTTGATGGGGAATTAAGGATACTTGTGAATATTGTCTCCCTCTTTCCAGAGCATTTGAAGATGAGAAGAAGGCTAGGATGGGTGTAGTGGAATGTGCCAAACATGAGTTGCTACAACCATTTAATGTTCTCTATGAGAAGGAGGGTGAGTTCTAATAGTTTTCATTTAAGACCACTCCTCCCTTTCCCTCAGAAAATAAAAGAATATTTAATTTGAATACATTTTGAATTTTCCCATAGGTGAATTTGTTGCCCAGTTTAAATTTACAGTTCTACTCATGCCCAATGGCCCCATGCGGATAACTAGTGGTCCTTTTGAGCCTGACCTCTACAAGTCTGAGATGGAGGTCCAGGATGCAGAACTAAAGGTTAGTGTGGATCAGGAAGTGGTGACTGGTGAAAGTCCTGAAAAGAGCTACAATGCTAAGAATAACACTTTGTGTTTCTTTCACATTCTTCAATGTTTGTTGCCTTCTTCCTTCTGTTTTTCAGGCCCTTCTCCAGAGTTCTGCAAGTCGGAAAACCCAGAAAAAGAAGAAAAAGAAGGTGGGTTGTGATTATTCTCTTCTAAGCAGGGAACCTTACCACTCCATCTTTGTGGTGGGGTGTCATCTCACTCCTCTTAGCTCTGACCCAGAGAATCCAAGATATATTTGGTTTTGGCTGATCTCCCTCTCTCAGCTGATTTGGAAATCAGTATGTAGTCTCAGGATGGCTTTGAACTCACGGTGATCCTCCTAGTTTTGCCTTCCAAGTGCTGGGACTAAAGGTGTGCACCAATAGGTCAGGCTCAATTTTTTTTAAATTTTATTTTATTTTTTAATTTTTATTTTTTTGGTTTTTCGAGGTAAGGTCTCACTCTAGCCCAGGCTGTCCTGGAATTCGCTATGGAGTCTCAGGGTGGCCTCAAACTCACGGTGATCCTCCTACCTCTGCCTCCCGAGTGCTGGGATTAAAGGCATGCGCCACCACACCCGCCTTCAATCTTTTAATTAATCTTTTCACTAATCTTTCTGTCCTTGAAATATAGGCCTCCAAGACTGCAGAGAATGCCACCAGTGGGGAGACATTAGAAGAGAATGAAGCTGGGGATTGAGGTGGGTCCCATATCCCCAGCTTGCCATTCCTGCCTCATCCCCTTCCCACCACACCCCGGGCTCTGTGAAGTGCAGTTCGTCTTCTCCACCCAAGACCACCAGCAGAGCGGGGTATCCCTGTCCTCGTCCCAGTCTCCCAAACCACCCTCTTCCAACAGAAACCAGCTCCAACTGACTCTGGTCTTGGGAGGCTAGGCTTCCCTGCCACTGAAGACTACTTTAGAAACAAAGAGATTGAATAATAAAATCAGGAGTCAAAATCCATCGTCTTCAAGCCCCTCTTTCTAGCCTTTTCTACTACTCTGCTTGGTCAAAGTTTGTGGCCCTACAACAAAACAGGGAGGAGGCTAAAGCAGCCACCGCCACTAAAAACCTCAGCGGAAATTTTTATACCGGTCTGATGTCAGCATTTTCTCATCCTGCTGGGGGCTTTTTTTTCTGTTCCCCATATTGTTCCCAAGTATTTAATCTGCCCTCAAAATTAAGAACTGTTCTTCAGATTATTTTTATTCACTTGTGGCAGATTCCTCGTGTGATCTAGCTAGGCCCTGTTTCTAGGATCTGAAGTTTCCCATTTATGAAGATAATTCTTCTCGTCTATCAAATGGATCCTCATTTGTAACCCTTTTTAGTAAGTTTTGTTCTGCAGGATCCTTCCCCATTTTCACAAAGTTGTGATGACGGGATCCATCTCAACTCATTTTCTCTGGAGTCAGTGGGGCTTTCCTTCACTCCATCTTCCAAGAACCAAAACTGGATATTCCACTGTGGTTTTGTTCCCTGTTTGAAATATTTTGACTTCCCTCCCTTGAAGGAAAACCAGGAACCAGAGAAGTAGACTTTACTAAAGAGACAACTGGCTTTCTGATGCTGTGGACTTGGATGAATTGCTGGGGGGGGAGGGGTGTTATGGAGAATGGTGACAAATTTCAGTACCTCTGGCATGCTGTCCCAGGGAACCAGGGCTCCCACTAACTTATGAGGTTTTTAAAATGACATGGCATTAAAATAAATTTGGATTTGCTCATAATAATGTAGCTTTTTCTTCCTTTTTTGGTGGTGCTGGGGATCTACTCATGTCCTGTTATCACTGTACAATATCTTAATCAGCCCTGTCTGTCGCTCACTGTTGAAATGGAGAATGTCACTGAAGGAAGTGATCCATGTATACTGAAAAAGCCACATAGCAAGTATATTAATTCCTAAATTCTGGGATTACAGGTTTGTGTTGCCACACCCTGTTTCTAAGGTGTTAGAGATGAAACTTAGGGTTTTTGCATGCTAGGCAAACACTTTTATTATTTGGGTGTGTCAGCACTATGTGCCCACTCTAAATTATACTTTTTTTAATTTTTTATTTTAGCCAGGCATGGTAGCACATGCCTTTATTTTATTTATTTATTCATTTGAGAGCGACAGAAAGAGGCAGAGAGAGAGAATGGGCGCTCCAGGGCCTCTAGCCACTGCAAACGAACTCCAGACGCGTGTGCCCCCTTGTGCACCTGGCTAACGTGGGTTCTGGAGAATCAAGCCTGGAACCTGGGTCTTTAGGCTTCACAGGCAAGTGCTTAACCGCTATGCCATCTCTCCAGCCCTAATTTGTATTTTTTGAGAGTCCTCAAATCATGGTAATCCAATCCTACCTCAGCCTCTAAAGTACTGGGATTACAGGTGTGTACCAGCATACCCAACTCTGTGGGGTTGCTTGATAATGAAGGCAGGCTGTATCCATAAGGGGACAAGAAATATGTGTGAAATCTAAACCTTAAGTTTTGCTGCAAACCTAAAACTATCAGGTTGTGGTGGCTCACACCTATTATTTTAGCGCTCCATATGCTAACGTAGGAAGATGAGAGTTCAAAGCCAGTATGCTGCTACACAGTGAGTTAAAAAAAGTTAAGCCGGGTGTGGTGGCACATGCCTTTAATCCCAACACTCATGCTCATCCTCCTACCTCTGCCTCCTGAGCTAAAATGAAACACTACCTAAAAAAAAAAAAAGTTGGGGCTGGAGAGATGGTTTAGCAATTAAGGTGTTTGTCTGCAAAGCCAGAGGATCCCAGGACTCTACAGGACCCACATAAACCAAATGAACAAGGGGTCGCATGCATCTGGAGTTTGTTTGAAATGGCTGAAAAAGTAAAGCCGGAAGCTGGTCATGGTGGTGCACATCTTTAATCCCAGCACTTGGAAGGCAGAGTATTGCCATATTCCAGGCCACTCTGAGACTACATAGTGAATTCCAGGTCAGCCTGGGCTAGAGTGAGACCCTACCTTGAAAAAACAAAAAGTTAAATCGGGTGCACATGCCTTTAATCCCAGTAGAGGTAGGTGTATGGCCATTAGTTTGAGGCCAGCCTGAGACTACATAGTGGATTCTGGGTCTGCCTGGGTTACAGCGAGACCCTACCTCAAAAAACAAAACAAAAAAATTAAAAATCCACATTTCCTTATAGAATAGTTGATAATCCTAATTAATTTTTTTTTTTAACTTTTTGGTTTTTCCAGGTACGGTTTCACTCTAGCCCAGGCTGACCTGGAATTCACTACGTAGTCTCAGGGTGGCCTTGAACTCATGGCGATCCTCCTGCCTCTGCCTCCCAAGTGCTGGGATTAAAAGCGTGTGGCCCCATGCCCAGCTAAAATTTATTTTTTTATTTTATTTTTTTGGTTTGTCAAGGTAAGGTCTTACTCTAACCCGGGCTGACCTGGAGTTTACTGTGTAGTCTCAGGGTGGCCCTGAGTGCTGGGAATAAAGGTGTGCACCACCACATCCAGCTTTAAATTGTTTGGGTTTTTTTTTTTTTTTTTTTTTGGTTTTTCAAGGTAGGGTCTCACTCCAGCTCAGGCTGACCTGGAATTCACTATGTAGTCTCAGGGTAGCCTCAAACTCACGGCCATCCTCCTACCTCTGCCTCCTGAGTGCTGGGATTAAAGGCCTGCGCCACCATGCCCAGCAAATTGTATTTTTGATGGGGCTAGGGAGATGGTTCCGTTGTTAAAGCACTTGCTTACAAACCCTAACATCCCAGGTTCAATTCCCCTTTACTTACCAGATATGCAACTGGAGAAATGGCTCAGCAGCTAAAGACATTTGCTTGCAAAACTTGACAGTTGGGCTGGAGAGATGGTTTACCACTTAAGGAGCATGCCTGCCAAGCCCAATAACCCAGGTTCTTTGCAAATTGTCAACCCAGGATTCAATTCTCCAGCCCGATGCATAATGTACATGTGTCTGGAGTTCATTTGCAATGGTAGGAGGTCCTGATATGCACCCATACTCTCCTCCCACTCTCATAATAAACTAAATTAAAAAAAAAAAAAAAGAAAGAAAGAAATGGCCAGGCATGGTGGTGCACGCCTTTAATCCTAGCCTTCTGGGGAGGTGGTGGTAGGAGTAACACTGAGTTCAAGGCTAGCCTGAGGCTACAGGTCAACCTGGGCTAGAGCAAGACCCTACCTTGAAAAACCAAAAAAAAAAAATAGTACAAAGTGGCATATGCATCTGGAGAGTTCATTTACATTGGCAGGATGCCCTGCAGCACATATTATTTCTCTCATGAATAAATTTTTTTTTAATTTGTAACTAAGCGTAGTGGCACACGTCTTTAATCCCAGCACTGGGGAGGCAGAGGTAGGAGGATCGCCATGAGTTTGAGGTCACCCTGAGGCTACATAGTGAATTTCAGGTCAGCCTGGGCTACAATGAGACCCTTCCTCAAAAAAAAAAAAAAAAATTGTTTGCAAGCAGAGAGAGAGAGAGAGAGACTGGGCATGCCAGGGCCTCCAGCCACTGCAAACGAACTCCATATGCATGCACCACTTTGTGTATTTTGGCTTTATGTAGGAACTGAGGAATCGGACAAGTCGTTAGGCTTTGTAGGCAAGTGTCTTAACCACTGAGAAGTGTCTTCAGCCAAATAAATATTTTTTTAAACAATTTATGTTTTTTCCAAGGTAGTTTCACTCTATAGCCCAGGGTGACCTGGAATTCACTATGGAGTCTCAGGGTGGCCTGGAACTCATGGCGATCCTCCTATCTCTGCCTTCCAAGTGTTGGGATTAAAGGCGCCACCACACCTGGTTTTTATTTTTTGAGGGACTAGGTATGTGGCTGGGTGGTTAAAGATGCTTTCTTAGAAAGAATGAAAGGAGCTGGGTGTGGTGGTCTTGGAAGCCGAGCTAGGAGGGTCACAGTGAGTTCAAGGCCACCCTGAGACTACATAGTGAATTCCAGATCAACCTGGACCAGAGTGAACCCCTACCTCAAAAAAAACAAAAAATAAAATCATTTAAAAAATTAAAGGGAGGGAGGGAGAGGAAGAAGGGAGATAAAGGAAGGGAAAGAGAAGTAGGGAGGAAAAAAAGAAAAGGAAAAAAGGTGCCTGTTTTACAAAACCTACTGTCCTGGGTTCAGTTGCCCAGTTCAATTGCTCAATCCAAATAAAGCTAGACCCAAAGGGCTGGAAACATGGCTTAGTGGTTAAGAAACTTGCTTGCAAAGCTTAGCAACCAGAGTTTGATTCCCTAGAACCCATGTAAAACCAGATGCACAAAGTGGCACATGCATCTAGAGTTTGTTTATAGCAGCTAGAAGGCCTGGCATGCTCATTTCTCTGTCTTTTCTCCATCTCTCCCTGCTTGCAAATAGAAAAAAAAAAAAAAGTGGGGCTGGAGAAATGGCTTAGCAGTTAAGGCATTTGCCTGCGAAGCCAAAGGGCCAGTTTTGATTCCCCAGGACCCACGTAAGCCAGAAGCACAAGGGGCACATACATCTAGAGTTCGTTTGCAGTGGCTAGAGGCCCCAGTGTGCCCATTCCATTCTCTTTCTGTCTCTCTTCTATCTCTCTCTCTCTTTCTGCTTGCAAATAAATAAATTTTTTTAAAAAAGGTGTCAGTCCCGTCACAGTGGCGCATGCCTTTAATCCTAGCACTTGGGAGGCAGAGGTAGTTGGGTTGCCATGTGTTCAAGACCACCCTGAGACTACATGGTGAACTCCAGGTCAGACTGGGCTACAGCAAGACCCAACCTCAAAAAAAAAGAAAAGAAAACAATAAAAGTGACACAATTGTCTGATATTCTCTTTGTAGTAGCAAGAGGCTCTGGTAGACCCACATCACTGGACCAAGAGCAGCTTGTGGGAAAAAAAAAAAAAAAAAAGAATTATTTTGGTTTATAGACTGTAGGGGAGGCTCCATAAAATGATGGCATGAGCAGAGGGTAGATATCACCTCCTGGCCAACATCAGGTGGACAACAGGAACAGGAGTGTGCCAAACACTGACTGATAAAGAAACTGGCTATAATATCCACAAGCCCACCCCCAACAATACTCTGGCTTCAGGAGACTAATTCCTAAATCTCCATCTGCTGGGAACCTAGCGTTCAAAATACCTAAGTTTATGGGAGACACCTGAATCAAGCCACCACATTCCACTTTAAAAATCCCCAGGGTGGCTGACAGAAAGCTGGAAGAAGCCATTCTACATGCAGTTCAATGGGAGAAAGAGATACCACCAGTGAAGATACTCAACAGTGGACACTGCAAGCCTTATAATTGGCCAACCAGGCTAAATGAGCCAACGGGTGCAATAGTGGCACGTCTATCATGGTGGAAACCAACTGCCCTCCAATTGGACTGGAGGCCCACTCCATGGGAGGGAATACATCCCTGATACTGAAAACTTAAAACAGGGGTAGTCATGAGCCCTAGGGGTGTAACATCTGCTGATGTCTGGATAAGTGTATATACTATGCTTATGAAACTGCCCAGTAAGCACTTAATATTTATACCCTTATATTAACGCTACTCTCACTTTGGGCAGAGAATCTTCTCTTTTCAGATGGCAGTGACCTTGCAGTGACTCAAAGTATCATAGTGCTGGATAGAAGTGACTGGAGTACTGAATAACATCTCGATCACACCTTCCAAGGCTCAGGGTCTAATGCGGAAGAGGTGGCGGAAAGAATGTAAGAGCCAAAAAAATGAATGTAAGAGCCAAAGGAAGGGTAGGACTCCTTACAACGTGCTCCCTCCAGACATAAAATGGTCTGGATATCCATGACCTCATAGTGCCTGACACTACCTACACAAGACCATCATAAGAGGAGGAAAAGATCATGACATCAAAATAAAAGAGAGACTGATTGAGATGGGGAGGGGAAGCCGGGCGTGGTGGCGCACGCCTTTAATCCCAGCACTCGGGAGGCAGAGGTAGGAGGATCATCGTGAGTTCGAGGCCACCCTGAGACTCCATAGTGAATTCCAGGTCAGCCTGGGCTAGAGTGAAACCCTACCTCGAAAAACCAAAAAAAAAAAAAAAAAAAAAAAAAGAGATGGGGAGGGGATATGATGGAGAATGGAATTTCAAAGGGGAAAGTGGGGGGAGGAAGGGTATTACCATGGGATATTTTTTATAATCATGGAATGTTAATAAAAATTAAGAAAAAAAAAAGTCCCCAGGCTGGAGAGATTGCTTAGTGGTTAAGGCGCTTGCCTGCAAAGCCAAAGGACCCAGGTTCGATTCCCCATCATCTACATAAGCCAGCTGCATAAGGTGGCACATGTGTTTGGAATTTATTTGCAGTGGCTGGATGCCCTGGCGCACCCATTCACTCCCTCTCTTTCTCTCAAATAAATAAATAAAAATAAAACTTTTTAAAAAGTCCCCAAGCCGTGCATGGTGGCGCATGCCTTGAATCCCAGCACTTGGGAGGCAGAGATAGGAAGGAGGATTGCTGTGAGTTCAAGGTCACCCTGAGACTACAGAGTAAATTCCAGGTCAGCCTGGGCTAGAGTGAAACCCTACCTCAAAAAAACAAACAAACAAAAATCCCCATAGTTTTTATCCGTCCCAATGATGTTCAAACATCCCTGTAATCCAAGGTCTTAACTGAGCCATAATACCAAAAAAAATCCCTCAAAACCCAATAAACATTCACACTACAAAAGAAGGCATTGGGCATAGCAAAGAAATATTCAACCAATACAAGATTTAAACAGGGCAAACATCAAACTCTGTAGCTGCAAGTCCAACAGCTCTAGCCAGTGATAAATCTCTAAGTCCGATAATTCTAACCAGCAACAAGTTTCTGGAGTTCCAATTCCACCCCTCCAGCTAGGCTACTCACAGTCCTGGAAAACTTCACTTGAGGTTGGCATCTCTGCTTAGTAGCTATCTGATGGTCCCGGCATCTCCATTGGGTCTCCACTGCAACCCATGGTCCATCTTCATGGCTCCATGGGGTCTCCATGCAGGCATCCAGCAATTACCATTTCCAAAACACAAGACTGTGTTACAAATTCAATGACCCTCTCTTTCCTGCATTATTTTATTTTATTTTATTTTATTTTATTTTATTTGAGAGAGAGAGAAAGAAGCAAATAGACAGAATGGGTATGCCAGGGCCTTCAGCCACTGCAAATAAACTCCAGATGTGTGCCACCTTGTGCATCTGGCTTACGTGGGTCCTGGGGAATCGAACCTGGGTCCTTTGATTTTTGCAGGCAAGTGTCTTAACTGCTAAGTCATCTCTCCAGCCCTTTCTTGCATTTCTTATATTCTATAATTCCAGGTGGGGTGCCAATTTGTTAATCTAGGGGGGAACAAAGCAGACTTTAAAGAACAGGACACTCCTTGAGCATGCAGGCCCCCTTCAAGAGTCTACATTTTTCCTGTTGCCCCAATATAGGTCAGCTGGCCCAGTCTCAAAGATTGTAATCTTTCATATAATTGCAGCTGAATGAGCAGAAGTTTCAGCCCAAAGATTTCATTTCTGTGCCATATCCCTCTGCTCACACCAGTCTGTTTCTATGCAAAGCAACCCTGCCCAAGTTTTCAGGACATGGGCAAAACAGCAAGCCTCTCACACAAAATGCTTCTAATCCAGTCCAGCTAAGGCTCTTTCTCACCCTCACAAGCCAAACCTCACAGTCCATAGTTCTTACCACATTCAGGGCTTTCAACTCTGACCAGAATAGTCCATCAGGCTCTATTTATAGGCATTGCAAGGCATCTCTTAGGCCAAGGTTTCAAATCCTTCACATTCTTCTTGGGAAAATCACCTCCAAAAGGCCAAAGCCTCACAGTCAGGTGTCTGGCAGCAACACCAGTCTCGGTACCAACTTTACTGTTGCTTTTTTTCTTTTTTATAAAATATTTTAAGCCAGGGATGGTGGCACACATCTTTAATCCCAGCACTCTGGAGGCAGAGGTAGGAGGATCGCCATGAGTTCAAGGCCACCCTGAGCCCACCTAGTAAATTTTAGGTCAGCCTGGGCTAGAGTGAAACTCTACCTTGAAAAACCAAAATATGTGTGTGTGTGTGTGTGTGTGTGTGTGTTAATTCCAGTACTTGGAAGTCAGAGGTAGGTGGCTCACCATGAGTTTGAGGTCACCCTGAGACTACATAGTGAATTCCAGGTTAGCCACAGCTAGAGTGAAACCCTACCTCAAAAAACCAAAATAAATAAATAAAATAATAATAATAATTTTTATTTATTAATTATTTGCAAGCTGCAAGAGAGAGACAGCTCAGGAAGCAGAGGCAGGAGGATTACTGTGAGTTCGAGGCTCAACTGAGACTACATGGTGAATTCCAGGTCAGCCTGGGCTAGAGCGAGACCCTATCTCAAAAAAATTAAAAATAAGCCGGGTGTGGTGGTGCACGCCTTTAATCCCAGCACTTGGGAGGCAGAGGTAAGAGGATCACCATGAGTTCAAGGCCACCCTGAGACTACATAGTGAATTCCAGGTCAGCCTGGGCTAGAGTGAGACCCTACCTCGAAAAACCAAAAAAAAAAAAAAAAAAAAAAAAATTAAAAAAATTAAAAATATATAAATAAAATATCCTCCCCCTTCTCCTTTCTAGCCTCTTTCCTACCATATCGTCCTGCTTGGGAAGGGGAGAATTTCTTTTGGCTTGGGTGCTTTCTTGCTTTGCTTTCCCTCTTCATCCTAATTCTCCCTAAAATAAATGTCTTAATTTACCCTTTCAAAAAATAAAAGAATTAAAAAATGAAAACCTGGGCTGGAGAGATGGCTCAGCAGTTAAGGTGGTTGCCTGCAAAGCCAAAGGATTAAGGTTCAATTCCCCAGGACCTGCATAAACTGGCTGCACAACATGGCGCATGCATCTGGAGTTTGCAGCAGCTAGAGGCCCAGGTGCGCCTATTTTCTCTCTCTCTCTCTTATACACGTGTACACAAATGCTCTAGCTCCCCATCCCCCCCAAAGGACCAGTCTGTTGGGCTTTCCTCAAAAAAAAAAAGAAAAGAAAAAGAAAAAGAAAAGAAAACTCCATCTGGGCCAGGCATGGTGGTACATGCCTTTTAATCCCAGGCAGAGGTATATTGTGAGTTCAACGCCAGCCTGGAACTACAAAAAAAAAAAAAAAAAAAAAAAAAAAACATCTGGGACGACTGGGGATATAGCCCAGTTGGTAAAGTGCTTGTCTAGGATGCTGCGTCCTTCAGCTGGATCCCCAGTACTATATAAATGGGGCCTATTGGTACACAGTACACATCTCTAACCCTAACACTAGGGAAATTGGAGAAAGGAGTATTAGAAATTCAAGGCCAGGCTGGAGGGATGGCTTAGCAGTTAAGACGTTTGCCTGCAAACCCAAAGAACCTGGGTTCGATTCCGCAGGACCCACGTTAGCCAGATGCACAAGGGGGCGCACGTGTCTGGAGTTCGTTTGCAGTCGCTGGAGGCCCTGGTGTGCCCATTCTCTCACTCTCTCTCCCTCTTTTTTTTTTTTTTTTTGTTTCAAATATGTTTAATAAATATGTTAAATATGTATCAAAATATATAGGGAGGGCTGGAAGAGAAGCATGAACAAAGTTTCTAGAAACAAAGTATTAGTGAGTCATGTTATGTGTTATGAGCTACTGACAGAACTGCAGTGACACAGTCAGGCAGTTATTTATAATCAAGGGCTTAAGCCTGAGAACATTTGTTATAATTGACTGTCAAGGAGTATTTGTGAGCTCCCTTTCAGAAACATCATTATTGTTCCCATAAGAGGAGTGTGTCTTTTTTTGTTGTTGTTTTGTTTATCTATTTGAGAGAAGGCAAGAGAGAGAGAGGCAGAAAGAGAGAATGAGTGCACCAGGGTCTCCAGCCACTGCAAACAAACTCCAGATGCAT
This sequence comes from Dipus sagitta, assembly GCA_036346955.1. Lineage (NCBI taxonomy): Eukaryota > Metazoa > Chordata > Mammalia > Rodentia > Dipodidae > Dipus > Dipus sagitta. The sequence continues at coordinate 109,386,228 of CM070777.1, forward strand.
GCACCACCTTGTGCATCTGGCTTTATGTGAATACCGGAGAATTGAACCTGTTTTCTTTGGCTTTGCTGGCAAGCACCTTAACCACTAAGCCTTCTCTCCAGCCCTCTATTGCCTTTAAGTAGATACAGTTCTTTATTCTCCCTCTTTTTTTTGTCAAACAAACAAATAAATAAAATTTTAAAAAATAAAGAAAAGAAATTCAAGGTCACCCTTCTCTATTTTCTTTCTTTCTTTATTTATTTGAGAGTGACAAACAGAGAGAGAAAGAGAACAAATGGGATTTAAAAAAAAAGGGGAACCCCAGCACTTGGCAGGCTAAGGCAGCAGTATCATAAGTTCAAGGCCAACATGGGCAGCATAGCAATTTTAAAGCAAGCCAGTCTCAAAAAACCAAAAAAATCCTTAAATATAGAAGACTTCATTTTACCATTAAAACACTGTAGCAGGTTAGCTGGGTGTGGTAGTGCACACCTTTAATCCCAGCACTCGGGAGGCAGAGGTAGGAGGATCACTATGAGTTCGAGGACACCCTGAGGCTACATAGTGAATTCCATGTCGGCCTAAACTAGAGTGAGACCCTGCCTTGGAAAAACAAAAAAACAAAAAACAAAAAACACTGTTCCAGGGTGTGGTAGTACATGCTTTTAATCCTCCTTCCTGTGTCTCCAAAGTGTTGAGATTGCAGATTACAGGTGTGCACCACCATGCCCAGCTCTGGCTTGAATCTTTTTGTTGTTTTTTATCTAAATTTTATTTATTCGTTTTTTTGTTTGTTTGTTCATTTTTATTTATTTGAGAGTGACAGAGAGAGAAGGAGGTAGAGAGAGAGCGAGAGCGAGAGCGAGAGCGAGAGAGAGAGAGAGAGAGAGAATGGGCGCGCCAGGGCTTCTAGCCACTGCAAACGAACTCCAGACGCGTGCGCCCCCTTGTACATCTGGCTAACGTGGGTCCTGGGGAATCGAGCCTTCAACCGGGGTCCTTAGGCTTCACAGGTAAGCACTTAACCGCTAAGCCATCTCTCCAGCCCTTATTTGTTTTTTTGAAGCAGGCTCTCCCTCTAGCCCCAGTTGACCAGGAATTCACTATATAGTCTCAGGGTGGCCTTGAACTCACTGTAAATCTCCCGAGTGCTGGGATTAAAGGTGTGCACCATCACACTCGATCTGAATCTTTTTCTTTTTTTTTTTTTTTTAAATATTTTACTTATTTATGTGAAAGAGAAAGAGGCAGATAGAAAGAATGTGTGTGCCAGGGCCTCTAGCCACTGTAAGCAAACTCCTGATGCATGCACCACCTGTGCATCTGGCTTATGTGGGTTTTGCAGAATCAAAGCTGAGTCCTTAGGCTCAGCAGGCTAGTGCCTTAACTGCCTAAACCACCTCTCCAGCCCTCTTTATTTATTTTATTTTTTAAAGAAAAACAAGGTAAAAAATGGTAAAGTTATTTTTGCAGAATGACAGCTTTATCCATACTTTATATCCTCCCATTTCTAGAATCAGGGCCCTCAGAAATTTCGAAATAGAGCCGGGTGTGGTGGTGCACGCCTTTAATCCCAGCACTTGGGAGGCTGAGGTAAGAGGATCACCATGAGTTCCAGGCCAGGCTGGAACTAGAGAGTGAGATCCAGCTAAGCCTGGGCTACAGTGAGACCTACTTTTGTTTTTCGAGGTACGGTCTTGCTGTAGCCCAGGCTGACCTGGAATTTACTATGTATCTCAGGGTGGCCTCGAACTCACGGTGAGACCCTGCTTACAACAAAACAAGCCCTGCGTAATGGCGCATGCCTTTAATCCAGCAATGGGGAGGCAGAGGTAGGTGGATGGCCCCTTAGTGCAAGGCCACCCTGAGACTACAGTGAGCTCTAGGTCAGCCTGAGCTAGAGCAAGACCCTACCTTGAAAAACCAAACGAATATTTCCTAAGCAATTTAGGTTAGAAAAAAAAAAAACAAAAGGCCAATCAATAACGGAAACTAGGAATTTTATTACGACCAACACGTATTGATAACAAAATGGAGGATTTCACTAAGAAACTTCAACCCCCAAGAGGCAATGGGTAGGAAGGCGGAAGTCACTGTCATTTTTCCCATGTGCATCTCCGTATGGAAACCAGCGTTCATGCTGCCAGTAGTACAACCTCCTCTTGGTAGAAATGAAGAGGAGGGATTGATAATTCAAAGTATTCTGTTTCCATAAAACACCCAACTACTCATGTGCTCAAGGAGGGGCGCCAGAACCATCGTTGCTCGTCTTGGGCAGCCCCGCCCCTCAGTGGGACAGGCAGGCTGGCGGAAGTGACGTCACGGGAGGACGCCATTAAATAGCAGTGGGCCGTCCCTCGCTCTCTCTCGGCCCTAGCGCCATCTTCTCAGGTGGGTGTCTTGTTGCTCCGGCTGGGGTCCGAGCGCAATCCGTTAGCATCTGACCTGCGCGCCGGGCCTCGTCGCAGCGTACTAACTGTAACCTCTTTCTCCCCGCAGCAGAAAGCTCTGCGCCATGAGAGCGAAGGTGAGCGGTTCCCCGCGGCGAGGTTTGGGGAGCTAGGAGCTTGGCGGGGAGCGGGAGGACCGGGCCGTGGCAGGCCGCCGTGGTTCACGGGCACGGGGCTCTCGGCATGGCCGCACAGTAGCCCAGGCAGCCTCGTTAGGCGGAGGAGCAGAGCCCGGTGATGTCGTGGGCGGGTTGCCGGGTGGGGGTAGGAAAAGGCCGGATTACCGGTGTCGCCGCTGCTGCCAGGCCGCTCGAACGGGCTCTCACTGACACGAATGTTCCCTTTCTCTCCCCCCCGACCGGCCGCCAGTGGAGGAAGAAGCGAATGCGCAGGTGTGTTACGACTGCCGGCGGAGCGCGCGCGCTCGGGGCGGTGGCGGTGGCGCCGGGGGGAGGAGAGGGTTAGGACGGGCTGGGCGGGAGGGCGCGGCGGCTCTGCGCGGGGCGTGCGTTCACTGTGTGCCTTCCAGGCTGAAGCGCAAGCGGAGAAAGATGAGGCAGAGGTCCAAGTGAGCGGCGCCAGCCCCCACGGGAGCAGGAACGAGGAGTGCTGCAGGCTGGGGACGCCGGGTGCTGGGACCGCATGCCCGCGACGGCGAGCCTGTGTCGCCGCGTCCGGGCCTTCCACCGCGTGATCGCCGGCAGCCGCGATGGCCTAGGGCCTGGCCTACGACCGACACGGTCCCGGTTGATGGCTTCGACCTGGACCTCTGGCACTCTGGACTGGTTCTGTTCTCGTTTGTGGCCAAGTGTAACTCGTGTACAATAAACCACCTCTTTCGCTCTCGGCTGGAGAATCAAAACCATCCTGTCTGTCCCGTGTTTTTTCCGGCTGCGTTGGGTGGGGATTCCCTGCGGGGACGGCTTGCGCTTTGGCGGTTGTGCACTGTGGTCTGGCTGGAGCTAGATAGGATAGACCGCGGGCCATTTGGACGAACTTCGCAGTCAAACTCTGCGCCCGCCCCTAAGGTCTTACTAGTCTGGTGTTTTGCCGTACTACCGGGTCTGGTTACCATGGTGACACGCAAGGCTTGCCGGGAGCTTCCTGTGGGGGGGTGCGAGCGCACCATAGAGTGGTTCCGGGTCTGGTGGCTAGAGCGTCACCTCTTCCGCAGGAAACGGAAGCGCCGTAGGGTGGGCGGCTCTTTGTCGAAGCTAGAGGACCGGCAGGCGGCAGCAGCAACTACGGCGGCGGCGGCAGGTGAGGGAGGCGGGAGACTTAGGTGGAGGCCGCGCCCGGAGGGGAGGAGTCGAGGCCGACCCAGTGGCTGGACTCGGCTGGGCCGCACGAGCCCCCCAGAACCGCTCTGGCTCTTACAACCCGGGACTGAGCCCCTCTTCTGACTGATCCTACTTGGCGAGCAAACGCCACCCGCGTGACGTCACAGCCCTGTCCATCTCAGCTCGATGTCACCTAGAATCTCCACTCCCCACTTGAGTGCTCTTTCAGGGTCCTGGTTACCTGGCCCACGGCGGGCTGCCGCGGCCCTGCGCCGAACCTGCAAGCTAGACTTGTAGGGAAACTTGTAGGGTTGAGGACCGTCGCAGTAACCGCCTCCAAGTCCCGTCTTGCTGTCCTACTGCGCTGTGGATTCTGCCCTGTACGCTTGTCTGCTTGGCGTTCCTGACTCCCCAAGTGATCCTTGGTCTTGAAACAGCTCCCCTTACCCTTTCCTCACCGAGGGCTGTGTTTTCAACCCATCTTCCCAGCCTTTTTCAGTAGCTTCTGTCTTATTGGGAACTTATACCCGTTACAGGTAAAGTTTACTTTGAACCCTGACGGAATCTTTTAGTCCCTAGGGCACTTAGCGTTTTGTCAGAATTCACTCCTGTTGATGACAGCCGTCCCATGGTTCTTCATTCATTCATTTTCCCACCCAAGTTTCTGGTTTTTGTTGTTTCTTGTTCAGAACCCAGCAGTGATGTGGAGGTGGAGACCTGCAGGAGTCCCGGACTTCACCTGAGCTACCTCAGGTATCAGTTTGGGGAGAATTGGGGTGAGGAGGGCTATCATCCAATTTTCTGCTTCTGGTGGGACGTGGCAAACGTCCATCAGGCATTGATAGATGACATTTGTTCCTCACCTTTTAGTATAAGTTTAAGTCATCTCGTTACCACTTTTTTATTCTGGGCCTACCTCCTCTTGTACAGATTCTTGTACCTTTGACGGGTCAATTTAGGGAGATCTAAAGGCAAAGTCAAGAAAATGGGATGTGGAGGGATAGGTCAAGGCCATAGAAATAGGACAGTTATCTTTTAAACTTTTTTTTTAATTGACAGTTTTCGTACACGTGCATAATGTATTTTGATCAGAAAGTTATCTTTATGCCCAAGGGGAAACAATATGAGCTTTTCCTACTTGAACAGCCAGGGGGAGCCTGAACACTACTTAGAAAAGGTTTGGGAGATTAGACACGTGGTAGCAGGGACTCCCAGTCTTATTGGGGGTGGAGGGAGGGAGGGCTAGAATTAGGGCAGTGGACTGACACTTCAGAGTTCTCTTGGGAAATAGGAGACTTAAAAAGCTTTTATAGAGTCTATAAATAACGAGGATCTTTATGGGATAAGGAGTGGTGTGGTTTGAAGTTAGTGGGATTGTCTCATGCAGGAGCTGGGGGGAGGGGGATAATGGGGAAAGAAAGGTCACTTGTTCCTGTGAAATTAACTCCTTCCCATCTTGACCTTGCCACAAATGATTTGTCCTGAGGGATCTAGAAGTAGAGATTCCAATTTAGAACTTCTTCCCTTGAAGTAGAGGGGGCTGACTTTCCTGGGTTTGAACATGGTATGGGCTAGGAGAAAATACTAAAAAAATAACAGGTTCAGGAACTGCCTCAAGCTGGTAACATGAATCTGTTCACCCAGGATTTCTTGGTTCTAAAATACATACAGAGATCTCAGCTAAGTTTCCATGGAAGAAGGGTTAAGGAAAATTATATTGCCAATCAAGTTTAATTACCATCTTCCAAAAGCTCTTGAAGCTAAGCAGCCCATCTATTTCCAGTCTCCTCCCCACCTGTTCACATACCAACAACATTTTTTTGTTGTTTTGTTTTGTTTGAGGTAGGGTCTCACTCTAGCCCAGGCTGACCTGGAATTCATCACTATGTAGTCTCAGGCTGTCCTGTAACTCATGGAGATCCTCCTACCTCACCTCCCAAGTACTGGGATTAAAGGCATGCGCCACCACGCCCCGGCACCAACATTTTTATCTTCACTCTCACAACTTTAATAAGGTCAGTTTAGAAGGGAAAATAAAACCCAACACTATTCTCTCCCTGCCCCCTCCTTGGCCAATCACCATTAGTAAAATGAAGTGGCTTCATCCCAATTCCCACCCTCCTCTGTTAGCCAGGCAAGTGTGAATCACTGACCAAGACCAGGTGCACAAGAGTCTAGGCGGGACTTCCAGCAAGTCAGCCAGTCCAGTGAGAATTCTTGTCCCTTAGATCTGCATCTCTGCTGGACTGCTTGCTGCTGTATTGTCAGGAAGAGTGGGAACTTTCTGGAGGATTCCTGTTGACACACTTCTCTCTTTTAGCAGTCACCAAGAGTGGCAAGAAAAGGAAGAAAGCCCTGAGTTGGGGGGGACCAGAATGCCTGACCGGGACAGCTATGCCAACGGCACTGGGAGCAGTGGAGGAGGCCCTGGAGGTGGTGGCAATGAAGAAGCCAGTGGAGCAGGGGCAGGCAATGGGGGGGCCAGTTCAGATGCCATCTGTAGAGACTTCCTGAGGAATGTATGCAAGCGAGGCAAGCGCTGTCGATACCGCCATCCAGACATGAGTGAGGTGTCCAACCTGGGAGTGAGTAAAAATGAATTCATCTTCTGCCATGACTTCCAGAACAAAGAATGTAGCCGTCCAAACTGCCGTTTCATCCATGGCTCCAAGGAAGATGAGGATGGCTATAAGAAGACTGGAGAACTTCCCCCTCGGCTGAGACAGAAAGTGGCAGCTGGCTTGGGCCTTTCACCTGCTGACCTACCAAATGGCAAGGAGGAGGTCCCTATCTGTCGTGACTTCCTCAAGGGTGACTGTCAGAGAGGAACCAAGTGCAAGTTCCGTCACCTGCAACGGGATTTTGAATTTGATGCTCGGGGTGGGGGGGGCACTGGATGTGGGGGCTCAACAGGCTCCGTTCCCCCAGGACGACGGCATGATCTTTATGACATCTATGACCTTCCTGACAGGGGCTTTGAGGACCATGAACCAGGCCCCAAACGCCGGAGAGGTGGATGCTGCCCTCCTGATGGCCCCCATTTTGAATCCTATGACTACAGCTTGGCTCCTTCTCGTGGGGTAGAGTGCAGACTGCTGGAGGAGGAGAATGCCATGCTCAGGAAACGCGTGGAGGAGCTAAAGAAACAGGTCAACAACCTACTGGCCACTAATGAGGTACTTCTGGAACAAAATGCCCAGTTCCGCAATCAGGCCAAGGTCATGACCCTGAGTTCCACCGCGCCAGCGACTGAGCAAACTCTGGCCCCCACTGTGGGTACTGTTGCCACTTTTAACCATGGCATTGCCCAGACGCACACTACTCTCAGCAGCCAGGCTCTGCAGCCTCGTCCTGTGTCCCAGCAAGAACTTGTGGCCCCTGCCGGAGCTCCAGCTGCTCCTCCAACTAATGCTGCACCTCCTGCTGCTCCACCACCCCCACCCCCACACTTGAACCCAGAGATCACACCACTGTCAGCTGCTCTGGCTCAAACAATCGCCCAGGGTATGGCCCCTCCACCCGTCTCTATGGCTCCTGTGGCTGTATCTGTGGCCCCTGTGGCTCCTGTGGCTGTGTCGATGGCCCAGCCCTTGGCAGGAATCACAATGAGCCACACCACTACTCCCATGGTGACTTACCCCATTGCTTCCCAGAGCATGCGCATCACAGCCATGCCACACTGAAGGAGCTGATGGATATTCCCCTGCTATAGCCTCTCAGGGCTGGGTTCAAGGGGCCCCTCCTCCCTTGCTAGCCCGTCCAGGCCCAATCTAACGGGTCTGCTCAAGAACTAGGACAAGAGACTGTAAGGAATATGCTTCCTAGGAGCATGTCCCAAGGTGGGGTTGGATTGTGGGTCATCTTGTCCTTCCTTCAGACCTCAAGTGGGGCTGGCATAGGAGTTCAGACAAGCCAGCGGAGAGTAAGAACTAAGGGGTTGTGTCCTCTTACGGGAAGCTGGGGACATCCCTTTTCTTGTTCTCGTTTGTGAACAGCATAGGTTCCAGCACTGGTTTTAGAAGGAAAACTACCCCACCCAGAAGGTAAACCAGGAAAAATTGGGAAGTGGGTGGTCAGGAGAGAAGGCCTCATAGGAGCCTTCAGATGATTTGGGGCCCAGTTGAATTGGAAGATGCAGGAATTGCTCTTGGGCCCCTGAGATGTCTGGGACCATAGTACTCCAACCCAAAGACTAGGGGAACATTCACTTACCTAGTTGGCCTGGATTATCTGTAGGGCAGGGCCCACTACTTTCCAAAGAAATAAAAGAACATTATTTTTAAAAATGGAGGAAATGAAAACTTGCTTAGATATTCTTTGTGGAAGATGGGAGCATAAAGTAGATCTCGTGCCAGAAATGGGATAAAGACTGTACCCTCACATAGCTTGGGTTAGTTGAGTGGATGCCAGCAACCAAGGGTAGAGACCTAAAACGACCAAGTGGGGCTTTGGGTAAGGTGCTTTGTGAGGGAAAAGAATTGGAGTCACTTAGTCTAGTTTAAAAATAGTCCCATCTGTTTCTGGTCTCTGTCTGCATGTGCTGTTCCCAGGTTGCCTTAGTAACCAGGGCTCCTAGGGTCACTTAGGGGGGCAGACACTAAGGAGGGTTTAAGTACTTTGACGTGGTGATGGGGTGTTATGTAGTTGACAGATACTGCCCTTATTCAAGCAGAGCCGGGCAGGTGGTGGTGTTCCTCTGAGTTGATGGCAGTTTATATCCCTTCACTCCAGCCCTTCTTCAGGGCCAATGCCTTAACCCTTCAAGGCTTTAGAAGTTCTAGGAAAGGGAAAGTGTGATAGCACACACTTAATTCCAGCACTTGGGAGGTAGAGGCAAGAGAATCAGGAGTTCAAGCCCATCATAGTCTACATAGCAAGTTTAAGACCAGCCTGGGCCACACGAGACCTTGTCTCAAAAAAAAAAAAAAAAAAAAAAAAAAAATGCTGGGAAAAAGGAGTTGTTCACCATCTCAAAAGGGGGAGTGGAGTACTAAAGACAAAGGTTGGATAAATATTGTAGATTTTAGAAACAGCTTGATAAGCTTAAATGTTCATTTTTGGCACAATTCTGGATTAAAGATGTTTTATGAGTATTTAGAAAGGAATGTGATTACAGATACCATATGAATTCTCATTCAGATCCTAACTGCATTTCTTGCTGAGTAGCTCCAAAGCAAATGAATGTGGGGAACTACAGATATCAAATGTTTTGTGTTAATGTGTGTTGCAGTCAGGTTTGCATTGCTGGCAGAAAACACCTGACCAAGAGCGGCTTGTGGGGAAAAGGGTTTATTTTGGCTTACGGACTCAAGGGGAAGCTCCATCATGGCAGAGGAAAACGATGGCATGAGCAGAGAGTGGACAACAGCAACAGGAGAGTGTGCCAAACACTGGCTAGGGGAAACTGGCTGTAATATCCATCAGCCCACCCCCAAACAATACACTGCCCCCAGGAGGCATTAATTCGCAAATCTCCATCAGTTGGGAACCTAATGTTCAAAACACCTAAGTTTATGGGGGACACCTGAATCACACCACATTGTGCTCAGTTAAAGATTCCCAGAAATACACCTGTAGTTGACCAAGTTGGGTTTAATGCTAGTTGCATTGGGAAGGGAAGGGCACATCTTTGGGAATAAATGTATCTCAGTATAAAGGTATTAGAAAACACTTAGAGAAGCCAGGTGTGGTGGAACACGCTTTTAATCTCAGCACTCTGGAGGCAGAGGTAGGAGGATCATTGTGAGTTCGAGGCCACCCTGAGACTACATAGTGAATTCCAAGTCAATCTGGGCTAGAACAAGACCCTACCTCGAAAAATTTAAAAAAAAAGAAGGGCTGGAGAGATAGCTTTGCAGTTAAGGCTCTTGCCTGTAAAGCCAAAGGACCCAGATTCAGTTCCCCAGTACCCATATAAGCCAGCTCCACAAGGTAGCACATGCATCTGGAGTTTGTAGTAGCTAGAGGCCCTTGACGCACGCACATTCTCTCTCTGCCCTTTCAGATAAATAAATACATAATTTTTTTTTTAATCCAAGAAAAGAAAACATGGAGTATAGTGGCACAAGTCTATAACCTGAATATCTAGAAGAGTACACTGGAGTGACACTGAAGCTGCAATGAAGGAGCAGTAGTCACTCATTAGGTTGGAGGGGGCTGTATACTAATTCTGTGCTCAGTGGTAAATTGGTTCATTCTCATCCATATTCTCTCTTTCACAACCACTGTCTGATGCTGCTATTTTGTGAGATTGTTTGGTTCAACACCAGAACTCATTAGCTAACTATGAGCACTGACTCAGCCCTAAACACCCTGAAGCCTGGCTGGCAGTGTAAAGCCAGTTCTAGATGTCAGGAGCTGTTGTCTTCTTTGTCAACCCAAGTCACAGCAAATAGGAAGGAGTTACGGGCCAGCTAATAGGAGTGGAGGAATCAAACATAACATTTGGTAGCCAGGTGTGGTAGATCAGAAGTCCTACATCATCTTTAGTTATCTAGAGAGTTCAAGACCAGCCTGGGCTACAAAAAGACTCAAACAGGGCTGGAGAGATGGCTTAGCAGTTAAGGAGCTTGCCTGCAAAGAGGACCCTGGCGTGCCCATATTCTCTGGAGTTTGCAGTGGCTAGAGGCCCTGGAGTGCCCATATTCTCTCTCAAGTAAATTAAAAATATTTTTTAAAAAAGACACAGTGAACTGGGCGTGGTGGCACACGCCTTTCATCCCAGCACTCGGGAGGCAGAGGTAGGAGGATTGCTGTGAGTTCGAGGCCACCCTGAGACTCCATAGTGAATTCCAGGTCAGCCTGGGCTAGAGTGAGACCCTACCTCGAAACCCCCCCCAAAAAAAAGACACAGTGAATTCACTGAGCATGGCTGACCCCAAAACAGCCACATCAAAAAGTGTCACCAGGCGTGGTGACACATGCCTTTAATCCCAACACTTGGGAGGCAGAGGTAGGAGGATCGCTATGAGTTCAAGGCCACCCTGAGAATAGAGTGGATTCCAGGTCAGCCTGGGCTAGAGCAAGACCCTACTTTGAGAAACAAAACAAAAAACAACAAAAATTATCTGTCATCAGGCATGGTGGCACACACCTTTAATCCCAGCACTAGGGAGGCAGAGGTAGGTGGATCACCATGAGTTCAAGGCCACCCAGGGACTATATAGTGAATTCCAGGTCATCAGCCTGCACTAGTGTGAGACCCTACCTTGAAAAGCCAAAAAACAAAAGTCTGTCGCCAGGCAAGGTGGCACACACCTTTAATCCCAGCACTTGGGAGGCAGAGGTAGGAGGAGCACCATGAGTTTGAGGCTACCCTGAGACTACATAGTGAATTCCAGGTGAGCCTGAGCTAGCATGAGATCCTACCTCAAAAAAAAAAAAAAAAAAAAAGTCACCCCAAGATGGATAATCACTTCTCCATAGTTTCATAGTTGTAATCCTCCCTTCAGTTAACATACCTTCTATACCACCTCCCAAGACCATGTGCAGTGGAGGCAGAATTACAGGGCACAGGAGGAAGTGAGTGGCAGGAATTTCATGTGGAGATTCTAATTCCCACACCCTCTTATGAGGGAACTTCCAGCAGCCAACAGGCCTGAGATCTTGTAGAGGATCTCCAGGGGTAGTCACAGCTGTTCTGTTAATGCTGTTGTTCCAGAAGGAAGGCATGCACAGCAATGTTGCTTAAGGATAAAGACTTGAGTTTTTTCTAACAATTTGAAGATCGACACTAACAGTAATTCACATGAGAACAACCAGGAACTTCCAATTGACTACAAAAAAATTAAAAATTTAAAGCCGGAGCTGGGTGTGGTGGCGCACGCCTTTAATCCCAGCACTTGGGAGGCAGAGGTAGGAGGATCGCCCTGAGTTCGAGGCCACCCTGAGTGAGACCCTACCTCGAAAAACCAAAAAAAAAAAAAAAAAAAAATTTAAAGCCGGGTATGGTGGTGCACGTCTTTAATAACAGCACTCGAGAGACATACGTAGGAGGATTGCCGTGAGTTCAAGGCCACCCTGAGACTACATAGTGAATTCCAGGTCAGACTGGACTAGAATGAGACCCTACCACAAAAAGTGAAAAAAAAAATTAAAATTTTGGTCTAGCAGTATAGCTCAAGTGGTAGTACCCTTGCCTATTATGTTCAAGGACCTAGATTCAATTTTAGTCTTTAGCATGTTGATTCACAAATACTTCCTGGAGTATGTTATGTTCTAATAGCTTTCTAGGAGCCCATGAGGGTAGTTGAGCCTTAGTCATGGCTTGTAAATAAAGCAGCTCTATATTCTGCCTAAGTGGAACCAATCCTCAGAATTGTGTTTTTTGTGTTTCTTTTTTTTGCTGTTGTTTTTCTTTTTTGAGGTAGGGTCTCACTCTAGCTCAGGCTGACCTGGAGTTCACTATGTAGTCTCAGGGTGGCTTTGAACTCACAGCAATCCTCCTACCTCTGCCTCCCAGTGCTGGAATTAGAGGCGTGCACCACCATCCTTGGTGTGTTTTTCTTTTCTTTATATTTTAGAGAGAAAGCTAGACAGAGAAAGAGAATTGGTACCTCAGGGCCTCAGCTACTGACATCAAACTCCAGACGCTTGTGCCACCTAGTGGGCATGTGCGACTTTGCACTTGCTTCACATTTGTGTGCCTTTCTTACATGATACCTGAAGAGTCAAACATGGATCTTTAGGCTTGACAGGCAAGTGCCTTAACCAATGAACCATCTCTCCAGCCCCGTCTTTTCCTTCTCTTTCTTTCTTTCTTTATTTTATTTTATTTTTTTTAAGTAAGGTTTCACTCTAGTCCAGACTGACCTGGAATTCACTATGTAGTCTCAGGGTGGCCTCAAACTCATGGCAATTCTCCTACCTCTGCTTCCTGAGTGCTGGGATTAAATGCGTGAGCCACCACACCCAGCTAGGTGTTTTTCTTTTGGCTTTTCAAGGTAGGGTCTCACTCTAGCCCAAACTGACCTGGAATTTACTATGTAGTCTCAGGGTGGCCTCGAACTCACGGTGACCCTTCTGTACTGGGATTAAAGGTGTACGCCACCACACCCAGCTCCGGTTTATCTTGTGCCACTTTGTGCAGCTGACTTTACATTGTTATTGGGGACCTGAACCCAGGTGGTTAGGCTTTGCAGGCAAGAACTTAACTGCTGAGCTATCTTCAGCTCCTCTAAATGTAATTTATTTATTTCTTATTTATTTATTTATTTATTTATTTTTTGGTTTTTCGAGGTAGGGTCTCACTCTAGCCCAGGCTGACCTGGAATTCACTATGGAGTCTCAGGGTGGTCTCGAACTCATGGCAATCCTCCTACCTCTGCCTCCCTAGGGCTGGGATTAAAGGCGTGTGCCACCACGCCCGGCTTTATATTTTTTATTTTTTTTAGAGAGAGTGAAAGAGAGAAAGTGAGGGCCCCAGCTACTGAAATCAAACTCCAGATGCTTGTGCCATCTAGTGGGCATGTGTGACCTTGTGCTTGCCTCACCTCTGTGCAGCTGACTTATGTGGGATCTGGAGAGTTGAACATGGGTCCTTAGGCTTTACAGGCAAGTGCCTTAACCACTAAACCATCTCTCCAGCCCTGTAATTATTATTATTATTTTTTTTTGAGACAGGATCTCATGCATCCTAGGTTAGCGTCAAACTTGCTATGTAGATGAGGGTGACTTTGAACTCCAGATCCTCCTGCCTCCACCTAAGAGCAGGGATTACAGGCACGACCACACGCAGTTTATGCAGGGATAGGGACTGAATCCAGGAATTCCTGCATGCTAGGCAAACATGATACCAGCTGAGTGACATCCCCAACCTTTAAATGTAATTAAAAAATTTATTTATTTATTTGAGAGAGAAAGAGGCAGAGAGAGGGGGAGAGAAGAGTGAGAGAATGGGCACGCCAGTCCATACAGACACTGCAAATGAACTCCAGACACATATGCCACCTTGTGCAACTGGCTTACATAGGTCCTGGGGAATCAAATCTGGGTCCTTTGGCTTTGCAGGCAAGTGCCTTCACCACTAAGCCATCTCTCCAGGCCCCTAAATGTAATTTTTAAAGATGGCAATTGGTAAACCATAGGAAAACAAAACACCACATAATCCTTAAGAGAAGGCTAACAAGAGACTCACTAGATGTCTTCACATGTGTTTTGTTTGTTTTTTTGAGGTAGGGTCTTACTCTAGCTCAGGCTGACCTGGAAGTCACTGTGTAGTCTCAGGGTGGCCTAGAACTCATGGTGATCTTTCTACCCCTGCCTCCCTAGTGCTGGGATTAAAGGCATGCACCACTATGCCCGGCCTACATGTTCTTAAATTTATTTATTTGAGAGTGAGAGAGAGAGAAAGAGAGAGAGAAAGAGGCAGATAGAATGGCTGTGCCAGGGCCCCCAGCCACTGCCAACAAACTCCAGACACGTGCCACCTTGTGCATCTAGGTTTACATGGGTACTGGGAATTTGAACCTGGTCCTTTGGCTTTGTAGGCAAGTGCCTCAATAGCTAAGCCATCTCTCCAGCCCTCTTCACATGTTTAAAAGGCTGTCCATCCAGTTATAGTGGTATACACCCGTACTCCTAGCTACTCAGGAGGCTGAGACAGAAGGAATGACAAATTAGAGGACAGCTTGGGCAACTTGCTTTAAAATCAAGAAAAATAGGCCAGGCGTGGTGGCGCACACCTTTAATCATAGCACTTGGGAGGCAATAGGATCACCATGAGCTTGAGGCCACCCTGAGACTACATAGTGAATTCCAGATCAGCCTGGGCAAAAGCAGCAAGACCTTACCTCGATAAACAAAAACAAAACAAAAAAAAAGAAGAAGGAAGAGGAAGAAAAGAAGTTAGGTGTGGTGGCGCACACCTTTAATAACAGATCTCAGCACTCAGGAGGCTGAAGTAAGAGGATCACTGTGAGTTTGAGGCCAGCCTGAGATTAAATCCAGGTCAGTATAGGCTAGAGCAAGACCCTATCTTGAACAGTCAAAAATAAAAATAAAAAAGAGGGCTGGGCCTGGAGGGATGGCTTAGCAGTTAAGGCACTTGCCTACAAAGCCAAAGGACCCAGGTTTGATTCTTCAGGACTCACGTAAGCCAGATGCACAAGGTAGCGCATGCATCTGGAGTTCATTTGTGGCGGCTGGAGGCCCTAGTGTGCCATTTTTCCTATCTCTCTCTGTCATAAATAACAAATACATGATTATATATACATATACATATATATGTATATATATATATATATATATATATATATTTTTTCGTTTTCGAGGTAGGGTCTCACTCTAGCCCAGGCTGACCTGGAATTCACTATGGAGTCTCAGGGTGGCCTTGAACTCACAGTAGTCCTCCTACCTCTGCCTCCCCTCCTACCTGTGCCTCCAGAGTGCTGGGATTAAAGGTGTGCACCACCACGCCCAGCTTTTTTTTTTTTTTTTTTAAGAGGGCTGGAGAGATGATTTTGCAGTTAAGGTCCTTGGACCCAGGTTCAATTTCCCAGTCCTACATGAGCCAGATGCACAAGGTGGTGTATGCATCTGGAGTTCATTTGTAGTGACTGGAGACCCTTGTTTTTTTTTTTTGTTGTTGTTGTTGTTTTTTTTTTTTTTGGTTTTTCGAGGTGGGGTCTCACTCCAGCCCAGGCTGACCTGGAATTCACTATGGAGTCTCAGGGTGGCCTCGAACTCAAGGCGATCCTCCTACCTCTGCCTCCCGAGTGCTGGGATTAAAGGCGTGCGCCACCACGCCCAGCTACTGGAGACCCTTGTACATCCATTCTCTGCCTCTTTCTCTGTCTCTCAAATAAATAAAAATAAAAATTTTTTAAAGGGCAGAAAAAAAAAAAAGAATGTAAGATGGGCATAGTGGTGCACCCCTTTAGTCCCAGTGCTTGGGATGTTGAGTTAGGAGGATTGCTGTGAGTTTGAGGCCAGTCTGGGGCCACAGAGTAAGTTCCAGGTCAGCCTGGACTAAAGTGAGACCCTACTCAAAAAAAAAAAAAAAAAAAAAAAGCCTGTAGTGGTGCATGACTTTAATCCCAGCACTTGGGAAGAGGAGGTAGGAGGATCTTAGTGAGTTCAAGGCCACCCTGAGATTACATAGTGAATACCAGGCCAGCTAAGGCTAGTTTGAGATGCTAAATTGAAAAAACAACAAAAACTGGGCATGGTGGTACACACCTCTAATTCCAACAGTTGAGAGGTAGAAGTAGAGGGTCAGAAGTCCAGGGTCATCCTCTGCATAGCTAGTTTCAGACCCTGTCTCAGAACACTGAAAAGAAAAGAGAAAGGGTGGGAAGGACAGTCCTCCTGCCCTTGCCTCATGAGTGCTGTGATTACATGTATGAACCACTATGTCCAGCTATTGTACCCATTTTGCAGAGAAAAAAAAACAAACAAACAAGCTTAGAATATATTCTGCAAGTGGGGTTTGGTGGCGCAAACCTTTAACATCAGGTCTTGGGAAGCTGAGGTTGGAAGATCGTCGTGAGTTTGAGGCCAGTCAGGACTATATGGTGAGTACCAGGTTAACCTAAGATAACCTGCCTAAAACAAATGTCCCTGGGGTTCTACAACTACTAAGAAATAGGATCAGAAACCTATTCAAGCAATCCGATTCCAGATTTTGGCATAATAAATTCTGGCCAGGCATGGTGGTGCACCTTGAGGCACTCAAGAGGCAAGCACTCAGGAGGCAGAGGTAGGATCACTGTGAGTTCAAGGCCACCCTGAGACTACATAGTGAAGTCCAGGTCAGCCTGTGCTAGAGTAAGACCCTACCTTAAAAAAAAAATTGAATAAATAAATTAAAATTCTGATGCAACCATCCAACAATGGGATAGATAGTAACTTTTAAGGAATATGCAGAAGAAACTTCAAATCCTGTTGCTTTCTAATCTTCGTAATTGTGGTAAGAGCTGAATGCTAGATCTGACCCTCTGCCTCCTCTAGGAGGTAGTTAGAGATGTAAAACCATAAATCCAGGAAGTGTAAGTCCTTTCTCCTACTCTCTCCACTCCCTGAAGCCCCACCCTTAAAGACACTTCCTCTAACAAACGGCCATGCCTTCCTGCTGACCACTTACTGCTTACCACCACCAGGTGGCACCTGGGGAGCGGGATCGTCCATGGGTGGAGACCTACCGTGCTTATCTGTGCTAACTGCATTGCAGCTGATCCTGTTGCTCAGGGCTTCCAGCTGTGGCCAAAGCTTCCTAAAGATGGTTTTTACACCATATAATGTCTTAAGTAAGAGAGTCTCATGATGTGAATGGAGTGAAGAGAAAGTTTAAAGAAGCCCTTGTCTGCTTTCCCGACTCTGGCGGCGCCTCCTTTACACAGACTTTGCATATTTCAGTCTGTGAGGAAGAGCTCTCTGAAGAGGTTCATTGCTTTGCAGCTATGGTTCCTTCAGTTCAGCTGTTGGCAAGACAATCGCTTAGCTTTCTTCTAAGTTCCCCTTGTTTCTCTTTTCTGCCTGCTCACCTCTGGGAATGTGGCAGCAGATAGAATCTTGTCCCTTGCACAGTTCTGCAAGCTGAATAGACTGCTAGTTCCAGGGAAGTGAAATTTAACTTTTTTTTTTTTTTTTTGAGGTAGGGTTTCACGAGAGTGAAACCCTACCTCAAAAAAAAAAAAAAAAAAAAAAAAAAGTTATCTATTTGACAGAGAAAACAGAGAGAGAGAGAGAGAGAGAATGGGTGCACCACCAGGGCCTACACATGGGCTCCAGATGGCGTGTGCATTTGTGCATCTGGTTTTACATGGATACTGGGGAATCAAATCCATGGAGTTAGGCTTTGCAAGCAAGTGCCTTTAACCACTGAACCATCTCTCAGCCCTCCTTTTCCTTTCCTATCCTCTCCCACTCCTGCTAAACCCCTTCTTTTCACCTAATTCCTTTCCTACTTTCATGTTTTTTTATTTGTGTGTGTGTGTGTGTGTGAGAGAGAGAGAGAACGTGGGAAAGAGAGAGAGGTAGGGGCCCACTGGGTTAATTTAGGATTGCCTGCATGAGTGGGGGGGGGAGGGGAGTTACTAGCTGGACCCAATCTTGTGCAGGAAACCACAGCTGCTGTGAGTTCATGACTGTGAGGGTCATGTTGTGTTCAGAAGACCGCATTCCACAGCACTCCTCCTCATCCTCACTCTTACATTCTTTCCACCCCCACTTCTGGAGCCTTGGGAGGGGTGATGTAAATTTAGGACTAAGCACACATAGTCACTTTTTCTCAGCACTTTCACCAGCTATGTATCTCTGCATTATCCTCACCAATTTATGTGTAAAAACAAAAGTTAGAAAGCAGTGTTGAGGGATTGTGTTATTCTGTCTGAGCAACAGGGGAAGTAGGGTTGGTTACTGGGGAGTGATTAGATCTGTAGCTGATAAATTTTAGCTGCACTGCAAGAA
Organism: Dipus sagitta; assembly: GCA_036346955.1. Lineage (NCBI taxonomy): Eukaryota > Metazoa > Chordata > Mammalia > Rodentia > Dipodidae > Dipus > Dipus sagitta. Next base: position 109,404,343 of record CM070777.1, read on the forward strand.
GCTGTTTTAAGCCTGTTCCTCCTTCCCTTTACCCAGCAAGCATTTTGGCCCTTGCCCCCAGGCTAGCTAGGTCCTCAGAGACCAGGGGATGGTAGGGTACTTCTACTTTTTTAAAATATTTATTTATTTATTTATTTTGAGGCAAGACCAACACTGGTCTTTTTTTTTTTTTTTAATGTGAAAGAGTGAGAGTGAGTGAGTGGGAGCAAGAATATTAGGAGAGACAGAATTGGCACACCCAGGCCTCTGGCCACTGTAATCAAACTCCAGACGCATGTGCCACCTAGTGTGCATGTGCAACCTTGTGCACTTGCGTCACCTTGCATCTGGCTTACGTGGGATCTGGAGAGTTAAACATGGGTCCATAGGCTTGGCAGGCAAATGCCTTAGCTGCTAAGCCATCTCTCCAGCCCTATTTTTTAGTTTTTCTAGGTAGGGTCTCCCTCTAGCTTAGGCTGACCTGGAATTCACTATGTAGTCTCAAACTGGCCTTGAACTCACAGCAATCCTCCTACCTCTGCCTCCCAAGTGCTGGGATTAAAGGCATGTGCCACCACGCCCAGCTATTTTTTTTAAATGTTTTATTTATTTAGCTATTAGAAAGAAAGCAGCAGATACCGGAATGGGCATGCCAGGGCCTCTAGTCACTGCAAAGGAACTCCAGGTGCATGTGCCTCTTTGTGCATCTGGGTTTACATGGGTACTGGGGAATCAAACTCAGGTCATTAGGTTTTGTAGTAAGTACCTTAACCACTGAGACATCTCTCCAGCCCCTGTATGGCACTTTTTATTGTTTTTGTTTTTTACATGTATATAATGTATTTTTGTTTGTTTTTTTCAGGTAGGGGACTCGCTCTAGCCCAGGCTGACCTGGAATTCACTATGTAGCCTCAGGGTGGCCTTGAACTCACAGTGATCCTCCTACCTCTGCCTCCCTCCCAAGTGCTGAGATTAAAAGTGTGCACTACCATGCTTGGGATATAATGTATTTTGACCAGATTTGCTCTCCATTATCTTCTCATCCCTCAGCCCCTTCCCCTGAACCCAATTTTCTTCCCTATTAGTTTTCTTCTGTTTTCATATCCTTTTTTTAACTTTTATATATTTATTTATTTGAGAGAGAGGAAGAGGCAGAGAAAGAGAATGGGTGCACCAGGGCCTTCAGCCACTGCAAACGAACTCTAGATGCGTGCCCCCCATGTACCCCTTTGTGCTCTGGCTTACGTGGGTCCTGGAGAATCAAACACAGGTCCTTTGGCTTTGCAGTCAAATGCCTTAACCTCTAAGCCATCCCTCCATTAAGTGACTGAGTTCATTGGATTGCTTGCATGAGCATGGGCAGGGGTTATTTACTGGAGTATGGGCAACTTATCAGTAGTTATACCACTGAGGAAATTGTCTCCCCTTCCCAAGGCAGCCATTAACTAGCAGATCTCTTCAGGAAGGGGTAGGGCCTCATGAGCTCCTCTCCCATCCATGATGGAATGCTGATGGGCCCAATATTGTACAGGTTTATGCAGGTAACCACAACTGCTGTGAGTTTATGAGTGAAATGGCCAGCATTCCACAACGTTTCTCTCTTTCCTCCACCTCTTCCATTTTTTTCTGCTCCCTCTTCTGTGCTGTTGAGCCTTAACAGGCTGATATAATAGTCTCAGAACCAAGCACTCAATAGTCACTGACTCTCAGTACTTTGATCAGTTAGACGTCTCTGTAGTAACTACTGCCCATTGCAAAAAGAGGCTTTCTGGTTAAGGCACTTGCCTGCGAAGCCTAAGGACCCAGGTTCCATTCCCCAGGACCCATTTAAGCCAGGTACACAAGGTGGCATATACGTATAGTTTGCAGCAGCTGGAGGCCCTGGTATGCCCCATTCTTTCTCTCTCTCTCTCTCTCTCAAGTAAATAAATAATTTTTTTTTTTTTTTTTTAAAGAGAGGCTTTCTGACCCAAGCTGAGAATAGCACTCATCATTTGGGAGAGAGTAGCCCACTGACACTCAGTTGTCCTTCTTAGGAGCATATGATGGCATTCCATGCTCATGGCCATTGTTGCTATCTTCTTTCCACAGGCCTGTGGGTTTTTCAAAAATTATAGTCTTTTTTATTTTTATTTTTATTTTTTCCAGGCTGACCTGAAATTCACTATGTAGTCTCAGGGTGGCCTCAAATTCTCGGTGATCCTCCTACCTCTGCCTCTGAGTGCTGGGATTAAAGGCATGTACCACCACTCCTGGCTATAATTTTTTTTTTAATTTGCTTTATTTATTTGAGAGAGAAAGGGAATGAATGAGATAGAGAGAGAGAGAGAAATTAGGCATGCCAGGGCCTTCAGCCACTGCAACAAACTTCAAATCCATGTGCTGTCTTGTGCATCTGGCTTACATGGGTCCTGGGGGTTCGTTTGCAGTGGATGGAGGCCCTGGCACACCCATTCTCTCTCTCTCTCCCTCCCTCTTTTACTCTGTCAAAAAAAAAAAAAAAGAAAGAAAGAAAGAAAGAAAGAAAGAAAGAAAGAAAAGAAAAAAAGATAGGGTATTTCTGTCAACCTGGAACTCATTGATTTGGGTCCAGGGATCTTCTTGTCTGTTCCTCCCTGGGGCTGGGGTTACAGGTATAAACCACCACACCAGTGTTTTACATGGGTGCTGGGGATCTGTATGTAGGTCCTCATGTTTGCACAAGCACTTTACCATTTACCCAGTATCCCTGGTAATTTCATGTCAGCCCCAAAAGCTAAATTAATTACCCTTCAATAGGCATAACTTACACCCATGCAGCCATCTGCAGAGAAGGGGGTCTTCTACTGCTTATAATGCCTCTATTAAATATGACCCTGATGGGCTGGAGAGATGGCTGAGCTGTTAAAGCATATGCCTGTGAAGCCTAAGGACCCAAGTTTTTTTTGGGGGGGGGAGGGGGGTAGCTTTTCAAGGTAGGGTCTTGCTCTAGCTCAGGCTGACCTAGAATCACTATGTAGTCTCAGGGTAGCCTTGAACTCACAGCGATCCTCCTACCTCAGCCTCCCAAGTGCTGGGATTAAAGGCGTGCACCACCACCACCTCCAGCTATTTTTTTTTTTTTTTCCTGAGGTAGAGTCTCACTCTAGCCCAGGCTGACCTGGAATTCACTATGTAGCCTCAGGGTGGCCTTGAACTCACAGGGATTCTCCTACCTCAGCCTCCTAAGTGCTGGGATTAAAGGCATGAGCCACCACACTTGGCTAGGACAGAACCCACGGAAGCCAGACGCACAAGGTGGCACATGCGTCTGGAATTCATTTTCAGTGCTAGAGGCCCTAGTGCACCCATTCACTCTCTCTCTTTCTCTAAATAAATAAATATTAAATATGTCCCTGAGGTTTTGGCTGCAGTAGAAATCATCTGACAACGCAGGTGGCCACTGTACATTACAAGGGCCACCAGGACCAAGCTGACAGTTCTCTGACTAAGAACTAAGCTGGTCAACGGCACCTCAGTTCCACTCCCTGTTGCCTTAGTGTCCAACCCCACTCTCACTTGTCACCCAATAGGCCTTAAATCAGGGCTTCACAGCCACCATAGAGGGATGTTTGCTGAGCCCAGAAAACAACCCTTTCAGTGGAGGATCCTTAAGAGTTTGTGTCAGACACATGTTGCACATCAAGGCCCTTCTGATTCTCATCGCACAGGCACAGGAAATCCTCAGACCTTGTGATCCATTCCCAGTGCTTACCCTACCTGTTGTCAGGCCTGTTCTGAGGGAGACCTCAAACACCCTCCTCTTTTACAATCTGGCTAGCAGAGGGGCACTATGCCAGGAGGAAATTGGCAAATAGATGTCTCACATGGCCCCATTCAAGGTACTGAAATATCTACTAGTTCTGGTGGACACCTTCATCAGATGGACAGAGGCATTCTCCATAACACAGAAGGGGCCTCAGAGGTAACCACTGTCTTCATAGAACACATTATTCCTCACTTCGTGCTTCCCCAGGTTCCTGTAGTCTGTTAATGGCCTAGCTTTCATTTCCCGTATCAGTCAGTGAGTGAAGCTCTCAAACAAAATTCAGTAGTGAGGCTGGAGAGATGGTTTAGTGGTTAGGTGCTTGTCTATAAAGCCTAAGGATCCCAGTTCGAGGCTTGATTCCCTAGGACCCATGTAAACCAGATGCACAAGGTGGCCCATGTATGTGGAGTTTGTTTGCAGTGGCTGGAGGCCCTGGCACACCCATTCTCTACCTGCCTCTTTCTGTCTGTCACTCTCAAATAAATAAATAAAAATAAACAAAATGCAGTAGTATCAGCCTGGCATGGTGGTGCACGTCTTTAATCCCAACAGGAGGCAGAGGTAGGAGGATCGCCATGAGTTCAAGGTCACCCTGAGACTACATAGTGAATTCCAGGTCAGCCTGAGCTAGAGTGAGACCCTACCTCGAAAAACCAAAAAAAAAAAAAAAAAAAAAAAAAAAAAAAAAGGGGGGGGGAGGAGGGGCGGGGGGCTGGGTGCAATGCCTAACAATCTCGGTTCAATTTCCCAGTACCCACATAAAGCCAGATACACAAAGTGGCACATGCATCTGGAGTTCATTTGTAGTGGCTAGAGTTTGTGGTGCATCCATTTCTCTCTCTCTCTCTGTCTCTCCTTACAAATAAATTAAAAAAAAAAATTTTGTCAGACATGGTGGCACATGCCTTTAATCCCAGCACTTGGGAGGCAGAGGTAGGAGGGTTGCCAAGAGTTCAAGGCCACCCTGAGACTACATAGTTAATTCCAGGTCAGCCTTGGCTAGCATGAGACCCTACCTCAGAAAACAAACAAACAAACAAACAAAAAACGGTAAATATTATTATATCCACACAGCCTAGCACCCTTACTCTTTAGGAAAGGTCAAAGGGGCTAGGCGCTTTTTAATTGTAATATTTATTTATTTGCATGTGTGTATGGTCTCTTACTACTGCAATCAAATCCCAGATGTTTGTGCCACGTTTGTGTTTGTGTGTGTGTGTGTGTATTTAAATTTGAGAGAGAAAGAAGCAGAGAGAGAGAGAGAGAGAGAGAGAGAGAGAGGAGAGAATGGGAGCTCCAGGGCTTCCAACCACAGCAAACGAACTCAACACATGTGCCATCTTGTGCACCTGGCTTACATGTGTCCTGGGGATTTGAACCGAGGCCCTTTGGCTTTGCAGGCAAGTGCCTTAAACACTAAGTCATCTCCCTGCCCACTGCACCACTTTTTTTTTTGAGGTAGGGTCTCACTCTAGTTCAGGCTGACCTGGAATTCACTATGTAGTCTCAGGGTGGCCTCAAACTCATGGCGATATCCTACTTCTGCCTCCCGAGTGCTGGGATTAAAGGTGCATGCCATCACGCCCGGCATGCCACATTTTGAGTCCAACTTTACATGGGGAATTGAACCCCAGGCTAAAAGACTTTCCAAGCAAGTGCCTTTAACTACTGAGCCATCTTCCCAGCCCAGCAATCTAACTCTTAAGGGATCTCTCATTAAGCCATTCAGGTGCATCCCAACGCTTGAGAGTCAGAGGCAAAAGAATTGTTCATGAGTTTAAGGCCAGCCAGGCTGCATAGTGTATCCTGTCTCAAAAAAACAAAATGAAGGCCAGGCATGGTGGCGCACACCTTAGATCCCAGCACTGGGGAGGCAGAGGTAGGAGGAATGCTCTGAGTTAGAGGCCAGCCTGAGACTCCATAGTAAATTCCAGGTCAGCCTGGGCTAGCGTGAGACCCTACTTTGAAAAAACAAAACAAACAAAACCCAAAATGGAACAAGAGAGATAAATCTCTCACAAGTTCACACGCAACATTCAACAGTCTTGGCCCACTGTACTCACAATTAGACCTTTATAATCCCACAGATCTACAACCTACCTCAGTCCCTTCACAGCCCTTCCTCCATCCACACCTCTTACTAGAACCAAATTTATCTGACTCAGAGTATGATTGGGACAGACAATGAAGCTGTCATTAAATACCAGAATAAAGACACCTCAAGCATGACTCCACCTTCTCAAGTCCAGCTCCACACATTCACCTGGGAAACTGGGTCTATCCTAAAACTGTCCCATAGGATAAAATGGCACTCAACGCTATCTGTCTAGACAACCCTATCAAGTTCTTCTCATGTCTCCATTTTTTCTTTTTTTCAAGATAGGGTCTCACTCTAGCGCAGGATGACCTGGAATTGACTATGAAGTCTCAGGCTGGCCTTGAACTCATGGAGGTCCTCCTACCTCTGCCTCCTGAGTGCTGGGATTAAAGGCATGTTGCACCACCATGTCCGGCATCATTTTTTAAAATTTATTTTATTTTATTTACTTGAGAGAGAGAAAGAGAGAGAGAGAGAGAGAGAGAGAGAGAGAGCATGCCTTAAATCACTGCAAACGAACTTCAGATGCATGCACCACCATGTGCATCTGGTTTACGTGGGTTCTGGAGAATCAAACCTGAATCCTTAGGCTTTGCAGGCAAGCGCCTTAACCGCTAAGCCATCTCTCCAGCCCTGGTGTCACTTTTAACCATTAGAACATTATTTTATTTTTTTACTCTTTTTCTCAGTCCCTGTCTTGTTCTAATTCTGCTGTTTCTTCAGCCCTCTAGTACAATTGCTGACTTCCAGATTGCAGGCCATTAAGCTCAGGAAAGCATTGTCTGAGGGATATCAGCCATTTCCATCAACACCAACACCTGTGTCCAACCATAGACACCCTCTCAGCCTCCAAGCTAAGGATGTCCCAGTCCTGCTTTAACCACTACTCCCTCCTCTCTCCAAACTGCGGCTCAAGCCTTTTATGCCTATAGCTCCATGGCAGATCAGCAATACTAATGAGCCCTGCCTCACCTGTCAGCACTAAAGAAGTTCCTCAGTGATTTGACCTTGCTGATCTACCCTGGGAATGTATAAAGGAATGTATAGACAAAAAGGCCGAAAATAAAAAGCAAAATTCATGGAGTGGTGGCGCACGCCTTTAAGCCCTGCACTCAGAAGGCAGAAGTTGGAGGATTACTGTGAGGTCAAGGCCAGCCTAAGACTACATAGTGAATTCCAGGATAGCCTGGGTTAGCATGAGACCCTACCTCAAAAAAAAAAAAAAAAAAAAGCAAAATTCTACTTGATGGGCTGGAGGGATGGCTTAGCAGTTAAGGAATTTGCCTGCAAAGCCAAAGGACCCAGGTTTGATTCCTCAGGACCCTTGTTAGCCCTGATGCACAAGGTGGTGCATGTGTCTGGAGTTCATTTGCAGTGGCTGGAGGCCCTGGTGCATTCATTCTCTCTCTCTCTCTCTCTCTGTGTAATACATACATAAATATGTAATAAATACATAAAATAGTTTTTAAAATTCTACACGATCAGACCCTGACGTTTTGGGGTCTGACCTAGTGTTTATGCCTTATGCAAACAGTTACAGCCTAAATCTTAATGAGCCCTGGTACTTCACCTCAAATGGCCAGTCTCAGAAAGGATAAGCAGAGGAGGATAAGTCAGGAGACAGAGGTAGGAGGATCCCTGTGAGTTTGAGGCCAGCCTGAGACTGTAGTGAATTCCAGGTCAGCCTGGGTTAGAGGGAAACCCTACCTCAAAAAACAAACAAAAATTTACTACCTAACAAGATAGCAAGCTGCTAGCCTCTTATCTATTCAAATAGACCCCACACACTTCTCTTAAGTATATAAAAGAATCTCATTCCCTCTCAGTAGAGTCCTTCTAAGAATTCACTCACTGTGTTTCTGTTCATAGTGTATATTCTTTTTCTTTACATATTTTATTTATTTAAAAGTGAGAGAAAGAGGCAGATAGAGAACAGGCACATTAGGGCCTCCAGTCACTGCAAATGAACTCCAGACACACGTGCCACTTTATGCATCTGACTTACGTGGGTACTGGAGAACTGAACCTGGGTCCTTAGGCTTCACAGGCAAGTGCCTTAACCACTAAGCCATCTTTTTTTGTTGTTGTTTTTGTTTTTCGAGTCAGGGTCTCACTGTAGCTCAGGCTGATCTGGAATTTATTATGTATTCTCAGGATAGCCTTGAACTCACGGCGATCCTCCTACCTCTGCCTCCCAAGTGCTGGGATTAAAGTTGTGCACCATCATGCCCAGCTTCTTTTTTATTTATTTTATTTTTTGTTTTTTTTAAGGTAGGATCTCTCTCTAGCCCAGGCTGACCTGGAGTGTACTATGAAGTCTCAGACTGGCCTCCAAGTCTTGGTGATCCTCCTACTTCATCCTCCCCAGTGCTAGAGCTAAAGGAGTGCACCACAACGCCAGGCTCTTTTCTTTTTTAAATATTATTTATTTGAAAGAAAGAAAGAGCCAGAGAGAAAGACGAAAAAGAGTGAATATGGGTGCACCAAGGCCTCCTGCCATTGCAGAGGCACATGTTATTTTGTGTGTCTGGCTTTATGTGGGTACTGGGAAATTGAACCTAGGCTGTCAGGCTTTGCAAGCACGTACCTTTCACCACGAAGCAATCTTTACAGCCCCACCTAGTATATTAAAACTATTAGGGGTCCGGGCGTGGTGGCGCACGCTTTTAATCCCTGCACTCGGGAGGCAGAGGTAGGAGGATCACCATGAGTTCGAGGCCACCCTGAGACTCCATAGTGAATTCCAGGTCAGCCTGGGCTAGAGTAAGACCCTACCTCAAAAAAAAAAAAAAAAAAAAAACTATTAGGGGACAGCTTAGTAGTTAAGGCGCTTGCCTGCAAAGCCTTCAAGGACCCAGGTTCAATTTCCCAGAACGCACATAAACCAAATGCACATGGTGGTGCATGCGTCTGGAGTTCATTTACAGTGGCTGAAGGTACTGTATGCCCATTCTCTCTGTATCTCTCTCTCATAAATAAATAAAAAAAAATTTTGGGCTGGAGAGATGGCTTAGTGGTTAAGCACTTGCCTGTGAAGCCTAAGGACCCCGGTTCGAGGCTGAACTCCCCAGGACCCACGTTAGCCAGATGCACAAGGGGGCGCACGCGTCTGGAGTTTGTTTGCAGTGGCTGGAGGCCCTGGCGTGCCCATTCTCTTTGTGTCTCTGTCTTTGCCTCTCTCTCGCTCTGTCTGTCGCTCTCAAATAAATAAATAAATAAATAAATAAAAATTTTCTGTGGTTTTTCGAGGTAGGGTCTCACTATAACCCAGGCTGACCTGGAACTCACAGTGATCCTTCTTTCTTTCTTTATTTTTTATTCTCTCCTTTATTTACCAGATTCCAGAGTGAGGGATTGGTGTTCTAGCCACCTTCAAATGGATCAATGAGGGATTTTTTTTTGAAAAAAGCAATATGATTATGGCCACATAGATTAAGATATGTTTAATCTTTGCAGCTATTTTAGTTTTTACAAATTTAAACTTACTTTACTTTTAATCTCTTTTATTGATGATTTTAAAAATATATATTTTAAATTTTGACTTCTTCATACCTGTATACCCCAAATGCTCTCTTATCATCCCTTCTATTAATACCATTTTTCTCTATTATTTTTCATCTTGCATACATATCACTTAAAATATTTTATTTGTCTATTTGAGAGAGATTGAGAGAGACAGTGAGTAGGGTATGCTAGGGCCTGTTGTAACAAACTCCAGACACATGCAACAGTGATCCTTCTGTAAAGCCAAAGGAGCCAGGTTTGATTCCCCAGGACCCATGTAAGCCAGCTGCACAAGGTGGCACATGTGTCTAGAGTTTGTTTACTGTGGCTGAAGGCCCTGGCACACCCAGCTGTCTATATGCCTGTTTCTCTCTCTTTCTCAAATAAATAAAATAAAATAAAATGAAAAAAAAGTTTTTTCAAATTTTTATTAACTTCCATGATTATAAAAAACATCCCATGGTAATACCCTCCCTCCCCCCACTTTCCCCTTTGTAACTCCATTCTCCATCATATTCCCTCCCCATTTCAATCAGTCTCTCTTTTATTTTGATGTCATGATCTTTTTTTCCTCTTATGATGGTCTTGTATAGGTAGTGTCAGGCACTATGAGGTCATGGACATCCAGTCCATTTTGTGTCTGGGGGGAGCACGTTGTAAGGAGTCCTACCCTTCCTTTGGCTCTTACATTCTTTCTGCCACCTCTTCCACATTAGACCCTGAGCCTTGGAAGGTGTGATAGAGATATTACAGTACTGAGCACTCCGGTCACTTCTTTCCAGCACCATGATGTCTTCTGAGTCATCCCAAAGTCACTGCCATCTGAAAAGAGAAGATTCTCTACCAAAAGTGAGAGTAGCATTAATATAAGGGTATGAACATTAAGAGAAGTGCGTATTGAGCAGTTTGATAAGAATAGTATATACCTTTAGCCAGACAGCAACAGACATTACACCCCTAGGGCTCATGATTACCTCTGTTTTAGGTTTTCAGTATCAGGGATGTATTCCCTCCCATAGAGCGAGCCTCCAGTCCAATTAGAGGGCAGGTGGTTTCCACCATGACAGACATACCACTATTGCACCCGTTGGCTCATTTGGCCTGGCTGGCCAAATATAAAGCTTGCAGTGTCCACTGTTGAGTATCTTCACTGGTGATTTCTCTGTCTCCCATTGAACTGCATGCAGAATGGCTTCTTCCAGCTTTCTGTCAGCTGGTCTACATGGAGAAGGTTATCAGCTCAGTGCCAACAGGATTTCTCAGTAGCCTTGCAGCCCAAGTATATGGAGTCTTCAGCAATAGGGTCTTACCATCTATTCCTGGTGGGAAACCAATGGCCTCGGCAATGGCCTATAATGTTTTGGGGGCATCAGGGACCTCCCTGGCCAACAACTCACTGGAAGGTATCCCATCCCTGGCACTGAAAATTTTCTAGCAACAATCTACAGCTCCTGGATGTTCCATTGTCCAAAAAAGTAGGTTTCCATAGGATTTATTTATATCCTGTTAGTTTTTTTTTTAATTTTTTTTGTTTTATTTTTGTTTATTTATTTGAGAGCAACAGATAGAGAAAGGGGGGGGGTAGAGAATGGGCGCGCCAGGGCCTCCAGCCACTGAAAACGAACTCCAGATGCTTGCGCCCCCTAGTGCATCTGGCTAACGGGGGGGGGGGGGTCCTGGGGAATTGAGCCTCAAGTCGGGCTCCTTAGGTTTCACAGGCAAGCGCTTAACCGCTAAGTCATCTCTCCAGCCCTCCTCTTAGATTTTAATTAGCTCTCCCTCCACCTTTCCTTTACTCAATTTCTTCACCTGACCTCACTTTGGGCCTTTTCACCCTCATTAATCTATTCTTCTACTTACATATATACAATACTATCCTATTAAGTACCCCCTCCCTTCCTTTCTCTTCCCTTTATCTCTTTTCTATCTTACTGTCCTTTGCTACCGAGTTCTTCCTGCTCACACAGAAATCCAATCATCTGTAGCTAGGATCCACATCCAGTGATTTTTTTTTCCTTTGGTTTTTTGAGGTAGGGTCTCACTCCAGGCTGACCTGGAATTCACTATGGAGTCTCAGGGTGGCCTCGAACTCATAGCGATCCTCCTACCTCTTCCTCCTGAGTGCTAGGATTAAAGGCGTGAGCCACCACTCCCGGCCTTTTTTTTTTTTTTTTTTTTTTTACATCCAGTGATTCCTAATATGTTTCCCAGGCTCACCATCATATTGCTGTAGACCTTCATATGCTGAGATTACAGGTGTGAGTCTGTATGCCTGGCTGTTCTAGAAATTTCTTAGTGTCAAGAAACTCTTGTGACAGGGAAGATGGTTCAGAGGCTAAAGGCACTTGCTTGCAAAGCCTTGTGGCCCTGGTTCAATTCCCAAGCCACCCACATAAGGCTATACACAAAAAATGGGATTAGGGGTCTGGAGAGATGGTTTAGCGTTTAAGGCATTTGCCTGCAAAGCCAAAGGATCCCGGTTTGAATCTCCAGAACCCACATAAGCCAGATGCACAAGGGGGCACAAGCATCTGGAGTTCGTTTGCAGTGGCTGGAGGTCCTGGCAAGCCCATTCTCTCTCTCCCTTTTTCTCTCTCTCTCATATAAATAAAATAAAATAAAAAACAAAGTGGGGTTAGCTTTTGATGTTCCTTAGCAAGCATGCACACGTGCACGTGCGCGCACACACACCCATAAGTACAATTAAAAACAGACAAATCCAATTTAAAAAAATTCTTGGTAAATATAATTGTTGCAGTTGAGCTCTCCCACCTGTTTTTTTTTTTTTTTTTTTTTGAGCCAATTTAGTCTTGATCTATTTTCTGCTGTAGAGATGACTAACTATTGCAGATTTCTAAAAGAAATAAAGCCTCGCTTCTTATTTACTTCTCTGCTTCCTCCCTCCCTGCCTTCTCTGAAGGCTGAACTATTTGAACTCCAGTTATCCCGATTTTCCAGTTTTCTCCAGAGTCATACGTTCTACTTCAGATTAGGAAGGGACTGGGGACCTTATATTAAGGGTCAGTCATAAGAACACTTCCATTCCAAATACGGTCATTTCCTTTTTGTAAGGCCCAGCCAGGAAAGATAAAGAATGTGTGCTTAGTTTAGAGTATCAAGATTTAGGGAAAGTTGACAAATGAACGTGTGAGAATCCCAGACCAGATGCTGCCAAACCATCTGAACGGGTGGAAGGAAATCCTCACGACTCGCAACCCAATTAGCAAATCCAGCTCACGCTAGAATTTATTGGAGTAGCGACTCTGCATGACGTCATTCCATAGGCACTCCAAACCCACGTGGTAGGAGCATTTGGTTCTGCCTCTTTCAAAGTACACCACGCCTTTTTCTCGCTGGTAACCAATGAAACGCTGCCTTTTAGTGTCCGTCCCTCCTTTTAGCCGGTAAGAACACCCATTTTGGCATTCTCTGACCCAATAAGGGCGATCCAAGCTCCGACCTCTTTCTTAGGAGAGGGGCGGAGTCTCAGCCTTTTGACTCCACCTCCGTCAACTCGGCGAGGAGCAACCCGGACCGCCCCGGGGGCGTGGCTTGGAGTCCCCTCCCCCATCTCGGGGATCACCTTATATTGGCGGGGAGCTGCCTGGAAGCGGGAGCTCTCTCCAGCTAGTGTCCGGTTCGGGCGGGTCCTCCAGGAGGCAGCACCATGGAGCACCCTCCCAAGGAAGGCTCCGGCCCCAGTCCCGCGGAGCAGCCCCCTGCGCCCTCCGACTCCTCGGATCAGCCCCCTGCTGCCCCCTCCAAATCAGACCCAGGTTCTGGGGTCCCCCCTGGTGGGCCCGGCGCGGCAAGCGAGGCCCTGGCGGTGCTGACCTCGTTCGGGCGGCGGTTGTTGGTGCTGGTGCCCGTGTACCTGGCCGGGGCGGCGGGGCTCAGCGTGGGCTTCGTGCTTTTTGGCCTCGCCCTCTACGTGGGCTGGCGCCGGGTCCGCGACGAGAAACAACGGAGCCTGCGGGCGGCCAGGCAGCTCCTGGACGACGAGGAACGGATCACGGCCAAAACGCTCTATATGAGCCATCGAGAGTTACCTGCCTGGGTGAGCTGCCCCCCTCAGCCCTCGGTGCAGGATAGCTCCATCCCAGCCCCTCGGTATTGGGTCCCCGTACCCCTGAAAGTCAGCGTTCCATCTTGGGACAGTACCCCCTACACACACACTTCCACCTCGCCCCGTTAGCCGCTCGCTGGCTGGGACGCGCCACTCTTGGGACCAACTACCCGCCCTCCCCGCCCGCCCCTCCGGCTCCGCAGAGCGGGTCCTTCCGCACCATCGGGACTTCTTCCTCGTCCTCCTGGGCACCAGCCCAGAGCATCTGGGGCCGCTCTCTCCCTCCGACTTCTGGTGACAGCCGTGCCTTTGCTGCTGTGCGCCGGACGCCTGCCTCTTAGCCTCAAGATGTCTTGTTTTGTTGTAATTTTTATTATTTATTTGTTTTTATTTTTACCAACTTAAGGCCCTGAGGTTTTCCCGTTTCCTGTTCGGTCACCGGGTACCTGCTGGGTCCCAGCCCTTGCGAGCATGGCTTAGCTGAGCCCCTGGTACTTGGAATGACCCACCATAGTCGCCTTCCAGCCTCGAGCAGGCAGGCTGCAGCGCAGCGAAGGGCGGTTGCGGGCCCAGGAGGGTAGTGCGGCTGCTGTGGTTCGGCGCCTGCAGTCCGCGCGCTCCGCTGCGCCCGCGGCGGGCCGGCCCCACCCTTTTCCGGGCTGTGGGCAACGTCTGCTCTGCTGAAGGAGACCCTGATTGCTGCACCCTGTCTACCACGCTGAAGCACATGCCTCCTCTCTGGCCTTGCAGAAGCTAGACCCGTTACCGGCCCCTCCCTGCTACCCTTCCTGCCCCTTCCAAAAAGTAGAGGTGCCAGTTAGGTAGAGAATGGGAGACACTAGGCAGCCGCGGCCACTCTTCTTTCCCAGGCCCTGGACTGGAGAGAAGAAAAGAGACGTGGTTCTATGGCACTTGTAGCGTAGACAGCATCTGTCTGTTCCTTTTACTCCCCTTCATGGCAATTAATCTGCTTGCACTACCCCATACAGAGCACAGGTGTTCTTTCCCATAAAAAGAGTCACACCTGGGACGAGAGGGGGAGAGAGAGAGAGACAGCAGAGCACTCGTGCTGGGGCGAAGTAGCTTTCCTGGGCCTCCCTAGGACATGAAAGTCCTTCCTTTCTTCTTCACCTTCTTGGTGTGGAAGCCCTCGCCCAGTCCCAGGGGACTGAGGAAGGCTGGACAAAGGAACCAGGACTTCTTCAATCCCAGGATTCCTTGGAGCTCTGATTTGACAGGACCTCCTTCTCCTTCATAAAGAAAATGCGCCTCTTCCTCCGCCCCAGAAGCTGTCATTTCACAACACCAAGCTATCCAGAAGCATCTTTGTGTGGCCTGCACCCCGATAACTCCTCTTATTAGAGAAACCTCAGTGCCCTCAAATTCTTAGGAAAGAAAGTCCAGAGGTGCATGCTTAAATTAATTTCTCTCTCTGTCTCTCTTTCTTTCAAGATAGGGTCTCATGTAGCCCAGTCCTCAAATCAAGCTCTCCAGGATGTAGACAAGCATGACCTTGAACTTCTGATGCACCTGCCTTCACCTCCTGAATGCTGAGATTCTAGGCATTCACCACCATGCCTGTTTTATGGGGTGCTAGGGATTAAACCCAAGGCTTCATGCATACCAGTCAGTCACTCTACCAATTGAACACCCAGTTGCCCTTTTTGTTGCTGCTGCTGTTGTTTTGAGGCAGGGTCTCATGTACTCCAGGCTGGGCCACTGTATGATTGAGGCTGTTGAATTCCTAATCCTCCTGCTTCCACTTTCCAAGTGCTGAGATTACAGATTTGCACTGCCATGCCTGGCCAAATCTTTTCTGAATAAATTTTGCTTTAGAAGGAAGGGAGCAAGGGGACTGGAGATATGGCTCAACTGCTAAGGCGCTTGCCTGCAAAGCCTAAGGATCCGAGTTCAATTCCCCAGTACCCACATAGAGCCAGATGCACAAGGTGGCACATATGTCTGGAGTTCATGTGCAGTGGCTAGAGGCCCTGGCATGCCCATTCTCTGTATTTTATTTATTTATATTTTATTTTATTTTTTGGTTTTTTGAGGTAGGGTCTCTCTAGCCCAGGCTGACCTGGAATTCACTATGGAGTCTCAGGCTGGCCTTGAGCTCAGTGATCCTCCTACTTCAGCCTCCTGAGTGCTGGGATTAAAGATGTGTGCCACCATGCCTGGCTCCTTTTATTATTATGCAAGAAAAAGAGAGAATTGGCAGTCCAGCCACTGCAGTCGCACTCCAGATGTGTGTGCCCCTTGTGCGCATTGCACACTTGAATCCCCTCATCTGCCTTGCCTACCTATGACCTGGAGATCAAACATGAGTCCTTAGGCTTCACAGGCAAGCACCTTAACTGCTAAGCCATCTCTTCAGCCCTCTCTCTATCTGCCGGCCTCCCCCCCCTCTCTCTCTCTCATAGGGATATATAGATATATAGATATATATAGATATATATATATAGATACATGTTTAAAATGGGGAGGGAAAGAAAAAAGGAAAAGGAAGTGCAGGGCATCCCGCAGGTCCCAGGGCGGGAGCAGTTCCTGCCACATGAACTTGTCTGACGGCCTCGGGGCACCACTGACCTCTTAGGAGCATAGGCATAGCTATCCTCTTGACTGTCTGCCTTCCCCACCCCTAGGTCAGCTTCCCAGATGTGGAAAAGGCTGAATGGCTAAACAAGGTGAGAGCCACTCTGAGTTTTATTTTCCCGAAGGGACCATGGGGTTCTTTCCTCTTGCCAGGCCTTGCCCCAACCTCCACACAAAAGGTCCGTATATAGCCCAGGCTGGCCTCCCCCTCCTTACTCCTGAGATTACAAGGGTACGCTGGCATGCCCGGCTGGAAGTTGCTTTTAGAAGGAAGACGGGGCTCTCCTCTGACTATTTCCCTTTCCTTCCAGATTGTGGCTCAAGTGTGGCCTTTTCTGGGTCAGTACATGGAGAAGCTTCTGGCTGAAACTGTGGCCCCAGCTGTTCGGGGATCTAACCCACATCTTCAGACATTCACATTTACACGAGTGGAACTGGGCGAAAAAGTATGTGTGGGAGAAAATGAATGGTGGCAAGGTGGGGGGAGTGGGACTGTCTAGAATGAGGACTTCTCTTTTCCTTCTGACTCTCTTGCGATCCCTCTCTCTCTCTCCAGCCATTACGCATCATAGGAGTCAAGGTTCATCCTAGTCAGAGAAAAGATCAGATCCTACTGGACTTGAACATCAGGTAACTCACCACTTGTTTGCTTTCCCCATCAGTGGATCTTGGTCACTCCTGGCTATTCAGCTCCTCTTACTCTGCAGAGAAGCCTTGTAACTAACCTTCCTTATTCTCTTTCCCACCAACTCCCAGCTATGTAGGTGATTTGCAGA
Source organism: Dipus sagitta (assembly GCA_036346955.1). Taxonomy (NCBI): domain Eukaryota; kingdom Metazoa; phylum Chordata; class Mammalia; order Rodentia; family Dipodidae; genus Dipus; species Dipus sagitta. The sequence continues at coordinate 109,421,148 of CM070777.1, forward strand.
TTGATGTGGAAGTAAAGAAGTATTTCTGCAAAGCAGGAGTCAAGGGCATGCAGGTGGGAAAGACCTCATTCAGAAGTCCTCATTCCAGAGAGTCCTTGCTTTAAGTTTCATGGGATTTAGGGAGGTATGGATGGGTGGTTAAACAAAACAAAACCCACAACTGGGGAAGTCTTGGAGGAAACTGAGCCTCTTCTGGGGAAAAGCTTTGCCTTTCTCTTCCTGCCCTAGCTACATGGTATCTTGAGGGTGATTCTTGAGCCGCTCACCGGGGACCTTCCTATTGTGGGAGCTGTGTCAATGTTCTTTATCAAACGTCCGGTAAGGGAAAGCATCGGGCATGGGAAACAGGATTGTGGGAGGGTGGAGCTAGCTAGCTGTGGAAGTTGTGAAGAAGGTTGACCACAGGCTGAGGGACCTAGCATCATCGAATGGTATAACCGTGCCCCCAAGGATCTGTCCTGACTCCTGCCCTTTTCTTTTAGACCTTAGACATCAACTGGACGGGAATGACCAACCTGCTGGATATCCCAGGACTTAGGTATTAAAGACTTCATGAGTATCCCAGTCCTAGGCTGAGGATTTCGGGAATACAAAACAGTGAAAGATGTAACCTCTGCCTCCAAAACCTCTGCTCTAGCTGGGAGAGGAGGAGGCAAAAAACTTTCATACTGGTATTTTTTTCTTCTATGGGAGGAGCATGTACTTTGATAGGGAATAAAGAGAGCTAAAGACTGCTTAAGTAGGGACAAAAAGAGAAAAGCTGAGGATGGCAATGAAGAAACAGAGTAGTGGGTGGGGAGTTAGGGTAAAAAAGTAACAAGGGGCTGGAGAGATAGCTTAGTGGTGAAGCACTTGCCTGCGAAGCCTAAGGACCTCAGTTCGAGGCTTAATTCCCCAGGACCCACGTAAGCCAGATGCACAAGGGGGTGCATGTGTCTGGAGTTAATTTGCAGTGGCTGGAGGCCCTAGTGTGCCCATACTCTATCTGCTTCTTTGTCTGTCACTCTCAAACAAATAAAAATAAAAAAAAACTTTTTTTAAGTAGCAGGAAGGATTTTCAAGAATGGGCCTCCTTGCATACTTAGTCTTCTTTTGCAGTAAGAAGCACAGTAGGGTTTGGGAAAAAACTGGAAGTTGGGCTGTGTTTCTTTTCCACTCCCCTATTCAGCTCTCTCTCTGACACAATGATCATGGATTCCATCGCTGCCTTCCTTGTGTTGCCCAACCGTCTACTGGTGCCCCTTATGCCTGACCTTCAAGACGTGGCCCAGTTGCGTTCCCCTCTGCCCAGGGTATGGCCTCTCTCTAACTAGATAGATCCTTCTCTCAAGAGCCCTCTGCTGGGTTCTTAGTTTCACCCAATTGATTCCTAACCCTAGGGCATTATTCGGATTCACCTGCTGGCAGCTAGAGGGCTGAGTTCCAAGGACAAATACGTGAAAGGCCTGATCGAGGGCAAGTCAGACCCCTATGCACTCGTGCGCGTGGGCACCCAGACATTCTGCAGCCGCGTCATCAATGAGGACCTCAACCCTCAGTGGGGAGAGACTTATGAGGTAGGAAGCTGAAGAAAGGTGGGGCTGTGTGAAATAGGGAGATCCTGAGAGAAGGTGGGAGAAGTTGATTAGATGGTCTTCAAAGTTGCATCCCATGAGGTGTTAATCCTCTGTGCTGTCCAGGTGATGGTACACGAAGTTCCAGGGCAGGAGATCGAGGTGGAGGTGTTTGACAAGGATCCAGATAAAGATGACTTTCTGGGCAGGTGAGACTGCTGACTTTTAGATTCTAAAACCCCGGTGCTGTTGAGATTCTGGAGGTAGTTATAGTTGTTTTCTGCAACCAGGACTTATTTTTCTGACCCCACATTCCACATGTACGTGCATGCAAACACTCACATATCTCCATAGTGTAAGAATCACCAGTTATTTCTGGGTGGGTGAACAGAGGGCCATTGACATGCTACTAATTACACCACTCCCCCTTTTCCTCCGCACTGCCTTCTCTTCCTCCCCTTCCCAACCCATTCCCCAGAATGAAGCTGGATGTAGGGAAGGTATTACAGGCTGGAGTACTGGATGATGTAAGTTGGGAGAAGAGGAAGGTGGGAGTGACTTCACTCTCTGGGAAGGTGATCACTACCACATTGGTGAAGTGGTTGGGCAGCCATCTGATCTCTGCTACCCCTTACTTTCTTCTATTCCTTTTAGTGGTACCCTCTACAAGGTGGGCAAGGCCAGGTTCATTTGAGGCTGGAATGGCTGTCACTGTTGCCAGATGCAGAAAAACTGGAGGAGGTAAAGCTATACAGGAAACAGGAAGCTGGCAGGGAGATGTCTGGGGGTTGAGAGAACTAAAGTCTTAACTACTGCTCCCCTCCCCCAGGTCCTACAGTGGAATCGGGGCATCTCCTCTCGACCAGAGCCCCCGTCAGCTGCCATCCTGGTGGTCTACTTGGATCGCGCCCAGGATCTTCCTGTGAGTTTGGCTTCTAGGGTTACTACTGAACAGGGAGCCTTGAAGGCATCATGCCCCTGCTAAGGATGCAAATGCTCCACCTGCTTGGCTCCAGAAGAAGCCAAGGCTTTGCTTTGGCTGTGATCACACCATTCTTCAACAAAGCTCAAATGTCCAATACACAAATGGTGACCTCTAAATTCTATCCCCCCGCCATACACACACAGCTGAAGAAGGGGAACAAGGAACCAAACCCTATGGTACAACTGTCAATTCAGGATGTCACGCAGGAGAGCAAGGTAACAGCCAAGCTATCACTGGGGCGGAAAGTCATTTTGTGGGGACTAAGGGGAGCTCTGTTCTTGGGATTTTGTAGGGAAAAGTGCTGAGTCTATAACCTTACCCTATTCTCCTCCCCCAGGCTGCCTACAACACCAATTGTCCAGTGTGGGAAGCAGCTTTTCGATTTTTCTTGCAAGACCCTCGAAGCCAGGAGCTTGATGTGCAGGTGAGACAATCACCTGTTTGCCTTAGTCCATTTTCCCAAATCTGAACCATTGCTCCCCTCATTTTCCTGGTCTCTTTAGTAAGTTCCCTCCCCTTCTTTTTTTCCTCCCTCTTCTTCCCCTATTTCTTTCTGTCATGATATTGAGTATTAAACCCTGGGCCTAGGGCTGGAGAAATGGCTTAGCGGTTAAGTGCTTGCCTGTGAAGCCTAAGGACCCCAGTTCGAGGCTCGATTCCCCAGGACTCAAGTTAGCCAGATGCACAAGAGGGCGCATGCGTCTGGAGTTCGTCTGCAGTGGCTGGAGGCCCTGGTGCGCCCATTCTCCCTCTCTTTATCTGCCTCTTTCTCTCTCTGTCTGTCGCTCTCAAATAAATAAAAATTTAAAAAAATTAAAACAAGAAACCCTGGGCAACATGCATACTAAGCAAGTGATCACTGAGCTATATACAGGTTCCAGAATCAGGGACAACAGTGTGTTTTGGAGTATTTTCGTGGGGAATGAGAGTTGTGAGTTTCTTGTTTCGTTTAGTTTTTTTAAAAATATTTATTTAAGATGGGCATGGTGACACACATCTTTCATCCTAGCACTAAGGAGGCAGAGGTAGGGGGATCACTCTAAGTTTGAGTCCAGCCTGAGCCTACATAGTGAATTCCTGGGTTAGAGTGAAACCCTACCATGAAAAACTAAAAATTAATAAATAAGATATTATTTATTTATTTATTTGAGAGAGAAAAATGCAGATAGAGACAGAGAGAGAGGGAGAGAGAATGGGCATGCCAGGGCCTCTAGCCACTGCAGATGAACTCCAGATGCATGTGACACCTTATGCATCTGGTTTTACTGGGGAAACGAACCTGGGTCCTTTGTCTTTGCCAGTAAGCATCTTAACTGCTGAGTCATTTTTCTAGCCTTTTTTTTTTTTTTTTTTTTTTTTGAGGTAGGGTCTCACTCTGGCCCAGGCTGACCTGGAATATATCATGTAGTCTCAGGGTGGCCTTGAACTCATGGCGATCCTCCTACCTCTGCCTCCTGAGTGCTGGGATTAAAGGCGTGTGCCACCACACCTGGCTTCACTCTGTAGCTTTGAACTCCTGATTCTCCTGCCTCCTCCACCTCCAAAGTGCTGGGATTTCAGGCATGCACTACAACACCCAGTTTATACCTTTTTAAAAAATTTTTTTTGGTTTATTTTAATTTATTTATTTGAGAGTGATAGAGAAAGAGGCAAACAGAGAGAGAATGGGCATACCAGGGCCTCCAGACACTGCAAACGAACTCCAGATGCATGCGCCACCTTGTGCATCTGGCTTACATGGGTCCTGGGTCCTGGGGAATCAAGCCTCGAACTGGGGTCCTTAGGTTTCACAGGCAAGTGCCTAACCACTAAGCCCCCCATTTGTTTATGCTGGGGATCAAACCCAGAGTCTTTTGCATGCTAGGCATATAATTGGTAATTGTGTACTTAAAATGAGTAATTTTTATGGTATGCAGACTATGCCTCACTAAAATTAACATCCAGTGTTTTAAAGGTCATAGAAAAAGCATGAAACAGTATCCTTGCTTCGCCTTGCTTACTGATCAGTTTCATAAACAAAACCCTAGTATATCAAGCCATAGGTAAAATACTGATCATATAGCACTAAGAATGGCCAGAGAAGGACGTGGAGGCTGGAGCAACTAGAAATTTTGTAAAGGGAAGAAGGATTTTAATTGAGCCCTGAAGGATAAGTAGGATTCAGATAGGCAGAGGGGAAGAGAATGAAAACTTTACAAGCAGTGGGAACAGAATGAGTAAAGGTAGACTCTGACCCTGAGGTGGGTAGAGGACTGTAAAGAGATGGCTGTAGCTAGGTGTGGTGGCATACACCTTTAAAACCCGGACTCAGGAGACAGCTAGGAGGACTGGCATGAGTATGAGGCCAGCCTGGACTACAGAGTGAATTCCAGGTCTGGGCTAGAGAGACCTTGCCTGGGTGGTGGGGGGGGACTGAGTGGAGCACAAGTTTTATGGTAAGCAGGCGGGGAATGGAGTTGGAACCACGCTTTAGTTGCCTCAGTATACCTCCTGTGCCCTCATCCCTTCACGACATTCCGTTTCCACCCCATGCCTGCAGGTGAAGGATGACTCCAGGGCCCTGACTCTGGGGGCGCTGACCCTGCCTCTGGCTCGCCTCCTGACTGCACCAGAACTCACTATGGACCAGTGGTTCCAGCTCAGTGGCTCAGGCCCAAACTCCAGGCTCTACATGAAACTGATCCTGCGGGTATGGCAATGGTGGAAGCACTGGGGGGCGTGGGGAAGCCTGTGGATTCCTTGATGGTCAGAGTATGGAAGAGGAGCCCGCTAAGATGACAGGAACTGGTATATGCAGAAGCATCTAGCAGGCACATCAAAAAAAGGGGGGCTGGGCGTGGTGGCGCACGCCTTTAATCCCAGCACTTGGGAGGCAGAGGTAGGAGGATCGCCATGAGTTCAAGGCCACCCTGAGATGACAGAGTTAATTCCAGGTCAGCCTGGAACAGAGTGAGACCCTACCTTGAAAAACAAAAACAAGCTGGGCGTGGTGGAGCACGCCTTTAATCCCAGCACTGGGAGGCAGAGGTAGGAGGATCAGTGTGAGTTCGAGGCCACCCTGAGACTCCATAGTGAATTCCAGGTCAGCCTGGGACAGAGTGAGACCCTACCTCGAAAAACCAAAAAAAAAAAAAAAAAAACAAAAGAAAGGGGGGGGGGGGAGAAGGGCTAAAGGATGGCTCAGTGGTTAAGGTGTTATCCTGCAAAGCCAAAGGACCCAGGTTCAATTCCCCAGGACCCTCGTAAGCCAGATGCACAAGGTGATGCATGTGTCTGGAGTTTGCAGTGGCTAGAGGCCCTGGCATGCTCATTCTGTCTCCCCCTGTCTAATATTGAATAAAAATAAATAAAAATTTAAAAATATTAAAAAAAAACATTGAGGGTTTGGGGAGATGGCTCAGTGGATAAAATACTGGCCACTGAAGTTGGAATTCCCAAGTTTAATTCCCAGGCCCCATGTAAAAAACTGGAGATTGTCTGGCTGTGGTGACACATGCCCTTTATCCCCAGCACTTGGGAGACAGAGGTAGGAGGATCAGTGGGAGTTTGAGGCTAGCCTGAGACTACATAGGGAATTCTGGGTCAGCCTGGGCTAGAGTGAGATCCTACCTCAAAAAATAAAAAAACTGGAAGTCATGGCAAGCTTCTGTAATTCCAGCATGTTGATGTTGATACTGACAGCAAGATGGGAGATGGAGACAGGAGAATGTTCCAGAAGCTCCTGGAGAACACAGACAGTAACAGCAGAGCGGGAATCCAGAGTGAGAAACCCTGCTTCAAAAGAGGTGGATGGGCGGAGATCAACCTGAAAGTTGTCCTCTGGCCTCCTCCACATGTGTGCCAAGACATGTGTGCACCTGCAGTCACACATGAACATGCACACTCACAAATACATAATAATTTTCTTTTCATTTTTTTGCCAAGGGTCTTACTGTAGCCCAGGCTGATCTGGAACTCAGTCTGTAGTCCCAGGCTGACCTCAAACTCACAGCGATCCTCCTACCTCTGCCTCCCAAGTGCTGGGATTAAAGGCGTGTGCCACCATGCTCAGCTCAAATTATTACTATTATTTTTTAATTTTTTTTATTCTTATTTATTTGAGAGCGGCAGAGAAAGAGAGAAAGAATGGGCGCACAAGGGTCTCCAGCCACTGCAAACGAACTCCAGATGCATGTGCCACCTTGTGCATCTGGTTAACATGGGTCCTGGGGAACTGAGCCTCAAACTGGGGTCCTTAGGCTTCACAGACAAATGCTTAACCACTAAGCCATCTCTCCAGCCTGGAATTTATTTTAAAATATTTTTAATTTTTATTTGAGAGAGACAGAGAGAGGATGGGCACACCAGAGCCTCTAGCTGCTGCAAACAAACTCCAGATGCATGTACCACCTTTGTGCATCTGGCTTATGTGGGTCCTGGGGAATTGAACGTAGGTCCTTTGGCTTTGCAGGCAAGCACCTTAACTGCTAAGCCATCTCCCCAGCCCTCAATTTTTTTTTTTTTTTTTTTTTTTTGAGGTAGGGTCTCACTCTAGCTCAGGCTGACCTTGAATTCACTATGTAATTTCAGGGTGGCCTCGAACTTACTGCGATTCTCCTACCTCTGCCTGCAGAGTGCTGGGATTAAATGCATGCCCGGCGAGATGTGATTTTGAGTGGGAGTGGAAGGAATTTGTAGAGATGAGCCCAGCCACGGCAGGAAGCTGGTTCCCCTGTCAGAGCCTCTGCTGTGTTCTGCAGTGCCCCAGTGCACTTTCCTGATTCCGCAACCACACTCTCCTTTCCAGATCTTGTATTTGGATTCGTCACACATCTCCTTCTCCACTCTGCCCAGTGCTTGGGATGCAGATGGTGACAGCCCGCAGAGAGGCAGCAGCGTGGATGCTCCGCCCCGGCCCAGTCACACAACTCCTGACAGCCACTTTGGCACTGAGGTAAATAGATATCTGCAACGCTTGTGCACCCTAAATGCATAAAGCCTAATTTAAGGCTAGTTCTGTGAGGTTCCACTTCCTTTGACTGCTGTCTCCTACCCCATCTGTCCCTTCTGCAGAATGTACTTCGGATCCATGTGTTAGAGGCTCAGGATCTGATTGCCAAAGACCGTTTCTTGGGGGGACTGGTGAAGGGGAAGTCAGACCCTTACGTCAAATTGAAGGTGGCAGGAAGGAGCTTCCGGAGCCATGTTGTTCGGGAAGATCTCAACCCCCGCTGGAATGAGGCTTTTGAGGTCAGAATTGAGTGGCTGGGGCTCCTTTCAGTCTGTCTCATTCTTCCTCCGGCTCCAACAGTGACCCCAAATCTCCTGTGGTCAGTTGATGGCAAGGGATGCGGGAGAGCAGTCATTTGCAGAGGAAAAGGAGGCAAATTCCTTTAAAAAAAAATTTTTTTTTTTTAAATTTTCTCCCACTAGGTGATTGTCACATCAGTTCCAGGCCAGGAGCTAGACATTGAGGTCTTTGACAAGGACTTGGACAAGGACGACTTTCTAGGCAGGTAAGAGGGTAGGAGGGAGTCCAGCTGAGTGGGTGGACTGGGTCTTGCCGCTTACGGAGTGGGTCACTGGCCTCTCGTCTTCCTTTCCCCTCCACAGGTGTAAAGTAAGTCTCACCACAGTTCTCAACAGTGGCTTCCTTGATGAGGTAAGTGTGGAAATCAGTCCCTCCTGATCTTGACACAAGCCTCTTTTTAAAATATATTTTATTTATTTGACAGTGAGAGAGAGAGGGAGAGAATGGACGCATCAGGGCTTGTAGCCACTGCAAATGAACTCCAGACACATGTGCCCCCTTGTGCATCTGGCTTATGTGGGTCCTGGAGAATTGAACCGGGATCCTTTGGCTTTGCAGGCAAATGTCTTAACCACTAAGCCATCTCTCCAGCCCAAGCCTTTTTTTAAAAAAAATATTTTATTTATTTACTTGGCAGAGAAAGAGGAGGAGAGAGAGAATGGGCATGCCAGGGCCTCCAGCCACTGCAAACGAACTCCAGACATCATGCGCCCCCCTTGTGCATCTGGCTAACATGGGTTCTGGGGAATCCAACCAGGGTCCTTTGGCTTTGCAGGCAAACAACTTAACTGCTAAGCAATCCCTCCTGCCTCTTCTTTTCTTTTTTTTTTGGGGGGGGGTTTCAAAGTAGGGTCTCACGCTAGCCCAGGCTGACGTGGTATCACTGTGTAATCTCAGGGTGGTCTGGAACTCATGGTGATCCTTCTACCTCTGCCTCCCAAGTGCTGGGATTAAAGGCGTGTGCTACCATGCCTAGCTTTTTATTTTTGATTTTTCAAGGTAGGGTTTCACTCTAGCTCAGGCTGACCTGGAATCACTATGTAATCTCAGGGTGGTCTGGAACTCAGGGCGATCCTCCTACCTCTGTCTCCTCAGTGCTGGGATTAAAGATGTGCGCCACCATGCCTGGCCCCGCCTCATTTTCATCATTACATGTCCCCATTCTCAAGGCTTACCCTACATATGTCCACAGTGGCTAACCCTGGAGGACGTCCCTTCTGGCCGCCTGCATTTGCGCCTGGAGCGTCTAACCCCTAGGCCCACTGCTGCTGAGTTAGAGGAGGTAAGGAAGGAAGCAGAGAGGGCAGGGTGATCCCTTCTCTGTTTCCAAAGCCCAAGTCCTAGGGCGTCAGTTCCCATCCACAGCCTGCTGTGTGCCTGCCCGCCCCCCCCAGGTGCTGCAAGTGAACAGTCTGCTCCAGACTCAGAAGAGCGCAGAGCTAGCAGCAGCCCTGCTGTCTGTCTACCTGGAACGGGCAGAGGACCTGCCGGTGAGAGAACTGCCCCACACCCCGTAGCTCCCAGCCTTTCGCCCAGAGCCCACGGGTGTGGATGCTCCTTGTGGATTTGGAATAGCAAACAGGCCTCCTCTTTGTGAGGATGGTGCTATGGTGCTGGGGTGAGAAGATTATCCAAGGCCATGGGGATCGTGGCTGTCAAGTGAATATGGATGTGTGGCCGTGGGCTGTGGCAAGAGACCTATCTAAGTAGGTTAAATTTAAGACTAATGTGATATTCTCTTTCCAGCTCCGAAAAGGCACCAAGCCTCCTAACCCTTATGCCACCCTCACGGTGGGAGAGACTTCCCATAAAACCAAGGTATTAGGAAATGCTGCACTGTTAAGAATGGGAGGGAAAAAAGTAGAGGACTGAGTGCCAGCCACTGATCATAACTCTCATCTCCATCAGACTGCTTCCCAAACATCAGCCCCTATCTGGGATGAGAGTGCCTCCTTTCTCATCAGGAAGCCACATACTGAGAGCCTGGAGTTACAGGTACTGTAAATTCACTCTACAAGCCAGGCACTGAACTGGCTACAGGGTAGTTAGAAATGAAACCTTGGTGGCATATCCCTATACTCCCAGCACTTGGGAGTCTGAGGCAAGAGGATTGCCTCAAGTTCAAGGCCAGCCTGGGCTACATAGCAAGGGTCTATGTCAACAACAGCAAACAAGAAAACGGGAAGAAGGGGAGAGAAGAGGTTTGAGTACTTATCTTCATGGAACTCTTGCTTTGGGAAAATTTTCAGAGAATACGTCAAGAATAAAAGCCAAGGTAAAAGCACCAAAGAAGACAAAATAGGTTCCATCAGACTGGGGAACGGGTGGAGGCAGTGAGAAAGGCATCTTTAGAAGATTCCTGAATTTGGGGGCTGGAGAGAGAGCTCAGTGGTTAAAGGTGCTTGCTTGCAAAGTCTGATAGCTTGGGTTCAATTCCCTTGTACCACAGAAAGCCAGATGCACAAAGTGGCATGTGTCTGGAGTTTGTTTGGAGAGACAGGAGGCCCTGGCACTCCCATACTCACTCTCTCTATGTCTGCCTCTTTCTCTCTGTCTCTCTATCCCTCTAAAATAAATAAATAGAATATATATATAGTTTAATTTTTAAAAATTTATTTGCGGGCTGGAGAGATGGCTTAGCGGTTAAGCGCTTGCCTGTGAAGCCTAAGGACCCGGGTTCGAGGCTTGATTCCCCAGGACCCACGTTAGCCAGATGCACAAGGGGGTGAACGCATCTGGAGTTCGTTTGCAGTGGCTGGAAGCCCTGTTGCGCCCATTCTCTCTCTCCCTCCCTCTTTCTCTGTCTGTCTGTAGCTCTCAAATAAATAAACGAAATAAACAAAAAAATTTTAAAAATAAAAAAATTTATTTGCAAGCAGAGAGAAATAGAAGAGAGATAGAAAGACAGAATGGTACACCAGGGCCTCCAGATGCATGTGCCACTTTGTGCATCTGGATTTACATGGGTACTGGGGAATTGAACTTGAGTCATTAGACTTTGCAGGCAAGTGCCTTAACCACTGAGAAAACTCTCCAGCCCTCCAGATTTTTTTTTTTTTTTTTCAGGTAGGGTCTCACTCTAGCTCAGGCTGACCTGGAATTCACTATGTAGTCTCAGTCCAGCCTCGAATTCATGGCAATCCTCCTACCTCTGCCTCCTGAGTGCTGGGATTAAAGGCATGCACCACCATGCCCAGCTTTATGTCTATCTTATTCTCATTTCTGTATTCCACATGTAATGACTTTTAAAACTCCCCCGCCACTCCAGCCACTGCAAACGAACTCCAGACGCGTGCGCCCCCTTGTGTATCTGGCTAACGTGGGTCCTGGGGAATTAAGCCTTGAACTGGGTCCTTAGGCTTCACAGGCAAGTGCTTAACCGCTAAGCCATCTCTCCAGCCCAGCCCATGTAAGCATTTTTTAAGGTTTTTTTTTTAAAGTTTTATTTATTTGAGACAGAGAGAGGGAGGAAAAGAGAGAGAATGGGCACACCAGAGCCTCTAGCCACTGCAAAAGAACTCCATCCACATACACCACCTTGTGCATCTGGCTTACGTGGGACCTGGAGAATTGAACCTGGGTCCTTGGGCTTCACAGGCAAGTGCCATAATTGCTAAGCCATCACTCTAGCCCCAAGTAAACTTTTTTTTTTTTGTTTTGTTTTTTGTTTTTTCAAGGTAGGGTCTCACTGTAGCTCAGGCTGACCTGGAATTTACTCTGGTAGTCTCAGGGTGGCCTCAAACTAATGGTGATCCTCTTACGTCTGCCTCCCGAGTGCTGGGATTAAGGCATGCACCACCATGCCCAGCTATTTTTTTAAGCTTTTTTTTTTTTTTTTTTTTTTTTTTTTGGTTTTTTGAGGTAGGGTTTCACTCTGGCCCAGGCTGACATGGAATTAACTATGTAGTCTCAGGGTGGACTTGAACTCATGGTGATCCTCCTACCTCTGCCTCCTGAGTGCTGGGATTAAAGGTGTGCGCCACCACGCCGGCTTTTTAAAACTTTTATTGACAACTTCCATAAATGTAAACAATAAACCATGATCACAATCCCCTCCTACCATCTTCATTTTTCCTCCTCCCAAGTCCCCCTTCCACTGAATCCCTTCTTTCCATCTGGTCTCTCTAGAAGTTAATATGGATTCTGTATTCTCCACAAAGAAGAATCTCATAGAATCACCTGAGTCTAAGTGCTTGGACCTTGGTCACCAGGATTAAATTGTATCTTTGTATCTATCACTGATCACAGTCCTGTTGCCCTACAGGTTCGTGGTGAGGGGAGTGGCACCCTGGGCTCCTTATCCCTACCCCTCTCAGAGATCCTCCAGGCAGACCGGCTCTGTGTGGACCACTGGTTTGCTCTCAGCAATGGTCAGGGCCAGGTGTTACTGAGAGCACAGCTAGGGGTGAGTACCAAGAGATGACCAGCAGGCTAGAAGGAAGGGAGAAGGGAAGACCTTCCTGGCTGAAGGACATGAGAGGGTTGGGACAGAGTGACATATACTACAAGTAAGGGAGCTATAGGAAACAGCTCCAGGGAGCTGAGAAAACTCCCTAGCTCACAGCTTTCCTGCCTCCAGATCCTGGTGTCCCAGCATTCGGGAGTGGAAGCCCATAGCCACAGCTACAGCCACAGCTCCTCTTCTCTGAGTGAAGAGCCAGAGCTCTTGGGGGGACTGTCTCACACCTCCTCAGTCCCAGAGCTCCGGCACCGCCTCACCCATGGTGACAGGTAAAGGACTGGGACAGGAGATGGGATGCAGGCAGGCATATGAAGTTTGAGTTATCGGTTCTTAAGGCACTGACTTCTCCCAGACCTATCCTTATCTTTCCACAGCCCCTCTGAGGCTGCCATTGGGCCTCTGGGCCAAGTGAAGCTAACAGTCTGGTACTACAGTGAAGAACAAAAGCTCGTCAGCATCGTTCACAGCTGCAGGTGAGCCCTCCACCCTCCTGTTCTCCTGGCTTCCCTCTCACCCCTTCCGTTCCTTATCACCTACATCCTGGTGCTGCAGGGCCCTGCGACAAAGCGGAAGAGATCTCCCTGATCCCTATGTGTCACTGTTGCTACTGCCTGACAAGAGCCGAGGCACCAAGAGGAAGACCTCCCAGAAGAAGAGGACCCTCAACCCTGAGTTCAGTGAGCGGTCAGTGAGTAGGCATTCATGCGGAGAGGTAAGAGGCTGGGGTGGACCCTCGGCTCTAACACCCAGTACCTCTGTAGGTTTGAATGGGAACTGCCCCTGGATGGGACTCTCAAGAGAAAGCTAGAAGTCTCTGTGAAATCCAATTCCTCCTTCATGTCAAGAGAACGTGAGCTTCTTGGCAAGGTAAGAAGGCAAGGCAGAGGTGAGAGTTAGAAGCTGTTGGGACCAAGGCTGTAGTCTTGGTTAAGGAGGAAGCAGCCCACATGATACTTGTGAGGTGAGTCTGTCACCTTGCAGTGGTTTGACACCAGAGGGGATGAAGGGACATGTTTTTTTTGGACATATGAAAATAACTCCTAGGGGGCTGGAGAGATGGCTTAGCAGTGAAGGCGTTTGCCTGCAAAGCCTAAGGACCCAGGTTCAATTCCCCAGTACCCACGTAAGCCAGATGCACAAGGTGGCACTTGTGTCTGGAGTTTGTTTGCAGTGGTCTGAGGCCCTGGTGCGCCCGTTTTCTCTATCTTCCTGCCTCTCTCTCTGTCTCTCTCCGTTCTCAACTAAGTAAATATATTTTTTAAAAAAATCTAGGGGATTGGAGAGATGAATCAGAGGTCAAGGTACTTGCTTTAATTTTATAAAATTTTATTTCGGCTGGAGAGAGGGCCTTTAGCGGTTTTAAGCGCTTGCCTGTGAAGCCTAAGGAACCGGGTTCGAGGCTTGATTCCCCAGGACCCACGTTAGCCAGATGCACAAGGGGGTGAACGCATCTGGAGTTCGTTTGCAGTGGCTGGAAGCCCTGTTGCGCCCATTCTCTCTTCTTCCCTCCTCTTTCTCTGTCTGTCTGTAGCTCTCAATAAATAAACGAATAAAACAAAAAAATTTTAAAATAAAAAAATTTATTTGCAAGCAGAGAGAAATAGAAGAGAGATAGAAAGACAGAATGGTACACCAGGGCCTCCAGATGCATGTGCCACTTTGTGCATCTGGATTTACATGGGTACTGGGGAATTGAACTTGAGTCATTAGACTTTGCAGGCAAGTGCCTTAACCACTGAGAAAACTCTCCAGCCCTCCAGATTTTTTTTTTTTTTTCAGGTAGGGTCTCACTCTAGCTCAGGCTGACCTGGAATTCACTATGTAGTCTCAGTCCAGCCTCGAATTCATGGCAATCCTCCTACCTCTGCCTCCTGAGTGCTGGGATTAAAGGCATGCACCACCATGCCCAGCTTTATGTCTATCTTATTCTCATTTCTGTATTCCACATGTAATGACTTTTAAAACTCCCCCGCCACTCCAGCCACTGCAAACGAACTCCAGACGCGTGCGCCCCCTTGTGTATCTGGCTAACATGGGTCCTGGGGAATTAAGCCTTGAACTGGGTCCTTAGGCTTCACAGGCAAGTGCTTAACCGCTAAGCCATCTCTCCAGCCCAGCCCATGTAAGCATTTTTTAAGGTTTTTTTTTTAAAGTTTTATTTATTTGAGACAGAGAGAGGGAGGAAAAGAGAGAGAATGGGCACACCAGAGCCTCTAGCCACTGCAAAAGAACTCCATCCACATACACCACCTTGTGCATCTGGCTTACGTGGGACCTGGAGAATTGAACCTGGGTCCTTGGGCTTCACAGGCAAGTGCCATAATTGCTAAGCCATCACTCTAGCCCCAAGTAAACTTTTTTTTTTTTGTTTTGTTTTTTGTTTTTTCAAGGTAGGGTCTCACTGTAGCTCAGGCTGACCTGGAATTTACTCTGGTAGTCTCAGGGTGGCCTCAAACTAATGGTGATCCTCTTACGTCTGCCTCCCGAGTGCTGGGATTAAGGCATGCACCACCATGCCCAGCTATTTTTTTAAGCTTTTTTTTTTTTTTTTTTTTTTTTTTTTTTGGTTTTTTGAGGTAGGGTTTCACTCTGGCCCAGGCTGACATGGAATTAACTATGTAGTCTCAGGGTGGACTTGAACTCATGGTGATCCTCCTACCTCTGCCTCCTGAGTGCTGGGATTAAAGGTGTGCGCCACCACGCCGGCTTTTTAAAACTTTTATTGACAACTTCCATAAATGTAAACAATAAACCATGATCACAATCCCCTCCTACCATCTTCATTTTTCCTCCTCCCAAGTCCCCCTTCCACTGAATCCCTTCTTTCCATCTGGTCTCTCTAGAAGTTAATATGGATTCTGTATTCTCCACAAAGAAGAATCTCATAGAATCACCTGAGTCTAAGTGCTTGGACCTTGGTCACCAGGATTAAATTGTATCTTTGTATCTATCACTGATCACAGTCCTGTTGCCCTACAGGTTCGTGGTGAGGGGAGTGGCACCCTGGGCTCCTTATCCCTACCCCTCTCAGAGATCCTCCAGGCAGACCGGCTCTGTGTGGACCACTGGTTTGCTCTCAGCAATGGTCAGGGCCAGGTGTTACTGAGAGCACAGCTAGGGGTGAGTACCAAGAGATGACCAGCAGGCTAGAAGGAAGGGAGAAGGGAAGACCTTCCTGGCTGAAGGACATGAGAGGGTTGGGACAGAGTGACATATACTACAAGTAAGGGAGCTATAGGAAACAGCTCCAGGGAGCTGAGAAAACTCCCTAGCTCACAGCTTTCCTGCCTCCAGATCCTGGTGTCCCAGCATTCGGGAGTGGAAGCCCATAGCCACAGCTACAGCCACAGCTCCTCTTCTCTGAGTGAAGAGCCAGAGCTCTTGGGGGGACTGTCTCACACCTCCTCAGTCCCAGAGCTCCGGCACCGCCTCACCCATGGTGACAGGTAAAGGACTGGGACAGGAGATGGGATGCAGGCAGGCATATGAAGTTTGAGTTATCGGTTCTTAAGGCACTGACTTCTCCCAGACCTATCCTTATCTTTCCACAGCCCCTCTGAGGCTGCCATTGGGCCTCTGGGCCAAGTGAAGCTAACAGTCTGGTACTACAGTGAAGAACAAAAGCTCGTCAGCATCGTTCACAGCTGCAGGTGAGCCCTCCACCCTCCTGTTCTCCTGGCTTCCCTCTCACCCCTTCCGTTCCTTATCACCTACATCCTGGTGCTGCAGGGCCCTGCGACAAAGCGGAAGAGATCTCCCTGATCCCTATGTGTCACTGTTGCTACTGCCTGACAAGAGCCGAGGCACCAAGAGGAAGACCTCCCAGAAGAAGAGGACCCTCAACCCTGAGTTCAGTGAGCGGTCAGTGAGTAGGCATTCATGCGGAGAGGTAAGAGGCTGGGGTGGACCCTCGGCTCTAACACCCAGTACCTCTGTAGGTTTGAATGGGAACTGCCCCTGGATGGGACTCTCAAGAGAAAGCTAGAAGTCTCTGTGAAATCCAATTCCTCCTTCATGTCAAGAGAACGTGAGCTTCTTGGCAAGGTAAGAAGGCAAGGCAGAGGTGAGAGTTAGAAGCTGTTGGGACCAAGGCTGTAGTCTTGGTTAAGGAGGAAGCAGCCCACATGATACTTGTGAGGTGAGTCTGTCACCTTGCAGTGGTTTGACACCAGAGGGGATGAAGGGACATGTTTTTTTGGACATATGAAAATAACTCCTAGGGGGCTGGAGAGATGGCTTAGCAGTGAAGGCGTTTGCCTGCAAAGCCTAAGGACCCAGGTTCAATTCCCCAGTACCCACGTAAGCCAGATGCACAAGGTGGCACTTGTGTCTGGAGTTTGTTTGCAGTGGTCTGAGGCCCTGGTGCGCCCGTTTTCTCTATCTTCCTGCCTCTCTCTCTGTCTCTCTCCGTTCTCAACTAAGTAAATATATTTTTTAAAAAAATCTAGGGGATTGGAGAGATGAATCAGAGGTCAAGGTACTTGCTTGGAATACCTGACAGCCCAGGTTCAATTCCCCAGCACCCATGTAATGCCAGATGCACTAAGTGGTACATGCATCTGCAGTTCATTTGCAGCAGCAAGAGGCCCTAGCATGCCCATTCTCTCTCTCTGTCTCTCTCCCTCTCTTTCTTTCTCTGTTTTCAAATAAATATTAAAAAATAGGGCTGGAGAAATGGCTTAGTGGTTATGTGCTTGCCTGTGTAGCCTAAGGATCCCTGTTAGAAGCTCAATTCCCCAGGACCCACGTTAGCCAGATGCACAAGGGGGCACACGCATCTAGAGTTTGTTTGCAGTGGCTGGAGGCCCTGGCGCACCCATTCTCTCTCTCTATCTGCCTCTTTCTCTCTCTGTTGCTCTCAAATAAATAAATAAAAATGAACAAAAAAAATTTAAAAAATAAAATTATATTACTTAGCTGGGCATGGTGGTGTACACCTTTAATCCCAGTACTGGGGGACAGAGGTAGGAGGATCACCATGAATTTGAGGCCAGCTTGATACTACATAGTGAATTCCAGGTCAGCCTGGACTACAGCAAGACTCTACCTCAAAAAACCAAGTAAGATAAAATAAAACAAATAATAATAAAAAAATAAGAATAAATAAATAAAAACATCTAGGGACTGGAGAGATGGCTTAGCAGTTAAGGCACTTGCCTACGAAACCTAAGGAAGAACCCAGGTTCAATTCCCCAGTACCCATGTAAGTCATATGCACAAGGTGATGCATGTGTCTGGAGTTCATTTGCAGTAGCTGGAGGCCCTGGCATGCATGCAGGCGCATATAGATATATATAAATTTTTCTCCCTCTCATTCTCAAATAAGTAAAATAACATTTAGTCCCCTACATCCTCCAACCAGGTGCAGCTGGATCTATCTGAGATAGACCTTTCCCAGGGTGCAGCCCAGTGGTGAGTACCTGCATGAGCGTGTGGGTGGGGCTGGATATATAGATGATGGAAAAGGAAAAAATGTAATCATAGCAGAGAACCACTGATTCAGTTAAGAATAGGGGCCTTTAGGATGTTTCTCATTTGTAAGGGAACATAAGAACTATAATGACAGCACACTAGAATATCACTATGAGTTTGAGGCTAGCCTAGGCTACAGAATGAAACCCTGTCTCAAGAAACAAAAAAAAAAAAGAGGGCGGGGGGAAGCTGGGCATGGTGGTGCATCCCTTTAATCCCAGCACTTAGGAGGCAGAGGTGGGAGGATCACCATGAGTTTGAGGCCACCCTGAGACTACTATATATATATATATAATCTGCCTCTTTCTCTTCCCCCTCAAATAAATAAATAATTCAAAAAAATTATATAAAAAAGGAAGCAGGGCTGGAGAGATGGCTTAGTAGTTAAGGTGCTTGCCTGCAAAGTCTAAGGACCCAGGTTTGATTCTCAACATCCCACGTAAGCCAGATGCACAAGGTGGCACATACATCTGGAGTTTGTTTGCAGTGTCTGGAGACCCTGGCATGCCCATTCTTTCTATATATATATATATATATATATATATATATAATCTGCCTCTTTCTCTTCCCCCTCAAATAAATAAATAATTCAAAAAAATTATATAAAAAAGGAAGCAGGGCTGGAGAGATGGCTTAGTAGTTAAGGTGCTTGCCTGCAAAGTCTAAGGACCCAGGTTTGATTCTCAACATCCCACGTAAGCCAGATGCACAAGGTGGCACATACATCTGGAGTTTGTTTGCAGTGTCTGGAGACCCTGGCATGCCCATTCTTTCTATATATATATATATATATATAATCTGCCTCTTTCTCTTCCCCCTCAAATAAATAAATAATTCAAAAAAATTATATAAAAAAGGAAGCAGGGCTGGAGAGATGGCTTAGTAGTTAAGGTGCTTGCCTGCAAAGTCTAAGGACCCAGGTTTGATTCTCAACATCCCACGTAAGCCAGATGCACAAGGTGGCACATACATCTGGAGTTTGTTTGCAGTGTCTGGAGACCCTGGCATGCCCATTCTTTCTATATATATATATATATATATATATATATATATATATATATATATATATATATATATATATATATAATCTGCCTCTTTCTCTTCCCCCTCAAATAAATAAATAATTCAAAAAAATTATATAAAAAAGGAAGCAGGGCTGGAGAGATGGCTTAGTAGTTAAGGTGCTTGCCTGCAAAGTCTAAGGACCCAGGTTTGATTCTCAACATCCCACGTAAGCCAGATGCACAAGGTGGCACATACATCTGGAGTTTGTTTGCAGTGTCTGGAGACCCTGGCATGCCCATTCTTTCTATATATATATATATAATCTGCCTCTTTCTCTTCCCCCTCAAATAAATAAATAATTCAAAAAAATTATATAAAAAAGGAAGCAGGGCTGGAGAGATGGCTTAGTAGTTAAGGTGCTTGCCTGCAAAGTCTAAGGACCCAGGTTTGATTCTCAACATCCCACGTAAGCCAGATGCACAAGGTGGCACATACATCTGGAGTTTGTTTGCAGTGTCTGGAGACCCTGGCATGCCCATTCTTTCTATATATATATATAATCTGCCTCTTTCTCTTCCCCCTCAAATAAATAAATAATTCAAAAAAATTATATAAAAAAGGAAGCAGGGCTGGAGAGATGGCTTAGTAGTTAAGGTGCTTGCCTGCAAAGTCTAAGGACCCAGGTTTGATTCTCAACATCCCACGTAAGCCAGATGCACAAGGTGGCACATACATCTGGAGTTTGTTTGCAGTGTCTGGAGACCCTGGCATGCCCATTCTTTCTATATATATATATATATATATATATATATATATATATATATATATATATATATATATATATATAATCTGCCTCTTTCTCTTCCCCCTCAAATAAATAAATAATTCAAAAAAATTATATAAAAAAGGAAGCAGGGCTGGAGAGATGGCTTAGTAGTTAAGGTGCTTGCCTGCAAAGTCTAAGGACCCAGGTTTGATTCTCAACATCCCACGTAAGCCAGATGCACAAGGTGGCACATACATCTGGAGTTTGTTTGCAGTGTCTGGAGACCCTGGCATGCCCATTCTTTCTATATATATATATATATAATCTGCCTCTTTCTCTTCCCCCTCAAATAAATAAATAATTCAAAAAAATTATATAAAAAAGGAAGCAGGGCTGGAGAGATGGCTTAGTAGTTAAGGTGCTTGCCTGCAAAGTCTAAGGACCCAGGTTTGATTCTCAACATCCCACGTAAGCCAGATGCACAAGGTGGCACATACATCTGGAGTTTGTTTGCAGTGTCTGGAGACCCTGGCATGCCCATTCTTTCTATATATATATATAATCTGCCTCTTTCTCTTCCCCCTCAAATAAATAAATAATTCAAAAAAATTATATAAAAAAGGAAGCAGGGCTGGAGAGATGGCTTAGCAGTTAAGGCACTTGCCTACGAAACCTAAGGAAGAACCCAGGTTCAATCCCCAGTAAACTTGTAAGTCATATTGACAGGTGATGCATGTGTCTGGAGTTCATTTGCAGTAGCTGGAGGCCCTGGCATGCATGCAGGGCATATAGATATATATAAATTTTTCTCCCTCTCATTCTCAAATAAGTAAAATAACATTTAGTCCCTACATCCTCCAACCAGGTGCAGCTGGATCTATCTGAGATAGACCTTTCCCAGGGTGCAGCCCAGTGGTGAGTACCTGCATGAGCGTGTGGGTGGGGCTGGATATATAGATGATGGAAAAGGAAAAATGTAATCATAGCAGAGAACCACTGATTCAGTTAAGAATAGGGCCTTTAGATGTTTCTCATTTGTAAGGAAACATAAGAACTATAATGACAGCACACTAGAATATCACTATGAGTTTGAGGCTAGCCTAGGCTACAGAATGAAACCCTGTCTCAAGAAACAAAAAAAAAAAAGAGGGCGGGGGGAAGCTGGGCATGGTGGTGCATCCCTTTAATCCCAGCACTTAGGAGGCAGAGGTGGGAGGATCACCATGAGTTTGAGGCCACCCTGAGACTACATGGTGAATTCCAGGTCAGCCTGGACTAGAGTGAAACCCTACCTCGAAAAACTAGGAGAGAGAAAAAAAAAAAAAGAGGGCGGGAGAAATGGCTTAGCCCTTAAGACACTTGCCTGTAAAGCTCAAGAACCCAGATTCCCCATTAACTACATAAGCCAGATGCACAAGGTGGCACATACATCTGGAGTTTGTTTGCAGTGTCTGGAGACCCTGGCATGCCCATTCTTTCTATATATATATATATATATATATATATAATCTGCCTCTTTCTCTTCCCCCCTCAAATAAATAAATAATTCAAAAAAATTATATAAAAAAAGGAAGCAGGGCTGGAGAGATGGCTTAGTAGTTAAGGTGCTTGCCTGCAAAGTCTAAGGACCCAGGTTTGATTCTCAACATCCCACGTAAGCCAGATGCACATGGTGGCACATGTGTCTGGAGTTTATTTGCAGTGGCTAGAGGCCCTGGTACACCCATTCTCTCCCCCCCACCCGCCCTGTCTCTAATAAGTAAATAGAACTTCAGTTGCTTCGTTAGATTATTAAAAAAGAAAGAAAAAGAAAAAAAGCCCCCTGCACGGTGGCACATGCTTTTAATCCCAGCACTCAGGAGGCAGAGAAAGGAGGATTGTGTGAGTTTGAGGCCAGCCTGGGACTACATTGTTAGTTCCAGGTCAGCCTGGACTAGAGTGAGACCTGCCTTGCAAAGAAAAAGACAACACCAACAACAAAAAAAAAGAGAACACAAGCGTCATTGTACCTGAGCTCCGTCCTTGTTTCCCTAGGTATGACCTGATAGATGACAAAGACAAGGGCAGCTCCTAGAAGCTAGCGGTGACCAGCCCGACTTCGCTGCCTTCTTGCCTTGCGTCTTACTGCACCACCGCCTCGATGGGATGAGGCTACAGCCGGGGCTCCGGGGCTGAGCCCGTCTCTCCAGCCTTTTGCCTTCCAGGCCCACACGAGGGCCTTTGCCTAACCAAAGAGAAGGACTACGTTACCCTTTACTGCACGGCCTTTATCCTACAGGCTCCTCGGGCGGGGTCTGAGCTGGCTATTTCCTGCTCTGCCTGCACAACTGTGCTCTCTTCCACCCAACTCCTCAGGGCCTTCTGTACCTGTGCCTGGCCACTGGCAGCACCAGCAGTGGCATTAGCTCATGCCAAACACAGCCTTTAGAAAGGTTCTTTTTTAAAAAATAATAAAACCACGGAATGCTCTGTGAACGTGTCCTCCTTATGCAGGGCCATGCTTCTCTCTGTGTTTTTCCAGGGTTAGTGCGCATGCTGCTGAGGTGAGCGCAAGAGCGCCTTCGGTGCGTGCTCACCTTCCCTGCCGGGAGCGGTCAGGGTGGGTAGGCATGGGGGCAGGTGAACCGCTAAGCTGTAGCACAAATGGCCAGCAGCCCAGGCCCCATGTCAGTTCCAGGCTCACCTCACTGATGGTAAGCTTTATACAGCCTGTCCTGAAAATAACCCGCTGTGACTGGGGACGTCGACGTCTCTGACTCGCTCCGAACTGGAAGCACATGGATTCCATCTAAGTTTTTATTTTTTAATTTTTTTGTTTATTTTATTTATTTATTTCACAGCGACAGACAGAGAGAAAGAGGCAGATAGAGAAAGAATGGGCATGCCAGGGCCTTCAGCCACTGCAAATGAACTCCAGATGCGTGCACCCCCTTGTACATCTGGCTAACATGGGTCCTGGGGAATCAAGCCTTGAACCGGGGTCCTTTGGCTTCACAGGCAAGCGCTTAACCGCTAAGCCATCTCTCCAGCCCCCATCTAAGTTTCTAAGAGTTTCTGCTCTTGGAGTCCTAACCTGGAAGTGTGTACATGGGCATAAAGGATGTAACATAACAGGAATTTTTTTTTTTTGTCCAAGTGTCTAGGTTATAAACTCACTGTCTAAACTGGGTGTGGTGACACATGCCTTTAATCCCACCACTTGGAAGGTTGAGGGAGGAAGATCACTGAATTAGTATAGAAGTTAATCAAGATACTTGCTTTTGCACCAAACTCTGTCAATCCATTGTATTTTTTAAAAAATATCTTTATTAGCTGGGCATAGTAGCATATGCCTTTAATTCCAGCACTTGGGAGGCAGAGGTAGGAGGATCTCTGTGATTAGACCAGCCTGAGAATACACAGTGAATTCCAGGTCAGCCTGGGCAAGACCCTACCTTGGAAAAACCAAATACATGTATTTGCAAGCAGAGAGACGAGAGAGACGGGCAGAATGGGTGCGCTGGGCCTCCAGCAGATGCAAATGAACTCCAGATGCATGTGCATCTTTACATGGGTACTCGGGAATCAAACCCCAGGTCGTTAGACTTTACAGGCAAGTGCCTTAACCACTGAGCCATCTCTTGAGCCCAATCCACTGTATTTTAGTTCTATTTATTTGCCTGTGTGTGTTTTCAAGGTAGGGTCTACTCTAGCCCAGGTTGACCTTAAACTCACTTTAGTCTCAGGTGGGCCTTGAAATCACGGCAATCCTCCTACCTCTGCCTCCCAACCGCCAGATTCAAGGAGTGCACCACCACGCCTGGCTCCAATCCTCTGTACTTTAAACATTAGACTCAAACCAGCTGTGGCTCTTTTCTTTAAAAATTGGGACTGAAATCTACCCATCACTTGTTCATCCAACTATGACAAAGACAAACCTTCAGTTTATAAATCTTGTTAGTTTACTGGTTAAAATCTACAGACTAGAAACCCAGAATATTGGTTTCACTGAGGACAGTCAGGCATCTTGTGTGAAGTAGCTCTGTCAGGTGAGACACCCAGGCATGGTAGTGATGTCCTATTCAACTTGTCTGCTGACTACTGTCACCTGACGGACGTTCTGGAGAAAAGATCCCTAGACCTAGTAAACTTGGGAGCTCAACCATGCCACAGGCTCATAGCATCTCTGCCATCAAGGATGCCAACCACAGGGCTGTTAAAGGCACTTGCTTGCACATCCTGACTGTCTGGTTTTATTTTTTTATTTTTATCTTTTGGTTTTTCGAGGCAGGGTCTCACTCTAGCCCAGGCTGACCTGAAATTCACTCTGTAGTCTCAGGGTGGCCTCGAACTAACAGCAATCCTACTACCTCTGCCTCCTGAGTGCTGGGATTAAAGGCATGCAGCACCACCGGCCCTGTCCCTGTCTGGTTTTAATTCCCCAGTACCCACATAGAGCCAGATGCACAAAGTAGCATATGTGTCTGGAGCACAGTGGCAAGAGGCCCTGGGGCACCCATTCATTTCTCAAAGAAATATTTTTTATTTTTTAATATTTTATTTTTATTTATTTATTAGAGAAAGAGAATGGGCATGCCAGGGCCTCTAGTCTCTGGAAACAAACTCCAGATGCATGCACCATCTTGCACATCTGGCTTATGTGGGTCCTGGGGAATTGAACCTGGGTCCTTTGGCTTTGCAGGCAAGTGCATTAACTGCTAAGCAATTTCTCCAATCTTCAAAGAAATATTTTAACCAGGTGTGGTGGTACACCCCTTTAATCCCAGCACTCAGGTAGCTGAGGTAGGAGGATCACCATGAGCTCAAGGTCAGCCTGGGCTAGAGTGAGACTCTACCTCTAAAAACTGCTGGTGGGGTGGGGAGTGTTTCAGGCCCATCTGACTGTTGAGAACTATTTCATCCCTATTTGGATCTGCTCACTTTGAACTTGGCTCTGTGCAGAATGCAAGCTCTAGGTGTTGTGTTCCACTTGCTGCTGTTGCCAACTGGAAGGAGAGGGTGAAGTTATTGAAGACAGGGTCGTTTGAATAGGAACACAGGGATTTTCTAACTGCTTCTACAGGGATAAAACCCTTAGAATGCTCCACACTGGGAGGAGAGGGGAGACTCAGTTCCAGAACTTCTCAACATCCTCTTTGCTTTAATTTTTTTTTTCTTTTTTGGTTTTTCGAGGTAGGGTCTCTCACTCTAGCCCAGGCTGACCTGGAATTCACTATGGAATCTCAGGGTGGCCTTGAACTCACAGCGATTCTCCCACCTCTGCCTCCTGAGTGCTGGGATTAAAGGCGTGTGCCACCACGCCCGGCTGCTTTGTTTAATTTTAATTTTGTTTTTGTTTTTCCAAGGTAGGGTTTCAAACTCACAGTAATCTTTCTACCTCTGCCTCCCAAGTGCTAGAATGAAAGGTGTATGCCACCATACCTGAATTTTATTTTTATTATTTATTATTATTATTTTTTTGATGCTTGTTTGATTTTTCAAGGTATGGTCTCACTCTAGCCTAGGCTGGCCTGGAAGTCACTATGAAGTCTCAGGGTTGCCTCAAATTCATGGCCATCCTTCTACCTCTGCCTCCTGAGTGCTGGGATTAAAGGTGTGCGCTACCATGCCTGGCTCATACCTGGATTGTTTAACAAATATTTTTAGTTATTTGCAGGCAGAGAGAGAGATGGGGGAGAGAGACTGGGGGCGGGGGGAGGAGAGAGAGAGAATGGGCACGCCAGATCCTCTACTGGCTGTAAACTCCAGATACATTCACCACTTATCTATCTGGCTTTACTTGGGTATTAGGGAATTGAACCTGGGTTGTTAGGCTTTGCAGGCAAGTGCCTTAACCTTTGAGTCATATCTCCAGCCCTATTTAGATTATTCCATAGACACAGGAGAGAGGAGATTAAAATTTTAAACCTGGAGTGGTGGTGCACGCCTTTAATCTCAGCACTCGGGAGGCAGAGGTAGGAGGACTGCTGTGAGTTTGAGCCACCCTGAGACTACATAGTGAATTCCAGGTCAGCCTGAACTAGAGTGAAACCCTACCTCGAAAAACCAAAAAAAAAAAAAAAAAAAAATTTTTTTTTAAAGTTTCTTGTATAATTATTAGAGAACTGGGCATGTGTCCCAGGGCCTGTTGTTCTAGCTGGCTGTAGAAAACATAACCACAGATTTTGCTATGTATGATTTCAAAAGACACTCTTGACCTACTTCATCACTTTAAGTAATTACATTTCCAGAAAATGAAAAGACGCAGCCCAATGTATTATTCTTTCTGGAGCCTTTCAAGTTCAGACTGCAAAAGGGAATAATGCCAGTTACATATTAGGTATCTGACAATTCAGTGCATTCTTGTCCTTAAATAGATATGATGAACTAAATTAGCTCAGTTTGTGGCACCAGAAATTAAACAAATATACTTGTTACTTCTCAAAACAGTTTTTTGAGGGTTTTTTGTTTTGTTTTGTTTTTTGAGGTAGGGTCTCACTCTAGTTCAGGCTAACCTAGGATTCCCCTATGTAGTCTCAGTGTTGCCTTGAACTCATGGCAATCCTCCTACCTCTGCCTCCTGAGTGCTAGGATTAAAGGTGTGCGCCACCACGCCCGGCTTGATTGTTTTATTTTATTTTATTGTATTTTATTTTGTTTTTTTCAAGGTAGGGTCTCACTCTGGCTCAGGCTGACCTGGAATTCACTATGTAGTCTCAGGGTGGCCTTGAACTCTCGGTGATCCTCCTACCTCTGCCTCCAGAGTGCTGGGATTAAAGGCGTGCGCCATCATGCCTGGCTCTTTTTTTTTTTTTTAATGTTTTATTTATTTGACAGAGAATGGGCTCGCTAGGGCCTCTAGCCACTACAAACTAACTCCAGATGCATGTGTCACCTTGTGCATCTGGCTTTATATGAGTACTGAGGAATCGAACCTGGGTCCTTTGGCTTTGCAGGCAAGGGCCTTAATGGCTGAGCCATCTCTCCAGCCCTTGTGTTGTTTTGAGATAGGGTCTTGCTATGTAGCCTAGGATATCCTTGAACTTGTGGCAATCCTCCTCAGTCTTCTGAATGCTAGAATTACAAACTTAGCAGCTTTTTTTTCTTCTTTCTTTCTTTTCTTTTCTTTTTTTTTTTTTTTTAGTTTTTCAAGGTAGGGTCTTGCTCTCTAGCCCAGGCTGACCTAGAATTCACTATGTAGTCTCAGGGTGGCCTTGAACTCATGATAATCCATCTACCTCTGCCTCCCGAGTGCTGAGATCAAAGGCGTGTGCCACATGCCCAGCTCCTAGCAGGTTTGCTCTGTGTGTAACACCAGGGTTCAAGTCTAGGACTTCACAAATGCCAGATAAATGCTCCACCACTGAGCTACAACTCTTTTTTAAAAAAATTTATAGCTGGGGGCTGGAGAGATGGTTTTGTGGTTAAGGCACTTGCCTGCAAAGCCAAAGGACCCAGGTTCAATTCCCCAGGACCTATGTAAGCTAGATGTACAAGGTGACACATGTGTCTGGAGTTCATTTTCAATGGCTGGAGGCCCTGGTCCACCCACTCTCTCTCTCTCTATCTGCTTCTCTCTCAAATAAAAAAATAAAAATATATTTAAAAAAATTTATAGCCAGACATATAGGAGGATCATCATGAGTTCAAGGCCATTCTGAGACTACATAGTGAATTTCGGGTCAGTCTGGGCTAGAACAAGACCCTCCCTTGGGAAAAAAAAAATTATATTCATGGCCAGGCATGGTGGTACATGCCTTTAATCCCAGCACTCAGGGGGCAGAGGTAGGAGGATCACCATGAGTTTGAGGCCAGCCTGAGTGAATTCCAGGTCAGCCTGGTCTAGAGCAAGACCCTATTTTGAAAAACCAAAAAAAAAAAAAAAGTTATATTCATAAGCAGAGAAAGACGGAGAGAGAGAATGGGTGATCCAGGGTAACTGTAAACAAACTCCAGACACATGTGCCACTTTGTGTATCTGGCTTTAAGTGGGTACTTGGGAATCAAATGCAGAGCCATTAGGCCGAATCACCTCTACAGTGCTGAGCTACAACTCTTGTCAGTAAAAAGCTTCCTTTTAGCCGGGCGTGGTAGCACACGCCTTTAATCCCAACACTCGGGAGGCAGAGGTAGGAGGATCGCCGCAAGTTCGAGGCCACCCTGAGACTCCATAGTGAATTCCAGGTCAGCCTGGGCGAGAGTGAGACCCTACCTCGAAAAACCAAAAACAAACAAACAAACAAAAAAAACCTTCCTTTTGATGCTGATAGATTACAGGCTGCTCCCTTCCATATATACAGAAATACACAGCATTCCTGGCTGCAAAGTGTCAGCCTGAGGGATTAATCACTATCCTTACAACTGGGTAGTCACTACAGTCTTTCCCAGAATAAGTCACTTGGGATTGGTGCATCAAAAGAAAGGCCCTGCCCCACAAAAAAATGAGAAAGTCCTCATTGCCCTTTCCTTTTCTGGGTGCTGGGAACTGATCCTAGAGCTCCATAGTCACTTCCTTTTGCCTAGGTTATTATAAGGATGTGGCACCTGGAACTGCAACAAGCAACGTCCTCTAAATTTGTGCTTTTGATGGGACTGGAGACATGAATCAGCAGTTAAGGCGCTTGCCTGTAAAGCCTAAGGGACCAGGGTTTGATTCCCCAGTCCCCAAATGAAGCCAGATGCACAAGGTGGTACATGTGTCTCACATTCATTTGTAGTGGCTAGAAGCCTTGGCATTCCCATTCTATCTGCCTCTTGCTCTCTCTGTCTTTCTCGCTCATAAATAAATAAATATATAAATAAAATATTTTAATTATATGTGTATTTTATTTTATTTTTTTAAATTTATTTTTATTTATTTATTTGAAAGTGACAGAGAATGGGCGCACCAGGGCCTCCAGCCACTGCAAACGGACTCCAGACGCGTGCGCCCCCTTGTGCATCTGGCTAACGTGGGTCCTGGGGGAATTGAGCCTCGAACCGGAGTCCTTAGGCTCCACAGGCAAGCGCTTAACCGCTAAGCCATCTCTCCAGCCCTTATTTTATTTTTAAATTTTGTTTTATTTTTATTTATTTAAGAGCGACAGACAGAAAAAGAAAGAGGCAGAGAGAGAGAATGGGCACACGCCAGGGCCTCAAGTCACTGCAAACGAACTCCAGACGCATGTGCCCCCTTGTGCATCTGGCTGACGTGGGTTCTGGGTAATCAAGCCTTGAACCGGGGTCCTTAGGCTTCACAGGCAAGTGCTTAACCGCTAAGCCATCTCTCCAGCCCTGTGCTTTTTATTTTTTATTAACAACTTCCATAATTATATAAACACTATCCCATAGTAATCCATAGTAATTCCCTCCCTCCACTTTCCCCTTTGAAACTGCACTCTCCATCATATTCCTTCCCCCTCTCAGTCTCTCATTTATTTTTTAAAGTTTTGTTTATTTTTATTTATTTGAGAGCGAGCAAGAGAGAGAGAGAGAATGGGTGCACCAGGGCCTCCAGCCACTGCAAATGAACTCCAGATACATGTGCCACCGTGTGCATCTGACTTATGTGGGTACTGGGGAATTGAGCCTTGAACCGAGGTCCTTAGGCTTCAAAAGCAAGCGCTTAACTGCTAAGCCATCTCCAGCCCCTCTCTTTTATTTTGATGTCATGAGCTTTTCCTCCTATTATGATGGTCTTGTGTAGGTAGTGTCAGGCACTGTGCGGTCATGGATATCCAGGCCATTCTGTGACTGGAGGAGCACGTTGTAAGGAGTCCTACCCTTCCTTTGGCTTTTACTTTTTTTTTGCCACCTCTTCCACAAAGGACCCTGAGCCACGGAAGGTGTGATAGATATCTCAGTGCTGAGCACTCCTCTGTTATTTCTTAGCACCATGGTGCCTCCTGAGTCATCCCAAGGTCACTGCCATCTGAAAAGAGAAGCTTCTCTAACCAAAAGTGAGAGTAGCATTAATATAAGGGTATGAACATTAAGAGAAGTGCTTACTGGGCAGTTTGGTGAGCATAGTTTATACGTTTAGCCAGACACCAGCAGACGTTACACCCCTAGGGCTCATGACTACCCCTGTTGTAGGTTTTCAGTATCAGGGATGTGTTCCCTCCATGGAGCAGGCCTCCAGTCCAATTAGAGGGCAGTTGGACAGACATGCCACTATTGCACCCATTGGCTCATTTGGCCTGGCTGGCCAAATACAAGGCTTGCAGTGTCCACTGTTGGGTATCTTCACTGGTGATTTCTGTGTCTCCCATTGAACTGCATGCAGTGTGGCTTTTTCCAGCTCTCTGTCAGCTGGTCTACATGGAGTAGGTTTTCAGCTCAGCTCCAGCAGGATTTCTCAGTAGCCTTGCAGCCCAAGTATGTGGAGTCTTCAGCAATAGGGTCTTACCGTCTATTCCTGGTGGGAAACCAAGGGCCTCGGCAATGGCCTGTAATGTTTTGGTGGTATCAGGGACCTCTTTGGCCAACAACTCACTGGAAGGTATCCTATCCCTGGCATTAAAAATTTCTTAGTAGGGCTGGAGAGGTGGCTTAGTGGTTAAGTGCTTGCCTGTGAAGCCTAAGGATCCTGGTTTGAGGCTTGATTCCCCAGGACCCACGTTAGCCAGATGCACAAAGGGGTGCACGCATCTGGAGTGCGTTTACAGTGGCTGGAGGCCTTGGCGTGCCCATTCTCTCTCTCTCTCTCTCTCTGTTGTTCTCAAATAAATAAAAATAATTTTAAAAAATTTTCTTAGTAACGGTCTATGGCTTCTGAGTGTTCCATTGTCCAAAAAAGTAGGTTTCCATATGACTTATTTCTATCTTCTTAGATTTTGGTTAGCCCTCCCTCCACCTTTCCTTTACTCAATCTCTTCCCTTGACCTCTCTTAGGCCTTTTCACCCTCCATTAATCTGTTCTTCTACTTACATATATACAATACCATCCTATTAAGCCCCCCTCCCTCCCTTTCCATTCCCTTTATATCTCCTTTCTTGCTTACTGGCCTCTGCTACTCAGTTTTCTTCCTACTCACATAGAAGTCCAATCACTTGTAGCTAGGATCAATATATGAGAGAGAACATGCGACGTTTGGCTTTCTGGGCATGGGTTACCTCAATTAGTATAATCTTTTCCAGATCCATCCATATTCCTGCAAATTTCATAACTTCATTTTTCTTTACCACTGAGTAGAACTCTGTTGTGTAAATGTGTCACATCTTCATTATCCACTCATTGGTTGACGGACATCTAGGTTGGTAAGTCTGTGCTTTTGAGACTCTGTATAGTTCCAGGATGACCTGGAACTCACAGCAGTTCTGCCTCAGTCTCCTGAGTTCTGGGATTACAAATGTGAGCCACCACGTCTGGCTACAGCATTCTTTAAAAATTTTTTGTTTTGTGCCAGGTGATGGTGTTCTCCTTTAACACCAGCACTTGGAAGGCAGAGGTAGGAAGATCACTGTGAGTTTGAGGTCACCCTGAAACTACACAGTGAATTCCAGGTCAGCCTGAGCTACAGTAAGACCCTACCTTGAAAAAAAAAAAAAAGTTCTTGTTTTGAGACAGAGTCTTGCTAAGCTGTGCAGGTTGGACTCTAATACCTGATCCTTCTGCCTCAGCCTTTTAAGTGCTAGGACTACAGGGTGTATCACTACACTTGATCTACAACAGCCTTTCTTTCTTTCTTTCTTTCTTTTTTTTGAGGTAGGGTCTCACTCTAGCCCAGGCTGACCTGGAATTCACTATGGAGTCTCAGGGTGGCCTCGAACTCATGGCGATCCACCTACCTCTGCCTCCCGAGTGCTGGGATTAAAGGCGTGCGCCACCACGCCCGGCTTCTTTCTTTCTTTTTTTTGAGGTAGGGTCTTACTCTGGCCCAGGCTGACCTGGAATTCACTATGTAGTCTCAGGGTGCCCTCGAATTTACAGCGATCCTCTTACCTCTGTCTCCCGAGTGCTGGGATTAAAGGCGTGCACCACCACCCCCGGCTTTTCAGCCTTTTTTTTTTTTTTTTTTTTTACATTTTATTTATTTGAGACAGAGAGAGAGAGAGAGAGAGAGAGAGAGAGAGAGAGAGAGAGAGAATAGGTGCGCTAGGGCCCCAGCCATTGCAAACGAACTCCAGACGCATCATGTGCATCTGGCTTGCATGGGAATGGGACCTGGAGAATCGAACCTGGGTTCTTAGGCCTGGGTTCTTATGCATGCACCTTAACCGCTAAGCCATCTCTCCAGCCCAGACTTTTTTAAAAATTTTATTTCTATTTATTTGCAAGCAGAGAGCGAGAGAGATAGAAGAGAGAGAGAATGGGCACGCCAGGGCCTCCAGCCTCTGCAAACAAACTCCAGATGCATGTGCCCCTTGTGCATCTGGCTTACGTGGGTCCTGGGGAATCAAATCTGCTCCTTTGGCTTTGCAGGCAAACGCCTTAACCGCTAAGCCATCTCTCCAGCCCAGACTTTTGTTTTTTTAAGGTAGGGTCTCACTCACTCTAGCCCAGGCTGCCCTGGAACTCACTCTGCAGTGCTGGAATCTTGGCATTCTTTATTACTTTCTACAGCATTATCTCATCTCACTTCCTCTCTTAGCAAGTCAAAATTACCTTACCTTTTATTTCAGAATAAAAATAGAGAGTTTGGGGTTTTACCCCTCCTGCCTTGTCATGGACAGGGCCTTTTTCTACTCTCCTTTCTCTCTCTTAGTCTAATAAAGTCTCTTTAAAATAAACAGCTAGGGGCTGGAGAGATGGCTAAGCGCTTAAGGAACTTGCCTGTGAAGCCTAAGGACACAGGTTTGATTCTCAAAAGGTTCCATGTAAGCCAGACGCACATGATGGCACATACAACTGGAGTTTGCAGTGGCTACAGGGGCCCTGGCGTGCCCATTCTCATTCTGTCTTTCTCCTCTGTTTCTAATAAATAAATAAAAATAAAAATCTTTCAAAATAAACAATTAGGACTGGAGAGATGGCTCAGCAGTTAAGCCGGGAAGTCTAAGGATCCAAGTCCTACGTAAGCCAGATGCACAAGGTGGCACATGCATCTGGAGTTTGTTTGCAGTGGCTAGAGATCCTGGGCACCCATTCTCTCTCTCTCAGTCTCTAATAAATAAATAAAAATAAATCTTAAAAAAGAATAATTACACGGAGTTCAAGATGGGAACTCTTCCACTTGAGACCCTTGACCCTTCAGTGTCCCTTCCTGTTGACTTGCTAGAACCATATCCATTCTTGACTCTTTTTCACCCAGGTATCCATTCAACATATATTTTAGGGCCTAGTATGCACCAGGCACTTGGCTCTGCTTGGCCAAGTTGGAGGGAGAGATATGAGGGAAGAATAAAATAAAAAGAGAACACCCTGAGCAACCAGGACACAGGATATCTCATTTATTTTATTTTTACTTATGAGAGAGAAAGACAGGCAGGGGAAAAGAAAGGGCGCACCAGGACTTCCAGCCACTGCAAACGAACTCCAGATGCATGCACCACCATGTGCATCTGGCTTACCATGGGCCACCCTAAGAATTTTGTGCTTGTTTAGAAAAAACACTTTATTATTTGTTTATTTTATTTGAGAGAGAGAGGGAGGGAGGGAGAGAGAGAGAGAATGGGTGCATCAGGGCCTCTAGCCACAGCAAACTCTAGATGCATATGCCACCTTGTGCATCTGGCTTACATGGGTCTTGAGGAGTTGAACCTGGGTCCTTTGGCTTTGTAGGCAAGTGCCTCAACTGCTAAGTCATCTCTCCAGCCTTTTTCTTTTCTTTTCTTTTCTTTTCTTTTCTTTTCTCTTCTTTTCTCTTCTTTTCTTTTTTTTAAGGTAGGGTCTCACTCTAGCCCAGGGTGACCTGGAATTCACTATGCAGTCTCAGAGTGGCCTTGAAATCATGGCTCTCCTACCTCTGCCTCCCAAGTGCTGAGATTAAAGGCATGTGCCACCATGCCCGGCTTTTTTTTTCTTTTTATATGCAATTTATTAACTTTTCCAAGTTTCATGAAACTTAGAACAAGTTAAGGTAAATTTTTAAGTAAGTCTTATGAAAAAACTTCAACATTATGAATTGTAGCCTTTTTTTTTTTTTTTTTTTTTTGTTTGTAGGTAGGCTCTCGCTTTAGCCCAGACTGACCTAGAAGTCACTATGTAGTCTCAGGGTGGCCTCAAACTCACGGTGATCCTCCTACCTCAATCTCCCAAATGCTAGGATTAAAGGTGTGCACCACCACGCCCAGCTTGTAGCCATTTTAAGAAACCATAATGACCTGTTGTCTCTGAGGGCTCATAAAAAGGCATCACTAGCCAGGTATGGTGGTGCACATCTTTAATCCCAACACTCACGATGCAGAGGTAGGATGATGGCCATGAGTTGGAGGTCACCCTGAGATTACATAGTGAATTCCAGGTCAGCCTGGGCTAGAGTGAGACCCTACCTTGAAAAACAAAAAAACAAGCTGGGCGTGGTGGTGCACGCCTTTAATCCCAGCACTTGGGAGGCAGAGGTAGGAGGATCGCCATGAGTTCGAGGCCACCCTGAGACTCCATAGTGAATTCCAGGTCAGCCTGGGCTAGAGTAAGACCCTACCTCGAAAAAACAAACAAAATAAATTATTACTGGGCTGGAGAGATGGCTTACTGGCTAAGGGCTTGCCTGTGAAGCCTAAGGACCCCAGTTCGAGGCTCGATTCCCCAGGACCCACGTTAGCCAGATGCACAAGGGGGTACACGCATCTGGAGTTCGTTTGCAGTGGCTGGAGGCCCTGGTGCGCCCATTCTCTCTATCTGCCTTTCTCTCTGTGTCTGTCACTCTCAAATAAATAAAAATAAACAAAAAAATTAAAAAAATTAAATTAAGAGAGAGAGAGGCTGATGGAGAGGGTGAGGGGATATGATGGAGAGTGGAGTTGTGAAGAGGAAAGTGAGGGGGGATTATCATGGTCAATTGTCTATAATTATGGAAACTGTCAATAATAAAAATACTGATTACCTGCGCGCTTGGTAGTTTGGTAGTTCCTTCTATGCTTTCTAGCATGCTAAAACTATTTCAAAATGATTCCCAGGCCCCAACACAGACCTAAATTAAGATTCTTTGGGAACATTGTCTGGAAGTTTGTTGGCATACAAAGCTCCCAGGAGATTTAAAAAATTTTATTTATTTATTTTAATGTGAGGGGGAAGGAGGGAGAGAGACTAAGCACACCAACCTCTGCATAGGAATTCCAGATGCATGTGCCACTTTGTGCATATGGCTTTACGTGGGTACTGGGGAATCAAACCTGGGCCATCAGTGAATTCTAAGTCAGCCTAGGCTAGAGCAAGACCTTACCTCGAAGAAAAAAGAAAGAAAGAAAGAAAGAGAGAGAGAGAGAGAGAGAGAAAGAAAACACAGTTCTTATACTGTGCCAGACCCACTGTTTCTGTATTTTGCAAATGTTAATTAACATGTTTCATCCTCCCGTCAGCTCTACTAGGACTATTTTATAGATTGTGGACCAGAGATCACTAGCAACGACCTGGCAGAACCAGAATCCATATGAAATCAGGCATGTTTTGGCTCTAACTCTTTAGTACCCCAGGAAGGTTTGTCCATCAACTCCTGATCTCACAATGGAGGCTTCCAGTAATATTTTTACCTATACCACCATCGTATTTTTTTTTCATCGTTATATTTCTTTTTGCTTTTTTTTTTGGGGGGGGGGGTCAAGGTAGGGTCTCACTCTAGCCCAGGCTTATCTAGGATTCACTTTGTAGTTTCAGGGTGGCATTGAATTTACAGTAATCCTCCTACCTTTGCCTCCCAAGTGCTGGGACTAAAGGAGGGTGCCACCATGTCCCACTGCTTTTTGAGACAGTATTTCATGTAGTCCAGGCTGGCCTTGAACATCCCTATGTATGACCTTGAGCTCCTGGTTCTCCTGCTTCAACCTCCAGAGTGCCGGGATTACAAATTTGCGCCACTACACTCGGCTTTATGGGCTACTGGGGATGGAATCCAGAGGGATTTGCGCTTGCTGGATAAGCACTCTACCAACTGAGCTACATCCCTCATTCCTGCATAAACCACTTATACTCTTCTAAGCTTTCCTAGGCACTAACTCATCAAGTTGACTCCTGTCTCACCCTTCCCTACTAGGCGGTATGGGTTTCCTATCATGAACCACTCCTGGCCTGCCAGGTAGCCGGCCAGCATGGTTCCTTCTAGCACCTAGTGATGTCTGGAGGAAAGAGTGAACTCCCAGGCTGGGTAGTGACATCTCAAAGGGAGGAGGTGGAGAGGTCAGACCTGCCATTTTAAGGGGACCTCTGATCCCCGGGAGATCGGGGACCATAAATGGTTGCAAGGGAAGCTCCTCGGAAAGCCTGGGACAGATTTTGTTTTTTTTTTTTCGAGGTAGGGTCTCACTCTGGCCCAGGCTGACCTGGAATTCACTATGTAGTCTCAGGGTGGCCTCAAACTCACAGCGATCCTCCTACCTGTGCCTCTCTAGTACTGGGATTAAAGGTATGCACCATGATGCCCAGCCTTTTTTTTTTTTTTCAAGAGAGAATTGGTGTGCCAGAGCCTTAGCCATTGCAACGGAACTCTAGACACTTGTGCCACCTAGTAGGCATGAGCGACCTTGTGCTTGCCTCACCTTTATACATCTGGCTTACATGGGATCTGGAGAGTCAAACAGAGTCCTTATGCTTCACAGGCAAGCGCCTTAGCTGCTAAATCATATTTCCAGCCCCCTCCCTTTTTTTTCAGGTAGGGTCTCACTCTGGCCCAGGCTGACCTGGAATTCACTATGTAGTCTCAGGGTAGCCTCGAACTCATGGCGATCCTCCTATTGAATATTAAGATCCTCTGCCTCCCAAGTTCTGGGATAAAAGGCGTGCGCCACCACGCCCGGCCTCTCTTCTTTTCCACCAAATAGCGGCTCGCGCCCGGGGCAGCCAGTGTCATCAGGGACGGCCAGGTGGCCGGCAGCAGTGTCCGTCTTCCGGGTTGACTTCTCTGCACCCGCCCGCACTAAACGCGGGGCTCTGTAGGTCTAAGGGGATACCCCGAGGGGACCGTGGGTCTTTCAGGGTCAAGGGTGTGAGCTGCTCCTTCCCTTTCAGTTCCGGGACAAGCGCCCACCGCCAAGTCAGAGTCACTGACTGCCACTGCCTGCCGGAAGCTCCGCTACCTCCTAGGGCCGGAGAGAGGCTTCCCGTGAGCCAGCGGGCGCGCGCGGGGACTACGACTCCCGACATGCCCCGCGGCCGCCAGCATTAACCCTTCAGAGCCCGGAGCTGACCGGCGTCCCGCCCCCGCCCCTAACCTGGAACAGCATGGTGAGTTAGGAGGGCTGGGTAGTGTGTTTTACAAAGGGTGTGTGTGTATGTGTGTGTGTGGGGGGGTGTTTTTCAAAGGGTGTGTGTATGTGTGTGTGTGGTGTGTTGTCCACGGAAGGAAGGAATGATTCATTTTCCAAAAAGGGGACAATTTGCGATTATAAGAATCTGACGCTCTTTTGCTTTTTTTTTTTTTAAACAAACGGGAGAAATGGCATCACTCTGAAACCCTGGGCTTAAGGAATCACTATTCTTCCTTTTCTCCAAAAACAAAATCATCTAGCACCTCCTCCTAGCTCCCAATCGCCTCTAACCCCTTTGTCCCTTCCCTGGCGCTTCAGCCAAGTTAGTGATCCTGAGCCCTGAGCCAGGGCGATTATTATGCTCCTGGTTAGGGGGAAGGAATCGATAGGGGATCCTGTGTCCTTTTGGATCCTTTATCTCCCAGGGCCACTCCCATTCACGAAGGGATCTTATGGATGCTCAGTTGGTATCCTACCTTTTGTCTGACTTGAATAACAGTAGCTTGTGGGAAAAGGTTCCTTCTTTGGAAGTATGGGTGGTAGGTTTTTTTTTTTTTTTTTTGGTTTTTCGAGGTAGGGTCTCTCACTCTAGCCCAGGCTGACCTGGAATTCACTATGGAGTCTCAGGGTGGCCTCGAACTCACAGCAATCCTACCTCTGCCTCCCGAGTGCTGGGATTAAAGGCGTGTGCCACCACACCCAGCTTGGGTGGTAGGTATTAAACCTGAACCTTGTCCACACCTGCACCCCCAAATCAGAACTGGGCTCAGGAGTGTGTAATGTCATGCTTCCCCCCCCCCATGTTTTTAGATAGGGTGTCACTCCAGCCCAGGCTGACCTGGAACTCTGTAGTCCGAGCTGGCCTCAAACTCACAGTGATCCTCCTCCCTCTGCCTCTGCTGGGACTAAAGACAAGCCCGGCTTTCTGCTCTCCTTTCTGCTCCTGAATGCAGTTCCAGATCTGGGCTGGGCAAGGGCTCAGGGACTAAGAGTTTTAAGAATGATTAGACTATGGTGATAAGTAGCAGGGAGTGAAATGTTTGCTTTTATTCTTCTTCACTTTTCACTGGAAATATGAAGATGGCACTTTACTTTTTCCCAGTTCACACTAGCCTCCTGGAAACCATCCTTCAACCCTTCCCATTACTTGAGTCGTCCAGAGTCTAAAGCTACTGGGTTCCTTCCTTTGCTTCACTCTTATCTTAGTGTCATTGGCAAGCATTCTATCCTCACCCTGGAGGTTAACTCCCTTGTTCTGGGTAGTCTCTTGTTTCCTTCTCCTCCTCCTAAAGGAAACTTTATTCCAGTCAGCTTTTGGGGAGAGTTGGACAAAGGGAAGAAAACCTTGAGGCAGGAGTCCTAAACCACAGGAGACCAGGAGAGTGAGGGCAGACAGGCATCTCTACTCTCCCTAGCCACTGCCAACTGGCTCCCTGCCCCTGCCCCCGCCCCTTGACATCCCAGACTCCCTGCCTATTTAAACAGAGATGGATGCCCCCATCAGCACATTGTCCTTTGGCCACTGGACATCATGCCTCCTAAGAAGGATGTTCCCGTGAAGAGACCAGCAGGGCCCTCCATCTCTAAGCCTGCTGCCAAGCCTGCAGCAGGGGCCCTTCCTGCCAAGACCAAGACTGAGCCAGCTGTCTCCCAGACCCCTGTGAAAACCCAGGAGCCCCCTGTTGATCTTTCCAAAGTGGTGGTGAGTCTTTGGAAAGTGAGGGGAGAATTTGGAGAATCCACTTAAAAATATATATATTACTGGTTTTTTGAGCTAGGGTCTCACTCTAGCCCAGGCTGACCTGGAATGCACTATGTAGTTTCAGGGTGGCCTTGAACTCATAGTGATACTCCTACCTCTGCCTCTTGAGGGCTGGGACTAAAGGTGTGGACCACCACACCAGGCTCTAGCAGAGAATTTGGAAGGGGTGATTTTGATGATAGGTTACTGTTTAAGGGATTATGGACTATGTAGAAGGTAGGAAATGAATGAACACTGGAATGAGATTGGGGGTTCCCTGTAGTTCCTCATTGAGAAACCTCCAGGTTTATAACTCTGCTGTCTTTGCTGATCTTTTCCTCTAACCTGTAACACACAGTGTATGTACCACATACACACACTTGCTAACCCCTGCTGGAGTCATTTGAGACTGTAAGATGGGAAACATCTGGGTTCTTAGTGAGGTCAGGGCAGTTTCAAGGTGAAAGGACAGAGCCGCTGCCTGCCCCTGGCTGGCTGTTCAACTCAAAAGGCCACAGCTCTGGACCCCAGGAGAGGAGGCTGAAGAGGACAGGCTTGTTAGACAATCACAGCTGGGGGCCAGGAGTAAATTTAGCTTTTGTTCAGCCCCCAGTTATGTGAGGGATTCAGGACTCAGGGCAGAGGAGGGAAGGGAACAGGTGGCATGGGATTAACCCTGTTCCCAGGAAGCCCTCCTCCCTATAATTCCTCTGCTTGGGATTCTCCCAACGCCCAGAGCTGGGAATGGGACAGAGGTGGCTAGACTCCCAGCCTGTTCCCTTTGGGCCCCTCCCCAGAAGTGGCTGCCAGTTGGTTAGGAAGAGTGCTGGAGAGAGACTGAATAAACCCGTCATTTCTCCTCACCTGGCTCTTTTCTTCCACAGATCGAGTTTAACAAGGACCAGCTGGAGGGTGAGGAGACGCTCATTCCCTAAACCCACTGTCCAATCCCAACCCCGGGTCAGATTCTCTGTTCCCTTAACTGTAGTTCCGACCTTGAAACCTCCCACACTTGTCCCGCCCAACCCCTGCACACAAGTTTCTAAACTCCACTTCTGTGTGGGGTAATGGGAATCCCTGATCATCACTGACCCCTCCTTACATGGCAGAGTTCAAGGAAGCCTTCGAGCTGTTTGACCGAGTGGGTGATGGCAAGATCCTGTACAGCCAATGTGGGGATGTGATGAGGGCCCTGGGCCAGAACCCTACCAACGCTGAGGTGCTCAAAGTGCTGGGGAACCCCAAGAGTGATGGTGAGCAGAACCTTGGAAGATGGGGGTCTTTAATTTTCTTTTTCTTGATCTTGGAGATCAAATCCAGGGCCTTGCATATGCTAGGCAAGCACTGAGTGATATTTCTAGCCCTCAATTTTCTTATTTTATTTATTCATTTATTTTGGTTTTTGAGGTAGGGTCCAGCCTAGGCTGGGCTGCAATTTACTATGTAGTCTCAGGCTGGGCTCAAACTCACAGCAGTCCTCCTACCTCAGCCTCCTAAATGCTGGGATTAAATGCATATATTACCACTCCTGGCTTCTTGTCTTTTTTTTTTTTTTTTTTTTTTTGAGGTAGGGTCTCACTCTAGCTCAGGCTGACCTAGAATTCACTATGTAGTTTCAGGGGTGCCTTGAACTCACAGTGATCCTCCTACCTCTGCCTCCTGAGTGCTGGGATTAAAGGCATGTACCACCATGCCCTGCTTATCTATTTTTTAAAGAATGTTTATTTATTTTTTATTTATTTATTTTTTTTTCGAGGTAGGGTCTCACTCTAGCCCAGGCTGACCTGGAATTCACTATGTAGTCTCAGGGTGCCCCTAACTCATGGCAATCCACCTACCTCTGCCTCCCAAGTGCTGGGATTAAAGGCGTGCACCACCACGCCTGGCAAGATGTTTATTTTTTAAATTTTTATTTATTTGAGAGAGAGAGAATGGACACTTCACAGTGCACATATGCACAGACACATGCACCACTTTTGTTCACTTGGCTTTACTTGAGTGCTGGGGAATCAAACCTGAGCTAACAGGCTTTGCAAGCAAGTGCCTCTAACAGCTGAGTCATCTTCCCAGCCCACCCTCAATTTTCTTTCTTTCATTTATTTATTTATTTTTTTGAGGTAGGGTCTCCCTCTTAACTCAGGCTGACCTGAAATCACTATGTAGTCTCAGGGTGGCTTGAACGCAAAGCAATTCTCCAACCTCTGCCTCCCAAGTGCTTGGGATTAAAGGCGTGCACCACCACGCCCAACTTTCTTTCTTTCTTTTGTTTTTTTTGCTTCTTTCTCTTTTGTTATTTTATTTATTTGAGAGCGACAGAGAGAGAAAGAGGCAGAGAGAGAGAGAATGGGCGCGCCAGGGCCTCCAGCCACTGCAAACAAACTCCAGACGTGTGCGCCCCCTTGTGCATCTGGCTAACGTGGGTCCTGGGGAATCGAGCCTTGAACCGGGGTCCTTAGGCTTCACAGGCAAGCGCTTAACCGCTAAGCCATCTCTCCAGCCCTGCTTCTTTCTTTTTGTGTGTGTCTATGTGAGAGAGAATTGGCGTGTGAGGGCCTCCAGCCACTGTAATCAAATTTCAGATGCGTACACCACTTAGTGCACATGTGCAACCTTGCACACTTGTGTCACCTTGTCCATCTGGCTTATGTGGGACCTGGAGAGTTGAACATGAGTCCTTAAGTTTCGCAGGCAGACGCCTTAACTAGTAAGCCATCTCTCCAGCCCCCAATTTTCTTTTATTTATTTATTTATTTATTTATTTTTGTTTTTTTGAGGTAGGGTCTCACTCTGGCCCAGGTTGACCTGGAATTCACTATGTAGTCTCAGGGTGGCCTCAAACTCACGGCGATCCTCCTACTTCTGTTTCTCAAGTACTGACTTCTGTTTCTCAAGTACTGGGATTAAAGGCATGTGCCACTATGCCTGGATCCCCAGCTCTTCCTGTATTCATTCTTTTGAGACAGGGTCTCACTAAATTTACCCAGGTTGGCCTTGAACTTACATTGTAGCCTAGTAGCTGGTATTACAGACCTATGCCACCCAGCCTAACAACAAAATCAGTTTTCAATGGCAGAACACTGGTAAGGCAACAACGAATTCTGGGTGGATCTCAGGACTTCCAAGGCTGTGCAACACGGGGTAGAAAAACATTGTGAATGTTGAAGGGGATGAAAGTCACTGTGGTAGGGATGGGAGTGAGTCCCAGATGACTGAACAGTGATCTCTCTCTCACTTGTTTCTCATCTCCAGAGCTGAAGTCCCGTCGTGTGGACTTTGAGACCTTTCTGCCCATGCTCCAGGCTGTGGCCAAGAACAGAGACCAAGGCACATATGAGGACTACCTAGAGGGGCTTCGCGTGTTTGACAAAGAGGGGAATGGCAAAGTCATGGGTGCAGAGCTCAGACATGTCCTCACTACCCTGGGTGAGACAGGGACTAGAACTCCTGTGGGGTGGACCAGAAAGAAGGCTCATGAGCTAGGCAGAACCAGGGAAGGGACCACTGTCCTGCCATTAGTGGGAAGGACTGAGAGGGTCAGTCATTGGAGAAGAGTCTGCAGGATTGCTCCTCCAGAGGCTAAGGTGTCCACCAAAGCGCAGAAGACAGGGAATGAGGTGAGAGCCCCACGTTCTCACTTTGGTAGCCACATGGCTTCCATGATTCCATGTCTAAGTCCTTGCAGCTTGTTTCCTCATATATCAACGCTTTTTCCAGTTCTAGGACACTGTTAATGCAAGGGATATGGAAAGCAAGAAGCAGGGTGGGAGCAGAGGAGGTACTACTCTGAAGAGCCTTGGGCTGGCTGAAAGAGGGAAGGCTGGGGTTCCAACACTGTGTTTGGGATTCAGGAGAGAAGATGACCGAGGAAGAGGTGGAGACTGTTCTGGCAGGACATGAGGACAGCAATGGCTGTATCAACTATGAGGGTGAGGGGTCAGAGCAGCAAGATCTGGAGCAGGGGAGGCGGGGGATGCCGTGCGGTAGCGGGGTCACCCCCATTACCTAAATTTCGACGATCTGCTTCTGAAGCCCTCTTGCCTCCTCTTGTGCAGCCTTCCTGAAGCACATCCTAAGTCTCTGAGCTCCCCAGGTAACCCCTCCAGCCCCCCGGGGTCGCCTCGAGAGGCGAGTCGTCTTTCTGCTCAGCTAGAGAAGCAGTGAAGTGCCGTTTCCCATCGAGAACTACGCATGCGGGCCACTTTGAATTTTTCCACACATGCAGCGGGTTAGCAAACTTGCCTCACCTCTGTTGCAGCTGAAAGCACGCTCCTGCCGCTAGGCGGTCACATATTGTTTTAAAATAAAGACATGGTTCCTCCTCTGGTGTCAGACTGTTTTCTTTAGAAGGGAAGGAGGTGCTCTGCGCCGCCAAAGTCAAGGTCGCCCGCTCTTGGCACAGCCTTGAGGGGCAACTTTCGTGTCCCCTCGCAGCCAGCCCGAGTAGGGCGGCGGCCCCGCTCATCCCATTACTACTGTGGCCAAGTCACGTGGACGAGCCCAGACCGGCACTCCTATTGGCTGAAACTACCGAGAGTGACGTCATGGGAAGTATTAAGGCTAGGGTTGGGCCTGGACTCGCAGCCATTACTGCAGGGAAAGGCCCGCAAAGCTGAGCGGTCAAGATGGTGGGTTCCGGGGCTGGGGCGATAAGCGGGAATGGAGCAAAGACGGGAGCTACGGGTAGGGGAGAGGGCAGTGGAGGGGAGGGGGCGAAGGGAAGTCAAAGCTCTGTAACGTTGGCGGTGGGAAGCGAGCCGCCAGCCTGAACTGGAGTTTATGAGGAGACTGGGCTAGAAGCCTGTGGGGCTGGAGTTCAGTTGCTGACTACTCCCTTCTTCTCCGAGCAGTGTGACTTCACCGAGGACCAAACCGCAGGTAGGTAATCTCTGGCTGAGGTCACTCTTAACAAGCTCGACACCCCGTCTGGCACCTACTTACTCTCAACCCCAACTTCAACCCCCCCCCCCAAGTCTATTCTCCCTCCTAGGTCCTCCATTTTCTTTTCTCATTCTTCCTTCTTTTCCCTTTCACTCTAGATCTGAGACCCAAGCACTGGGTGAGTTTTAGGTGGTGTGGCTACAACCTGCTCACTTAATGCCTGCTGTGTTGGGTTTAGGGGATGTACTCAGCTGCCTGGGCTCCTCTATCAGCTGCTGTGCTCTGTCCCTGTGATAGCTGCTCCCCTGCTCCAGCTGGAATTTGTGAAGACAGGACCAGAGTTTGCTCAGGATCACTTACCCCACTCCCCAGGAAGGTCTCTTGGTAGGGAAAGGGTGGGTAGTAGTGAGAAGGTAGGATGACCCTGGAGTCAAGAG
Source organism: Dipus sagitta (assembly GCA_036346955.1). Lineage (NCBI taxonomy): Eukaryota > Metazoa > Chordata > Mammalia > Rodentia > Dipodidae > Dipus > Dipus sagitta. Next base: position 109,465,038 of record CM070777.1, read on the forward strand.
GCCCCCGTCCTACTTCCTTATATGGACAGGACCCAGACTGGGCGGTGGCAAATTCCTGCCTGAGCTGTGTTGTAAGCAGGCCTGCTGCCGGCTGAGGGGGTGCATTAGTGCCTAGCACCATGCTGTCAAGTAGGGTGTATGTTTGTGTGGGTCATTTGAGTTGGAGAAGTAGATCCCTGTTAACAGTCTTGGGTGCACAGGAGGGTAGATATCAGGTTTCTGCAACACTGAAGTTGAACTGTCTGCTGAGTTCTGAGATGGGGACTTGAGTTCACCCCCAGTGCTGATGTTCACCTGAATCCCTAGAATTCAAGGAGGCCTTCCAGCTGTTTGACCGAACAGGTGATGGCAAAATCCTATACAGCCAATGTGGGGACGTGATGAGGGCCCTGGGCCAGAACCCTACCAACGCCGAGGTGCTCAAAGTCCTGGGGAACCCCAAGAGTGATGGTGAGCATTCTTAAGAACAGCTAGTGTGGCAGTAGGGCCACAGTTCTTCAAGTCTTATCTCGATTAGCCAATCCCACAGATCTCCCTCTTCAGGCCAGAATTATCTGTCCTTGTGTGCCCTGCAATTCCACCTTGAGAAGGTACATGACTTCTGGTCTGACACTTCTACCTCTTGAATGGCAGAGATGAATGTGAAGGTGCTGGACTTCGAGCACTTCCTGCCCATGCTACAGACTGTGGCCAAGAATAAGGACCAGGGAACATATGAGGATTATGTTGAAGGCCTTCGGGTATTTGACAAAGAAGGGAATGGTACCGTCATGGGTGCTGAAATCCGTCATGTCCTTGTCACACTGGGTAAGGTTCTGTGCCCTTGTCCTCCTGGACCTAAGGTGCTACGCTGACATACCTCACCTGTCACCCAGTTCCAAAATATTCTTTCCTCTGAAGGTGAGAAGATGACAGAGGAAGAAGTGGAGATGCTGGTGGCAGGACACGAGGACAGCAATGGTTGTATCAACTACGAAGGTGAGGGGAAAACTGGGGCCTTTGTGGTAGAAATGGTTATAAGGGCATATTAAGGACAGCATTTGATGCTTTTCTTCTTCTTAGACTTGGTTCCAAAAGGAGCCAGGAGACAAGGGACTGGGCCCAGCCTGGCCTGGGACTGGGAGGCTGGGGGTGTGACAGAAAAGGAAGGGGTAATGGGGTGTGAAGGGTGGGGAAGGAATGGAAAATACATGGAATGCCTGTTGCCCCACCACCTGAACCCCTCACCCCATGTCGGTGTCTTGTCTTCACCATTAATGTCTCTTCCTTCCTGCAGCGTTTGTGAGGCATATCCTGTCGGGGTGACGGGCCCATGGGGCGGGTACGGCTCCTCCCAGCCTCTCTATAGTTGGTTTCCCTAGTGTTTTTCTTCCCAACCTGTGCTCTCTATTCTTTGCCCTTACCCTACTACCATCTGACTTCTTTCTGGCATGTTTTTGCATGGAGCTGGCAAGGGAGGGGAGGGATTTCTTAAGGAGGAAGGCAGCTTGGGGTATGGTACCTCCTTCTCTCCTAGAATGGTCTCTGAGGTTTGGCTTACAGGGCCTTGGGTGCTGGTGTCTGGGAACTCTCACCAGCTTATAAAGCAGGCTTGCCTTATGTGATCCTTTGGCCCTGAAGCAAGAAGAGTTGGCATAGTGGGGTGGGTTGCCTGGCCCATTCTGCTGTTAACAGCTAAATAGTCTTTTCCTCATCCATCTGCTGGACAGCTTGGAGGTACCCTAACCCAAAACTGTCCTTTCCTCCTGCCAGTGGCTGACAGTAGCTGTAGGTATAGTTGAGAACTTTTTTTTTTTTTTTTTTTGCCTCTGCTGTGTTCTTGCTTCTCAGAGTAGGGTGGTGGTGGGAGCTAACAACCTGTGGGAGGGGAACCAGGGGCAGAGAGAACTTGGTCACTCAAAGTGACACTTCTGCAAACTGACCCCAAGGTTGGTTGCTATGGGCATGTTCCCTCATGCTACCTTGGCCCATGGTATACCCCCTCCCTAGCCCTCTCCCTGGCTCACCCCTCCTCTCCTCTCCTCTTCACAGAGCTTGTGCGGATGGTGCTGAATGGCTGAGGACATTCCTGGATCTGGAGCCCAAGCCTTGCCCTGTGTGAGAGCCCTGTGGCCACAGAGGCTTCAGGCTCCCTCATCACAGCACCTTTCACGTCTGGTCTCTTTGGGACAATGTTTGCCATTAGCATTCACTAAATAAATTTGCTATCTTTGCCCTATTTTGGTTCTGCTTTCCTTCCTAAGCAGGGTGTTGGAGGAAAAGGTGAGATGATGACTTCTATGTTGGGGATTTCAGGTGATGGGGAAAGCTAGGTGAGGCCTGTATAATCTTGGCCTCATTTAGGAAATGCTGGACCTATCTGTGCTGCAAAGGTTACACCCATAAATCCCTGTAGGACTAAGACCAGCCATCTTGGGGGTGGGAGACAGCCTTTTGTTCTGTCAAGTATCAAGCTGAATCTCTTAGTTTTAGGGCTTCTCAGAACCCAGCACCCAGCCTCCCAAGCACTGAAGGCCTTTTGTGGGGAAGGCTGGGAATGTTTATTGTAGCTAAAGCCAGGCCTTATTAGCACTGCTAGAGCCTGTGTGATAGGCAGGGCTAGGGGCCAATAATATAGAGGGTAAGGTGAGGGCCTGCCTCCTCCCTAATACGGGAAGGAATGAAGCCACTTCTGAAAGATTTATTGTTAGGCTTAATTGCCATGCTGTCTGTCCTTGCAAGTGTCAGCACTATTTCCAAAGAAGTTGAGAAGCCCTGCTGCTGTAGCAGTGCAGAGTCCTAGTGGCTCTGGGCAGCCTCTGGCCTTTTGTGACAAGAGGTCAGCATCTGTGGGCCTATGGGCTGCACAGTGCCACTCCAGCCCCAGTGAATATCCAACGAGGAAGTCCAGGAATGCTGCCCCCAGCCCAGTCCCCCTGCCTGACAGCCACAGGTAAGAACACAAAGGCATCCACAAGATGGAACTGAAAGCAAATTAATTTATAAAAAAAAAAAAAAAGAAAAAGAAAAGAAAAGAAGAAAAAAGGAAGAAAATAGAATTTTACAGAAAACTTTGAACAGAAGAAAGGTACCAAGACACAGAGGAAGAAAAACACAGGGACATGAGAAACAAAGGGCTGGTAGATGGGACCAAGAATGGTACAGAGCCTGGACTCCATTTGCCCCACCTTGAGGAAAGGAAGAACTGGAATAGGGAGATACTGGAGTCCAGCGAGCACAGCCAAACTGTGCTGCCCTCTAACCTGTGTCCTCATTTGGGGAACCCTTAGCTATTACTGAGGTTCTGCCAGGCTTTGTGGGAGAGGACAGAGGTTAGGGGAATCAATCACTGAATCAGGAAGTGCTTAGTTGCTTTTCAGAATTTCTGGCTTTGAAAACTTGTCCTTTTTCCATGCCTTCTAGGCATGCAAGAATATACCCCAGGGAAGGAAGAATAGCCCCTACTGTCTTTTCTTCCTCTATTATCTACCACAGGAGCCCCCCGCCCTCCCACAAAAATGTTTCCCCACCAAATACACATACGCTGACATCAACTAAGCAGATGACTTTTAAAAACAAATACAAAACTGACATTCAGAGGGAAGGGTCATTGGCTGAGCTGGGATGGCCTAAAACAGCAACCATGAGGAGCAGCAGGAGAGATTAGTATGAATGAACCAGTGGAATGGGCAAGGGGAGCTGACTCAGCACTACCAAGGGGCTCAGACAGGCTTAGTACCCTATTCCATCCCCAAAAGTCTTCCCCAAAACTTTTAATTGCCCTTTATTAAAACTCACCCTGCCCCCTCAAAGAGGTGTAAAAGTTTTGTTATTTTTGTGGGTTGCAATGTGGCTTTGTAAAATCTACTTCCTTTAAAAGGCTTCTTTTTCTTGTTATCCATAGAAAAATGCAGTAGTTTTGAAGGGGATGCACCCTTATAAGTGGTTAAGTAGAACCTTATATAAACATCTTTCCCCAGCTCTTGGAGGACAGCATTCCCATCCTATCCTTTCTCCTAGACATTAGAAACATCTTTTAGTCAGAGGTCCTTGAATAACTGGATAGAAAAGTGCACGCCTCTGCTGGGCGTGGTAGGGGCTGTGGAGGGCAGGAGGAGCTTTCCTTACGTAGTGATGAACTCTCCAGGTTGGGGGAGGGTCCCAGTGCTGGGGGAAGGCTGTTCCTGGAACCTTGATGTCCATGGGGAATGAAGGGAAGAGATGGCTGGCTGGCTTCTCACTGTGGAGGTGGCACAGGAGTGACTGTGCCTGGGCTCGGGGCTGTAGGGTCTGGAGGCAGGGGGGTGCCTGGGTCTGTGGAGGAAAGGAAGACAAGTCAGCTGGGGCTGAGGGAGGGATCCAGCCCCAGGCTCCACACACAAACACAGAACCAGGCATGGCATGCAGTGGTTGGGTAGATGAATGAGGTACCTACAATGCACAACTTCTTTCCCAACACCCTTTCCCACCTTACACTGAGAAAATATGTGCCTCCAAAAAGGAACTCTAAATGGGGCACTTGAATGTGATGGGAGCAAGCAAAGGGATATCAATCATGCAAACAGGTAGCTATTTTTCAAGATTACAACTGAAATGTTGTACCACTGGACGACTCCATGACCCACCAGTGCAAGGCCCCAACGTCATCCCAGAGATGGCAGCTGCCAGGCTGGGACATGGAGGACAGCCAGAGAGGCCCTTCCTCCTGTATTCTAATTTTACTGGAGTGTTCAAAAATGCATTGTGGAAATTCTAGTACCTGACCCTTTCTCCACTTGCCCTCCCTTCTTCCCTCCATGTGGACCCCTCTCCCTCACCCTTCTCCCCTCCTGGCCCCTTCTCACCTGGCAGTGGGCTGGCACTGGGCAGGAGGTTGCCCTGAACAGCTGCCACAATGGCAGGGCTCTGGGCTGCGGCGGATCCGAGCCCCGGCCCGAGAGGCAAGGAAGATGGCATGGTGGTGGTCGCCGGCAGGTTAGGATGTAGAGGGTTCGCCATGGATACAGGCAGGTTAGGTGGGGGGAGAGTGCCCGGGGCGAATGGGAGATGGTGGTGATGCCCATGCAGGTTAGGAGGAGGGGGAAGGTTAATACTGATGGAGTCAGCTAGACTACCAAATGGAATGACGGATGGAGCAGCAGGAGGAGGAGGAGGCGGCATGCCAAAAGGCAAACCCAAAGGAGCATTACCCGCCACGCCTGGGTGCCCGCTGCCTGGCACTGCCCCTGGCATCAATGAGGGAGGAGTTTGTTGGTTGGGGAACGGTGAGGGGCCTGGGAAGAAAAAAAGGTTAGATAGTAAAATCATGCTTACCAATTCACTTTTACTCCCCAGTCTCTCCTTGGTGCCACCTTCCCTTTTCCTGATACTAGAATAAGTGGTAAATGCTTGGACTCAAACTTGAGGTCTAGGCTTAGGAGAAATCCCTGCCAGCTTAGGGATATAACAGAAATGGGTCCATCTGTAGAAACTAAGGCCAACCCTTATCTTCATACCTATGACATATGCCCTTCTAGTACATTCACCTGGATCTCTAGTCAATCAGAGTTCCATAACCCATACTTACCATGGGGTCCAGGGGGGGGTACCCCTGGTGGGACTGCCCCAGGCTGGGGGGCTCCAGCTGGTTGTGGCTGCTGTGGCCCTGCAGTTGACCCTGCCTGCCCAATTTGTTCAGAGGGGCCCAAGCTTCCAGGAGGGGCCCCACTGCCAGCAGGAGAAGGAGCCACAGAGGCTGGAGCCATAGCCAGGCCATGGACTGTGGGTGGCCCAGCAGCCCCTGTGGGAGGTATGGGCTGGGAGCCTGGGGGCAGGGTTGGTGGTGGCTGCTGCTGCTGTTGGTGCATCTGTTGGAAGTGTTGCTGCCGGGCCCTCATCTCTGCGTACTTCAGCTGCTCCATGTGGAAGGCTTGTCGGTCTGCCAGGAGCTGCTGCCTCTGATATTCCAGCTGCCAAGGCCAATTGGATACTGTTACTGTTCTGAAAGACTCTTATCTCTCAAGCTGAAGGTTCCCCAGATCTAAACTTTGTGCTTCCTCTGTCCTTCCCACCCTACTGCTTACAAATTCTATGATCTTCATGTCTCCTGGCTGCCCATGTTCCTCCTCAGGACACTGGAGTTAATCTGGTGGTAGACCTGAGACCTGACTCACTGTAACTCCAAAAAGCTTTGAATCATTACTTTGATTGGAAAATGCTACCAGTTCCTGTCAAATCAAATTCTTTGCGGGGGGGGGGGTTGAGGGTGGTAGATAAATAACTCAGTGGTTAAAGGCACTTGCTTGAAAAGCCTGAGTGCCTGAACTGGATTCCCCAATACCCATGTAAAGCCAGATGCACAATGTGGCACACAAATCTGGAGTTAATTTGCAGTGGCTGGAGGCCCTGGCATGCCCATTCTCTCTCTCACCTTTTCCTTCTTTTTCAAATAAAACAAATTTTTGTTTTGTTTTGTTTTGTTTTGAGGTACGGTCTCACTCTAGCCCAGGCTGACCTGGAATTCACTCTGTAGTCTCAGGGTGGCCTTGAACTCACGGCGATCCTCCTACCTCTGCCTCCCGACTGCTGGGATTAAAGGTATGTGCCACCAAGCCCAGGTAAAATATATTTGTTTTGCCGGTGTGGTGGTGCATGCCTTTAATCCCAGCACTCGGGAGGCAGAGGTAGGAGGATCGCCATGAGTTCGAGGCCACCCTGAGACTACATAGTGAATTCCAGGTCAGCCTGGGCTAGAGCGAGACCCTACCTCGGAAAAAATAAAAATTAAAAAAAAGAAGGAAAAAAGAATAAGAAAGGTGAAAAACAAAAAGGAAAAAAAAAAAAAAAAGATAAAAATCCCTGGCCAGGCATGGCGGCACACACCTTTAATCTCAGTACTCAGAAGGCAGAGGTAGGAGGATCACCATGAGTTCAAGGGCAGCTGAAGACTACATAGTGAATTCCAGGTCAGCCTATCTCCAAAAACAAAATAACAACAACAACAAACCCAAATATTTTTTAATTTCCTAAGGAGATCTTTGTTTCCTTTTCCACAACTTAAAAAAAAAACAAAACTATTATTTATTTTTTATGAAACAGAGAGAGGGAGAGGCAGAGAAGTGGCATGCCAGGGCCTCTAGCCACTGCAATCAAATTCAAACTCCAGATGCATATGCCATCTTGTATGCATGTGTGACCTGCATCTGGCTTATGTGGGGCCTGGAGAGTTGAACATGGGTCCTTAGCCTTCACAGGCAAGCACCTTAACTGCTAAGCCATCTCTCCAGCCCAACATTATTATTATTATTATTTATTTAAGAGAGAAAAAAAAGAAACAGATAGAAAGAATGGGCATGCTAGGGCCTCTAGCCACTGCAAGCAAACCGCAGATGCATGAGCCACCTTGTGCATCTAGCTTACATGGGTACTGGAGAACTGAACCTGGGTCCTTAGGCTTCACAGGAAAGCACGTTAACCACTAAAAACCATCTCTTCAGCAGCCCCCCCCCCATTTTATTTATTTATTAGAGATGGAGGGAGAGAGAGAGAGAGAAAAAAAATGGGTGTGCCAGGGCCTCTAGCCATTGCAAACGAACTCCAGATGCATGTATCACCGTGTGCATCTGGCTTGCATGGGACCTGGAGAATTGAATAGAGGTCCTTAGCTTTGCAGGCATGCACCTTATCCACTAAGCCATCTCTTCAGCCATCCCCCCCCTTTTTTTAAATAAGAGAAGGAAGCCTTTATTTCCATGTTTTCCAAATAAAGCTGGCTTTATGGTTGATTTCTGGCAAATAGCCAAAGATTTTCTTTTTCTTCTTAGTTGAAGATTTAAAAAAATTTTTTTTTGTTCTTTTTCTTCAAGGTAGGGTCTCACTTTTTAATCCGGGCTGACCTAGAATTTACTTTGTATTCCCAGGTTGTCCTAAAACTCACAGAAATCCTCCTACCTCTACTCCCTAGTGCTGGGATTAAACGTATATGCCACCATGTTTGGCTAATTCAAGTTTTTCCCTTCTTCAAAAATGGCTAGATACTGCTGGAGGGATGGCTTAGCAGTTAAGGTGTTTGCCTGCAAAGCCAAAGGATCCAGGTTCAATTCCCCAGGACTCACGTTAGCCAGATGTACAAGGGGGCACATGTGTCTGGAGTTCATTTGCAGTGGCTGGAGGCCCTGGCATGCCCATTCTCTTCCTCTGTCTCTCTCTCTCCCCCTCCCTCCCTCTTTCTCTGTCAAATAAATAAAAAGACTAGATATGTAAATAGAATAACAGATTACTGGAGGTGGAAAGGCCTAACTAAGGCCAGGGGAAGAGACTGAGTAAAGGATGGGTGGGGGGAGGGTTAATCAAAATCAAAGAAGGTATGAATAAGTCATAGGGAAACCACTTTTTTGTACAATGGTGCACCCAGAAGCCATAGATTTACTAGAAACATTTCACTGCCAGGGATGGGATACTTTCCAGTGAGTCGTTGGCCAGGGAGGTCCCTGATGCCCCCAAAACATTATAGGCCATTGCCAAGGCTCTTGGTTTCTCACCAGGAATAGATGGTAAGACCCTATTGCTGAAGACTCCATATGCTTGGGCTGCAAAGGCACTGAAAAATCTTTCTGGAGCTCAGCTGAAAACTTCCTTCCTGTAGACCACCTGACAGAAAACTGGAAAAAGCTATGCTACATGCAGCTCCATGGGAGAGACAGAAGTCATCAGTGGAGATAATCAACAGTGGATACTGCAAGCCTTAAGTTGGGCCAAATGAGCCAATGGGTGCAACAGTGGCACGTCAGTTATGGGGGAAACCAACCACTCTCTAAATGGACTGGAGGCCCACTCCACAGGAGGAAATACATGCCTGATACTGAAAACCTATGATGGGGGAAGTCATGAGCCCTAGAGGTGTAACACTTGCTAATGTCTGGCTAAATGCATATATTATGCTCACCAAATTGGCTGGTAAGCACTTTTCTTAATGTTCATACCCATATATAAATGCTACTCTCACTTTTGGTTAGAGAAACTTCTCTTTTCAGATGGCAATGACCTCTGGGATGACTCCAAAGGCACCATAGTGCTGAGAAGTGACAGAGGAGTGCTCAAAACTGAAACATCTCTATCACACCTTCCAAGGCTCAAGGTCCATTGCAGAAGAGGTGGCAAAAAGAATGTAGGAGCCAAAGGAAAGGCAGAACTTCTTACAATGCATTCTTCCAGATACAAAATGGCCTGGATATCCATGACCTGGCAGTGCTTGGTAAAGATGATGACTCAAAATACAAGAGAACTGGGCGTGGTGGCACACGCCTTTAATCCTAGCACTTGAGAGGCAGAGGTAGGAGGATCACTGTGAGTTCGAGGCCACCCTGAGACTACATAGTGAATTCCAGGACAGCCTGGGCTAGAGCAAGACCCTACCTCGAAAAGTTAAAATAAATTCCTCCATTAAAAAAAATTAAAATAAAAAAAGTATGACCCACCAAGCTTGGTAAGATATATATATAATTTATTTGAAAGAGAAATAGGGACAGAGAGAGAGAGAATGGGTGCGGCAGGGTCTCCAGCCACTGCAAACGAACTCCAGATGCGTGTGCCCCCTTGTGCATCTGGCTAACGTGGGTCCTGGGGAATCCAACCTGGGTCCTTTGGCTTTGCAAGCAAGCACCTTAACCATTTAGCCATCCCTCCAGCCCAGATTTATTTTTTTTAAATATTTTATTTTTATTTATTTAATTGAGAAAGAGGGAGGGAGGAAGAGGCAGAGAGAGAATGCACATGTCAGGGCCTTCAGCTGCTGCAAACAAACTCCAGACGCATGTGCTACCTTGAACATCTGGCTTACATTGAGTCCTGGGAAGGTGAACCTGGGTTCTTTAGCTTTGAAGGCAAGCGCCTTAACTGCCAAGCCATCTCTCCAGCCCAGTAAGATTTATTTTTGATTTTTGTTTTATTTTGAGACAGGGTCTTGTTACATAGCCATAGTTAGTATGGTACTTACTAAGCAGCCTAAGATGTCCTCCTGCCTCAGGCTCCTTACTGCTCAGATTACAGGTGTGTACCACTATTCCCAGCTTTCAGGTCTTATACACTAGATATATAAATAAAATAAAATAAATATTTTTTTAATAACTGTTTTTTAACAAGATGAACTTGGGATGGAGAGATGGTTTAATGGTTAAGGCACTTGCCTTCTAAGCCTAAGAACTCATGTTTGAATCGCCAGGTCCCACATAAGCCAGATGCACAGTAATACAAATGTGCCATGTTGCACATGTGCACAAGGGGGTGCACATATCTAGAGTTCATTTGCAGTGGCTGAAGGCCCGGGCATGCCCATTCTCTCTGTCTCTCAAATAGATAAAAGAAAAAAAAATTTTTTAAAAAAAGATGAAGTCCACACTGCAAGCCTTAAATTTGGCCAGCCAGGCCAAATGAGCCAATGGGTTCAATAGTGGCACGTCTTTTATAGGGGAAATTTGACTGGAGGCCCACTCCATGGGAAGGAATACATCCCTGATACTGAAAACCTACAACAGGGGTACTCATGAGCCCTAGGGGTGTAACATCTAATGATAACAATGACTAAATGTATATACTATGCTCACCAAACTGCCCAGTTAGCACTTCTCTTAATGTTCATACCCATATATTAATGCTACTCTCACTTTTGGTAGAGAACCTTCTGTTTTCAGATGGTAGTGACCTTGGATGACTCAGAAGGCACCATGGTACTAAGAAGAAGTGACAGGGGAGTGCTCAGCACTGAAATATCTCAATCACACCTTCCATGGTTCAGGGTCCATTACGGAAGAGGTGGCAAAAAGAATGCAAGAGCCAAAGGAAGGGTAGGACTCCTTATAATGTGCTCCTTCAGATACAAAATGGCCTGGATATCCATGACCTCACAGTGCCTGAAACTACCTACACAAGACCATCATAACAGGAAGAAAAGATCATGACATCAAAATAAAAGAGAGACTGACTGAGAGGGGGAGGGGATATGATAGAGAGTGGAGTTTCAAAGGGGAAAGTGAGGGGAGGGAGGGAATTACCATGGGATATTGCTTACAATTATGGAAGTTGTCAATTAAAAAAAAATAAAAAAAGATGAAGTGCAGAGGCTCGAGAGATGGCTCAGCTGCTAAGGCACTTGCCTCTAAAGCCTAACAACCTGGGTTTAATTCCCAAGTACCCAAGTAAAGCCAGATACACAAAATGGTGCATGAGTCTGAAGTTCATTCACAGTGGTTGAAGGCCCTGGCTCACCCATTCTTCTCTTTCTCTATCTCAGCATGCAAATAAATAAATAAAGTATTGGGCTGGAGAGATGGCTTAGTAGTTAAGGACATGACTGCGAAGCCTAAGGATCCAGGTTCGATTCTCCAGGTCCCACGTAAGCCAGATGCACATGGTGGCACATGCATCTGGAGTTTGTTTGTAGTGGCTAGAGGCCCTAACATGCCCATTCTCACTCTCTCTCTCCCTCTCTGCCTCTAATAACAATAAAAAATTAAATATATATATATATATTTAAAAAAAATGAAAGCTGGGAGTGGTGGCACAAACCTTTAATCCTAGCACTCAGGAGGGAGAGGTAGGAGGATCTCTGTAAATTCGAGGCCACCCTGGGACTACAGAGTGAGTTCCACATCAGCCTGGGCTAGAGTGTGACCATTAATAAAAAAAAGTGGGGGGGGGGGGTGCTGGAGAGATGGCTTAGTGGTTAAGCACTTGCCTGTGAAGCCTAAGGACCCCGGTTCAAGGCTCGATTCCCCAGGACCCACATTAGCCAGATGCACAAGGGGGCGCACGCATCTGGAGTTCATTTGCAGCGGCTGGCGGCCCTGGTGTACCCATTCTCTCTATCTGCCTTTCTCTATCTGTCGCTCTCAAATAAAAAAAAAAAGTGGGAGGGAGTGCTGGAGAGATGGCTTAACAGTTAAGGCGTGTGCCTGCAAAGTCAAAGGATTCTGATTTGATTTCCCAGGACCCATGTAAGCCAGATGCACAAGGGGGCGCATCCGTCTGGAGTTCATTTGCAGTGGCTGGAGGCTCTGTGCGCCCATTCTCTCTCTCTCTGCCTCTTTCTCTCTCTCTCTCTCTCTAAAAAAAAAAATATATATATATATATATATGTATATATATATATATGACTGGAAGCCCCCTCCATGGAAGGGAATACATGTCTGGTACTGAAAAACCTATGACAGGGCAAGTCATGAGCCCTAAGAGTATAACACCCACTGGTGTCTGGCTAAATGCATATATTATGCTCATCAAACTTCCTGGTAAGCACTCCTCTTAATGTTCATACCCACATATTTATGTTATTCTCACTTTATTTATTTTTAGTTTTTTGAGGTAGGGTCTCACTCTAACCCAGGCTGAGCTAGAATTCACTCTATAGTCCCAGGTTGGCCTTGAACTCATAGAGATCCTCCTACCTCTGCCTGCCAAATGCTAGGATTAAAGGAGTGTGCCACCACGCCCAGCTTTACTTTCACTTTTGGTTACAGAAGCTTCTCTTTTCAGATGGGGGTGACCTCTGGGATGACTCAAAAGACACCATAGTGCTGAGAGAAGTGACAGAGGAGTGACTGAGAGGGGGAGGAGATACAATGGAGAGTGGAGTGGTGAAAGGGAATGTGGGAGGAGGCAATTATCATGGTTTATTGTGTATACTTATGGAAATTGTCAATAATAAAAAAAATTTAAAAATAGATGAACTTGGGCTGGAGAGAGGGCTCAGTGGTTAAAGTACTTGCCTGCAAAAAAGCTTAACAACCCAGGTTTGATTCCCCAGTATCCACGTAAAGCCAGATGTACAAAGGGGCACATGCATCTGGAGTTTGTTTGCAGTGGCTAGAGGCCCTGGTGTGCCCATTCTCTCACTGTCTGTCTGTCTGTCTATCTATCTGAGTCTCTCTCCTGCTTGCAAATAAATAATTTAAAAAAAGAAAAAAGATATGTCAGCCTGGACTAGAGCAAGACCCTACTTAAAAAAAAAAAAAAAAAAAGATAAACTGGGTTAATACTTGTTTGTCCTACCCACTTTGCAATTCACCACTCAGATCCTTAGTCACCTAGTCTTTTTTTGTTGTTTTGTTTTGTTCTGAAGCTGTGTCTCATTCTGGCCCAGCTGACCTGGAACTCTTTCTGTAACCCAAAGTAGCTAGAACTCAGATGGAGGCCATCCATTCAATCAGGCAGTATTTACTGACGTGTCTACTAAGGGCCAGCACTATTCCAGGACCTGGAGATAAACCAAAAAGTTCAACTGGCAACCCTCCTCCGTGGAGCTAATGTTCGGTGAAACGCCAGCCTTCATATTCACAAGTAGGGCTGCTTGTCCCCAGCTGCCTGGGGCTCATTCCCTCTACTCTACTCCCCTTTACTTTGAAGCCCTGTCAGTGTCAGGATTTCCATGCCTGGTCTTCAGGCAGGGTTCCAGGCTCCTTTTGACCCTCAAGGGGATGCTACTCACTGCTTCTCGCTCCCGGTCCATTATTGTCTCCAGTTCCTCAAAGTGGCGGAGTTTGATCTCCAGTTTTTTCATTTGGGTCTCCACCAGCAGGGCCACCAAGGATTTGATCTTCCTCTCCTCAACAGCAGCCAAGTGCTAGGCAAGGAGGAGTAGGACAGCAGGTCAGCAGGAGGACCCAGCTGCAGACAGTCCAGGGGAGACAGGGTAGGACGGATGCTGGTAGGTTAAGAAGGAAGTAGCTGTGGTCACAATCCAGAGGAGGACAAGCTTGATTTTAAAAAGAGCAGGAAGAAAAAGCATGGCAAGAGTTAAGACAAAGTCAGACAATTTGCAGGGCTGGAAACAGGTCCAATGGTAAAAGATTTAAAAAGCTTAGAGATGACTAACTCTTGCTTAGGATAAAAAGGAAACGAGCCAGCATTATTTAAGGGGTGAGCAGATAAGGGTTTCCACTGAGATGGAAGATAAGGAAGAGGGTGTCTTCTTCCTGGGCTCTCTGAGGCCTGGCCTCACCTTGGCCTTCACTGCGGCAGCAGCTAGGGCAGCAGCGGCAGCAGTGGAGAGGTTGCCCTCACCAATGTCCCGCTCCACCTTCGTCTTCCTCTCCCCCTCTGATTCTGCCACTTCCTTCAGCACCTCTTCCTGCCCTTCCTTTGGTTCCTTCTCCTTCTCAGGATCAACTGGGCAAGATAAGGGTTGAGTTAGCCTTGTAGCTTCATGTCTCTTTCCTGTGACCCCAACCACCATTCTGAGGGGCTCACCTATTAGGTCTCCATCACTCTTCTCTGACTCCTTCTCACTATCACCTTCTTTCCCTTTCTCTTCATCCTTTTTCGGAACGTCACTTGTTTTCTCCTTTGCTTCCTCTTCGACAGTCCCTCCTCCTTCTCGGGGCTCCTGAGATTCCATGGAAGAAATGAAGGCATCAAAGGCTACAGTGACTAGCTCTAACACCAAGCTCTCAGACTGTGCCGGGCTCCAGGAGATTACCAGCCCCAGGTCACTCCCTCACCTTGGGCTCCTTCTTCTCATCTGTGGCCTGGCCCTCTGCCCGTGCTTCGTCACTTCCACTTTCCTCTGGGACCATGGGGAAAGGAAAGGAAATGAGAGATGACTATAATGTCTTGTCTTGTCTGCAATACTTACCCAATAGCTGAAACCACAGTGAAAGGACCAGCAGGAATGAAAGTCCCTATGGTGAAGTCCTGAGGAAAATAAAGCCCTACCAATTCTCTCTCCTGTGCTGAGCTTGATACCAACGTGGGGCACAGAGAGATCCACTAAAGTGTAGATGATTCTCTTTTTTTTCCTTCAAGGTAAGGTCTCCCTCTAGCCCAGGCTGACCTGGAATTCACTATGTAGTCTCAGGGTGACCTCAAACTCATGGTGATTCTCCTACCTCTGCCTCCCGAGTGCTGGGATTAAAGGCGTGCACCACCATACCCAGCTATTTTTTTTAAGTTTTTAAAAAATATTTATATTTATTTGAGAGAGAGAGAGAGAGAGAGAGAGAGAGAGAGAGAGAGAGAGAAAGAGAGAGAAAGAGGCAGGAAGAGGGAATGGATGTGTCAGGGCCTCCAGCAGCTAAAACAAACTCCAGATGCATGTGCTCCCTTGTGCATCTGGTTTATGTGGGTCCTGGGGAATTAAACCTGGGTCCTTTGGCTTTGCAGGCAAGCACCTTAACTGCTAAGCCATCTCTCCAGCCCTCCGACTCTTTATTTTTATTTACATTTATTTATTTATTTATTTAAGAGAGAAAGAGGCAGATAGAGAGAAAGAATGGGCGTGCCAGGGCCTCCAGCCACTGCAAATAAACTCCAGATATGTGTGCCACCTTGTGTATCTGGCTTATGTGGGTACTAGGGACTCAAATCTGGGTCTTTATGCTTCACAGGTAAGTGTCTTAACCCCTAAGCCATCTCTTCAGCCCCAGTTCGAACTCTTGGTCAAAGAGAAGGAACCTAAAATCTTGCCAGGTCTTACCGATACGCTCAGGCTCGTCCGAGGTTGTCCCTGCGATGCCGCTGCTTTCCAGCCCGAAGGCCGGGTCTGCTTTGCCTGTGACTTTGGCTGCTTCTTCCACTTTCCGAACATGGGCTTCCACCAGGGCTGTGGGCACCTCTTCCTTCATTTTGGAGAACTCTTCTGCAAGATCCAGAGGGATGAGGGCTGGGATGGAGCAGGTGGCCAGTTCTGGTTATCCCTATGAGAACTTCTTCATAAGCCCACCTCTTCCAGTAAGACTAGCATGGAGTCTAGACAGGTGCCTGAGCTTGACAGCAGCAAAGCCATCAGGGTAGCCAGACACGAGAGGGTTTTACAATCTGAGCATCTAGCCCATCAAAAGCAAATGAAGGCCAGGACCCACCCAACTCCCCGATTACCTAGGGCTGACTTTGCAGCAGCAGAGGCAACCCGGGGATCCACGACAGAGGCCAGGAAGGCAACAGTACTCATAACAGGGTTGCCTGATTGACTGAAGGGGATGGGCTGGTAGGCCAAGGGGCCCAGGGAGGCCTCAGAGTCCTCAAGGTACGGGTCTTCAATGGGAAGGCGAAGAAAATGCAAGATACACTCATCCTGCGTGCGGCTTCCTACATGTTCGGATACTTTATTCCAGTCATCCTTGTACATTTCCAGGGCCTGGTGGTAGTGGTGGAGACACAACTCCGCTTACTTAGCCACTTTTCTCGAAGGTCAACTCCCCCCATTCTACTAAGGACAGCCGGTTTCAAAGCACTCTGTGTTCTGGTATTTGTGTACTCTGCTGGGTCCAAGGGGGGGGGGGGTCTCCAAGGAGTGCTAAGAAAGGATATGGAGTTAGTGAAATGGTCCAAATCCCTGGCTTGATGCTGTTCCTGGGCAGGTGTGACAGGCATCAGGAAGGGGAGTGCCTGAGGCAAGATCATGCTCTGCTCACACCAGACTTCATGAGCTCTCCCCACTCACAAGGGTAGCCAGCACCCTAGCCACTTCTGTTTTCATAGAATTCTCCTTGCCTTCTCCCAATTACCTCCAGGAGTAGAAGGGTCTCCTGTTCTGTCCACTCTCGAGTAGCACTGGCTGCAGCTTTGCTCTGCAGGGAACACACAGTAAATCATGAGAGAGAAGCTACGATCCCTACCCCTATGGTGACAGTTCTCTACCCCACAGTGGCTGCACCTCATACCTTGGAAGGAACATTCTTCTTTGTGTACATGTCTGTGCGCAGTCCAAAGTTCTGCATGTCTGTGGGTTTCTCTTTGCCTTTGTCAGGAAAGTTGAGCATTTGCTGAGAAGCAGAGCTCTGCTATTTGTGGAAGGGGAAAAGAGAGGTGAGTACAAATGACCACAGGGGGCCAGAGGCAGACAGAGAGAGAAAAGAGACAGAAGGAGCTTCCTTCTTGAAGCCAGGGACACCCCAGGGTGGGACTTTCTCCCTTATTGCTGCAGCTCCTCTGCTCTCATGTCTCTTTTTCCCAGGCAGGGGCCCCCCACTGAAGGGGCAAATAAGAAGCCCAGCGGGGTCTACACCCCACCTACCAGCTCTGGCTTGCCCTTAGCCGCCTCTGGCACCAGGTCATCCAGCTCTTTGCCCTTCCGCCCAGCCTTGGTATCAGCATCAACCTGGCGGCCCTGGGGGACAGAGCTTGGCGTCATGGAAGCTGGGCAGGAAATGGCCAGGTCAAGGCTCTGGAGGCCTCAAGACAAATGCTGGGCAGCCCACAAGCTCTGGGAGCACTCATGCCACTGTTCCATGCTGCATTCATGATTAATCAGACATGTAGTTGGCATGATAGACATTTGTATTCATAGATCTTTACAGGTTCTCTTAGGAGCTGGACTTTTAGGTTCTAATACTAGATTCAGGACTCCATGACCTTGGGCAAGCCACATAACTTTTCTCATACTTTAAAAAAATGTATGAAATGGAAATGGAAAAAAAAAACACGAAGGTGATAATAATTATGAGGCAAAAATGAAAAAAAAATGTGGGAAACATGACAAAGTTTAAAAAGTGCACACAAGTTAGTTAATTTTAAGCAATTTTTCTCTGTTAGCTACATTAGCCTCTCTGTTCCCTGAGGACAAGGAGCAACTTTTCTCTCTCAGCAAGTGCTCACAGCCTTAGGTACTAATGCTGAGAGAAGGAGCTAAACACATGGGATGGGTTCCTACAGCCCTTCCCAACCCACAGAAAAGAAAGAAGCCTCACAACACTCCTGAACCGTTACCCTACAAAAAACAGAAAAAAGAAGTCCAAAGAAGCCCAGGCTTAACCATCCCACCTTGTCCCTGAATCCCTCACCCTACCTGGGGGGTCTTGGGCTGAAGAGGAACCAGCCCTGATGGTGTATCTGCCAAAACATGGAAGTGAGAAGTGGGTGGAGGCCCCATTGGGGTGGGTCGACTCTCCGCATCCACCTGGTAGTTAATAAGACCCCATTGTTCTAGGAAGGCATGGACCCTGTGAGGAGAAAGGCAGAATCAGTATCACAGGAGAAAGAGGGCCAGAGGCACAAAGTTTCCCCTTCCTTTCTTCCTCCTTCAAGCTCTGCAATCCCTCACTCATCACCCCAACAGCAGTGACACCCAAGTATAAATCTCCAGCTTGGTCCTCTCTCTCCATATCACCCTCTACTGAACATCTCTTGCCGGATGGCTAGTCAAGCAGATCCACCATCTCTTAGCTGTAGACAAGCCTTGCATTCCCCCTTTATCCCACACCTCCAAACCCTCAAGTCATTTATCGCCAAGCCTGTTATGAGTATGTTTACAGGTATTTTCTGTCTTGAGGTGTTTCATCCTGTATGTTTTACTAAGTTCCTCACGGGTATTCCTAGTTCTGCTAAGTCAGACACAGGTACACATCTTCGCAAACCCCTTTTCCTCAGCCACAAGACCCACCTCATGATGGCACAGACATCACCCGCCAGGTTCCTCCGACAGGCAGTAGAAGTAAGATACTCCTGGGGATTCAGTCGGTAAGTGTCAATCATGAAGTTTCGATATGCCAGGTAGCTTAGAAGAGACAGCGAGATGAACAAAAGAAAATATACGTTGAAAAATGACAAAAGAGCTAATGGTACTTCCTGTGTTGACAAAGATGGAAAGTAGCAGGTGATTTGACTCACAGTGCCTGCTATGTGCTAACTGGATGGGATTCAAATACGTTTTCCATGATGGGTTTTTAATTCAAGTTAAATGAACTATCCTCTTCTTACAGTTGGGAATACCTCAGCCTCTTAAATGGTAGGATTACAGGCATGTACTATCATGCTCAGCTCATGCCTTTTGAAAAAAAGGATCTACAGGTAAGAGAATAAAATGCCTTTGTTCCCAATACCTATGTTAAACAGAAGTCCAAATCAATGCATCCACTGAACCAACATGATACCAGAGAAAGGACTTATGGGTTATTTTTTTTGTTGTTCTTCCTGTTTTGCTTTTGCCTTTTCAATTTTATTTATTTAATTATTTGCAAGCACAGAGAGACAGAGAAGAGAGATGAGAGAAAGAGAGAGAGGAGAGAATGGATACACCAGGGCCTCTAGCCACTGCAAATGAACTCCAGATGCATGCACCACCTTGTGTATTTGGCTTATGTGGGTAATGGGGAATCAAACCTGGGCCATTAGGCTTTGCAGACAAGCACCTTAACTGCTGAACCATCTCTCCAGCCCTCATTTTTATTTATTTATTTGATTATTTATTTTGAAAGAGTATGGGCACATCAGAGCCTCTTGCCACTGCAAATGAACTCCATATGAATGCACCACCTTGTATACCTGGCTTTAAGTGGGTACTGGGAACTGAACCTAAGCCTGCAGACTTTGCAAGCAAGTACCTTTTGCCACTGCACCATCTCCCCAGCCCTATTTGAGTTTTTCAGACAGGGTGTCATGTAACCCAGACTGGTCTTGAACTCCTGATTGTCCTGCTTCTTGCCTCCCAAGTGCTATGATTACAGGCATGAATCATTACACTTGGCTCTTTTTGTTTGTTTGTTTTTCAAGGTAGGGTCTTGCTCTAGCCCAGGCTGACCTGGACTTTACTATGTAGTCTCAGGGTGACCTCAAACTCACATCAATCCTCCTGTGTCTGCCTCCCAAGTGCTGGAATTAAAAGTGTATACCACCACACCTGCTTTTTGTTTTGTTTTGAGACAGGGTTTCATACTATTATGCAGGGTAGTCTGGAACTTGCTTTGTGGCCCAGGATAGCTTATAACTCACAATCAGCCTCCTGCATCAGCCTCTGAAGTGCTAGGATTACAGATGAGAGCTTATGTTTTGAAGCTGGAAAAGTTCAAATCACAGTTCTACCATAATGATCTTGGTAAGCAACTTGCATGTTCTTTTTGTGTATGTGTAGTTATTGCATCTCCATGTGCAAAGGCCAAAGAAGAACACTGGGTATTTTCTTCTATCACTTAGCCACATGCTTCCCTGAGACAGTCTCACTGAATCCAGAACTGCCATTTTCAGTCAGACTGGCTGATAAGTGAGCCCCAGCAATTCTATGTTCTCTGCTCCCTACAGGACTGGAGTTACAGGCACACATGGCTATGTCCAGCTACTTACATGGGTGTTGGGAATATAACTTAGAGCAAATCACGCCCTAATGCTTGCATGGCAAGTGTTCTTACCCACTGAGCTATCAACCTAGCTCAACTTGTGTGCTTTGAAGCTTAGACTCCTCATTTGTAAAATGGAATGTCCATGTAGAGAAGTCTGCATAGTACTAGTTTATACTTATAGTTGTTATAAGGTATAGTTTGAGAGCATAGCCAGACTAAAAGATACAGATGCTGGTATTACTTCTTCTTCCTTCTTTCTTTTTTTTTTCAAGGTAGGGTCTCACTCTAGCCCAGGCTTACCTGGAACTCACTATGTAGTCACAGGGTGGCCTCAAACTCATGGAGAACCTCTTACCTCTGCCTCCTGAGTGCTGGGATTAAAAGTATGCACCACCACACCTGGCTTTGGTTTTACTTCTTGACTGCTGTGTGGTCCCAGCCAAGTAACTTAAAACACCCAGCTCCCAGTGTTCTAACCTATAAACTAGAGATGGGGATTTTGTTAGCCTCAAAGGTGGCAGATATACAGATTCGTCAATATATAGTGCAAATGTAAAGTCTCAAGAGATGATAAGTCCTTGGGCTGGAGACATGGTACAGCGGTTAAGGCCTGCCAAGCCTAACAACCAAAGTTCAATTCTCTAGGACCCACGTAAGCCAGATGCACAGAGCAGCACATGCATCTGGAGTTTGTTTGCAGTGGCTGAAGGCCCCGGCACACCCATTCTTTCTCTCTCTCTCTGCTTGCAAATAAATAAATAACATATAAAAGACAAATAAAAAAAAAGAGGCGGGGGAGGGCTGGAGAGATGGCTTAGCAGTTAGGCATTTGCCTGCAAAGCCAAAAGACCTTGGTTTAATTCCCCAGGACTCACATAAACCATATGCACAAGGTGGCGCATGCGTCTGGAGTTCGTTTGCAGTGGCTGAAGGCCCTGGCACGCCTATTCTCTCTCTCTCGTAATAAATAAAATAAAATAAAAGAGATGGTAAGTTCTTCAAGAGATGCAGGTAATTATTATTATTATTACCATTTACTGTAGCAAGAATTCAGTTCCTATTCCTGCCAGTATATCATGATGAATCACATCATCTAGTAACTAAGTCCTTTTCCTCCCTTTTACACACACTGCTTTCCCCAAGAAGAAGAGGTGAAACCCATACCAAGTAATAGGGAGAGAAACAAGGTAAGAAAAGAAAATGATCCTGATGCGGGGAAGCTGAGGAACAGCTATAAAAAAAATTTCATTCAGGGCTGGAGAGATGGCTTAGCAGTTAAGCGCTTGCCTGTGAAGCCTAAGGACCCCGGTTCAAGGCTCAGTTCCCCAGGACCCACGTTGGCCAGATGCACAAGGGGCACATGTGTCTGGACTGTGTCTGCAGTAGCTGGAAGCCCTGGCATGCCCATTCTCTCTCTCTCTGCCTCTTTCTCTCTCTGTCTGTCACTCTCAAATAAATAAATAAAATAAACAAAAAAAATTAAAAAAAAATTTATTCAGGGATGGAGAGATGGCTTAGCAGTTAAGGAGCTTGCCTACAAAGTCAAAGGACCTAGGTTCGATTTCCTAGGACCCACCTAAGCCAGATGTACAAGATGGTACATGTGTCTGAAGTTCATTTGCAGTAGCTGGAGGCCCTGGTGTGCCCATTCTCCCTCCCAAATTGAAAAAAAAATTCATTCAGCTCTCAGTCTCATCCACCTTATTGTGAATTTACCCTGATGTATCTATAACCAAGGAAGACTGCCAAGCCTAATCCAAAGACAAGCGGACTGACAGAAAGTAAACTTTAAAGGAACCTTTTTCATTTGAGACAGGTCTTCCTCTGTAGCCCAAGCTGCCCTTGAACTCATGATCCTTCTACCTCAGCCCCTAAGGGCCCAAGCAGGCATGGGCAGACAGAGGAATGAACAACAGGAAGAAAAATAAATGTTGAGGGCCCAAGGGGAGGAAAAATTACAAAAGAGCTCCTCCTGTATGACAAAGATGGAAAACAACAAATTAGACTCAAATAAACCTGGCTAGACTTTGGATTCCTAAACCTAAACTTTTATTTTTTTCCATTGGTGTAGAGGATCAAATCCTTGTGCATATTCAGGGAGGGCTCTAGTGCTGGCCTACATTTCCAACCCTTAAGCCTGAGCTGTATTTTCTCTCCAAAAATACATGTTAATTCAGATTTGGGTTTTCTTTATTTCCTTCTCTTGTGTTTCTTTTTATTTATTCATTTATTTAGTTTATTTGCTTCCTTGCTGGTGTTTGTGTGTGTATATGGGCACACCAGGGTCTCTTGCTGTTGCAAACGAGCACCTAATGCTTGACTCACTCTCCCCACCTCATAGGTCTCACTTTAGCCCAGGCTGGCCTGGAAATCACTCTGAAGTCCCAGGCTGGCCTTGAATTCACAGCGATCCTCCTACTTCTCACTGCCTCCTGGGTGCTGTGATTAAAAGTGTGTACCACCCATTAGAAATAGATGGTAAGACCCTATTGCTGAAGACTCCACATGCTTGGTCTGCTAGGTGACTGAGAAGTCAAGCTGGGACAGAGCTGAAAACCTCCTCCCTGTAGCCCAAGCTGACAAAAAGCTGGAGAACAAGCTGCATAGCATGCAGCCCTATGGGAGACAGAAGTCATCAGTGGTGAAAACAGTGGACACAAGTGTGGCCAGCCAGGCCAAATGACTGAACAGGTGCAATTGGGGCACATCTGTTATGGGGGAAACCCACCACTCTCTAATTGCACTGGAGGCCCACTCTATGGGAGGGAATACATGCCTGGTAGTGATAACTTAATCAAAGCCAGGCACGGTTTTTAATCCCAGCACTCCGGAGGCAGAGGTAAGTGGATCACTGTGAGTTAGAGCCACCTGAGACTACGGAGTGAATTCCAGGTCAGCCTGGGCTAGAGTGAGACCCTACCTCAAAAAAACAAAACAAAAAAAGAACATGTTTAAGTGCTGGGCTGTGGCTGTCTAATGTCCTACATCATGTCACTGTAAGCCCAGCACAGTGCCTGGACGGATGCTGCGAAGAAAATATTTGTTAAACAGAATATTAATGGGTCTGGGAGGACAAATGGGGAAAGGAGGGCAAAAGAGAACCATGAGATGAAATCTTACATTTCTGGAGTCTTGGACTTATTCTTGCCGTTGAAGAACTCCGGAAGAGCTCTCCGCTCAATGGCATGAACACTGCAAGATATATCACAATGGATTCAGGAGGTGTTGGGAGAGAGATAATGCCCCAAAGGGAGGAAACTTCTGGAAGGTAGAGGTGAGTAAACAGCACAAAACTGTAAGAAAGTACCATAAACTTGGGGAGAACTTCCCACCATGCCTACAGGACTCACAGAGATCAGGAGCAAATCTAGTAGGAAATGCAGCTGTCTACCTCACTAAGGAAGAAGTAACTTACTTGGAGGAGCCCAGAGAAATAACCCACTGATCCCCAGAAGGGAATCAGAGACTCAGGGAAGGGCTGGAACAGTACCTGTTGTAGTCAAACCAGGCAGCATAGCTGGGAATGATGATATGGTGGGTCTGTTCAGTCACATTGTCCTCATGCAGGTCTGGATTCTTGGTCTGCTCGCCCTTGTTCCCCGTACTGCTCTCATCCTCATCCTATGAGTATGAAGGCTGCTGGACACTCAGCATTCCCATTTCTCCCCTAGTTACCTTCTGCTTCTCCTCTATTCCCAGAATACGGACACTAATAATAGGGAATGGGGATGAGCACTGTGGGACCCAGGACTCTGAAGGGGTAGAGTTTTGAGCAACAGCTAGAACTAATCCATGGTGGGAAGAATCTGGACAGAAGGAACTTTATGAACACAAATCACAATCAAATAGAGAGGTAGAGCCTCTCTACACTGGCTCCACCTTGCCCGTGGTCTCCATGCTTTCATCCTCCTGTTCATCTAAAAGAGAAAAGAGAACCAACATAAGGCTGGAGCTCTAAGGGTCAGAGGAGTCCTATCAGAAAAATGGCAGTCTAGGAGGTGACAGCTGAGCTCTCCCCAAGCCTCGGGCACTGCCTGCTTTGCCTGCAGCTCCCTGTCTTACCCAAGTCAGTCATGGTGCCGCCTTTGACTGGAGCTGACTCCGAATCCTTCTTCGTGTTGACTGCCAGGAGAAAGAGACGTTTTATCAGACATGTTGCCTCACCTTTTCCACTGTTTACAGTCCTCCAGATGTCATTCCTGTAACAATTTAAAACTCACTTGCTGCCTTTACCTTGGCCCTCAACCAAAAATTCATTTAGCTTCTTTTTTTGCGGGGAGGGGTTCAACATAGGGTCTCACTAGCCCAGCTGACCTAGAATTCACTATGTAGTCTTGGGGTGCCAGGGTGGCCTCAAATTCACATTGATCCTCCTATCTCTGCCTCCCAAGTGCTGGGATTAAAGTGTGTGCCACCACAACCACTGTAGCCTTTTCTTTTTTCTTACATGTGCCACCATGCCCAACTTCCTTTTTTTTTTTTTTTTTCGAGGTAGGGTCTCACTCTAGCCCAGGCTGACCTGGAATACACTATGGAGTCCCAGGGTGGCCTCGAACTCACGGTGATCCTCCTACCTCTGCCTCCCAAGTGCTGGGATTAAAGGCGTGCGCCACCACGCCCGGCTTCCAACTTCCTTTTTTATTTTTTGCATGTATAAGTGTATGCTGTGTGTGAGTACATGTGCAACTTGGTGGGCATGCATGTCGAGGTCAGAGATAGATATTAGGTGTCTTCCTCTATTATTCTCCACATTTAAAATATTTTTATTTTATTTATTTGAGAGAGAAAGAGACAGAGAGAGAATGAGTACAGGCTGACATGTAGTCTCATGGTGGCTTCAAACTCACAGGGATCCTACCTCTGCCTCCCAAGTGCTGGAATTAAAGGCATATGCCACTACATCTGGCTATCATCTTTTAATGTACTGAATCTGAACGAAACACATGCAATACTTTCTTTCTTTGTACTGAGGAGAATTCAGGGCTTTATCCATGCCTATGCAAGTGGTTAACCACTGAGCTACTATATTCATCATCTTTTTACTTTATTTATTTTTCAGTTTATTCGAGGTAGGGTCTCACTCTGGCCCAGGCTGACCTGGAATTAACTATGTAGTCTCTGGGTGGCCTCAAATTCCTACCTCTGCTTCCAGAGTGCTGGGATTAAAGGCATGAGCCACCATGCCCGACTTTTTTTTTTTTTTTTCCACTTTATCTTTTTACCTTTGTTTGTTTCTTCGAGGCAAGGTCTTACTCAAGCCAGGTTGACCTGGAACTCACTCTGTAGCCCAGGCTGGTCTTGAACTCCAGAGTGCTTGGACTAAAGGCATGATCCACCATACCTGGCCTTTACTTTTTGAAACAGTGTCTCACTAAGGTACCCAGACTGGTCTGGAACTCATTCTCTAGTCCAGACAGGCCTGTACTCATGACCCTATTGCCTCAGCCTCCCAAAATAATTTGAATTAGAAGCTTGTGCCACAAAGCCTGGCTGAATGATTTATTTATTTATTTATTTTTTGAGAGGGATAAGGTCTCACTCTAGTCCAGGCTGACCTGGAACTAACTATGTAATCCCAGGGTGGCCTCGAACTCACAGCAATCCTCCTACCTTTGCTTCCCTGCTTCCCAAGTGCTGGGATTAAAGGTGTGCACTACCACCTCCAGCTCTGTTTTTTTTTTTTAAATTTATTTACTTATTTGAGAGAAAGGGAGGTATATATATATATATATATATATATAGAGAGAGAGAGAGAGAGAGAGAGAGGAGAGAGAGGGAGGGAGGGAGAGGGGAAGAGGGGGAGAGGGAGAAGAGGAGGGGGAGAGGGAGGGAGGGAGGGGGGAGGAAGAGGGAGGGAGGGAGGCAAGGAGGGAGGGAGGGAGGGGGGAGAATGAATGAATGAATGGGCATGCCAGGGCCTCCAGCCACTGCAAATGAACTCCAGATGCATGTGCCACCTTGTACATCTGGCTTACATGGGTACTAGGGAATCAAACCTAGGTCCTTAGGCTTTGCAGGCAAGCGCTTCAACTGCCAAGCCAGCCATCTCTCCAGACATTTTTTTTTTTTTTCTGTCTTCTGAAATAAAAGTCTCACTCTAACCCAGGCTGACCTGGAACTCACTCTGGAGTTCCAGACTGGCTTCAAACTCAAAGTGATCCTCCTTTAATACTGGTATTAAAAAGGCATGCACCACCACGCCTGGCTGTTTTTTTTTTTTTTAAGGTAGGGTCTCACTCTAGCCCAGGCTGGCCTGGAATTCACTATGTAGTCTCAGGGTGGCCTCAAACTCACAGTGATCCTCCTACCTCTGCCTCCCAAATGCTGGGATTAAAGGCATGCGCCACCACGCCTGGTTGTTTTTGTTTTTTTGAGGCAGAGTCTCACTCTAGAATATGCTAACCTAGAACTCAACTCTGTAGCCCAGGTACACCTTGAACTCACAGTAATCCTCCTGCTCCAGCCTCCCAAGTGGTAGGATTATAGACATGGGCCGTCATAGCTGGCTTAGATCTTAAATATTTTCATTTTTGTTAACTTTTTGAAGTGTTAGAGATCAAATGCATAGCTTTGCACATGGCAGGCAAGTACTCTACACTAAACGACACCCTCATCTAACCTTAAATATTGTAGAAAGATGAGGACACTTCCCTTAGCTAAATTCACATACAAACTCATGAAAAAAAAAAATCCACATATAGAGGAGACCTAACTGATGAGCACCTTCCCAAATCTCACCCCCTGAAATATATTCCTAGAGTATCTGCGGCTAGAGTTAGAATATAGATTCACGCCAGTATTATGGAACAATGGCCTCCCACATAGGATTCTAATATAGGATATAAAACATGATCTAATGGGAGCTGGTTACATGGCTCACTGGTAAAGACCTGAGTTTAATCCCCAGCACACACATAAAAGGTGGGTGTGGTCATGCATGCCTGTATGCCCAGTACTGTGGGGGACAGAGACAGAATTGCTGAGTCTCTGATCTGCTAGTTTGATTGAAAATGGCAGCCCTGGGAATAGAGAGTGGTTAAGTTAGTGGTTAAGGTGCTTGCCTACAAAGCCTAGGGACTCAAGTTTGATTCTCCAGTACCCATGTAAAAGCCAGATGCAGGGCTGCAGAAATGGCTCAGCAGTTAAGGAGCTTGCCTGCAAAACCTAATGACCTGGTTTTAATTCCCCAATAAACACGGTCAGATGCACAAAGAGGCACATGTATCTGGAGTTCATTTGCAGTGGCTGGAGGCCTTGGCATGCCCATTCTCTCTTCTTTCTCTGCTTGCAAATAAATTAAAAAAAACAAACAAACAAACAACAACAACAACAAAAACAGATGCACAAAGTGGTATATGCATCTGAAGTCTATTTGCAAGCTGGAGCACTCATTCTGTCTCTCTTCTATCTCTGTCTGCTTGCAAAGGAACGGAGGGAGGGGCAGTTCTGCCTGGGTTCAGAGTGAGACTGTCTCAAAAGACACCCGATGTTCTCCTCATGCCTTTACATGCAATATGCACATGTGTAGTTGCACACATATGTGCATACACATACCACACACTATACAAACATGCCAAAAATGATCACTGTGAGTTCCAGGCCAGACTGAGACTACAGCCTGGGCTAGAGCAAGACCCTACCTTGAAAAACCAGAGAGAGAGAAAAAGAGAGGAAGGGAAGGAGACAGGGTTTCATGTAGCCCATGCTGGTCATGGAGCTACTAATCCTCCAGTTTCTTTCTACCTTCCAAGTGTTCAGATTATAAGTATGTGTCACCATGCCTAGCACCTCCATTTTTTTAGCTTATTTTAAAAATTATTTATTTTGAGAGAGAGAGGAGAGAATGGGCATGCCAAGGCCTTCAGCCACTCCGAACTCCAGACGCATGCGCCACCTTTGTGCATGTACGACACTGTGCACTTGCATCACTCTGTCTGGCTATGTGGGACCTGGAGATTTGAACATGAGTTCTTAGGCTTTGCAGGTAAGTGCCTTAACCACTAAGCCATCTCTCCAGCCCACTTCTCCATTTTTTGTTGTTGTTTGAGGAAGGGTCTTACCCTAGCCCAGGCTGACATGGAACTTATTCTGTAGCCCCAGGCTGGCCTCAAACTCTCAGCAATCCTCCTCCCTCGGCTTCCTGAGTGCTGGGATTACCCTCCATTAAAAAAAAAAAAATCATAAAAAAATTCATTTACTTATTTGGTGTGTAAGCATGCTTATGTGTGTGAGTGTGTGCCATGGTGCCCATGTGGAGATCAGAGGATAACTTTCAGGTCAGTCCTTGCCTTCCACCTTGCTTGTGGCAAGGTCTCATTGTTATTCACCACTATGCCAGTCTTGCTGGTCCACGTGTTGCCTGGAAATTCTCCTGTCTCCACCTCTCTTCTCACTATGTAGTCTCAGGGTGGCCTTGAACTCTCAGTGATCCTCCTACCTCTGCCTCCCAAGTGCTGGGATTAAAGGCGTGTGCCACCATGCCCAGCTTATCAAATGTAGTTTTTTAATATATATTTTTGGTTCATTTTTATTTATTTATTTGAGAGTGAGAGAGAGAGAGAGAGAGACAGAGACAGAGAGAGAGAGAGAGGCAGATAGATAGAGAGAGAATGGGTGCGCCAGGGCTTCCAGCCACTGCAAATGAACTCCAGATGCGTGCGCCCCCTTGTGCATCTGGCTAACGTGGGTCCTGGGGAATCGAGCCTTGAACTGGAGTCCTTAGGCTTCACAGGCAAGCGCTTAACCACTATGCCATCTCTCCAGCCCATTAAATGTAGTTTTTAAAAATATTTTTATGTTTATTTATTTGAGGGGGGGGAGAGAGGAGGGGGGAGAGAGAGGAGGGGAGGGAGGGAGAGGGAGGATGGGCATGTCAGGACCTCTAGTCACTGCAAACAAACTCCAGATGCATGCACCATCATGTGTACCTGATTTACATATTGAACCTGGGTCCTTAGGCTTTGCAGGCAAGCACCTTAACCACTACGCCATCTCTCCAGCCCTCAAATGTACTTTTATTTTTATTTTTTGGTTTTTCGAGGTAGGATCTCACTCTAGCCCAGGCTGACCTAGAATTTACTATGTTGTCTCAGGGTGTCCTCGAACTCAGAGTGATCCTCCTACCTCTGCCTCCCGAGTGCTGGGATCAAAGGCGTGTACCACCACATCTGGTTTCAAATGTACTTTATTAATAGGGGTATATAATAAAAAAGTGGAAAAAATTTAAAATTAAGAGTTTGTAGGCTGGCGTGGTGGTGCATGCCTTTAATCCTAGCACTCAGGAGGCTGAGGTAAGAGTATCACTGTGAGTTTGAGGCCACCCTGAGATTACATAGTGAATTCCAGGTCAGTCTGGGCTAGTGAGACCCTACCATGAAAAAGCAAAAAAACAACAACAAAAAAAGTTTGGAGGGCTGGAGGTATAGTTCATAGAAGCACACATGTTTAGTACCCAGTCCTGGGCTTGAGCCTCAGCACAGAAACAAACGAAAGAATCTGGACATGACTACTGTTAGGTACAAAGCATGTCCACAAGCCAGATACGGTGTCAAGTGAGAGGGTTTTTCCATGGCAATGGTTTTGATTTCCCTAAGAAACCACAGTGAAGTGAAAGCTACTCTAGATCTGGGAAATCAGCCCACTCAGGGGTTAGGCATAGTAGAGAAGGAAAAATATAGGGATGGGTGGGTCTCAGGGGCTCCATTTGGCCCATACCTGTTTTGGGCAATGTCACCTCTTCTACATTTGGGACTGGGGAGGGCTCATCCATGTCCTTTGTCAGGTCTTCTTGTTCTTCTTCTCTGTGGCCACGTTTTGACTTGGTGTAAGGTGTTGAGGGTCTGGTACAGAAAAAAATGATAAAAAACCCAGTCATCCCTGCACAACTTTTGGGGGCTTAAGGGAGGGGATGTGAGAAAGTATTCTAAAAGCAGAACTAAACACAAACAGATGTTGATAACTGCATAGTAGTGAGAGGTAGTGATAGATGGCATAGGCTTTTTATTGGGTGACTAAGCTTTCTTTCAGTTACTATTGACTGGGATTAGAACCAATAACCAACCAAGAAGGTAAAAAGATTCCCTTTATCCAGCCAGGCGTGGTGGCACATGCCTTTAATCTCAGCACAAAGGAGGCAAAGGTTAGGAGGACTGCCATGAGTTCAAGGCCACCCTGAGACTACATAGTTAATTCCAGGTCAGCCTGGACCAGAGTGAGACCCTACCTCAAACACCCCCCCCCAAAAAGATTCCCTTATCCATCTCTTAGGATACCTATAGTGTCATGCAATAGCCACACCAGAGACTAGTCAATATAAGAAGATATTTGTCCTGTCTTTGGACATGACATGGAGAGAATGGTGAACATAAGGCAGGCATACCCTTTCTTAGCATTTTTCTTCTTGGCTTCTGGGGTTGGTGAAGGAGAGGGAGAACGCTTCCTTTTCTTATAGTTCCCACCCTTCTTGTCCCGTCGATCTGAATCTGGGCTGTTCACCTGCAGGATAGAGAAGAGTCCCCAGTAAGACTTGTTATGAGATTTATGCTAAAGGCTTTAGGAAGAAAAAACAGGATTTTCACCTCATCTGTCAGTGTCTTAGCTGAAATCTTCTTTCGGCGGGAAACAGGATTTTTATCATCATTTACTTCATAGTCTTCCTCATTCATCCATTCATTGAAAGTGTCTGTGTCTAAGATCCACTTCGCATGAACCTAAGGTACAAAAGCAGTTCATGCTGTAGTGTTCTTAGAGGCTGTGGCTCTATCTAGGGACTCATTTTTTTTTTCTTTTTTTTTTTTGTTTTTTTTGAGGTAGGGTTTCACTCTAGCTCGGGCTCTCCTGGAATTCACTATGTAGTCTCAGGGTGAACTTGAACTCACAGCGATCCTCCTACCTCTGCATCCCGAGTGCTGGGATTAAAGGCATGCGCCACCACACCCAGGTCATTTTTTGTTTTTAAAATATTTTATTTATTTATTTGAAAAGGAAGCAGAGAAAGAGAGAGAGAGGAGAAACAGATATTTAGAGAGAATGGACATGCCAGGGCCTCCAGCCACTGCAACAAACTCCACATGCATGTGCCACCTTGTGCATCTGGCTTACATTGGTCCTGGGGAACTGAACTTGGGTCCTTTGGCTTTGCAGGCAAGCACCTTAATCACTCAGACATCTCTCCAGTCCTCTGTCTAGGGACTCTTTTTTCATGTTTAAACATTTTTATTTATTTTACTTTGAGATAGGGTGTCTAGGGACTATCAACAGTAAAAGCCCAAGCACACAGTCCCTGCCTCACCTAGGATGGTCTGGTCCTAACATTCTTCATGAGGTAGGGAGGGACTGAGGGAAAACTCACCTTCCTAGGTTTCTCAGGGGTTGGAGCATCTTCCACAGATGCCTCAATTTCACTGGCTGGGATCCATGTGTCATAACTGCAAAGAGAAATTCAGCATCAAGGCAAATCAATGGAATGGAGTTGTGAAAACATAAAAGCATAGTTTTTTTTTTTTTTTTTTGAGGTAGGGTCTCACTCTAGCCCAGGCTGACCTGGAATTCACTCTATTCTCAGGCTGCCCTTGAACTCACGGCTTTCCTCCTTCCTCTGCCTCCCAAATGCTAAAGGTGTGTGCACCACCATGCGCGGATCAGATTTTTTACTTTTTTTTTTTTTTTTTGGTTTTACGAGGTAGGGTCTCACTTTAGTTCAGGCTGACCTGGAATTCACTATGTAGTCTCAGGGTGACCTCGATCTCACGGTGATCCTCCTACCTCTGCCTCCCGAGTGCTGGGATTAAAGGCGTGCGCCACCACGCCCGGCTCTTTTTTTTAGTGCTAGAGATGGAACCCAGGTCTCATGCATACTTATAATCTCTTCCACTGAGTTACGTGGCCAGCCCTATCTTTTCCATTGACAAGTTGTTTGCTTTTCTCATTTTTTTTAATTTTAATTTTTACTTATTTATGAGGAATGAGAAAGACACAGAGACAGAGAATATGGGTGCTCCAGGGCCTCTAGCCACTGCAAACAAACTCCATATGCATGTGCCACTTTGTGCATCTGGCTTTATGTGGCTGGGGAATTGAACCTGGGTTCTTAGGTTTTTGTAGGCAAGCATCTTAACTGCTAAGCCATCCCTCCAGCCCTTTAATTTTATTTTTATTTTTATTTATTTATTTGAGAGCAAGAGAGAGAGAGAGAGAGAGAAAGAGGCAGATAGAGGGAGAATGGGCGCACCAGGGCCTCCAGCCACTGCAAATGAACTCCAGACATGTGCGCCCCCTTGTGCATCTGGCTAACGTGTGTCCTGGGGAATCAAACTGGGGTCCTTAGGCTTCACAGGCAAGCGCTTAACCGCTAAACCATCTCTCCAGCCCCCCTTCAATTTTTAAATATGGAACACTTCACAAATTTGCATTGTCATCTTTGTGCAGGGCCATGCTAATCTATTTGTATCATTCCAGTTTTAGTGTATGTGCTGCTGAAGCGAGCACCCATTTTATTTCTTTAGGTAGAGTCTCACTTTAGCCCAGACAGGCATGGAACTCACTCTATAGCCCCAAGCTGGCTTCAAACTCATGTTAAGTATCCTCCCTCAGCTTTCTGAGTGCTGGTACTAACGGTGTGTACCATCATGCCTGGTTGGGTTTCTGGGCTTTTTCTTTTTCTTTTTCTTTTTTTTGGAGGCAGGGTCTCACTTTAGCCTAGGCTGACCTGGAACTCACTTTGTAGTCACCAGGCTGGCCTTGAACTCACAGCAATCTTCCCACCTCTGCCTTCCCAGTGCTGGGATTAAAGGCATGTGCCACCATACATGACCAGGCTTATTTTTATTTTACTTTTTTTAGAGAGCGAGAGAGAAAGAGACAGACAGAGAGAGAGAGAGCGAGAATTGGAGTGCCAGGGCCTCAGTCACTGCAATTAAACCCCAGACGCTTGAGCCACCTAGTGGGCATGTGCAACCTTGTGCTTGCCTCACCTTTGTGCATCTGTATTACACGGGATCTGGAGAGTTGAACATAGGTCCTTAGGATTCATAGACAAGTGCCTTATCCACTAAGCCATCTCTCTAGCCCTAGGCTATTTTCTTTTCTTTTTTTTTTTCTTTCTTTTTTTGAGGTAGGGTCTCACTCTAGTCCAGGCTGACCTGGAATTCACTATATAGTCTCAGGGTGGCCTTGAACTCACAGCAACCCACCTACCACTGCCTCTCAAATGCTGGGATTAAAGGCGTGCACCACCACATCCGGCTCCAGGGTTTTCTTTTCATTTTTTTTTTTTTTTTTTTGAGGTAGGGTCTCACTGTAGCCCAGGCTGACCTGGAATTTGCTATGGAGTCTCAGGGTGGCCTTGAACTCACGGCGATCCTCCTACCTCTGCCTCCCGAGTGCTGGGATTAAAGGCGTGCGCCACCACACCCGGCTTGATACAATTTTTAATACAATTATTTTTCCAATTAATAACAGGGTCATTTTCACCATAAAGCACTAAGAGCACATCATGAAACATTTCAAGCTGGATGTGGTGGTTCATGTCTACAATTCCAGCACTTAGGAGGTTGAGGCAGGAGGATTGCTACCAGTTCAAATCCATCCTGGGCTATAAGTGAATTCTAGGCCATCCTGGGCTACAGAGTAAATGAGACACTGTCTCAAAAAAAAATCAGAGGGCTGGAGAGATAGCTTAGTGGTTAAGGCACTTGCCAACAAAGACAAAAAAAACAGGTTCAATTCTCCAGGATCCACATAAGCCAGATGCACAAGGTGGTGCATGCATCGGAGTTCGTTTGCAGCAGCTGCAGGCCCTGATACACACATTCTCTCTCTCTTCCTCTTTCTCGTTTTCAAATAAATAAATAAAAATTAAATATACTAAAAAAAAAATCAGAGAATAATATTATGGACATAAAGAAATGATAAATAAGAAGATGGATCTTGCTGGGTGTAGTGGCACATGCCTTTAATTCTAGCACTAACGTGGCAGAGGTAAGAGGATTACTGTGAGTAATTCCAGGTCAGCCTGGGCTAGAGTGAGACCCTACCTCAAAAAAAAAAAAAAAAAAAAAAAAAAAAAAAGAAGCCGGGTGTGGTGGTGCACGCCTTTAATCCCAGCACTCGGGAGGCAGAGGTAGGAGCATCACCACAAGTCTGAGGCCACCCTGAGGCTACATAGTGAATGTATGTATGTATGTATATCAAAACATTATACTGGGGACTGGAGAGATGGCTAAGCAGTTAAGGCGCTTGCATGCAAATCCAAAGGACCCAGGTTCGATTCCCCAGTACCCACATAAACCCAATGCACAAGGTGGCACATGTGTCTCAAGTTTGTTTGTAGTGGCTAGAGGCCCAAGACACCCATTCTCTATCTGCCTCTCTCCCTCTCTCAAATAAATAAAAATAAAGCTGGGTGTGGTGGCACACGCCTTTAATCCCAGCACTTGGGAGGCAGAGGTAGGAGGATCGCCGTGAGTTCGAGGCTACCCCGAGACTACATAGTGAATTCCAGGTCAGCCTGAGCTAGAGTGAGACCCTATCTCAAAAAACCAAAAAATAAAAATAAATAAATAAATAATAAAATAAAAATAAAAATAAAAATCACAGTAGGAGCCAGGCATGGTGGCGCATGCCCTTAATCCCAGCACTCAGGAGGCAGAGGTAGGAGGATCGCTGTGAGTTAGAAGCCACCCTGAGACTACATAGTGAATTCCAGGACAGCCTGTGCTAGAATGAGCCCCTACCTTGAAAAGGAAAAAAAAAAAGAAAATCACACCGGGGTTAGACAGAATAGTTCAGCAGTTAAAGGGGCTTGTTTGCAAAACCTGAATTCAATTCTCCAGTACTTATGTAGGGACAGATGCACCAAGTTGTGAATTAATCTTGAATTCATTTGCAGTGGCAAGAGGCCCTGACATGCCCATATTTCTTTAAATAAATTTAAAAAAAAAATCACAATGGGGCTGGAGAGATGGCTTAGCAATTAAGAAGTTTGCCTGTGAATCCTTAGGACTCATGTTCAACTCCCCAGGTCCCCACATAAGCAGGACGCACAAAGTGACAAGTGTGCAAGGTTGCATATGTGCACACAAAGTGGCACAAGCATCTGGAGTTCGATTACGGTGGCTGGAGGCCCTGGTGTGCCAATTCTCTCTCTTGTTCTCTCTCATAAAGAAAAGGCCAGCCTGTTGGGCTTACCTCAAAAAAAAAAATTAAAAAAAAATCACATTGTTAACAAAAGAAAAACAAACAAACAAAAAATCACATTGTACCCCATGTAAAATTACTGTGTGTCAATTACAAACAAAACAAATAAATAAACTTAAATGGAGGGCTGGAGAGATTTCTCAATGGTTAGGGCACTTACCAGCAAAGCCTAACGACCCAGGTTTGATTCCCTAGCACCCATGTAAAGCCAGATGCACAAAGTGGTATATGCATCTGGAGTTCGTTTGTAGGGGCTGGAGGCCCCAGCATGCCCACTCTCTCTGCCTCTCTTTCTTTCTCTGCTTCCAAATAAATAAATAAATAACAATTTGAAAAAATAAGCTTAAAGCCAGATTGGGTGGCACACACTGTAGTCCCAGCCCACAGAAGGCTGAGGCAGAACTGCTAAAAGTTCGAGATCAGCTTGATTGAAGTTCTCAGCCAGCTATGACCAGTTAGATCCTTTTTTAAAAAAAGAAGCCTGGCCTGGTAGCACAGCCACTCAAGTAGTTGAAGCAAGAAAAACTGTTCAAGATCTGTCTGAAGTTTAATGAGACTTATCTCAAAATAAAAAGTAAAAAAGGCTGAAGAGTCCATAGTGAATTCCAGGTCAGTCTGGGCCAGAGTGAGACCCTACCTCGGAAAAAAAAAAAAAAAAAAAAAAAGGTAAAAAAGGGCTGGAGAGATGGCTTAGTGGTTAAGGCACTTGCCTGCGAAGCCTAAGGACCTATGTTCTACCCTCCAGATCCCACATTAGCCAGACACACAAAGTTGAGGCAAGCACAAGGTTGCCCAAGCCCACTAGGTGGCGCAAGCATCTGCAGTTCGAGTGCAGTGGCTGAGGTCCTGGTGCATCTTCTCTCTCTGTCTCTCTCTCTCTCTAAAATGAAAAAAAAAAAAAAAGTAAAAATGGGCTGCAGGAATAGCTTAGCAGTTAAGATACTTGCCTGCAAAGCCAAAGGACCCAGGTTTAATTCCCCATGACCCATGCAAGCCAGATACACAAGGTGGCACATGTGCCTGGCATTAGTTTGCAGTAGGTAGAGGTCCTGGATTGGCCCCTCGCCCCGCCTCTTTCTCACTCTCTCTCAAATAAATAAACAGTTTTTTTTGTTTTTTTTTTTTTGGTTTTTCGAGGTAGGGTCTCTCTCTAGCCCAGGCTGACCAGAAATTCACTATGCAGTCTCAGGGTGGCCTTGAACTCAAGGCGATCCTCCTACCTCTGCCTCCCGAGTGCTTGGAGTTCGAGGCCACCCTGAGACTGCATAGTGAATTCCTGGTCAGCCTGGGCTAGAGAGAGACCCTACATCTAAAAATAACAAAAACAAACAAACAAACAAAAAAACGATGAGGGCTAGAGATGGCTTAGTGGATAAAGGCACTTGCTTGCAAAGCCTGACAGCTTTGGCTTGATTCCCAGTACCCATGTAAAGCTAGACGATGCACAAAGTGGCTGAGGCAGGAGGACCACTGTGAGTTTGTGGCCAGTCTGAGACTACATAATGAATTCTAGGTCTGTATGGGTAAACTTGGGAGGCAGAGGTAGGAGGATCACTGTGAGAGTTTGAGGCCACCCTGAGACTATAGAGTGAGACCTTACCTCGAAAAACAAAAAAGCAAAACAAAACAAAAAAGGACATACATGGGGCTGGAAAGATGGCTCAGCAATTAAGGAGTTTGCCTGTGAATCCTTAGGACTCATGTTCAACTCCCCAGGTCCCCACATAAGCCAGATGCACAAGGGGGCGCATGCATGTGGAGTTCGTGTGAGTGTGTTTGTTTTTTCGAAGTAGGGTCTCGCTCTAGCCCAGGCTGACCTGTAATTCACTATGTAGTTTCAGGGTGGCCTCGAACTCACAGTGATCCTACTTCAGCCTCCCAAAGTGCTGAGATTAAAGGTATGCACCACCACACCCTGCCCTTAAGTATTTTTTTTTTTAATTTTGAGACAAAGTTTCACTACGTATCCCAGGCTGTCCTCAAACTCAAGATCCTCCTGCCTCAGCCTCTAGAGTGCTGGGACTATAAGCATGTACTTCCATACTCAGTTCAAGGATTTGTTTGTTTGTTTTTATGAGGTAGGATCTCTAGCCCAGACTGACCTAGAACTCACTCTAGCCCCAGGATGGCCTGGAACTCAGCAATCCTCCTACCTCTGCCTACCAAATGCTGGGATTGTCGTCGTGGCCCTGCACAGCTACTAGTCCTCCGTTACAATTTTTGGGCTGCAGGGATGGTTTAGCAGTTAAGGCGCTTCCCTGCAAAGTTCCATTCCCCAGGACCCATGTAGGCCAGATGTACAAGGTGGCGCATGCATATGGAGTTTGTTCATTTGCAATGGCTGAAAGCCCTGGTGTGCTCATTCTCTCCCTCTTTCTCAAATAAATAAAATAAATTAAAAAAAGGGGGGGGGGACTGGAGAAATGGCTTAGCAGTTAAGGCATTTGTCTTGAAGCCAAAGGACCCAGGTTGGATTCCTCAGGACCTACATAAGCCAGATGCACAAGGGGCATATGCATCTGGAGTTCATTTGCAGTGACTGGAGGCCCTGGCATGCCCATTCTCCCCCTCTCTCTCTCCTATTCTTTTTCTCTCTCTGATTGCAAATAAATAAATAAATTTTTAAAAAATTTAAAGAAAAAGGAATCAACCTATTAAAAATTATAGTTAGGGGGGCTGGAGAAATGGCTTAGTGGTTAATCACTTGCCTGTGAAGCCTAAGGATCTAGTTCAAGGCTTGATTCCCCAGTACCCATGTAAGCCAGATGTACAAGAGGGTGCATGTGTCCAGAGTTCATTTGCAGTGACTGGAGGCCCTGATGCACCCATTTTTCTCTCTCTCTGCCTCTTTCTCCCTCTGTCTGCCACTCATAAATAAATAAATATAAACAAAAAAATTTTAGAATTACAGTTAGGGCCGAGTATGGTGCTAAATGCCTTTAGTCCCAGCACTTGGGAGGCGAAGGTAGGAGGATCACTATGAATTTGAGGGCAGCCTGAGACTAATTACAGGTCAGCCTGGGTTAGAGGAAGAAGACCCTACCTTGAAAAACCAAAAAAAAAAAAAAAAAAAATTTACAGTTAGGGCTGAAGAGATAGATGGCTTAGCGGTTAAGGCACTTGCCTGCGAGGCCTAAGGACCTAGGTTCAATTCCCCAGATCCCACATAAGCCAGATTCACTAGGCGGCACATGTGTCTGGAGTTCATTTGCAGTAGCTGGAGGCCCTTGTGTATCAATTCTCTCTCTCTCTATCTGACTCTTCCTCTTTCTCTCTCTCCCTTTCTCAAATATATAAATAAATAAAAAATATATTTTTTAATTACAGTTATGGGCTGGAGGGATGGCTTAGAGGTTAAGGTATTTTCTTGCAAGGGACCCAGGTTCAATTTCCCAGGACCCACGTTAGCCAGATGCACAAGGGGGCACATGTGTCTGGAGTTCGTTTGCAGTGGCTGGAGTTCCTGCTGTGCCCATTCTCTCCCCCGGACCCCGCCTTTCCCTGTCAAATAAAATAAATAAAATTACAGTTGTAGGCTGGGCATGGTGGTTCACGCCTTTAATTCTAGCACTTGGGAGGCAGAGGTAGGAGGATCACATTGAGTTCGAGGCCACCCTGAGACTCCATAGTGAATTCCAGATCAGCCCGGGCTAGATCGAGACCCTACCTTGAAAAACAAAAACAACAATAACAACAACAACAAAAGAACAGGGCTGGAGAGACTGCTCAATGGTTAAAGGCACTTCCTTTCAAAGCCTGATGGCCCAGGTTTGATTTCCCAGTGCCCACGTAAAGCCAGATGAACAAGGTGACACATGTGTCTGGAGTTTGTTTGCAGTGACAGGAGACCCTGGTGCTCCCATACTCACTCTGTCTCTGTCTACCTCATTTTCTCTCTCTCTCAAATAAATAAATAAAAATATTAAAAAAAAAACACATAAGTGTCGGGCATGGTGGCACATGTCTTTAATCCCAGCACTGGGGAAACAGAGGTAGAATCGCCGTGAGTTCAATGCCATTCTGAGACTATATAGTGAATTCCAGGTCAGCCTGGGCCAGAGTGAAACCCTAACTCAAAAAACCAAAAACTAGCTGGGTGTGGTGGCGCATGCCTTTAATCCCAGCACTCGGGAGGCAGAGGTAGGCGGATCACCATGAGTTCGAGGCCATCCTGAGACTACATAGTGAATTCCAGATCAGCCTGGGCTACAGTGAGACCCTACCTCAAAAAACTAAAACAAAACAAAACAAAACAAAAAAACCAAACCCACAGAAGAACAAAAAAAGAGAGAGAAAGTCAATGCCTCCCAAACCACTCCAAACTCTGACTTCTTGCTCTGGCAGATGCTCCAGGTATTATCTGGCTCTGCCTCTCTTCCCAGAAGCCCAACCATACCTGTCAGGAAAATAGCCCCAGTGCAGAAGAACTTGTTTATCCCTCTTCATGACCGGCCGTACCCATTCCTCTGAGAACAGACAGAGAAGGGAGAGAGATAAGCTAAAGAGAAAGACA
Organism: Dipus sagitta; assembly: GCA_036346955.1. Classification (NCBI taxonomy): domain Eukaryota; kingdom Metazoa; phylum Chordata; class Mammalia; order Rodentia; family Dipodidae; genus Dipus; species Dipus sagitta. Next base: position 109,504,746 of record CM070777.1, read on the forward strand.
AAAAGTAACCTTTGAAAAGCTCTAACCAGACAGTCTTTGTAGCAGGAGACTCAGTAACAGGAACTAGAGCTAAGATGAGGATTCAGAGGTTCCAAAAGGAGAGAGGAACCCCAGGAGTTTCATGGCGAGTCAAGTAGTTCTCCACCTCCTAGCACAAGCCATTCACTTAAGTGGCAAGAAAACCCAGCTCTCACCTTCTTCTAGGTTCCCTGGGACAGGATACACAACGTGGGAGGCATTAGTCTTGTCCTCAGTGACTGTACCCTGGGTTGCACAGGGAGAAGCAGATAAGGATAGTCCCCTCTGAATAAACTCTTCAGTGTGAGTAAATCAAAATAAATATAATCATAGATCTCCCTTCCTAGTTATCATCGTAGAGTGGTATTAAAGTGAGTTTATCCTCTCAGCGCACACTTGCTGGGTGACAGAGAAAAGCAGATCAGAAACTGCTAATGGAGAAAAGTTAATGAATTCAATTAAATACCGCTAAAGATCGTCCTCTGGAGAGATAATCTATACATGGGAAATTTCAAAAGGACTTTATGTCCTTATCAATTTTTTTCCCCCTAAACTAGGATGTCACTCTAGTCCAGGCTGATCTGGAATTCACTCTGTAGTCCTAGACTGGCCTCAAACTCAAACTCAGTGATCCTCCTACCTCAGCCTTCTCGAGTGATGGAATTAAAGGCATGTGCCATCAGCCAGCTTCAAGGATGATTTAAGTCTTAGTCCACTTTCCAAGTGTTAGAATTATAGACATGCACCCCCACACCTGGGTCCAAGTATTTCATTTATCTGGCCAGGTGTGGTGGCTCATGCCTTTAATCCCAGCACTCGAGAGGCAAAGGTAGGAGGACCACTGTGAGTTCAAGGGAACCTTGAGACTACATAGTAAATTGCCAGCCTGGGCTGGAGCAAAACCCTACCTTGAAAAAACAACCAAACAAACAAAAACTTCATTTATCTGAAATCAGGCATCTGTAGCTCAGTGGAAGTGGATGCTTTTTCACCCAGGCCAATGTAGTGCTTAGGAACAGTAATTTAAACATGGCAGTACTAGGGAAGGGAAGAAATAAGAGAGACTCAAGGACTTAAGTCTAGCTTTTGCCAAAGAGAAAGAACCATGTGTGTAGTAGAAAATGTGGTAATTCAGGGGTGCTTCTTCGTATAGAAAACACCAGGAAAAGTCATGGAGCTTTTCAAGTTTCTCCTGACCCATATACTCACCTGGTGTCTCTTGACAATGTCCTTTAATTTCCCCAGCAGTTTGGGTTCAATCTCTGGGCACAGGAAAATGTTAGGTCGAGACAAGCAATTATTCTGTGGGGAAAAGCAGATGAGATGAAGTCATGAGGAAGGGCTGCTCTGTATTCTGAGGAAAGGTAAATGGATGAGGGAAATTCCTGGCTATTACCTGTACCAAGGACTTCTCAATGGTCATGAACATTTCCACATTGCGGTCCATGCGTGATGGATTCTGGAAATCATAACGCCGCCTTGTAAAGGGACAATAAAACATAAGTGATATAGTTCGTGTCTAGGGATGGATAAGGCAAGAATTCAAGACTTCTTAATATGGGGATGAGGAGATAATCTTGTCACAGTTTGCCAAACTCACACGTGATCTGGGGTTCCTGCTCTCAACTGCTTGAGTCACTCTATGCTTAGTCCAAATAGTGACAAAGCTCGAATTGCCTCTACAATTCACACACAAGCTGATTCTTGGAGACCAGTTTGGCTCTGGCTGTCAGAACCAAAATAAGAGACACCTAGAATTTCTTTTTTTTTTTAATTAAAAAAATTTTTTGTTTATTTTTATTTATTTATTTGAAAGTGACAGACAGAGAAAGAGGCAGAGAGAGAGAGAGAGAGAGAGAGAGAGAATGGGCACGCCAGGGCCTCCAGCCACTGCAAACGAACTCCAGATGCATGTCCCCCCTTGTGCATCTGGCTAACGTGGGTCCTGGGGAATCGAGCCTTGAACCGGGTTCTTAGGCTTCACAGGCAAGCGCTTAACCACTAAGCCATCTCTCCAGCCCTACACCTAGAATTTCTACAGGATGACCCCAGAAAATAATGGGAAATTCTCTCTACACTACACATAAGAAGCGGGAGAGAAGACATCTCACCATCCCTGGTCACTCTTGAATTTGTAGGCAGCTGCAAGAATGTGGCACAGGGATCCTCCTGCTTTGAAATCTAGGAAGCATTTGATCTACAAAATTAAGACAGGGAAGAAGTATGTGAAGGTTACATTGTAAATGCTCTTATCATATAAAAGTCCTTTCACAAAACCCACTCTAAACTGATCTCCCTCTATTTGTTGTGTTTGAGACAGGGTCTTACCATGTAGCCCTGACTTGCCTGGAAGTCATTATGTACACAAGGCTGGCCTCAAACTCACATTGACCCTCTGCCTCTACCTCCCAAGTGCTAGGATTACAGCATGTGTCATCACACCCAGCCCTCAAAGTTGGAAATATTCACACACACAAAAATTATTTATTTATTTGAGAGAGAGAGTGAGGCAGAGAGAGAGAGAGGAGAGAAGGAGAAAATGTGCACACCAGGGTCTTTAGCTACTGCAAACAAACTCCAGAAGCATGTGCCACCTTGTGTATCTAGCTTACGTGGGTACTAGGAAATCAAACCTGGGTCCTTAGGCTTCCCAAGCAAGTGCCTTAACCACTAAGCCATCACTCCAGCCTGAAGTTGGAAATATTTAACCCTTCTGCTATTGTACCATATGGTCTGAAAGAGGGAAGAAAAATAAACCAGTATTCACAAAGCACCACTCTGTGCCAATCACTTTACCTCATTTACCATGTCACAAATCCTACAAAGCAAGCATATTAACTCCTCAAGAGATGAAGCATCAAGACTTATAAAGGTTGCACAAGACCCATCAAATGGCAATGTCAGGATTAAACAAGCTTGTGCAAATCCAAACCCACCCCCAACAACCGGAATCCAGAGCCCAACACATACCAGGCTTAAGAAGTCTATCAGAGCTGGGCGTGGTGGCGCACGCCTTTAATCCCAGCACTGTGATCACTGTGAGTTCGAGGACACCCTGAGACTACAGTTAATTCCAGGTCAGCTTGGACCAGACCCTACCTCAAAAAAATAAAAATAAAAATAAAAATAAAGTCTACCAGAGGGCTGGAGAGACCACCACTTAGAGGTTAAGGCATTTGCCTGCAAAGCCAAAGGATCCCGGTTCTATTCTCTAGGACCCACATAAGCCATATGTACAAAGAGGTGCAGGCATCTGGAGTTCTTTTACAGTGGCTGGAGGCCTTGGTGCACCCATTCTCTCTCTCTCTCTCTTTCCCCCCTTCTCTCAAATAAATAAATAAAATACTTTAAAAATTCATTTAAAAACAACAACAACAACAAAAAGTCTACCAGAGCTACACCCCCAGTCCTTCTTTAAAATTTTATTTTGAGGCCCAGAGATGTAAGTCAGTAGAGTATTTGTTCAATTTGTTCACCTGTAAGCCCAGCACTTGGTAAGTAGAGGAGGAAGATTAGAAGTTACAAGGCTGGGCGTGGTGGTGCACGTCTTTAATCCCAACAATTGGGAGGCAGAGGTCAGAGTATCACTGTGAGTGTGAGGCCAGCCTGAGATTACATGGTGAATTTCAGGTCAGCCTGGAAAACCCTAACCTGAAAAAACAAAACAATGGGGGCTGGAGAAGATGGCTTAGCAGTTAAGGCATTTGCCTACAAAGCCAAAGGACCCCAGTTCAATTCCCCAGGACCCATGCAAGCCAGATGCACAAGGAGGCGCATGCATCTGGAGTTCATTTGCAGTGGTCTTTTGCAGTGGCTGGAGGCCATGGTGCACTCATTCTCTCTCTACCTCTTTCTCTCTCTCAAATAAATAAATAAAAAATATTTTAAAAAACCAAAAAACAAGGGCTGGAGAGATGGCTTAGCGGTTAAGCACTTGTCTGTGAAGCCTAAGGACCTTGGTTCGAGGCTTGATTTCCCTAGGACCCATGTATCTGGAGTCCATTTGCAGTGGTCCTTTGCAGTGGCTGGAGGCCATGGTGCGCTCATTCTATCTCTCTTTCTCTGTCTGTCGCTCTCAAATAATTAACTAACTAAATAAATAAATAAACAAACAAAATTGAAAAAAAAAAAAAGGGCCGGATTTGGTGGTCCCAGCACTTGGGAGACAGAGGTAGGAGCATAGCCGTGAGTTCAAGGCCACCTTGAGACTACATAGTGAATTCCAGGTCAGCCTGGGCTAGAGTAAGACCCTACCTTGAAAACCAAAAAAATGGGCTGGAGGGATGGCTTAGCAGTTAAGGTTAAGGCATTTGCCTGCAAAGCCAAAGGACCCAGGCTCGATTCCCCAGGACCCACGTTAGCCAGATGCACAAGGTGGCACATGCATATGGAGTTTGTTTGCAGTGGCTGGAGGCCCTGGCATGCCTATTCTCTATCTATCTGCCTCTTTCTCTCTCTGTTGGTTGCTCTCAAATAAATAAAAAATTAAAAAAAAACAAAAAAGAAGTTGTTTCAGGCCATCCTTGACTAAGGGAGGGGGTGGCTGGAGAGACTGCTCAGTGGTTAAAGGTGTTTGCCTTGCAAAGACTGCCAGCCCTGGATTCAATCCTTCGTATCCATGTAACGTCAAACGCACAAACTGACACATGCATCAGAAATTTTCTGCACTGGCAAGAGGCCATGGATCACTCTTGCTCTCTCGCTCTCCTTGCAAATTAGAAAAACAAAAACGGAGAACTGCTGTAAGTTTGAGACCAGCCTAGGGGAGTTACAGAGTTCCAGGTCAACCTGGGCTAGTGAGACTCCTCAAAACTAAAATGAAATTTTATTTTGAGCTGAGTGTGGTGGTTCACTCCTTTAATCCTGGCTCTCAAGAGGCTGAGCTAGGAGGATCACTGAGGGTTCAAAGCTGTCCTGAGCTACAGAGTGAGTTCTAGTTTACCCTGCATTACAATGAGGCTCTGCCTCAAAAAGTAACACAACTCTCTCTGGGTTTCCTGACCACACTTTTTTTTTTTTAATTTTTTTTCTCGTTTATTTTCATTTATTTATTTGAGAGCAACAGAGAGAGAAAGAGGGAGACAGAGAGAGAGAGAATGGGCATGCCAGGGCCTCCAACCACTGCAAACGAACTCCAGACGCATGCGCCCCCTTGTGCATCTGGCTAATGTGGGCCCTGGGGAATCGAGCCTCAAACCGGGATCCTTAGGCTTCACAGACAAGCACTTAACCGCTAAGCCATTTCTCCAGCCCTCCTGACCACTCTTGAACCTCCAGGTTCTGGTGAGTTTCCCCTCTCCACAGGCTAGACTGTGATAAGGGGAGAACCTGACTCCTAACTCCCACACAGGCTCTTTACCCCCTTCTGCCCTCCACATGGCAGGAGCTCTTGTACTTTATTTTCTTTGATTTCTCTCTCTTTTTACATTATTTTTTCCAGGCCCACTCAGACTGCGTGGGTGTATTCATTTTCCTTCCTTTGGTTCTGTACTTCACTTAATAAAATACAATAATTTAATTAATTTAATTAAGTAGCAGAAGCTGGGCATGTTGGCACACACCTTTAGTCCCAACACACAGGAGGCAGAGGTACGAGGATCACTATGAGTTTGAGGCCACCCTGACCTGAGACTACAGAATGAATTCCAGGTCAGCCTGAGCTAGAGCGAGACCCTACTTCAAAAAAACAAAAATAGGGGGCTGGAGAGATGGCTCAGTGGTTAAGGTGCTTGCCTGCAAAGCCAAAGGACCCAGGTTCAATTCCCCAGAACCCATGTAAGCCAGATGCACAAGGTGGTGCATGTGTCTGGAGTTCATTTGCAGTGGCTGGAGGCTCTGACATGTCCATTCTCTCTCTCTGCCTTTATCTCTCTTTCTCTAATAAATAATTTAAATATATATATATATATTTTTGTTTTGTTTTGTTTTGTTTTGATGTAGGGTCTCACTCTAGCCCAGGCTGACCTGGAATTCACTATGGAGTCTCAGGGTGGCCTCGAACTCACGGCAATCCTCCTACCTCTACCTCCCGAGTGCTGGGATTAAAAGCGTGGGCCACCACGCCCGGCTTCAAAATATTTTTAAATGTAGGGCTGGATAGATGGCTTAGTGGTTAAGGCGTTTGCCTGCAAAGCCACAGGATCCCGATTTGATTCTCCAGGACCCACGTAAGCCAGATGCACAAGGGGGCACATGCATCTGGAGTTTGTTTGCAGTGGCTGGAGGCCCTGGCATGCCCATTCTCTCTCTGTCTCTTTCTCTCTCTCTCTCTGCCTCTTTCTGTCTCTCAAATAAATAAATAAATAAAATATTTTAAAAAAAATTTTAATGTATTTAAAAAATAATAAAAAGAAAAAAGAAACACAAGGGCTGGAGAGATGGCTCAACAGTTAAGGCACTTGCCTGCAAACCCTAATGGCCCAGGTTCAATTCCCTAGTGCCCATGTAAAGCCAGATACACAAAGTGGTGCCTATACCTGGAGTTCGTTTGCAGTGGCTAGAGGCCCTGGCATGAACATTCTATCTGCTGCATCTCTGTCTGTCTGTCTGTCTGTCTCTCTCTCCCCCTCTTTCTCAAATAAATATTTATTTTTTTAAAGTGGGCTGGAGCCAGGCATGGTGGCACAGACCTTTAATTCCATCACTCAGGAGGGAGAGGTAGGAAGATTGTTATGAGTCTGTGGCCACCCTGAGACTACATAGTGAATTCCAGGTCAACCTGGGCTACAGTGAGACCCTATCTTAAAAGAAAAAAACAAAGGCTGGAGAGATGGCTCAGCAATTAAGGTATTTGCCTGCAAAGCCTAATGACTTGGGTTTGATTCCCCTGTAACCAGGTAAAGCCAGATGCACATGGTGGTGCATGTATCTGTAGTTTGTATGCAGTGGCTAGAGGCACTAGTGAGCCCATATTCTCTCAAATAAATAAATAAAATATTTATTTTTAAAAAGTAACCAAGGGGGCTAGAGAGATGGTTTAGTGGCTAACATGCTTGCTTGCAAAGCCTACAGACCCAGGTTCAATACTTCAGTACCCATATAAGCCAGATACACACGGTAGCACATGTATCTGGAATTCATTTGCAGTGGCTAGAGGCCCTGTCATGTCCATTCTCTCTCTCTCTCTCCCCAAAAAATAAACTAAAAAAAAAGTAACCAAGGGCTGGAGAGATGGCTTAGCAATTAGTGCCTGCGATGCCTAAGAATGCATGTTCAAATCTCCAGGTCCCACATAAGACAGACACAAAGTGATGCAAGCATTCAATGTCATACATGTGCTACAAAGAGGCACATGCATCTGGGGTTCATTCACAGTGGCTGAAAGGCCCTGGCATACCCATTCTCTCCCTCTCTGTCTCTCAAAAATAAAATAATAATATAAAAAATAATAAAGGAAAATAATAGGGGCTGGAGAGATGGCTTAGCATTTAAGGCCTTTGCCTGCAAAGCCAAAGGAACCTGCTTAGATTCTCCAGGACCCATGTAAGCCAGATGTACAAGGGGGCACATGTGTCTGGAGTTTGTTTGCAGTGGCTGAAGGCCCTGGCGCACCCATTCTCTCTCTCTCTGTGTCTGTCTCTTTCTCTAATAATAAATAAAATTTAAGTAATAATAACAATAAAAAAGTAACCAAAAAGCCAGGAAGCAGAGGTAGGAGAATCGCTGTGAGTTTGAGTCCACTTTGAGACTACACAGTGTATTCCAGGTCAGCCTGGGCTACAATGAGACTGTACTTTGAAAAACCAAACAAATAAACTTAACTTAAAACCAAAAAAAAAAAGCCGGGCATGGTGGTGCACGCCTTTAATCCCAGCACTTGGGAGGCAGAAGTAGGATTGCCATGAGTTCGAGGCCACCTGAGACTACATAGTTAATTCCAGGTCAGCCTGGACCAGAGTGAGAACCTACCTTGAAAAACCAAAAAAAAAAAAAAAAAAAAAAAAAAATCAATTCTAAGACAGGGTCTTGCAAAATTGAGTCAGTTCGTCTTTTCATTTATCTTCTGGACTTAGCCTCCTAAGTCTCCTAAGTAGCTGGTATTACAGGTCTATGCCCCCATACCTGGCCTAAAATCTCATGCTCTTTTAAGCCTACTATGAGAGATTTGAGGGCTGAGCCTAGATGTTCTCAGGCTATTTGTTGCACAAAGTATTTCTAACACAATAGGAATAGCAAATCAGGGACTAGGTCAAGCCAGTAATGCCCTGACCAATGATAGGGGCAGTAAGAACTCATCTCAAAAATTACGAAATTCAGGGCTGGAAGGATGGCTTAGTGGTTAAGGCGTTGCCTGCAAAGCCAAAGGACCCAGGTTAGATTCCCCAAGACCCATGTAAGCCAGATGCACAAGGGGGTACATGTGTCTAAAGTTTGTTTGCAGTGGCTAGAGGCCCGGGTATGCCCATTCTCTCTCTCTCTCTTTTGATCTCTGTCAAAATAAATAATAAATAAAATATATTTTTTAAATTATGAAATTCAGCTGGGCATGGTGGCACACACCTTTAATCCCAGCACTTGGGAAGCAGAGGTAGGAGGATTGCCATTAGTTCAAGGCCAACCTGAGACTACATAGTGAATTACAGGTCAGCCTGGGCTAGAGGGAAACTCTACCTTGAAAAACCAAAAAAATAAAAATAAATAAATAAATAAATAAATAAAATAATTAAAAAAAAAACAGGATTGGGAAAATTGCTTAGTGGTTAAGGCGCTTGCCTAAGAAGCCTAAGGACCTTAGTTTGATTCCCCAGGACCCATGTAAGCCAGATGCACAAGGGGGCACATGTGTCTGGAGTTCGTTTGCAGTGGCTAGAGGCCCTAGCATGCCCATTCTCTCTCTTTCTCTCTCTCTCTCTCTCTGGCTCTCTCTTTCTCAAATAAATAAATAAATAAAATATTTTTTTAAAAATACATATATATCTTTTTGAGCCAGGGGTTGTGGTATATGTTATTAATCCCTGAACTATAGGGAGGCTGAGTTAGGAGTATTACCATGAATTCAAGGCCAGCCTTGGTTACAGAATGAGTTCCAGGTCAGCCTAGGCTATAGTAAGACCCTACCTCAAAAAGAGAAAAAAATAGGAAAGAAAGAGAAAGAATGAATGAATGAAAGAATACAACTTTTTCCAATATGGAGGATTCACCCCTTTCCTTTTGCACTCACCGGCAGTTTAGTAAGCGGTGCATTGCTGACATGTTTGCCAAAAACTTCTTCCTGAAATTGTAGTAACTGTACAACCAGGCTAGAGAGGGACTTGTTGGTTGGTGGCTCTGCTTGTATATACTAGGGAAAGGAGGGAAAAGAAAGAAAAATAGTTCCCAGATAAATTTTCTAACACTTCCCATATTTTGTTCCCAAAGGTTGTGGAAGCACCTGGGGTAGAGGAAGTAGTTTCGTTCTCTTCCATATGTCTAGTCTCTATAAAGAAGATGGTGGAAGGGTGCTGGACAGATGGCTCAGTAGTTAAGGCACTTGCCTGCAAAGCCAGAGGACTCAGGTTCAATCTCCCAGGACCCACGTAAAGCAGATGCACAAGGTGGCGCATGTGTCTGGAGTTTGTTTGGAATGGCTGAAGGCCCTGACGCACACATTCTCTGACTGACTGACTGACATACATACATACATACATACATGTATATTTTTAAATGGTGGAAGGGAAGCTATGGAAACCCCTAGCTGGAAAGCTGAATGCTGCTCTCACCAGCGTGTGTTGCCAGCCCTGGGTGCTGGCAGTTAAGGGAGCGTCCTGCTCTTCCTCCACTACAACCTGAAATCGGAGTTGCAGGACATCCTGTTATCTAGGCAACTGATCTCCAACAAACAGCACTGAGGGTTGTAAAATTTTGAAGGTTTACAGAATTCAGGCCAGAGAAACAACACCTTTGAGGCTCTAAGATAGCAATGTATTTCTTGGGGAGAAGTTGGTAGAAGACTGGATTCCCTCTCTAATGACACCTAAAAACAGGGGAGCAAGAAGGTAAGGATGCAAACTGACTTGGGAGCTGAGCCTGTACATCTTCTACTGCTAAAACTAGGCATGAACATTCCCATTTACAACACAGCCTGAGAAATAACAGTGGGAAACACTTTCCTTTCTGAGGAAACTGTATGTAACTCAAGTGACCCTGGGCCTTCTACCTTTCCATGCTATGCTACCTAGCATCCTAGTCTGTGGTTCTAATTTAAAACCGAGCCAGAAGGCTAACTTTCTCTTTACCTTTTGACCCGTATTTCCTCTACCCTGATCACAGAAAGTCAGCGCGTCTCAGTGGGAGGTGTAAAGCGATCTATAAGGGGGAGGGGTGAATGATGAATCCCAGCATGAAAGCTGAACCAGGTCACTGGGCTGTCAATTGCCCCAGGGCCACAGACTAAGACCCCAGACTGACCTCCTTTCAAAAGGTCAAAGATAGAAGCTTGGAAACCAGAGCCTCATGCTGGGGTACACACAAGTCACAGACCCAACAGCTGTTTGTCAGGAGTCTGACACCCAGAGACCACCAGCAATTGCAGAGACTAGCTCATAACCAGGATTAGTGGGGAGTTCTAAACCACTGCAGGCTGCCAAGCTGGGGCAGGAAGAATTGGGGAGTAAAAGAAGGCTAGGAAAGAGAACCCTTAACTGGGGATAGTGAGAAGCAGGCCATGTTGGGGGGGGGGGGGTTAGAGGCCTGGAGACAAAGAAGACACAAGGAAGAGGTTGGTAGAAAAAAACAAAACAAAACAGGTAAGACTTTTTGAGCCCTTTGTTCAATACCCTTATTATTACTAGTTATTGGGGAAGGGGCAGAGGTTGAAGCCGTGAAGCTTCTCCTAGCCTCTAGACCTCAAACCCAAAGCATTGCAAGGCTAGGTTGCAGAGTGACTTCATTGTGAAGCCTAGGAATGGTTTGAGAAGGGATCTGTGCCCTGGAGCTCCCGTACCCAGTCTCTCCCACTACCCCGCCCCCAGCCAGAGGCTCTGTGGCCTTGTGGATGGAGAAGGGGGGGGGGGGTGACGAACCGCGGACACAGGTGATCCCAAGGTGGAGACCCTTTTCAGACTGATAAGCAGCCAACGGCCCGCTCCGTTGACTGTTTTCCACCCCCCGGGGGGGGGGGCTTTCATCATCTGGGAACGTACACAAAGCACCGGGGAGGCCTGGGCGCCGCGGGTACCTGGCTCGGTGGGGCGCTCAAGCGGGTGCCGTAGCCTACACCCCAGGGAGAGGGGCGGACGCGCGGCGGCACCCCGTGGGCCTCCCCCCCCCCCCGCCGGGCGGCCGTCTCTCGCACCAATGCCGGGGGACGATGGCTTAGGGAGGGTGGGCGGCTGGCACCGGACGAGGCAGAAGAACAGGGCGGTGGGGGCGGGGTGGGCGCCGGGGGAGGGGCGCGCCCGCCCGAGGACGACGACGACGAGGACGAGCGGGGCCTGCCGGGGAGGCCGCGGGGAGGGGCCGGGCGGCGGGAGGCTGGCTAGGAACCCCGGGGAGCCGCGGGCCGCCGTCCCTTTGTCCCGCCCCGGTGCCCGCGCGGCCCTGCCCGCCTCACCTTCTTGTAGTTCTTGCCCAGCCAGAGCCGCACGTTGTCGAACTGGGTCACGGTGTCCGCGGCCTCGTAGTACTTCACGTTGGGGCCGCCGTCCTTCTTCCGCACCGCCATCTTCTCGGGCTCGGGCCCGCCGCCGCCGCCGCCGCCGCCCGCCCGCCCGCGCCGCTCAGCTCAGCTCCCGCCTCCTCCGCCTCCTCCTCCGCCCGCCTCCCGCCGCCACGGCCGCCGCCTCCCGCCGCCTGGGCCGGCCCCGGCCCGCGTAGCGCCCCCTGCTGGCAGGCCCGGCGCCCGCCGACCCGGGCCGGCTGCTCGCGGCGGCTGCGTCTCGGGGCTCGGTGGACGCCCTTTTCCTGACAGCTCTGGCCCTCTGTCGGAGGGGAGGGGGCTGGCCCCCGTACCCTGCCCCAAGGGGGACGCCATGGCCACCAGAGCCCCAACTCTGAACGGCGGGCGGCCCTCACCTAGCACGCGCCTCATCCCCGGGCACGCCCAGCCCCAAGTTCCTCCCATGCATTTCCGGGCGCCCCGCTCTCGAGCCCCGGGGTCTCCCTCGCGCTGCTCGCCTTGTCCCACCCTGCACCCCGTCACTTCTTCAGTCCCCTCAGCTGTCACCCGGGGGCGGGGGCGGGGGGCGCTAGGGTCTGGACAGTCGCCTCCTCCGGAGGTATCCGGTCCTCGGGCTCGGCGGAGGCCCGGGCGCCGCGCCTGTCCCTTGGGGTGGCGGAGGACCCGAGAGCGGCGAGCGGGGCGAACGTCCCGAGGCGCGGTGCGCTGCGCGGCCGGCCGAGGCCACTTCCTGCGGGCGGGCGGCGGCCCGGGCGCCGCGCGGACCCCTTCTGTAAGCGCGCGGTGAGGCACGGTTTTGGGAGTCACGGTGGCCGAGTGGTTAAGGCGTTGGACTCGAAATCCAATGGGGTTTCCCCGCACAGGTTCGAATCCTGTTCGTGACGGTTGTCTCCTTTTGCCTCCCGTGGATTTGTAAATGGAACACCGATTTTACACACGCTCCTTTACTTTCTAATTAAAAAAAGAAAAAAGAAAAAATCGAAAGGTAGCACCATTTCTCTAGAGTAGGGTGCGGTAATGTCACCCACAATACTTAAGAATTATACAGAACCGTATTAGCTGTTAAAACTGTATTGACACTTGGAATTCTGTAATGTAAGGCTTAGTAGCAGACGTCTGGCACACATTTCTTTTTATTTTGTTTTTTGAGGAGATAAGGAAGGATTTGGTGAAGATGAGTTGTTTAGATTGGAAATGTTTGTTGTGTAATAATAGTGAAACCTGGAATTTCTAGGAAAAGAAGACATATCTAAATTTTCCTTGAAGGCTGAGGACACAGAAGACCCAGGAAAAAAACACTGTATCTTCTCTGGGCTAATTGTTGGCTTTTTAAAGACAGTTTTGGTTTTTTTCGAGGCAGAGTTCCCCACAGGCTGGCCTGGAATTCACTATGTACTCTCAGGCTGGCCATGAACTCAAGGTGATCCTACCTCTCCCTCCCCAGTGCTGGGCTTAAAGGCATGCGCCACCACGCCCTGCTCTAAAACAGGGTTAAACTCATGGCCATCCTTCTGCCTCAGCCTCTTGAGTGCTGTAATTACAAGTGTGAATCCACTGCTTCCACCCTGGAAGGAATCTCTACATGTTCCACAGAAACAAATTCTTTTTCTTTTGTCTTCTAAATGTTTCAAAAACCAAAATAAAATGCCAGATTGAGACCCTACCTCAAAAAAACCAAATAGATAAATAAATGTTTCAGCTCAGCCCACTCTTCTCAGTGACGAGTGTATGCTTGTCCTACCACTAGCCTGAGCCTTCATTTGGAAGGTTGTGTGTGATACTTTGGAGATGATATGAGATAATGTATGCTGAGCTGCACGTAACCCTACTATGACTGCTTTTTGTGTTGCATAATCTGGCCCTTTTTTATAACCACTCTTCTATTTTTACTATGTTCCATTTATAAGTTCACTCTCCACCTAAATGTTGATTCCCTTGGAACTAACTCCTACCTGTAACCTCAACACTTGAGTGTTACAGAATAACCACACTGTCTTGGAGCAAAACATCTCTGCCTTTTTCTTTTTTCTTTTTTTTTCTTTTTTTTCTTTTTTTCTTTTTTTTTTTTTTTTTTGGCAAGGCCAGAGGTTGGTATTGGGCATTTTTCCCCCCAGATAGGGTCTCACTTTAGTCCAGGCTGGTCTCAAACTCACAACACTCATCCTACCTCTTTCTCCTGAGTGCTGAGATTAAAGGTGTGCAGCTGTGCACCACCACACCAGGCCCAACCTTTTTTTTTTTTTTTTTTTTTTTTTTTGAGAGAGAGAGAGAATGGGCATGCCAGGGCCTCTAGCCACTGCATATGAACTCCAGATGCATGCACACCCCTGTGCATCTGGCTTACATGCTACTGGGGAATCGAACCAGGGTCCTTAGGCTTCACCGGCAAAAAGCTTTAACCACTAAGCCATCTCTCCAGAACCCGGACTTTTTTTTTCCACATAGAGCGAGAGAGAGAATTGGCGGGCCATGGCCTCAGCCACTTCAATTGAACTCCAGACACTTGTGCCACCTAGTGGGCATGTATGACCTTGTGCTCGCCTCACCTTTGTGTGTCTGGCTTATGTGGGATCTAGAGAGAGATCGAACATGGGTCCTTAGGCTTCATAGGCAAGTGCCTATCTCTCCAGCCCAAGATCACCAACTTAAAAATATATATATATATATATTTGAGAGAGAATATGGGCCCTCCAGGGCCTCTAGCCACTGCAAACAAACTTCATATGCATGCACTGCCTGTGCATCTGGCTTTACGTGGGTCCTGGGGAGTCAAACCGGGATTTTTTGGCTTTCGAGGGAAGCACCTTAATTGCTAAGCCATCTCTCCAGCCTTTATTTGGTTTTTGAAGTAGGGGAATCAAACCACTGCAAACGAACTCCAGATGCATGCACTCCCTTGTCTATCTGACTTATGTGGGTCCTGGGAAGTTGAACAGGGATCCTTTGGCTTTGCAGGCAAGCACTTTAACCACTAAGCCATCTCTCCAGCCCTTATTTGGTTTTTTGAAGTAGGGTCTTGCTCTAGTCCAGGCTGACCTGGAATTCACTATGTAGTCTCAGGGTAGCCTCAATCCAAGTGCTGGGATTAAAGCCATGCACCACCAAGCCTGCTAATTTATTTTTAATTATTAATTACTTTTGGTTTTTCCAGGTAGGGTCTCAGTCTAGACCCAGGCTGACCTGGAATTCACTATGTAGTAGCAGGGTGGCCTTGAACTCATGGTGATCCTCCTACTTCTGCCTCCCTCGTGCTGGGATTAAAGGCGTGCACCACCACGACCAGCTTTATTTGTAAATATTTTTTTAATATTTATCTATTTATTTGAGAGAGAAAAAGAGGCAAAGAAAGAGAGAGAATGGGTGTGCCAGGGCCTCCACTGCACTGCAAACTTCAGATGCATGTGCTCCTTGTGCATCTGACTTAAGTGGGTCTTGGAGAATCTAACTGGGATCCTTTGGCTTTGCAGGCAAACACCTTAACTGCTAAGCCATCTCTCCAGCCTGTGTGTGTGTGTGTGTGTGTGTGTGTGTGTGTGTGTGTATTTTTTTTTTTTGGTTTTTCGAGGTAGGGTCTCACCCTAGCCTAGGCTGACCTGGAATTCACTATGGAGTCTCAGGGTGGCCTCAAATTCATGGCAATCCTCCTACCTCTACCTCCTGAGCCTCCTGAGAGCTGGAATTAAAGGGGTGTGCCACCATGCCTGGCTAAAGGCTTTTTGTTTTTGTTTTTTGAGGTAGGGCTTCACTCTGGCTCAGGCTGACCTGGAACTCACTATGTAGTCTCAGGGTGGCCTCGAACTCACGGCGATCCTACCACCTCTGCCTCCCAAGTGCTGGGATTAAAGGCGTGCGCCACCATGCCTGGTTAAAGGCTTCTTTTTTAAAAAATGTTTTTTATTGACAGCTTCCATAATTATAGACAATAAACAATAATAATTCCTTCCCACCCCCACTTTCCTTTCACAAATCCACCCTCCATCATATCCCCTCTGCTTCTCAAGTACTTTTTTTTTCCAAATATTTTTTATATTTTATTTATTATTTGAGAGAGAGAGAGGAAGAGGCAGATAGAGAGACAGAGAGAATGGGCATGCCAGGGCCTCTAGCCACTACAAATACCAGATGCATGTGCCCCCCTTGTGCATCTGCCTTATGTGGGTCCCGGAGAATCGAACCAGGGTCCTTAGGCTTCGCAGGCAAGCACCTTAACTGCTAAGCCATTTCCCCAGCCCACTTTTTTTTTTAATGTTTTTGGTGTTTTTTTTTTTTTTTTTTTTTTTTTTTTTTTTTTGGTATTTCGAGGTAGGGTCTCACTCTAGCCCAGGCTGACCTGGAATTCACTATGGAGTCTCAGGGTGGCCTCGGACTCACGGTGATCCTCCTACCTCTGCCTCCCTAGTGCTGGGATTAAAGGCGTGCGCCACCACGCCCGGCTTTGTTTTTGGTTTTTTGAGGTAGGGTCTCACTCTAGCCCAAGCTAACCTGTAATACACTGTGTAGTCTCAGGCTGGCCTCTTACTTAGGGAGCTTCCTAGCTGGAATTAAAGGCATGTGCCACCATGCCTGGCAAGTCTTTTTTTAATTTTTTAAAATTTATTTGAGAGAGAGAATGGGTGTGCAAGGGCGTCTAGCCACTACAAAGGAACACCAGACCCACGCAACACCTCGTGCATCTGGCCTACGTAGGACCTGGAGAATCGAACCTGGGTCCTAGGCTTCGAAGGTAAGTGTGGTAACTGCTAAGCAATCTCTCCAGCCCCCAAGTCTTTTATCTTGATGTCATCCTCTTTTCCTCTTATTATGAAGCTCTTGTGTAGGTAGTGCCAAGCACTATGAGATAAAGGCTTCTTTTTAAATTTTTGTTTATTAGCAAGCAGAGAAAGATAGAAGAGACAGACTAGGCATGCCAGGGCCTCTAGCTGCTGCAAATGAACTCCAGATGCATGGGCCACATTGTTTTATGTGGGTACTGGGGAATGGAACCCAGGGCATTAGGCTCGGCAGATAAGTGCCTTAGCTTCGAACTTCTTACATGGGGTTTGGGGATGCCAGCTTGAGCTGTGAGTGCTCAACACTCAACTACGTTTTTCTTTTCTTACCTAGAGTGAGACCCTACCTCGAAAAACCACAAGAAAAAACAAAGAGAATTGGCAAGGCAGGGCCTCTAGTCACCTTGTGTGCATGTGTGACCTTGTACATCCGGCTTATGTGGGTTCTGGGAAGTTGAACCTGGGTCCTTGGGCTTCACAGGCAAGCACCTTAACCACTAAGTCATCTCTCCATCCTCTCAACCAGTTTTTTTCCTGTGGAAAGAATCTCTCAGTAAACATAAAGCTTGCCAATTCAGCTAAACTAGCTAGCCAGTAAACCCCAAGGATACTTTTTTTTTTTTTTTGAGGTTGGGTCTCACTCTAGCTCAGGCTGACCTGGAATTCACTATGGAGTCTCAGGGTGGTCTCGAACTCTCGGCGATCCTCCTACCTCTGCCTCCTGAGTTCTGAGATGAAGGCGTGCGCCCAGCCCCAGGGATTCTTCTACCCACCTCCCAGCACTGGAATTACAAGCAGGTGCCATCATAACTAACTTTCACCTGGGTGCCAGCATCCAAACTCAGATTCTCATAGTTCCAAAGGGCACAGCAAGTACTTTACCCACTGAGCCATCTCACCGGCCTGCCCTGGTCTTGTGAGAAGTTTGCTTCTTTTGCAGAATATAAACTTTTGGGGGGAATGGGGTTTTAAAAACATTGCTGTTAGCTATCAGAGAGGCCAACCTGGGCTACAGGAGACCCTGTCTTAAAAAAATAAATACACCCTGCTTAAGAAAGGGTCTACCTGTTATTTTGTTTTATCCACTTCTTGTGTGCCAGTCTAGCTGGCCCTCAGACTTCCAGACTCTACTGGATCAGTCCTCCCATTACATGGGCATATTGGGAGCTGGGTGTAGTGGCGCATGCCTTTAATCCCAGCACTTGGGAGGCAGAGATAGGAGGATCACCATGAGTTCAAGGCCACCCTGAGACTACATAGTTAATTCCAGGTCAACCTGGGCCAGAGTGAGACCCTACCTTGAAAAAACAAGAAAAAAAAAAAAAAAAAACACATTTTAGAGCCAGGCATGGTGGCACACACCTTTAATCCCAGCACTTGGGAGGCAGAGGTAGGAGGATCACCATGAGTTCAAGGCCACCCTGAGAGTACATAGTGAGTTCCAGATCAGCTTGGGCTAGAGTGAGACACTACCTCAAAAAAAAAAAAAAAAAAAAAACAAAGAAAACATTTTAGGACTAGAGAGATAACTTAGCTTGGTTGATTCCCCAGGACCAACATAAGCCAAATGCACAAGGTGGCACATGCATCTGGAGTTCCTTTGCAGTGGCTGGAGGCCCTGGCACGCCCATTCTCTCCCTCCCTCCCTCCCTCTCTCTTTCTCTTCCTCTCTTTGCCTCTATCTCTCAAATAAATAAAAAATAAAAATAAAAATAAACACTTGACTGGAGGCCTGCTGCATTGGAGGGAATACATCCCTGATACTGAAAACCTACAACAGGCGTAGTCATGAGCCCTAGGGGTGTAACGTCTGCTGCTGTCTGGCTAAATGTATATATTATGCTCATCAAACTACCCAGTAAACACTTCTCTTAATATTCATGCCCATATATTAATGCTACTCTCAGTTTTGGTAGAGAACCTTCTCTTTTCAGATGGCAGTGACCTTGGGATGACTCAGAAGGCATCATGGTGCTGGGAAGAAGTGACAGAGGAGTGCTCAGCACTGCAATGTATCTATCACACCTTCCAAGGCTCAGGGTCCATTGTGGAATAGGTGGCAGAAAGAATGTAAGAGCCAAAGGAAGGGTAGGACTCCTTATAATGTGCTCCTCCAGGCACAAAATGGCCTGGATATCCATGACCTCACAGTGCCTGACACTGCCTACACAAGACCATCATCATAGGAGGCAGAATGAACAGAATCTCTGCTCATAGTACTGCAAGGATTGACTGCCTTTGACTGCTGCCCTAGTACACTTTTGAATGGGGTCATGTCAGTGTGTGATGGTGAGACACCTGTAATCAGGAATCAGATTTGAATTTTTTTCTATAGGAATAAATAAATTAATTTTAATTAAAATGAGAAAAAAAATAAATACTTCATTGGGCTGGACATGGTGGCACATGTCTTTAATCCCAGCACTTTGGAGGCAGAGGTAGGAGGATCTCTATGAGTTCAAGGCCATCCTGAGACTACATAGTGAATTCCAGGTCAGCCTAGGCTAGAATGAGACCCTACCAAAAAAAAAAAAAAAAGGTAAAAACGGGTAGGAGAGATGGCTCAGCAGTTAAGGTGCTTGCCTGCAAAGCCTAAGGACCCATGTTCAACTCTCCAGATCCCATGTAAGCCAGACGCACAATGATGAGGCAATTGCAAGGTCACACATGCCCACTAGGTGGCAGAAGCGTCTGGAGTTCGATTGCAGTGGCTGGGGCACTGGTGCCCCAATTCTCTCTCTCTCTCTAAAGAAATAAAAACTAAAAGAAAAAAAAAATTTTGTTAGGGCTGGAGAGATGGCTTAGCAGTTAAGGCACTTGCCGCAAAGCCAAAGGACCCAGGTTCAATTCCCCAGTACCCACGTAAGACTCTTCTCTCCCTCTTTCTCTCTCTGATCACAAATAAATTATTAAAAAAAGCTTTTGTTTTTGTTTTGTTGGTTTTTCAAGTAGGGTCTCGCTCTAGTCCAGGCTGACCTGAAAATCACTACGAAGTCTCAGGGTGAACTCAAACTCACAGCAAGCCTCCTACCACTGCTTCCCAAGTGCTAGTATAAAAGGCATCTGCCACCATACCTGGCCTAAAAAAAAAAAAAAAAAAAAAAAGGCTGGAGAGATGACTTAGTGGTTAAGGTGCTTGCCTGTCTGAGTCTAAGAACCCAGAGTTTGATTCTCCAGGATCCACATAAACCAGATGCACAAGGTGGCATATGTGTCTGGAGTTCCTTTTCAGTGGCTAAAAGCCCTGGTGCGCCCATTCTCTCTGTCTCTCTTTTTCTCTCTCTGCTTGCAAACAAATAAATGAATAAAAATTTTTTAATTAAAAAAATATACTTTTAGCCGGGTGTGGTGGCACACTCCTTTAATCCCAGCACTTGGAGGCAGAGGTAGGAGGATCACTGTGAGAGTTTATGGCCACCCTGAGACTACATAGTGAATTCCAGGTCAGCCTGGGCTAGAATGGACCCTACCTTAAAAGAACCAAAAAAAAAAAAAAAAGAAAGAAAGAAAGAAAGAAAGAAACAACAACAACAAAAAGAAAACATACACATACACTTTGGAGCTGGAGAGATGGCTTAGCAGTTAAGGTGTTTTCCTGCAAAGCGAGAGGATCCCGGGTTTGACTCTCCAGTACCCAGGTAAACCAGATGCACAAGGGGGCGCATGCATCTGGAGTTCATTTGCAGTGGCTAGAGGCCCTGGCGTGCCCATTTCCTCCCTCTCTCTCAAATAAATAAATAAAAAATATTTTTAAAAATACTTTTTTATTTGGGGCTGCAGAAATGGCTCAGTGGTTAAGGCATTTGCCTGCAATGTCTAAGGACCCAGATTAGATTCCCCTGTACCCACGTAAAACAGGTGCGCATGGTGCCTTATGCGTCTGGAGTTCATTTACAGTCGTTAAAGGCCCTGGCGCGCCCATTTTATCTCTCTCTGTCTCTCAAATAAATAAAGAGGGCTGGAGAGATGGCTTAGCGGTTAAGGTGCTTGCCTTGCAAAGCCAAAGGACCTCAGTTCGATTCCCCAGGACCCACTTAAGCCAGATGTAAAAGGGGGCATATGCATCTAGAGTTCTTTGCAGTGGCTGGAAGCCCTGGCATGCCCATTCTCTCTCTTTGCCTCTTTCCCTCTCTCAAATAAATAAAAATTTAAAAATAAAGAAAATATTGAAAAAATAAAAATAAACCAACACAGTGGCACATTCCTTTCATCTCAGCACTTGGGAGGCAGAGGTAAAGAGAATCACCATGAATCTGAGGCAAGCTGAGGCTATGTAGTGAATTCCAGGTCAGTGTGGGCTACAGTGAAACCCTACCTCATAAGACCAAAAAATTAATTAAATAATTAAATAAATACACCAGATATGGTGGCACTCGCCTTTAGTCCCAGCACTGGGGAGGCAGGTGTAGGAGGATCAGTTCAAGGCCAGCCTGAGACTACATAGTGAATTCCAGGTCAGCCTGGGCCAGAGCAAGACCCTACCTTGAAAAATCAAAAATACAGACAATAAACCATGATAATTCCCATCCCCACCCTCTATTTTATTTTATTTTTTAAAATTTGTTGTTTATTTTTATTTATTTGAGAGTGACAGAGAAAGAGGGAAGAGAGAGAGAGAGAGAATGGGCGTGCCAGGGCCTCCAGCCACTGCAAACGAACTCCAGACGCGTGCGCCCCCTTGTGCATCTGGCTAACATGGGTCCTGGGAAATCGAGCCTCGAACCGGGGTCCTTAGGCTTCACAGGCAAGCGCTTAACCGCTAAGCCATCTCTCCAGCCCCTCTATTTTATTTTTGAGGCAGGGTCTCATTCTAACCCAGGTTAACCTAGAACTCACTCTATAGCCCAGGCTGGCCTCAAACTCTATCGAAAGCCTCCTAAACCAGCGTGGTGGTGCACGCCTTTAATCCCAGCATTGGGGAGGCAGAGGCAGGAGGATCACTGTGAGTTTGAGACCACCCTGAGATTACAGAGTGAATTCCAGGTCAGCCTCAGCTACAGTGAGACCTTATTTAGGTCATCAGCCTTTGCAAGCAAGCATCTTTAACTACTAAGCAATCTCTCCAGCTCCTACAATTTATTTATATTTGCAAGTGTGTCTGTGCGTATACATGTGCCAAGGTCTCTTGGCACTACAATTCAATACCTTTCTAGCTTTTATGTGGGTGGCTGGGGAATTGAACCTGGCCTGGCAAGCTTTGCAAGCAAGCACTTTTAACCTCTAAGGCATCTCCCAGGTCCAAATATAAATTTTTGACACAGATAAACTGGTTTTTTATCTGTTTTTAAAAGTTTTGTGTAAATTGGTTTCGTGTATGTATTCTGATTGTCATTCAGATTGGACTAGGTGGCCTCCAACTCATGGCATTCATCCTACCTCTGCCTCTGCTGGGATTAAAGGCATACGCCACCATGCCTGGCTTTTTTTTTTTTTTTTTTTTTGTATCTTCTCTACAAGGCCTTACACATTTACATGATCAAGGATGGAAATACTGAAATAATACATAAAAAAGTAGGCTGAGCGTGGTGGTATATGCCTTTAATTTCAGCACTTGGGAGAAAGAGGCAGGAGGATCACTGTGAGTTCAAGGCCACCCTGAGACTACATAGTGAATTCCAGGTCAACCTGGGCTAGAGCGAAACCCTACCTTGAAAAATCAAAACAACAACAAAACTATTAGATGTATTACTTCTTTGCAAGCAGAGAGAAAGAGAGACAGAGAGAGAAGAGAAAGTAGGTGCTCCAGGGCTTCCACCCACTGCAAACCAACTCCAGATGCATGAGCCATTTGTATATCTGGCTTTACATTGGTACTGAGGAATCCATCTCATGTGGTTAGGCTTTTCAGGCAAATGCCTTAACTGCTGAGGCATCTCTCTAGCCCTGGATATATTTTAAAGTTGTATCTTCTCAATCTCCATCCTTTGCTGTGTTTAAGCCTTTTTTTTTTTTTTTTTTTTTTTTTTTTGGTGTGTCCTGGTCGGTGGGGGGGGGGGGTTGTAATGTTTGATTCCATTCCTCATATTGCCTACACTGGCTTTGAACTCTTCATCCTCCTGCTTCTATCTCCCCAAGTGCTATGCTGATTATAGGTATATATCCATCCACACTTTATTTAAGTTTTCAAGTTAGGCTCTCGCTCTAGCAGAGGCTGACCTGGAACTCACTCTGTAGTCCCAGGCTGGCCTCGAACTCACAGTGATCCTCCTACCTCTGCTTCCCAAGTGCTGGGATTAAAGGTGTGTGCCACCAAGCCCAGCTATATACATATATATTTTAATATTTTATTTTTATTTTTTAAAAAAATTTTTGTTTATATTTATTTATTTCAGAGCGAGTGAGTGAGCGAGAGAGAGAGAGAATGGGTGCACCAGGGCCTCCAGCCACTGCAAACTCCAGATGCATGCGCCCCCTTGTGCATCTGACTTATGTGGGTCCTGGGGAATCGAGCCTCGAACCGAGGTCCTTAGGCTTCACAGGCAAGCGCTTAACCACTAAGCCATCTCCCCAGCCCTTTATTTATTTGACAGAGAAAGAGAGAGAGACACAATGGGCGTACCAGGGCCTCCAACCACTGTAAACGAACTCCAGATGCATGCACCCCGTTGTGCATCTGGCTAATGTGGGTCCTGGGGAATCAAACCTGGGTCCTTTGGCTTTGCAGGCAAATGCCTTAACTGCTAAGCCATCCCTACAGCCCATATTTTTTTAAATATTCTATTTATTTGAGACAGAGAGGGAGAGAACGGGTGTGCCAGGGCCTATAGCCACTGCAAATTAACTCCAGACACATGCACCACCTTGTGCATCTGGCTTTAGGTGGGTACTGGGGAATTGAACCTGGGTCCTTTGGCTTTGCAGGAAGATGTCTTAACCACTAAGCTATCTCTCCAGCCCTATATTTGATTTTTCATTTGTTTGTTTGTTTTTCAAGGTAGGGTCTTGCTGTAAGCCAGGCTGACCTGGAATTCACTATATAGTCTCAGGGTGGCCTCCTACCTCTGCCTCCCAAGTGCTGGAATTAAAGGCGTGTACCACCACACCTGGCTGATTTTGATTATAATTTTTTTTTTAATTTTAAAGAGAGGATCTTAAAAAAAAAACAAGCTTGGGCTGGAGAGATAGCTTAGCAGTTAAGGCATTTTGTCTGCAAAGCCAGAGGACCCTGGTTCGATTCCCCAGTACCCACATAAGCCAGAAGCACAAGGTGGTACACCCGTCTGGAGTTCATTTTCAGTGGCTGGAGGCCTTGGCGCGCCCATTCTCTCTCAAATAAATAAATAAATAAATAAAAGCTCTATGTGGCACAGGCTATCCTTGAACTCTTGGCCTCTCAAATGCTGGGGTCACTCCAAATTTTAAAAGGCTTAGATGCCTCTGTAAAGCCAATGAATAGAGGACTTGGGTGGAAATGATCTTAACCTACAATATTTAAGGGAACTAATGAGACAAACATTTCTGAAACTTTTTGCCAGCTAGTTGATGATTCATTACTCCTACATTATTTTCAACTTTATCATGCATCTCCTATTTTGTTCCAGATTACTTCTGGGACTCCCCAAGGTCCCACTCATTTTCCTTTGTGTGTGTATATGTGTGTGCCTGCCATGTGGAGCTGAGAGGACAACCCCAGGGTGTTGGAGTCCTCACCTTTCACAGAGACAGAATTCTCATTTCTGCTGAGAATACCAGGCTAGCTGGCCTGCTAATTTGGGGCTTCTCTTAACTCCTCTCCTTATTGTCATTAGTGCACGGGGATTACAGATGATACTATTTACATTGATTCTGGGGATCCCAACTTCAGTTGTCAGGTTGCACAGCTTTTAACCACTGGGCCATCTCTCCAATTTCCTGTGTAATTTTATTTTTTGAGATGTGGTGTCCTATAGCTGGCCTCTATGTAGCAGAGGATGACCTTGGCTCCTTATTCTCTTGCCTCCCAAGTGCTGGGGTTAAGATTAAGGTCTGGCCAGCTGTGGTGACGCACGCCTTTAATCCCAGCACTCGGGAGGCAGAGGTAGGAGGGATCATCATGAGTTCGAGTCCACCCTGAGACTACATAGTAAATTCCAGGTCAGCCTGAGCTTATGTGGGTCCCAGGGAATCGAGCCTTGAACCGAGGTCCTTAGGCTTCACAGGCAAGCGCTTAACTGCTAAGCCATCTCTCCAGACCCCTGGTTTTTGTTTTATTGAGGTAGGGGCTCATTCTATCCCAGGCTCACCTGGAATTCTCAAACTCATGGTAACCCTACCTCTGCCTCCTCAGTGCTGGATTAAAGGCATGCAACAGCACAAGCAGCAGGCTTTTTTTTTTTTTTTTTTAGGCAAGCCCCAACAGACTGCCTTTTTTATGTGAGACGGGGGGGGGGGGGGGGAGTAGAATTGGTACATCAGGGCCTCCCGGCACTTCAATCAAACTCCAGATGTGTGTGCAACCTTGCGTGCTTGCATCACTGTGCGTCAGGCTTAGGTGGGACCTGGAGCGCCTTAATCTCTAAGCCATTTCTCCAGCCCTGATTTTTTTTTTTTTTTTTTTTTTTTTTTTTTGAGGTAGGGTTTCACTCTAGCCCAGGCTGACCTGGAATTCACTGTGTAGTGTCAGGGTGGCCTTGAACTCTAGGTGATCCTACCTCTGCCTCTGGAATGCTGGGATTAAAGGTCTGTGCTACCACGCCTGGCTGATTTTTTTAAAAATAAAAGCAGGTTGCAAGCTCTAGTTTGCTTAACTCTGATCTAGAACAAACACTTCTGAAAGCCTTTGCCGATTTACATCAGGACCCATGGCTTTACTTTCTCTGCCTGTACATCACAAGTAAATTTCAATACATTTATCATAATTAAGTACTCACCTCAATCAGGAAGGCTGCCATGATTTCCCCACCTAATGAGTGCTTTGTAGGATGGACTAATTCAATGAGTATTTGCTCCCTACCAACAACTACTACTATGGGGATAAGAATGTGGCTCAGCTGGCACAAGTGGTTGCCTACCATGCAAGAGGCCCTAGGTTTGCTCTTACCACAGCGTAAAATCGAGCATGGTGGCACTCTAAGCCCTTGATTGGTTGGAGGTGGAGGAAGGATCAGGAATTCAAGGTCATCCACACGACAAGTTGGAGGCCAGTCTGGGATAAAGGGGGCCCCATCTCAAAACAAAAACAGAAAAAAATAAAAATAAAAAACAAAAAATGGGTGTGGTGGTGCACGTTTTTAATCCCAGCACTTGGGAGGCAGAGGTAGGAGGATTGTTGTAAGTTCAAGGCCACCCTGAGACTACATAGTGAATTCCAGGACAACCTGGGTTAGAGCAAGATCCTACCTTGAAAACCAAAACAAACAAAAAACCAGAAAAAAGCCTAAAAATACGATACCACTCATATTTGGAAGAATGAATAAAGTGGGTGTGGTGGTACATGTCTTTAATCCCAGCATTTGGGATGATGAGGTAGGGGACTATAGAGATAATTTTTTTTAAATTTTTTTTGACGTAGGGCCTCACTCTAGCCCAGGTTGACCTGGAATTCACTATGTAGTTGCAGAGTGCTGGGATTAAAGGCATGCACCACCACACCTGGCATTTCCCCCCTACCCCCCTTTCGGTAAGGTAAGATCTCACTATAGTCCAAGCTGGCCTCAAACTCACAGCAATCCTCTTAACTTCAACCTCCAGAGTGCTGGGATTAAAAGTGATTCTTTATGCCCTGCTCAAAGTAATTGTGAAGATGTTTCAGGGGAAAAGAAGAGGACTGATCGTGTTCTTTCGGTACAGATAACATATATTTTCTCTTAATGCTCAACATTGTGATGTGCGGTTTTGCTTTGTTTTTGAGACAGCTCCCTGGGCAATTCAGGCTGGAACAGAACTACATAGAACAAGTGGTCTCAAACTCTAATCCTCCTGCCTCAGCTTCCAGAGTACTAGGACAATACGTGTGCACCCCCATCATTTTGTAGTATCATGCTATGTTTACCAAAGTGCAGACTCAATACAGGGGTACCTTTTCTTCCAACTCATTGTCCAACCAGTACTATTAGATGCTTGATAAAGTTGTAAAAAATAGCATGCTCACCAAACTGCCCAGTAAGCACTTCTCTTAACGTTCATACCCATATATTAATGCTACTCTCACTTTTGGCTAGAGAACCTTCTCTTTTCAGATGTCAGTGACCTTGAGATGAATCAGAAGGCACCATGGTGCTGAGAAGTGACAGAGGAGTGCTCAGCACTGAAACATTTCTATCACACCTTCCATGGCTCAGGGTTCAGTGCAGAAGAGGTGGCAGAAAGAATGTAAGAGCCAAAGGAAGAGTAGGATTCCTTACAATGTGCTCCTCCAGACACAAAATGGTCTGGATATCCATGACCTCACAGTGCCTAACACTACCTACACAAGACCATCATAATAGGAAGAAAAGATCATGACATCAAAATGAAAGAGAGACTGATTAAGAGGGGGAGGGGAGGGCTGGAGAGATGGCTTAGGGGTTAAGCGCTTGCCTGTGAAGCCTAAGGACCCTGGTTCGAGGCTCGATTCCCCAGGACCCACGTTAGCCAGATGCACAAGGGGGCGCACGCGTCTGGAGTTCGTTTGCAGTGGCTGGAGGCCCTGGCACATCCATTCCCTGTCTTCCCCTCTCTGCCTCTTCCATTCCCTCTCTTTCTCTCTCTCAAATAAATAAATAAAACGTTTAAAAAAAAAAAGAGGGGGAGAGGATATGATAGTGAGTGGAGTTTCTGGGGGGGAGGGAGGGAATTACCATGGGATATTGTTTACAATTATGGAAGTTGTCAATAAAAAATTTTAAATATAATTTGAGGCTGGGGAGATGGCTCAGTGGTAAAAAGCACTTGCTTGAAAAGCCTGATAGCCTGGGTTTGATTACCCAGTGCCCATGTAAAGCCAGATGCTTAGTGGCACAAGCATTTGAACTCATTTGCAGTGACAAGAGGCCCTGTCATGCCCATTCCCACCCTCCCTCTCTTTGCTTGCAAATAAATTATTTAATTTTTATTTGAGAGAGAATAAGAGGGAGGGAGGGAGAGAGGATGGGAGGGCTAGGGCCTCCAGCCACTGAAAATGAACTCCAGATGCATGTACCCCTTGTGCATCTGGCTTACATGGGTCCTGGAAAATTGAACCAGGATCCTTTGGCTTTGCAGGCAAAGTCCTAAATCGTTAAGCCATCTCTCCAGCCAGCAAATAAAAATTTTAAAAGGTTTTACCAAGGTTTGACAACAAGTGTAATTGTTTCAGGTTCTCTCTCCTTCATATTTTTCTTTTTTTAAAATAAAAGTTTTAATTATTTATTAGAAACAGGAGGCAGGGAGACAGAATGAATGAATGTGCACAGGGCCTCTAGCCACTGCAAATGAACTCCAGATGCATGCACTAACTTGTACATCTGTCTTACATGGGACCTGAAGAAGCAAACCTGGGTCCTTAGGCTTTGCAGGCAGTCACCTTAGCTGCTAAGCCTTCTTTCCAGCCCTTTGTTTTTATTTTATTTTTTAAAAAATATTTTTTAGCTGGGCGTGGTGCCACACTTCTTTAGTCCCAGCACTCAGGAGGCAGAGGTAGGAGGATCACTGTGAGTCCAGGGCCACCCTGAAACTACATAGTGAGTTCCATGTCAGTCTGGGCTAGAGTGAGACCCTACCTCGAAAAACCAAAAAAAAAATAAAATAAAAATTTATTTTTATTTATCTATTTGAAAGATACAGAAATAGGCAGAGAGAGAGAGAGAGAGAGAGAGAGAGAGAGAGAGAGAGAGGGAAAATGGGTGCACCAGGGCCTTCAGCCACTGCAAACAAACTCCAGATGCGTACGCCCCCTTGTGTATCTGGAGTCGAACCTGGGTTCTTTGGCTTTGCAGGCAACAGCCTTAACCGCTAAGCAATCTCTCCAGCCCCATTTTTATTTTATTTATTTATTTTATTTTGGTTTTTCGAGGTAGGATTTCACTCTAGTCCCGGCTGAACTGGAATTCACTATATAGTCTCAGGGTGGCCTCAAACTCACGGTGATCCTCCTACCTCTGCCTCCTGAGTGCTAGGATTAAAGGTGTGCAACCCCATGCCTGGCTTAAAGATTTTTTTAAATTAAAAAAATTTATTTATTTATTTATTTGAGAGAGAGAGGAGGGAGAGAGAGAGAATGGGCACGCCAGGACCTCCAGCCACTGCAAACAAACTCCAGACGCATGCACCCCCTTGTACATCTGGCTTACGTTGGTCCTAGAGAGTCCAACTAGGATCCTTTGGCTTTGCAGGGAAATGGCTTAACTGCTAAACCATCTCTCCAACCCTTAAAGATTATTTTTATTTATTTATTTATTTGACAGAGAGAGTCGGGGGAGGGAGAGAGAGCTACAGAGAATGGATGGCTGCAAACGAACTCCAGACACAGGCCCCTCCTTGTGCATGTGGCTTACGTGGGTCCTAGGAAATCAAACCTGGGTCCTTTGGCTTCGCAGGCAAGTGCCTTAACTGCTAAGCCATTCCTCTAGTCCCCTTTTTTGTTTTTTTGAGGTAAGGTCTTGCACTAGCCCAGCCTGATCTGGAATTCACTATGTAGTCTCAGACTGGCCTTGAATTCATAGCAAAATCCTCTTTCCTCCTTGGCTTGTGAGTCCTGAGATTAAAGGTATGTGCCCACACCCAGCACATTTACTTTCTTGGTCTGGTGACACCGGCAGTTGGAGGCTTTTGTAACTGCAAGCAGTAGAATTCCAAAGCAAGGGTACTTGGACAACAGAAAGAGGTGTATGCATGTCTTCCATAGTAAGTATCTCCCAAATTCAGGAGCACTTAGAAAAGACAGAATTTAGGACAAGGCAACCCTGGAGAGCACAGTTCAGCTCACCGGAGAGAGCTGGGGGTGCAACAGGAGTCAGGACACACAGGACAAAGTATATATGAGGTACACACTACTCCCAAATACTCTCCTAAAGCAGAGGTAAGTCTAAGATAAAGGTAGGTTACAAATCAAGGAAGAAGGGAATTAAAGAGTAGGCAAAGGAGAAACCTTCACAAGGGGAGTGAATTGTGGTGAATGAAGAATTTAGAGTTGAGTGAAAGGTTTATTAGTGCACTTCAACACCACGGAATACACATACAACACAACCAACGACCTGCACGCACGCTAGAGCAAGGGGAAGGAAGCTGCAGCGGAGTTTCCTGGCTACGTCCGAGGGCGAGGACAAGAGTGTGGGCCTGGTAAGGGAAGCAGGGGCCAAGGAGACTGGAATAAATATAACAACCAGACAAAGGATAGCAGCGTTTTCAAATTCCTGAGCACAGTGTCCTGGAGCCGGAACATGACTTTTCTCTACTGTCCTCATAATGTAGAATCCCACTGGAGTTCATGACTCAACTACCCCGACCAATAGCAAGCTAGCCTAGAACAAATCTCCAGAAAGACAAGCTATTATATGGTGAAGAGGAGGCCTTCAACCTCTCTAACCCTAGTCCCACCTTCACCTTGTTATTTATTTATTTATTTAGGTTTTTCGAGGTAGGGTTTCACTCTAGCTCAGGCTGACCTGGAATTCACTATGTAGTCTCAGGGTGGCCTCGAACTCGTGTCGTTCTTCCTACCTCTGCCTCCCCAGTGCTGGAATTAAAGGCGTGCGCCACCATGCCCGGCCCACCTTCACTTTAATCACACCTAATATCTCTTTCCTTCCTCTGCTAGTCATTGCAATAATTAAGTAATGGCCAGATAGTGCCTGAAATGAATCTAAGTACTTAGGTCGACTAGGTTTAGGCAAAGCACAGCCTGCTTTTAGACATAATTTTGTGTGGTGAAGGTTAGAACCCAGTCATATAGGAAATGTTTCCTCCAAGAAAACTTGGGGGGAACTGCCTTCAAAATTACCACTCTACAGTCAGGGTTTTACATGAGACCCAAAAAGGGTTGGCAGAACTCCTCATGGGGCACAGGTATCACTGACCATCACAGAACAGAGGAAGCTCCTCACCTCAGATGGGGGTCACGGAGGGGAGGGTCAAAGCAGGTGTAAGTGCAGCCAATGACTGCCTTGGCTTTTCCTATATTAAAACCAGAGGTTGTGCTGAAAAAGAAAATATATAACACACATCCCACCCCTGTCCCACCCTACCCAGAATCCCCACAATAGGAACAGCAAAAGAGAGTTTTAAGTTTTGTTGAATTTTTTTTTCTTTTTTCCTTTGTTAAAAAAAAAAAGGTAAATAAATTAAACTGCCAACCACGTGGCTGGACTAGAGAATCAGGTGGCCATAACTAGGCCATTCTTAAAAAAAAGAAAGTGGGGAACAGCAGGGGGTTGTGAAATATAAACAAATAAGGCCAAGGGGAATTATCAAAATAGCTAACTACAATCGCAGGGCTGGAGAGGGCCTAAGGGACTGCTCTGGATGTGCACAAGAGGCAGTGCTTACGCTAGTTCAGCAAAAGCTCAGCAGCTTCCGGCTGAGCACATGGACCCCATGGTCTAGGCCCTGCCCCAACCCTGTGGTGCCCTAATTTTGAAAAAGTGTAGGAAAGAAGAGCTCATCGGGAAAGTTTCAGCATCCCGACCTGCACACCTGCAGACCCAGCAAGGCCTGTGCCTTTGTAAGGTGAGCTGAGCAGGGACGTGCTTGGCAAAAAGTCCAGTCTTCCCCTAAGGGCTGCCAGTGATTGGCCAAATCACTGCAAGGGTTTTGGTTCCGCTTTCAGCGTTTCTTCAGGATGTCTGCTCCCACAGTCAACACTCCTGCCTGTTCTCACTCCCTAGTTTTGGAAGAGAGGGACAATTAGATTCCTCACTCCACCCGGGTCATCTAGGGTAAACAAATCTCTTTGTGCTTTCTGAAAATATTGGGAACCAGGGACCCTAGGCAGGAAAATACAGAGGTGGGGACTTTCCCGCCCAGACTGAGAATTTACAGACATTTTAGGGGAGGAAATATGGCAAAAGTCAGGAATATGGTTCCCCCTGGAAGGCTGAGCAAAGTGCCTCGGAGCCCTTCAGGGCCAGAAGAGCACAGAGATATGTGGCCAAGTACAAGCCATGGCATAAAGATAAGGGGTGGCTTGGGGCTCAGCTGCTGGAGTGATGTTTTTTTCTGACTTCCATCTCTTCCTGGTAGCCAGTTGAATGCTCCTATATCTCTTCCACACCATGTGCAAATATCATGACAAGCCCCGGCTCCTGCACCATGTCATCACCCATATGCTGATTCTCACAGGCCATCACAACAACTGCCTGCTTGCCAGGGATGCGCTTGGCCACGTAGTTCTCATAGTAGCGCCGGTTCATCTGTCTTGTCTCTAGTGTGGCCAGACCCTGGGGCCAGCTACGTTCGTGGGCATTTTCGATCAGCTCGTTGACAATGGAGGCAGGGCAGCCACTTTCCACCAGGGAGCGCTTGATTACAGCTTGGAGCACAGCGTCAGGAGTTGATATCATCCCTCCCCAGCGGGTCACTCTTGCAGGCTGCAGGGAGTTCACCCACCTGTGTAGAGGAGTTTAGGATGGTCATTCCAGCTCCACGGGCAGCCTGTCTGCATTCTTTCCTTCTTCCAGCATTGGCTCAGAAACCCCAAGCCTCTTCCTCCTTGGTTCCATTTAAATCACCATATTACTCACCAGATTAAATTCCATGAGGGTACACTCTTTTCTCTGAAATCTCAATACTCATCTAGCATGAATAGTGCCTAGCATGTAGGATGTACTCAACAAGTGTGTTAAATGAAGTGATGCTTCCTCTAAACTGTGCCCTACCCAGCTCTACTCTCCACTGTTTGACACTTAAAATTTAGTCTATCAACTGTATATACTCCAGAGCTGAAAGAGATCTTAAGACTTTACTAGTTTACTTAGCCTATTTTTGGTATATTTTTTAAAGTGTTTTTTTTTAAATAATTTATTTATTTGATTGGCGGGTGGGCGGGGGGGGGGAGAGGCAGATAGAGAGAATGAGTGCACTAGGGCCTCTAGCCACTGCAAATAAACTCCAGACTCATGAGCCACTTTGTGTACCTGGCTTACATAGGTCCTGGGGAATTGAACCTGGGTCCTTTGGCAAACACCTTAACTGCTAAGCCATCTCTCCAGCCCTTTGCTGCATTTTACATCACTTTCCTGGACATGCATTCTGCCTCTTCTCTGGGTTGTAAGCTATCCAAAGACAGGGATGTCTTCTATTTCTTTTTGGTCCTCTTAGCACTCCATACCCTCTAATGCAGGGATCTGTACATGGCAGCACTCGCTCAATTCTAGATCAAGTGCATTGTCAGGTAGGCGTCCCCTTCCCTCCGCCTAGCGCCTAGACTGTTCTGAGCCGAGTTTTCTCTTCTTGGCCTTCACCCCAGCACCTGAGAAGCAGCCCTGACCTAGCTCGTTCTTTCACTGCTCTCCTGTGCCACTCCCCTGCTCTTCCTCCTCTTAGGCCATGCTGCCAGGACATGGAGTAAGTGACTCTACCCCAAGTGACACTCACTCCAGGATCTCGTTGTATTCAATTGTCTCCTCTAGGTTCTGAAGGTTGGGATTCACACTGCGGATTGCACGCATGTATGCCTTCAGGAGCTGGATGTCACGTTTCTGTTGGACAGAAGGAGAACCAGGGGTGACAGTTAAAGCACACAGCAGATAAGAGACCAAAGTTTATCTTAGAGTGAGGGCAGCTGAGATATCTTTGATCCTCAGGAAGACAGGTGGGAGGCTGTCTCACTCCCAGCTGTCTCTGCAGTGCTCGGCAAAGCGCCTTCACAGGGAAGGTACTTAATCATTATTAGGTGAGTGAGTAATATGAATGGGGTGAAGGGAAGTGAGAGCTCCAATCTGATTCTTTACTAAGCCGTAGACAGATCATGTGCTCATCCAGACTTTTAAAAAAAAAGTTATTTTATTTAACTGAGAGAGAAAGAGGGAGAGGGAGGGAGAGAGAATGAATGGGCATGCCAGGGCCTCTAGCCAGTGTAAATAAACTTCAAATGCATGTGTCACCCTAGTGCATCTGGCTTACATGGGTACTAGGGAAATGAACATGGGTTCTTAGGCTTTGTAAGCAAGCACCTTAGCTGCTAAGCCATCTCTCCAGCCTTCATCCAGACTTAAAAAAAATTATTTATTTATTTTGATAGAGAGACAGATAAAGAGAGACAGAGAGAGAGAAAATGGGTACACCAGGTCCTCTAACCACTGCAAACAAACTCTAGACGCATGTGACATCTTGTGCATCTTGCTTAGGTGGGTACTGGGGAATCTAACTTAGGTCTTTAGGCTTCTCAGGCAAGTGCCTTAACTGCTAAGCCATCTCTCCAGCTCCAGACTTTTTTTTAAATTAATTTCTTTTGGTTGTTTTTGTTTTTGTTTTCAAGGTAGGGCCTCACTCTAGCCCAGGCTCACCTGGACTCACTCTGCTGTCCCAGGCTGGCCTCAAATTCAGTGATCCTCCTACCTCTGCCTTCTGAGTGCCGGGATTAAAGGTGTTCACAGAGGTGCTTGGTACTCATAGGCGGGCAGTTACGTGCACATGATGGACGCATTCTCCCCATGCTCTCTGGGCCCTACCTGCTCCGACAGCTGGTGTTTGTGTTCAGCTGACGTCTTCTCCAGCTCTGCGATGCGTGTCTGCTGCTGCTGTACCACTGAGCGTAGGTGCTTAATGCAATTGTGGTTTGGCAGCTCATCTTTGGGCATCTCCAGGCTGCAGTTCAGAGTGAGGAAAGAGCAGAACAGGCTCATTCAATGGAACATGTGGGCTAATGACTTATTCTATGACAGAAAATAGCTGAGTGAGACTTCTTCAACCTCATATTTCTAACGTGCATTTCAGGCCTTCCTATTGTTTTTCTTTCTATTTTCTTCTCTCTTGCCCCTTTGTTGACTGCTCTCTTTAAACTTCTTTCACCCTTCAAGACTTAGTGTTCTGGAGGATTCTCTCTCTCTTTCTTTCAACATGGTCTCATTTTTCCAAGGCTAGCCTCAAGCTAGCTATGTAGCCAAGGACGACTTTGAACTTCTGGACCACCTGCTTCCATCTCCTGAGTGCTGGGATTACAGGTGTGCACTACCACACCCAGTTTATGTAGTGCTAGGGATCAAACCCCGATCTTCAAGCATACGAGGCAAGCCATTCTACCAACCCAATACATCCCTAGCACTGCACCCTTTCACTGATTCTCTCCTCTCATGCCTGTTAGAATCAGCCATATTCTTAGAACAGCACTCCTAAACTGTGAGGGAGACTGCTGTGAGTCCTGCTAGAACTGCACACGTGGAAAAAAAAGAACTGCACACATGAAGCAGGAAAGAGGCCAGAGCAAGAAAAAGTGTTTCAGTAGCCACATGGCTCTACTTTCTACTACTGGTTCTGCCAGCACACTTATTCCTTCTGAGAAGTCCTCGATTCACTGTCCCTGCTATCAGCACTTAATCTATTGCACTCCTCACAGAAAGAAAATTGGGACAAAAAGAAACATGAGAGCCTAGAAATTAGAGCAGTCAGCCTTACAAAGAGAAAGCCATACTGGACTGAAAGGGGGAATACAGTATATCAAGCTTTAGTGTTACCACAGGTTGCTGAATCAATGTCTTCTTTATTCATGCAAGAGCACTAAAGATCATAGCTGGAAAAATAGCAAGAAAGTGAGATCTTGGGTCAGGAATATTACTTGTCTACTTGTATGAATGACCTTCTGGGCCAGTGAGAAAAGCACTAGGAAGGAATATGAATGGGATGGCCTTCCTTATCTGAGTGAGGGGCAAGGGGAAGGACTCTTACCCACATCCCTGTTCACAGGTCACAGGCCGCTTCGGGTTGTGCTCACAGTCACTGAGGTGAGACATGAGGTTGTCAAGCCGGACAACAGCACTGCAGCCAAACACAGCGTTGTCACAGGCAATCTGTAGCTTTGACAACATGTTCCGCATGATCCGAGGGACTGGGCGCAGGTGGGCGACTGTTACAACACTACGGTCTACTGGACACGTCTGCTGCTGAGAGAACCATTGGGTGATGCAGGCGTTGCAGAAAGCATGCTCACAGTGAGGTGCCTAGAAGGGAGAGCAAGGCAAAAGGGACACAGGGAATTAGCAGGAGCTACAAGCCTGGATACAATGCCAATGAAGCCTATCAAGTCTGAGCAGCTTCTAGAATCAGAGGTCCTTGGGGTCAGAGTAAATTCCAGATCTAGTATGGGCATGGCATTTTAGGGTTAGGCTTCAGATACACTTCCTGTAATACAAATTACAAATGGGTTGCAAGACAAGATAAACAAGCAAAAAGTTATATAAATAACATCCCAGAACAATAGAACGATGACACAAGGCAGCCAATTACTAATTGCCAACTGGATTGCATACACAGTGACTGCCAAAAAAACAAGTGCAAAGGAGGACAAGATTTTTCCAGACTAGGTCAACCACAACAGATATTTATGAAGAATGATTCAACCAGATATTGAGAGAAAGACGGGGATAACTTTACTAACAAAAGTTCAACATGGCTGGGCGTGGTGGTGCACACCTTTTATCCCAGCACTGGGGAGGCAGAGGTAGGAGAATCACCATTGAGTTCAAGGCAACCCTGAGACTACATAGTGAATTCCAGGTCAGCCTGGGCTAGAGTGAGACCCTATCTTGAAAAATAAAAAAAAAAAGGGGGGGGGGGGACAGAGAGCAGAAAGGTAGCTTAGTGGTTAAGGCACTTGCTGGCAAAGCCAAAGGACCCAGGTCTGATTCCCCAGTACCATGTAAAGCCAAATGCACAAGGTGGGGCAGGTGTCTGGAGTTCATTGCAGTGGCTTGAGGTACTGGTGAGTCCATTTTCTCTCAGGTGAGCCCAATTTCTCTCTCTTACTCTCTGCCTCTTTCTCTTTCAAATAAATAAAAATTTGCTGGACATGGTGGTGCATGCCTTTTATCCTAGGACTTGAGAGGCAGAGGTAGGAGGATCACTGTGAGTTCAAAGTCAGCCTGCACTACAGTGAGACCCTACTTTTAAAGTAAAATGGGGGGGGGGATTACTATGGGATATTGTTTACAATTATGGAAGTTGTCAATTAAACATAAATAAATAAAGAAATAAATAAATAAAGTAAAACAGGGGCCAGGACAATGGCTGTCAGTAAAGTGCTTATCACATAAGCACGAGGGCCTAAGTTTGGATCCCCAGCACCCACATAAAAATACTGACTCTAGTGGCACCTATGAGCCCTCCACTGGGGAGGTGAAGATAGGGAATTCCTAGGGTCACTGGCTAGTTGGTCTAGCTAAATTGATGAGCTCCAGGTGCAGTGAGAGACCCTACCTCAAAGAACAAGATAGAGAGCAAATGAGTAAAACCCTTAATGTTAACCTCTAGCCTACACATACACACAGACACCCCAGCCCCCACACCAGCATACTGTGTCCACATACAAACATGTATATACACATGCATGCACACCACATACACAGGCAAAGCAAAGAGAAAAGGTAAGCAAAACAGTGCTACCCATGGTGGCGCAGCACTCAGAAGGCTGAGGGCAGCCTGGGTTACATAGTGAATTGTAGGCCAGCCTGCACTAGTTTGCAAGACCCTGACTCAGAAAATAAAGAAACAGGTGTGGTAGTGTAAACCTGTAATTCCTGCACTTGGGAGATAGAAGTAGGAAGATGAATAATTCAAGGCCAGCCTGGGCTGCATGAAATCTTGTCTTTTTTTTTTTTTTTAAGGGGGAGGGGCTGAAGAGATGGCTTAGCAGTTAAGCACTTGCCTATGAAGCCTAAGGAACCTGGTTTGAGGCTCCATTCCCCAGGACCCACGTAAGCCAGATGCACAAGGTGGCGCATGCAATCTGGAGTTCGTTTTCAGTGGCTGGAGGCCCTGGTGTGCCCTTTCTCTCTCTGCTTCTTTCTCTCTCTCTGTCACTCTCAAATAAATAAATAAAAATAAACAACAACAACAACAAAAAGGGGGAGACTGGAGTAATGGCTTAGCTGTTAAGGCACTTGTTTGGGAAGCCTAAGGGCCCAGGTTTGATTCCCCAGTACCCATGTAAAGTCAGATGCACAAGATGGTGCATGAATCTGGAGTTCATTTGCAGTGACTAGGAGGCCCTGTGGTTCCCATTCTTTCTCTCTATCTGCCTGTGCCCCTCCTCCACTTTTTTTTAATTAAAAAAAAAAGACTTTCAGGAAGTTTCCATGGTCCTTCTGCAAATACCATCTGGAATTCAGCAACAACAGCAGGCACTTTGGTGGTGAGATGATGATGAGTGAATTGCTGGAGTACAGACTGTCACCAACACTTTGCTTAGTGTTTACAACATACCTATGAGAAACCTATGAGAAGCTCACAGACATCAAAGACAGACAGGCTTCATAAGGAAAAGAGTCACTTTCAATATTGCTAATCTTATTTTCTGTAGGTTTTACTTTAAAAAACTCAATGACATATGATTCTACTCAAAGTAAGTTTTTTGTTTTTTTTTTGAAACAGGGTTTCAATGCATCCCAGGCTGACCTTCAACTAGTTATGCAGATGAAGCTGGCTTTGGGTTTCTGACTCTGAGTACTGGGATTATTACAGGCATCATTATCATATCCAGCTCATCTCAAAGTCTTAACTCTGACTACATTTCTCCCATTATGCTATTAACCCATTCATGTTGACATCATACCATCTCTTACCTTAATAATAATAACAAGCTATTATTATTATTATTTTGGATTTTTGAGGTAGGGTCTTGCTCTAGTCTAGGCTGACCTGGAATTCACTATGTAGTCTCAGGCTGGCCTTGAACTCATGGCAATCCTCCTACCTCTGCCTCCCAAGTGCTCGGATTAAAGGCATATGCTACCACGCCTAGCCTTACCTGAACTATTAGGTATGTCTTCTAAATCATTTATTTTACCCCTTTACAATCTAGCCTACATTTAGCACAGCTGAAGACCTGAATTCAAACCCCATTAGCCCCTCCACACACCTGAAATAAAAGCAAATCAGGGCGCTGGTGGGATGGCTTAGTGGTTAAGGTGCTTGCGTGCTAAGCCAAAGGACCCAGGTTTGATTCCCCAGGACCCATGTAAGCCAGATACACAAGGGGACGCATGTGTCTGGACTTCGTTTGGAGTGGCTGGAGGCCTTGGCACACCCATTCTCTCTCTCTCTCTCTCTACCTCTGTCACTCTGTCAAATAAATAAATAAATATTAAAAAAAAAAGCAAATAAGGGGGCTGGAGAGATGGCTTAGTGGTTAAGGCACTTGCCTGCAAAGCCTAAGGACCCAGGTTCAATTCCCTAAGACCCATGTAAGCCAGATGCACAAGGTGATGCATGTGCATGGAGTCCATTTGCAGTGGCTGGAGGCATGCCCATTCTCTCTATCTGCCACTTCCTTTCTCTCTGTCAAACAAATAAATGAAATATTAAAAGAAAAAAAAAAGGTGGGGCTTGAGAGACTGCCTAGTGGTTAATGTGCTTGCCTGTGAAGCTTAAGGACTCAGGTTTGATTCCCCAGTGTCCATGTAAGCCAGTGGTACATGTGTCTGGAGTTCATTTGCAGTGGCTAGAGGCCCTGACGCATACATTCTCTCTCTCTCTGCCTCTTTCTCTATCAAATAAATAAGTAATTTTTTTTTAATCTGTTTAGGCCAGGCATGGTGGCACACACCTTTAATCCCAGCACTAGAGAGGCAGAAGTAGGAGGATCACCGTGAGTCTGAGGCCACCCTGAGACTACATAGTGAAATCCAGGTCAGCCTGAGCTAAAGTGAGTACAGTAAGACCTTATCTTGAAAAATAAACAAACAAACAAAAAAAAAAGACTGCTTGAGCTGGGCATGGTGGCACACACCTGTAATCGTAGTACTCAGAAGGCAGAAGTAGGAGTGCTATGAGTTCAAGGCCAGCCTGAGACTACATAGTAAATTCCAGGTCAGCCAGAGCTAGAGTGAGACCATACCTCGAAAAACAAAACAAAACAAAACAAAACAAAACAAAACAAAAACTCTTTCTGATCTGGCCTTGTGTCTTTTGTTGTTGTTGTTGTTGTTATTGTTGTTTTGGTTTTTTGAGGTAGGATCTCACTCTAGCCCAGGCTGACTTGGAATTCACTATGTAGTCTCAGGGTGGCCTTGAACTCAAGGTGATCCTCCTACCTCTTCCTCCCGAGTGCTGGGATTAAAGGCGTGCGCCACCATGCCTGGCTATTGGCCCTGTGTCTTTGACATTTCCTCACCTCAGAGCATATACCCAGCAGCATTCAAGCCCTTTGGGTTTTCTGTTCCTTCACCAGTCAACTCATTCCTTTCCCCAGAACATCAGATTTTTACTTTTCTCTGCCACTCCCACAAACCTAGCATAAGACCTACTCACCTGTACTGGCTCCTCCAAGACTCCACTGCAAATAGGGCAGATAAGGTCTTCATCAACATCCCCCTGGAAACGGGCTACATCATACCCCATGTCTCATCACTGAAACCCACGTCCTGAAAGGAACAACAAAGGAAAAACAGTCCACTTCAGAAAATACATACAGAAAAAAAGAAAAAGTTTTAAAAAGAAAAAGGAGGAAAGAAAAAAGAAAATATGTACAGATATGTGGTTAACATGAACTCATTGCCAAGATCTATTCATTTATATACATATTTTTTCTTTTAATTTTTCATCTTTTATTTATTTATTTATGAAAGAGTGAGAGTGGTGCACCAGGGCCTCTAGCCATTGCAAATGAAACCCAGACACATGCACCACCTTGTGCATCTGGCTTTACATGGGTCCTAGGGAACCTGGGTCATTAGGCTGTGCAACCAAGTGCCTTAACTGCTGAGCCATCTCTCCAGTCCTACCTTTATTTATTTTATTTATTTTGTTTTTTCCAGGTAGGGTCTCACTCCAGCACAGGCTGACCTGGAATTCACTCTGTAGTCTCAGGGTGGCCTTGAACTCACAGTACTCTTCCTGTTTCTGCCTCCCAAAAGCTTGGATTAAAGGTGTGAGCCACCACAACTGGCACCTTTAATTTTTTTAAGGCAGGTCTCACTCTAACCTGGGGGGACCTGGAATTCACTATGTAGTCTCAGGGTGGCCCCAAACTCACAGTGACCCTCCTACCTCTGCCTCCCAAGACCTGGGATTAAAGGTGTGTACCACCACGCCTGGCTATAAACACACATGTAAATTACCCAGCAACATGTCTCACTGGAATAAACATCTAGCCTTATGAGAGCAAGAGATGAAGATACTGAATTCAGGCTGAAAGGTTGGTTTTGAGACATTTTGCAGGTCTAAATATCACCAAAATGAGTTCTGCAGGTCAATAAGAGTTAGGCATTGAAAGAAGGGGCTATTAGGCCATTAAGCCCAGATGAGTTCAGAAAACTGTTGACCTGAGTTGTACAAAAGAACAAGTGTCAAGACACAAGACTAGAGAGAAAACAAAGGACCAGACCATGAAGAATCCAATGTAAGGAGACTGGACTCTCCCAAAGGCCATGAAAAATTACTAGAAGACTTAAAAATGGGTTAATAATGGGGCTGAAGAGATGGTTCAGCAGTTAAGGCACTTGTCTGCAAAACCTAATGACCTGAGTTCTATTCCTGGGTCATTAGACAGATGCACAAAGTGGCACATGTATCTGGAGATTGTCTGCAGTGACTGGAGGCCCTGGAGTGCCCATTCTCTCTGCTTGTATCTCTCCTTTTTCTGCTTGCACATAAATAAATAAATAAATAAATAAGATATTAGGGCTGGAGAGATGGCTTAGCAATTAAGGTGCTTGCCTGCAGAGCCTAAGGACCCATGTTTGACTTTCCAGATCCCACGTAAGCCAGATGCACAAAGATGAGGCAAGGTCACACATGCCCAGCAAGTGTCCGGAGTTCAATTGCAGTGCTGAGGCCCTGGAGCTCAATTCTCTCTCTCTCTCTAAAAAGAATAAAAATAAAATAAAGTAAATGAGGAACTGGAGAGATAGCTTCGCGGTTAAGGTGTTTGCCTGCAAAGCCAGTTCGATTCCCCAGGACCCACGTAAGCCAGAAGCACAAGGGGGGGTGGCATGCGTCTGGGGTTCGTCTGCAGTGGCTGAAGGCCCTGGCACACCCATTCTCTCTCTCTCTCTCCCCGCATCTTTCTCTCTCAAGTAAATAAATAAAAATTTAAAAATACATATAAATAAATGAATAAACAAATGGAGACTGGAGAAGAGTGGCGCATGCAGCTAGAGTTTGTTTGCAGTGGCTAGAGGCCCTGGCACACCCATTCTCGTTCTCTCTCCTTCCAAATAAATCAACAAAAAAAAGTTTATATAAAAATGGGTGAATAACGCTGAGTGTGGTGGCACATGCCTTTAATCCCAGCACTTGGGATGTAGAGCTAGGAGGATTGCTGTGAGTTCAAGGCCACTCTGAGACTACATAGTAAATTCAAGGTCAGCCTGGGCTAGAGCAAGACTCTGATTTGATTAAGAAAATTTTTTTAAAAAAAGGAAAAAGAAAAGAAAAATGGGTGAATAACAACATTTCCCTTTGATGTTTTGTTTTGGTTTTGGTTTTTCGAGGTGGGGTCTCACTCTAGCCCAGGCTGACCTGGAATTCACTATGGAGTCTCAGGGTGGCCTCGAACTCAAGGCGATCCTCCTACCTCTGCCTCCCGAGTGCTGGGATTAAAGTCGTGCGCCACCATGCCCGGAACATTTCCCTTTTATTTATTTATTTTATTTTTGGTTTTTTGAGGTAGAGTCTCACTGTAGCATAGGCTGACCTGGAATTCACTATGTAGTCTCAGGCTGGCCTCGAACTCATCGTGATCCTCCTACCCCTGCCTTTCGAGTGCTGGGATTAAAATGATGCACCACCACACCCAGCTCTTTATTATTGTTTTTTGTTGTTGTTGTTTGTTTGTTTTTCCAAGGTAGGGTCTTGCTATAGCTCAGGCTGACCTGGAATTAACTATGTAGTCTCAGGGTGGCCTTGACCTCATGTTGATCCTCGTACCTCTGCCTCCTGAGAGCTGGGATTAAAGAGGCATGAGCCACCATGCCCGGCTTTTTTCTTTTTTAAGGTAGGGTGTTAGTCTCAGGGTGGCCTTGAACTCACAGCAATCTACCAACCTCTGCCTTCCAAGTGCTAGGATTAAAGGCATGCTCCAACATGCCTGGCTATATTTTATTTATTTATTCACATTGTTTTTATGAGACATTTCCCTTTTAAAATCATTATGTTAGCTGGGCATGGTGGCACACGCTTTTATTTTTTTTTAATATTTTATTTTTATTTATTTATTTGTCAGAGAAAGAGAGAGACAGAGAGAGAGAGAGAGAATGAGTACGCCAGGACCTCCAGTCACTGCAAACAAATTCCAGGTGTGAGTGCATGCCTTTAATCCCAGCACTCAGGAGGCAGAGGTAGGAGGATCACCGTGAGTTCGAGGCCACCCTGAGACTACACAGTTATTTCCAGGTCTGCCTGGGCCACAGTGAGACCCTACCTTGAATAAACAGAACAAAACAAACAAACAAAAAAAAAAAAATGGAAGAAAATTTTCTAGGCAGGAGTCAGATGTCAAAAATTTGAATTTAGCCGGATGTGGTGGCACACGCCTTTAATCCCAGCACTTGGGAGGCAGAGGTAGCAGGATCGCCGTGAGTTCAAGGCCACCATGAGACTCCATAGTGAATTCCAGGTCAGTCTGGGCTAGAGTGAGACCCTACCTCGAAAAAACAAAAAAAAAAAAAAAAAATTTGAATTTAAGTGTTGGCAATGTTAAATCCATGATGCAAAGAAGAGATCACCGACTCAAATCTTTGGTCAAATTAAGCAAGCTGTATTGTGTACCCGGTAAGGTGGCCAGCTGGCTGTCTTACCCAAAGGCAGGGCTTAAGAGAACAGCCCTGAGCAAAAGAGAAGGCAGGCTTTTATAATTTACAAACTTATGTGAGGTTGGGAGATTTCCAATAGGGAACTTGACAAGCAAAATACAGAAGCAAATAACAGTCCACAATTACTTGACAGGACATCTTGGGAGAGTATGAGGCAAGGTACTATCAGAGTGGGGAGTAACTCAGGTTCCAAGAAGCTCCAGGGATGGAAGGTTCTGGGCAGGTAGTCAAGGTACAGTTAGACCTAACAGAAACTTAAGTTTCATAGCAAGCAGAAATGAAACTTATCTTGAATTAACAATAAAATGGCTCATAACTCTAAGATGAAGTCAGACTAGTTCATCAGCAATAGGGATACAGAAAAGAGAGATTCAGATAAACAAGGACCCTAAGATAGCAATGCTGTCACACTCTCAAAGGTCAAACACAAAAGAAGCCAGTGAACAATCTAACTGCTGGGCTAACAAGATTGATATTGGGGAAACCAGTTCAGACCAACCATCAACTGTGATATCCTCAAAAGTGTGTCAGACAGTTCTCAGGAATTTAGAACCAGACCTTCCAAATTAATTTTTGAGGCACGGCCTCACTCTAGCTAAGGCTGACCTGGAACTCTATAGCTCCAAGCTGGCCTTGAACTCATGGTGATCCTCCTACCTCAGCCTCAAGTGCTGGGATTAATTAAAGGTGTAAACCACCATGCTTAGAGTAAAAAAAAA
Source organism: Dipus sagitta (assembly GCA_036346955.1). NCBI lineage: Eukaryota > Metazoa > Chordata > Mammalia > Rodentia > Dipodidae > Dipus > Dipus sagitta. The sequence continues at coordinate 109,548,685 of CM070777.1, forward strand.
GAAAAAAAAATTTTTGATGTTTTGAGGTAGGGTCTCACTCTAGCCCAGGCTAACCTGGAATTCACTAGGTAATCTCAGGGTGGCCTTGAACTCACAACAATCTTCCCACCTCTACCTTTGTTTTTGTATGTGCATGATGTGCATGCTTGATCTCGTGTGTGAGCAGATGCACATGCACGTGTGTACATGTAGAAGCCAGAGATTGATATCTGGTCTCTTCGACTGTTCTTCACCTTGTTTTACTCAGGCAGGGGAGTCTCCATTGAACCTAGGGCTCTCAGATTCAACTAGCCTAGCTGGCCAGATATCCCAGGGGATCCCATGTCTGCCCCTTGAGTACTGGGATTATATGTAGGTTACCTGTATACCACTCCCACCTGGCATTTATGTGGGTGCTGGGGTTCCAAACTCTGATCCTCACAATTGAGTAGCAAGCACTTTATCTACTTAAGCCATCTCTCTAGCACCCAAGATTTCAATCTTAAATCTACTACAGAATTTACTATTTTTCCTCTTTAACTAACATGAACAATATGAATAGATACTTTGAGTGCACATATACCTGAAATTCTAAGTAAGAATTTTTGTCTTAGCTGGGCGTGGTGGCGCACGCCTTTAATCCCAGCACTTGGGAGGCAGAGGTAGGAGGATTGCCGTGAGTTTGAGGCCACCCTGAGACTACAGAGTGAATTCCAGGTCAGCCTGGACTAGAGTGAGACTCTACCTCAAAAAAAAAAAAAAAAAAAAAAAAGAATTTTTGTCTTGGAGACAGGGTCTCATGTAGCCCAGAAAGTTTTGAACTTTATATGGAGCAAAGCATGACTTTTGTTTGTTTGTTTATTCATTTTTATTTATTTATTTGAGAGGAACAGACAGAGAGAGAAAGAGGCAGAGAGAGAGAGAAAGAGAGAGAAAATGGGCGCACCAGGGCCACTAGCCACTGCAAACAAACTCCAGATGCATGCGCCACCTTGTGCATCTGGTTTATGTGGGTCCTGGGGAATCGAGCCTCAAACCGGGGTCCTTAGGCGTCACAGGTAAGCACTTAACCACTAAGCCATCTCTCCAACCCCCAAGCATGACTTTTAATTCCTGATCTTCCTGCCTCTACCTGCCAAGTGCTGGGATTACAGCCATGCCATTTTTGTTTTTGAAAGACGGTTCTGACAGTTGTGCAGAAAAAGCAGAGTAGACAATGACCATGTTAGGTTATTGTAAAAGGGTGTCAAGGCAAACCAACAAAGTTAACACATAAAATCTAGATAGGTGTGGTGGTACACGCCTTTAATCCCAGCACTCGGGAGGCAGAGATAGGAGTGTCACTGTGAGTTTGAGGCCAGCCTGGGACTACATAGTGAATTCCAGGTCAGCCTGAGCTACAGTGAGACCCTACCTCAAAAAAACAAAACAAAACAAAACAAAACCCCAAAAACACAAAAAACAAAAATGACATAAATCTAACAGGACCTGATGGTACAGGCCTGTAATTTCAGTTACTCAGGAAGTTGAGGCAGGAAAATAATAAATTTAAAGCCTTTTGGAAGTTCAAGGTCAGCCTGTAGAATGTAAGAGACAGAGCCTGCTTCAAATATTTAAGAGGGTTGGGGATTTAGCTGTAGCTCAGTGGATGAGCCTCTTGCCTAGTAAGTGAGACCCTGGGCTCAGCCCTCAGCAGTGAAAAAAAAAAAAAAAAAAAAATCACACACACAAAACTAAAAGAGCTAAAGAATTGGCTCAGCAGTTAAAGGCGCTTGCTTGGAAAGCATGATGGCTGGGATTCGGTTTCCCAGCACCCACATAAAGCCAGATGCACTAAGTAACGCAAACATCGGGAGTCCATTTGCAGTGGCAGGAGGCCCTGGCACACCCATACTCACTCTTTCTGTGTCTCTCTCAAGCACTTGCCTAACATGTGTGAGACCAGGGGTTCAATCTTCTGTAATGCAAAAAACAAAAATGAAATCTTTATTAGTTCAGTAATCAAAAGATAACCCTCAGGATGGAGAGATGACTCAGCAATTAAGGTGCTTGCCTGCAAAGCCCAACGACCTGAGTTCGATTCCCCAGTACCCACATAAAGCCAGACGAACACTGGTGCATGCATCTGGAGTTCGTTTGCAGCGGCTAGAGGCCCTGGCACATCCTCTTTCTCTCTCTCTCCTTGCAAATAAATAAATATAAGTTTTTTTTTTTTTTTTTTTTTTTGAAAAATAGGCCGGGTGTGGTGGCACATGCCTTTAATCCCAGCACTTGGGAGGCTGAGGTAGGAGGATTGCTGTGAGTTCAAGGCCACTGAGACTACATAGTGAATTCCAAGTCAGCCTGAGCTAAGAGGAAACCCTACCTCAAATCTTAGCACTTGGGAGGCAGAGGTAGGAGGATCACCATGAGTTTGAGGTCACCCTGAGACTACAATAGTGAATTCCAGGTCAGCCAGGGCTAGAGCAAGACTCTACGTCAACCCCTCCCCCATTTCCCCCCAAAAATGACACCTATGTTTTTATTTTGAGTTACTGATGGCAAATTTTTACTTGCCAAAGTAAGAATTTTAGGTTAGGTAGGGTGGATCATGATTATAATCCTACTAATCAGAAGATTGAGGAAGAGGATTGCACAAGTTCTAGGTCAACCTGGGCTTTCTTCTGGATCCAAGTACAATTTTTTTTTTTTCAGGTAGGGTCTCACGCTAGTGCAGACTGACCTGGAATTCACTCTGTAGTCTCAGGGTGGCCTTGAACTCACAGCAATCCTCCTACCTCTGCCTCCTGAGTGCTGGGATTAAAGGCATGCACCACCACACCCAGCTCCCAAGAACAATTTGAAGACATAAGTAGAAATCATAAAGTTGATAAAACCATGGGTTTTGAGACACTGCACAATGAAAAGTACATAGAAAGAGATTAAGTAAAGGAAGGATGGGAGGAGGGTTAATCAAAATCTAAGAGAGTATGAATAAGTCACATATAAACATATTTTTTTGGACAATGGCACATCCAGAAGCCACAGATTGTTACTAGAAAATTTTCAGTGCCACGGATAGGATACCTTCCACAGATAGGATACCTTCCAGTGAGTTGTTGGCTAGGGAAGTCTCTGATGCCCCCCAAACATTACAGGCCATTTCTGAGGCTCTTGGTTTCCCATCAGGAATAGATGGTAAGACCCTATTGATGAAGACTTCCCATGCTTGGGCTGCAAAGTCACTGAGAAATCTTGCTAGAGCTGAGCTGAAAACCTCCTCCCTGTAGACCAGCTGACAGAAAGCTGGAAAAAACTATGCTGCCTGCAGCTCCATGGGAAAGAGAAGTCATCAGTGGAGATAAACAACAATGGACACTACAGGCCATAAACTGGGCCAGCCAGGACAAATGAGCCAACGGGTGCAATAGTGGCACGTCTGTTATGGGGGAAACCAACTGTTCTCTAATTGGACTATAAGCCCACTTAAGAGGAGGGAATAAATGCCTGATACTGAAAACCTATGATGGGGAAGTCATGAGCCTTAGGGGTGTAACGCCTGCTGGTATCTAGCTAAATGCATATATTATGCTCACCAAACTACCCAGTAAGCACTTTTCTTAATGTTCATATGTCGGGCACTGCTAGGCACAGGCTGGAGCCTTCAGGAGAGGGGCCTGAGCTTCCGGGCATGGCTAAGGACCCCCAGGCTACAGGAGGCCAGCACATCTGAACTTAGGCTCTGCCCATAGCCCTGTGCCGTTTGGCCAGTTGCCTAGGAAACTCCTTATCAGCCAGCAGACTTCACACAGTCCTGAGACCCTAGATCACCTGAACCACCACCCCCCATTGCCTTTGTGCTAGAATGAATGTCCCCCTATGCTAATTAGGCATCAGAAATGAACTTGGTATGTCTAATCCCCTTAGGCTCCTTCCCCCACCGGCAGATGCTTATAAACCCATTTCACCGGGAGTGTTTCTCTGGTCACGTGCTCATCCACCCCAGTTGCCTAGGCGCTTTGGGGGGTGAGGAGACCATGGCTGGGCCTGGAGGACACAGGAATCCACATTCATACCCATATATTAATGCTACTCTCACTTTTGGTTAGAGAAGCTTCTCTTTTCAGATAGTGGTGACCTCTGGGATTACTCAAAAGGCACCATGGTGCTGAGAACAGTGACAGAGGAGTACTCAGCACTAAAACATCTCTATCACACCTTCCAAGGCTCAGGGTCCATTGTGAAAGAGGTGGCAGAAAGAATGTAAGAGCCAAAGAAAGGGTAGGGCTCCTTACAATGCAATCTTCCAGACACAAATGGCCTGGATATCCATGACCTCACAGTGCCTGGCACTACCTACACAAGACCAGTATAATAGGAGGAAAAGATGAAGACATCAAAATAGAAGAGAGGGGGAGGGGATATGATGGAGAGTGGAATAGTGAAGGGGGAGGTGGGGGAGATTATAATGGTTTATTGTCTATAGTTATTGAAGTTTTTAATAATAAAAGATTTTTAAAATAATAATAATGCAGTAATTCCAGGGGAAATGGCTAGATCAGAAATGTTTTGCAAGTATCCCCACTTCTTTGATACCAGCAATGGAAAATACAGTGAGATGTCGAGTTCTTTCAGTTATTGTATCCTGAAACTTGTCTGTTTGGTGTTTATCAGCCTGCAAAGACTGATAATGAATATTTGTAACAGGAAAAAAAATATAAGAAAAGTATATAGAATGGGGCTGGAGAGATGGTTCAGCAGTCAAGGCCTTTAAAACCTAGCAACCTGAGTTCAGTTCCCCAATACCCATGTAAAGCAAAATGCACAAGATGGCACATGCATCCGGAATTCATTTGCAATGGCTAGAGACCCTGGCACACCCATTCTCTCTCTCTCTGCTTACAAATAAATAAATAAAAATATATTTAAAAAAAAGAAGGCATATAGACTGAAAATAGAATAGGTCTGAGCTGTGCATGGTAGCTCACACATGTAATTGCAGCACTAGGAAGGCTGAGGCTGAGGCTGGAGGACTGTTAAGTATAAGGACAGTTTGGGGACATTGGGAGTTCCAGGCCAGCCAAGACTACAGAGTGAGACCATGTCTCAAAAACACAAAACAATTGAAAAGCTTCTCTTTTCAGATGGCAAGGACCACTGGGATGACCCAAAAGGTAACACATTGCTGAGAAGAAGGGATGGAGAATTGTCCAGCACTGAAACATCTCACACCCTCCAAGGCTCAGGACAGAATTTGGTCTCAATATCCAAGACCTTGCTGTGCCTAGCAATACCCATACAAGACCCTCATAATAGGAGAAAGAGATGATGACATCAAATTAAAAGAGAGACTAATGGAGAGAGGGAGGGGATATGAGAGACAGCAAAGTTATGAAGGGGAAAGTGGGGGAGGTAAATACTATGGTTTGTTGTCTGTAAGTATGTAGGTTGTCAATAATATATATATTTTTAAACACAAAACAAGTCAGGAGTGGTGGCGCACACCTTTAATCCCAGCACTCAGGAGGCAGAGGTAGGAGGATCGCCAAGTGTTTGAGGCCAGCCTTAGTCATAGTGAATCCAGGTCAGCCTGGGCTAGAGTTCAAGATTCTACATCAAAAAAAAAAAAAAAAAAAAAAGAAGAAAGAAAGAAAGAAAGGAAGAAAGGAAGAAAGGAAGAAAGAAAGAAAGCCGGGCATGGTGGCACACACCTTTAATCCCAGCACTTGGGAGGCAAAGGTAGGAGGATCATCATAAATTCGAGGCCACCCTGAGACTACATAGTGAATTCCAGGTCAGCCTGGACTAGTGTGAAACCCTACCTCCAAAACCCAAAAGAAAAAAACACAAAACAGGGGCTGGAGAGATGGCTCAGCAGTTAAAGCATTTGTCTGCTAAGCCTAAGGACCTGGGTTTCATTCCCCAGTACCCATGGAAAGCCAGATGCACAAAGTGGCAAATGCATTTGCAGCGGCTGGAGGCCCTGGTGTGCCCAATTTCTCTGTATGTCTCTCTTCTCTCTACCTCTGTCTGTGCTTGTAAATAAATAAATAAATAACAGAGCTGAAGAGATGGCTCAGGTTAAAGGCACTTACTTATAAAGCCTGGTGGCCTAGGTTCAATTCCCATAGTACCCACATAAAACCAAAGTGATGCATGTGTCTGGAGTTTGTTTGCAGTGTCAGAAGGGTCTGATATGCCCCTATTCTCATTCTGTGTCTCATTCCTCAAATAAATAATTTAAAATGTTCAAAACAACGAAGCACGTGTGAATGGGCATGCATGGATGCGCACATGTGTGCGCACACACACACACACACACAGCCATTTCTGCTGCACTTGACAGGAGATGTAGTGATCTTCCCCAGTGTGCCACCACGGCATGTTCAAGGCAGCAGTGCCTGCAGCAGTGTTGGCTGTTACAGTAGTACTACCACCATAAGGCTCAGTAATTAAACCATGAAACTTTTTACAACATCCAACACCTTGGAAATGGAATAAAGCACATTCCTCAATTCCAACAAACCCCACAATATCACTGAGATGAACTTCCTAAGCAAGAAGGTGTTGGCTGGCTGGGGACTTGATGTTCCCTTCCACTTTCAGTATGGGGCTAAAAAAAGCTCAGGTCTCTTATATGACTACCTGGAGGTGGCCAAACACTTCAAACCTCATGAGTTCTCCAGCAACAAGGCTAAGGTAGGCTCCTATAAATGGCTGCCTGTGGATGAGTTGGTCAATGCCTTAACTACCAGCAAATAAGATGTGTTCTCAGGGAGACTGGATATTAGAGAAAATAAATCTGAAAGAGGTTGATTTTGATGTTGGTGCATAAACTGGAAAGCATGCTGGATGAGCTCTGGGCTATGCTGGATGACACATATGATCTTTTTACTCTCCCATCCCCATCCTCCAGTACAAGAGACTAATAAGAAGCCCTTCCTCGCTAGAAGACAGTGAACCCAATTGGCCAGCTCCCAGAAGTCCACAAAAGCTGACTTTCTTCCTTCTTACAACTATGTCTTCTCTTTTCCTTAGGGGTCTTGTCTTCCACTCCAGGTCATTTCTTTGGTTTAGAGTTGATATCTGTGGCTGGGTGTGGTGGCGCACACCTTTAATCCCAGCACTTGGGAGGCAGAGGTAGGAGGGTCACTTTGAGTTTGAGGCCACCCTGGGACTACATAGTGAATTCCACCCAGGTCAGCCTGAACTAGAGTAAGACCCTACCTCGAAAAAACAAAACAATAATAATAATAATAATAATAATAATAAAAGAGGGGCTAGAGAGATGGCTTAGTTGTTAGAGGCGTTTGATTGCAAAGCTTGCCTGCCGATCCAGGTTCAATTCCCTAGTCACCCATGCAATGCCTAATAAGAAAAATGGTGCAAGTATCTGGCATTCCATTTGCAGTGACAAGAGATCCTAACATGCCCATAAACATACACACACAAGCATTCACACCTAAATAAATAATAGTATTATTCTTTTAAAAAAGGGCTGGAGGCCAGGCGTGGTGGCACACACCTTTAATGCCAGCACTTAGTAGGCAGAGGTAGGAGAATTGCTGTGAGTTCAAGACCACCTTGGGATTACATAGTGAATTCCAGGTCAACCTAGACAACAGTGAGACCCTACCTCAAAAAAAAAAAAAAAAAAAAAAAAAAAAAAAAGGCTGGATGGCGCTACATCTGGAGTTCGCTTGCAGTGGCTGGAGGCCCTGGTGTGCCCATTCTCTCTCTGGGTGCCTCTTTCTCTCTCTCCCTCAAATAAATAAATAAGGGCTGGAGAGATGGCTCAGCAGTTAAGGCCCTTGCTTACAAAGCCTGCCAGTCCGGGTTCAATTCCCCAGTACCTATATAAAACTAAACGCATAAAATGACATGTGTCTGGAGCTCATTTGTAGCACCAAGAGCCCCTGGCACACCTGTTTTCTCTTTCTGCTTGCAAATATGTAAAAATATTCAAAAAGAAAAAGAAGCTTGGTGGGTGGCGCACGCCTTTAATCCCAGTACTTGACAGGCAAAGGAAGGATTGCTGTGAGTTCAAGGCCACCCTGAGACTACCTAGTAAATTCCAAGTCAACCTGGACTAGAGTGAAACCCTACCCCAAAAAAAGGAAAAAAGGGCGGGGGGAGTTGGGCTAGAAAGATGGCAGATGGCTTAGCAGTTAAGGCTTTTGCCTGCAAAGCCAAAAGATCCAGGTTCAGTTCCTCAGTACCCAAGTACTTTTCTCCAATGAATTTTTTTGGTATTTTTATTGAAAATCAGATGGCTCTAGCTGCCTGGGTTAACATCTGGGTCCTCTGTTCTGTTCCACTGATCTACATGTTTGTCTTTGTGCCAGTACCATGCTGCTATTTTTTTGTTGTTGGTGTTGTTTGTTTGTTTTCCGAGGTAGGGTTTCACTCTAGCTCAGGCTGACCTGGAATTCACTATGTAGTTTCAGGGTGGCCTCGAACTCATGGCCATCCTCCTACCTCTGCCTCCCGAGTGCTGGGATTAAAGGTGTGCACCACTACACCCGGCCCCATGCTGTTTTTATTACTATGGCTTTGTAATATAGCTTAAAATCAGGTATGGTGATACCACCGACCTTGTTTTTGTTGCTCAAAATTGTTTTGGCTATTTGAAAGTTTTTGTGCTTCCAAATGAATTTTAGGATTGTTGTTTTCTATTTCTGTGAAGAATATCATTGGAATTTTAATGGGGATTGCATTAAATGTATAGTTTGCTTTTGGTAAGATTGACATTTTCACAATATTGATTCTTCCAATCCAAGAACATGGGATGTCTTTCCATTTCCTAGTGTCTTCTGCAATTTCTCTCTTGAGTGTTTTAAAGTTTTCATTGTAGAGATCCTTCACTTCCTTCATTAGGTTTATTCCAAGGAACTTTTTTTTTTTTTTTTGAAGCAATTATAAATGGGAGAGATTCCCTGATTTCATGTTTATTGTTACTATATAGGAAAGCTACTGGTTTCTGTGTGCTTATTTTGTATCCTGCTACGTTCCTAAAAAAAAAAAAAAAAAAAAAATAACAATAAATATTGGCAAGTATACGGAAAGAGGGGAACCCTTCTACACTGTTGGTAGGAATGTAGTCTGGTACAGCCATTGTGAAAATCAGTGTGGAGGTTCTTGAGACAGCTAAAAATAGATTTATCATATGATCCAGCTATAGCCCTCCTAGGCATATATCCTAATGACTCTTCTTTCACTACCTGAGAGATACTTGCACAACCATGTTTATTGCTGCTCTATTCACAATAGCTAGGAAATGGAACCAGCCTAGATGTCCTTCAACAGATGGATAATAAAGATGTGGTACATTTACACAATGGAGTTCTATTCAGCAGTAAAGAAAAATGAAATTTGCAGGGAAGTGGATGTATCTGGAAAGGATTATACTAAGTGAGGTAACCTTAGGCCCAGAAAGCCAAACATTGCACGTTCTCTATCATATGTGGATCCTAGCTACAAATGTTTAGACTTGTGTGTGAGCTGGAACCAAAAATCAGTAGCAGAGGCCAGTAAGCTACAAAAAGGCTATAAGGGAGGGAGGAGAGGCAAGGACTTAAGGAGATGGTAATGTATATATGTAAGTAGAATAGATCACAAAGCCAGGCATGGCATATGCCTTTGATCCCAGCAGAGGTAGGAGGATTGCTATCAGTTTGAGGCCACTCTGAGTCAAATTCCAGGTCAGCCTGAGCTAGAGTGAGACCCTACCTTGGGGGGGAAAAAAAAAAAACAGATTAGAAGGAGTGAAATGGCCTTAGCAGGGCCAGAGGAAGAGCCTGAGTAAAAGAAGGGTGGAAGGAGGGTCAATCAAAATTCAAGATATTCTAGCTGGCCCGTGGTGGTGCACACCTTTGATCCCAGCACTCGGGTGGCAGAGGTAGGAGGATCACCGTGAGTTTGAGGCCACCCTGAGACTACGTAGCAAATTCCAGGTCAGCCTGGGCTTCAGTGAAACCCTACCTCAAAAACACAAAATTCAAGATATTCTGAATAAGGCATATGAAAGCCTACTTTTTTTGATAATATCACATCCAGAAGCCATAGGTTGTTACTAGAAAATTTTCAGTGCCAGGGATGGGATACCTTCTAGTGAGTTGTTGGCCAGGTAGGTCCCTGTTGCCTCCAAAACATTACAGGCTATTGCCAAGGCCATTAGTTTCCCACCAGAAACAGATGGTAATGCTTTACTCTGAAGATTCCACATGCTTGGGCAGCAAGGTCACTGAGAAATCAAGCTGGGGCTGAGCTGAAAACTTTCTCCCTGTAGACCAGGCAACTGAAAGCTGGAAAAAGCTGCACTGGATGCAGCCCTATGGGAGACAGAAGTCATCAGCAGTGAGAACAGTGGACACTGGAAGCCTCAAGTTTGGCCAGACAAGCCAAATGACCAGACAGGTGCAATAGTGGCATGTTTGCTCTGGGGAAAACCAACTGCTCTCTAATTGGACTGGAGGCCCACTCTATGGGAGGGAATACATGTCTGGTACTGAAAACCTAATCAAAAGCTTATGGCAGGGGAGGTTATGACCCTTAGGGGTATAAAGCCTGCTCTTGTTTGGGTAAATGTATATATTATGCTCCAAACTGCCCTGTAAGCATTTTACTTAATGTTCATATTCATATATTAATGCTACTCTCATCTTTCCAGATGGCAGTGACCACTGGGATGACCTCAAAAGCAACATAGTGCTAAGAAGAAGTGATGGAGGAGTGCTCAGCACTGAAACATCTCTATCACACCCTCCAAGGCTCAGGGTCCATTGTGGAAGAGGTGGTGGAAAGAATGTAAGAACCAAAGGAAGGGTACCACTCCTTACAATGCAACTACCCAGACAGAAATTGGCCTCACTATCCATGACCTCGAAGTGCCTAGCAATACCTTCACAAGACCCTCATAATAGGAGGAAAAGACAACGACATCAAAATAAAACAGAGACTAATGGAGAGATGGAGGGGATTTGATGGAGAGTAGAGGCATGAAGGGGAAAGTAGAGGAGGGAATTATCATGGTTTATTGTCTGTAAGTATCGAAGTTGTCAATAAAAAAGTTATACATTTAACTGGGTGTGGTGGCACACATCTTTAATCCCAGCACTGGAGAGGCAGAAGTATGAGGATTGCCATGAGTTTGAGGCCAGTCTGTGACTACATAGAGAATTCCAGGTCAGCCTGCGCTACAGCAAGACCGTACCACAAAAACCAAAATAAAAAATGAAAAACTTTAAAAAAATTATATATTAAGGGCTGGAAAGCTGGGCATGGTGGCACACACCTTTAATCCCAGCACTTGTGAGGCAGAGGTAGGAGGATCGCCATGAGTTCGAGGCCACCCTGAGACTACATAGTGAATTCCAGGTCAACCTGGGCTAGCGTGAAACCCTACCTTGAAAAACCAAAAAAAAAAAAAAGGGCTGGAGAAATGGCTTAGCAGTTAAGCGCTTGCCTGTGAAGCCTAAGGACCCCGGTTCGAGGCTCAGTTCCCCAGGACCCTCGTTAGCCAGATGCACAAGGGGGTACATGTGTCTGGAATTCGTTTGCAGTGGCTGGAGGCCCTGGCGTGCCCATTCTCTATATATATCTGCCTCTTTCTCTGTCTGTCACTCTCAAATAAATAAATAAAAATGAACAAAAAAAATCATCAAAAAAATTATACATTAAAAAAATAATAATAACAGCATGTAACAGGGCGGCCTTGAACTCATGGAAATCCTCCTACATCGGCCTCCCAAATGGTGGAATTAAAGGCATGCGCCATACCTTGCTTTTTTCAAGTAGTTTATTTGTCTGAGAGCGAGAGAGAGAGAATGGGTGTGCTAGGGTCTCTTGCCATTACAAACTAACTCCAGACATATGTACCACTTTTATGTATCTGGCTCAACCTTTGCAAGCAAGTGCCTTGAACTAATAAGCCATCTTCATGGCCCTGTTTTTGGGAGATCCTCTGACCTCAGCTTTGAGTGCGGAGTGCTGGGATTAAAGGCCTGTGTCACCACACCTGGCTTTTGACTATTTCTTTCAATATCTGAGGTTCCTGACATGGCTGGGGGCTGGCACAGGGGTAAGTAGTGATTCCAAGGAGAATATCTCAGAAGAATTCACCTGCCTACTGCCCTGGGGCCGAGGCCTTAATATAGCTGAAGCCACAGGAACTGCAAGAGTTATAAACAGTGACCACAGCCACTGAAGACAGTTTTCTAGCTAGTCTCCTTGAGGTGTGGGATAGGAAAAGGCCTTATATGGATTCAAAGTGGGGTACTGAAGTAGGTAACACTGAGCTGTCTGTCCCTTTTAGGCTTAGCTAAATTCTGATGACCCCCTTTATTTGCACATCCAAAACCCGAACTGAAGGGCTGGGGAGATGGCTTAGCAGGTAAGGCGCTTCCTTGCAAAGTCAAAGGACCTCAGTTCAATTCCCCAGGACCCATATAAGCCAGATATACAAGGTGGTGCATGCATCTAGAGTTCGTTTGCAGTGGCTGGAGGCCCTGGCACGCCCAATCTCTCTCTACTTTCTTTCTCAAATAATAAATAAAATAAAAATAAAACCCAAAACTATATTCCTAGCATACTATTTTGCAGACCAGAATTAAACCAGGGAACAGCATTACCTGCTTTCCAAGGTATTGCATTGGATTTTTTAAAATAAAATACTTTATTTATTTATGTATTTATTTATTTATGAGACAGAGAGAGAGAGAAAGAAATGGCATGGCATAGCCTCTAGCCACTGCAAACCAACTGCAAATGCATGCACCACCTTCTGTACCTAGCTTATGTGAGTTCTGGGGAATTGAACCTGGATCTTTAGGCTTCGCAGGCAAGTGCCTAAACCACTAAGCCATCTCTCCAGGCCTAGGGTCTGTTTTTAATCTCTTCCTAGCCAGTATTGTACTAAGAATGCAAGAGCTTTTTTTTTTTTTTAATTTTAATTTTAATTTATTTATTTGGAGAGTGACAAAGAGAAAAAGAGGCAGAGAGACAAAGAGAGAATGGGCTCACTAGGGCCTCCAGCCACTGCAAACGGACTCCAGACGCATGTGCCACCTTGTCCATCTGGCTTATGTGGGTCCTGGGGAATCGAGCCTCAAACCGGGGTTCTTAGGCTTCACAGGCAAGCGCTTAACCGCTAGGCCATCTCTCCAGCCCATGCAAGAGCTTTTTTGTTTGTTTGTTTGTTTTCCCAGGTAGGGCTTCATTCTAGCCCAGGATGACCTGAAACTCATTCTGTAGTCCCAGCCTGACCTCAAACTCAAGGCCATCCTCCTACCCCTGGGACAATTTATGTGACATGAAGCATCTTGGGCTCTGAGCTACATAAATACTAAAGTGCTCTACAGTTTGTATGATTCTTTGATTATAAAATAAAAATAGGGCTTGAAGAGATGGCTTTGTGGCTAAGGCGCTTGCCTGCAAAGCCAAAGGACCCAGGTTCAATTCCCAAGGACCCATGTAAGCCAGATGCACAAGGTGGAACATATGTCTGGAGTTTGTTTGGAGTGGCTGAAGGCCATGGCGTGCCAAATCTCTCACTCTCTATCTGCCTCTTTCTCTCTCTCAAATAAATAAATAAAATTTTAAAAAGGTGGGGGGGGGTGGGGTGGGTGGAGAGATGGCTCAGCAGTTAAGATAGTTGCTTGAAAAGCCTGAGGGCCCATGTTTGATTTCCCAATACCCATGTCAAGTCAGATGCACTAAGTGGCACATGCATCTGGAATTCATTTGTGGTGGCAAGAGGCCCTGATGTACCCATTCTCTCTCTCTCTGCTTGCAAAGAAATACGTTAAATATTTATTTCTTTATAAAAAATATTTTATTTATTTATTTGAGAGAGAGAGAAAGAGACAGATAGATAGAGAATAGGCATGGCAGGGCGTCCAGCCATTGCAAACCAACTTCAGGTACATGCGCCACCTTGCGTATCTGGCTTATGTGAGTACTGGGCAATTGAACCTGGGTCCTCAAGCTTTACAGGCAAGTACCTTAAATGCTAAGCCATCTTTCCAGCCCAAAATATTTCTAATATATAGATAAATTAGCTGGGTATAGTGGTACACCCCTTTAATCCCACCACTCAGGAGACTGAAGTAGGAGAATCCCTGTGAGTTCTAGGCTAGCCTGAGATTTCAGAGTGAATTCCAGATCAGCCTGGGCTAAAGCAAGACCCTACCTTGAAAAACAGTAACAAAACAAAAAAACATAAATTAGGTGGCAATTATATTATAAAAGGTGCCCTAGCTTTACCACCAATGCTCTCTTTAGGCAACTTTCTTGACTTTTTAGATGAAAGGAAATAGTCTTTTTTTATTTAAGTACTGAAATCATTAGATTGAAATTGAGGTTCCTCTTAGGAATTTAATTTTCTCACCTGTGAGATGAGAAGGTAGGCTACATGATCTTCAAGTTTTATTTAATTCTAGAATGCTAGAACTTGGACTTAACAGAGGATTTTAAAGTTTGGCTTCTTTAAAATAGACTCCAGAGAGCTGGAGAGAATGCTTAGTGGTTAAGGCTCTTGCCTGTGAAGCTTAAGGACCCATGTTCTCCTCTTCAGATCCCACATTAGCCAGATACACAAAGGTGAGGCAAGTGCAAGGTCACACATGCCCACTAGGTGGTGCAAGAGTCTGAAGTTTTACTTCAATCACGGAGGCCCTGGCATGCCAATTCTCTCTCTCTAAAGTTTAAAACAACAAAACAAAAAAAAAGCTGGGCATAGTGGCACATGCCTTTAATACCAGCACTTGGGAGGCAGAGGAAGGAGGATCACTGAGAGTTTAAGGCCAGTCTGAGACTATATAGTGAATTCCAGGTCAGCCTGGAGTAGAATGAGACCCTACCTTGAAAAAAAAGACTCCAGAGGGCCTACAGTTCTTTAAGAACCCATCCAATACCTAAAGAAATTGCCTGCTGGGCTCCAAAGGGCAGCAGCAACCTCCCAGTTGGCCACCAGCATGCAACACTATTTGTTTTGTTAACCCAAACCTACTCTTCATACTAAATATACAACCTCCTTGCCAACAGAATCACTGTAGGGTGAGAAACACAACTCTTGTCCTTAAACTAAGTTGTAGGCATAGAACAGTGGGGTCCACAGGATAAAAAGCACTGAAGCCATCAAACACTATCAACAAGCAAAGGCAATAGTTAATCTGAGACATGAACAGCATGAGTTAACTGCAGAAAGCTTTCTGCAGAAGAGAGTTGTAGGAATCAGGTTTTCAAGGTCAGAAGGAACATTACTGGCAGAGAAAAGAGGCTTAAACTGAAATGGAATTCCGTATCAAGGTTGTTTACCTTCCAAGTGGTGGGGGGTAGGCTCCGTTTACCAGGTTCCAACCCCCTGATGCCTCCACTCAGTGCCACTCAGGAGATACTCCAAGTATGCCATCTTGTCGGCTATTCTCCAGCTGAGTCTTCCTTCATAGTGACAACTTTATGACCAAGGGATGGGTGATGTCACAATCAGGAACACTCTATTAATAAGAACAGGGAAGAGAAATGAGTCAGGGGAACTACCTCCCTCCACTTGGCAGTTTAAGACTACACAGACTTAGATCTGGAGGGTGGAGGCCAGCAGGAAGGATGAACAATTCCTTGAAGGACTACAAGTTTCAGTGATAGGCCAGGTCATCATCTAAAGAATCACAATTCGAGTCTAGTCCATTCAAACACAGCTGAGAGGGGAGAAAGAAAGGGACACAAATAAAGGTAAACAAAGGCTAGAGAGATGGCTCAGCTGTTAAGGTGCTTGTCTGTGAAGCCTAAGGACCCAGGTTCGATTGCACAGTACCCACATAAGCCAAATGCACAAGGTAGCACATATGTCTGGATTTCCTTTGCAGTGGCTAGAGGCCCGGTTGTGCCATTCTCTATTTGCCGCCACTTTGTCCCCCCTCAAATAAATATATAAATAAATACATAAATAAACAATTTAAAAGAAAGCTAGAGCCAGGCGTGGTGGCGTACACCTTTAATCCCAGCACTCGGGAGGCAGAGGTAGGAGGATCACGATTTGAGGCCACCCTGAGACAGACCCTACCTTGAAAAACAAGGAAGGAAGGGAAGGAAGGAAGGAGGGAGATGTAGGAAGAAAGGAAAAGAAAGACTGGAAAGATTGTTCAGAGGTTAAGGTGCTTGCCAGCAAAGCCTAATGACCTGGGTTTCATTCCCCAGTACCCACATAAAGCCAGAGGCACAAAGTGGTGCATGTGTCTGGAGTTTGTGCATACCCTCCCTTCCTTCCTTCCTTCCTTCCTTCCTTCCTTCCTTCCTTCCTTCCTTCCTTCCTTTCTTTCTCCCTCCCTCCCTCCCTCCCTCTCTCTCTCTCTCTCTCTCCTTGCAAACATTTGAGAAAGGTAAAGACGACAGACATGGTGGCGCATGCTTTTAATCCCAGCACTCGAAAGGCTGAGGTAGGAGGATTGCTGTGAGTTGAAAGGTCAGCTTGTGCAAGACCCTACCTTGAAAAACCGAAAGAAAAATAAAAGATAAAAGCTGGCCATGGTGACATGGTAATGGTAAAGCACACCTTTAGTCCCAGCACTCAGGACTGAGTACAAGGCCAGCCTGGGCTAGAGCAAGACCTTACTTTGAAAAACCAAAAAATAAAATAAAACAAAAATTTAAGGGTTATGTTGGGATAAAATAGGTTAAAGATGATTTTTAAAATTGTTTTATTGTCGGGCATGGTGGCACACGCCTTTAATCCCAGCTCTTGGGAGGCAGAGGTAGGAGGATCGCCATGAGTTCAAGGCCACCCTGACACTACATAGTGAATTCCAGGTCAGCCTGGGCTAGAGTGAAACCCTACCTCAAAAAATCAAAACAAAAAAATTGTTTTTATTTTTATTTATTTGAGAGACAGAATTGGTGCACCAGGGCCTCCAGCCATTCCAAATGAACTCCAGATGCCCAGATGCATGGTACAACCTTATGCACCTGGCTTACATGGGTCCTGGGGACTCAAACCTGGGTCCTTTGGCATTGCAGGCAAGTGCTTAACCGCTAAGCAATCTATCTAGCCCTATTTTTTTGTTTATCTTTAAAAAAATATTTTCATTTATCTATTTTATTTATTTATTTGAGACAGAGAAAGGGAGAGAGAGAGAAAGAATGAGCACACCAGGGCCTCCAGCCACCGCAAACAAACTCCAGACACATACACCACCATATACATCTGGCTTACATGGACCTGGAGAATCAAACCTAGGTCCTTAGGCTTCGCAGCATATGCCTTAACCACTAGAGCCATCTCTCCAGCCCCCTTTTATTTATTTTTTACTTTTATTTATTTGAGAAAGTGGGGAAGAGAATGGGCACTCCAGGACCTCCAGCCACTGCAAATAAACTCCAGATGCATGAGCCACCTTGTTCATCTGGCTTACGTGGGTCCTGGGAATCAAACCTCGGTCCTCAGCAGTATGGATAGTGCTTGAAAAGCCGGAGGGCCCGCATGTTTGATCCCAATACCCATGTAAAGTCAGATGCACTAAGTGGCACATGCATCTGGAATTCATTTGTGGTGGCAAGAGGCCCTGATGTACCCATTCTCTCTCTCTCTGCTTGCAAAGAAAATACGTTAAATATTTATTTCTTTATAAAAAATATTTTATTTATTTATTTGAGAGAGAGAGAAAGAGACAGATAGATAGAGAATAGGCATGGCAGGGCGTCCAGCCATTGCAAACCAACTTCAGGTACATGCGCCACCTTGCGTATCTGGCTTATGTGAGTACTGGGCAATTGAACCTGGGTCCTCAAGCTTTACAGGCAAGTACCTTAAATGCTAAGCCATCTTTCCAGCCCAAAATATTTCTAATATATAGATAAATTAGCTGGGTATAGTGGTACACCCCTTTAATCCCACCACTCAGGAGACTGAAGTAGGAGAATCCCTGTGAGTTCTAGGCTAGCCTGAGATTTCAGAGTGAATTCCAGATCAGCCTGGGCTAAAGCAAGACCCTACCTTGAAAAACAGTAACAAAACAAAAAAACATAAATTAGGTGGCAATTATATTATAAAAGGTGCCCTAGCTTTACCACCAATGCTCTCTTTAGGCAACTTTCTTGACTTTTTAGATGAAAGGAAATAGTCTTTTTTTATTTAAGTACTGAAATCATTAGATTGAAATTGAGGTTCCTCTTAGGAATTTAATTTTCTCACCTGTGAGATGAGAAGGTAGGCTACATGATCTTCAAGTTTTATTTAATTCTAGAATGCTAGAACTTGGACTTAACAGAGGATTTTAAAGTTTGGCTTCTTTAAAATAGACTCCAGAGAGCTGGAGAGAATGCTTAGTGGTTAAGGCTCTTGCCTGTGAAGCTTAAGGACCCATGTTCTCCTCTTCAGATCCCACATTAGCCAGATACACAAAGGTGAGGCAAGTGCAAGGTCACACATGCCCACTAGGTGGTGCAAGAGTCTGAAGTTTTACTTCAATCACGGAGGCCCTGGCATGCCAATTCTCTCTCTCTAAAGTTTAAAACAACAAAACAAAAAAAAAGCTGGGCATAGTGGCACATGCCTTTAATACCAGCACTTGGGAGGCAGAGGAAGGAGGATCACTGAGAGTTTAAGGCCAGTCTGAGACTATATAGTGAATTCCAGGTCAGCCTGGAGTAGAATGAGACCCTACCTTGAAAAAAAAGACTCCAGAGGGCCTACAGTTCTTTAAGAACCCATCCAATACCTAAAGAAATTGCCTGCTGGGCTCCAAAGGGCAGCAGCAACCTCCCAGTTGGCCACCAGCATGCAACACTATTTGTTTTGTTAACCCAAACCTACTCTTCATACTAAATATACAACCTCCTTGCCAACAGAATCACTGTAGGGTGAGAAACACAACTCTTGTCCTTAAACTAAGTTGTAGGCATAGAACAGTGGGGTCCACAGGATAAAAAGCACTGAAGCCATCAAACACTATCAACAAGCAAAGGCAATAGTTAATCTGAGACATGAACAGCATGAGTTAACTGCAGAAAGCTTTCTGCAGAAGAGAGTTGTAGGAATCAGGTTTTCAAGATCAGAAGGAACATTACTGGCAGAGAAAAGAGGCTTAAACTGAAATGGAATTCCGTATCAAGGTTGTTTACCTTCCAAGTGGTGGGGGGTAGGCTCCGTTTACCAGGTTCCAACCCCCTGATGCCTCCACTCAGTGCCACTCAGGAGATACTCCAAGTATGCCATCTTGTCGGCTATTCTCCAGCTGAGTCTTCCTTCATAGTGACAACTTTATGACCAAGGGATGGGTGATGTCACAATCAGGAACACTCTATTAATAAGAACAGGGAAGAGAAATGAGTCAGGGGAACTACCTCCCTCCACTTGGCAGTTTAAGACTACACAGACTTAGATCTGGAGGGTGGAGGCCAGCAGGAAGGATGAACAATTCCTTGAAGGACTACAAGTTTCAGTGATAGGCCAGGTCATCATCTAAAGAATCACAATTCGAGTCTAGTCCATTCAAACACAGCTGAGAGGGGAGAAAGAAAGGGACACAAATAAAGGTAAACAAAGGCTAGAGAGATGGCTCAGCTGTTAAGGTGCTTGTCTGTGAAGCCTAAGGACCCAGGTTCGATTGCACAGTACCCACATAAGCCAAATGCACAAGGTAGCACATATGTCTGGATTTCCTTTGCAGTGGCTAGAGGCCCGGTTGTGCCATTCTCTATTTGCCGCCACTTTGTCCCCCCTCAAATAAATATATAAATAAATACATAAATAAACAATTTAAAAGAAAGCTAGAGCCAGGCGTGGTGGCGTACACCTTTAATCCCAGCACTCGGGAGGCAGAGGTAGGAGGATCACGATTTGAGGCCACCCTGAGACAGACCCTACCTTGAAAAACAAGGAAGGAAGGGAAGGAAGGAAGGAGGGAGAGGTAGGAAGAAAGGAAAAGAAAGACTGGAAAGATTGTTCAGAGGTTAAGGTGCTTGCCAGCAAAGCCTAATGACCTGGGTTTCATTCCCCAGTACCCACATAAAGCCAGAGGCACAAAGTGGTGCATGTGTCTGGAGTTTGTGCATACCCTCCCTTCCTTCCTTCCTTCCTTCCTTCCTTCCTTCCTTCCTTTCTTTCTCCCTCCCTCCCTCTCTCTCTCTCTCTCTCTCTCTCCTTGCAAACATTTGAGAAAGGTAAAGACGACAGACATGGTGGCGCATGCTTTTAATCCCAGCACTCGAAAGGCTGAGGTAGGAGGATTGCTGTGAGTTGAAAGGTCAGCTTGTGCAAGACCCTACCTTGAAAAACCGAAAGAAAAATAAAAGATAAAAGCTGGCCATGGTGACATGGTAATGGTAAAGCACACCTTTAGTCCCAGCACTCAGGACTGAGTACAAGGCCAGCCTGGGCTAGAGCAAGACCTTACTTTGAAAAACCAAAAAATAAAATAAAACAAAAATTTAAGGGTTATGTTGGGATAAAATAGGTTAAAGATGATTTTTAAAATTGTTTTTATTGTCGGGCATGGTGGCACACGCCTTTAATCCCAGCTCTTGGGAGGCAGAGGTAGGAGGATCGCCATGAGTTCGAGGCCACCCTGACACTACATAGTGAATTCCAGGTCAGCCTGGGCTAGAGTGAAACCCTACCTCAAAAAATCAAAACAAAAAAATTGTTTTTATTTTTATTTATTTGAGAGACAGAATTGGTGCACCAGGGCCTCCAGCCATTCCAAATGAACTCCAGATGCCCAGATGCATGGTACACCTTATGCACCTGGCTTACATGGGTCCTGGGGACTCAAACCTGGGTCCTTTGGCATTGCAGGCAAGTGCTTAACCGCTAAGCAATCTATCTAGCCCTATTTTTTTGTTTATCTTTAAAAAAATATTTTCATTTATCTATTTTATTTATTTATTTGAGACAGAGAAAGGGAGAGAGAGAGAAAGAATGAGCACACCAGGGCCTCCAGCCACCGCAAACAAACTCCAGACACATACACCACCATATACATCTGGCTTACATGGGACCTGGAGAATCAAACCTAGGTCCTTAGGCTTCGCAGCATATGCCTTAACCACTAAGCCATCTCTCCAGCCCCCTTTTATTTATTTTTTACTTTTATTTATTTGAGAAAGTGGGGAAGAGAATGGGCACTCCAGGACCTCCAGCCACTGCAAATAAACTCCAGATGCATGAGCCACCTTGTTCATCTGGCTTACGTGGGTCCTGGGGAATCAAACCTCGGTCCTTTGGCTTTGTAGGTAAGCGCCTTAACCACTAAGCAATCTCTCCAGCCCACTGATTTTTATATAATACAAAGACCACTCCATTCTCCCAAGACTGGCACTTAATTTTTATTTTATTGTTGTTTTATTGAGGTAGAATCTCACTCTAGCCCAGGCTGACTTAGAACTCACTCTGCATCCCCAGGCTGGCTTCAAACTCACCGTGATAGTCTTACCTCTGCCTCCCAAATGCTCAGATCTAAGTTTACCATATTCATCAAACACAATGTGTGCCACATGTATTTTCAAACTAATCAGAGAGAAAAAGATGCAAAACCTGCAACATTTCCTCTTGCCTATGGTCCAGAGAGATGAGGGCTGCTATTTTTCCCATCTCTTCGTCCTTTTCCATACATAATACTAAAGTGACAATGCTTCCTTCTTTGAGACAACACCTCATTCCCAACACCCTGAAACATGCACCTATACTGCAAGAAATGTTTCCAGAGAGCTGGGCATGGTGGTGCATGCCTTTGATCCCAGCACTCAGGAAGTAGAGGTAGGAGGATTGTGAGTTTGAAGCCACCCTGAAACTACATAATGAATTCCAGGTCACTTTGTGCTAGAGTGAGACCCTACCTCGAAAGAAACAAAGAGGACGGGGAGGGGAGGGAAGAAGGCAAGGGAGGAAGGGAGGAAGGGAGGAAGGGAGGAAGGGAGGAAGGAAGGAAGGAAGGAAGGAAGGAAGGAGAAAGACAGACAGTCTCCAGGAACCACTGTTGTTGGCTATTGGCTATGCTGTCTTCTATGGACAAGTTCCAGACTCAGAAGGCAAGATGTTCATGCTAAGAAAACCAATCCTTTGCAAAATAGAACAAAACAGGGTTTTAAAACCGAGCAGAGGGCTGGAGAGATGGCTTAGCGGTTAAGCACTTGCCTGTGAAGCCTAAGGACCCCGGTTCAAGGCTTGATTCCCCAGGACCCACGTTAGCCAGATGCACAAGGGGGCGCACGCGTCTGGAGTTCGTGTACAGTGGCTGGAGGCCCTAGCGCGCCCATTCTCTCTCTCTCTCTCTCTCTGCCTCTCTCTCTCTCTGTTGCTCTCAAATAAATAAATAAATAATAAACAAAAAATATTAAAAAAAAAAAAAAACGAGCAGAGCCGGGTGAGGTGGCGCACGCCTTTAATGCCAGCACTCGGGAGGCAGAGATAGGAGTATCGCCATGAGTTCGAGGCCACCCTGAGACTACATAGTGAATTCCAGGTCAGCCTGGGCTAGAACAAGACCCTGAGCAGAGAACTAGGAGTGAGAACACTGGGACCTCAGTCCCAACTGGATACCCTTAAGCAGTGTAACCCTTCTATAGCTTTTAATTTCTTCAGCTGTCAGAGAAAATGCCACTTGCCTTTATCTACCTAATATAGTGTCCTACAAATCAAATGAGATGATAAATATGAAAGCGCAGTTAATACTGCCTTCCTCAGGTAAGGTATAACCTGTAACAAAAGAATGGCACAATAAAGTTATAGTAAGGTCCAGAGGAAATGTTGCTAAATGCTTGCTCCTTCTTTTCAATTACTGGAAACCAGGCCCCACCACATGGTCGACTGGAGACATAGCATAACAATACTATTGTATCCCCCACATTCCTAGCACTAGCCCACCCTATTCTTCGGGAAGACTAGAAGTCAGCAACACTATTAACCCCTTGCCCTCTTGGTATGGATCTATCTAAACTCCACTGTATAGGAAGTACCCGATTAAAACTCTCACAGGTCAGTCTCCAATAGGCCTTGGCATCAGCCGTCTTTGCTACTAGGTGAAATGATGTCAAAGATTTCTGAATAAGGAAGGTGTCTGCCAATCCTTCAGGCAAAACACCCTCATCCCTCCTGGCTTTCGTTCTTTTCAGCTCCTTCTCAGGCTCCTAGCATCCTGAGTTGGGGCAGGCTCCCCAGCGTGTGAAGTTGTGTGGAGCGTGCAAGAGGGCCGGGCTGCGAACCAAGGGCAAGGATGTAAGGAATGTGAGATTCCTTCACCGAGGGGTGGGAGGGGAGAGGAGCCGGTCAGGAATGAAAGACAAGGCATGGGAGAGCAGCCAAGCCATGGCGCTCCGAGGGCGGAGGTTCTGGTTCCGCCGTGTCTGCCAAGACTGGCCCCCGGGACGTCCCCTTCCTCGCCTGCAGGCCTGTCAATCAATGCCCATTTAAACTCCACATTGTCCCCCCAGCCCGCGCGGTCAGCTTCTCCCGGCCAGCCCAAGGCCCCTACTCCAGAGGACCTTCCCCATGACCCAACTTCCAGAGGCCCCCTTCTCACCTCCCGACAACGCTTCCTTCCTCCATTTTTCTTCTCTTCTCCACCCCTTCTCCTGAACCCCCAGTGTCTCGAACCCGGGCTCCAGTCCCCCTAGGACCTCGCCCCCTCCCTCCGCACACCGAAGCTCGCGCAGGCGCAGTACGCACCGCCCTGGACGCGCTCTGGATTCTCCGCAGCCTCAAGCCTGGCTGGAGCTGAGGCCGCAGTCGCCACCGGATAAGCCCGGGTGCCGGGTCTCAGCCTTTCCCGGTAGGGAAAGGGGAAGGAGAAGGAGAAGGAGGGGGAAGGAGGTTCCGACCACTCCTCTCAGTCTCCGACGAATCCTTTATCCCGCCCACTGCTGCTACGCAACCGGGCGGAAGCCCGCCACTAAGCCCCGCCTCTTTGTTTAACTCGGACCCGGGCTGGACGCTGGGAGCGGCCAACGAGCCGCGAGCGGGCTAGCGAGGCCTCGGCTCGAGACCGGAAGTCCCGGAGGTTCCCGGCTGGGCCTCGGTGGGCCTTCGGGGCAGAGGACTCCGCGTTCCTCGCGCCGTGAAGCGGCTAGCCTGGGGTCCGCCGCCTTGGGAAGCGACACTGGGCTTTGACGGGCGCCCACGTCTTAGGTCCTTGAGCTCGCAGCGATCGTCGCCGGGCGGCTGGACGAGGGTGACCCGCGGTCCTCCCGGCCCCTGTCAGTTTACAGAGCTGTGGTCAGCATCCCGGAGCCTCCCGACCCTGTGACTCACAGTCATGGGAATGGATACTGCAGTTAACTCGGCGGCCCCCGGGGGAGGGGCGCGGGGCTGGGAGTGTCCTCACCGCAAAGCTTTGATCTAGGGTGCACCACGAGGTGTCCGTCCCCCCTCCCCCTCCGCGCCGCCACACTTGCCATATCCACGATGGCGCCCCAGAAACTCAGGGTGCTCTGAAACCTGAAAGGGTCGGATGATTTCCTTAGGTTTCAGCTTCGTGGGGTGGGAGAGAACCTGGGCTCGGAGGGAAGTCATGGTGGAGCCTAAGGGGCTCTGTGATAGGTAAGGGATTACTTAAGCCAAACAATACCTCTTTTAGGCTAATCTGGCATTGGTTGTGGATATTCTTTAAGAAAATGGTAATTCACATTAGTATATGTGTAATTAGTTATATACAAGAAAATAGAGCTAACTACCTTTGACGACAGTCTGAAAGGTACCAAAGGGATCTAAAGGCTTTAACCTGTTTCAACCTCAAAGTGTCTCCAAAATCCAACGAGAGGGCAGTAGGAACAGATGCCTTGTGAACTGAGAAGGACTTGTTCTTTTTTTTTTTTTTTAATTGTTTTATTATTTATTTGAGAGAGAGAGAATGGGCGCACCAGGGACTCTAGCCACTGCAAACAAACTCTAGACTCATGCGCCACCTTGTGCATCTGGCTTATGCGGATACTGGGAAATTGAACCTGGGTCAGCCTTCTCAGGCAAGCGCCTTAGCCACTAAGCCATCTCTCCAGCCCAAGAATTGTTCTTTGTGCCCTGGGTTCCATTTCTCCCAGAAGGAGAAATGACTTAAAATGCCATTTGTTCTAAGATGCCTGGACTGAACTGGTTAGTAAAGTATTAAAGATGAAGACCCCATATTTGTAAGTACCTGCCATGTCTTAGGCACCACTGTATATAACTTCTGTAAAATGGATTATATATTCAAGAATTGACAAGAAAAGTGCCGAGCTGGGGTTCAAGCTTTTTCTCCTTGCATCCCAAAACCCTTGATCCTTTTTCTTATTGTGTCACTACTTAAAGAGAAAAAAAAATCTTTTAAGCCCAAAGTACATGCTCCAAGCCCAAGTAAAAAAGAAAATTGGAACCTGATGCGCCCCCTGGTGGTCAATTCATCTTTTTCCCCCCTGTGGAGCCAACCATCTCCGAGGCTCTTTTAATACCTGGACCGCCCACTTCGCGGCGCTTGAATACTAGAGCCTAATTGGCTGAGCGGGCGGGGCTCAGCCGGTGCTGATTGGCCAGAGAAGGTCAGCGGGAGAAACTTCCGGGAATGTCTGCACTCCAGCATTCCATCCGGTAGCTGCCAGTCCCCTGGCTCCCCCTGCGGGTGGCTCTGCAGTGTGCACAGTCGAGGCTGGCTGGTGGGTGGTGGGCTGTGGATGGGGGAGGGGATAGACCGAGCCCTGAGTTTTCAGCACGAGGGTTCTGGGAGGTTTGCGGAGTAAGATTCTGTTCCTGGTCGCTGCACTGGGTTCCCTCGAGGTCTTCTTTAGCTCCCTCGCACTGGGGCAGGAGACTGAAAATATCTCGTAGAGGCCTCCCAGCCCCCAAGCATCCTATCCAGAAACCCCTAAATTCTGATCTTAAGTACGAGGTCCTCAGGGAAGTTCATTTCTGACCTTCTAAAAGGGTTAAAGGGATTGCGGCGGCTTGATCCCAGCCTGATGTAGATAGTAGGCCTTGAGCAGTGGAGCATGGGAGCAAAGGCGCCAAGCCCTGAACCTTCGATTCCTGTTCCACCTTCCAGTGGGGTGTCGCGGCTCCAGCAGCATGACGACGGAGACCTTCGTGAAAGATATCAAGCCCGGGCTCAAGAATCTGAACCTTATCTTCATTGTACTGGAAACAGGTGGCTATGCGGGTTCCCAGGATGGGGACAAAGTGGGGACACCTGCATTCTTAACTTGCTATAGGGACGGGATGGCAGGGTGCGTCCCAAGACCCTGGCAGAGGGAGATGCAGGCGGATGTAGTGTTCATAGAACTCTGAACAGACCAGTGCCTCCTGTGCCACCCACATGGGCTTCTTTCCATTCAGGGCCCTCTCCATGGTGCTAGCCCCTCCACTACCAACCCCCCTGCCCCCCCCCCACAACAGACAAATACACCCTCCTTCCTGCCCCAGGGATATGGGCTTTACTCTGCTTATACATCTTTTACCTCACCCAGCAATACCACTCTGATCACTGGCGCCCTATTTGTATGACCATCTTCCCACCTATTTTTTTCTTTAGGGCGAGTGACCAAGACAAAGGACGGGCACGAGGTTCGGACCTGCAAAGTGGCGGACAAAACAGGCAGCATCAATATCTCCGTGTGGGACGATGTGGGCAACCTGATCCAGCCTGGGGACATTATCCGACTCACCAAAGGGTAAGGCAGCTAGCTACCTGGTGATTCTTGACTATCCAGTATCAGCAACAATCAAATGGGATGGGGGTCAAAAGTTTCTATAACCCTTCTGAGAACTCTGAATTCTGCTCCCCCCACCCCATTCCACAGGTATGCTTCAGTGTTCAAAGGTTGTCTGACACTGTACACTGGCCGTGGGGGTGATCTGCAGAAGATTGGAGAGTAAGTGCTGTCTTGGGAATCAAGATCAAGCAGCTGCAATCCAAAGGGGGAAAGTAAGGCTTTCGAGGCAGCAGCATAAGGCTGTGCAGTCCATGCCCTGCACCTGGACTTTTCTGAAGTCTTCAGCAGTGGCCCAAAGGATGGGTCCAAGGCTTTGGCTACTTTCTCCCTTTGCAGATTCTGTATGGTTTATTCTGAAGTTCCAAACTTCAGTGAGCCCAACCCAGAATACAGCACCCAGCAAGCACCCAACAAAGTGGTGAGTCCCTGAGCCTGATGGTGGGAAAGGGGGTAGATTAGACCACGAACATGGTGAGGAGCAAGGTCTGAGTATGGAATCTGCCTTCAGGTGCAGAACGACAGCAGCCCTACTGCCCCCCAGCCTACCACAGGACCCCCTGCTACCTCTCCAGGTAAATCCACTGCTTTCCTTTCAGTGGCCCTTCTTGTGTGCCCCCCCCCCCATCACCACCTTCTTCTAGTCCTGGATAGATGCATTTCCCTCATTCCTGTTCCAAATCTCTCTCAGGATATCACCTTCTACCCAGTTCTCCATGTATCCTTGTTTTTGATACCTTTTTCAAGTCTGTAGTGAACAGATTTGGAGACCATTTCAACCACCGAGCTCTAGTACCCTTTTATTTTGCCACTATCAGTCCAAAGAAAAAAGGAAGGATCTTGCGTCAGGCATGGTGGCTCACGCCTTTAATCCCAGCACTCGGGAGGCAGAGGTAGGAGGATCACCATGAGTTCGAGGCCGCCCTGAGACTACATAGAGAATTCCAGGTCAGCCTGAGCTAAAGTGAGACCCTACCTCGAAAGACCAAAAAAAAAGGAAGTATCTTGTTTGTTTCTGAGGTATGGTCTCACTGTAGCCTTAACTACTCATGGTGATCCTCCTACCTCTGCCTCCTGAGTGCTGAGGTTAAAGGTGTGTGTCACCATGCCTGGCTAAAAAAGTTTTTTAAAAAATTATTTATTTATCTACTTAGTGATAGAGGCAGAGAGAGAGAGAGAGAATGGGTGCACCAAGACTTCCAGCCAATACAAATCAACTCCAGATGCATGCACCACCATGTACATCTGGCTTACGTAGGTTCTGGGGAATCAAATCTGTGTCCTTAGGCTTCACAGGCAAGAGCCTTAACCACTAATCCATCTCTCCAGCCCTAAAGAAGTTTTTTTAAATTCTTTGTAGCAAATCTTGTTGTTTTTTGTATATATATATATATATATAATTTTTTAAGTTTATTTATCAATCAGAGAGAGAGAGAGAGAGAGAGAATGAGAATGGGCACACCAGGGCTCTCTACCCACTGTAAATGAACTCCAGACATATGCACTACCATGTTCATCTGGCTTCCATGGGTTCTGGGGAATTGAATCCAGGTCCTTAGGATTCACAGGCAAGAACTTGAACCACTAAGCCATCTCTCCACCTCACAAATCTTGTTTAAATATAGTATATGTATTTAAAAAATACATAGTCATATGTAAAAATACTGAGTGATGGAGACACTTTCTAAGAAATGTGTACTTAGATGACATGAACATTGTAGAGTGCATGCATACAAACATGCATGATACAGCCAACTACATACCTAAGCTGTGTGACATAACCTATTTTTTAATATATTTTATTTATTTATTTGAGAGAGAAAGAGGGAGAGAGAGAGAGAGAGAGAGAATGGGTGCACCAGGGCCTCCAGCCACTGCAGATGAACTCCAGATGCATGCGCCCCCTTGTACATCTGGCTTATGTGGGTCCTAGAGAGTCAAACCAGGATCCTTTGGCTTTGCAGGCAAACACCTTAACCGCTAAGCCATCTCTCCAGCCCAACATAACTTATTTATTTATTTAATTAATTATTTTATTTATTTACAAGCAGAGAGATACAGGCACACACACAGAGAGGGAAAGAGTATAGGCACACCAGGGCTTCCAGCCACCACAAATGAACTCCAGATTCATACATCACTTTATGCATGTGGCTTATGTGGGTACTGGGGAATTGAACCCAAGTCATTAGACTTTGCAGGCAAGTACATTAACCTGTAAGCCATCTCTCCAGTCCCCATAACCTTTTTTTTTTATTATTTTTTTTTTAGGTAGGGCCTCACTGTAGCACTCTAGTCCAGGCTGACCTGGAATTCACTATGTAGTCCCAGACTGGCCTCAAACTCATAGTGATCCTCCTACCTCTGCCTCCCAAGTGCTGGAATTAAAGGCATGTGACAACACGCCTGGCAACATCTGTGTTTTCAATAGAAAATGATTGTTATTGGCTGTGTGTGGTTATTCACACCTGTAATCCTCATACTTGGGAGGCTGAAACAATAGGATCATATGTTGAAGGCCAGTCTTCACTACATAGAGAGTATCAGACCAGCCAAGGCTATATAGTAAGAGCCTGCCTCAAAAAAACAAAAAACAAAAAAACAGGAAAAGAGGACTGGAGAGATAGCTCAGCAGTTACGATGCTTGCTTGTAAGGCCTGAAAGCCTGGGTTCAATTCCTGTAAGGCCAGATCAAGGTGGAGCATTCATCTGGAATTTATTTGCAGTGGCTAGAGGCCCTGTTGCACCCATTCTCTCTCCCTCCCTCTCCTAGCAAATATAAGAATAAAGGAAAAAACCAAGAATGATGGTGTACGTCTTTAATCCCAACACTCAAGAGGCAGAGGTAGAATCATTGTGAGTTTGAGAATAACCTGGGACTACAGAGTGAGTTTCAGGTCAGCCTGAGCTAGAGTGAAAGCCTACCTTGAAAAGAAAAAAAAAAGGCAGGGGGAGAAATTATGACTATAGAGCTGAGAGTCTACTTCAATGGTAAGGTGTTGGGTTTAAACCCTAAGACCAAGAACAGGGAGAAGAGGGTTGGAGAGATGGCTTAGCAGTTAAGGTGCTTGCCTACAAAGCCAAAGGGCCCAGGTTCAATTCCCCAGGACCCACGTAAGCCAAACGTACAAGGTGGCACATGCATCTGGAGTTCATTTGCATGGCTGGAGGTACTGTCACACCCATTCTCTCTCCGAGTCTCTTTTTCTCTCTCAAACAAATAAATAAAATATTTCTAAAAATATTTAAAAATAAATATTTCTTAAAAAAGAAAAAGTCCAGGCGAGGTAGCACATGCCTTTAATCCCAGCACTTGGGAGACAGAGGTAGGAGGATCACCATGAGTTCGATGCCACCCTGAGACTATATAGTGAATTCCAGGTCAGCCTGGGCTACAATGAAACCCTACGTCAAAAAAACAAAAAAAGAAAAGATGCTGGACATGGTGGTGCAAGTCTTTAATGCCAGCACTTGGGAGGCAGAGGTACGAAGATTGCTGTGAGTTCAGAGCCACCCTGAGACTGCATAGTGAATTCCAGGTCAGCCTGGGAGCAAGACCCTACCTCAAAAAAACTACAGAAAAAAAAAAAAAAAAAAACTATTGGGCTGGAGAGATGGCTTAGTGGTTAAGGCACTTGCCTTCAATTCCTCAGGGCCCACGTAAATAAACCAGATGCACAAAGTGGTGCATGCATCTGGAGTTCGTTTGCAGCAGTTAGAGCTGCCATGCCTCTTCTCTCTTTCTCTCAAATAAATAAAAGAAAAAAATAAAAAAAGAGAGCCAGGTGTGGTGGCGCATGCCTTTAATCCCAGCACTTTGAGGCAGAGTGAGACCCTACCTCAAAAAAAACAAAAGAAACTTAAAAAAGAATGACTGTTTTCAGGATTCCATTGTTTAAAACTTTTTTTTTTTTTTTTTTTGCATCTGGCTTACATGGGTCCTGGGGAATCAAACCTGGGTCCTTAGGCTTCAAAGGCAGGTGCCTTAACTGCTAAGCCATCTCTCCAACCCCCAAAATGATTTATCTTTTCTTTTTTCTTTTTTTCCCTCTTCTTTCTAAAATACTTTCTATTTATTTGCAAGGGGGCTGGTGGTGGTGAGAATGGGCATGCCAGAGCCTCTAGCCATGCAAACAAACTCCAGATGCATGCACCATTTTGTGCATCTGGCTTTATGTGGGTTCTGGGGAATTGAACCTGGGTCATTAGGCTTTGCAGGCAAGGGCCTTAACCATTGAGACATCTCTCCAGCTCTCATGTTTTAATTATTTATTTGCAAGCAGAGAGAGAAAGAGAGAGTATGGGTACACCAAAGCCTCTAGCTACTGCATATAAACTCCAGATGTACGCACCACTTTGTATATCTGGCTTTGCAGTAGATACTGGAGATTTGAGCCCAGGCTGTCAGTCTTTGCAAACAAGTGTCTCTAATCACTGAGCAATTCCTCCAGCCACTGCCCCCCCCCCATTGTTTTTAGTAAGGAATATCTAAGACCAAGCATGATGGTGTATGTTTATCAGCACTTAGAGGGCAGAAGCAAGAGGATTGTCTCAAGTTTGAAGATAGCTTAGGCTCCACATAGTGAATTATATGCCATCCTAGGCTGTTATAGAGAGACCTGTGTCAAGAAACCAAACAAAAAAAATTTTTTGGCTTTTCTATTTTGTTTTTATTTATGTATGTATTTGAGAGCAATAGGCAGAGAGAGAGAAAGGATGGACGCACCAAGGCTTCCAGCCACTGCAAACAAACTCCAGATGAATGCGCCCCCTTGTGCATCTGGTTTACATGGGTGCTGGGGGAATTGAGCCTCAAACCGGGGTCCTTAGGTTTCACAGGCAAGCGCTTTAACTGCTAAGCCATCTCTCCAGCTCCCTTTTTTTGGTTTTTCAAGGTAAGGTCTCACTGTAGCTCAGGCTGACCTGGAATTTAGTACGTAGTCTCAGGGTGACCTTGAACTCATGGTGATCCTCCTACCTCTGCCTCCCAAGTGCTAATATTAAAGGCATGTACCACCACTCCTGGCTGAGAAACCAAACAGATTTTGTTTGTTTGCTAGCAAGGTAGGGTCTCACTCTAGCCCAGGCTGACCTGGAATGTACTATATAGTCTTAGGTGGCCTTGAACATGCAATGATCCTCCTACCTCTGCCTCAGGAGTACTGGAATTAAAGGTGTGTGCCACCCTATTTTTTTTTTAAGACTCTCATTACTTTTCTTCAAGACTTCCCACATGTTAGGTCTGCACTGTACAATTGAGCTATGTCTCCCAGTCTCCCCTTTACCTTTATTTGTTTATTTATTTAAGAGAGAGAGAAAGAGGCAGACAGAGAGAATGGGCACCAGTGCGTCTAGCCACTGGAAATGAACTGCAGACGCATGTGCCACCTTGTGTGTCTGGCTTTACATGGGTCCTGGGGAATCAAACCTGGTTCATTTGGCTTTGCAGGCAAGCACCTGAACTGCTAAGCCATCTCTCTCCAGGCACCCCCACAACTTTATAATTTTGTTTGTTTGTTTGTTTTTTCAAGGTAGGGTCTCACTCTTGCTCTGGCTGACCTGGACTTCACTATGTAGTCTCAGGGTGGCCTTGAACTCACGGCAATCCTCCTACCTCTGCCTCTTTTTTTTTTTTTTTAAGTACTACTTTTTGTTGTTGTTGTTTATTTATTTATTTGAGAGAGTCAGACAGAGAGAGAGAGAGGGAGATAGAAAGACAGAATGGGTGTGCCAGGGCCTCCAACCACTGCAAATGAACTCCAGATGCGTGCGCCCCCTTGTGCATCTGGCTAACATGGGTCCTGGGGAGTCGAGGGTCCTTAGGCTTCACAGGCAAGCTCTTAACCGCTAAGCCATCTCTCCAGCCCCTACCTCTGCCTCTTGAGTGCTGGGATTAAAGGCGTGCACCACCACGCCTGGCTCCCCCTTTACATTTTTTTTTTTTTTTTTTTTTTTTTTTGGTTTTTCGAGGTAGGGTGTCACTCTAGCCCAGGCTGACCTGGAATTCACTATGGAGTCTCAGGGTGGCCTCGAACTCACAGCAATCCTCCTACCTCTGCCTCCCGAGTGCTGGGATTAAAGGCGTGCGCCACCACGCCCGGCCCCCCCCTTTACATTTTAATAGAAACTTCAGGCTCTTTTCCTTCTTATGCTTTTCCAGTTTTACAGTCAGATTTTCCAGTTTTAATTCTATATATATATTTTTTATTTTATTTATTTATTTATTTGAGAGCAACAGACAGAAGGAGGGAGAGAGAGAGAGAGAGAGAGAGAATGGGCGCGCCAGGGGTTCCAGCCACTGCAAATGAACTCCAGATGCGTGCGCCCCCTTGTGCATCTGGCTAACGTGGGTCCTGGGGAATTAAGCCTTGAACCGGGGTCCTTAGGCTTCACAGGCAAGTGCGTAACCACTAAGCCATCTCTCCAGCCCCCAGTTTTAATTCTAGATCTGGCTCTCACTGATACCAAGATGAATAAAAAACAATATATCATTCTAGGATTCATGTAGCAACTTCCAAATGATTGGTTCTTCTGTGGGGCCACATTCATATCCACGACCCACATCGTCTTTTGTGTTTGGCCAGTTGGCATTAATGTGCAGTTGGGCATGGTGAAGACACTGCCACTGTGGGCCTTGGGATACACCCTTCTCCTGCCTTAACTTTCTAATTCTATGTTTCTTCTTCTCCTACAACTAGCTTCTGAAAGCCAGAATGGGAATGGACTAAGCACCTCATCAGGTCCTGGCAGTGGGCCCCATCCCGCTCACACTCCCTCCCATCCCCCCAGCACTCGAATCACCCGAAGCCAGCCCAACCACACACCTGCTGGTCCTCCAGGCCCCTCTAGCAACCCTGTCAGCAACGGCAAAGAAACCCGCAGAAGCAGCAAAAGATAGTGAGCCATCTGTTCTCTCCCACCGCCAGCCGCCAGCCAGGTGTGTCTGCTGGGGCACAACACAGCCTTCTGGTGGGCTGCTGGATTTGGAATTGGAATTGGGGGATGAGGAAGCAGAATTTTAGCCACTAAACTTCCCTGGAAAGGAAGTGAGTGTGGCCTTAGCCACCCCAAGTTCCTGTCCTCCTTGTCCAAATGAAGCTGCCTGTCCCCTGGGTTTCAGGGCTGTCTGCCTGCTCTCCTACTAGAGATGGCAGTTACAATCAGTTTATTATATGTGATATGAAGGTCTAAATGAAATCCTTTCCCCCAAAATCTTGTCTTCCTAATAAATGTTCCCACTCTGTAATGGACTCCTTTGCTTTTTGTGGGTAAGGAGGTTAGCAGGTGGGCACTTAACAGTAGTGGGGTGTCCCTAGGAGAAGGACAGGTGATTATAGGCAAGGAGGTCTAGGCAAAACAGGCCTGCCCCTTTAAGGTAGTGCCCCTCCCCTGCCCCCTCCCTGCATGTGACCCTTGTCCACCTGCCTGCCACAAGAAGGCTGGGTCCCCCTTCTTCTGGGTGTCTTTCTTGTCTCCTGCTGTCAGGTAATGCCAACCTCGACCCCCTAAACCAATTGCTCCAATCAGACTTCTGCTCCCCTGATTTTGACCGAATCAGAATCTGAGGGAGCCCAGTTCTTGCTTCCTCCAGTGGAGGAACTTCCCTTTTCTTGGCCATGATTCCAGAGCCCGGAGCTCTGGCATTTCTGCTTGCTGGGGTGGAGAACCACTGGCCCTTAGGCGGCCCTGGGTGGGGAATTGCTGAGAACAGTTTCTTCCCTGAATGCATCTGGGGTTGCCACTTAACTTGCCTATTGCCCCTCCTGCCAGCTCAAGGAAACCTTGGTCCAGCTTTCTCAGTGAACATGGGGATGGGGTTGGAAACCAATGAAGCTCAGTGCCAGATGTAAGGTAGGTGGGGTGGGAGTATATGTCAGAAAAGGCTCAAGTGTGGTACTAAATGCATTAGGGGGAGGGGTGAATTTTTAAGAGGAAAAAACTGAGTACAGGTTCTTAACCATGTGGATTTCTCAGGGCAGAGGGTGGCCTCTCCCAATCAGGGCCCCAGCAGAGACTGACCTTTGACCCCCACCCCACAGACCAGTGAACCATTAACTCCTATATGAATGAATCTTCCTGCATTGGCCCTACCCCAACCCCGCCCCAAAGCAGGTGGGCTAAGGGGGAACCTGTCTGTCTCAGCCCTCTATGTGACGTGGCCTCCAGTGCACCTAGAAGTTGAGTCTGGGTTTTGCTTCATGACTCAGGAACCTCTTAAGATCCACAGTGAGGCTTTCCAGGGACCTGAGGTGACAGCTCTCACATTGCCAATAGGGGTGAGGCCCTGGGCATTGGTGGGGGCTAGACAGGTGGGATGAGGTTAAGGATTAGGCCATTGGGGGATCTGAAACGAATGATCAATCCTGGATCAGATGTAGGGAGAATTCTGTTTTAAGAAGATGCCTCAAAACCTGGCAAATAAGAGGCTGCTCCTAAAGGCAGTGGGGATGGAAGGAGGAGGCCTGACTGAGGATTCAGGCCAGGTGGGGGCAGTTCTGAGTCATGGTCAGCCCCCTTCCCTGCCCCCCAGACCTGAGCTGGGGAACAGAACAGAATCCCTGACAGCCTCCTCCTCATTCTTCTAGGGTACAATCCTCAGGATGTTCCGGGGGGAATAGACGCCGGAACCAGTGCTTCTAATCTATTCCCTCCAGTGATGGGCCCCCCAATGCTGGCTC
This sequence comes from Dipus sagitta, assembly GCA_036346955.1. Classification (NCBI taxonomy): domain Eukaryota; kingdom Metazoa; phylum Chordata; class Mammalia; order Rodentia; family Dipodidae; genus Dipus; species Dipus sagitta. Next base: position 109,583,982 of record CM070777.1, read on the forward strand.
TCCTGAGTGGGGTAGTGGTCTTGGGCTTGGTAGGGTGCTCAGACCCCAACCTGGGGCCAGCTGAGCAGGAACAGAACCACTATCTAGCCCAGCTGTTCGGCCTGTACGGAGAGAATGGAACACTGACTGCAGGGGGCCTGGCTCGGCTTCTGCACAGCCTGGGGCTGGGCCGAGTTCAGGGGCTTCGCCTGGGACACCAAGGGCCTCCAACTGGGAGGGTTGCACCCCCAGAGAACTTCACACACAGGTACTGACCCCTCTGTCACCTCCAAAATGCCCCATCTCCCGGCTTTTCTTGGTACTTAGTTGCTAGAGCTGGCTTCTTGAACCCTCAGAATGACAAGTCCTTCAGAGCCCAGCTGCTCAGTCCTTAAAAGCCCTGCTTGCCTTTATTGCTAGTTTTTTTTTTTTTTCAACATGTGTGTATGTCTGTATTTTGTTTTGTTTTTTTGAGGTAGGGTCTTGCTCTAGCCCAGGCTGGTCTGGAATTTATTATATAGTCTCAGGCTGGCCTTGAACTCATGGTGATCCTCCTACCTCTGCCTGCCAAGTGATGGGATTAAAGGAATGTACCACCACTCCTAGGTTAACTTAATATTTTCCCCTTATACATGACAATGGGTTTCATTATGGGTGATATATCCCTACATATCCAACTTGCTTTCTCCAAACTTCAGGCCTTTTGGCGTTTTATTTTTTTTTGGGGGGGGGGTTGAGGTAGCATCTCACTCTAGCCCATCCCAGGCTGACCTCAACTTCACTATGTAGTCTCAGGGTGGCCTCGAACTTATGGTGATCCTCCTACCTCTGCCTCCCAAGTGCTAAAGGCCTGTGCCACCACACCTGGCCCTTTTTTACCCCTCAGCCTCAGAGCTGTCATTCCTAGGCCTTCTTATAAACAAATGATAGCTCTCAGATCTCTCCAGAACTGACATGTCATGGTGTCTGAAACTCTAGCCAGTGGCTGGCCCATTATCCCCTAAGCTCCTGGGAGATCTCAAGGTGGGTTTCTGGGAGCTTCAACGAGAGTGACTCACTATCCCATCCATTCCAGGCCACCGGACCCGGAGTTGAATGTGGATGTGTGGGCGGGAATGCCTCTGGGTCCCTCAGGGTGGGGTGACCTGGAGGAGTCAAAGGCCCCCAACCTGCCCCATGGGCCAGCACCCTCGGGCCTGGACCTCTTTCACAGGCTTCTGCTGCTGGACCATTCACTGGCTGACCATTTGAATGAGGATGTGAGTCTGATGATCTCCAGAAATGGGGAAGGAGCCATGGGATTAGGTGACCTAAAGTGTTTAAAGAGTCAGTAACTTAGTAGTTACTTAAAAAAAAATCCCAATGTGGTCTTAATATATTAGTAATTACAATAGTGAAAGATGGTTCCTTTGGGCTCACAGCGGGTGGCCCAAGTTTAGGGGCCACGTTTAGCAAAACAGGCAATCCAGAGAAGCGGACCAGGGTAGGATGTAGTAATGGTTATCTGGAGAGACTACCAGCAGATAGGATGGCTGGGCCCATCTAGAAAGACAGTGACCTTGTTCTTTGTTCCACATGCACAAGAGGGCAGAGAAAGCTACTGAGCCCTGGAAGTAGGCAGCATGTCCCTTCGTAGGAGGCACTGGATGAACACTTGGCAAGGCTGTTAGAGGGAGGACAGGTGGACATCTGTCAGGTTCTCCACTGGATGGACACATGACAGGGCTGTTGAGAGGTTGGATGGGTGGGTGTCAGCTTCCTTCTCTTCTAGGATTATGGCATGGAAGGCTGTAGACCAAAGAGCTCTATCACCAGTCCAAGGCAATTACCAGAGCATGGGTGGGAGTGTTCAATTTGCATTCAGTTGAATATTTGCATTGGATTGAATACTCAGCAGTAATTAACACCCATTGATTAGAAGTACCCTTGACCCTGACCCATCTGATTCACCTGCCACTGTGAGCAAAGGGTAACGAGAAAGACCCAGGAGTCCATGCAATGAACAGATCTGAGCTATAGTTCCCATGAGTCCCTAATGTATGACCCTCTCTTCAATTCCCAGTGTCTGAATGGTTCCCAGCTACTGGTCAATTTTGGCTTGAGCCCTGCTGCTCCTCTGACCCCTCGTCAGTTTGCTCTGCTGTGCCCAGCACTGCTTTACCAGATTGACAGCCGTGTTTGCATCCAAGCCCCAGCCCCAGCCCCTCCAGGGGATATACTATCTGGTCAGTGGGCAGAAACGGGGTGGAGAGCATCCTGGCAGGGAGTGGGTCCCCCTTGTTAAAGAAGGGGGCTCACTGGGGCCCAGCCTCCCTTTGGTGTATCTCTGGGCCAGCCCTAACCTAACATTGGCTCCGATTCTCCTTGATTCAGCCCTGCTCCACAGCGCCCTGGCGGTCCTGTTGCTCAGCCTCCCTGCTCCCCTTTCCCTGCTACTGCTGAGGCTTCTGGGACCTCATCTATTGCGACCCCTCCTGGGCTTCCTGGGGGCTCTGGCAGTTGGTACCCTTTGTGGGGATGCGCTGCTCCACCTGCTACCGCATGTATGTGAAGCCCTGTCCTCAAACCCCTAACCCCAAGGTGTTTCCAGCCATAGGATAAGCCTTGCCCCAGCCCCAGAGCCTCAGCCCACAGATGCCTTCCACCGTCCTGTATGAGCAAAGGCACGCCTCCTCCCCTTGGGAGGAGGCAATGCTGTTGGGTGTGGGGGCTTCCAGAGTCTGCCTTGACCTCTTCTCTGCCAGGCACAAGAAGGACAGCACACAGGACCTAGTCAGCAACCAGAGGACCTGAGTCCAGGGCTGTCGGTGCTGGGCGGGCTCTTTCTGCTCTTCGTGCTGGAGAACATGCTTGGGTTTCTGCGGCACAGAGGGCCCAGGCCAGTGAGTGAGACACCCTTCTCTTCTCCTGCTAAGACTAGAGTCCTAATCAAGAACTGGCCAGGCCAGGTGAGGGGGCAGCACATGCACCTGGATCTTGGATGTTTGCCTGATTGTGCAGGACCTGCCCACAGGTTCTTAGTATACATCTGGGTCTTCTGGCCAAATGGTCGCTTCTCTGGAGTTCAAATCAACATTAAACAGAGGAAGGTGCCAACCTGGGAAGAGGGTGGAGGCTAAATATTCACCAGGTGCTAGAGGTGCAACCAGGTGTTCATTTTCCCAGCTGCCGGTCTGGCCTCCCCTTAGCCCCCTGCCCTGCTGCCTCCTCCACCAGGAGGGATACCCTCCCGTTTCAGAGACGCTGCAGGTGCAAAAGGGATCCCGGAGCACCAAACCCGGACCCAGAGGACGGCAGTGAGATGGTCCTTCGGCCCCTCCAGGCAACTCCAGGTGACTAGAGGAAATAATGAGTAGACTCCCAGTCCACAGTTCTCACTTACAGATGCCAACACTTGTCCTTGTCCTTCTTGCTGCAGAGCCAGGGGCTCAGGGCCAGAGGGAGCAGAACACCCAGTCCCCACCAGCTCCAGCCCCTCCTGGGCACCAAGGCCACAGTCATGGACACCAGGGTGGCAGTGGAACCAGTATCACGTGGATGGTGCTCCTGGGAGATGGCCTGCACAACCTCACTGATGGGCTGGCCATAGGTGTGAGGGAGAATAATGGGGGGGGGGGGAGGAAGGGTTCCTTGCCACTAGCTGAGGCTGAGAGGACAACCAGGAAGGTGGGAGAGGTGAGAAGACCCCAAAGGAAGCTCCTGACACCCTTTGATTCTGGTGACACCAGGTGCTGCCTTCTCTGACGGCTTCTCCAGTGGCCTCAGCACCACACTAGCAGTCTTCTGCCATGAGCTACCCCATGAACTGGGTAGGAATACCACAAGTTGGGTAGGTGGGCTCCATAAAAGAGACCTCCAAGGAGAACTTGGAGGCTGGTGGGTGACAAGGGTGAGGGGTAGCCCTGGCTTATCGCCTCCTGTCCTATCTCCCCCACAGGTGACTTCGCAATGCTGCTCCAAGCAGGGCTGTCATTTCGGAGACTGATACTCCTGAGCCTCGTGTCTGGTGCTTTGGGATTTGCGGGGGCAGCTCTAGGGGTAGGGCTCAGCTTGGGCCCTGTCCCCCTCACTCCCTGGGTGTTTGGAGTCACCGCTGGGGTCTTCCTCTATGTGGCCCTTGTGGACATGGTAAGAAGTATGGGGTAGAGAAGTGGGTATGGTTAGGAGTGAAGCCCCTCATCTCCACCAGCAGGTCCTAGGGGTTTTGACCCACAGGCCTGTCAGATAAAAGGAACATAGAGGGAACGCTACTGGTACTGGCTGACACCCTCTCTCTCCTGTTAAGAGGCAAAACCAGACTCCTGATATTCTTCTTCCAGCTTCCAGCCCTGCTGCGTCCTCCTGAGCCCCTGCCTTGGCTCCATGTGCTTCTGCAGGGGCTAGGGCTGCTTCTGGGGGGCAGCCTCATGCTTACTATAGCCCTGCTGGAGGAGCAGCTATTGCCCATGGTTTCTGATGGCTGAGGGGGGGCCAGTGACAATGGATCCAAGTTGCCCCTCCTTCCCCCCAACCACAGGAATGGAGGCGGGACACAGGGCCAGTAGGAGCAATAGGATTTTAATAAACAGAACCCATCCCAAAGCCATGACTACGACAGTTGTACTTGCACCAAAACAGCATAGAAAACCAGGGTGTAGTGGGAGGGCTCAAAGCAGGTTGGAGGACACAGGTGGGGGCCTGGAGAGTGCAGGGTGCGTCAATCTTAAGGGAGAGCATTGTGCTTTAGCCCAGGGAAGGGGAGGGGCAGGGCAAATGCACCAAGGTCCCCACATTTTCCTGCTGCCCTCAGCACCCTGGGATGCAGGAATCTGGGCAGATCTGCCCTTTATTGCTGCCCACCAGCATTAAACACCCCCAACCCCAACACTAGCACCACAGGTGGATCCAGGACAGGATGAGGGGCAGGAATGGGAAATTGCTTAGAGAAAGATTCAACTAGAATCCAGTGAATTGTGCTCAGTTCTCTTTACTTCCTACAACCGAGTACATGGGTCACAGGGTGGAGGGTGCAACAGAACAGGGAACATGCCCCTCCGTGCCCCCCAACACACACCTGCACACAGGATGGTGGTGTCTGCAGCATCACAGGTCATGCAGGGCATGGGGAAGGAGAGGTTCACACACACATAGATGCCCACAGTGGGTACCAGACAGAGAACACCCCAGAATATACACAGCTGTACATGGGGAACTTCCAGGTCCCCACCCAACCCTCTCCCCTGTCTTGCTGTCCCCCTGCAGGGGAACTGTATTGCTTTGAGAGAGCCACCCTGGGGGCTGCTCTGCCAGGCACCCTCCCCTCCCACCCACCCCATTTTGGCACATCTGCAAGACACACAGCAGCGAGAGTAGGCACCCTCCCTCCCAGGCTTCTGTGGCTTGGAGTTGGGGAAGGGGGTAGGAGACCATCCTCCATCTTTCCCCTAGTGCTTCCCAAACCCCTGCCAAACCCACTCTAGCCAAACCCACCCCGCCCCCCCCAAACACGCGCGCACGCACACACGCACACACACACAAAGCTGAGCTATCCAGGAATACAAGTGGAACAAGGAGATTGTCCAGGATGGGAGCAGAGGCGGTGGGAAAGACTGGAAGCAGAGACCCCACCCTGGCATGGGGTAAGACTGGCACAACAGCTACTTTAGTGCAATTGGAGAGGGTGCCCAGAGTGAGGGTGGAGACGGGAGGGAAGGCTCTCCCCACCCTCCCTGGGACGAGCAGGCTTGCACACACTCCAGGGAGAGGGCCAAACAGGAGTGAGCAAGGGCTGAGGGCGGGTCACCGGCCATCCTCTGCCCTCCCAAATGCAGTGACAGTGTCCCCCTCACACCTATGCGGGCAACAGCAGCCTCGGAGTCAGTACCTTCAAGTAATTCAAAGAGCAGACCCTCCCCACCCCAGCTCCCTCCCATCTCTGGGATTTGGTCGCTTCTCTAGGGGTTGGGCCGAGAGGAGGGAGTCTCCTAGTCTAGTCAGACCCTTCCTTCTCTACCTCCCTCTTCCCAGACCACTAGGCTTGGTCCTCAAAGATTCCTGACCTCCACCCTTGCCCCAGCCTGGGTCAAGGGCTGGAGTCACCATGGAGGGAAGGAGGCTGCTTTGCTCCTTGGCCCTCCTCAAAAGGTAGGGTTCAAACGTGGTGGGTGGGATGGGGCCATACTGGTTTGCCCCAGGAGTAGGGTTTCTGGGCTAGGGTCTGTAAGGCTATTTTCCTTTGCGGTGGGAAGGGAAGGCAGGGATGAACGCTGGGTGGGAAAGGGGGAGAAACAGCTGAGTGGGAAGGAGGAAGGGGCCTCCCCGCTGGAGCATAGTCACTGGAGTCATTTCCACAAAGAAACACTCACATGCATAAGATACAGAGTGTGCCTACTCCCAGCCCGCCAGCCTGGCCCCACCCCATCTCTCAGGACCCCTTCCAAGACCACAGAGAGGGTTTTGGGGGTACAGTTGTAGAACCGTTCACTCTGGTCCCACCCCTGGCCTCTTCTCCCCGTCTAGGTCCAGGGAGTAAGAAAGTGCTTGGGTGGGCAGACAGCGCTGGAAACAGTATTGAGTTTTCCTTTGGTTACATATTGAAGGCAAAGGTGAGCTGGACTTACAGTCAAAACGGATAGGGTGAGGAAGGAGGAGGGGCCATGGCTGGGGTTGGAGAGGGAGGCAGACCCTCCTCAGCCCCTTCACCCCAAGGAACACATGTCTACGTGGGGTGGCATTCCCTCAGTCTCATGTCTCCCACCCCCCACAGCACCAAACAAAAGGAGAAGCCCCCTCCCCCCGGGGCTGCTCCCACCCCAACCTGGGCTGTACATTCAGTGGTTTTCAGCAGTCCTATGGCTCAGAGGGCCACGGGGTAGGGGAGGTGGCCCATCAGGCTCAGAGTCTCAGTTGGACAGTGGCAGTGACCCGGTCTGTTGGTCCATCCTAGGACCCACAGTTTGTGCCATGTGTTTTTCTGAAGGATAGTACACAACCCTACCAAAGCCACCGCCCAATCAGAAACATCCCCCCAAAATCAGAAACTAAACACTGGCTCTTTTCATCTCGCCCTCTGATTCACACATCTGTTTCCCTGTCTCCTATGTAGCCCTCGCTCTGTCTCCTTTGCTGGGACCTAGGGCTGTTCCCAGGGTCCTCACTTAAAATAGGCCTTTTCACAAAAGTGCTTATTACTTGAAGCAAGTGCTTTAGAGCTGTGGTGGGAGAGGAAAGGGGACAGGGAGGGGAGAAAGGAGATGCTTCCCCCCATCCAACCCCTTTAAGATTGGGGGATCCTGCCTGTTTTACTTCTCCACACCCGTTTAAGTCAAAAAGGTTTTAAAAAAAAAAACCTTAACATTAAAATAAATATGCAGTGGCCATGAGAATGGTCAAAATGCTTCAAAAGACACTAGGGATTGGGGATCCAGGGGTGGGGTGCGGGATTTCCTTTGGCATAGGAGAGGAAGCTGCTCGCCCTCCAGGTCTCCTCACAGCCACGAGGGACAGAGGACTCCCCGCCATGTACCCAGCACTGCTGACAGTGTGCCCGGGACAGCAGGGAACAGACAGCCACCAGAAATCTCATCTAGCAAAACAAAACAATGGGGCTCCTGACAATATTCAGATTCCTTTTGTCACTGCCAAGCATTGCTAAAGGAGAACACGACTGACACCCCAGAGTCATCCCCAGAGGACTTATTTTCCTGTTCCCCGTGCCCCTACCACCTAATTCCCAGCACCAAGATGAGAGGGAGGGAGTGGAATGGGAAGATTTTAGGAGAATTGAAATTAGGGGGCAAGCTTTGCAGAGCCAGCAGGGTTGGGGTGGGGGCGGCAGCCCTTAAGAGAGGTCACATTGATTGTCATATAGGGGAGGACAGGGTATGAAGGGGAATGGGCAAGAGGGGCATTGCAAGGCCCTTTGGCTTTGAAAACAAAAACAAAAACGAAAAGCTGCACAATCCTTCTTACCAATAATGGTCACTTGGAAGCCTTGAAATGGTTTAGGATGGGGGGGGGTTGGGGCAGCAAGACACAGAGAGATAAGGGAGACCATGGAAAGGAATAAAGACAAACACCGCAGGCTTCGGAGAGCCAGCATGAGGTATGGTGCAGGGTATCTGTGGGGACGGAGGGGTCCCTGGGAAGCTCCTCTCCCCTCAGCTCACCCTTGGCAAGGGGGGGGGGGGGCAAGACATTCAAGGAATATAACTGAAAAACAGGTAAACGTGAATAAAGCAAGCTTGGGTTGGGGAAAGAGGCAAAGGAATCCCCCAGGGGAGACCCTGTACTGTGTAAACGAAGCCTGTCCAGTTCTCAGGGGACAATACTGATGACAGCCAAACTGGGCAAGGGTACACTGTGGGGTGGAGGGGCAGGACCTCTATTCAAGTTCTGTGTCTTGGCCCCTGGCTGAGGTATTGCGTGTGAGGAAGGGACACTGGACTACAAGGGAAGTTCGACTGTGCAGAGGCTTACCAAAGAGATGGGTGGACGGGGCATCTGAAGGGACCAGGGCCAGATGCAATGCTACATTTAGAGAGAACACTGCTCCTCCTCACTCTAGCCCAGTCTGGCTTCTCCGCACTTATCTTACTGGTATAGCCCCTACTCAGTCCTGTCTCTCCCCATGCCCGGAAGATCCAGGACCTAGCCTCGTTGTCTACCTGCTGCTCCCTTGACCAGAGTGACCCTCCCGCTGGAAGGAGGCTTGCTTCCCTACTCTGCCCCTGTCCCTCCCACCATCTTTGGCTTCAGTTCAGGAGTGACTGGGGCAGTGGGTACTCTCAGACATGACAGAAGGTGGAGGCTAATAGGGGACATGGAGGAACTCTGGGACTTGGGGAAACAGGAGGAAGGACACAGTCCCTCCCTCCACACACATGCAAGCACAAGCCTAAAACATGGAGGATGTACTAGGGCTGTGGTTTTGAAATGGGCAGGAAATTAAATTTGTTTCTTCCCCTAAAGAATAAAATGCTTACTTAAAAATTCATGACAAGCCTCAAAGTTCAGGGAGGAGAGCCAGGGAGGGAATAGCCACAGGCTCTGCTCTCTCAAAAGAAGTTAAAAGAAAAGAAAGGAGCAAGGTTAAAGTGCGTGGTTAGGGGGCCAGGCCAGGGGGGAATGGGGGCAGGCTGTGGGGGCAAAACCAGCCCTTGATTTGCATATGAGGAGTCAGGGGAGAGTGCAGGATTGGGGCCCAGGTACAGTAGTTGCTGCTTCAAGTGTTTTGCATCTGAACTTTAGGGGTGATAGGGTACAGAGTAGGAAAAAAGCTCCAGGCCCCAGTGCTAAATACCCTCCCCCCTTGTCCTCTAGCTGCCCCTGAAGGGGGAGGGGACACCCCCAGAGTGCTCACACAGTACCAGAAATTAAGGCTTCTCACTGCTGCGGGGATGGAGGGGCCGAGCAGGGAGGCAGTGATGGGTATGGAAGAAGAGGGGTTTGCCTGGCAGCAGGTGGAGGGTGACACAGAGAGGAGAGTCAGAGGGAAGAGGTGGGGGAGCTGGCAGCAAAAGAGGGGGAACCGAGAGATGGAGTCAAAGAGAGAGGGAGCCAGGCATTTAGCAATCATTTTGGGACACTTGGCAGAAGGGGTTGCCCTGGGGGTACCAAGGGCCTGGGGTGCTCCCTGTCCGTCCCAGACCCCTGCCAGGCCAAGATGGTGTGGCAAAGGAGTGAGCAGCTGCTCCCCAGCGCTTCCTTTCCCCCCTGCCTTGCCACCTAGTCGTGTTCTCCTTTAAAGTGCCCTAAATGTTTAGACTTTTTCTAAATAAATAGAATAAGATATCAAGCCACCGGTGGGGGAGAGGGACACTGGAGGGAGCTACTCAGAGTAGCAGCCATCTAAACCAATGGCGCCGTGCCGCTCCTGGCTGTAGGGGCAGGAGGCCCCATGGGGCAGGGCACCGCAGCCACCCACCGTCTTGGCAGCTGCAATGCCGCAGTTCTTGAGCAGGCTGAAGCTGAAAGGACTAACGGCGTCCTTGGGTGGGAAAGGCTTCATGGTGGAAAGGATCAAGGCCAGGCAGTCTGCCACATCTTTGTTGGGAGCGCAGGCCAGTGCTGGGGTGTGACCTGCAGGGCCAAGGGGAAAAACTGAGGCACAGGGTTCTGTATTTCACGGCCCCCACCCACCCTCCCAGGCCCTGAGCTCTCTCAGCTATGGAGGGGAGCCAAGGCAGGCAAGCACCCAGCATGGTCAGAAAGCCAGGGTGGCAAGGACCCAGGAGGCTGATGGCAGGTTGTGAGTGTGGGGTAAAGGGCAGCACATGGGATGGCAGCCTGGGATGTGTGTGAGGTCTTCCTGACCCTGTTAGATCCACCTAGTTCCATCAGACTCCCCTGTGAGACTCAATACTGATGTTGGGTCCCTGGTCTCAAGAGTTCCCCTGGGAAAAAAAATCTCATTTGTAGCAAGGTTAAGAAGTCACCTCCTGAAGTATGTCCCTGACCCCAAACCTAGGAGAGGCGGGGGGTTCTGGACCCCACCCACCTTCTTCATCCACAGCCAGCACGGTAGCCCCACGACTCAGCAGGGCCTGCACCACAGAAGCTAGGCCATTCCGGGCAGCAATGTGGAGTGGCCTTGGAAGGAAGAGAAAAAAGGAGTGCGAAGTCAGAAGAATGCTAGGTTGCCTTGCCAACCCGGGTGGCAATGAACAAATACTGTGAACGCCAGAGAGCCCCTGCAATATGGGGCTCCTTTCTTCACCCTCCTGCCTCCCCCGGCCAGGAGCCCTCTTCCTCAGGTACTCACATCTGTAGCGCACTGTTGGTAGCATTGATAAGGCCAAGGTCTTGGGTCTCTGCCAGTATCATGAGGGCACACTTCTCATGGCCCTGAGGGACAGAGTAGAGATGTGTGGAACATAAGTATGACAGGCCACAGGGTAGGAAGGCAGACAAGCTATTTCACTAGTCAGGTTGGACAACCCTGGTTTCTGTTCCAGGGTGCTCTGCCACTTCTGTTCCAGGGTGCTCTGCCACCAGGACCTACCCACTTCATCAAGCCCTGACCCTCACGCAATGCCCCTGGCTCCAGGCAGTACCTTGCTACAAGCCAGGTGGAGGGCAGTGTTCTTGTTCTCATCCAGCACAGTTAGGTCTGCCTTCCCTCGATACAGCAGAAATTCTACAAAAGAAACACCATGGAGGGGCTGGTATTTTCCTCCTACTCCCCTGCCACTCTGTGTGCGTGCACTCCGTATCCCATCTGCTGGGGGTGGGACATCCAGAGACATTCTCCTGCAACATGAACCTCAGCCTGACTGGCCTTGCAGGCACAGAAGACCTATCCTATGAACACCCCAGGAACTCCTCCCTGCCACAAGGGGTCCCCTACATACCCACAGCAGCAGTCTGCCCATTCTCAGCTGCTGTCATGAGTGCAGTGCGGCCGGTGTGGTCAGTGGCGTTGACCTCGGCCTGATGCTGCAGCAGCATCCGGAGCCCAGAGACATTGTCCGCGAAGGCAGCGGCGTGAAGGGGGGTCCTGGGGGGCCAGGGTAGAGTGAAATAGGGAGGCTCTTATGCATGAGCAGAAAGCCAAAGCCAGAGGCAGTTCACAATTCTTTCCAAGTCTCTGTCACTCACCGTCCTTTGGCATCTCGGCTGTTTACAATCTTGGCACCCAGAGCTCCCAGCAGCATCTCTGTGGTGCTGTCCTGGTTATTAATTCTGAGGAGGAGGAGAAGGGGTCATCAGTAGGGGCAAGGGAGATATATTTCTGGCCTTCAGCCCAGGCCACAGCACTCTGACAGTGAGCTGACACCGGGGAAGGGACTTACACTGCACAGTGCAAAGGAGTGAAGGGGTTTCCTTCCAGGTATGAGAACGGGCTATGTTCAAGTAACAACTCCAGACAATCTTCATGTCCTGAGCATGAGGAGGAAAATATGGTAACTGAAAGAAATAGCAAGGTCCTCCATCTGTCCTGCCCTGTCTCTGACACTTCACTCTACTTCCAGATCCTTTCCTGTAACTCATCTTCCTTCTCTACACCCCACATATCCTGTACCTGCTTAAGACCCCACAAGTACCAGTGTAGGAGGCCCAGTGCATGGGCGAGTATCCGCTATAATCCACACCAGCGTCCAGGGGGTCTGTGGAAAGGGCAGCCTGCAGCAGAGTCCGCAGCACTGCAGTATGGCCACAGGCTGAGGCCAGGTGAATGGGTGTGCGGCCCTTAAAGTCTCGGCACAGAACAAACGCATCATGGTCCAGCAGGGCGGCCAGGCAGTCCTCACAGCCAGTCACTGCCTGTGAGACACACAGGGATAGAAACAGTGCAGGTTACTGGGGACAGGCCCAGGAGCAAGAATCACTCACAGGGCTTCCTGATCTCTACAACAATTCTAGTGTTAGGAGTCAGCAGCTCCTTCCATGGATGGAGCTTTTGGAATAAAAGACCAAATGGAGAGTGAGGAGGCTGAGGGATCACAGACTCCTATGAGAAAGCAAGGTATACCTGTAGTCCCAGCCACTCAGGAGGCTGAGACTGGAGGATCACTTGAGCCCAGGACTGCAAGGCCAGCCTGGGAAACACAGCCAGATACCATCTTGAAAGAAAAAAAGAGCCGGGCGTGGTGGCGCACGCCTTCAATCCCAGCACTCGGGAGGCAGAGGTAGGAGGATCGCCATGAGTTCGAGAACACCCTGAGACTACATAGTGACCAGGTCAGCCTGGGCTAGAGTGAAACCCTACCACAAAAAAAAAAAAAAAAAAAAAAAAAAAGAAGAAAGGAAAAGAAATCTGATAGGATAGTACCAGCAGGACATACTGAGCATAGTCTGGGTGGTGAACATATGACTGAATGTGATGAAAAGAGGAAGGTCATCAGATGAGGTATCAATTACTCATCACAGGGCAAGCACAGGGTCAGTAAAACCCAGGTCTAAAATCCTGTCATATGTCCAAGACACTCATGCCCTGTTGCTATGTGTCCTGTGCTCCCACACTGAGGCCCACCTGTGAGCAAACACCCCTGCAGTCCACTCACCCCACGGTGGAGAGCAGTGCGGCCCCGGAGGTCAGCAGCATCAGCTGTGGATCCTTTCTCTAGCAGCAGATGAACACAGTCTACATGGCCATTCATGATGGCCAGCATCAGTGGGGTTCTACGGAGGAGGCAGGAGAAAGTATGAGGCTCATCACTTCTCAGCCTTTGCTAAGAAAAAATGGAGAAAGGGTTAGGGTTTGTCAAGGGGAGAAAATGACCCCCATCCCTGGCCCACACTCACTGTCCGTAGGCATCCATGACATCTGTGATGTCAGCTCGTTCCCCACTATCAATCAGCAAGTGCAGGGAATCAGTGTGGCCAGAGGCAGCTAGAAGAAAAGGGAGCCTGCATCAGGACATGTTAGGGAGGAGGGAGTCAGGTTGAGCAGGAAGGACTCACGGGTTGAAGTACCAGGAAAGCCTGGGACAAGGAGAAGGGTAGTTAAGCTATGAATCAGTTCCTATCTTCTTTTTTTAATATTTTACTTATTTATTTATTTGACAGAGAAAGAGGGAGAGAGAGAAAAATGGATGTGCCAGGCCCTCCAGCCACTGCAAATGAACTCCAGACGCATGCACCCCTTGTGCATCTGGCTTACATGGGTCCTGGGGAATCGAACTTGTGTCCTTTGGCTTTGCAGGCAAATGCCTTAGCCGCTAAGCCATCCTTCCAGCCCTCAGTTCCTATCTTCTTTGCTCTGCCCCAATCTCAGCCCTGTTCTAAAGGGATAAGGCATGGCCAGGGAGGACAGCAGTCTGAAAAGGCACTGACCAGCAGCATGTAGGGGTGTCCACTTGCGCTTACGCTCCTTGATGAGGGCAGAGGCGCCGTGAGCTGTAAGCACCTCTACACACTCAGTAGAGCCTCGCTCAGTGGCCAGGAAGAGCGCGGTCCGGCCCTTGTGGTCCCTTACATCCAAATTCACCAGCGTCTCAGCCAGTGTCTTCAGGGCTTCACAGTGACCATTGTAGGCCTGCAGGCAAGCAATGGACATAGATGGATGTATCCCTATCCCCCACACTACTGCTGGGGCAGCCATTAATCCTCCAGAAACTCTTTGGGCCCCTCAGGCCTCTCTCCTGCTATCCCTCTGCAGACAACTACCGTATCCCCACAAGAATACAGAAAGACAGTCACAGTGCTAGCACCCCTGGGGGTGTGTGGGGGCTGAAGGGGGGGGGATAAGGTAGGGACAAGGAATAGATGTGGGACTCACAGCTAAGTGCAAAGGGCTGACTGGAATGGTGCTCTCCACATCCTCCAGGCAGTTAAAGGACATTTCTAAGAGCTGCAATGAACAAGAAAATAGGTGCTTAGGTTTGTGAACTTCCAAGATGTAGTCCCTGCTCCTGCGCTCATGGTACTCCCCTATCCTGTGCCTAGAGGCCACATCCAGTCCACGTGCTCCTGGTTTCAGAGCCACAAACCAGAATGCAGACGGCACCCCTGCCCTGCCGCTCCCACAGAGCACATCCCAACACTTACCAGTTCCAGGTTCTGTCTGTTGCCATAGGCGGCTGCATAGTGCACAGCTGTGTAGCCCTGCCTGTCCCGCAGGGAGGGATCTGCACCATTATCCAATAAGAACTCCAGACAGCTGGGAAGTCAGGGATAGACTGTGAGGCATAGAAGCCCAGGCCACGAAGGTACAGTTCTGGCAGGGATTGAGGAGAGGGGCAAGGGAGCCCCCCAGGCCACCCTCTGCTCTAGATGGGTTCTTTAAATCCTGCTAACTTTCAACTTGAGCTTTGGACACACTTAATGAGATTTCTACCAGGCTCAGCTTCAATACCATGCTTTATCCTCTAGACCCCCTCCTGGAGAACCTGGGGCAATGTGCTACTCAGCTATTAGCTCTCCGCTGGCTAGCATGCTCCTCCTAGAAGAATCCAACTCCCTGTATATCCAATCCTTGCCACTGTCCTCTGTGGGGCCTTGCCCAGCTTTCTGTTAGAAACCACCTCTCTGTATTCCTTTGGTGCCCTTCTTATTCCTTAGTCATAGTTGTATGACTATGTAATGATACCTAGCACTTACCATGTAACAAACACGCGCTAAGCACCTTGTTAAGTAGCAGGTGTACTATCATAACTCAGAGAGGTAGATGCCATTTGCATCCCTAAGAGGGTTAAGGAAATTGAGGCACAGAGAAATTAAAGTAACTTGCCAAAGGTCACATAGCTGAGCCTCCTAGATGTTTTGTTGTTTGAGTCAAGGTCTCTGTAAGCCAAGCTGAGGATGACCTTGAACCCCTGATCCTCCAGCCTCTACCAAGTGCTGGGATTACAGGTATGCTCCATCACACCTGGCTTCATTTATTTATTTACTTAGTTATTTGTTATTTTTGTTTGTTTGTCTTGAGGTAGGGTCTCAATCTAGCTTAGGCTGACCTGGAATTCACTATGCAATCTCAGGGTGGCCTTGAATTCACAGCAATCTTCCTATCTCTGCTTCCTGCGAGCTGGGATTAAAGGTGTGCACCACCAAGCCTGGTTCCAGTGTTTGTTTTTGTTTTGTTTGATTTTTTGAGGTAGGGTTTCACTCTAGCTCAAGCTGACCTGCTATGTAGTCTCAAGGTGGCCTCAAACTCATGGTGATCCTCCTACCTCTGCCTCCTGAGAGCTGGAATTGAAGGCGTGCACCACCATGCCTGGCTGTTTTTTTTTTTTTTTTTTGTTTGTTTTTGTTTTTTAATTTATTTGCAAGCAGAGAAAGAGGAAAAGAGAGAGAATGGGTGTGCCAGGGTCTCTAGCCACTGCAAACAAACTCCACATGCATGCCACTTTGTGTATCTGGCTTATGTAGGTACTGGGGATTTGAACCCTGAAATGTTAGGCTTTGCAGGCAAGTGTCTTAACTGTTAAGCCCTCTCTCCAGCCCTGTTATTTATTTTCACACAGAGAAATGAAAAGGAGAGAAAATGAGGGCCAGGACCTCCACCCACTGCAAACAAACTCCAGATACATGGGCCCCTTTGTGCATCTGGCTTTATGTGCATAATGGGGAATTGAACCCAGGCTTTGTATACAAGTAAGCACCTCAACCACTGAGCCATCTCTGCAGCCCACTTATTTGTTCTGAAGCAGTCTCACTCTAGCAAAGTCTAGCCTGAACTCGATTTCATTCTGTAGCCCATGCTGGCCTCTAGTTCACTGGGACCCCCTACCTCAGCCTCCCGAGTACTAGGGTTAAAGGCATGAACCACCATGCCCAGATTTGGCTTGCTATATATTTTTTTAATGGTCGTTTTCAACTTAGGATCTCACTCTAAGCCCAGGCTAACCTGGAAATTACCCTATAGAGCTGGATGGCCTCCAACTCATGGCAATCCTTCTACCTCAGCCTCCCAAGTGCTGGGACTATAGGTGTACATCTACCACAACTAATTGGTTTTTGTATGTGTGAGATTTTTTTGTTTGTTTTTTGTTTTTTCAAGGTAGGATCTCACTGTAGCTCAGCTGACCTGGAAATCATTATGCAGTCTCAGGGTGGCCTCGAACTCACTGCAATCCTCCTACGTCTGCCTCCTGAGTGCTGGGATTAAAGGCGTGCGCCACCATGCCTGGCTCTCAATTTTTTTTTTTAATGTTTATTTACTTTATTCATTTAAGAGAGAGACAGAGGCAGATACAGAAAGAGAATAGGCATGCCAGGGCCTTCAGCTGCTGCATCTGACTTACATGGGTACTGGGGAATTGAACCAGGGTCCTTTGGCTTTGCAGGTTAAGTGCCTTAACCACTAAGCCATCTCTCCAGCCATTTTATTTCTTTTGGTTTGAGGTAAGGTCTCATGTAAACAAATGCCTTTAACCACTGCCCGAGGCAAGGTCTCATGTATCCCTTATGTACAAACTCTATGGATCAAGGTTGGCCTCCAATTTCTTTTTTATTGTTTATTGTTTTATTTGTTTATTTGTTTATTTATTTATTAGATACAGAGAGAGAGAATGGGCATGCCTGGGCCTCTAGCCACTGCAAATGAACTCCAGATACATGCACCACAATGTGCATATGGCTAACATGGGACCTAGAGAATCAAATCTGGGTCCTCAGGCTTTGTAGGCAAGCACCTTAGCCACTAAGCCATCTCTCCAGCTCTTTAAATATATATATTTTTAATTGTTTTATTTATTTGCCTCCAATTTCTGCTCTCCCTGAGTGCTTGGATTAAAGACGTGTGCCATCACACCCAGCTGGTGTTTTGGGGTTTTATTATTTATTTTGCATGCATATGTGTGTGTATCATCTGCATGTGTGAAGGCACATGTGTGGAGGCCAGAGATACCTCCACAGATAACATCATCCAGAGAAAACATCAGGGTCTTCCTCAGTTGGTCTCCACCTTCCCCCCCCCCCAAGGGGGCTGGAGAGATGGCTTAGTGGTTAAGGCACCTGCCTGGTTTTTCAAGGTAGGGTCTCGCTCTAGCCCAGGATGACCTGAAATTCACTCAAATTCACCTACCCTACCTCTGCCACCCAAGTGCTGGGATTAAAGGCATGTGTAACCACGTCAGGCATCCATCTTTTTCTTTTTTTTATTTTTCTAGGTAAGGTCTCACTCTAGCCCAGACCGACCTGGAACTCACTTGGTTGTCTCAGGGTGGCCTTGAACTCATGGTGTTCCTCCTACCTCTGTCTCCTAAATGCTGGGATTAAAGAAGGGTGGTGGTCTCCACCTTTTTGTTTGTTTATTTTTGTTTTCTCAAGGTATAGTTTAGTCTAGGCTGACCTGGAATTCACTATGTAGTCTCAGGGTGGCCTCAAATTCACCTACCTCTGCCTCCCAAGTGCTGAGATTAAAGGCATGTGCCACTTCGCCCAGCTCCCCCTTTCTTTTTAAGTGGGGTCTCACTTTAGCCTAGGATGGCCTTGAACTCACAGGGATCCTCCTAATTTAGTCTCCCAATTTCTGGGATAAAAGGCATGTTCCACCACGCCTACCTCCTCCACCTTTGTTTTTGCAACAGGGTCTCTCACAAACCTAGAAATTATTGATTCAGCTAGACTGGCTGGCTTATAAACCCTAGAGATGCACGTGTCTCCACCTCCTCAGTGCTGAAATTACAGGCGCACCACAATGCCCAGAATTTTGCATGGGTGCTTGATATTCAAACTCAGACCCTTATGCTTGAATGTCAAGTAGTTTACCACCTGAGCCCTCTCCCAGACCTTTTTTTTTTTTTTTTTTTTTTTTTTGGCTTTTCAAAGTACGGTCTCTAGTCCAGGGTGACCTGGAATTCACTATGTCGTCTCAGGGTGGTCTTGAACTCACGGTGATCTTCCTACCTCTGCCTCCCAAGTGCTGGGACTAAAGGTGTGTGCCACCATGCCCAGCTTGTTTTTTGTTTTAATGAAGTTTGAAGCTGGGCATGGGGGCTCATGCCTTTAATCCTAGCACTCAGTAGGCTGAGATAGGAGGATCAGTACAAGTTCAAGGCCAGCCTGACTACAGAGTGAGCTCCATGACAGTCTGGACTAGAGTGAGACCCTACTTCGAAAAAAAAAAAAAAAGCTCATTACCTTAGAGATACTTGCTCAACCATGTTTATTGCTGCTCAATTTATAATAGCTGGGAAATGGAACCAGCCTAGATGTCCCTCAACTGATGAGTGGATAATGAAGATATGGCACATTTATACAATGGAGTTTTACTCAGCAGTAAAGAGAAATGAAGTTATGAAATTTGCAGAAAAGTGGATGGATCTGGAAAGAATTATACTAAGTGAGGTAACCCAGGCCCAGAAAGCCAAGCGCCACATGTTCTCCCTCATATGTGGATCTTAGCTAGAGATGATTGGGCTTCTGTGTGAGAAGGAAAAAACTCAGTAGCAGAGGCCAGTAAGTTAAAAAAGGAGATAGAAAGGGAAGAGAAAGAAAGGGAGGAGGGCTTTTATTAGGTTGGTATTGTATATATGTAAGTAGAAAGATTGAGATGGGGAGGGGATATGATGGAGAATGGAATTTCAAAGGGGAAAGGGGGGAGGGTAATACCATGGGATTTTTTTTTGTTATCATGTAAAATATTAATAAAAATGGAGAAAAAAAAAAAAAAGGTGTGGGGGGGAGCTGGAACTCCCAGACTCCTCAGGCAGTGCCCTTCCCTCTCATTCTTCCTCCCCACAGACAGGCCTCTGCTCCTGCCTGCATGCTCTCTTTTCCTGGCGGCCTGGAACCTTGTTCTCTAGGCACACAGGGGTTTGCTCTCCTGCCTACTGAGACCTGTGGAAAGCGCTTCCCGGCTGAAGCCCCTTCTTAGGGCCTGGTTAGGAGGGAAAATGAGGGCTCCTTGTGGTGCTATGATGTGGAACTGGATACTGAGTAATAAATTTGCTGTGGTTTAAAAAAAAACAAAATGGGCTGGAGAGATGGCTTAGTGGTTAAAGGCACTTGCTTGCAAAGCCTGATGGCCCTGATTCAATTCCTCAGTACCCATGTAAAAGCAGATGTACAAAGTAGCACATGAATCTGGAATTCATTTGCAGTGGTAGGAAGCCCTGGTGTGCCCATCCCCCCATTTCTGTGCTTGCAAATAAATAAATAAGGGGCTGGAGAGATGGCTTAGCAGTTACAGCACTTGCCTACAAAGTCTAAGGACCCATGTTTGATTCGCCAGTACCCATGTAAACCAGATGTACAAGGTGAGCATGCATCGGGAGTATGTTTGCAGTGTCTGGAGGTCCTGGTATGCCCATTCTCTCTCCCTCTCTCAAATAAAGAAAGAAAGAAAAAAGAAAATAAAAGCTGGGACTGGAGAGATGGCTTAGTGGTTCAGTCACTTGCCTGCAAAGCCAAAGGATCCAGGCTGGATTCCCCAGGACCCATGTAAGCCAGATGCAAAGATAGCGCATGCATCTGGAGTACCTTTGCAGTGGCTGAAGGCCTTGGCACGCCCATTTTCTCTATCTGCCATTCTCTCTCTCAAATAAATAAATTTAAAAAAGAAAAGAGTCTGTTGTGGTGGTGCTTACCAGTAGGATATTGCTGAAGAGGCAGAGGCAGGAGGATCAGTAGTTCTAGGCCAACCTGGGCTACACATTAGAGCCAGGCATCATGGCACACTCCTTTAATCCCAGCACTCCAGAGGCAGAGGTAGGAGGATTGTGGTGAGTTCCAGGACACCCTGAGACTAGATACCTAATTTCAGGTCAGCCTGGGCCAGACTGAAATCCTGCCTCAAATAATCAAAAAAAAAAAAAAGAAGAAGAAAAAGAAAAAAAAAATCTGCATGTGTGGGTCAGCACTCTGTGCTCCACCTTCTTTGGGACAGGGTGTCTTGCTGAGGCCAACGGGTCTGGCTAAGCTTCAGATTCTCCTCCACCTCCCACTGTTGTAGATGTGTTGGGATCACAGACGCATGAGCCATTTTGTGTCCAGCTTTACAGAGATGTTGGGGAATTGAGCCCAGGCAGGCAGGCTTTACAAACAGGCACTCATAACCACTGAGCAATCTTATTTTCAACTCACAGTAATTTCTAAAAAGGTGTAACACTGCATTAAAGAAGCCTGCTTTATGAGGGTGAAAAGGCCCAAGTGAGGTCAGGAGAAGAGATTGAGTAAAGGAAAGGTGGAGGGAGGACTAATCAAAATCCAAGAGGAAGCTGGGCGTGGTGGCGCACGCCTTTAATCCCAGCACTCAGGAGGCAGAGGTAGGAAGATCGCTGTGAGTTCGAGGCCACCCTGAGACTACATAGTGAATTCCAGGTCAGCCTGAGCTAGAGGGAGACCCTACCTCGAAAAACAACAACAACAACAAAAAAAAAAAAAAAAAAAAAAAAAAAAAAAAAATTAAGAGGATATAAATAAATCATATGGAAACCTACTTTTTTGGACAATGGAACACTCAGGAGGCATAGATTGTTACGAGAAAATTTCCAGTGCCAGGGATGGGATAACTTCCAGTGAGTTGTTGGCTAGGGAGGTCCCTGATGCCCCCAAAACATTATAGGCCATTGCCGAAGCCCTTGGTTTCCCACCAGGAATAGATGGTAAGACCCTATTGCTGAAGACTCCATATACTTGGGCTGCAAGGCCACTGAGAAATCCTGCTGAAACTGAGCTGATAACCTCCTCCATGTGGACCAGCTGACAGAAAGCTGAAAAAAGCCATTCTGCATGCAGATCAATGGGAGAGAGAGAAATCACCAGTGAAGATACTCAACAATGAACACTGCAAGCCTTATATTTGGCCAGCCAGACCAAATGAGCCAATGGGTGCAATAGTGGCACGTCTGTCATGGTGGAAACCAACTGCCCTCAAATTGGACTAGAGGCCTGCTCCATGGAAGGGACTACATCCCTGATACTGAAAACTTAAAACAGAGGTAGTCATGAGCCCTAGGGGTGTAGCATCTGCTGCTGTCTGGCTAAATGTATATACTATGCTCGTCCAACTGCCCACTAAGCACTTTTCTTTTTCTTTTTTTTTTTTTTTTTGGTTTTTCGAGGTAGGGTCTCACTCTAGCCCAGGCTGACCTGGAATTCACTATGGAGTCTCAGAGTGGCCTCGAACTCACGGCAATCCTCTTACCTCTGCCTCCCAAGTGCTGGGATTACAGGCATGTGCCACCATGCCCGGCTTCTAAGCACTTTTCTTAATGCTCATACCCATATATTAGTGCTACTCTCACTTTTCGTAGAGAACCTTCCCTTTTCAGTTGGCAGTGACCTTGGGATGATTCAGAAGGCATCATGGTGCACAAGGGGCACACATGTCTGGAATTCGTTTGCAGTGGCTGGAGGCCCTGGTGTACCCATTCTCTCTCTCTCTCCCACCCCTCTCTCTCATTCTCCCTCTTTCTCTGCCAAATAAATAAATAAATAAATTTTTTAAAAATAAAAAAAATTAAAAAAAAGAAGGCATCATGGTGCTGGGAAGAAGTGACAGAGGAGTGCAGTATCTCTATCACACCTTCCAACGCTCAGGGTCCATTGCAGAACAGGTGGCAGAAAGAATGTAAGAGCCAAAGGAAGGGTAGGACTCCTTACAACGTGCTCCTCCAGAAACAAATGGCCTGGATATCCATGACCTCACAGTGCCTGACACTACCTACACAAGACCATCATAATGGGAGGAAAACATCATGATATCAAAATAAAAGAGAGACTGATTGAGAGGGAGAGGGGATATGATGGAGAATGGAGTTTCAAAGGGAAAGTGGGGGGAGGGAGAGCATTACCATGGGATATTATTTAGAATCATGGAAGTTGTTAATTAAAACAATTAATTTAGCCAGGCGTGGTGGCGCACACCTTTAATCCCAGCACTCAGGAGGCAGAGATAGGAGGATTGCCGTGAGTTCAAGGCCACCCTGAGACTCCATAGTGAATTCCAGGTCAGCCTGGGCTAGAGTGAGACCCTACCTCAAAAAACCAAAAAAAAATAATAATAATTTAAAAAAATTAAAAGATAAAGCTGGGCATGGTGATGCATGCCTTTAATCCCAGCAGAATGGGAGGCAGCAGTAGGACTGCCATGAGTTCAAGGGCACCCTGAGACTATATAATGAATTCCAGGTCATCCTGAGCTAGAGTGAGACTCTACCTCGAAAAACCTAGATAAATAAATAAATAAAGATAAAAATAAATAAGTGAACTAAAGAAAGGAAGGAAGGAAGGATGGAAGGAAGAAAGAAGGAAAAAAATCTGGGCATGGTGGCACACAACTTTAATCCCAGAATTTGGGAGGCAGAGGTAGGAGGACTTCATTGAGTTCGAGGCAACCCTGAGATTACAAAGTGAACTGTAGATCAGTCTGGGCTAGAGTAAGACCCTGCCTCCAAAAAGCAAACAAAAAATAATAATAAATAAATAATTTTTTAAGCTGGGCATGGTGGCACACACCTTTAATCACAGCACTCAGGAGGCAGAGGTAGGAGGATCACTGTGAGTTTGAGGCCACCCTGAAACTACATAATGAATTCTAGGTAAGCCTGGGCTAGAGTGAGACCCTACCTCGAAAAATTAAAAAACAAAACAAAAAAAAAAAACAACATTTTTTTTAAAATTTGTTTTAAATGAAGTTTAACCAGGAGTGGTGGCACATACCTTTAATCCCAGCACTCAGGAGGCTGAGGCAGGAGGATCACCATGAGTTTGAGGCCACCCTGAGACTACACAGTGATTCTAGGTCAGCCTGGGCTAGAGTGGGAACCTACCTTGAAAAACCAAAAAGAGAAAATTATTGGAACACAATTGCACCCATTCATTCATTTATGTTAATAACTCTCCACTAGGGACAAATTTTGCATTCTAGACAAAGTACCTTCATTCTGTTTGGATGTTGGGGACGGAATCAGTTCCAGGGCCTTACACTCTTATCACTGAAGCACCTCCCCAGCCCAGGAGAAATCATCCTTTATCCTTAGTACCCGCGCTGGCATGGTTCAGGGTAAAGTGCTTGCCCTAGATGGGGTAAGGACCTAGGTTCAATCCCCAGTACCATGAAAAAATATCACTTAGCCTTAGTTGAATGAAGTACAATACTTGGAACCTAATAAGTAAATGTTCAGCTAATATTTATAAAATAAACAAATGGCACTCAAGAGGCAGAGGTAGGAGGACTGCTATGAGTTTGAGACCAGCCTGGAAATAGAGTGAGATCTAGGTCAGCCTGGGTTAGAGCTGAGACCCTTCCTCAAAAAAAAAGGGGGGGGGGGCCTGGAGAGATGGCTTAGTGGTTAGGAGCTTGCCTGTAAGGACTCCGGTTGAAGGTTCGATTCCCCAGTACCCAGGTAAGCCAGATGCACAAGGTGGCACATACATCTGGAGTTTGTTTGCAGTGGCTGGAGGCCCTGGTGTGCCCATTCACACTCTCTCTCTCTCTCTCTCTCTCTCTCTCTGCCTGTTGCTCTCAAATAAATAAATAAAATAAAATAAATCTTAAAAAAACAAAATGCCAGGTGTCGTGGCGCATGCCTTGAATCACAGCACTCAGGAGGCAGAGGTAGGAGGATCACTGTGAGTTCAAGGCCACCCTGAGACTACATAGTGAATTCCAGGTCAGCCTCGGCTAGTGAGACCTTACCTCAAAAAAAAAAAAAAAAAAAAAAAAAAGAGCAGGGCATGGTGGCACACGCCTTTAATCCCAGCACTCGGGAGGCAGAGGTAGGAGGATTGTCGTGAGTTTAAGGCCACCCTGAGACTACAAAGTGAATTTCAGGTCAGCCTGGGCTAGAGTGAGACCCTACCTCAAAAAACAACAACAACAACAACAAAATTAAAATTAAAATAAAAAACTGGATTTGGGTATGTAATTTTCCCAATCATGTCAAGAAGCCTCCTGTTCTGGAAGAAAAAAAAATTAGCCCGGCATGGTGGTGCACGCCTTTAATCCCAGCACTCCAGAGGCAGAGGCAGGAGGATCACTGTGAGTTCAAGGCCAGCCTGAGACTAAATAGTGAATTCTAGGCCAGCCTGGGCTAGAATAAGACCCTACCTCAAAACCCCCCCCCCAAAAAAATAAAACTCCTGTTCAGAAGAGAGGAGCTATGCCTCATACTTTTGTCTTCACCTATGCACAAAGTGCCCCACACATGCTGCCAGCTGCCTGACAGGGCTGCAGTCATGCAGCAGTAATGTGGCAGGGGAGATTCAGAGTAGGTGGGAAGATAACAGTGCCAAGGGTGGCACTGTGGGGAAGTTGTTTCCCAGAGGCCTCTCTGGTACTCACAAGAAAGCCTCCTTCCTGCGGGACTCCTTCAGTGGCTCGTCCTCTTCAGCATCATGGCTGGAAGCAGTATGGGATTCCGCTCTGAGAAGACAAGAGTAAAGAGGTTAGGAAAGCTCAGAGAGACATGTGGGGTGGAAAAGGGCTGAAGTGGGAGCCTCACCTCCGGTAAGTGTCAGAGGCAGCAGCGTAGTGGAGGGGAGAGCAGCCTTTACAGTCAGCCTCATTGACACCTGCCCCAGCAGTCACCAGGGTCACTGCACACTGGTAGCTACCATTGGCGGCTGCGTAGTGCAGTGGGGTCCTGGAAAAGGAAGGAGTGGGTAAAAGAATCAGATCCAAATAACCAGATGCGCAACAAGACCTACTTTATAACATTCTCCTCACTCTCCCTCTTTCTCCTCCCTTACTGTCTACCTCCCCTACCATTTTCTCTTTAACCAGACACTCCCTATGCGCATCCCTGAATATTAACTTACCTTCCAAATTTGTCTCTCCTCCTCAGGTCAGCACCACTGCTCAACAGCAAATTAAGACATTCAACATTCCTAAACGGAAGACAAGGGTAAGAGTGGGAGCCTGGAGGCCTGGCCGCTGGCCCAGGAAGAGGCTGAGAGGATGGAACTGGACAGACCTCTCTGCTGTGACTGTTTCATTGTTTGAGAGGAAGAGGGCCAGGCAGACAGCACTAGCCCACCTTGCCCAGCCTCTTTTCAAGCCCAATGAGAGAAAGTGAACGCACCCTCCAGAAGCAGCAGCATGAAGACAGGTGCGGCCAAGGTTGTCAGGTGTGTTGATGTCAAACCCAGCAGAAAGCACATGCTCATTGCTGAGTGAAGACACAATGCTGTACAGCTGACCTGGGGGAGCAGACCAGCCAGACTGCATTCAGGAGCCCTGAGCTCCGTTCCCCTTGCCAACTCCCCAACCCCCAGCCAGTCAGCACATACCTGAGGAAAGAAGCTTCCGGCAACAGTCAGAGAATCCAAAGAGAACAGCTAAGTGCAGGGGAAACATGTCATGGATGCCACGCCTGAGGAGAGGTTGAGGGTCTCAGCCCTTTGTTCAAGGAGGGACCAGCTACAGACTTTTCTGTGACCCACCACCACCCTGGGAGTCAGGATAAGAAGTTCCTCAAGCTTCCCTTGGCAAGCATCTTTTGACCTCCATATCTGATGTGAGCAGTACGTAGAGACCTGATGTGGCCCCAAAGTGGGGTGAGGGACCCTGACTCACCGGGCGGTATCCGCGCCATTGGTCATGAGAGTGCTGATGAGCAGCTCGTGTCCATAGCGAGCAGCCACATGCAGTGGCGTGTTCCCAAATTTGTCAGCACAATCAATCTCGCTACCTGACACAAGAATACATACACAAACCTAGGCTTAAGATCAGTCTCACCAATTAGTAATCATTCAAATGCTTATTATATGTTGGGCCAAGCTAAGCATTTTCCACGCATTATTTTGTTTGTAAACCGTAAGAGGACAGAGATCCCCACGTCTATCTTGAGTGAAGGATGGGGTAGCAGGAAGAAAGGGGTTTCTTGCCATGAGTGCACAGTCTCTGGGTCCATACCATTCTGAATGAGGATCTGAGAACGCGTGAAACGACCATGGATTGCGGCCATGTGCAGAGGACTTTTCCCTTCTTTGCTCTGTGTAAACATGATGGGGTTTATTCAGTGCAAAGCACAGAGAATGAATGCCCTGTTCCCCCTTCCAAAGGACACATCTATGAGAATGGAGGGGTCATGACACCTTCTCAGCCCACACCCTCCTGGGTGCCTAGCAAGGCCTGATTACTACAGGAGACAAGTGGGCAACTCCCCCAGGAGAGCTATGCAGATTGGTTGGATCCCCAGAGCCAGGTTCCTCTCCCCTGACGTATGCTTCATCCTTTAGGTACCTGGTAGTTGACATCAGCCCCATTATTGACCAATAGCTCCAAGCAAAGAGCGCCGTTAGTGGACACTGCAGCCACATGCAGTGGCGTGAAGCCCTTGTCATTTGGCTGGTTGACATTGGCTCCTGCATTCACCAGCTCAATAGCCACAGCATCCTGGCCAAGGTAGCAGGCGATGTGCAAAGCTGTGTTTCCAAAAGCATTGGGCTCATCAATCTGGATTTCCAAGAGTGAGGGTTAAGGTTGTATCAGTTTAAACCAAGTTGAAAGTAGCCAATCTGATCTACAGTCCTAGAAATCTGACTGCATCAAACCCCTCAGGTTTTTGACCCAAAAGAACAAGGATTCTATTACATAGTGCAAGTCCTATTCAGACCCTCTCATCACATCTTCCCAACTCCCCTAAGCCACACCAATGGTCCCAGCACCTTCCTATCTCTTTAACAGATTCTGACCTCCAATTCCCTGCCCTGCGCCCCAGCCCCAGTGCTCAGTGCCCTGACCTCAGCCCCCATCCGCAGCAAGTACTTCACCACTTCAATCTGGCCACTGGCCGCAGCTGTGTGCAGTAACCCATAGCCCTTGCGGTCCTTACAGCCGAGATCTGCTCCGCGTGCTACCAGCAGTTTGAGGACCTCCAAATGTCCTAAAAAGAGGGACATTCAAGCTGGAGAAATGGCTTAGCAGTTAAGGCACTTGCCTGCAAAGTCTAGCAACCTGAGTCCGGTTCTCCAGTATCCACATAAAGCCAGGTGCACAAGGTTGTGCATGTGTCTGGAGTTCCTCTGCAGTGGCTAGAGGCCCTGGTGCACCCAATCTCTCTATATCTGTCTATATCTGCCTCTCTTTCTCTCTCTCTCTCTCAAATAAATAAATAATTAAAAAAAAAAAAAAGAGGAGGAGATGAGAGAGTAAACCCAGAGGCCCTGTGCTCCTCCCTCCCAAGGCAACAAGTCCTTACCCCTGCCCTCGGAATCTTAAGGGCTAAATTCCTACTTCTATACAGTCTCTCTTACCAAGAAAAGCTGCCCAGTGCAGAGGCTGCCGCTCCTTTTTATCACACACATTCAGGCTGGCTCCCTTATTGAGGAGCAAGTTCACCGTCTACATGAGGATACAAAAGACACAGATAGGGTTCAAGCCCTCAACCCACCAAAGGACAGAGACTTTGCATCTCCCAAAGACAAAGACAGCCAGACATTTTTTTTTTTCCTTCTTGTTTACAATGCTGGAGGCAGCAGACTAATACCTTTGTTCCTACTGTAATAATCTGGAGGACTAGAGTGAATAGCGGGAGCAGGTACAGAGGAGGAGCCAGAAGATAAATCTGGGAGTTTGAAGGAAACTTAGGGGAAGTCTCGTTAGGTGCTCTGGTGGTTCTCAAAATCTTATGAGTCTTTGGAGGTGTGTTGAACAACATGGACTCTTCAGAAAAGGGCATGTAGCTGGGCATGATGGTGCTCACTTTAATTCCAGCACTCAGGAGGCAGAGGTAGGAGTATCACCATAAATTCAAGGCCAGCCTGAACTACAGAATAAGTTCCAGATAAGCCTGTACTGGAGTGAGACCCTGCCTCAAAGAAGAAAGAAAGATGGGGCTGGAGAGATGGCTTAGCGGTTAAGGCATTTGCTTGCAAAGCCAAAGGACCTATGTTTGATTCCCCAGATCCCACATAAGCCAGATGCACAAGGTGGCACCTGCATCTGGAGTTTGTTTGCAGCTGCTGAAGGTCCTGGTATACCCATTCTCTCTATCTGCCTCTTTCTCTATCTCTTTAAAAAATAAAATAAATTAAGAAGGGAGGAAGGAAGGAAGGAAGGAAGGAAGAAGGAAAGAAAGAAAGAAAGAAAAAGAAAGAGTCGGGCATAGTGGCACATGCCTTTAATCCTAGCACTTGGGAGGCAGGGGTAGGTGGATGGCTGTGAGTTCGAAGCCATCTTGAGACTACATAGTAAATTCCAGGTCAGCATGGGCTGGAGAGTGAGACCCTACCTCAAAAAAAAAAAAAAAAAGAAAGAAAGGAAGGAAGGAAGAAAGAAGGGGAAAAGAAAAAGGCATGTATATAAACATCTCCACCTCCATGAAACCTCAAAGAGTCCTCCTGAAATCCAAGTCAAGAATTTCAGGCTGGGTGTGGTAGCACATGCATGTAGTCCCAGCTACTCATGAGGCTAAATCAGAATAATCACTAGTTCAAAGCCAATCTGAGCAACCTAGTCAGAATCTGTTTTTTGTTTTCAATTTTTAATTTTTACTTATTTTTATTTTGGGGATTTTCAAGGCTGCATCTCACTCTAGCTCAGGCTGACCTGGAACTCACTCTGTAGTCCCAGGCTGGCCTCTAACTCACAGCGATCTTCTCTGCCTCCCAAATGCTGGTATTAAAGGCATGTGCCATCATGCCTGGCCAGACCCTGTCTCAAAACATAAGGACTGGAGAGATGGCTTAGTGTTTAAGGCACTTGCCTGCAAAGCCAAAAGGACCCAGGTTCAATTCCTCAGGACCCATGTAAGC
This sequence comes from Dipus sagitta, assembly GCA_036346955.1. Classification (NCBI taxonomy): domain Eukaryota; kingdom Metazoa; phylum Chordata; class Mammalia; order Rodentia; family Dipodidae; genus Dipus; species Dipus sagitta. Next base: position 109,613,028 of record CM070777.1, read on the forward strand.
CAGATGCATAAGGGGGCACATGCATCTGGAGTTCGTTTGCAGTGGCTAGAGACCCTGGCATGCCCATTCTCTACCTCCTCTTTTTTTTTCTCTCTCTCTCTCTCTGCTTGCAAATATATAAATAAATTTTTTTTTAAAAAAAGTGAAAAGAAGGATATGGATGTAGTTCAGTGGTAGAATACTTGCCTACCATGGGCAAGGCCCTAGGTTCAATCTCTAAGGAAAAGAATAATTCAATCCAGGGCTAGGGATATAGCTCAGTGGCACAACCCTTTCCAAATATGTGTGGCACACTGGATTCAACTGGAAGAACTCAATCTAGTATAACCCTTCATTTGGTGCTTGAGCCCAAGTGTTTGTGTAAGTATCTGAGCTAGTCCTCCCTGAGGTCTGATGGCCTAGATGCAGACAGAGGTGATAAGAGAAGACTGGACCTAAGTTGGAGTGGTCCTCACCTCAAGATGCCCACTGTGTACTGCATGGTGCAGAGCACTGCGCCCGCTCCTGTCAGCCACGTTAAGGCTGCTCAACAGGGGTGCCAGAGCTTCAGCACACTTAGTGGCCCGGTTGGCAGCAGCCACATGCAATGGTGTCTGCCACAGCTTGTCCCGGGCATTCACATCAGCTGAATGTGCCAGCAGCAGCCCCAGCACCTTCTGTAGAGGGGCAAAAGACAAGAGAGAAGACAGAAGGGGAGCACGAGGTTAAAAAAAAGAGGAAATGGAAGACGGAACAGGTCAACGTGGCACATATGGTCCCATCTTCCTAGCTTAGTTTCTGCATTTGGTCACATACTTGGCCTGGCCATATCTATTTTCCATCTTCTGGATCTCCTATTTTTGCCAGGGACCCCTTCCTCTTTCTCAAGTCACCTAGAATCTATCACTCTCTAACCCACCTCCTGAAAAATCTTCACTCACACATGAATCTGACCTAAGGAAATCTACATATCCAGTCCTATTTCCAGGAAAAATACATGTCCCAAGCATGCACCATCACTGGCCCTTCCATAGGCCCTAAAATCATTTCCATTACCTCAATAAACAAACATACTGGTTTCTCTCCAATACCCAGGCTACTCTTCTGGGCATGGTGGCACAAGCCTTGGGAGGCAGAGGTAAGAGTATCGCTGTGAGTTCAAGGCCACCCTGAGACTACATAGTAAATTCCAGGTCAGCCTGAGCTAGAGTGAGACCATACCTCGAAATACCAAAATAAATAAATAATTTAAAAAAAAAAAAGGCTAAATACCATCCTCATCATCACCCACCTTGTTCCCATTAGCCTCAGCCCCTCCCCCACCCTGGTGGCTGGCACCAAGGAAGTGACGGAAGATCCAAGACAAGGTCTCCTTTCCCTCTCTTCAGTATAGAATCCCACTGAGGAGTCTGTTTGGCCCCTTGTGCAGTCAACTTATATGCTGCTTGAGGGATAGGGATGCAACAGATCACTACCCCTACCCTCATCACAAGGAAAGAAAACTCAGTGCCCAGAGGGGGACCAGACTCAAGGTGGCCCCCCAGAGAGGAATGAGTCACTCAGGTCTGGCAGCAGGGCCTCTGCAGTCTGCCAGCCCAGTGTTCAGCTCTCCCTGACATCACATCAGCTGGCAGCACTCAGTTCCCCCTTACTAGCCAATTCTAAGGGGTAGAAGAGAGGTGGCCAAGGTCTGATCTCCTCCCCGTGTGGGGCAGAGTTTCGTTAACCTTTAAAATCCACCTTTCTGAGAGTGAAAGAGGATACCGGATATCAACCTCTGGCCTCCACAGGCATGTGCACACATATATGCACGTGCATCTGTACATACTAGTGCACCCACACACATACAAACACACATGCATGCATGCCACATACATGCCACACAAAAAAAAACAGAAGGCCTGGGGCTGGAGAGATGGCTTCGGTTAAGACACCTGCCTGCCAAGTGTAAGGACCCAGGTTTGATTCCTCAGTACTGACATAAACCAGATGCACAAGGTGGCGCATGCATTTGGAGTTCGTTTGCAGTGGCTCCATTAAGTCCCTGGCACACCCATTCTCTGTCTCTCTCTCTCTCTCAAATAACTAAATAATTATTTAAACAACAACAACAACAACAAAGGCCTTTAATCCCAGCACTTGGGAAGCAGAGGTAGGAGGACTGCCGTGAGTTTGAGGCCAGCCTGGGACTACAGAGTAAATCAGTCTGGGCTAGAGTGAGACCCTACCTCTAAAAAAAATAAAATAAAATAAAAATAAAAAACATCCTTTCCATCAATTCATCCATTTTGGAAGGGTGAAATGAGGTGGGAGGCCCATACCTCATTTCGGGAGGCAGCAGCACGATGAAGAGGAGTCAGCCACAGTGTGTCCTTAGCGTTGACATTAGCACCTGTGTGGACACAATTTCCTACTTGATGGGAGGAGAGGAGGAAAGAGGTAAGGGGAATCTGAATGGAGAGGAAGTCTTTCCTGGACCAAGCACCAGATATCAATCCTTGGATATGAAAAAAAAAGGCTTCTCCCCTCCTAGATGCCACACCTTCCATCTCCCCACTTTCACCTGACATCAGTAGCAACTGGAGGATGGGGACATCGCCTACGTAGGCAGCAGCATGCAATGGGGTTCGCCTCTCTTGGTCCTGGAAAGGGAAAAGCGAGAAGCAGCTGTGGAGAGATATGATCCTGGAGCCCGGCTTCAGTAGGAGCTCCAGGCTCTTCCCCACAATCTTTTCCCAACGGTTCTGCAGCGTCCTAAATCCCAGAACTAGGAGTTAAAAGCAAGCACCTTGGGAGGGTGGAGTCAGAGCCACCTTCTTCAGGAGGGGTGGGGGCGCTGCAGACCCCGATGGTTGAGGAAGAGAACACCGTTTCGGAGCATCCCCAGCCCCACCGGTCTATGCTCCATGCCTGACCAACCCCGAATGCAGAGGCTCCCACTCCGGGGTAGAAAGAGCTGCGGTTTCATCAGAACGGAGAAACGGAGCCGCCCCACTGGTGGGGAGGGGTCCAGAGCACTGGAACCCAGATTCCGGTCTCACCATCCTCCCTGCTCCCAACTCACCAGCACATTGATGTTCTCCTTCTGCGAGAGGAGGGAACGCACTTCCTCCACATCTCGGCTAAAGATGGCCTGGACCAGGGGCGGCTGCAGAGAGAACCGGCATTCAGGGAGCGGGCCCCTGCCACAGCGGAACCGGGGTAGTGGGGGAGCATCCAGCTTGGAGGGGGGCGTCGCTGGAGGGGCTCCATTATGGGGGGGGGTCCTGGCTGTAGCGAATTCCCGTGGCGCCCTCCTCCGACCGCCAGGCCCCCAAGGGCACCCGCTCAGTTGAGGGGAGCGCGGCGTGGGGCGCGGCGGGAGCCCCGGGCTCGGGCCCAACCTAGGCCTCACATCCCCGGGCTCGCGTGGTGGAGGCGCCCGGCCCCTGGAAGGAGGAAGCTGGGGGAAGGTAGAAGGGCTGACCTGGTCCGTGATGCTGAGGATCCCCATGGCCCGGTCCAAGCTCCGTCCGCATCGAGCTCGCGGCAGCGGCGGCGGCGGTGGCGGCTCCACCGGGGACACGGGGCGGCCCAGGCGGCGGCTGCGGCGGCGGCTGCGGGGAGAGGGCGGCCCCGCCTACCGGGGCGGGGGGGGGGGGGAGCGGGAGCCCGCAGCGCTCCCTGGCGGCGATCCTGGGCCCGGCCGCAGGGCGCTCGCGGCCCCGCCGGCGGCCCAGGCCTCGGCGTGCTCCGCCGGGTGCGAGCGGCCCCCGGCGCTCCGGGCTGGAGATCGGGCTCCCGTGCTCCCCCCGGCAGCCCGCCGCGCCGTGCTGTCGGCTGCAGCCTCGCGGGCCGAAGGGGCCCCCACAGCACAGCACCATGGCAGAAATGCCAGTCTCGCTCCCGACGTGCGTCCCAAGCCAAGGACCAAACGGCCGGCAGGAATCCACCCAGCCCACAAGGCTCCAGGGCGAACTCCTCCCGGATCGCGCTGCCGCCCGCCCGCCCGCCCGCCCCTCGCTGATAGGGGAAATTGGGAACACGGAGACCTAAAGTTTGTGGCGTGGCAACAGCAGCCCCCAAGGGGAGGGGTCGGCGTTGTCTCCACTGCGGAGACATGACTCTGGCAGAGGAAACAGAAATCCCAAGGGGTTGGGCTGGAGAGATGGCTTGGCGGTTAAGGCGTTTGCCTCCAAAACACCCCAGATGCACAAGGTGGCCCATGCGGCTACAGTTCCTTTGAAGCGGCTGAAGGCCCTGGTGCGCCCATTCTCGCTTTCTCTCTCGCTCGCAAATAAATAAATAAAATTAAGCCGGGCGTGGTGGCGCCGCACGCCTTTGATCGCAGCACTTGGAAAGCAGAGGTAGGTGGATTGTCGTGAGTTCGAGAGCACCCTGAGACTACAGAAGAATTCCAGGTCAGCCTGGGCTAGAGTGAGACCCTACCTCGAGAAAACAAAAATAAATAAATAAATAAATAAATAGATTGGCGGCTGGAGAGGACACTTACTTAGTTAACTCCTTTGTCACCTTAATGCGGTAAGGTGACCACACTTCAAAAGACTCAACTGTTCCTCCCCAGAAAAGGGCGGGGAAAATGGGTGCTTGCCCTCACCCATAGAAGAGGTCAAGATGCAGCCCTGAGGAAGCACCTAGCTAGGGGATAACCCAGAAAAAGAAGAAGGAAAAGTGGGTATTGAGGGATTAGTACATTTTATAAAAGGTGATTCCCAAGGGTTGGGCTGGAGAGATGTCTTAGTGGTTAAGGTGCTTCCTTGCGAAGCCTAATGACCCACATTTGATTCCCTAGTACCCACGTAAGCCAGATGCATTAGATGGCACATGCATCTGGAGTTCCTTTGCAGTGGCTCATTCATTAGTAAGACCCTATTGCTGAAGACTGCACATACTTGGGCTGCAAGATCACTGAGAAATCCTGCTGGAACTGAGCTGAAAACCTCCTCCATGTAGACCAACTGACAGAAAGCTGGAACAAGCCACACTGCATGCAGCTCAATGGGAGAGAGAAATCAACAGTGAAGATACTTCACAGTGGACACTGCAAGCCTTATATTTGGCCAGCCAGGCCAAATGAGCCAACAGGTGCAATAGTGGCACATCTGTTATGGGGGAAACCAACCGCCCTCTAATTGGACTGGAGGCCTGCTCCTTGGGAGGGAATACATCCCTGATACTGAAAACCTACAATAGGGGTAGTCATGAGCCCTAGGGGTGTAACAGCTGCTGCTGTCTGGCTAAATGTATATACCATGCTCATCAAACTGCCCAGTAAGCACTTCTCTTACTGTTCATACCCTTATATTAATGCTACTCTCATTTTTTTTTTTTTTTTTTTTTTTTTTTTGGTTTTTCGAGGTAGGGTCTTACTCTAGCCCAGGCTGACCTGGAATTCACTATGTAGTCTCAGGGTGGCCTCGAACTCACAGCGATCCTCCTACCTCTGCCTCCCGAGTGCTGGGATTAAAGGCATGCGCCACCACGCCCGGCTTACTCTCACTTTTTCATTAGAGAACTTTCTCTTTTCAGATGGCAGTGACCTTGGGATGACTCAGAAGGCATCATGGTGCTGAGAAGAAGGGACAGAGGAATACTCAGCACTGTAATATCTCTATCACACCTTCCAAGGCTCAGGGTCTATTGAGGAACAGGTGGCGGAAGAATGTAAGAGCCAAAGGAAGGGTGGGACTCCTTACAACGTGCTCCTCCTGTCACAAAATGGCCTGGATATCCATGACTTCACAGTGCCTGACACTACCTGCACAAGACCATCATAATAGGAGGAAAAGATGATGACATCAAAATAAAAGAGAGTCTGATTGAGAGGGGAGTGGGATATGATGGAGAGTGGAGTTTCAAAGGGGAAAGTGGGGGAAGGGAGGGAATTACCATGGGATATTGCTTACAATCATGGAAGTTGTTAATTATAAAAAATAAAAATATTTAAATATACAGTATCATAAGAAAAAATAATTGTTTGGGCTGGAGGGATGGCTTAGCACTTAAGGCAGTTGCCAGCAAAGCCAAAGGACAAAGGTTCAACTCCCCAGGACCCATATAAGCCAGATGCACATATGGTGCATTCGTCTGGAGTTTGCACTGGCTGGAGGCCCTGGGGTGCCCATTCTCTCTGTGTCTCCTTTCCTCTCTCCTTCTCAAATAGATATATAAAAATAAAATATTTTTAAAAAGAATTGTTTTATTTACTTATTTGTTAAGAGAGGGAGAGAGGAGAGAATGGGCACGCCAGGGCCTCTAACCACTGCAAATGAACTCCAGATGCATGCACCACCATGTGCATCTGGTTTATGTGGGACCTGGAGAATCAAACCTGGGTCCTTTTGCTTTGCAGGCAAGCATCTTAACTGCTAAACCATCTCTCCGGCACACACACACACACACACACACACCCCGTTTTTTTGTTTTGTTTTTTGTTTGGTTTGGTTTTTCAAGATAGGGTGTCACTCTAGCCCAGGTTGACCTGGAATTCACTATATAGCCTCAGGGTGGTCTCAAACTCACAATGATCTTCCTACCTCTGCCTCCCAAGTGCTGGGATTAAAGGAGTGAACCACTACACCCGGGCCCCTAATTTCATTTCTTTTTAAATTTATTTGTGAAGGGAAAGAGTGAGAGAGAGTTGTATGGGCATGGAAGAACACACTCCAGACATGTATCATTTTGTGTATCTGGTTGTACATGGGTAGTGGGGAATTGAAACTGGGCCTTCAGGCTTTGCAAACAAGTGTCTTTAACTACTAAGCCATCTCTCCAGCCCCCAGCCTCAGTAATTTTTTTAAAATAACATTTTCAGCCAGGTGTGGTGGCACATGCCTTTAATCCCAGCATTTGGGAGGAAGAGGTAAGAGGACTGCCATGAGTTTAGGCCACCCTGAGACTACATAGTGAATTCAAGATAGCCTGAGCTAGAGTGAGACCCTACTTTGGATTTTTTTTTTTTTTTTTTTTGCTAGTTGTGGTGGTGCATGCCTTTAATACCAGAAGTTGAGAGGCAGAGGTAGGAGGGTTGCTGTGAGTTCAAGGCCAGTTTGGGACTATAGCATGAGTTCTAGGTCAGTCTGGACTACAGTGCCTGCCTCAAAAACAAATAAATAAGTAAAACTAAAATAATGGAGCCAGGCATGGTGGTGCACACCTTTAATCCCAGCACTCGGGAGGCAGAGGTAGGATCGTCGTGAGTTTGAGGCCACCCTGAGACTACATAGTTAATTCCAGGTCAGCCTAGATCAGAGTGAGACCCTACCTCGACCAAAAAAAACAACCTAAAAATAACATTTGGATGCTGGGTGTGGTGGTACATGCCTTTAATCCCATCACTCAGCAGCTGAGGTAGGACTCCATGAGTTCAAAGCCAACCTGAACTGTGAGATCCTGCCTCAAAAATCCAATTATAATAATAATGTTCTTACCATTATAAATTTAAAATGCTATCTAAAAGAACTGGGGGCTGGAGGAATGGTTTAGCGGTTAAGGCATTTGCCTGCAAAGTCAAAGGACTCAGGTTCAATTCCCCAGGACCCAGGTTGGCCAGATGCACAAGGGGGCGCAGGCATCTGGAGTTAGTTTGCAGTGGCTGGAGTCCCTCTTTCTCTCTCTCCCTCTTTCTCTGTCAAATAAATAAATAAATAAAAATAAAAATAAATAAATAAAGTATTTTAAAAGAACTGGTATGGGCTGAAAAGATGACTTAGTGGTTAAGGCGTTTGTGCAAAGCCAAAGGACCCGTGTTTGACTCTCCATATCTTATGTAAGCCAGATGCACAAGGTGACCTAAGCGTGCAAGGTTGCACATGCACACAAGGTGGCGCATGTGCCTGGAGTCTGATTGCAGTGGCTTGAGGCCCTGGTGCACCAATTCTCTCTCACACTCATTAAAAAAAAGAGAGAGAAGTCAGGGCGATGGTGCATGCCTTTAATCCCAGCACTAGGGAGGCAGAGGTAGGTGGATTGCTGTAAGTTCAAGGCCACCCTGAGACTCCATAATGAATTCCAGGTTCCAGGTCAGCCTGGGCTAGAGTGAGACCTTACCTCGAAAAACCAAAAAAAAAAAAAAAAAAAAAAAAAAGAAGAAGAAGAAGAAGAAGACGAGAGAGAGAGAAAGAGAGTGAGCGAGAGCTGGCTGGCTGTGGTGGCATGTGACTTTAATCCCAGCACTTAGGAGGCTGAGGTAGGAGGATTGCTGTGTGTTTGAGGCCACCCTGAGACTTCATAGCGAATTCCAGGTTTCAGGTCAGCCTGGGCTAGAATGAAACCCTACCTCAAAAAAAAAAAAAAAAAAAGCTGGGCGTGGTGGTGCACACCTTCAGTCCCAGCACTCAGGAGGCAGAGGTAGGAGGATTGCCTTGAGTTTGAGGCCACCCTGAGACTCCAGGTCAGCCTGGACTAGAGAAAAATAAAAAACAAGAGCTGTTGTTTGGGTCAACAATACAATAATACAATACAGCACCTGCCATCTAGCATTAGCAAAGGAGGTGCTCAATTCCAATCCCCAGCACTGCAAAAACAAAAAACAACAAAGCTGGACCTAGTGACACAGGACTATATTCCCAATTAGTCAAATGGCTCAAGCAGGAGAATCACAAGTTCAAATCCTACCTGTGCTACAAAGTGAGTTGTAGGGTAGCCTGGGCAACCTAGTGAAGCCCTGTCTCAAAATAAAAGGTAAAGAAGGGCTGGAGAAATGGATTAGTGGTTAAGGCACTTGCCTGCACAAGCCTAAGGACCCAAGTTTGACTCCCCAGAACACACATAAGCCAGATGTACATGGTGGAGTTCATGTGCAGTGGCTAGAGGCCCTGGTACACCCATTCTCTTTTTCTCTCTCTCTCTAAGAAATAAAATACTTTTGGTGGGTTTTTTCTTGTCGTTGGTTTTTGTTGTTGTTGTTGTTTTGAGGTAGGGTCTCGCTCTAGCTCAGGCTGACCTGAAATTCACTATGTAGTCTCAGGGTAGCCTCGAACTTACAGCAATCCTCCTACCTCTGCCTCCTGAATGCTAGGATTAAAGGCCATGCCCAGTTTTTGACTCTAATAATTTTTTTTTTAAGTAAAGACAGTTGGGGATCTAGCTCAGTGTTCAATGGTAAAGCATCTAGTACCTATAAATTTTGACCATCAGAATCACAAAAATAAGACAGGGCGTGGTGGCACACACCTCTAATCCCAGCACTCAGGAAGCAGAGGTAGGAGGATCTCCATGAGTTCGAGGCCACCCTGAGACTACATAGTGAATTCCAGGTCAGCCTGGGCTACAGCGAGACCCTACCTCAAAACAAACAAACAAACAAACAAAAAGAATTACAAAAATACAACACACACACACAACACAATTTAGTTCCTTCTTTCTTTTTCTTTTTTTCTGAGACAGAGTTCTGTAGCCCATGCTGACCTTGAATATGTGGCACTCCTCTCTTAGGTAAAAATACATTAAATCATTCTTTTTTTTTTTTTTTTGAGATAGGGTTTCACTCTAGCCTGGGCTGACCTGGGATTCACTATGGAGTCTCAGGGTGGCCTCGAACTCACGCTGATCCTCCTACCTCTGCCTCCCAGAGTGCTGGGATTAAAGGTGTGCGCCACCACACCCGGCTTATTATTTTTATTTTTATTTATTTATTTATTGTTTTTTGAGGTAGGGTTTCACTCTAGCCCGGGCTGACCTGGAATTCACTGTGTAGTCTCATGGTGGCCTCCAACTCATGGCAATCCTCCTACTTCTGCCTCCTGAGTGCTAGGATGAAAGGCATGCACCACCACACCCTACTTAAATCATTCTTTTTTAAAAATATGTTTTTATTTTATTTATTATTAAAGATAGAGAAAATGGGCACTCCAGGTCTCCTGTCACTGCAAAGGAACTCCAGATGCATACTCCAGTTTGTGCATCTTGCTTTATTAGGGAATCACACCCAGGCCATCATGCTTTGCAAGCAAGTGCCTTTAATGCTGAGCCATCTCTCCAGCACCAAATTGTTCTTTTTTTAAAGTTTTTAAAAATTATTATTTTTTTAATATTTATTTTTTTTATTTTATTTTATTTTTTAGTTTTTCGAGGTAGGGTCTCACTTTTGGTTCAGGCTGACCTGGAATTCACTATGTAGTCTCAGGGTGGCCTCGAACTCTCGGTGATCCTCCTACCTCTGCCTCCCGAGTGCTGGGATTAAAGGCGTGCGCCACCACGTCCGGCTAATATTTATTTATTTGAGAGAGAGAAAGAGGGAGGGAGAGAGAGGGAGGGAGAGAGAGAAACTGGGCACACCAGGGCATCTAGCCGCTGTAAATGAACTCCAGATGCATGTGCCCCCTTGTGCATCTGGCTTAAGTGGGTCCTGGAGAATCTAACTGGGATCCTTTGGCTTTGTAGGCAAATGCCTTAAACGCCAAGCCATCTCTCCAGCCCTTATTTTTATTTTTATTTTAAATTTATTTATTTGTAAGCAGAGAGAGAGATAGAAGAGAGACAGACAGAGAGAGAATGGGACACCAGGGCCTCTAGCCACTGCAAACGAACTTCAGACACATATGCCCATTGTGCATCTGGCTTACTTGGGACCTGGGGAATCAAACCTGGGTCTTTTGGCTTTGCAGGCAAACACCTTAACCGCTGGGCCATCTCTCCAGCCTCTTTATTTTTATTTATTTATTTTTTATTTTATTTTATTTTTTAAACTTGGGGCTGGAGAGATGGCCTAGCGGTTAAGGCGTTTGCCTGCAAAGCTAAAGTATTCCGGTTCCATTCTCCAGGACCCACGTAAGCCAGATACACAAGGGGGCGCACTTATCTGGAGTTCCTTTGCAGTGGCTGGAGGCCCTGGCACACCCATCCCTTCTCCCTCTCTCTCTCTCTCTCTCTCTCTCTCTCTCTCTCTCTTTCTCTTTCCCCCTCCCTCTTTCTCTCAAATAAATAAATAAGTAAAATGAAAACTTTATTTTTTTTTATTTATTTGAGAGAGAAAGAGCAAAAGAAGCTGAGAGAGGGAGAGACAGAATGGATGGCCAGGGCCTCCATTTGCTGCAAGGGAACTCCAGATGCATGTGCCACCTTTGTGCATCTGGCTTATGTGGGTCCTGGGGAATCAATCCAAGTTCCTCTGGCTTTGCAGGCAAACGCCTTAACCACCTAGCCATCTCTCCAGCCCTTTATTTTTATTTTTTAAATTTATTATTTATTTTTATTAACAACTTCCATGATTGTAAACAATATCCCATGGTAATGCTCTCCCTCCCCCCATTTTCCCTTTGAAACTCCATTCTCCATCATATCCCCTTCCCCTCTCAATCAGTCTCTCTTTTATTTTTTTTTTTTTGTTTATTTTTATTTATTTATTTGAGAGCGACAGAGAGAAAGAGGCAGAGAGAGAGAGAGAATGGGCACGCCAGGGCCACCAGCCACTGCAAACAAACTCCAGATGCATGCGCCCCCTTGTGCATCTGGCTAACGTGGGTCCTGGGAAACTGAGCCGCGAACCAGGGTCCTTAGGCTTCACAGGCAAGCGCTTAACCGCTAAGCCACCTCTCCAGCCCTCTCTTTTATTTTGATGTTATAATCTTTTCCTCCTATTATGATGGTCTTGTGTAGGTAGTGGCAGGCACTGTGAGGTCATGGATATCCAGGTCATTTTATGTTTGGAGGAGCACGTTGTAAGGAGTCCTACCCTTTGGCTCTTATATTCTTTCCACCACCTGTTCTGCAATGGACCCTGAGCCTTGGAAGGTGTGATAGAGATATTGCAGTGCTGAGCACTCCTCCGTCATTTCTTCCCAGCACCATGATGCCTTCTGAGTCATCCCAAGGTCACTGACAACTGAAAAGAGAAGGTTCTCTACCAAAAGTGAGAGTAGCATTAATATATGCGTATGAACATTAAGAGAAGTGCTTACTGGGCAGTTTGATAAGCATAGTATACCCATTTAGCCAGACAGCAGCAGATGTTACAACTCTAGGGCTCATGACTATCTCTGTTTTAAGTTTTCAGTATCAGTATCATGGAGCAGGCCTCCAGTCCAATTAGAGGGCAGTTGACTTCCACCATGATAGACGTGCCACTATTGCACCAGTTGGTCAGTTTGGCCTGACTGGCAAAATATAAGGCTTGCAGTGTCCACTGTTGAGTATCTTCACTGGTGATTTCTCTTTCTCCCATTGATCTGCATGCAGAATGGCTTCTTCCAGCTTCCTGTCAGCTGCTCTCCATGGAGGAGGTTATCAGCTCAGTGACTTTGCATCACTAGTATATGGAGTCTTGAGCTATAGGGTCTCACCATCTATTCCCAGTGGGAAACCAAGGACCTTGGCAATGGCCTGTAATGTTTGGGGGGCATCAGGGAACTCCTTGGCCAACAACTCACTGGAAGGTATCCCATCCATGGCACTGAAAATTTTCTACTAACAATCTGGGACTCCTGAGTGTTCCATTGTCCAAAAAAGTAGGTTTGCATATGATTTATTTATGTCCTCTTAGATTTTGATTAGCCCTCCCTTCACCTTTTCTTTATTTCTTTTTTTTATTTTTGAGAGAGAGAGAAAGAGGCAGAGAGAGAAAGAAAATGAGCACACCAGGGCCTTTCAGCTGCTGTGAACTTAACTCCAGATGTTTGCTCCTCCTTGTGTGCATGTGCAACACTGAATGCTTGTGTCACTTTTTCTTTCTTTCTTTTTTTTTTTTTTTTTTCTTTTTCAAGGTAGAGTCTCACTCTAGTCCAGGCTGACCTGGAATTCACCATGTAGTCTCAGGATGGCCTCGAACTCATGGCAATCCTCTTACCTCTGCCTCCCGAGTGCTGAGATTAAAGGCGTGTACCACCATGCCCAGGTTTTGCGTCACTTTTGAGTCTCACTATGTGAGATTTGAACAAAGGTTCTTAGGCTTTGCAGACAAGCACCTTAACTGCTAAGCAATCTCTTTCCAGCCTGGGTTTTTTTTTTTTTTTTTGAGGTAAGGTCTCACTGTAGCCTAGGCTGGCCTTGAACTCACAGTGATCCTGCTACCTCAGCCCCCCAAGTGCTAGAATTAAAGCTGTGCACCACCATTCCTGGCCTAAATAATTCTCTGAAAGATCAGCCCAGGGGAACAGTTACTTAATGCTTGATGATGTTGATAGTTACGAAGAGGAAGAGGCTGAGGAAGTAAAAACAGAGCATATGGGAGGATCAAACAGCTATGGGTGTTGGGACATGTTTGCTTGGCTATTGGTGTGAGGTACCTTCCAGGAAGAGCTAAGCTAGGATATAGCTCAGTGGGGAGGAGGGGAATATATGCCCTCCACTGCCCAAAATAGCTCTTAGTAACCTGAGGAATTGGAGTCAGGGGTTGAGCTGGGGTCACGTGCTTTGGTTTGGCATGAGGGTGGAGGTGAGCAAGAGAGCTTGGCAGACTGATTCTCTGGGAAGCTGGAAGGAGGAAGAAGGGTTATAAGAGTTATATTTTAATATTATTAAGAACAAGAAGGAATATTTCCCAGTAAAGAAAACAAAATCTAGGGCTGCAGAGATGACTCAGCAGTTAAAGCGCTTGCCTGCAAAGCCTGATGACCTGGTCCAGTTCTCCAGAACCCACATAAAGCCAGATGCATAAAGAGGCATATGCATAAAGGCGTATGCATCTGGAGTTCCCTTGCAGCACTAGAGGCCCCGGAGCACCCATTCTCTCGGTCTCTCGGTCTCTCTCTCTCTCTCCTTGCAATAAATAAAAATAAAAAGTAGGGCTGGAGAGATGGCTTAGCGGTTAAGCGCTTGCCTGTGAAGCCTAAGGACCCCGGTTCGAGGCTCAATTCCCCAGGACCCACGTTAGCCAGATGCACAAGGGGGCGCACGCATCTGGAGTTCTTTTACAGAGGCTGGAAGCTCTGGCGCGCCCATTCTCTCTCTCTCTCTCTGCCTCCTTCTCTCTGTCGCTCTCAAATAAATAAATAAACAAAAAAATTTAAAAAAATAAAAATAAAAATAAAAAGTATTTAAACTGAGAGTGGTGGCTCACACCTTTAATCACAGCATTCAAGAGGCAGAGGTAGGAGGATCGCTGTGAGTTCGAGGCTAACCTGAGACTACATAGTGGATTCCAGGTCAGCTTGAACCAGAGTGAGACCCTACATTGAAAACAAACAAAAAGTATTAAAAAAAAAAAAGAGAGAGAGAGAGAGAGCTGGGCGAGGCAGCATATGCCTTTAATCCCAGCACTTGGGAGGCAGAGGTAGGAGGATCACTGTGAGTTTGAGGTCATCCTGAGAATACATCGTGAATTCCAGGTCGGCCTGGGCTAGAGTGAGACCCTACTTCAAAAGACCCAAAAAAAAAAAAAAAAAAAGAAAGAAAGAAAGAAAGAAAGAAAGAAAGAAAGAAAGAAAGAAAGGAATCTGATGTAGGTAACACTGACATTTGGAGGCTCAGAGTGACGCACTAGGTGAGAAGAGGATAGAACTGGGACAAAGTCCACGTGTGCACAGTCCTGAATTCAACTGCACCACTGACATTTGGGTAATTTGCTGGGGGTAGTGGTCTGTACCTGTAATCCTAGCAGCTGGGAGATGGAGGTAGAAGGATCAAGAATTCAAGGTCGGGCTGGAGAGATGGCTTGGCGGTTAAGGTGCTTGCCAGCAAAACCAAAAGACTCAGGTTAAATTCTCCAGTACCTATGTAAACCCAGATGCACAAGGTGGCACATGCATCTGGTGTTCGTATACAGTGGGTATAGGCCCTGGAAATGCCCATTCTCTCTCTCTCTTTCTCTATCTATCTATCTGCCTCTCTCTCTCAATTTTTTTTTTTTTTTTTTTTGTTGTTGTTGTTTGTTTGTTTTTGGAGGTAGGTTTTCATTCTAGCTCAGGCTGACCTGGAATTCAGTATGTAGTCTCAGGGTGGCCTTGAATTTCAAGGTGATCCTCCTTCCTCTGCCTCCCAAGTGCTAGGATTAAGGGCGTGCGCTACCACACCCGGCTATAAATAAAATATTTTTTAAAAATTCAAGGTCAGACTGGGGAGATGGCTCAGCAGTTAAAAAGGCTTGCTTACAAATCCTGTTGGCCCAAGCTCAATTCCCCAGTAAAGCCAAATGCACAAAGTGACCCATGTGTCTGGAGTTCATTTGCAGTGGCAAGAGGCCCTGGCATGCTCATGTTCTCTCTCTTTTTCTCCTTGCAACTAAATGAAAAAAAAAAAAAATGAATTCAAGGTCATCCTTGACCACATAGCAAGTTCAAGCCAGCTTATGCCACACCCTATCTTAAAAAAATAAAATGAGAGGCTGGAGAGATGGCTCAGAGGTTAAGGCGCTTGCCTGACAAGTCTAAGGACTCAAGTTATATTCCCCAGTACCCACGTCAGCCATATGCACAAGGTGACGCATATGTCTAGAATTCACTTGCGGTGGCTAGAGACCCTGGAGTGCCCATTCTCTCTCTCTCTCCCTCTTTCTATCAAATAAAATAAATAAATAAAGCCAGACGTGGTAGCACACGCCTTTGATGCCAGCACTCAGGAGGCAGAGGTAGGAGGACTGCCATGAGTTCGAGGCCAGCCTAAGACTACATAGTGAATTCTAGGTCAGCATGGGATAGAACGAGACCCTACCTCGAAAAACCAAAAATAAATAAATAAATAATAAAATAAAATAAAAGCCGGGCATGGTGGTGCACGCCTTTAATCCCAGTACTCGAGAGGCAGAGGTAGGAGGATTGCTGCTAGTTTGAGGCTACCCTGAGACTCCATAGTGAATTCTAGGTCAATGTGGACTAGAGTGAGACTCTACCTCAAAAAAAATAAAATAAATAAAGTAAAATAAAATTAGAGCTGGACATGTGGCGCACGCCTTATATCCCAGCACTCAGGAGGCAGAGGTAGGAGGATTGCCATGAATTCAAGGCCACTCGGAGACTACAGTGACTTGTAGGTCAGCCTGGGTTAGAGTAAGACCCTATCTTAAAAAAAAAAACAAACAAAATACTACTAATAATGAAATGAAATAAAATTAAGTTAATTTTTTTGTTTTTAGCAGTTTTTAAATATTCTATTTATTTGTTTGAGAGAGAAAAAAAAGAGGCAAATAGAGAGAATGGGCTCACCAGGACCTCTAGCCACTGCAAACTCTAGACACATGCACCACCTTCTGCTTCTGGCTTTATGTGGGTACCGGAGAATCGAACCTTGGTCCTTAGCCTTTGCAGGTAAGCACCTTAACAATTAAGCCATCACTCCAGCTTAACTCCAGTTAACTCTTGAGTTAACTTTTTTTTTTTTTTTTCTTTTTTGAGGTTGGGTTTTACTCTAGCCCAGGCTGGGATTAAAGGTGTGTGCCCCGCTCCTTTTTTTTTTTTGGTGGTGTTAGGCATGCAACTCAGGGCCTTGTGGATGCTAAGCAAGCTCTCTGACACTGAGCTACGTCCTCAGTTCCCCCACCTTTTTTATTATTTATTTATTTGCAAACACAGAGAGAAAGAGAGAGAGAGAATAGGTGAGCCAGGGCCTCCAGCCACTGTCAAGGAATGTGAGATGAATGCACTATTTTGTGCATTTGGCTTTATGTGGGTACTGGGGAATCAAACTCAGGCCTTCAGGCATTGTAAAAAAGCACCTTTACCACAAAACCAGCTCTCAGGCCCTCTCTCCTTTTTATATAGTACAGAACCTCAGCATATGAAATGGTGCCATCCACAGTTAAGGTGGGTCTTTCCACTTAAATAACCTGAGGTACAGACTGCACAGAGGCTAACCTAATCTACATAACCCCCACTGATGATTCTAGGTCCTATCAAGTTGAAAATCAATATAAACCATCACAAATCCCCCTCTTGTCAATTTGACACTGAAACATACTACGTTTGAGTCATAACCTTCCCTCCCTTCTCACCATAGATTCATGGCTATTTCATAATATAAAATACATTCACTTAACCTTTAAAAGTCCCCATGGCTTTTTTTCCTTTTTTAAAAATGTTTTATTTATTTATTTAAGAGAGAGAGAGAGAGAGAGAGTCAGATAGAAAGAGAGAATGGGTGTACTAGGGCCTTTAGCCACTACAAACTCCAGAACCATGCACCCCTCTTGCATCTGGCTTATGTGGGTCCTGGGGAATCGAACCGGGGTCCTTAGGCTTCGCAGGCAAGCACCTTAGCTGCTAAGCCATTTCACTAGCACTTTTTCTTTTACCAGTTTCAACACTGTCCAAAAATCCAGAATCTCATCTGAAATTCAAGGCAATCTCTTAAATATATGAGCCACAAGTTTCATTTTTTTTTTCTTTTTTGGTTTTTCGAGGTAGGGTCTCACTCTAGCCCAGGTTGACCTGGGATTCACTCTGTATTCTCAGGGTGGCCTCGAACTCATGGCAATCCTCCTACCTCTGCCTCCCGAGTGCTGGGATTAAAGGCATGTGCCACCACGCCCTGCAAGTTCCATATTTTTAATCTATAATGGCACAGAATAAGCACTCCCATTCCAAAAGGGAGAACTAGAGGCATAGCAAGGAAAGACTGGACCAAAGCGAGACCCATACCCAGCAGGGCAACCTCAAATTGTGCAGCTGCGTGTCCAGTGTCTGGAACTCATGATGAAATCAGCTGGGCTTCAAAAGACTTGAGTTGCTCCAAGCTGGGCTATCTGTAGCTGCTTTTCTGGACTGAAGCCATCCCAAGCCTGCAGTGTTTCTTGGAAGATGTCATGGTCTTGGCATTACTAACGTCTGGGGGTCTCCATTGCAATTTATGATTTGTATTCACAGCTTCATCAGTGTGGTCTTTCATGACCTCTGTGTAATGACTGTGACCCTGCCTCACACTGCTTAGTTTCAATGGCTCTTCAGAATTATGATGAAATAGTTCATCTTTATATATATATATATATATAATTTATTTGCAAGCAGAGAGACACAGAGAGAATGGGCATGCCAGGGCATCCAGCCACTGCATGTATATACCACTTTGTGCATCCGGCTTTACGTGGGTATTGGGGAATCAATCTCAGGTCCTTAGGTTTTCCAGGCAAGCACCTTAACCATTGAGCCGCCTCTCCAGCCCTGTATCTAGCATCTTTCATTCTTCTAAAACTAGTACCGTATGGGAGATGCTATCCAGTTCTGCTGTCAGATCCAAATGAAGCCTGCCACCCAAGGCGCACAGCTGCACCTGCCTCTAGTGCTAGCCTAGGAGAGCCGCTTCCTTCAGCACCTTCCCTTAGGCTTTTTCCTTTCAAAGAATTCACATTCTTTCTAACTTGAATCTTCAAAGGGTTTGGCTTTGTCCTCAGGGCATCTTTCCTATTGTCCAGGACAGAGCACTAGATATCCTTTTCAAGGTAGTAATCTCTAACAATTATAGCCTAAGGATCTGCAGTCTCCAAGCTAGGACTTTAAATTTGTTTACATTTCTTCATTTCTTTATGTGTCAAACTCTCTCTCTCTCTCTCTCTCCCTCCCTCTCGAATATGTATATATACATGTTTGTTTGTTTGTGTTTTTTTTTTTTTCCCAAGGTAGGGTCTCACTGTAGCCCAGGCTGACCTGGAATTCCCTGTGTAGTCTCAGGGTGGCCTTGAACTCACAGAGATCCTGCTACCTCTGCCTCCCAAGGGATGGGATTAAAAGCATGTGCCACCACACTGTGCTAAACTTTATTTTTATTTTTTTGTTTTTTTGAGGTAGGGTCTTACGCTACCCCAGGCTGACCTGGAATTCACTCTGTAGTCTCAGGGTGGCCTCGAACTTATGGTGGAGAGATGGCTTAGCAGTTAAGGTGCTTTCCCACAAAGCCTAAGGACCCAGGTTCAATTCCCCAGTACCCACATAAGCCATATGCACAAGGTGACACAGGTGTCTGGAGTTCATTTCCAGTGGCCGGAGGCCCTGGCGTGCCCATTCTCTCTTTCTCTCTCTTTGCTTCTCTCTCAAATAAATAAAACCTTTTTAAAAATTTACTTATAGTAGGGCATGGTAGCGCATGCCTTTAATCCCAGCACTCAGGAGGCAGAGGATCACTGTGGGTTCGGGGCCATCCTGAGACTACATAGTGAATTCCAGGTCAGCCTGAGCTAGAATGAGACCCTACCTCAAAAAATATATATTTATTTATTAGTAAGAGGGGAGAGAGAGAAAGAGGCAGACAGAGAGAGAATGGGTGCACCAGGGCCTCCAGCCACTGCAAACGAACTCCAGATGCATGAGCTACCTTGTGCATCTGGCTTACCTGGGTCCTTTGGCTTTGAAGGTGGGTGCCTTAACAGCTAAGCCATCTCTCTGGCCCAAACTTTATATTTTTCATATCTCTTGGTTCTTGTTCTGTATTTTCCTATCTTTCATTGTAGATTTTTTTTTTTTTTTTTTTTGAGGTAGGGTTTCATCTGAAATTCACTATGTAGTCTCAGGGTGGCCTTGAACTCATGGTGATCCTCCTATCTCTGCCTCCCGAGTGCTGGGATTAAAGGCATGTACCACCAAGCCCAGCTTCATTGTAAATCTTAGTCAGAGTGGCAAAGAGATATTGTCCCACAGATGTAATGCTTTTCTGCCTTGAAATCTTCTCCATCATACACAGTAGTCCATTACGTCGTTATTATTATTTATTTTTTGGTTTTTCGAGGTAGGATCTCACTCTAGCCCAGGCTGACTTGGATTTTTATTTTATTATTATTATAACTTTTTTCTGTTTCTCTTTTTCTTTTCTTTCTTTCTTTCCTTTTTCTTTTTTTTTTCTTTTCTGTTTTTTTTTTTTTTTTTTTGTTTGTTTTTCAAGGTAGGGTTTCACTCTAGCTTGGGCTGACCTGGAATTCACTATGGAGTCTCAGGCTGGTCTCGAATTCATAGCAATCCTCCTACCTCTGCCTCCCAAGTGCTGGGATTAAAGGCATGTACCACCATGTCCGGCAAGGATCTTTATTTTTTAATTTTTATTTATTTATTAGAGAGAGAAAATGGGTGTGCCAGGGCTCCTGGCCACTATAAATGAACTCTAGACACATGTGCCACCATATGCCTATGTGGGCTCTGGGGAATCAAACCTGAGTCCTTAGGCTTCACAGGCAAGCGCCTTAACTGCTAAGCCATCTCTTCAGCCCGTTTATTTATTTATTCATTTTTTTTTAGGTAGGGTCTCACTCTAGCCCAGGCTGATCTGGAACTCATCCTGTTGTCCAGGCTGGACTCAAACTCATATCAATCCTTTTACCTAAGCCTCCCTCCTAACCTAGGCCTCCCAAGTGCTGGTATTAAAGGTATGCACCACCACATCTGGCTTTAGTCCATCACTTTAAAAAAAAATTCCATGGGGCTGGAGAGATGGATTAATGGTTAAGACACTTGCCTGCAAAGCCAAAGGACCCTGGTTGGATTCCCCATGATCCATTTAAGCCAGATGCACAAGGTGGTACATGCCTCTGGAATTTGTTTGCCACGGCTGGAGGTCCTGGTGCACCCATTCTCTCTACCTTCCTCTTTCTCTCTCTCTCTTAAATAAATAAATAAATGAAATTTCAGGAATGATGGCTCAGCAGTTAAGACGCCCACAAAGCCCAAGGACCCATGTTTAACTGCCCAGAAGTCACATAAGCCAGACGCACAAGGTGATGCATGCATAAGATAGCACATTTGCACAAGGTGACACACACATCTGGAGCTCAATTACAGTGGCTGGTAACCCTAGCATGCCAATTCTCTCCCTCCACCCCCTTTGCTCTCACTTTCATTTAAAAAGGGGGGGGGGGGACTGGAGGGATGGCTTAGTGATTAAGGCATTTGCCTGCAATGCCAAAGGACCCAGGTTCGATTCTCCAGGACCCATGTTAGCCAGATGCACAAGGGGGCATACGCGTCTGGAGTTTGTTTGCAGTGGCTAGAGGCCCTGGCACACCCTCTATCTCTCTCCTTCTTTCTCTGTCAAATAAATAAAATAAAATATTAATTAAAAAAAGACTTGTCATTTGAGATTGCATCAAAAAAAAAAAAAAAGTTTTCAGAGCTGAGCATAATTGCGCACGCCTTTAATCCCAGCACTTGGAAGGCCGAGGTAGGAGGATCCCTATGAGGTCAAGGCCAGTCTGAAACTACATAGTGAATTCCAGATCAGCCTGGGCTAGAGCAAGACCCTACCTCGAAAAACCTAAAAAAAAAAAAATTTTTTTTTGAGGGGTCAAGCCCAGCAGAAAGTAGGAGGATTGCTGTGAGTTCGAGACAATCCAGAGGCTATATAGTGAATTCCAGGTCAACCTGGGCTAGAGTGAAACTCTACCTTGAAAAACCTAAAAATAAAATTTGGGCTGGGGAGATGGCTCCCCAGTTAAAGCATTGTAAGTCCAAAGTTCCCAATCCTTCCACATCCTCCCCCCCAGAAAAAAGAAAAAAAAAAGCAGTTCCAAAAGACTAAGAACCATACTGATGGGTTGATGGAGTTTCTCCATGAGAGACAGATGAACTTTCTTTAACTCAGAAATCTCTGAAGAACTGAAACAATTTGAGATATTATGCCCTGCAAAAAACCACTGAGGCAGCTCCTCTGACTCACTTTGAAAGATCCAACAAACCAGACTTTGCTGTTATTCAGTTACTTGTCTATCCCCACCAGACTGCACCTGATTCCTGTCATGTCTTCAAATAGCGCCCTTATAAGCTGAGCCCCCTTCCCCTACTGAGGGCTTCAGCCTCCACCCAGCTGCAGCCCCTCACTACGCTCCAATACACAGTCCTTTAAGTCTGTTGAGATCAAGTCCGGTTTGCTTTCATCTTTCACTTTCCTACACACACGGTCAGGTTCACTGCAACAATAATCCTACTCCTACTAATTTTATTTTGATGTCATGATCTTTTCCTCCTATTATGATGGTCTTGTGTAGGTAGTGGCAGGCACTGTGAGGTCATGGATATCCAGGCCGTTTTGTGTCTGGGGGGAGCACGTTGTAAGGGGCCCTACCCTTCCTTTGGCTCTTACATTCTTTCCTCCACCTCTTCCATAATGGACCCTGAGCCTTGGAAGGTGTGATAGAGATATTACAGTACTGAGCACTGCTGTCACTTCTTTCCAGCACCATGATGCCTTCTGTAATTTTCTTTTTCCTTTTTTTTTTTTTTGTTTATTTTCATTGATTTATTTGAGAGCAACAGACAGAGAGAGAAAGAGGCAGAGAGAGAGAGAGAGTGGGCATACCAGGGCTTCCAGCCACTGCAAACGAACTCCAGAGCATGTGTTCCTGGGGAATTGAGCCTCGAACCAGGGTCCTTAGGCTTCACAGACAAGCGCTTAACCACTAAGCCATCTCTCCAGCCCTTTTTATTTATTTATTAGAGAGAGAGAGAGAGAGAGGGAGAATGGGCACACCAGGGCCTCTAGCCACTGCAAATGAACACCAGACGCATGTGCCACCATGTGCATCTGGCTTACATGAAACCTGAAGAACCTGGGTCTTTGGGCTTCCCAGGCAAGCACCTTAACCACTAAACCATCTCTCCAGCCCCTCCTACTAATTTTCTGTATCAGTCAGTTTCTCTTTGCTGGAACATAGTACTTGACAAAAATCAGTTTAAGGGAAGAAAGGTTCATTTCACCTTACAGTTCTAGGTTATATTCCATGGTGGAGGGGAAGGCAGTCATGGGAACTTGAGTCAGTTGCTCACATTCAGCCCACAGTGAAGAAGCAGACAGCAATGAATACTGCTGGTTTGGTAGTTCTCTCCTTTCGTTTTATTTTATTTAGGTTTTTTTAGCCAGGCAAGGTGGCATACTCCTTTAATCCCAGCACTTGGGAGGCAGAAGTAAGAGGGTTACCATGAGTTCAAGACCACCCTGTGAGTACATAGTGAATTTCAGGTCAGCCTGAGCTAGAGCGAAATCCTACCTCAAAAAAAGGTGTTTTTTTGTTTGCTTGTTTTGGTTTGTTTTGGTTTTTCAAGGTAGGGTCTCACTCTAGCCAAGGCAGATCTGGAGTTCACTATGTATGTTTATGGGATTAAAGGCGTGTGCCACCATGCCCAGCTCACTTTTCTTTCTTAACTTTGTTTTGGAGGCTAGAGAGAAGGCTTAGTGGTTAAGGCACTTGCCTGCAAAGCCAAAGGTCCTCGGTTCGATTCCCCAGGACCCATGTAAGCCAGATGCACAAGACGGCACATGCATCTGGAGTTCCTTTGCAGTGGCTGGAAGCTCTGGCGTGCCCATTCTTTCTCTAACTCTCTCTCTCTCTCAAATAAATTAATATAAATAAATTAAAACTTTGTTTTGTTTTGCAGGAGAGTCTCACTCTAGCCCAGGCTGATCTAGAACTCATTCTGTAGCCAAGGCTGGCCTAGAACTCATGGTGACCCATCTACCTTAGCCTGTTAATAGCTGGGATTAAAGATGTGTGCCACCATGCCTGGATGGTGTCACTTTTTTTAAAATTAAAAAAAAAATTTTTTTTTGTTTATCTATTTATTTGAGAGAGACAGACAGAGAGAGAAAGAGGCAGAGAGAGAGAGAGAATGGGCGCGCCAGGGCCTCCAGCCACTGCAAATGAACTCCAGACACGTGCGCCCCTTGTGCATCTGGTTAACGTGGGTCCTGGGGAATCAAGCTTTGAACTGGGGTCCTTAGGCTTCACAGGCAAGCACTTAAGCACTAAGCCATCTCTCCAGCCCTTAAAATTATTTTTTATAATTAACAACTTTCATGATTGTAAACAATATCACATGGTAGTCCCCTCCCTCCCCCCACTTTCCTCTTTGAATCTCCACTCTCCCACTAGCCCAGGCTGACCTGGAATTCATTATGTGGTCTCTGGGTGGCCTTAAACTCATGGCAGTCCTCGTACTTCTGCCTCCCAAGTGCTGGGATTAAAGGCATGCAACACCATGCCTGGCTTGGTGTCACTTTTTTTTTAAAAAAAGATTTAATTTAATTTATTTGTTAGAAAGAGGGAGGGAATGTGCACACCGGGGCCTCTAGCCTCTGCAAAGGAACTCCAGACACATATACCACCATGTGCATCTGGCTTACGTGGGTTCTGGAGAGTCGAACCTGGATCTTTAGGTTTCGCAGGCAAGCACCAAGCCATCTCTCCAGCCCTGCTGTCACTTTTAACCATTAGAAAATTATTTTATTTTTTTAAATATATATACTTTTAAAATATTTTATTTTTATTTATTTATTTGATAGAGAAAGAGGGAGAGAGAGAATGGGCACGCCAGGGCCTCTAGCCACTGCAAACAAACTCCAGATGCATGCACCCCACTGTTCATCTGTCTAACATGGGTCCTGAGGAATTGAAACTGGGTCCTTTGGCTTTGCAGGAAAATGCCTTAACCGCTAAGCCATCCCTCCAACCCAATCATTTTTAAAAATATTTTTAAGATTTTTATTTTTATTTATTTATTAGAGACACAGGGAGGGAAAGGAGAGAATGGACTATAGACAGTGCAAATGAACTCCAGACACAAGCACCATCTTGTGCATGTGGCTTACATGGGACCTGGAGAATCAAACCTGGGTCCTTTGGCTACATAGGCAAGTGCCTAGAGTGCTAAGCCATCTCTCCAGCCCGATTTTACTTTTTTTACTCTTTTTCTCAGCCCCCCACCTTTTTTTTTTTTTTTTTTTTTTTTTTGAGGTAGGGTTTCACTCTGGCCCAGGCTGACCTGGAATTCACTATGTAGTCTCAGGGTGGCCTGGAACTCACTGTGGTCCTCCTACCTCTGCCTCCCAAGTGCTGGGATTAAAGGCATGCGCCACCACGCCCAGTAGCCCTTTCTTGTTCTAATTCTGCTCTGTTTCTTTATGCAATTGCTGACTTCCAGATTGCAGGCCATTAAGCATAAGGAAAGCATTGTCTCAGGGATATCAGCCATTTCCATCAACACCAACACCTGTGTCTAACCACAGACAACCTCTCAGCCTCCAAGCTAAGGATGTCCCAGTCCTGCTTTCACCACTACTCCCTCCCCTCTCCAAAACACAGCTCAAGCCTTTTATGCCTACAGCCCCATGGCAGATCAGCAATACTAACCAGCCCCGCTGAAAAGTCAGCACTGAAAAGTTCCTCAGTGATTTGACCTTGCTGATCTGCCGTGGGGTAATAAGGGAATGTACAGAGATGCGTGCCAGGGGGCAAGCTCTCTTGCTGCCCGTTCATCTCTCCTGAACTTCCAGGTCCTGGTAAATTTCCCCTGACCCCTACTCCCACATGGGCTCCCCCCTTCCTCCACTCCATATGGCAGGAGCTTTCTGTACTTTCTTTCCTCTCTAATTAGAATCTCTTTTCACATTTCTTCCAGGCCCATCACATGGGCTTTCTGACCATGTGGGTGTATCCATTTTCCTTTCCTTGGTTTTATACTCCTTTCAATAAATGTAATAATTTAATAAGAAAGAGGGAATGTATAGACAAAAAGACCCAAAATTAAAAGCAAAATTTATGCCAGGTGTGGTAGTGCACGTCTTTAAGCCCAAGAGGCAGAGGTAGGAGGATTGCTGTGAGTTCTAGGCCACTGTAAGACTACATAGTGAATTCCAGGTCAGCCTGGGCTAGAGTGAGACCCTATATCCCTTTAGTCCCAGCATTCAGAACGCTGAGGGTAGATCTCTGTGAGTTCCTGATAACCTGGGCTAGAGTGAGACCCTTCCTCAAAAAAAAAAAAGTAAGAAAAAGGAATTATGGGGCTGGAGAGATGGTTTATTAGTTATTAAGACACTTGCCTGCAAAGCCAAAGGAGCCAGGTTCTATTTCCCAGTACTCACATAAAGCTAGATGCACAAAGTGGCACATGCATCTGGAGTTCATTTACAGTGGCTAGAGACCCTGGTGCACCCATTCTTTCTCTTTTATCTGCCTCTTTCTCTTTCTCAACCTCAAAATAAATAAATAAATAAATAAATAAATAGGGCTGGAGGGATGACTTAGTGGCTAAGGTATTTGCCTGGAAAGCCAAAGGACCCAGGTTCGATTCCCCAGGACCCATGTTAGCCAGATGCACAAGGGGGGCACATGCGTCTGGAGTTCATTTGCACCTTCTCTCCCTCTTTCTCTGTCAAATAAGTAAATAAAAATAAAATATTTAAAAAGATAAATAAAAACAAAGAAAAAGGAATTATGTATTCACTGTAGTGTTGATGGATAGGTTTAGTCAAGAGGGTCTTCCTGGAAAAGGTGTGTTCTGAGTCACTACTTGAAGTTACTGGTGGGGAATGGCAGTGACATGACAGGAGGTGCAGGAAATGAACTAGGAAAGGTTTGAATGGCAGTAATTATCCATTTAATTAGGAGGGAGATAGCAAGTAAATTGGCTTTGCAGGCCTATTGGACCTTAGGGATTCTGAAGCAGTTAACTCGGTTAAGACAGAGTATTAATGAGGTCACAGTTCAATCATGCATCCCAGTTAATTTTTTTTTTTTTTTGTTTTGAGGTAGGGTCTCACTCTAGCTCAGGCTGACCTGGAATTTGCTATGTAGTCTCAGGGTGGTCTCGAACTCACAGTGATCCTCCTCTGCTCTGGCTCTGCACTGTGAGGTCACGGATGCACCAGGGCCTCTAGCCACTGCAAACGAATTCCAGATGCAGACTCATGCACCACTTTGGAGATCTGGCTTATGTGGGTAGTGGGGACTGGGGAATTAAACTGGGGCTCTTAGGTTTTACAGGCAAAAGCCTTGACCATAAGCCATCTCTCCAGCCCTATTTCACTTTATTTATTTATTTATTTATTTATTTGAGAGCGACGGAGAGAAGGAGGCAGAGAAAGAGAGAGAGAGAGAGACAGAGAGAGAATGGGCACGCCAGAGCTTCCAGCCTCTGTAAACGAACTCCAGATGCGTGCGCCCCCTTGTGCATCTGGCTAACGTGGGTCCTGGGGAATTGAGCCTCGAACCGGGGTCCTTAGGCTTCACAGGCAAGCGCTTAACTGCTAAGCCATCTCTCCAGCCCTTTTTTTTTTTTTTTTTTTTTTTTTGAGGTAGTCTCATTCTAGCCCAGGCTGACCTGGAATTCACTATGTAGTCCAATGTGGCTTCAAACTCATGGAAATCCTCCTATGTCTGCCTCCCGAGTGCTGGGATTAAAGGCATGTGCCACCATGCCCAGCTCTATTTCATTTTTATGAAGAGCAATTGTTTTCACCTTGAATCATGGAAAGCAGTACAGCAGTACTCACTGGGTTTTTGCCTAGTGCCTCATCCTTCATTGAGTGTACATTTTTCCAGTGATGGCTCTTTCCACTGAAAGTTAATTTTGGGGTTGGGGAGGTGGTTTGGTGGGTAATGGGCTTGTTATACAAGCATGAGAATCTTAGTTCAGATCCCCTGCACTCCCATAAAAACTGGACACTTGCTGGGTGTGGTGGCACATGCCTGTAATCCCATCAATCAGGAGGCAAAGGTAGGAAGATCACTGTGAGTTCAAGGCCACCCTGAGACTACATGACTACACAGTGAATTCCAGGTCAGCCTTAGCTAGACTGAAACCCTACCTCGAAAAACCAAAAAGAAAAGAAAAAAAAAAAAGGACACTACAGGCACAAAACTTCAATCTTTAATCTTTAATCTCAGCATTTAGAGGCCAAAATAGGAAGATCACTGTGTGTTTAAATTCCAGGTCAGCCTAGGCTAGAGCAAGACCCTACCTTGAAAAACCAAAACAAAGGCACAAACCAAGAAACAAAAAACATGGATACTTCGATTTGGCCTCTTACATTTACTTGGCTAGACATGGTGATTAACATCTGTAATCTTAACATGTTGGAAGCTGAGGCAGGAGGATCGATTGGGTTACATGGCAAGTAGCAGGCCAGCCTGGGCTACACAGCTAGATCTTTTTCAAAAAAAAAAAAATCTTGGAATTCTGGTTGTGGTGGCGCACACCTTTAATCCCAGCACTCGGGAGGCAGAGGTAAGAGGATCACATGAGTTCGAGGCCACCCTGAGATTCCATAGTGAATTCCAGGTCAGCCTGGGCTGGAGACCCTATCTTGAAAAACCAAAAAAAAAAAAAAAAAAAAAAAAAATCTTGGAGAGGTAGGAGGATGACTGGGAATTTATAGCTAGCCTGGGATTAACTAGCAAGTCTGTCTCAAAAAAAAAATTGGAAAAAATGGAACCGGGCATGGTGGCACTTAGGAGGCAGAGTGAGTTCAAGGCCACCCTGGGCTAGAGCAAGTCCCTACCTCCAACCCCCCCCCAAAATAAGGGCTTAAGGGGTGCAACAGTGGCATATCTGTTATGGGAGAAACCAACAGCTCTCTAACTGAACTGGAGGCCCACTCCACAGGAGGGAACACATGCCTTGTACTAAAAACCTAGTCAAAAGCCTATGGCAGGGGAGATCATGAGCCCTAGGGGAGTAACACCCTCTGTTGTCTAGCTAAATGCATATATTATGTTCACCAAACTGTCCTGTAAGCACTTTTTTTTTCTTCAAAAAAATGCAATTTATTAATTCTTAGCTTTCATTAAACTTAGAACAAGTTACATTAAAATTAAATCCTATGAAAATGCTTCAACATTAAGGTATTGTAGCCATTTTCAGGGACCTTAACGACCTCAGCTGTCCTTAAGGCTTGTAACATGGCATCACTATTGCCAGCCTCTCCACATTTCTACAGAAACACATTCAGACAAGCAGACCAATTAATTAGCTGGCTTACTTTTCTTAATGTATATATCTATCTATATATACATATATACATACATACATACATACATATATATCAATATATATACACATATATGTATAAATATTTTATATTTATTTATTTGACAGAGAAAGAGGGAGAGAGACAGAGAGAATATAAGTGGGTGCACCAGGGCCTTCAGCCACTGCAAACGAACTCCAGACACATATGCCCCCTGTGAATCTGGCTAACGTGGGTCCTGGTGAATTGAACCTGGGTCCTTGGCTTTGCAGGCAAATGCCTTAACTGCTAAGCCATCCCTCCAGCCCCATACCCATATATTAATGCTACTCTTACTTTTGGTTAGAGAAGCTTCTCTTTTCAGATGGTGGTGACCACTGGGGAAGAAGTAACAGAAGAGTGTTCAGCACTGAAACATCTCTATCACACCTTCCACGGCTCAGAGTCCATTGCGGAAGAGGTGGTGGAAAAGCGTACGAGCCAAAGGAAACGTGGGACTCCTTACAATGCAATCTTCCAGACCCAAAATGGCCTGGATATCCATACCTCACAATGCCTGGCACTACCTACACGAGACCATCAAAATAGGAAGAAAAGATCATGACATCAAAATAAGAGAGACTAACCCGGGCGTGGTGGCACACGCCTTTAATCCCAGCACTCGGGAGGCAGAGGTAGGAGGACTGCCATGAGTTCGAGGCCACCCTGAGATTCTATAGTGAATTCCAGGTCAGCCTGGGCTAGAGTGAGACCCTACCTCGAAAAACCAAAAAAAAAAAAAAAAAAAAAAAGAGAGAGAGAGAGAGACTGATTGAGAGGGGAGGGGAAGGGGATATGATGACGGGTGGATTTGTGAAGGGGAAATTGGAGGAGGGGAGGGAATTATCATGGCTTATTGTCTATAATTATAGAAGTTATCAAAAAAAATTAAAAAAATATAGGGCTGAAGAGGCTTAGTGGTTAAGACACTTGCTTGCAAAACCTGACTAAGTTCAATTCCCCAGTATCCATGTAAAGCCAGATGCATACAGTAGCACATGCATCTGCAGTTTGTGTGCAGTGGAAGAAGGCCCTGCAATGCCTGTATTTCTCTCTTCTTCTCTCCTTGCTAATAAATAAAGAAAATATTTAAAAGCAGAATAGGACTGGGCATAGTGTCACACGACTTTAATCCCAGCACTTGGGAGGCAGAGGTAGGAGGATCATTGTAAGTTCAAAGCTACCCTGAGCCTACATAGTGAATTCCAGGTCAGGCTGGGCTAGAGTGAGACCCTACCTCAAAAACAAAACAAACAAAAAAACCAGAATAGGGAGCTAGAGAGGTGGCTCAGTGGTTCGGTGTTTGGCTGTGAAGGTTTTACAACCTGGGTTATATTCTCCCAGTATCCATGTAAAGCCACATGCACAGATGCACATGCATCTGCAGGTTGTTCACAGCAGCTGGAGGCCCAGGTGGGCCCATTCTCTGTCTCTTCTCTCTCTGCTTGCAAATAAATAAATACAAAACAAAAACAAACCAAATACTAAGTGAGGTAACCCAGGCCCAGAAAACCAAACACTGCATGTTCTCTCTCATATGTGGATCCTAGCTACAAATGATTGGACTTCTGTGTGAGTAGAAAGAAAACTCAGTAGCATAGGCCAGTAAGCTAGAAAGGAGATATAAAAGGAATAGAAAGGGAGGGAGGGGGTCACTAATAGGATGGTATTGTATATGTGTAAGTAGAAAACAGATTAATGGAGGTGAAAAGGCCTAAGTGAGGTCAGGGGAAGAGATTGAGTAAGGAAAGGTGGAGGGAGGGCTAATCAAAATCTAAGAGGATATAAATAAGTCATATGGAAACCTACATTTTTGGACAATAAAACACAGGAGCCATAGATTGTTACTAGAAAATTTTCAGTGCTAAGGATGGGATACCTTCCAGTGAGTTGTTGGCCAGGGAGGTCCCTGATGCCTCCAAACATTACAGGCCATTGCTGAGGCCCTTGGTTTCCCACCAGGAATAGGTGGTAAGACCCTATTGCTGAAGACTCCACATACTTGGGCTGCAAGGTCACTGAGAAACTCTGCTGGAGCTGAGCTGAAAACCTCCTTCATATAGACCAGCTGACAGAAATCTGGGAAAGGTCACACTGCATGCAGTTCAATGGGAGAGAGAGAAATCACCAGTGGAGATATTCAACAGTGGACACTGCAAGGCTTATATTTGGCCAGCCAGGCCAAATGAGCCAATGGGTGCAATAGTGGCACAACTGTTATGGGAAAAACCAACTATCCTCTAATTTGACTGGAGGCCTGCTCCATGGGAGGGAATATATCCCTGATACTAAAAACCTACAACATAAGCCGGCCGTGGTGGCGCATGCCTTTAATCCCAGCACTCGGGAGGCAGAGGTAGGAGGATCGCCGTGAGTTCGAGGCCACCCTGAGAATGCAGAGTGAATTCCAGGTCAGCCTAGCTAGAGTGAGACCCTACCTCGAAGAACCAAAAAAAAAAAAAAAAACCTACAACAGAGGTAGTTATGAGCCCTCAGAGTATAACATCTGCTGCTGTCTGGCTAGAAGCATATACTATACTCACTAAACTGCCCAGTAAGCACTTCTCTTAATGTTCATACCCATATATTAATGCTACTCTCACTTTTGGTAAGAAAACCTCTTTTCAGATGGCAGTGACCTTGGGATGATTCAGAAGGCATCATGGTGCTGAGAAGAAGTGACAGAGGAGTGCTCAGCACTGCAATATCTCTATCACATCTTCCAAGGCTCAGGGTCCATTGCGGAAGGGGTGGCGGAAAGAATGTAAGAGCCAAAGGAAGGGTAGGACTTACAACGTGCTCCTCCAGACACAAATGGCCTGGATATCCATGACCTCACAGTGCCTGACACTACAACTACACAGGACCATCATAATAGGTGGAAAAGATTATGACATCAAAATAAAAGAGAGACTGATTTTGAGAGGGGCAGGGCATATGATGGAGAGTGGAGTTTCAAAGGGGAAAGTGGGGAGGAGGGAGGGAATTACCATGGGATATAGTTTACAATTATGCAAGTTGTCAAAAAAAATAAATATTTTGGCTTTTCAAGGTAGGGTCTTGCTATAGCCCTGGCTGACCTGGAATTCACTATGTAGTCTCAGGGTGGCCTCGAACTCACAGCAATCCTCCTACCTCTGCCTCCCAAGTGTTAAGATTAAAGGCGTGTGCCACCACACCCAGCTAATAAAAAAATATATAAAAATATTAAAAGACAAGTAAATCTGGCTCTTTGACTTGTTTTGAAAAAGGATCTTGCTATGAAGCTGTGGCTAGCCTACTTGCTATGAAGCCTAGGTTGTCCAGCCTTGAACTTAAAAAAAAAAGATTTAATAGGCAGTTTATTTTAAATTTATTTTATTATTTATGAGAGAGAGAGAGAGGGAATTGGTGCACCAGGGCCTCTGGGTACTGCAATTGAACTCCAGATGTGTGTGCCATCTAGTGCACATGTGCGGCTTTGTGCATATGGGTCACCTTGCACATTGGGCTTCAGGGGGTGCTGGGGAGCCGAATCTGGGTCCTCAGGCTTGGCAAGGAAACGCCTTAACCACTAAACCATCTCTCCAGGCCCTATTTTTATTTGAGAGGGAGGAAGAGAGTGAAGATAAATGAATACACCAGGGCTGTAGCCACTGCAAAAGAACTCCAGAGGCTTGTGCCACCTCGTGCAGCGGGCTTTACTAGGGTACTGGGGAATTGAACCTAGGCCATCAGACTTTACAAGAAAGTGCCTTTGACCCCCAAGTCATCTCTCCAGCCCAGCCTCGAACTTTTGATAATCCTCTTGTATTGGCCTCCAGCTTCTTTTTTTGGGGGGGGGGGAGGGGTAGGGTCTCACTGTAGCCCAGGCTGACCTGGAATTCACTATGTAGTCTCAGGGTGTCCTTGAACTCATGGTGATCTTCCTACCTCTGCCTCCCAAGTGCTGGGATTAAAGGCACCACGTCCGGCTTTCCAACTTCTTTTCACAAACATTACAAGGGATAATTCTGCCTTTTGGGAGGCTGAGGCAGGGGAATCTATTTCAGACCAGTCTGGGCTGAGGAGTGATATTCTGTATCAAAACAATGAACAGAGCTCCTAACTGCCGCCGCAGGCGTAGGTTCGGAGGAGCTGGGGACATCAGCTGTTGTCACGCTCACGATGTCACTCCGGTGCCAACGCATCAGGTCCTGTGACCACAGGCTCGCCAAGTAGTTTCTGCCCGGCGACCTCGTTCCCTTGAGAGCCAGCTCATCCGCACGCCCCACGCCCTTCTCCTCCAGAGACTACATCTCCCGGCAGGCAGCGTGGCCCCCTTCCTGCCTCCCTCTCCCGCTCCCCGGCCCCGGCCGCGGCGTGACGTGAAGGTACCGGGAGCCGCGGGCTTCAGTTCTAAGCGACCCGGCCGGCCGCGCAGGCGGGGTGCAAGGGCGACAGGAGCCGCAGCCCTGCGCGCCGCCCCTGCGCTCCCGGGCGCCGGGACCCTCCCTCCCTCCCTCCCTCCGCCCGAGCTGCCGTCCTCGTCTCTCCTCCGTCGTGGGCCGCGCGGAGGACGAAGCCGGCCGCACAAAGGCTGAAGGCGCCGGGGAGGGTGGCGCGCATGGCCTCCGCGGGCGCTCGGCGGCTCCCGGCCGGGGCGCGCGCGGCCGCCCGGGGTTGCTGCAGCTTCTGGCTCCGCGCGAGCGCGCGCCGGGCCCCGCCTTCGAGCCCTCGGCTCCGGCCGCCGCGACCAATGAGGTGAGGAGGGAGGCGCGGGCCTCGGCGGCGCAGGGGAAGGGGGTCGCCGGGCACCTGGGACGATCCGCCGATCGCCGCACAGCCCCTGGGCTTCTTGCAGGCGCTCGCGGAGCCGGTGGCCGTGGTGTCCCGGGAGCTCAAGTGCATCTTAGAAGGAGAATGCTTTTGCAAGCTCTACCCTCGGGGTGGGTGCCGCTTCTCTTGCCTTCGAGGGCACCCCCCGAACGTTAGCTGATCTGGAGGGCCCTGGGGGAGGTGGGGACAGTGACACTTGCCGAAGTTTTGCTTGAGCGGAAGCCTTGTCCCCAGGAAAACTGACGCATCGGACGTGCCCTTCTTTTTTCCCATTCCCCACCCTGGCCCTGTCCTCAACTGCCCTCGACCTTTCGCACTCGTGACTGCCTGGCCAGAGAGGCCGGCAAGCTGCAGCAGGTGCTGAGGGGGAAGAAAGCTTGTCTCAACGACCTTTCCTCCTGGATGCACTACTCTTCCCCTTCAAATGGTTGAATACAAAAAAAAAAAAAAAAGATTCGTGACGCTGTTGCTTCTTTTTTTCTGGCCTTAGGTTTCTGATTTCCTGCAATTTCCTCTTGCCACGGACTGCTCCAGTCTTGGAGGCTGGCCTACCTCCCAGTCGTTCTTTCATGGGCTTTGCCCCCTTCACTAACAAGCGAAAGGCTTACTCGGAACGTAGGATCATGGGGTGAGCAGTCTCCTCTTCCCATCCAAAGCAGTGATCATATCCACTCTATAACTTAACGGTTCTGATAGTGGACAAGATTACAAGATTAATCCCTGGCCATCCACAAACAGCAACTTTACTGATCCGGTCTCTCTTAAGACTTTTTAAAAAATATTTTATTTATTTGCGAGAGAAAGAGGAAGAGGCAGAGAGAATGGACGTGCCAGGGCCTCCACCCACTGCAAACGAACTCCAGACGCAATTCACCCCCTTGTGCATCTGGCTTACGTGGGTCCTGGGGAATCGAACCGAGGTCCTTTGGCTTTGCAGGCAAACACCTTAACCGCTAAGCCATTTCCCCAGCTTGACTTTTTTTTTTTTTTAATTGTTTATTTATTTGAGAGCGAGAGAGAGAGAAAGAGGCAGAGAGAGAATGGGCGCGCCAGGGCCGCCAGCCACTGCAAATGAACTCCACATGCATGTGCCACCTTGTGCATCTGGTTTACATGAGTCCTAGGGAATCGAGCCTCAAACCTGGGTCCTTAGGCTTCATAGGCAAGCGCTTAACCGCTAAGCCATCCCTCCAGCCCAGCCCAAGACTTTTTTTGAGACAGGGTCTCATGTAGTCCAGTCTGGCTTTAAACTTGCTATGTACCTGAGGATGACCTTGAACTTTTTTTTTTTTTTTTTTTTTTTTTTTTTTTTTGTGGTAGGGTCTCACTCTAGCCCAGGCTGACCTGGAATTCACTATGGAGTCTCAGAGTGGCCTTGAACTCACGGTGATCCTCCTACCTCTGCCTCCCAAGTGCTGGGATTAAAGGGGTGCGCCACCACTCCCAACTGACCTTGAACTTTTGATCCTCCTGCCCTGTATTGGGATTTTGGGTATATTACTATGCTGGTTTTATGCTGTGCTGGGTAATGACCCAGGATATTAGGCTGTATCCCCAGGTCTGTTTTCTTTGAGTGAGGGTACCACTATATATAGCCTTGACTGGCCTGAAACAGACTAGGTAGACCAGGCTGGCCTTTAACTTGCAGTGACTTCTGCTTCACTGTCCTGAGTAATAAGATTACAGGCAAGCACTACTGGCAAAACACCATCTCAAAACAAACGTTCAACGTGGGGCCTGGTAGCATAGGCCTGTAATCCCAGCATCTTGGGAGGCTGAGGTTGAAGAATTGAAGTTCCAAGGCCTCCCTGGGCTACAAAGTGACTTTAAGGCCAGCCTGGGTAACTGAGTGAGACCCTGACTCAAAATAAAAAGTAAAAAGAGAGTAGAGGATGTAGCTTAGTGGTAGGGCATGTGCCTTATGCTGTAGGTACCAATCCCTGTACTACCAGCATTCCAGAGGCTGAGAGGGGAAGATCCCCATTCCAGCCAATTAGTCTGGGCTACAGGCTACATTTGGACCTTGTGCCAAAAAAAAAAAAAAAAAAAAAAAAAGACAAAGAGACAGAGAAAGAAAGGGAGAGGCAGAGGGAAAAAACAAAACAAAACAAAAAAAAACACGGGTGTGGTGGTGGATGCCTTTAATCCTAGCACACAAGAAGCAAAGTAGGAGGATCCCTGGGAGTTCAAGGTAGTTTCAAATTTCAAAGGGTTTCCACTGTAGCCCAGGTTGACTTGGAATTCACTATGTAGTCTCAGGGTTGTCTCAAATTCATGGGGGATCCTCCTACCTCTGCTTCCCTGGGCTTAAAGGCATGAGCCACCACCCATGGCCAGGGTACACTTGTTATTTTATTTTTATTTATTTATTTTTGGTTTTTCAAGGCAGGGTCTCACTCTAGAATGTTGGGCTAAGGAGTGGTTTTTTTTTTTAATTTTAATTTTTTGTTTCTTTTATTTATTTGAGAGCGACAGATACACAGAGAGAACGAGACAGAGAGAGAATGGGTGCGCCAGGGCCTCCAGCCACTGCAAATAAACTCTAGATGCATGCGCTCTACCTTGTGCATCTGGCTAACGTGGGTCCTGGGGAATCGAGCCTCAAACTGGGGTCCTTAGGCTTCACAGGCAAGCACTTAACTGCTAAGCCATCTCTCCAGCCCTTGTTATTTTTCTTTATTTGTTTATTTACTTGAGAGAGAGGCAGATAGAGAATGGGCATGTTAGGGTCTGCAAGTGAACTCCAGACACAAGCAGTACCTTATGTATCTGGTTTATGTGGGCCCTGGAGCACTGAACCAAGGACTTCTGGTTTTGCAGGCAAGCTCCTTAACCACTAAGGGATCACTCTGGCCCTAGACTTTTTTTTTTTTTTTGAGGTAGGGCCTCACTCTAGCCCAGGCTGACCTGCAATTCACTATGTAGTCTCAGGGTGGCATTGAACTCAAGGTGATCTTCCTACCTCTGCCTTCCAAATGCTGGGATTAAAGTCATGTGCCACCACGCCTGGCTTAGTCTTGTTATTTTTGAGACAGGGTCTTATCCCAGAGTAGTCTCAAATTCACTATCCAAGGATGACCCTGACTTTTTTTTTTCTTTTTGATTTTTCGAGGTATGCCCTGA
Source organism: Dipus sagitta (assembly GCA_036346955.1). Lineage (NCBI taxonomy): Eukaryota > Metazoa > Chordata > Mammalia > Rodentia > Dipodidae > Dipus > Dipus sagitta. Next base: position 109,649,550 of record CM070777.1, read on the forward strand.
ACTTTTTTTTTTTTTTTTCCCCCCTAGGTAGGGTCTCACTCTAGCTCAGGCTGACCTAGAATTCACTATGTAGACTCAGGGTGGCCTTGAACTCATGGTGATCCCCCTACCTCTGCCTCTCAAGTGCTGGGATTAAAGGCATGTCACCATGCCACTGCAAATAAACTCCAGATGCATGCGCCACTATGAGCCTCTGGCTTATGTGGGACCTGGAGAATAGAACCTGGGTCCTTAGGCTTCGCAGACATGTGCCTTAACTGCTAAGCCATCTCTCCAGCCCCTAACCCTGAACTTTTGAAAAAAAAATTATCTTGGGCTGGAGAGATGGCTTAGCAGTTAAGTGCTTGCCTGTGAAGGAAGCCTAAGGACCCCGGTTTGAGGCTCGATTCTCCAGGACCCACGTTAGCCAGATGCACAAGGGTGCACACACATCTGGAGTTCAATTACAGTGGCTGGAAGCCCTGGCGTGCCCATTCTCTCTCTCTATCTGCCTCTTTCTGTCACTCTCAAATAAATAAAAATGAACAACAACGAAAAAAAAAATCTTCTTATATGTTATTATATTCTGTCTGCCTCTTTCTCTCAAATAAATAATAAATAAAAATATTAAGGGGCTGGAGAGATGGCTTAGCAGTTAAGGCACTTGCCTGTGAAGCCTAAGGATTCAGGTTTGATCCCCTAGTACCTGCATAAGCCAGATGCACAATGTGGTGCATGTGCTGTTTTTTTTTTTTTTGTTGTTGTTGTTTCTTTGTTAGTAGGAGGTAGGGTCTCACTCTAGCTCAGGCTCACCTGGAATTCACTATGTAGTCTCAGGGTGGCCTCAAACTCATGGTGATCCTCCTACCTCTGCCTCCCAAGTGTGCCACCACACCTGGCTTTATTATTTTTATTAGTTAGAAAAAAAGAGAAAGCTGGCATGGTGGTGCATGCTTTAATCCCAGTACTTGGGAGGCAGAGGTAGGAGGATCGCTGTGAGTTTGAGGCCACCCTGAGCTAGAGTGAGACCCTACCTTGAAAGAGAGAGAGGGAGAGAGAATGGGCACATCAGGGTCTCTAGCCACTGCAAATAAAACTCCAGATGCATGTGCCACCATGTGTATCTGGATTACGTGGGTACTAGGGAATTGAACCTGGGTCCTTAGGCTTTGTAGGCAAGTGCCTTAACTGCTAAGCCATCTCTGCAGCCTGATAAAAGTATTGTTTTGAGCCAGGCGTGGTGGCACATGCCTTTAATCCCAGCACTTGGGAGGCAGAGGTAGGAGGATTGCCATGAGTTGGAGGCCACCCTGAGACTCCATAGTGAATTCCAGGTCAGCCTGGGCTAGAGTGAGACCCTACCTCGACAAACCAAAAAAAAAAAAAAAAAAAAAAAGTATTGTTTTGTTCTCCCCCCACCCCCACCCCAGGTAAGGTTTCATATTAGCCCAGGCTGACCTGGAATTTACTATGTAGTCTCAGGGTGGCCTCAAATTCACGGCAATCCTCTATCCTCTACCTCCCGAGTGTTGGGATTAAAAGCGTGCTCCACCATGCCCGGCTGACAAATCATTCACCCAATATTTAGGATGTCTAGTTTCCAAAGGTGTGTGGTTAGTGGGTGAAGGTATTAACTGAGGGCCAGTGGCAGGGAGGAACCTGACCCAGATGGCAGTGCCTTGGCCTGATTCCTCTTCTCCTAGGTACTCAATGCAAGAGATGTTTGAGGTGGTGTCCAATGTCCAGGAGTATCGTGAGTTTGTGCCATGGTGTAAGAAGTCAATGGTGGTATCCAGCCGTAAGGGTCACCTCAAAGCTCAGTTGGAGGTTGGCTTTCCACCTGTCTTGGAACGTTATACCTCTGCAGTCTCCATGGTCAAACCTCACATGGTCAAGGTGAGGTCTGTCTGGAGGAATGCACCAGTAAGGTTTTGGTGTTCCTTAGCGTCTTAACATTTAAGGAATATTTTGCCTTTTTCCTTTCTTGCATGTTGTATGTGCAGTGTGCTCGCATGCTCATATGGGTGCATTTGTTCAAGTGCATGCTCACGTGTGCATGTTATATGTGTAGGCCAGAGCTCAATGTTATCTTCCTCTACTGTTCTACACCTTTCCCCCCAACCTGCTTTTTTCAAGTCAGGGTCTCACTCTCGCCCAGACTGACCTGGAACTCTAGTTCCAGACTGGCCTCAAACTCAATGATGCTCCTTCCTCATCCTCCCAAGTGCTGGGCCTAAAGGCATGCCCCACTACGCCTGACTTCCACCTTTTTTTTTGGTGGAGTGGGTATATATATACAATGTGTCTACCTGATATCTTCTATGACTCTTCAGTGACCATGCCCTAGTTTTTAAAATTTTTATTATTTACGAATGTGAGGGGTCAAATCAGGTCTTCATGGTTGCACAGGAAGTGCTTTGTAACCACTGACCCATCTCCCTCATCTGTCCACCTTATTTTTTTGAGATAGGGTCTTTCACTGAGCTTGGAGCTAACCAATTTGGCTACTCATACTAACCAGCAAGCCTCAGGGATCCTCTTGTCTCTACCTTCACACAGGGATTACAAGTGTCTACTACCACGTCCAGTATGTAAGCACCATGTAAATAGGTGCTTGGATCTAAACTCAGGCCCTCATGCTTATACAATAAGCACTTAAAAAATATTTTTATTTTTAAGCCGAGTGTGGTGGCGCACGCCTTTAATCCCAACACTCGGGAGGCAGAGGTAGGAGGATTGCCATGAGTTGGAGGCCACCCTGAGATTCCATAGTGAATTTCAGGTCAGCCTGGGCTAGAGTGAGACCCTACCTCAAAAAAAAAAAAAATATATATATATATATATATAAATTGAGAGGCAGGTAGAGGGAGAGAGAGAATGGGCACACTAGGGCCTCTCTAGCCACTGCAAATGAAGTCCAGATGCATGTGCCACTTTGTGCATCTGGTTTAAGTGGGTCCTGGGGAATCAAACTGGGGTTCTTTGCAAGCACACGCCTTAACTGCTAAGCCATCTCTCCAGCCCACAGTAAACATTTTATCCACTGATCCTTCTCCTTACTTTGGTCTTTGTTAATGACTTTTTTCTTTTTTGCGGTAGGGTCTCACTCTAGCCCAGGCTGACCTGGAATTCACTATGTAGTCTCAGGGTGGCCTTGAACTCATGGCAATCCTCCTACCTCTGCCTCCCCAGTGCTGGGATTAAAGGTGTGTGCCACCACTCCCAGCTGTAAAGACTTTTATTTCTACAAGTTATGTATTTACCTAATATAAAAGGGAAGGAAAATAGCCTTTAAACCCTCCAAACCAGACATGGTATATGGGAGGAATGGCATTTATTTCAGACTTACAGATCCAGGGGAAGTTTCATAATGGCAGAAGAAACTGGGCCCTTTACCAAATCCATAGAGAGAAAACCCACCAGCAGCACCACAAGTATTTACAACCAACAGCCAGACAACAGGGACCCAGGCAGAACTCAAGTTCTTAGCCTACTGGAGGCTGGAATTCAGACCCACCCCCAGTGACACCACTTCTAGCCAGGCAGCTGGAAATGCAAGTTATAAGCTTTAACAGAATACTTGATTCTGTTGGGGGACATCCATTCAAACTACCACACCCCCAATACCCTTCCTTTTGCTTTGTGTACATATGTGTAGGGGACCACTCCCCTCAATCCCTCCAACTTATTCTTTGAACCTAGCCCTGGGATCACAGGTGCATGCTACCATGCCAGCTTTTTGTGTGGGTACTGGGGATCCAGATTCAAGTCCTCATGCCTGTGCAGTAAGCACTGTATGTACTGAGCCAAGTCCCTCGCTCTTCTCACTTATGTGATTTAACTAGCTAATTGTCCTATTCTAGGCTGTTAGCACCGATGCCAAGCTCTTCAACCACTTAGAAACTATTTGGCGATTCAGCCCTGGCATTCCTGCCTACCCTCGAACCTGCACTGTGGACTTTTCGGTGAGTCAGGTTCTGTGGCACAGGCCTAGGAATGGGTATGAGGGCACAGCTGAGCACTAAGCACTTCTCCAAACCATAGGCCTGGATTTTTTATCAGACCAACACTCTGCTCAGGCCCAAATCAGGGTTCTTGAGGGAAGGGATGTGGAGAAAAGGCATTGTGGACCTGTACCCTTGCATTTGTCCAGGGATTATTGAACATGGTATTGTTTCTGATGGTTTCTTATGCATTCCCAGATCTCCTTTGAATTTCGTTCTCTGCTGCACTCCCAGCTGGCGTCCATGTTTTTTGATGAGGTTGTCAAAAAGAATGTTGCTGCCTTCGAGCAACGGGCAGCCACCAAGTTTGGTCCAGAAACAGCCATCCCCCGTGAACTGATGTTCCATGAGGTGCATCAGACTTGAGGCAAAGGACTGCTCCCTGTCTCTGCTCTACTCCCCTTTCCCACCCAATACTCATTTGCTGGCTGGAAATGTCATGACGGAAAGGCAGTAGATATGGACATGAGAAAGCCTCATATGCTCACAGCCTTTCCACACTGAATAAAGGACTGTGATTAGCTCTGGCCAGGTCAGATAACCTTAATACCTGACCAAGGGAATGTAGTAATGTCTTGAAGGCTTTAATAAAATTGAGCTTTTCCTTGCACAGAGGTACTGGGTGGCAAATAACTTGCCCTGCCTGAAACTCCTCAGGAAAAAGGCATCCATGCTGCCTGACAAGTAGAGTGAGGAGCTGCTTCACTATCAGTGCCACAGAACAGGAGGAAAAAAGCACTGAACACAGTTGTCTGTATTCATGGGTGTACCTTATTTATTCTTCCACGTGGCCTGAGTTTTTATAAAACTTTAATAATAAATCGTGACAGTGTGAATTTGCCTTTTCTGTATTGTTTCTTATGGGGATACTGTACATGTAACAGAATAGAAGAAAGTCACAGCTTCTGGGGATGTAAATGTGTAAGAAGGCAGCCTCTTGGACACAGTGTCCCTGCTAACTATAGTAGCACATTCTGTATGCCAGGATCGAGTGCCCACCCTCTTGCCTATTTATAGACTTTTTCAGAAGGTCAGTTACAGCAGGAGTGTCAGAACAAAATCATAGGGTCTCAGCTCCCATATTTGATACTTTCAGGATCACCCTGTATTTTGGGGGCCTCCTTAAGGCCACAGAGTAGGTAGGATGCCCAGGATAACTTACAATGTACTCAGTTCAGCACTTTGCTAACCAGATATTTTTTCTCATAATATTCTCTCAGGCCTTATGTAATAGCAGGCTCAAGCATTGTTAATAAAAACATTTATTTTTTATTTTATACAGAACAACCTGAAGTCTATATCATGACTTAACAATTACCCAGGGGTTTACAGTGTGTCCATCTCAACATCATGTTTTTGGGATTTGGGTTCCACACAAATACAGGCAAGACTTTTGGGAGAAAGAGGGGCACAGCAGGAGTGTATTTCAACCCTTTTTCAAAGAAAAGGCAGTAGAGCATTCTGAGTCACTGAAAATCTGTGCAAATTGGGTTGCTAAAATAAGCACTGTACTGTGACCTCTTGCAGAAGGGGCAAGAGAGACATTGATAAATAAAAGCATTTTTTTTCTGGTATGAGATGAGAATGGGAGGTTTACTATTTTGAATGTCCCCAGTTCTAGTACCACCTGATATTTAAAGGGGACCATAATCCAATTTTGAATCATTTCTTGTTCAAAAAGAAATGCTAGAACCCCTGGGACCAGAACATGAAGGGGCTGGTCATTCCTGAGCCCCTGTCCTATGTGCCGTAGCATAGTAACAGAGGAGAAAACAAGGTCAGAGTAGTGGCTTATGTTCCATGGAAAGAAAAGGCCTAGTTCACATTAAGTACTGATAAAGCCAAATGACTGGGAAGACCACAGGTCACACAGACCTGCTGAACGAGGACCCAATAGAGACCAACAGGGCGAGACTCAGAGCATCCTCAGCTTGAGGCACAGCAGGTAGAAAGTCTGGAGGTTTTAATATAGTTGGAAAAAGAACACTCCAAGACTTTAATTTTAATGGGAGAATTAAAAAAAAAAAAGAAATAAAAATCAAATGCCAGTCATAATAAATGCCATGCCATTGTGGCACCCTGGTAGCATAAAAAAATTGCCAAAGCATGCCAGGCTAACCAACAGGTCTTGCCAGGAGGTGCTTCTGTGCATGTTCAAGGGCTGTGGGGACTGACAGAACTGACAACCCAATATGACTCCTGTGGGAACGAGGTGCACAGTCCTGGTGTATTGATCTGGAAGGACGTGCAGAGTGGAAGCAGAAGCTTCAGCGTGACTACAGTGTCTCGGAACCTGCTTGGACTTAAGGATAGAGGAGCCAGACTCTCTCTAGAGATGGGGTGGCCAAATCTAACCCATACCACATGCACTAGTCCTGGACATCCTACAGCTCATACCAGGCAGGGAAAGGGGAGCTGGATAGGGAAGAAGGGGGTCACTTCATCTTTGAAAGTCTTAACTTATATTTTAACTTCAAACATTTTCAGTGCCTCAGATACAATTTAATCTTAAGTCTTTAAAGGCCCCCTGAAACAAAAAAAGTATATTTTTAAATTTCCTCCTTTTCTTGTAGTCGGTTTTCCCCCAAAATCCCATTCTACCCTGACTTAGAGTCCACAAACTTCATCAGACCATCTGTGCTCATGGACTTGGGCCTTTCTAGAGGGAAGCCCAGGGCTCGGCTCCAGATGAGTTGTGCCAGCACACCCAGTGCCCGTGACACCCCAAACAAGACTGTGTAGTAATTCATCTCCGTCATGCCATAGTACTGTAAGGTAGAAGAGAGAAAAGCTTTGTTAAAGGCCCATAGACAGCTTGGGAGTTGGTTCAGTAGATAAAGTGCTCGTTGTGCAAGCAAGAAGACCTGAGTTCAAACAGCTAGGACCCACATAAAAGCTGGGCATGGTGGCACATGTCCTTTTTTTTTTTCTTCGAGGTAGGGTCTCACACTCTAGCCCAGGCTGACCTGGAATTCACTATGGAGTCTCAGGGTGGCCTTGAACTCACAGCGATCCTCCTACCTCTGCCTCCCGAGTGCTGGGATTAAAGGCGTGTGCCACCACGCCCGGCTTACATGTCTGTTAATTCCAGCAATGGGGAGGCAGAAACAGGAGAATTGCTAAGGCTTTCTGGCTAGCTAATGTAGTTGAATTGGTGAGCTCTAGGTTCACGGTGAGAGTCTGCCTTAAAAAATTAAGGTGTAGGGGCTGGAGAGATGGCTCAGTAGTTACAGGTTCTTGCTTGCAAAGCCTGACAGCCTGCTTTTGACTCTCCAACACAAATAAAGCCAGATACACAAAGTGGCACATTTATCTTGAGTTCATTTTCAGCAGCAGGATGCCCTATTGCAACAATTCTGTCTCTCTGCTCTCTCTTAAATAAATAAGCAGGGCATAGTGGCACATGCCTTTAATTCCAGCACTTGTGAAGCAGAGACAAGAGGATTGCCTTGAGTTGGAAGCCACCCTGAGACTACATAGTGAGATCCAGGTCAGCCTAGGCTAAAGTGAAACCTTACCTTGAAAAACCAAAAATAAATAAATAAATAATAAATAAAGAAGCCAGCCGTGGTGGCACACACCTTTAATCCCAGTACTAGAGAGGCAAAGGTAGGTGACTCAACTGTGATTTGAGGCTAGTCTGGGACTACACAGTGAGTTCCAGATCAGCCTGGGCTAGAGTGATATGCAGCCTCAAAAAAAAAGGTTAAGGCTGGGCGTGGCGGTGCACGCCTTTAATCCCAGCACTGGGAGGCAGAGGTAGGAGGATTGTTGTGAGTTCGAGGCCACCCTGAGACTCCATAGTGAATTCCAGGTCAGCCTGGGCTAGAGTGAGACCCTACCTCGAAAAACCAAAAAAAAAAAAAAAAAAAAAGGTTAAGGTGTTATCTGCGAAGCCTAAGGACCCAAGTTTGATTCACCAGTACCCATGTAAGCCAGATGCACAAAGTAGGTTTGGAGTTCATTTGCACTGGCTGGAGGCCCTGGCATGCCCCTTCTCTCTCTCTCAAATAAATGAATAAAATAAAGCGAAGAGTCCTAGCTCTGACTAGAGCATTACTTTGTGTACAACAGAGGTGGTAGTACAAGCCAGGCGTGGTGGTGCACGCCTTTAATCCTAGTACTCAGGAGGCAGAGGTAGGAGGATCACTGTGAGTTCAAGGCCACCCTGAGACTACGTAGTTAATTCCAGGTCAGCCTGAGCCAGAGTGACATCCTACCTCAAAAAAAAAAAAAAAAAAAAAACCCAGAGGTGGTAGTACAAATGACAGGGAACATAGGGAAGAGAGGACTTACCTGGAGCAGTACTCCACTGTGAGCATCTACATTGGGCCAAGGATTCTTAGCCTTTCCTTGCTCTAATAGGATATTGGGCACAATCTTGTAAAGTTGAGCAACCAGCTTAAACAGGGGGTCATTAGGGAGGTGTTTAAGAGCAAACTCTCGCTGACATGAATACCGTGGATCCGTCTTTCTTAGTACTGCATGGCCATAGCCTGGGACAACCTGTAAAGGGTGAGGAAAAAAGGCATTCTCAGGTAGATTTCCCCCATCCCTAAATTCTCATGGTAAACTGGACCTGGTGGTATAGGTCTACAGTCCTAGCTATGAGGAAGACTAAGGCTGGGGGAATGTTGAGTTCAAGGCATACTTAAATAACTTAGTGTGACCTTCAAAATAAAAATTAAAGGGGGCTGGAGAGATGGCTTGGTGATTAAGGTGCTTGCCCGCAAAGCCAAAGGACCCAGGTTCAATTCTCCAAGACCCACCTAAGCCAGATGCACAAGGGGATGCACGCATCTGGAGTTCGTTTGCAGTGGCTGGAGGCCCTGGGACATCCATTCTCTCTCTCCCCCTGCCTATTTCTGTATCTCTCTCTCAAATAAATAAATAAAAATAAAATAAAAGGGCTGTGCATGATAGGACATGCCTTTAATCACAGCACCCATGAAGCTAAGGTATGAGGATCACTGTGAGTTCAAGACCAGCCTGGAGCTGCAAAGTTGGTTCTAGGGGCTGGAGAGATGGCTTAGTGGTTAAGGTGCTTGCTTGCAAAGCCTAAGGACTCAGGTTCAATTCCCCAGTACCCACTTAAGCCAGATGCACAGGGTGGTGCATGCTTCTGGAGTTCATTTGTGGTGGCTTGAGGGCTTGACACAACCATTCTCTCTCTCTCTCTCAAATAAATATGAATTCTTTAAAAAAAAAAAAATTGCAGAAGAGGTGGTGGAAAGAACGTAAGAGCTAAAGGAAGGGACTCCTTACAATGTGCTCCTCCAGACACCAAATGGCCTGGATATCCATGACTACCTACACAAGACCATCATAGTAGGAAGAAAAGATCATGACATCAAAATAAAAGAAAGAGGGCTGGAGAGATGGCTTACTGGCTAAGGGCTAGCCTGTGAAGCCTAAGGACCCCAGTTCAAGGCTCGATTCCCCAGGACCCACGTAAGCCAGATGCACAAGGTGGCCATTGCATCTGGAGTTCATTTGCAGAGGCTGGAGGCCCTGGCGCACCCACTGTCTCTCTCTCTACCTCTTTCTCTCTCTGTCACTCTCAAATAAATAAAGATAAATAAAGTAAAATAGAGGGGCTGGAGAAATGGCTTAGCTGTTAAGCACTTGCCTGTGAAGGCTAAGGACCCTGGTTTGAGGCTCAATTCCCCAGGACCCACGTTAGCCAGATGCACAAGGGGGCGCACGCATCTGGAGTTCGTTTGCAAAGGCTGGAGGCCCTGGCACGCCCATTCTCTCTCTCTCTCTGCCCCTTTATCGCACTCAAATAGATAAATTATGGGATATTGATTACAATCATGGAAGTTGTCAAAACAACAACGACGACGACGACAAAAACCCAAGCTCCCTCCAGGTGTGATGTGGGATATGGTGAGAAAAAAGAAGTAAATAAAAGAAAAAATTTACAAGGTAGACAGATGGGAAAATAAAATGAAAAAGAAATCCTCTCTGATTTAGGGACTGTTCTTATTCAGTCCCCCCAACCCCTGCCAAGGAAGGGTCTCACTCTAGCTCAGACTATGTCTTCTCAGGGTGGCCTCAAACTCACAGTGATCATCCCACCTCTGCCTCCTGAGTGCTGGGATTAAAGGCATGGGCCATCACACCCAGCTAGTCTTGATTTCTTTTCTAGTTGCTAAGTATCTCTACTTACCCGCCCTGAGTTAAGTGTATTCCAGATGTAGTCTCGTAACTTTTCATCTGACACATCTTTACCAACTTCCTTCTGTAGTTGTGTTAGCCAGACAAGTACTTCCTATGAGAGAGGGAAGAAATGTCAGTATGTATGCTGTGGTGGTTTGATTCACGTGTCCTCCGTGAACTTAGGTGCTCTGAATGGTAGGTCCCCCGCTGATGGAGGCAGGCTTATGGGTGTTACAGCCAACATCCTGTTGTCAGTGTTTTGCACACTCTCCTTTTCTGTTGTCCAGGAGGTGATGTCCACCCTCTGCTCATGCCATCGTTTTTCCCTGCCATCATGGAGCTTCCCCTCCAGTCTGTAAGCCAAAATGAACCCTTTTTTCCCCCACAAACTGTTCTTGATTGGGTGTTTTCTGACAGCAATGCTAACCTGACTGCAACATATGCCAAGGAGAAAAGGCTAAGTAACAAAAACACAGTGAGTTGAGTAAAAACAAAACAAAACACAAAATAGTAGCAAAAAAGACTAGTCCTACCTGATTTGCAAGTCCATGCAGAGGCCCCGCTAGCCCATTCATAGCTGCTGCAAAGGACAGGTAAGGGTCTGAAAGAGCACTGCCCACCAAGTGGCTGGTATGGGCACTTACATTGCCACCTTCATGGTCACTGTGGAGAAACGAGAGGGAGAACTTTGCTTTTCTTTCATCACATCTCAGCCAATCAGCTGATACTCAGGCTCTTTTAAAACGATATCCTGGGCTGGAGAGATGGCTTAGCGGTTAGGCGCTTGCCTGTGAAGCCTAAGGACCCCGGTTCGAGGCTCAATTCCCCAGGACCCATGTTAGCCAGATGCACAAGGGGGCGCACGCGTCTGGAGTTCGTTTACAGAGGCTGGAAGCTCTGGCGCGCCCATTCTCTCTCTCTCTCTCTCTGCCTCCTTCTCTCTGTCGCTCTCAAATAAATAAATAAACCAAAAACAAAACAAAACAAAAAAAAAAAAACATGATGTCCTAATCTCATTACCAGCTTTTATAACACACTAACACAGAGCTGAAGAAATTACTGAATGATGATGATGCTATATGCCCACCTTCCTAATTCCTATAACATGCCAGTATTTTTGTATGTATGTGTTTTTTTTTTTTTTTTTAAATACTAGCTAACAAGTCCCCCTCCCTACCTGCAGTGTTAGGGATCAAGTGCTAGACAAAAATATTCTACTACTGCCAGGCGTGGTGGCACATGCCTTTAATCCCAGCACTTGGGAGGAAGACGTAGGAGGATCGCCATGAGTTCAAGGCCTCCCTGAGACAACATAGTGAATTCCAGGTCAGTCTGAGCTAGAGTGAAACTCTACCTTGAAAAAACAAAACAAAATAAATAAATAAATAAAATAAAAATGCTACTAATGAGATACATTATCTCCAGCCCCTACCCGGCAGTTTTAATGACAAAAGCCAGAAGAGGGAGCTCCTGGAAAGCTTAAAGACCATCTAATAAACAAGCACCTCCAGTTTTTAGCATCCTTACAGCAATTTCCCTAGACTCTGAACTTTCCTTTCTTCCCTTTCTTGCCTAGTATCAACCCTATCTCTCTGCTATAACATCATCTGTTCTCAGATGAGATCCTTAAGGAGACTTTTACTTTTCCTACCAATCCTGACATCCGCTGGCTATGGTTGATGAATCTAGCTCACCTGTGGATGGTGAGGTACAAACGCATGAGCTCAGTGAACTGGGCATCAGTATAGCCTAACATGTTGGTGAAATTGTGGGACCAGTCCAACTTTGAGTCAATGGCCCCAATACTGCTTCCTTCCCGGTAAAGATTCCGGTAGATCTTTGCTGCAACACATGGTAGCTTGGCAATCAGGTCCATACAGTCTTCATAAATCAGCTGATGAGAGAAAAGGTAAGATGAAGGATAAGAAGAGATGTAGTTTCCTGCCCCCTCCCATGGTAGAGTCTCATTCTAGTCCACACTGACCTGGAACTCACTCTGTAGGCTTTTCAGAGAGGTAGCTTAGCTGCCTTTGGGTCACCCATGCCTGTAAGCAACCCCTCCTCCTGCTCTGTAAGTAATCCCAATAAACTCATAGGTTCATTAAAACTTGTTTTGGTGCAACTGTACTTGGCCAGTCCTGTGGATCCTATCTGGAATGAATTGATGTGTATCTGCATCTCCCCTGGAAAGAAGTTTCTGGTGACAACGTCATAATTCATTTTCAGACAATAGTTTGTTTTGGGATCCTACTCTCTGGAATGCTAACTACTTTTCCACTCCTCGCACTGCTCAGGTAGCCCAGAACATAAGTGATTGGCAATAATCTTCCTAGACTCTATAGTTGTCATTATTATATTATTACAGTTGTCACATTAGTTGTCATTCACTAAGGTTTCTCAAAGTTCTCCTTATTTGAAACGGTGGGGGTAGTCTGGAGCTAGGGTGAAATTACTCTGAAATTTCTCAGGGACTCTTCATGGAATTGTAGCTTATTTCTTACATGTGCAACAATAACCAAACAAATTAATTAAAAAAACAAAATTAAGGGCTGGAGAGATGGCTAAGCAGTTAAGGTGTTTGCCTGCGAAGCCTAAGGACCCAGGTTCAATTCTCCAACACCCACGTAAGCCAGATGCACAAGATGGCTCACATGTCTGGAGAGCGACTGGAGGCCCTGGAGTACTCAGTCACTCTCCTTCTCTCTCTCTCTCAAAAAAACAAAACAAAACAAAACAAAAAAAGAAAAAAAACAAAGAGGAAGCCAGGTAAGGTGGCACACACCTTTAATCCCAGCACTGAGTCTACATGGTGAATTCCAGGTCAGTTTGGGCTAGAGGAAGACCCTACTTTGAAAAACCAAATAAATAAATAAAAAGTTGAAGGCTGAGTAGATGGCTTACCAGTTAAAGACACTTGTTTGCAAAGTTGCAAAGCCTGCTGGCTTGGTTCAGTTCCCCAGTACCCATGTAAATTCAGATGCACAAAGTGGCACATGCTTTTGGAGTGACCAGTGGCCCTGATGTACCCATACTTTCTCAAAGAAATAACAATTTAAAAAAGTAAGCTAGGAGCCGGGCGTGGTGGCGCACACCTTTAATCCCAGCACTCGGGAGGCAGAGGTAGGAGGATCGTCGTGAGTTCGAGGCCACCCTGAGACTCCATAGTGAATTCCAGGTCAGCCTGGGCTTGAGTGAGACCCTACCTTGAAAAACCAAAAAAAAAAAAAAAAAAAAAAAAGTAAGCTAGGGCCGGGCATATGGTTACAGTGCTTTCCTAAGAAGCCCAAGGACCCAGGTTCAATTCCCTGTCCCCACATAAGCCAGATGCATGTGATTGGAGTTCATTTGCTCTCTCTACCTCTTTCTCTTTATCCCTCTCAAACACATAAATGAAGGGCTAGAGAGATGGTCTAATGGTTAAATGCTTGCCTGTGAAGCCCAAGGACCCTAGTTCAAAGCTTGATTCCCTAGTAAGCCAGATGCACAAGGTGGCTCATGCATCTGGAGTTCATTTGCAGTGGCTGGAGGCCCTGGTGCGCCCATTCTATCTCTCTCCTCTTTCTCTCTGTCTGCTGCTCTCAAATAAATACATAAAAAATAAATAAAATTAAAAAAAAAAAAACAAATAAAAATAAACTATTTTTTTTAAGTAAGCTAGTTTGGCCAGGCATGGTAGCACATGCCTTTAATGCCAGCACTTGGGAGGCAGAGGTAGGAGGATCGCTGAGAGTTCAAGGTCACCCTGAGACTATATAGTGAATTCTAGGTCAGCCTAAGCTAGCATAAGACCCTACCTCAGAAAACCAAAAAAAAAAAAAAAAAAAAAAAAAAAGGGAAGCTAGGCATGGTGTGCATCTGTAATCCCATCACTTAGGAAACCAAGTTAGGAAAACTCCAAGTTCAAATTATGCAGAACCATGTCTCAAACTAAAATTTTAGGAGCAAAAAAAATGTAACTTAATGGAAGAGGACTTGTGTAGCATGAAAAGGCCTTGGGTTCAATCCCCAACACTACAGTATAATAAAAATGAAAAACAAAAGCTAACTATGCTCTAGTTTCTTTATAATTCCAGTATTGGGCAAATAGCAAATAACCCTACAATGAATTTGTTTGTTTGTTTTTTGAGGTAGGGGCTCACTCTGGCCCAGGATAACCTACAACTCACTATGACCTAGAATTCACTGAGGGTGGCCTCAAACTCACAGTGATCCTCCTACCTGTGTCTCCCAGTGCTGGGATTAAAGGTGTGCCAGCATGCCCCGCTGTACAATGATTTTCTTTTTTTTTTTTTTTTTTTTTTTTGGTTTTTCGAGGTAGGGTCTCAGTCTAGCCCAGGCTGACCTGGAATTCACTATGGAGTCTCAGGGTGGCCTTGAACTCACCAAGATCTCTGCCTCCCAAGTGCTGGGATTAAAGGCGTGCACCACCATGCCCAGCTTCTACAATGAATTTTATTCATTTATTTTATAAAATTGTTTTTATTTATTTATTTGGGGGGTGGTGGGAGAGAATGGGCATGTCAGGGTCTCCAGCCACTGCAAACTCCAGATGTATGCACCACCCTGTGTATCTGGTTTATGTGGGTCCTAGGGAATCAAACCTGGGTCCTTTGGCTTTGCAGGTAAGCACCTTAACGGCTTAGCCATCTCTCCAGTCCTTATTCATGCTAAGCATATGTTCCATTACTGAGCTACAGTACCGGTTTCTAAAACTTTGTTGCTTTACTCAGAGAAGTATGTTCCTAAGAATTTAGATTTCCTTTTCTTTCTTCACACTGAAGTCCTTTGAAGACCACCAATTGCCCAATCCAAATTTCCTACCTCCCAGTACTTGGTTCGATGGACACCCTCAGCATATGCCCGGGCAAAGTTACTTTCACTGTTGAGGGCTGTAATGGCTGCACTGAGCTGAGACATTGGGTGTAGGTTGTTAGGGAAGTTGTCCAGCATGGTGACCACATGAGAAGGCAGAGCTGCTCTTTTTGCCCACTCCTGCGAGAGCCAAGATACCTGTCAAAAAGGAAACAGTGCTCAGGATACTAGCAAAAATAGGAAGGGTAAAATAAAAGAACAGTGATACCTGAGTAAAGAAAACCCAAGAGGGCTGGAGAGATGGCTTAGCAGTTAAGGTGCTTTGGCCTGCAAAGTCTAAGGATCCAACTAAGGTTCAACTCCCCAGTACCCACATAAGCCAGATGCAAAGTTGTTCATGCGTTTGGAGTTCATTTGCAATGGCTGGAGGCCCTGGTGTGTCCAATCTCTCTCTCTCTCTCTCTCTCTACCTGCCTCTTCCTCTCTCCTTCCCGGTATATAAATAAATACATAAATAAGTAAGTAAAAAGAAAACTGAAAAGCATTCAACACAATCCACATATACTTCCCCTCACTGCAAATTCCGTACATGATTTCCTACAGGAAGGTCAGGATTGTCTAACAGGGAAAGGGAAGGGACACTGTCTTGTAGTACCTGTTCCTCTGTTGGTATCTGACCAGTTACCAGCAGCCAAAATAAACCTTCAGGCAGGGGTTCTTCTCCACCCTTAGCCTTGGGCAGCAGCTTCTGACATTCAGGTATACTGTGGCCACGGAAACGGATGCCCTTGATGGAGATAAGTGAGAATTATAACTCAAGCTAACTAACTTATAAACCATATAACTGACCGGTACTACTCAGACTTTTTTTCTTTTTTTGGTTTTTCTCTAGTCCAGGCTGACCTGGAATTCACTACATAGTCTCAGGGTGGCCTTGAACTCATGGTGATCCTTTTACCTCTGCCTCCCAAGTGCTGGGATTAAAGGCATGCACCACCACGCGAGTAGCTATATCAGACATTTTAACAACAACAGAACTTTCAAAGATTAAATCTACACATATTTACTTTTGCTTTTGTACTTTGATATACTAAAAAGGGAATCTTGGCCTTCAGTTATTCAATACACACCCATTTTCTATAGTGTGCTGTTTGGTTTCGGAACTGGTCTGCATGGTCAGATACTCACTGGCAATTAGTGATGCACATACATGATTGCATCTTACCTCATCAGGATCAAGAACTGAAGTTTCATATACCAGTCCCTTCATGCCTCTCATGCCACCATACATCTAAAGGAAAAAGGAATGTGACCAATAGTCAGAGTGATTCAGGTTACACCTTGTTAAAGCTTCATGGAACCCAGGAGAGGAAATTTATTCTCTGACTTGGACAATTTCTGAGGAATTAAATTACTAGATTGAATTTAGCAAAGACTACTAATTCTAGAAATAAAAAACGTAAGAGGAGAAATCACTGTTCTGCCCGTTTGCTTCCTTTTCTTTTTTTAGTTCTCAAGGTATGGTTTCATTCTAGCCCAGGCTAACCTGGAATTGACTCTGTATTCTCAGGGTGACCACGAAATCACGGTGATCCTCCTACCTCTGCCTCCAGAGCACAAGGATTAAAAAGAGTGCGCCACCACGCCCAGCATTCTCCTGTCCATTCTTAACCGCCTCCCCACTCCCAACTAAAGTAAACTGAGCTCTATCATGGTAAAGGGAAGAAGACAAATGGGGCTCGACTTCTTAAGGCTGGTTGAAAAGACTTACTAGGGCTATAGTTTAACTAGATGACTATTATAGCATCAACTCAAAACAACAGTCCTAGTGCTCGCTTCAGCAGCACATATACCAAAAAATTGGAACGATACAGAGAAGATTAGCATGGCCCCTGCGCAAGGATGACACGCAAATTCGTGAAGTGTTCCGTATTTTTTACGTAGATCCTAAGGAGAGAGCCACCCCATCATACCTCCAAAGGGCCCCGGCTGAAACTAAGAAAAATTGGCGAAACAAGCAAGGGGGCTGTTTTCCTGATGAACCGAATACCAGCACAAGGGGGAAGGAGATCAGCACAGAGAAAAATCAACTCCTACCAAATCGGAGAGCCAGAGCCTCACAGGTCCCCAACACCTCATCACTGAAGCAGACCAAAAATGAACCCACCATGGCTCAGGAAATTTTGCGGAAGAGGGGGCGGAAAGAATGTCAGAGCCACATGTTGGGTCATGATATGCAGAGACATTTATCTTACACATAACTGTGGGCTAACTCCACAATGCATGACCCATATACCTCAACAAGGAGGGGCCAAGGGGAGGCGGTAGGTCATGGAGGAGCCTAATAATGGTACCAAACTGACTGTATTTGCTGAATACAAAACTAACTAATAAAAGAAAAAAAAAAAGAAAAAAAAAAAAAACAGTCCTAGCCCCACAGGTTGAGGGGTTAGGCTCAACTACTAAATGTATAGAAAACAACAACCTACTCCCTAATGAACACTATAAAACCCAACATTTTGCTGTCTAAGGATAGAATGCTTTTGAACAGTCAAGAAAATACTACTTCTAGTAGACCACTTTATATTCCCAGTTAAGACACCACAACCCTTACCATGTCCACGGTGATTTGGCCCACCACTGTCTTGCCATGTTGCTGCCTGAAGGCCTTAATTCTGGCCTGCTCTTTAGGTATCAGATTGGCCAGCACATCTTTCAAATTCTAGAAAGAAGCAGAAAGGCTAAGTGATGGTCAGAGAGTTTATGAGGCTTCTTCCTGAAAAGTATGTGAAGACTGCTTTTCAGCATTTAGCTTTCTCTGTCAAATGAAAGAAAAAGAATTATGCAGAGAGAGAAGAGGGAATAGGGAGTTATTATTCAATTGAGTTTAATTTTGGGGAGATGAACATGCTCTAGATATGGACTATGGTGATGATTATAGAATAATGCAAACACACATACTACCACTGCACTATACATTTAAAGCTCTCTGGAGGCTGAGGTAGGAGGATACCTGTGACTTCCAGGCCAGCCTGAGCTAGAGTGAGATCCGGCCTCAAAAACAAAACTGGAAAAAAATATTAAAGTGATGGGCTGGAGATGGCTCATTGGTTACAGGCACTTGCTTATAAAGCCTAAAAGCCTAAAAGCCTGGGGTCGATTCCCTAGATCTCATATAAATACAGATGCACAAAGTGGTGCATATGTCTGGAGTACACTTTCAGTGGCTTCTGCCCTAGTGTGCCCATACTCACTCTCTTTCTTGTCTGCCTCAAATAAATAATTTTTTCTCCCTGAGACAGGGTTTTGCACTAGGTAAGGCTGATCTGAAATTCACTATGTCCTCTCAGAGTAGCCTTGAACTCACGGCGATCATCCTACCTCTGCCTCCTGAGTGATGGGATTAAAGGCGTGTGTCACCATACCTGGCCTAAATTAAAAAAATAATAATAATAATTAAACTGAGGGCCAAAGAGATGGTTTAGTAGTTAAGGCACTTGCTCCAAAGCCAAAGGACCCAGGTTTGATTCCCCAGGACCCATGTAAGCCAGATGTGTAAGGTGGTGCATGCATCTGGAGTTTGTTTGCAGCGGCTGGAGGCCCTGGTGGGCCCATTCTTTCTCTCACTCTCTAATAAATAAATGAAAATTTAAAAAATTAAAGTGAGCTCAGAGTTCAAGGCCAGCCTGGGCTAGACCAAGACCCTACCTCAAAAATACCAAAAGCTCAAAGATATTGCTTCTGTAATGCCAGCACAACAACACTGCTCTAACGTAGCAGGCTGAGACAGAATTTCATGTAAGCTCATGGTGAGGGTAGCAATGAGTAGCAGAGTGAGAATCTAGACCAAAAAACCTGTCTCAGAGTGCTCAGTACTGCAATATCTCTATTACACCTTCCAAGGCTCAGGGTCTATTGCGGAAGAGGTGGTGGAAAGAATGTAAGAGCCAAAGGAAGGGTAGGACTCCTTACAACGTGCTCCCCCCAGACATAAAAAGGCCTGGATATCCATGACCTCACAATGTCTGATACTACCTACACAAGACCATCATAACAGGAGGAAAAGATCATGACATCAAAATAAAAGAGAGACTGAGATGGGGAGGGGATATGATGGAGAATGGAGTTTCAAAGGGGAAAGTGGAGGGGGAAGGAGGGTATTACCATGGGATATCTTTTATAATCATGGAAGTTAATAAAAAAAATTTAAAAAGAAAAAAAACCTGTCTCAAAATGAAGTGGAGGGTTGAACAGATGTCTAAGATCCAGGTTTGATTCCCCAGTGCCCACATAAGACAGATGCCCAAAGTAACACATGCATCTAAAGTTCATTTGCAGTAGCTGGAGACCCTGGTAAGCCCATTCTCTCTCTTATCTGCTTCCTCTTTCCCCCTGCCTCTTTCACAAATAAGTAAATAAATAAATAAGCTGGGCATGGTGGTGCACACCTTTAAATAAATAAATATATAAATAAGTAAATACATAAAATACTTTTTTAATGAAGTACACAGGTGAGGACCAACCCAAATGTCCTCTGACCTCTACATATGCACCACGACACGTATGTGCACACATACAAACAAGTGCACAAATAAAGAATTACAACAAGTAAATAAGTAATAACAGTTATAACAACAATAATAATGGCTATTCCCAGGAGATTTATAATAAATAGGTCAGGCAGTTGCCAAACCCTCTGTCCTAGGATCAGGCTGCCCCAGTGATTTGGGGCTCTTTCTAAACCTTACCGTGGAAGAAGCACTGGCATGGCGGGCAGCAAGAACAAGGCAGGATGCATTCTGAAAGAAAAAAAAAATACTTAACAAAAAAAAAAAAAATTTGCAAGCCCAGCGTGGTGGCGCTCACCTTTAATCCCAACACTTGGGAGGCAGAAGTAGGAGATTGCCATGAGTTCAGGGTCACCCTGAGACTACATAGTGAATTCCAGGTCAGCCTGGGCTAGAGTGAGACCCTACCCCCCCCCCCAAAAAAAGAAATCCTTATGTAATAACCCTCCCAGTGACTCAATCTCTGTCTTTTCCTTCCAGCATCTTAGGACAATGTGACATAAAGTTATAGCAGGGCGTAAATAGTGCGGAAGAATTCTAATCTGAAAATAGCAGCAGGTTTAACTCTATATAGCCATAGTCAGCAGCATTCTGTGAATGGCCCCAAAGAAAACAACTGAGAAAAGCAACAATCACTTAATGCTGCTGGTAAGATCTCAGCCACACCTCGTCTTCTAGTAGCACTCAACCTCTCTAGTCTAGGAGCATCTACAGGCAGGAGGCAGCAGCCTTTCACAACAGTACTTCTAAACCTCCTGTTTTTGTTTTGTTTCTGAGGTAGGGTCATACTATAGCTTAGCCTGACCTGGAACTCACAGTGATCTTCCTACCTCAGCCTAAGATTAAAGTTGTGTCACCAAGCCCTGGTCCGCCTACTGTTTTCTTTTCTTTTTCCTTTGAAGGTAGCATCGCACTCTGGCCCAGGATGACCTAGAACTCACTCTAGTTCTAAGCTGGACTCACACTCACAGCAATCCTCCTACCTCTCCATCTGCTGGGATTAAAGGCATGTGCCTGGCTAACTCTACTGCTTTTGAAAGCACAGAAAAGACAATATCTACAAAGAAGCAACTGACAGAAAACTATTTAAGACGAACAGTGGAAACTAGGCCAGTACCCACTAAAGACAGATGCACAAACTCATTTGCAGTGGCAGGAAGCTCTGTTGCACCCATTCTTTCTCAAATAAATAAAAATATTTTGGGCTGGAGAGATGGCTCAGTAGTTAAGGTGAAGCCAACCCAGGTTCGATTTTCCAGTACCCACATAAAGCAGATGCACAAGGTGCCACATGCATATGGGGTTCATTTGCAGTGGCTGGAGGCCCTGGCACACCCATTGTCTCTTTCTCCCGGCCTGTTTCTCTCTTAAATAAAAAAAATAAATAGTTCTTTAAAAGCCAGGCATGGTGACACAAGCCTTTAATCCAAGCATTTGTGAGGCTCAAGTAGGCAGATTGCTGTGAGTTCCAGGCCAGCCTTAGACTACAGAGTGAATTCCAGGTGCGTCTGGGGTAGAGTGAAACCCTCCCTCAAAACAAAACAGAAATAGGTAATTTTTTCCCTTCAGAAAAGCATTAGAGTATCAGATCCAAGGAATAAGTTGCCCTTTCCTGATTGTTTCATTTAGAAAATGAACCAGTCCAGAAAGTAAGGCAAAGAGTGCCAGGCATGGTAGCACCCTTTAAGAACAAGGGGGTGGGGGCTGGAGAGATGGTTAAGGTGCTTGCCGGAAAAGCCAAGAGACCAAGGTTCAATTCACCAGGACCCACATAAGCCAGATGCACAAGGTGTCACATGCATATGGAGTTCATTTGCAGTGGCTGGTGGACCTGGCATATCCATTCTCTTTCTGCTTCTTTCTCGAATAAAAAGAAGCCAGGCATGGTGGTGCACACCTTTAATCCTGGTACTTGGGAAGCAGAGGTAGTAGGATCACCCTGAGTTAGAGGCTACCCTGAGACTACATACTGAATTCCAAGTCAGCCTGGGCTAGTGAGACCCTACCTTGAAAAACTAAACCAACCAACCAACCAACAAACAAACAAAAACGTATGTGGTGGTGCATGCCTTTAATCCCAGCACTTAGGAGGCAGAGGTAGGCGGATCTCCATGAGTTCAAGGCCACCCTGATACTACATAGTAAACTCCAGGTCATCCTTGGCTCAAAAAAAACAAAAAAGGGACTGGAGAGATGGCTTAGCAGTTAAGCGCTTGCCTGTGAAGCCTAAGGACCCCGGTTCGAGGCTCCATTCCCCAGGACCCACGTAAGCCAGATGTACAAGGGGGCACACATATCTGGAGTTTGTTTGCAGTGGCTGGCGGCCCTGGCGCACCCATTCTCTCTCTCTCTGCCTTTCTCTTTGTCGCTCTCAAGTAAATAAGTAAAAATAAACAACAACAAAAAATAAAAATAAAAAAAAGAACAAGGGTGGCCTGGAAAGATGGCTTAGCAGTTAAGGCACTTGCCTACAATGCCAAAGGACCCAGGTTCTATTCCCTAGTACTCACATAAAGCCAGATGCACATGGTAGCGCATTCATCTGGAGTTTGTTTGCAGTGGCTAGAGGCTCAGGCACGCCCATTCTGTCTCGCTCTACCTCTTTCTCTTTCTCAAATACTCCGAGTTTTGCCCTGAGTTTGAAGCCAGCCTGTTACTGGGACCAAAAGGGGTGGGGGAGAAATAAAAATTAAAAAATAAATAAATAAGGGCTGGAGAGGTGGTAAAGGCGCTTGAAAAGCCTGATGGCCTTTTCAAAAAAGACTGATTCCTCAATACTCATGTGGCACAAACATCTGAAGTTCATTTGCAGTGAAGTGGCAAGAAGCCTTAGTGTGCCCATTCTCTTTCTGCTTGAAAATAAATAAAATAAAATGTTCAAGGAGTCTTTCCTTTCTGTCTGAGTATATTGGTGAGATGGGAAAAGACTATCAATTGTGTTGTGTTGTGCTGTAACACCACTGCTTGAAGATCCTTTAATGGATCAGGACCTTGGACACACACAGACAGTGTGGAGGTACAGCACATGTCACTTGGGGGTTACGGATCTGGTTGTGAAGAGTCTCTAAATCACAATGAACTATGTATAGCCCAATGTGTTTGAGATATCTACCCATGTAATCCAGGCAGTGATGGGAACCTAGATCAGAAAGTGAGAGATGTGTACTGAAAATCTGTAACTCCAATTACACTGGTTCCCAGGATGCATATAGCACATTACCCAAGAATCTACAATGATGATAAGGACACCTGTATTTGTTATAAATAACTGTTAACTTGTAATCTTATTTTGTGTCTAATACACAGCTGTTTCACACCTAATTTACTTGGATTTGGTGATACAATCTCTTTTTTGTTTTGTTTCCAAGGTAGGGTCTCACTCTAGCCCAGACTGACCTGGAATTCACTATGCAGTCTCAGGGTAGCCTCGAACTCACAGCAATCCTCCTACCTCTGCCTCTCGAGTGCTGGGATTAAAGGCATGTGCCACCATGCCCGACTTTTTTTTTTTTTTTTTTTTTTGAGGTAGAGCCTCCTTTTCTAGCCTAGGCTAACCTGGAATTCTCTATGTAGTCTCAGGGTGACCTCGAACTCACAGTGATCTCCTACCTCTGCTTCCTAAGTGTTGGGTTTAAGCCACTATGCCTGGCTTGGTGATACAAACTTTCTTTCTTTCTTTCTTTCTTTTTTTTTTTTTTTTTTGAGGCAAGCCCAACAGACTGACCTTTTTATGTGGGGGCGGGGGGAGGGAGGGGAGAGAATTGGCATGCTAGGGCAATGCAACTCCAGATGCATGTGCCACCTTGTATGTGTGACCTTGCACTCTTGCTTCATTTTGTGCGCCTGGCTTACGTGGGACCTAGAGAGTCAAACATGGGTCCTTAAGCTTCACAGGCAAATGTCTTAAGTGCTAAGCCACCTTTCCAGCCTAATACAAACTTAAAATTACAGATCAAGCCAAGCATAATGGCACACACCTTTAATTCTAGCACTCAAGAGGCTGAGGTATAAGGAATGCTGTGAGTTTGAGGCCACATAGTGAATTTCAGGTCAGCCTGGGTTAGAGTGAAAAATTTAAAAAAAAAATAGGAGGAAAAGATGATGAGATCAAAATAAGAGACACTGGTTGATAGGGGGGAGGGGATATGATGGAGAGTGGAGATGCAAAGGCAAAGTGGGGGGAGGGAATTAATTATCATGGTTTACTGTCTAATAATTATGGAAGCTGTCAATAAAAAAATAAAATAATAAAAAAAATAAAATAAAATAAAAAATAAAAAAAAATCAAAACCAAAAACTCAAAAGCTGAGAAAAGGTGACTTTGGAGTGCTCAACACTAAATGAAGTATCTGTATTAGCCCTCCAAGGTTCAGGGAACAATGTGGAAGAGGGAACAGAGAGAATGTAAGAGGCAGAGAATGCGAAGAAGAGCTGGGATGGGAAGAAGGCATGACATGACTGTTGCTTTTGTGACCCCATGGTGACTGTCAGAACTTGCATAGGACCCACACAATACTGGGCCCATCCACATCCCATCATAGATGATGGGGTAGGGCACGAGGCTCCATCCTTCCCAGAGAGAGGAGTTTAGACTATTAATGGAGGGAGTAGGAAACATTTTGGGCAGTGGCATAGCCACTGGAAGGACCTGTGCTCTGGTAAATTATCTGCAACCTGTGCCCATGCAGGTAACCCTAGTTCAACTCACTTGAAGAGGGGCTTGTTTGGAAGAAGTTGTTCAGTGGAAGGGGAATGGGGGAGGAGGGCAAGAAAAAGTAATGAGAGCAATTATAATCAAAATACATATATACATGTACAAAAATTGTCAATAATTTTTTAAAAAAGAAAAAAATTGCAAAGCAAAAAAATTAAAAAAAGAAAAAAAGAAAAATGGGCTGGAGAGATGGCTTAGCGGTTAAGCGCTTGCCTGCGAAGCCTAAGAACCCGGTTTGAGGCTCGATTCCCCAGGACCCACGTTAGCCAGATGCACAAGGGGGCGCACGTGTCTGGAGCTCGTTTGCAGTGGCTGGAGGCCCTGGCGTGCGTGCGTGCGCTCGCTCGCGCTCTCTCTCTCTCTCTCTCTCTCTCTCTGCCTTTCTCTCTGTGTCTGTTGCTCTCAAATAAATAAAAATAAACAAAAAAATTAAAAAAAACTGCAGATCAGTATAGAGCTAGTCACAAAGGAAAAACTAGAAACCCAGCAGCATGATTTTTTTTAATTAAAAAATTTTTTTTTAACTTTGTTTGAGAGAGAGAGAGGCAGATAGAGAGAAAATAGGTGTGCTAGGGCCTTCAGCTGCTGCAAACTGCATGTACCACCATGTGCATCTGGATTATGTAGGTCCTGGGGAATCAAAGCTGGGTCCCTTGGCTTTGCAGGCAAGCACCTTAACCACTAAGCCATCTCTCTAGCCCTTATGTTTATTTTATTTGAGAAACAGAGACAGCGAGAGAGAGAAGAGAAGAGGCGGGGCAGATCAGGGCCTCTAGCCACTGCAAACTCCAGACATATGTGCCACCTTGTTTGTGCATCTGGCTTACATGGGTCCTGGGGAATTGAACCTGGGTTTGTAGGCTTCGCAGCCAAACCATCCCTCCAGCCCCCTTATTTTTTAAAAAAATATTTTTTATTTGTTTATTTGAGAGAGAGAGGCAGAAAGAGAGAGAGAGAATGGGCACACCAGGGCCTCCAGCCATTGTAAACGAACTCCAGATGCATAAGGCCCCTGTGTATCTGGCTTACATAGGTCCTGGAGAATTGAACCAGGATCCTTTGGCTTTGCAGGCAAACGTCTTACCCGCTAAGCCACCTCTCCAGCCCCCAGCCCCCTTATTTTTATTAAATTTATTATTATCATTTGAGAGAGAGAAAAATGGGCATACCAGGGCCTCCAGCCACTGCAAATGAACTCCAGACGCAAGCAACACCTTGTGCATCTGGTTTACGTGGGTACTGGGGAATCAAACTTGGGTCCTTAGGCTTCACGGGTAAGCGCCTTAACCTCTAAGCCATCTCTCCAGGCCAGGTGGTAGCATGATTTTTAGCTAACATTTTTTTGTTTTTGTTTTTTTGGTTTTTCTAGGTAGGGTCTTGCTCTGGCCCAGACTGACCTGGAATTTATTATGCAATCTCAGGCTGGCCTCGAACTCATGGCAATCCTCTTACCTCTGCCTCCCAAGTGCTGGGATTAAAGGCATGCGCCACCACACCTGGTCTAGGTAACATTTTATTTGTTGTTGGTTTTTTCGAGGTAGGGTTTCACCTTAGCCCAGGCTGACCTGGAATTCAGTAGTATGTAGTCTCAGGGTGGCCTCGAACTCAATGCAATCCTCCTACCTCTGCCTCCCGAGTGCTGGGATTAAAGGCGTGCACCACCACGCCCTGCTAATTTTTTTTTTTTTTTAATGTTAAAGAAAGGAAGGTTAGGGAAGAGGGAACTTGGAACAAAATGTTCCATTTCTACATTCAGCAAAATCTTCTGCATTCTTTGGAAAAGTTTCTCTGCTATTTTAATGAATTTGAATAATCTAAACTTTGCTGACTTTAACTCTTCTTATATCCATCAGCAATTTCTTAGAGAGAACTCCAATTTGCAAAACTGCTGGTTTTTACAGAGTTTAGCTTTGTGATTATAGAATACAGCCTTTATTTTGTTCCTACTACATTTCTCTGTTACTCACTGGCTACAATCCCAGTCAAGTCATTAAACCTTTCAATGCCTTACTTTCCTTTTTTCCATTGAAACAGTGTCTCTCTAGACCAGATTGTCCTTAAACTCTGTAGTCCAGGCTAGTCTCTAACTCACTGACAGCCTCCTAATTCAGCCTCCCAGGTGTTAGGATTAAAAGCATATACTGCCAGGCATAGTGAGTGGCACATGCCTTTAATCCCAGCACTTGGGAGGCAGAGGTAGGAGGACTGCCCTGAGTTTGAGGCCCCTCTGAGATGACATAATTAATTCCAGGTCAGCCTAGGCTAGAGTGAAACCCTACCTCAAAAAACAAGAAAGGGCTGGGGAAATTGCTTAGCAGGTAAGGCCTGCAAAGCCTAAGGACCCTGGTTCAATTCCCCAGGACCCATGTAAGCCAGATGCACAAGGGGGGACATGCATCTGGAGTTCATTTGCAGTGGCTGGAGGCCCTGGCGTGCCCATTCTCTCTCTCTCTCTGCCTCTTCCCCTCTCTCAAATAAATAAATCAGAACAAAACAAAACCAAAAGACACACCACACAGCACACTTTAGGAACTCCCGGTGGAACTCAGACACTTTGCAAATCTTTAATTTGGCATTTCAAATTTACACCTTAGGGCTAGACCCTAAAATCTGCCAGGTAACACCTCCTCCAGCCAGGTGGCTGAAGATCTAAATTACAAACTGAAATAGAATCCTGAATGCACATTTCTGGTGTCAGAGGACAGCGCTTGACCAGTTCTCCTGGCAATGGGTGCTGCTCTTATGAACAGTGAAAGAAAAGAACCATGCTCCTACAGAAATCTAATGAGCAGAAGTGGCCAAGAGGCTTGGCATCCTCACTGAGTTTCAGTTCTAGATGTGCACTCCACCCCAGCTGGCCATAATCACCAATTAATATTCTGGGCCCTCTCTCCAGTGCCCATTTTCTTCCTTCCTTGACAAGCTTGCTGTCTTTTAATTAAATGAGGGCATTTGTGAAATAAAAAAAAAATTAAAAAGGAAGAAAACAGCTTCCTTGGGCATTTATTTATAAGGAGAACTCAGCTGTGCTCACTGGTTGGGGGATTAAGGACACGGAGCCAGTACACTTCCCTCACCAGCTCCAGATATACTTAAACATGCAAGCAAACAAATCTAGGATCCACAAGGCAATCCTAGAAATGCCTCATCAGTGACAACAATTACTCATTAAGCCTAATTTCCTCATTATCACTAAGGCAGGTGTGTGTGTGTTACAGTGCCCAGGTCACTATTAAGTGTTGACATAAAAGCACTGTATTTAGAGGAGCTAAGAGCTCTAACTATGGCAAGTTAGCAGAGGTGGCTGGACCACTATCCAGGCAGTCCATCTTTCAGATTGGACTCATCTTCCGCAGCGAAGCAGGGAGCACACACACCGTGCAATTATGGGACCCGAAGTGACAAACCACATGGGAAACACCCCAACATGCAACTATGTAAGCACCACGTTGGTTGGTGATGGGCCTGGTCCACGAAGATGGCACATGGTTTGGTGGGGAAATGATGACAAGACAGAATTACACCAGCAGAGGCAATTTTTAGTGCAAGCAAGGACAGAAAAGGCAAAGCCAACCTAAGACTGAACTGTCCAGAGAAAACCCAAATGAACTGGAGCTCTGCAGGCAAAAGGGAGATCACTGAGGCCAAGGAAAAGCAGCGGAACAAACATGAAGGTAGACAGAGAAAGGCAAGTTCAAGGAACTACATGTAGTTTAATATGGGAGGACCAAGATGTTCCTGTGGGGATAATGTAGATGCAAGGGACACAAGGCCCATGAAGTTCAAGGTGCTATTGTGGGAGCTTCCAGCAAGATGAAACAGACATTGTCCTCTATTCTTCCTCCTGAATACAAGTAAAAACTCAGCACCCTGGCTAGGACTTCGGGATCCAAAGAAGCACATGGCAGAGAGTTAATTCCTGGGTTTTCTTTCTTTCTTTCTTTCTTTTTTAATATTTTACTTTTGGTGACTGGAGGGATGGCTTAGCAGTTAAGGCGCTTGCCTGCAAAGCCCAAGGACCCAGGTTCGTTTCCCCAGGACCTATGTAAGCCAGATGCACAAAGAGGCGTATGCATCTGGAGTTTGTTTGCAGTGGCTGGAAGCCCTGGCATACCCATTCTCTCACTCATGCCCATTCTCTCTCTCTCTTTCTCTGTCAAATAAATAAATAATATTTTCAAAAAATAGTTTATTTTTTTGTGGGTTTTGGGTGCACCTCTGTGGCAGCCTACTGCATGAACTAAAGTTCTCACCTAATGGTATCATCACACAGTGCACAATAATTTATCGATGTTATTCAGGGGCCAGGGCTTGGGCATGGGAGGGCTTGTTTTCTTGACAGACACCGCAGCATGCTAATGGGGCACACCATTGACTTCATTTGTACTTAGTTATGTTGGTCAGTATAAGAGGATACATTTTGGGGTTTGTCATTCTTGAGTGGAATACTGGTTTTAAGTAAAGAAAGTCAAATGATTCATTAATCTGCTCATTGGTTGCCTATGAAATCAGTCTCTTATTAAGCTTTTTACCATAAAAAATGAGTATATATATTTTGTTTTTTATTTGAGAGAGAGAATGGGCACACCAGGGCCTCTAGCCACTAGAAACAAACTCCAGACACATGCGTTACCTTGTGCATCTAGCTTTATGTGGGTCCTGGGGAATCGAACCAGGTCCTTTGGCTTTGCAGGCAAGCGCCTTAACTGCTGAGCCATCTCTGAAGCCCCAAGTCAGAAAAATTTTAAAGGTAGCAATTTATCTTGAAAACCACTACTCCGCAGTTAAGGTGATCGCCTTTGAAAAGCCTAATAACCGGGGTGCAATTCCCCAGTACCAACAGAAAGCTAGATACATAAAGTGGTACACTCATCTGGAGTTTGGTTGCAGTGCTTAGAGACCCTGGCATGCCCATTTCCACTCTCTCTGCTTGCAAACAAATAATTTTTAAAAAGGGGGAGAAAAGGGGGTGCTGGAGAGATGGTTTAGCGGTTAAGGCACTTGCTGTGAAGCCTAAGGACACTGGTTCACCCCCCCCCAACCCATGTAAGTCAGGTATACAAGGTGGTGCATGCGTCTGATCTGGAGTTTGATTGCACTAGCTAGAGACCCTGGTGTGCCAATTTTCTCTCACACATGAAAAAAGTAAACATTTAAAACTGCGTTGTTAATTTAAAATTTTCTGGCGGGGGGTTGGGGGGCTGGAGAAATGGCTTAGCAGTTAAGGTGCTTGCCTGTGAAGCCTAAAGACCCAGGTTCAATTCTCCAGGTCCCATGTAAGCCAGATGTACATTGTGGCACATGCATCTGGAGTTCGTCTGCAGTGGCTAGAGGCCCTGGTGTGCCCATTCTCTCTCTCTCTGTCCCTCTGTCTCAAATAAATAAGGATTAAAAAAATATTCTTTTTAATATGGAACACTTCACAAATTTGTGTCATCCTTGATTGAGCAGGGGTCATGCTAATCTCTGTATCCTTCCAATTTTAGTATATGTGATGACAAAGCAAGCACACTTTAAAAAAAATTTGTTACTTTATTCGAGAGATAAAGAGACAGAGTGGGCACTCCAGGGCCTCTAGCCACTGCAAATGCAATGCATGTGCCACTTTGTGAATCTGGCTTATGTGGGTCCTGGGGAATGGAACCAGGGTGTCCTTTGACTTTGTAAATAAAAGCCTTAACCACTAAGCCATCTCTCTAGCACTGTTGTTCATTTTTATTTTTATTTATTTATTTTTGGTTTTCAAGGTAGGGTCTCACTCTAGCCCAGGCTGACCTGGAATTCACTCTGTAGTCTCAGGCTGGCCTCAAACCCAAGGCGATCCTCTTACCTCTGCCTCCCGAGTGCTGGGATAAAGGTGTGCACCACCATGCGGGCCCTGTTGTTAATTCTAAGGGTCAATTTGAGAGTATAGAT
Organism: Dipus sagitta; assembly: GCA_036346955.1. Classification (NCBI taxonomy): domain Eukaryota; kingdom Metazoa; phylum Chordata; class Mammalia; order Rodentia; family Dipodidae; genus Dipus; species Dipus sagitta. The sequence goes on from CM070777.1 coordinate 109,679,705, forward strand.
AAAAATGCCTACAGGTATGGCAGTGCACATCTTTAATCCCAGCATTCAGGAGGCAGAGATAGAAGGATTGCTGTGAGTTTCAGGGTCAGCCTGGGCTAAAGTGAGACCCTACCTCAAACCCTCCCCCACCTCACCCCTCAAAAAGTCCTAAACTGGCTGTGGTGGTTCATGCCTTTAATCCCAGCACTTAAGAGGATCATCATGAGTCAGAGGCCAGCCTAGCCTACACAGTGATTTCCAGGTCATTCTAGGCCAGTGAGTGTGTTTTCAGGAGGCTAGCTAGCATTGGGGTCCAAGTGGACTAAGTGTAAAGGTCCACCTGCCATGTGGACATGAACTACACCTAGCCATCAACTGGGGAGGGCACCCAGACAAAGCCAGAATCGGTAAGTCAATCTCTGCCACCCAACTCTTCTGCTAGCTTAGACATACAAGCTCTAGGTTCTGTGACCACTGAACATTAGGACCAGCACCCTAAGCTTCTCAGGCTTTCTGACTTGGTCTGAGAGGTATATACTACTAGCTTCGCTGGTCTTAAAGCCTCTGGACTTGGACTGAGACACATTACTAGGATTTCAAGGTCTCTAGTTTGCAAACAGCTTGTGGTAGGAATTCTCAGCCTCCATAATTATTTGAGCCAATTTTCCTAATAGGTACTCTTTCATATCTCTCTTTCTTTCTTTCTTTCTTTTTTTTTTTTTATTTGAGAGAAAGAGGCAGAGAGAGGGAGGGAGAGAATGGGTGTGCCAGGGCCTCCAACCACTGGAAATGAACTCCAGACGAATGCACCCCCTCGTGCATATGGCATATGTGGGTCCTGGGGAATCGAACCTAGTCCTTTGGCTTTGCAGGCAAATGACCTAACCTCTAAGCCATCTCTCCAGTCCTTTTTTCAGGTTCAAGGTAGGGTCTCACTCAAGCCCAGGCTGACCTGGAATTCACTATGTAATCTTAGGGTGGCCTTGAATTCACGGCAATCCTTCTACCACTGCCTTCTGAGTGCTGGAATTAAAGGCATGTGCCACTACATCTGGCTCATATATATACACATTTTTGTTTTTTGAGGTAGAGTTTCACTCTAGCTCAGGCTGACCTGGAATTCACTATGTAGTCTCAGGATCGCCATGAATTCAAGGCCACCCTGAGACTACATAGAGAGTTCCAGGTCAGCGTATTTTAAAAAACAAATTAGAAGCTGGACGTGGTGGTACATACCTTTAGTCCCACCACTCAGGAGACAGAGGTAGAAGAATCACTGTGAGTTTTAGGCCAACCTAGGACTACAGAGTGAGATTCTACCTCAGGGGAGAAAAAAAAAAGTCATTCAGGGGCTGGAGAGATGGCACAATGGATAAAGGTACTTGCTTGCAAACCCTGACAGTCCAGGTTCAAATCCCCAATACCCCATAATGCCAGATGTACAAAGTGACACATGGGTCTGGAGTTTGTTTGCAACGACAAGAGGCTCTTGCCATTCAGTCAGTCAAGCCAGGTGTGGTGCCACAAGCATTTAATACCAGCACCTGGGAAACAGAGGTAGGAGGATTGCCATGAGTTCAAGGCCACCCTGAGAGCACAGAGTGAATTCCAGGTCAGGCTGGGCTAGAATGAGACCCTACCTCAAAAAAAGTCAGGGATGGAGACATGGCTTAAACAGTTAAGGGGCTTGCCTGCAAAGTCTAAGGACCCAGGTTCAATTCCCCAGTACCCATGTAAGCTAGATGCACAAGGTGGTCCATATATCTGGAGTTCATTTGCAGTGGCCATTCCCTCTATCTGCCGTTCTCTAATAAATAAAATTAAAAAAAAAAAAAAAAAGGCAGGCATGGTGACACACACCTTTAATCCCAGCTACTTGGGAGGCAGAAGTAGGAGGATCACTGAGTTCAAGGCAACCCTGACACTACATAGTGAATTCCAGGTCAGCCTGGGCTAGAGTGAGACCCTATCTTGAAAATCTAAAAAATCAAGCCAGAAGAAAGGGGAAATGGGCTCTTGTAGACCAGACAGACTGTCCTCAAACTTGATATTCAGCCAAGGATCTCATTCAACTCCTGACTGGACCCAATTTCCTTTTTAAAGACCTCTTGGCCAGGAAGGGAGGAGTCTCAGGGAGAGAAACCAAATTTAACCTTAAGATATCTGTCAGTAGAGCAAACTCTAGACAAAGGGCACTTTAGGACTCCTCACCTAAGGCCACACACCTCCATTCAGATATACACTGGCTGCAACATTAAGTTGCTGAATGGTTGTGTACCGTATGTTCAGGTTATACTGATTGGACAGATTTAAAACTTCTGAGTCATCCTTGAACCTCCACCTCCCAGCTCCTCCAATGCTGGAGGTGTGTCAGCGATTTTGGCTTCTGGTTCCAAGTTCCAAGTTATAAGTCAAGTCACCTTCCTGGAACAGCAGCTGTCAGGTAACCTCACTCAATAGGTCAGTTCCTTCAGGGGGAAAGCTGGTGAGCTGGTTCCAAAGACAAGCCTGGATCACATGGCTTTTGACAGCCAAGATTCTCTATAGGGTGGAAATGGGAGTACCAGGATGTTGCAATAAGGTTCGCATTGCTGGCAGAAATCATCCAACCAACAGCAGCTTTTGGGAAAAAAGAGTTTATTTTGGCTTACAGACTCAAGGGGAAGCTCCATGATGGCAGGGGAAAATGATGGCATGAGTAGAGGGTGGACATCAACCCCTGGCCAAAATAAGGCGGACCATAGCAACAGGAGAGTGTGCCAAACACTGGCAAGGGGACACTGGTTATAACACCCATAAGCCCACCCCCAACAACACACTGCCTCCAGGAGGTAGCAATTCCCAAATCTCCATCAGCTGGGAACCTAGCATTCAGACCACCTAAGTTTATGGGGCACACCTGAATCAAACTACCACACAGGACCTTTCAAACATCATTTGCTACTGCTCCTTGCCACACCTCCAGTGAGTCTGTCCCTTAGTAATGTCTTCCTTTTTATTTCCTGTGCATCTGCAAAGTGGTGTATGTAAGATATATCCACGTGTGTATGCCACTGCAGTGCCCCCTGCTCTCGCATGCAGCAGGGAGTGCTCTCTTCTATGGGTTCTTATTTGAGCTGAAGTCCCTTTTTTTTTTCTTCATTTTTATGTATTTATTTGAGAGCAACAGAGAGAAAGAGGCAGGTAAAGAGAGAGAGAGGGAATGGGCGCGCCAGGGCTTCCAGCCAATGCAAACAGAACTCCAGATGTGTGCGCCCCCTTGTGCATCTGGCTAACGTGGGTCCTGGGGAATCAAGCCTCGAACCGGGGTCCTTAGGCTTCACAGGCAAGCGCTTAACCGCTAAGCCATCTCTCCAGCCCTGAAGTCTCTCTTTACTGAGACTGGAGTTTGCTGTTTTTCTGGAGCCAGGGTGATTCCCTGGTGTCTGCACACTACTGTGGGACAGAGGTGGTAGGTGTACATGTCCATGCCAAGCTGTTTACATGGGATCTAGACATTCAAACTCTGGCCCTCATGCTTGCACAGGAAGCACACAATCACTGAGCCATCTCTTCAGTCTTCCTCCATTTTTTTTTTAAGACAGGGTCTCATGTAGCTGGTCTTGAACTCTCCATGTACCTGAGGATGACCTTCAACTCGTGATCATCCTGTCTCCCCATGTCCCTCTTAAGTTCTGGGGTTAGGTTTATAGCACACCTGTCTGTTTTGAGACAAGGTCTCACTATGTTGCTCAGGCTGATGTGAAGCTCATTAGAGCCCAAGCTAGCCTTGAACCTGTGATCCTTGGACTCCTGAATGCTGGGATTAAAGGCGTGCGCCGCCACACCGGGCAAGGCAATTTTCTTGATTCTCCATCCCAGAGGCTTCATCCTACATATCTGGAGCTCCAACATTAAAACCTTGAGAGGGCTAAAGAGATGGCTTAGCAGTTAAGGTGTTCGCCTGTGAAACCTAAGGACCCAGATTCATTTCCCCAGTACCACATACTCAAGGTGGTGCATGCATCTGGAATTCCTATGCAGTGGCTAGAGGCCCTGGTGTGCTCATTCTCTATCTGCCTTTCTCTCTTTCAAATAAATAATAAGAAAGAAAGGAAGGAAGGAAGGCAGGAAGGCAGGCAGACCGGCAGACCTGAGCCGGGTGTGGTGGCACACGCCTTTAATCGCAGCACTGGGAAGGTAGAGGTAGGAAGATCACCATGAGGTCCAGGCCACCCTGAGACTACATAGTGAATTCTAGGTCAGCCTGAGCTTCAGTGAAACCCTATCTTGAGTAGGAGCACATCCCACTAGTCACCAGTTGAAAAAACCTTGAGCTAGAACTGGCCCCCCAATGCAAAGGGAACAATTTTCATTAAGAGAAAAATGAGCTGCTCTCAACCTTGACCAGTTTCTTTTTGAAGTGGGCAGAAGTTAATGCAGACAGGCACAGCTGGCGTGACTGTTCAGATTAAGTAACTACTATGTGCTCAGCCCTAAAGGGAATATCCCCTCCTCCAAAACTCAGCCCAAGAACCTTGCAGAAATGGGCACTGAAAGAATGTAAGGGCTGGGGGATGGAGAACAGTGCTGTGGAGCGCCATTGTGGAGATGACATGGCCCTTACGTTCATGAACTCACGGCAGCTATGACTTTGCACAAGATTGAGCCATCATTTCCATCATTGATGGAGGAGCTCATGAGATCCCATTCCCTCCCAGCTACAGGCAGTTAAAGATTGCTGGGGGAGGGGAGCTGGAGGGATGGCTTAGCGGTTAAGGCATTTGCCTGCAAAGCCAAAGGACCCAGGTTCGATTCCCAAGGGCCCACACATTAGCCAAATGCACAAGGGGAAGCATGCGTCTGGAGTTCGTTTGCAGTGGCTGGAGGCCCTGGCGTGCGCATTCTCTCTCTCCCTCTTTCTCTGGCAAAACATTGCTGGGGGAGTTCAGGTTAGCTTGAGCTAGATTGAGACTCTACCTTGAAACCTCCCGCACCAAAACAATGAAAGGCTGGTGTAATTATGATACATACCTATAATCCTACAACTTAGGAGGTAGAAGCAGGAGAACCAGTAGTAGTTCAAGGCCAGTTTCAGCCACATGAGACCATTTCAAGAAAAGAAAAAGGAAAAAAGAACTCCCTCAGGACAAAGGCTCCACTCTCTCCAGAACCAGGTCAGAGAACTAAAGTCACTTAATGTCAGTATTTCACAATGGCCATGCTGGAAGCTGGCCTGCAACGTTTGGTCAGGCCACTTAGTAGCCTAAGCAAGAAAGTCTTCAGAGTTCACACTCTGACCTCCTCTTCAGAGCTCCCTCAATAATTCTACCTGCCATTTTCTAACAGTCTCTTGCCTAAAAGTTCAGATTACTCAGAAAAAAAAGATCAAAAGATAAACCTCACACCCCAGAAAAGTCCCCAAAATAAATCAAAAACTAGAGCCCTAAATATTTTGTTTCAGTATAAAACATAACTATTCTTTTTTATATTTATTTAGTTTATTATTAGTAATGCCTTGACTTTTTTTTTTTCGAGGTAGGGTCTCATTTTAGCTCAGGCTGACCTGAAATTCACTGTGTAGTCTCAGGATGGCCTTGAACTTGCGGCAATCCTGCTACCTCTGCCTCCTGAGCACTGGGAGTAAAGGCATGCACCACCACACCCAGCTACATTGACATTTTTTAAAAGAATTTTTATTTGAGAGAGAGAGAGAGAGAGAGAGAGAGAGAGAGAGAGAGACGGGGGGGGGGATGGGTATAACAGGGCCTCCTGCCACTGCAAAGATCTTCAGATGCATGTGCCACTTTCTGCATCTGGCTTTGCAAGGGTTCTGGGGAAAAGAACCTGGGTCATTAGGGCTTGCAGGCAGGTGCCTTAACCACTGAAACATATCTCCAGACATTACAATGATTTTTTTTTTTTTTTTTTTGGTTTTTTGAGGTAGAGTCTCACTCTAGCTCAGGGTGACCTTTGGAATTCACTATGTAATCTCAGGGTGGCCTCGAACTCAGGATGATCCTCCTTCCTCTGCCTCCTGAGTGCTGGGATTAAAGGTGTGCACCACCACGCCTGGCACATTTGATATTTATTATTTGTTTATCCCTTACTATTCTGTCAAATATTTAGTACCATATTGCATAAGATGACCTGTCATCCTTTTCTTTTCTTTTCCTCTTTCTTTCTTTTTCGAGGTAAGGTCTTGCTCTTGCCCAGGCTGACCTGGAATTCACTATGTAGTCTCAAGGTGGCTTCTAACTTTGTTCCATAATTTAAAAAGTTTTTCTTGGGCTGGAGAGATGGTTTAGTAGTTAAGCGCTTGCCTATTAAGCCTAAGGACCTCGGTTGGAGGCTCAATTCTCCAGGACCCACGTTAGCCAGATGCACAAGGGGGCGCATGTGTCTGGAGTTCATTTGCAGTGGCTGGAGGCCCTGGCACACCCATTCTCTATCTGCCTCTTTCTCTCTCTGTCGCTCTCAAATTTAAAAAAAAAAAAAAGTTTTTCTTAGCCAGGCATGGCAGCACATGCCTTTAATCCCAGCACTCTGGGGCAGAGGTAGGAGGATCACTGTGAGCTCCAGGCCGCCATGAGACTACATAGTAAATTCCAGGTCAGCCTAGTCTACAGAGACCCTACCTTGGAAAAAAAGATGTTATGAATAAGCCATATGAATTCTTTGTGGACAATGGCATACCCAGAAGCCATAGATTGTTATAAGAAAAATTTCAGTGCCAGGAATGGGATACCTTCCAGGGAGCTGTGGCCAGAGAGGTCCCTGATGCCCCCAAAACATTATAGGCCATTGCCAAGGCTCTTGGTTTCTCAGCAGGAATAGATGGTAAGACCCTATTGCTGAAGACTCCACATACTTGGGCTGCAAGGTCACTGAGAAATCCTGCTGGAGCTGAGCTGAAAACCTCCTCCATGTAGACCACCTGACAGAAAGCTGGAAAAAGCCATGCTGCATGCAGTTCAATGGGATAGAGAGAATTCACCAGTGAAGATACTCAATAGTGGATACTGCAAGCCCTATATTTGGCTAGCCAGGCCAAATGAGCCAATGGGTGCAATACTGGCACATCTGTTATGGGGGAAACCAATGGCCCTCTAATATGACTGGAGGCCCACTCCATGGGAGGGAAAACATCCCTGATACTGAAAGCCTACAACAGGGGTAGTCATGAACCCTAGGGGTGTATCAGGCTAAATGTATATACTATGCTCACCAATATGTTCTCTTAATGTTCATACTCATATAATAATGCTACTCTCATTTTGGTTAGAGAAGCTTCTCTTTTCAGATGGCATTGACCTTAGGATGACTTACAAGGCACCATGGTGCTGAGAAGTAACAGAAGAGTGCTCAGCACTGAAATATATCACACCTTCCAACGTGCTCCTCCAGACACAAAATGGCCTGGATATCCATGTCCTCACAGTGTCTGACACTACCTACACAAGACCATCATAACTGGAGGAAAAGATGATGACATCAAAATGAGAGACTGATTGAGAGGGAGAGGGGATATGATGGAGAGTGGAGTTTCAAAGGGGAAAGTGGAGGGAGGGAGGAAGGGAATTACCATGATATTGTTTACAATCATGGAAGTTGTCAATAAAAAGGAAACATTTTTAGTTATTTATTTTGAGAGAGAATGGGCACACCAGGGCCTCCAGCCATTGCAAATGAACTCTAGATGCATGTGCCCACCTTGTGCATCTGGCTTACATGGGTACTGGGGAGCTGAACCTGCGTCCTTAGGCCTCGTAGGAAAGAACCTTAACCCACTAAGCCATCTCTCCAGTCTCCTACTTTAAAATATATATATATATGTATAAAAAATATATATATTTGAGAAAGAGAGCCGGTGGGAGAGGGTGGGGGAGGAGGGAGAGAATGGGCACACCACTGCAAACAAACTACAGATGCATACACCACTACGTGCATCTAGCTTACATGGGTTTTGGAGAGTCAAAGTTGGGTCCTTAGGCTTCGCAGGCAAGCCCTTAACCACTAAGCCATCTCTCCAGTCCCTAAGTCAACTTTTTTCCCCCAAATATTTTATTTTTATTTATTTGACAGAGAGAGAGAATGGGCGCACCAGGGCCTCTAGCCACTGTAAACAAACTCCAGACACATGCACCACCTGGGGCATCTGGCTAACGTGGGTCCTGGGAAATCGAACCCGGGTCCTTTGGCTTTGCAGGCAAACGCCTTAACCGCTAAGCCCTAACTCAACTTCTAAATTGTGTTTATTGGGTACAAGGCATGCCAGGCTCTCTTGCCACTGCAAATGAATGCCCGTCCAGCTTTTTTTCTTTAAATTTAGAGAGGAAAAAGGCAGGTAAGAGAGAATGGGTGGCCAGGGCCTCTAGCTACCACAAATGAACTCCAGACATTTGTACCACTTTGTGCATGTGGCTTTAGGTGAGTAGAGGGGAAAGCAGGTCATTAGCTTTGCAGAAAAGTGCCTTAACTGCTAAGCCATCTATCTAGCCCCAATATATTTTCTTGTTTTTTTTTTTTTTTTTGTGGTAGGGTCTCACTCTAGTTCAGGCTGGAATTCACTATGTAGTCTCAGGGTGGCCTCGAACTCACTGCGATCCTCCTACCTCTGCCTCCTGAGTGCTTGGATTAAAGGCTGTGCGCCACCACACTCGGCTCAGCCCCAGTATTTTTTAATACAAATTTCCACATACCATCCTGCCTCTGCTGAATCATAATCTGAAGGTAGGATTAAAGTGAACAAGGTGAAAAATCCTATTTTGATTCAGACTCTTCAGACAGCATGTTAGAAGAATGTAACAATGTGAGAAGTTTGAGACCAGTTTGGCCTATAGAGTGAGTTCCAGGTCAGCCTGGGCTATAGAGTCCCTGCTCAAAATAAGTCCTCCCCACCCCACCAAAAAAACAAGCAAACAAAAACCTGTTTTAGATTTCATGTCCTATACATAAAGCCCTGCCACCAGGCACCAGGAATTACTGAGATCTACCAAGGCTGTTTGCTCTGGGCTGCATACTTGGATTCTAAAAACAGGAAAGCCAGTACTCCCTTTTCTCACGATGTACTTCACTGCCCACCCTTCTGTCCTCACAATTTCCCTATGCCCATGTGTTCATTCACTTGGGAACAATCTAAAGGTTGTGACTGGGAAGTCTATTACAAACAGGACAAAACTAACTTGGTTTCAGTTGAAATTTTCAGACTAGGATTTGTAGGAGATATGCAGTGTTTTAAAGCACATGCCTCGAGGAAGGATTCCTGTGAGTTCCCGCCAGCCTGGGGCTACATAGTGAATTCCAGGTCAGCACCAATTTGAGCAAAACCATTCCTCAAACTAAGAGTGATTGCAGGTGTGGTGGTAAAAGACATTCAGGAGGCAGAGATAGGACTGGGGTTGATCCGAGACCAGCCTGGGGCTACAAGGTAAATTCCAGGTCAATCTGGACTAGTGTGAAAACCTACCTCAAAAGATAAGGAAGGTGGTTGGTCATGGTAGCCCACGCCTTTAATCCCAGCACTTGGGAGGAAGATCACTGTTGAGTTCAAGGCCACTTAGAGACTACATAGTGAATTCCAGGTCAGCCTGAGCTACAGGGAGACCCTACCTCGAGGAAAAAAAAAAAGCTATTAAAGGGCTAGAGAGATGGCTTACTGGTTAAGGAGCTTGCTAAGGACCAAGGTTCGATTGCCCAGTACCCAGATAAGCCAGATGCACGAAGCGGTGGATGTGTCTGCATTTTGCGGTGGCCCTGGCACACCCATTCTTTCAAATAATTTTTTGTTTTTTGTTTTTTGTTTTTTTTTTTTCAAGGTAAGGGCTCACTCTAGCCCAGGCTGACCTGGAATTCACTATGGAGTCTCAGGGTGGCCTCGAACTCACAGGGATCCTCCTACCTCTGCCTCCGAGTGCTGGGATTAAAGGCGTGCGCCACCACGCCTGGCTTTCAAATAATTTTTTTTTAAGATAATAAAAGTTAAAAAGGGAGAGAAGCTGGGCATGGTGGCACACACCTTTAATCCCACCATTTGGGAGGCTGAGGTAAGGGGATTGTTGTGAGTTTAAGGCCAGCCTAGGGCTTCAGAGTGAGTCCCAGGTCAGCCTGGGCTAGACTGAGACCCTACCTCTAAACACTAAACAAAACAAAATCTACTACCAATGACAACTACCAATTAACCTACAGATTATAAACAGAAACTCTGGTAGGTAAGAACGCTGACACGCTGAGAGGCACCTCAGTACCCTTGACACGTTGCTTGGTTCTCTTGAGAACTCAGCCCCTCATTTTGTTGGACTGTGCTAGCTTTGGCGTTTTGTTGTTGTTGTTTGTTTTTGTTTTTTTGAGACTGGGTCTTATAATGGAAGTTTGGCTGGCCCCAAACTTCCCAGTGCTAGCTTACAAATGTGAGCCACCACTCCCAGTTTCTGGGCTTTCCTAGTTTTGTTTTCCCAGGGTCTCACTTTAGCCCAAAGTGACCTTGAACTCTATAGGCCCAGGCTGGCCTGGAGCTCTTGGCAATTGTCCTACCTCAGCCACCCAAGTGCTAGAATCAAAGACACTTGCTACCACACCAGGTTTTTCTTTCCTTTTTGGAGATAAGGTTTCTCATGTATCCTAGGCTGGCCTTAAACTAGCTATATGACCAAGGAAGTCGTTGAACTTCTGATTCTCCTGCCAACTCCCAAGTGATGAGATTACAAGCATGCACAGCAACACTCAGTTTATAGGGCACTGGGGATCGAATCTAGGGCTTCATGAGTGCCAGGCAAGCACTCTACTCACTGAGTTACAGCCTAAGCCTAAAAGACTTTTAATTTATTAGTTTCTAAGATTCTCAGAGTCCACTTCTAACAGGCAAATAAAGGAATATCACCACAAATGTCAAATGTAGCTCAGTCATCCCAAAACCATTCTGAGTTTTCCTATGGGCTTATGAAATCAGATAAAAAGGTTAATTCATAGGGTTTTTCAAGTTCACTGTAGGGTTAGACTAGCTGCTCTGGAATGAGCTAATTATAGTGCACCCTATTCTGCCAAAACACTATCTAGACCTTGCTTCATTTCCCAAGGTTTCCATACCCTGCTCCCCTGGCAGCAAGGGTAGCAACAACCACGGAAGACTTTTATCTTCCAAATGATCAATCTCTACCTTTGTGTCTGGGTGGTCAGCAGAACCCCGAGATAAATCCTACAGGTTTCACTTCTGATTTGTCAAGCATACATGATAGCACACCACAAACCTGACCCATTCTAAGCCTTTCCCCTTCTTTAGGTTCTCTCAGCCTAAAACTGTCTACAGAAGAGAAAATATAGGTTCTTTGCAGAAGCCAAGGTCACTCGTGGGACTTTCCCTACTTGGACTGGAGAGCTGGAACTCCCTCACAACAGCAGTATTTCTGTTTAGAGGGCCACGTTATGCACAGCCAAAAGTAGTGGCAACTTGAAAACAGGCATCATGACTTGGAACAGTATTCCCTTCTTCCAAAAGGTAACAAATGTCAAATACAGGAAATCCTCCTGTGTAGACTTAAGACCAACAGCAACACTTCGGCAAGCAAGTAGTAGTAGGACTGGTCATGTGACCTTGTCATTACTATCTCTTTCCTGTCTTCATGTATTGGCCTGCAGTTTGGTGGAACAACCTTTCTGGTTCTTGCTCCAGTCCTATGTGATAATCAAGCAGGTTTTACAGAAATGCCCCACCCCATCCAAGCTCCTCCTATAAAGGGAGTTAAGTGCGAGTCCCAAGGACAAAGAGGAGCTGAAGGAAGTGGGGGGTCCTAATCCTCTAACAGAAACTGCAACGGTGTGGTCCCGAAAGGCTCCGATTGCACAGGAGAAATGGAAGCAGGCAGTTCAGGAACGGACAGGGCTCTCCCTACAAAGCAGAGCCACAATTAGCGACCGCTCCAGCTCAGGCACCAACGACAAGAGTGCACATCACCTACTCATCCCCACTCCTTCCTTCGAGCAATTCTGAGCACTCCGGTGGACAGCCTGCCACCCTCTCTCTCTGTTCCCTCCCGGTGGCTCCTTCTTGCAGAGCCACGCATCACTCGCTTCCACCTAACACAGAAGAGGTGACAGTAGGGTCGGGCCTCCCCACCCGCCGGGACTGCACAAGCCCGCGCCACCAAGCGTTCACCCATCAGCCCGCAGGAACCCACAAGGGCAGCGCGGCACATGGCCCCCGGGAGCTTGCGGCCAGGGCTGGCGGCTCTCCAAACGCGGGGCCCCTTTAAGGCGCGCAGGGGTGCGCACGGGGGCGGGAGGGAGAAGCCGGCGCTCGAGGGCCTGCGGCGGCCTCGGCCCCACCCCGGCTCGGCGCGCTCCCTCCCGTGCTCACCTTGGCTCCCCAGAGCCGGGCTGCCGCAGTGAGTAAAGCCATAGCAGGTGAATTCCGGGATCCGGCGGGGAGGGAAGGAAGGGAGAGAGCTGCGGCAAGGACAGGAGCGGCGGCCGCTGCAAGCCGAGACCGCGCCAAGCCGTGGACAAGGTTGAAAGGAGGTGGCTGAGGGGAAGGGTAGACGAACCGGCGGCGGCGCCCAGCCCAGGGTCCTCAGCGAGGCCCCGCCCACTGCCCGAAAGCCGATGCCGCCCCCTCCCTCGCACGGTGTCACCCCGGCATCGGCCATTGGTCCGGCGTGGAGGAGGGGCGGGACTTGAGCCCGTGACGGCTTTTGTGGCGGGGAGGATTGGACCGTGAGGATTAGGCTAATGAGAGTGGGTGGGGAGGGGACTGTAGGTGGCCAAGGATGTGCCTGAGAACTCAGTTAACTTCCTTCTTTGGTTTTTCCCTTTGCCCTTAACACATTGAGGGCTAGTTCTCCAGGGTATACAGACCCGAAGCTCCAGAGCTCGGCCTTTGAAGGTCAACTGCTTAATAAACTATCATGGCAAATGATCATTGCCCACTTCTCTTCCTCTCTTGACACGCTTTCTTGAAGGATGTCTAGTTAATACTTCCATTGGCCATCGTATGGAAAACAGGCCATGATACCGGAGTTAGCTTGCTTGGTAGCTGTCATGTGGGGCTAGCAGAAATCTTGGTGTTATAGATACTAACATACATAGGTGGAGAAGAGCAAAAATAGGAGCCTGAATATCTAGTCCTGTTTGCGAGCTTTAGGTTCTTTAATGCCAGGAAATCTTATTTAAAACATATATTAAAATTATATGCAAGTAAACCAGGCGTGGTGGCACACGCCTTTAATCCCAGCACCCGGGAGGCAGACGTAGGAGGATTGTGAATTCCAGGTCAGCCAAGGCTAGAGTGAGACCCTACCTCGAAGAAACAAACAAACAAACAAAAGAAAAAACAACAACAAAAATTATATGCAAGCAGAGAGGGGAGAAAATGGGTCCACTGTGAATGAACTCCAGACGCATGCACCACTTTGTATTTATGGCATCACATGGGTACTGGGGAATTCAACTCCCAGCTGACAGGCTTTGTAAGTAAGTACCTTTAACTGCTGAGCCATCTTCCCAACCCAAATGCCAGGAAGTCTTAATTTACGATGGCCTCCTTAGTATGGAGATTTCAAGCACCTGTCAGGCTCTGGGTCCTGGACTTTATTCCTATCATTCCAGTCATAATCCCAAACAGGCAGCCCACCTCACATTTAACTAGAGAACCAGGAGCTGGAGACTTCCCTTCCACCCAAGATTAGACTCATCCTCCCACTCCCCACCCCAGGTAGGGTCTTCCTCTACCCCAGGCTGACCTGGAATTCGCTGTGTAGTCTCAGGCTGTCCTCAAATTCACGAAGATCTTAGCTCTGCCTGGGAGTGCTGGGATTAAAGGCGTGCACCAGCAAAAATGTTATTTAAAAAAATATATTAAAGCCGGGTGTGGTGGCGCACGCCTTTAATCCCAGCACTTGGGAGGCAGAGGTAGGAGGATTGCTGTGAGTTCGAGGCCACCCTGAGACTCCATAGTGAATTGCAGGTTAGCCTGGACTAGAGTGAAACCCAACCTCAAAAAAAAAAAAAAAAAAAAAAAAAAATGGAGGGCTGGAGAGATGGCTTAGCGGTTAAGCGCTTGCCTGTGAAGCCTAAGGACCCCGGTTCGAGGCTTGATTCCCCAGGACCCACGTTAGCCAGATGCACAAGGGGGCGCATGTGTCTGGAGTTCGTTTGCAGTGGCTGGAGGCCCTGGTGCACCCATTCTCTCTCTATCTGCCTATTTCTCTGTGTCTGTCGCTCTCAAATAAATAAATAAATAAAATGAAGAAAAAAATTTAAAAAAATATATTGGAGCTGGGCTGGAGAGATGGCTTAGTGGTTAAGGCGCTTGCCTGCAAAGCCAAAGGACCTTGGTTTGATTCTTCAGGGCCCACATAAGACAGATGCACAAGGTGGCGCACGCGGCTAGAGTTCATTTGTAGTGGCTGCTGGCGCGCGCTGATATATTTTCTCTCTCTCTCTCTCTCTCTCTCTCTCTCTCTCTCTATGTCTGCGTCTATCTCTCTCTCAAACAAACAAACAAAAAAGTTACTGGAGCTAACTAAGGGCTGGAGAGATAGCTCAGAGGTTAAAAGCACTTGTTGGCAAAGCCTGAAGGTGTGTGCCACTACATCTGGCTTTAGACTCTTCTTTTTTGTCAAATCATTAACATTATTTCTAGAAAGCTCTGGGTCACTTCTACTTGGTTATCTTCTATACCTCATTATCCTGTGCTTCTTTTTTAAAAGCATTTTTATTTTTATTTATTTCAGAGCGACAGAGAGAAAGAGGCAGAAAAAGAGAGAGAATGGGCACGCAAACGAACTCCAGATGCGTGCATCCCCTTGTGCATCTGGCTAACGTGGGTCCTGGGGAATCGAGCCTCGAACCAGGGTCCTTAGGCTTCACAGGCAAGAGCTTAACCGCTAAGCCATCTCTCCAGCCCTATCCTCTTCTTCTTGAGAGACTAAAGACCCATGACTTTAAAGCACTAAAGACCCATGACCTTAAAGTGATTTTTCACACCATTCTAACTCCCCTGGGTAGAACACAGCTTAGAACTTTTTGTACTTCCTTAATGAAATCAGTCTTTTCAATTGTCCTAAGGACAGAGGGGAGCTGGCCCAAGGATCAGAGCACGTTATCTACAAACTCCAAGGCCCAAGTGAACACTCCTTTTATCTTCCCACATATCAGTAACAAGGTTCAGAGGTCTCAGTATCCATCTAAGCCAAGTTTAGATACACCTTGTTTAAAGAATTTACCTTGGAGGCTACACTTATCCCTATTTTCTCTTCATAAGTTTCTTATAGCCAGACTTGTACTGGCAAGCAGTGTTCTGGCTTGGGAATCCGATGGGTAGTGTTTTGTTTTTTTTTGGCTTTTCGAGGTAGGGTCTCACTCTGGTCCAGGCTGACCTAGAACTCACTGTGTAGTCTCAGGGTGGCCTTGAACTCACGGCAATCCTCCTACCCCTGCTTCCCGAGTGCTGGGATTAAAGGGATGCACCACCACGCCCGGCTTCAATGGGCAGTTTTTAAGAGAGAACTTTATAAAGACAAATGCTCAGTGAAGCAGTGACCTCAGCTACCTCCCTGGGAACTTCAAAGCTTTACTGATCAATATTTGCTCCCAATTTAGCATCTCACAGAAGATTTCCTCATAACCCTAGAAGAGTCTGAGCTGTTTCTTTCCCCTTGGTTAATTATCCACAGAGACTAGTTAGCAGATCAAAGGAATGAACTCCAGTGTCCCAAGAGACAGGAGGCGCCAGGTGTGGTGGCGCACGCCTTTAATCCCAGCATTTGGGAGACAGAGGTAGGAGGATCACCATGAGTTCGAGGCCACTCTGAGACTACATAGTGAATTCCAGGTCAGCCTGAGCTAGAGTGAGACCCTACCTCAAAAAATCAAAAACAAAAGGAGCTGGAGAAATGGTTTAGTGGTTAAGGTACATGCCTGTGAAGCCTAAGGACCCAGATTTGATTCTCCAGGTTCCACGTAAGCCAGAAGGTGGCACATGTGTCTGGAGTTCATTTGCAGTGGCTAGAAGCCCTGGTAAACCCATTCTCTGTCATCTTTCTCTCTCTTCCTCTTTCTTTGTCTCAATAAATAAAAATAAAAATAGTTTTTTAAAAAAAGAAGCCTTTGCCGGGCGTGGTGGCGCACGCCTTTAATCCCAGCACTCGGGAGGCAGAGGTAGGAGGATCGCCGTGAGTTCGAGGCCACCCTGAGACTCCATAGTGAATTCCAGGTCAGCCTGGGCTAGAGTGAAACCCTACCTCGAAAAACCAAAAAAAAAAAAAAAAAAAAAAAAAAAAAAGAAGCCTTTAATCCCAGCACTCAGGAGGCAGAGGTAGTAGGATTGCTGTGAGTTTGAAGCTACCCTGAGGTCAGCCTGGGCCAGAGTGAGACCCTAACTCGAAAAACAAAACAAAACAAAACAAAAGAACCTATGGCCTATCACATGTTATGTTAGTAAGAATGGGTGTGCCAGGGCCTCCAGCCATTGCAAATGAACTCCAGACACATGCACCACCATGTGCATCTGGCTTAAGTGGAACCTGGAGAATTGAACCTGGGTCCTTGGGCTTCACAGGCAAGCGCCTTAACTGCTAAGCCATCTCTCCAGCCCTAGAGTCTCTTTATTAATATGAATGAGAATATTAAGATTGCCATGAATACAGCAGTAAAGTGAACTCTAGGTCCAAATATAATAAAGTACCTGGGAACTTGAAGAGGAACTAGAGGTCAAGCATTGAGATTATGACCTTGGGAAGACTTCTTTAAAATGCATAGGAACAAAGCTGCCCCCTGGTGGCCACAACCTAGTGGGCGAATGGAGCCTAACTACATCCACCATGGGTAAGCCAATCTTCCTTAACAAATAGCTAGTAAATTGGTGATGGGCTGAGGGGGGGGAGGGGGTTGGCCTTTGGGACTGAATGCCTGAACCCTACACATGCTAGACAAGGGCATTACCTACCCTACCACTGAGCTACATTCCAACTCTTTTTTTTTTTTTTTCTGAGGTAGGGTCTCACTCTAATTCAGGCTGACCTGGAATTCACTATGTAGTCTCAGGGCAGCCTTGAACTCATGGCGATCCTCCTACCTCTGCCTCCTGCGTGCTAGGATTAAAGGCGTTCACCACCACACCCCTCAACATTCCAAATCTTTGAAAATTTTATTTTGAGAAAGTGGGTGTGGAGTCAAACATGCTGCAATCTCAATACTTGGGAAGGTGCAGGCAAGAAGAAGCCAAAATATATTGAGTGCTTACTACTGCAAGTTACTATCTAAATATGGTGCATGAGTCATCTTAACAGACTTAAAAGTATCTTGTCAAGGGTCATAACTTATAATTGTCCTTACTGAAACTAATATCAAAATTAGCTCCAGGGCTGGAGAGATGGCTTAGGGGTTAAAGCGCTTGCCTGTGAGGCCTAAGGACCCAGTTCAATTGCCAGGTACCCATGTGAAGCATGGGTCTGAATTTTGTTTGCAGTGCCTTGAGCCCCTGGCATGCCCATTCTCTCTCTATCTTTCTCAAATAAATAAATAAGTAAATATTTTTTAAAAGTTGGCTTCGCCAGGCATGGTGGTGAATGTCTTTAATCCCAGCACCCAGGAGGCAGAGGTAGGAGGATTTTGGTGAGTTCAAGACCACCCTAAGACTACATAGTAAAATTCTAGGTCAGATTCTTGGGCTAGAGTGAGACCCTACTTCAAAAAACAAAAAACAAAACAATAAAAATAAGTTGGCTTTGAGCTGGGCGAGGTGGTGCACATCTTTAATCTGAGCACTCAGGAGGCAGAGGTAAGAGGATCGTCATCGCTGTGAGTTCAAGGCCACCCTGAGACTACATAGTGAATTCCAAGTCAGACTGAGCTAGAATAACACCCTACCTCAAAAAAAAGGGGGGGGGATGGAGCAATGAGTTAGCGGTTAAGGCACCTGCCTGTAAAGCCAAAGGACCCAGGTTCAATTTCCCAGGACCCATGTAAGCCAGATGCACAAGGTGGCGCATGCATCTGGTTTATTTCCAGTGGCTGGAGGCTTTGACGCTCCCATTCGTAATCTCTTTCAAGTAAATAAATATTATTATTATTATTTTTTTTGGTTTTTCAAGGTAGGGTCTCACTTTAGCCCAGGCTGACCTGGGATTCACTATGGAGTCTCAGGGTGGCCTCGAACTCACCGCGATCCTCCTACCTCTGCCTCCTGAGTGCTGGGATTAAAGGTGTGTGCCACCATGCCCAGCTAATAAATAAATTTTAAAAAATCAAGGGGAGTGGAGAATCAGCAGTTAAAGGAACTTGCTTGCCAAGCCATATATTGAGTGCTTACTACTGCAAGTTACTATCTAAATATGGTGCATGAGTCATCTTAACAGACTTAAAAGTATCTTGTCAAGGGTCATAACTTATAATTGTCCTTACTGAAACTAATATCAAAATTAGCTCCAGGGCTGGAGAGATGGCTTAGGGGTTAAAGCGCTTGCCTGTGAGGCCTAAGGACCCAGTTCAATTGCCAGGTACCCATGTGAAGCATGGGTCTGAATTTTGTTTGCAGTGCCTTGAGCCCCTGGCATGCCCATTCTCTCTCTATCTTTCTCAAATAAATAAATAAGTAAATATTTTTTAAAAGTTGGCTTCGCCAGGCATGGTGGTGAATGTCTTTAATCCCAGCACCCAGGAGGCAGAGGTAGGAGGATTTTGGTGAGTTCAAGACCACCCTAAGACTACATAGTAAAATTCTAGGTCAGATTCTTGTAGAGTGAGACCCTACTTCAAAAAACAAAAAACAAAACAACAAAAATAAGTTGGCTTTGAGCTGGGCGAGGTGGTGCACATCTTTAATCTGAGCACTCAGGAGGCAGAGGTAAGAGGATCGTCATCGCTGTGAGTTCAAGGCCACCCTGAGACTACATAGTGAATTCCAAGTCAGACTGAGCTAGAATAACACCCTACCTCAAAAAAAAGGGGGGGGGATGGAGCAATGAGTTAGCGGTTAAGGCACCTGCCTGTAAAGCCAAAGGACCCAGGTTCAATTTCCCAGGACCCATGTAAGCCAGATGCACAAGGTGGCGCATGCATCTGGTTTATTTCCAGTGGCTGGAGGCTTTGACGCTCCCATTCGTAATCTCTTTCAAGTAAATAAATATTATTATTATTATTTTTTTTTTTTTTTGGTTTTTCAAGGTAGGGTCTCACTTTAGCCCAGGCTGACCTGGGATTCACTATGGAGTCTCAGGGTGGCCTCAAACTCACCGCGATCCTCCTATCTCTGCCTCCTGAGTGCTGGGATTAAAGGTGTGTGCCACCACGCCCAGCTAATAAAATTTTTAAAAAATCAAGGGGAGTGGAGAATCAGCAGTTAAAGGAACTTGCTTGCCAAGCCTTGTGGCCCAGGTTTAATTCCCCAACCACCCACATAAAACCTGATGAGCACTCATTAATTTGCAGCAGTAAGAGACTTTGATGTGCCCACACACATGCACACATGCATACACACACGCCGGCACATAAATAATAAATAAATTTGAAACCTACAAATCAAAAAACAAATAGCAGCTGGGCATGGTGGTACATATATCTGGAGTTTATTTGCAGTGGCAGGAGGCCCTGGTGTGCCCGTACTCTCTAGCTCTCTCAATAAATAAATAAAAATATTAAAAAAAGAGTTGTAGCCAGTCATGGCATGGTGGCACACGCCTTTAATCCCAGCACTTGGGAGGCAGAGGTAGGAGGATCGCCGTGAGTTCGAGGCCACCCTGAGACTCCATAGTGAATTCCAGATCAGCCTGGGCTAGAGTGAGACCCTACCTCGAAAAAACAAAAAACAAAACAAAACAAAAAAGTAGTTAAAAAATAAAAAGAGAGTTGTAAAGATTGAATGAAAGCATATGGGTGTGGGATTACACCTGTAATCGCAACATTTAGAAAGCTGAGGCAGGAGGATTTTTTAAAGTTTTTTTTTTCAAATTTTTATTAACAACTTCCATGATTATAAAAAATATCCCATGGGGGCTGGAGAGATGGCTTAGCAGTTAAGCGCTTGCCTGTGAAGCCTAAGCGAGTGAGAGAGAAAGAAGCAGATAGAGAGAATGATTGCGCCAGGGCCTTCAGCCACTGCAAATGAACTCCAGGCACATGTAACACCATGTGCATCTGACTTATGTGGGTCCTGGGGAATCAAACCTGGGTCCTTTGCCTTTGCAGGCAAACGCCTTAACCACTAAGCCATCCCTCCAGCCCCCACCTTTTTTTTTTTTTTTTCAAGGTAGGGTTTCATTCTAGCCCAGGCTGACTTGGAATTCACTTATGTAGTCTCAGGGTGGCCTCAAACTCACGGCAATCCTCCTACCTCTGCCTCCCAAGTGCTGGGATTAAAGGTGTGTGCCACCACACACAGCTGAGGCAGGAGGATTCAGAGTTGAAGGCCAACTTGAGCTACACAGTGAGTTCTAAGCCAGCTTGGGCTACCTAGACTCTGTCACCAAAACAAAAAGCCAACAAAAAAAGATTAAAGCAAATGTATGTGCTATTTATTTTATGAGAATTCAATATAAATTCATTTCCCATACCATTCATCTTTTTTATTTTTTTAATTTATTATTTATTATTTATTTATTTATTTATTTGAGAAAGAGTGAAAGGGGCAGATAGATAGGGAGAGAGAGAGAGAGAGGCTGGAGAAATGGCTTAGCAGTTAAGGCATTTGCCTGCAAAGCCAAAGGACCTTGGTTCGACTGCCCAGGATGCATGTAAGCCAGATGCACAAGGGGGCACATGCATCTGGAGTTCGCTTGCAGTGGCTGGAGGCACTGGCATGCCCATTCTCTCTCTCTCCCTCTTTTTCTCTCTCAAATAAATAAATAAACATAAAGTAAAAAAAAAAAAAAAAAAAAAAAAAAGGTAGCAGGGCGTGGTGGCGCACACCTTTAATCCCACCACTCAAGAGGAGGATCGCCGTGAGTTCGAAGCCACCCTGAGACTCCATAGTGAATTCCAGGTCAGCCTGGGCCAGAGTGAGACCTACCTCGAAAAACCAAAAAAAAAAAAAAAAGGTAGAGAGAGAGAGAATGGGCATGCCAGGGCTTCCTGCTACAGTAGATGAACTCCAGACACATGGGCCATCTTATACATCTGGATTACATGGGTACTGGGGAACCAAACCTGGGTCCTGAAGCTTCACAGGCAAGCACTTTAACCACTAAGCCATCTAACCAGCCCATAGTTTTAAATTTTTATTTATTTATTTGAACATTTATTTGAACCAGATATCCCCCAGAGACTCATATGGGTTTTTTTTCCTTCAAAATATATATATTGTAGTAAAGCAAGACATTAAATTACATATATGTGAGAAGTCATAACTGCATGCAATGGAATGAAAGTAAGCAGAGAACGTAGTCATTGATAGCTACATTGGAATAGAACTAACACGTGAGCCCACACTCAGATGTCTGGAGAAAACTTCTAAGCCCCCTGATAGAATAGCATCAGGAGCCTACCTGGCAAGTCCAAGGTGGTTGGGATGAAGCAGAAAAGAGAAAGTTGAAGAGTCCAGAAAAGGGCAAGCCGACCTGAAACCATATATATTACCAAGGGCTTTGGCTTTGACCGCCAAGGATGCAGCAAGCAGTTGCAGGTTTATGAAGGACAGGATCCAAGGTACCCCGCACCCAAGCTCACGTTCCATGATCCAAGGTACCCCGCACTCCAAGCTCACGTTCCATGATCCAAGGTACCCCGCACTCCAAGCTCACGTTCCATGATCCAAGGTACCCCGCACCCAAGCTCACGTTCCATGATCCAAGGTACCCTGCACCGAAGCTCATGTTCCATGATCCAAGGTACCCCGCACCCAAGCTCACGTTCCAGGGTCCAAGGTACCCTGCACCGAAGCTCATGTTCCAGGGTCCAAGGTACCCCGCACACCAAGCTCACGTTCCAGGATCCAAGGTACCCTGCACACCACGCTCATGTTCCAGGATCCAAGGTACCCCGCACCCAAGCTCACGTTCCATGATCCAAGGTACCCCGCACCCAAGCTCATGTTCCAGGGTCCAAGGTACCCCGCACTCCAAGCTCACGTTCCATGATCCAAGGTACCCCGCACCCAAGCTCACGTTCCATGATCCAAGGTACCCCGCACCCAAGCTCACGTTCCATGATCCAAGGTACCCCGCACCCAAGCTCACGTTCCATGATCCAAGGTACCCCGCACTCCAAGCTCACGTTCCATGATCCAAGGTACCCCGCACCCAAGCTCACGTTCCATGATCCAAGGTACCCCGCACCCAAGCTCACGTTCCATGATCCAAGGTACCCCGCACCCAAGCTCACGTTCCATGATCCAAGGTACCCCGCACCCAAGCTCACGTTCCATGATCCAAGGTACCCCGCACCCAAGCTCACGTTCCATGATCCAAGGTACCCCGCACTCCAAGCTCACGTTCCATGATCCAAGGTACCCCGCACTCCAAGCTCACGTTCCATGATCCAAGGTACCCCGCACCCAAGCTCACGTTCCATGATCCAAGGTACCCCGCACTCCAAGCTCACGTTCCATGATCCAAGGTACCCCGCACTCCAAGCTCACGTTCCATGATCCAAGGTACCCCGCACTCCAAGCTCACGTTCCATGATCCAAGGTACCCCGCACTCCAAGCTCACGTTCCATGATCCAAGGTACCCCGCACTCCAAGCTCACGTTCCATGATCCAAGGTACCCCGCACTCCAAGCTCACGTTCCATGATCCAAGGTACCCCGCACTCCAAGCTCACGTTCCATGATCCAAGGTACCCCGCACTCCAAGCTCACGTTCCATGATCCAAGGTACCCCGCACTCCAAGCTCACGTTCCATGATCCAAGGTACCCCGCACTCCAAGCTCACGTTCCATGATCCAAGGTACCCCGCACTCCAAGCTCACGTTCCATGATCCAAGGTACCCCGCACTCCAAGCTCACGTTCCATGATCCAAGGTACCCTGCACTCCAAGCTCACGTTCCATGATCCAAGGTACCCCGCACTCCAAGCTCACGTTCCATGATCCAAGGTACCCCGCACTCCAAGCTCACGTTCCATGATCCAAGGTACCCCGCACTCCAAGCTCACGTTCCATGATCCAAGGTACCCTGCAACCGAAGCTCATGTTCCAGGGTCCAAGGTACCCCGCACTCCAAGCTCACGTTCCATGATCCAAGGTACCCCGCACTCCAAGCTCACGTTCCATGATCCAAGGTACCCCGCACTCCAAGCTCACGTTCCATGATCCAAGGTACCCCGCACTCCAAGCTCACGTTCCATGATCCAAGGTACCCCGCACTCCAAGCTCACGTTCCATGATCCAAGGTACCCCGCACTCCAAGCTCACGTTCCATGATCCAAGGTACCCCGCACTCCAAGCTCACGTTCCATGATCCAAGGTACCCCGCACTCCAAGCTCACGTTCCATGATCCAAGGTACCCCGCACTCCAAGCTCACGTTCCATGATCCAAGGTACCCCGCACTCCAAGCTCACGTTCCATGATCCAAGGTACCCCGCACTCCAAGCTCACGTTCCATGATCCAAGGTACCCCGCACTCCAAGCTCACGTTCCATGATCCAAGGTACCCCGCACTCCAAGCTCACGTTCCATGATCCAAGGTACCCCGCACTCCAAGCTCACGTTCCATGATCCAAGGTACCCCGCACTCCAAGCTCACGTTCCATGATCCAAGGTACCCCGCACTCCAAGCTCACGTTCCATGATCCAAGGTACCCCGCACTCCAAGCTCACGTTCCATGATCCAAGGTACCCCGCACTCCAAGCTCACGTTCCATGATCCAAGGTACCCCGCACTCCAAGCTCACGTTCCATGATCCAAGGTACCCCGCACTCCAAGCTCACGTTCCATGATCCAAGGTACCCCGCACTCCAAGCTCACGTTCCATGATCCAAGGTACCCCGCACTCCAAGCTCACGTTCCATGATCCAAGGTACCCCGCACTCCAAGCTCACGTTCCATGATCCAAGGTACCCCGCACTCCAAGCTCACGTTCCATGATCCAAGGTACCCCGCACTCCAAGCTCACGTTCCATGATCCAAGGTACCCCGCACTCCAAGCTCACGTTCCATGATCCAAGGTACCCCGCACTCCAAGCTCACGTTCCATGATCCAAGGTACCCCGCACTCCAAGCTCACGTTCCATGATCCAAGGTACCCCGCACTCCAAGCTCACGTTCCATGATCCAAGGTACCCTGCAACCGAAGCTCATGTTCCAGGGTCCAAGGTACCCCGCACTCCAAGCTCACGTTCCATGATCCAAGGTACCCCGCACTCCAAGCTCACGTTCCATGATCCAAGGTACCCCGCACTCCAAGCTCACGTTCCATGATCCAAGGTACCCCGCACTCCAAGCTCACGTTCCATGATCCAAGGTACCCCGCACTCCAAGCTCACGTTCCATGATCCAAGGTACCCCGCACTCCAAGCTCACGTTCCATGATCCAAGGTACCCCGCACTCCAAGCTCACGTTCCATGATCCAAGGTACCCCGCACTCCAAGCTCACGTTCCATGATCCAAGGTACCCCGCACTCCAAGCTCACGTTCCATGATCCAAGGTACCCCGCACTCCAAGCTCACGTTCCATGATCCAAGGTACCCCGCACTCCAAGCTCACGTTCCATGATCCAAGGTACCCCGCACTCCAAGCTCACGTTCCATGATCCAAGGTACCCTGCAACCGAAGCTCATGTTCCAGGGTCCAAGGTACCCCGCACTCCAAGCTCACGTTCCATGATCCAAGGTACCCCGCACTCCAAGCTCACGTTCCATGATCCAAGGTACCCCGCACTCCAAGCTCACGTTCCATGATCCAAGGTACCCCGCACTCCAAGCTCACGTTCCATGATCCAAGGTACCCCGCACTCCAAGCTCACGTTCCATGATCCAAGGTACCCCGCACTCCAAGCTCACGTTCCATGATCCAAGGTACCCCGCACTCCAAGCTCACGTTCCATGATCCAAGGTACCCCGCACTCCAAGCTCACGTTCCATGATCCAAGGTACCCCGCACTCCAAGCTCACGTTCCATGATCCAAGGTACCCCGCACTCCAAGCTCACGTTCCATGATCCAAGGTACCCCGCACTCCAAGCTCACGTTCCATGATCCAAGGTACCCCGCACTCCAAGCTCACGTTCCATGATCCAAGGTACCCCGCACTCCAAGCTCACGTTCCATGATCCAAGGTACCCCGCACTCCAAGCTCACGTTCCATGATCCAAGGTACCCCGCACTCCAAGCTCACGTTCCATGATCCAAGGTACCCCGCACTCCAAGCTCACGTTCCATGATCCAAGGTACCCCGCACTCCAAGCTCACGTTCCATGATCCAAGGTACCCCGCACTCCAAGCTCACGTTCCATGATCCAAGGTACCCCGCACTCCAAGCTCACGTTCCATGATCCAAGGTACCATTCTCTCTCTCTCGCCCTCTTTCTCTGTCATATAAATAAATAATCAAATATTAAAAATTTACTTAAAAAAAAAAAAAAACAAGCCGGGCGTGGTGGCGCACGCCTTTAATCCCAGCACTCGGGAGGCAGAGGTAGGAGGATTGCCGTGAGTTCAAGGCCACCCTGAGACTCCACAGTGAATTCCAGGTCAGCCTGGGCTAGAGTGAGACCCTACCTCAAAAAAACAAAAACAAAACAAAACAAATTACTGCTAGAGGGTGAGGAGACAGCTCAGTCATTAAAGTGCTTGCCTTGCAAACATGAGGACCTGGCACACCCAGATAAAAATTCCAGGTGTCATGTTATGGGTAAAGCTCCCTGGCCAGCCAGGATAGCTTAATTGTCTAGTCTAGCCTAATTGGTAAGCTCAAGCCAATGACCCTGTTTCAAAAATGGATAAGGCATGCATGGTGGCACACAACTTTAATCCCAGCATTTGGGAGGCAGAGGTAGGAGGATCACTGTGAGTTCAAGACCACCCTGAGACTACATAGGGAATGCCAGGTCAGCCTGAGCTAGAGCGAGGTGAGACCCTGCCTCAAAAAAAAAAAAAAAAAAAAAAAGAAGAAGAAAAGAACAATGAATAAATGTTATTCCCCCCCAACTTTTTGTTTAGTTTTTCCAGGTAGGGTCTTGCCTCACTCTAGCCCAGGCTGACCTGGAATTCACTATGTAGTCTCAGATCCTCTTACCAAGTGCCGAGATTAAAGACATGTGCCAACATGCCAGGCTTTTTTTTTTTTTTTTTGGTGTAAGATGTACATAAGCATGCACATGTGTATGTATGCCTGTGGGCAGGGGCACAGGTAGACAACAGGTGTCTTTTTTTTATTCAGCTTTATGTGGGTGTTGGGGAATTGAACCTGGTTCAACAAACTTTTCAGGCAAGCAACTTTAACTGCTGAGCATCTCCACAGCCCTCGGTTTCTTCAATTGCTCCCCACATTATTTTTAATATTTTTAATTTTTTTGTTTGTTTTTTGAGGTAGGGTCTCACTCTAGTTCAGGCTGACCTGGAATTCACTATGTAGTCTCAGGGTGGCCTCGAACTCATGGCGATTCTTCTACCTCTGCCTCCCGAGTACTGGGATTAAAGGCGTGTGCCACCACGCCTGGTTATATTTTCAATTTTTTTTTTGGTTTTTCGATGTAGTCTCACTCTATCTAGCCCAGGCTGACCTGGAATTCAGGGTGGCCTCAAACTCACGGCAATCCTCCTATGTCTGCCTCCCTGCCTCCCAAGTACTGGGGTTAAAGGTGTGTGCCACCACACCCGGCTCCCACCTTATTTTTTTTTTTTTAGACAGAGTTTCTTACTGAGCCCAGAGCTCATTTACTTGATTTAGCCAGATAATCTAGATAGCAAACCCCAGAGACCCTACCTCTGCCTCTTCAGTGCTGGGGTTCCAAACTCAGGTTATCATGCCTGCTTAGCAAGTGCTGTACCCACTGAACCACCCCTGTATTCCCCCCAGTCTGTTTTCTTTCCTATTTGCAATCCCCTAAATTCAAGTCTAATATAAGGGCTGATAATGAGCATGAAAAGATAACACAATTTGTCCTTTTGGTTTCATTTTTTTTTTCAGTTCATTTCCATAAAAACAATATAAAAGGCAATGCCATCATCTTCCCCTCCTGGGGGGGGGGGTAATCCATCAAGCTGGTCTACGCTGCTCCAGTAGTTCAAAGTTCATCATGAGATATGTGCAGGGCATGGTCACACAGATCTGAAATGAAATAGAACATAACAGTGTGAGAGAAATGGGCACTCACATACCCTCCTGCCAAGAAAATAGTCTAAGCTACACTGACATATATACCAAGCACCATCTCCACAGCATATGCTTGTGAACGACAAAATACCCCACTGTCCTCTCGTGTCAGCGCTGACAGGTAGAGAATGGAAAGGAATAACCCAAATCCCTGCACCATCTATACCACAGAAAACGGAAGTTACTGGAGCTAGCTACTACCAGAGGTTTGGGTGTGCACAGGTTACATAAGACTGGGAGAGCAGGTGATAAAGTGGGTATAGCTCACCTGTTCGCTTACTGCAAAGTTTGTCTTTGACATTTTCAGCCTCTCGGGAAAAGAATTCAATAAGTTCATCCTCGTATTCCTCCACAATGCTCTCACACTGTCAACCCAAGATGGAAAAAATAACACAGGGCAACAAGAAGAGGCCGCTTGCCCTCACCTTCAGAGACACTGACCCAATTCTCCACTTGTTTAGTTTTTCTTTTCTGAGACAGGGTAGCCCAGGCTAGCCTCAAGTGCATTATGTAACTGAGGATGACCTAGAACTTCTGATCCTCCTAACTCTACCTTCTGAGTGCTAGGATCACAGGTGTGTACCACTGTGCCCAGTTTGTGTGGTGCAATGATCAAACCCAGGGCTTTGTGGCAAGAGCACTCTACCAACTGACCTCCTTAGACCTCCTCTCTCCTCTTTTTTTTTTTTTTTTTTTGGTTTTTCTGAGGCAGGGTCTCACTCTAGCTCAGGCTGACCCGGAATTCACTATGTATTCTCAATTCTCAGGGTGGCCTCCAGTTGTTATTATCATTATTATTATTTTTTGTTGTTGTTGTTGTTATTTGAGGTAGAGTCTAGCTTTATCCCAGACTGACCTGGAATTCACCATGTAGTCTCAGGCTGGCTTCAAACTCACAGAGATCCTTCTACTTCAGCCTCCCTAGTGCTGGGATGAAAGGCAAGTGCCACCATGCTGTCTTTTTTTTTTTCCTTTGAGGGAGTATCTCATTATGTAGCCCTGGATGACCTAGAATTACGTAGACTAGGCTGACCTCAAACTTGTAGAGCTGCTCCTGCCTCTGCTCCGGAGTGTTGGGACAAAGGGTATGTGCCATCAGCCCAGCTTTTTTTTTCTTGAGGTAAGGTCTTGCTCTTACCCAGGCTAACCTGAAACTCACTTTGTAGACCCAGGCCAGCTTTAAACTCACAGAGATCCTCCTACCTCTGCCTCCTGAGTGCTGGGATTAAAGGTGTGAGCCACCATGCCAGGCTCCCCATTCTTCTTCTTTTTTTTTTTTATTTTAAAAAAATATGTTAACTACCTGGGCGTGGTGGCACATGCCTTTGATCCCAGCAGAGGTAGGAGGATTGCCGTGAGTTTGAGGCCACTCTGAGACTCCATAGTGAATTCCAGGTCAGCCTGGACTAGAGTGATACCCTACCTCGAAAAAAAAAAAAAATGTTAACTTACTTGAGGCACAGAGAGACAGAGAGAATGGGCATGGCAGGGCCTTCAGCCACTGCAGACAAACTCGAGATTCATGTGCCACCTGTGAATCTGGCTTACATGGGTCCTGAGGGAATCAAACCTGGGTCCTTTGGCTTTATAGGCAAGCACCTTAACTGCTAAGCCATCCCTCTAGCCCTCCCCATTCACTTTTAAGAGCCAGCTACCCAATGCCATAACTTACCACAAACTTGAGGGTGCCACTAATATCCGAATCAATCCGAATGCCCTGTAGGTCAAGTTCGCTAGATTCTCCATTCCGGCTCACAACACGTACATAGTTCTTGCGGTGGGTAGAAGGGTCAATCTGTTCCCCATACTCTTTCATACGGTCACATACCTCCTCAAGCAGTTCTGTGAGGTGGGCTTCTGAGCGGGCATAAGGTACCTGGAAATGTATTCAGCCTTGGGTCACTCTTTTCTATCTCATACATCAGTAATATACATCCTTACTTTTCCTTCCACATCTACTAACCCATTCTAAAAAAAAATAAATAAAAATCTGAGCTGGGCGTGGTGGTGCATGCACCCAGCACTCGGGAGGCAGAGGTAGGAGGATCTCCATGAGTTCGAGGCCACCCTGAGACTACATAGTGAATTCTAGGTCAGCTTGGGCTAGAACAAGACCCTACCTTGAAAAACCAAAATAAAGGGACTGGAGAGATGGCTTAGTGGTTAAGGTGTTTGCCTGCAAAGCCAAAGTATCCCGGTTGGATTCTCCAGGACCCATGTAATATGCACAAGGGGGCGCATGTGTCTGGAGTTTGTTTGCAGTGGCTGGAGGGCCTGAAGCACCCATTCTCTCTCTCAAATAAATAATAAAATATATTAAAAAAAAAAAAAAAACCAAAGAAGTTTGTTGCAGTTTTAAACTACTATTTTTGTTTCGCTTTTGTTTTACAAGGTAGGGTCTCACTCTAGCCCAGGCTGATCTGGAATTCACCATGCAGTCTCAAACTGGCCTCGAACTCATGGCAACTCTCCTACCTCTGCCTCCCGAGTGCTGGGATTAAAATCATGCGCCGCCATGCCTGGATTTTTTTTTTGCCCC
The DNA here is from genome assembly GCA_036346955.1 of Dipus sagitta. Lineage (NCBI taxonomy): Eukaryota > Metazoa > Chordata > Mammalia > Rodentia > Dipodidae > Dipus > Dipus sagitta. Next base: position 109,709,447 of record CM070777.1, read on the forward strand.
CTTTTTTTTTCCAAGGTAGGATCTCATTCTAGCTCAGGCTGACCTGGAATTCACTATGGAGTCTCAGGGCGGCCTTGAACTCATGGCGATCCTCCTACCTCTGCCTCCCAAGTGTTGGGATTAAAGGCGTGCACCACCACGCCTGGCTGGATTTTTTTTTTTTTTAAGGTCTCATGTAGCTCAGGCTGGTCTCAAACTCACTATGTAGACAAAGATGGCTTTTTTGTATTTATTTATTTGAGAGTGGGGAAAGAGAGAAAGAATGTGCATGCCAGGGCCTCCAGCTGATACAAGCAAACTCCAGATGCATGTACCACCTTGTGCATCTGGCTTACATGGGTCCTGGAGTTGAACCGAGGTCCTTTGGCTTTGCAGGCAAACGTCTTAACCACTAAGCCATTTCTCCAGCCCCAAAGATGGCTTTCAAACCCTGATCTAACTTCTTCTACCTCCCAAGCGTTGGGATTGCAGGCATGTGTCCTCATAACCTGGCTCTTTATTTTTTTAATTAATTGATTTATTTTATTATTAGTTTTGGTTTTTTGAGGTAGGGTCTCGCTCTAGCCCACGCTGACCTGGAATTCACTATGTAGTCTCAGGGTGGCCTTAAACTCACATGATCCTCCTTCCTCTGCCTCCTGAGTGCTGGGATTAAAGGCATGTGCGACCACACCCAGCTAATTTATTTATTTTATTTTTCTTTTTTGGTTTTTCGAAGTAGGGTCTTACTCTAGCCCAGGCTGCCCTGGAATTCACTATGAAGTCTCAAGGTGGCCTTGAACTCACGGCAATCCTTCTACTTCTGCCTCCTGAGTGCTGGGATTAAAGGCGTGCATCACCACGCCCAGCGCATTTATTTATTTTTATTGACAACTTCCATAATTGTAGACAATAACCCATGGTAATTCCCTCCCTCCCCCCACTTTCTCCTTTGAAACTCCACTCTCCATCATACTCCTTCCCCCTCTCAGTCTCTCTTTTATTTTGATGTCATCTTTTCCTCCTATTATGATGGTCTTATGTAGGTAGTGACAGGCACTGTGAGGTCATGGATATCCAGGCCATTTTGTGTCTAGAGGAGGATGTTGTTTTATTTTTCCCCTCAATTTATTTTCAAATGCTAATCTTATTTTGCCTGATAATATAAACCTAAGAGATAAATCAGGTATAACTGGGCTGGAGAAGATGGCTTAGTGGCTAAGGCATTTGCCTGCAAAGCCAAAGGACCCTGGTTCGATTCCCTAGGATCCACGTAAGCCAGATGCACAAAGTGGCACATGCATCTGGAGTTCGTTTGCAGCAGCCAGATGCCCTAGGGCACCCATTTTCTCTCTCTTACTCAACCTCTTTCTCTCTCAAATAAATAAATAAAATATATTTAAAAAAAAAAAAAAGATTTTTCCAGGCATGGTGGCTCATGCCTTTAATCCAAGCACTCGGGAGGCAGAGGTAGGAGGATCACTGAGTTTGAGGCCACCCTGAGACTACATAGTGAAATCCAGGTCAGCTTGGGCTAGAGCGAAACCCTACCTTGAAAAAACAAGGGCTGGAGAGATGGCGTAGTGGTTAAGTGCTTGCCTGTGAAGCCTAAGGACCCCGGTTCGAGGCTCGATTCACCAGGACCCACGTTAGCCAGATGCACAAGGGGGCGCACACGTCTGGAGTTTGTTTGCAGTGGCTGGCGGCCCTTGCGTGCCCATTCTCTCTCTCTCTCTCTCTGTTGCTCTCAAATAAATAAACCAAAAAAAAAAAATTAAAAAAAAAGAAAAAACAAGACAAAACAAACAAACAAACAAAAAAAAGGACAGGCATAATTAACTACAAATTATAGGCAGAGATAGAACTCTCTGATTAACTGTAATCAACTATATCCCTTCCCTTTGAACTGCCTTAGTAGTAGTTCTTATGGAATAGGTATTCATTTTGGTCTTAAAATTATTATGCCCTGCCTTCAGCATAGGTTCTGAGAATAGCAACTATTAAAGCACTTCACAAGGATCATATCCTTAGTGTTTCTAGATATATTGTTCATTAGGTATAGCTCTGTGTATGTATGATCTTGTTTTTCTTTTGTTTGTGGTTTTCTGAAGTAGGCTCTTGCTCTCTAGCCTAGGCTGACCTGAAATTCACTATGTAGTCTTAGGGTGGCCTCAAAGTCACCGTGATCCACCTACATCTGCCTCCCAAGTGCTGGGATTAAAGGTGTGTGCCCCCACACCTGGATGTATGATCTTCTTTTTATTGATTTTTAAGAGGCAGATAAAGAGAAAGAATGGGCGTGCCAGGGCCTTGAGCTGCTGCAAATGAACTCTAGATGCACGAGCCACCTTGTGCATTTGGCTTATGTGGGTCCTGGGGAATTGAGCCTGGGTCCTTTGGCTTTGCAGGCAAGCGCCTTAACCACTAAGGCAACTCTCCAGCCCTGTATGATCTCCTTAATTAAAATACACTTCCTCTTTTTTTTGTTTTTTTTTTTTCGATGTTTTAAAATAAATTTTTGGTTTATTTGTATTTATTTGAGAGAGAAAGAGGCAGAGAGGAGCAGAATGGGTGCACCAGAGCCTCCAGCCACTGCAAACAAACTCCAGATGCATGTGCCACCTTGTGCATCTGGTTTATGTGGGTACTGGGGAATTCAGCCTCCTTAGGCTTCACAAGCAAGTGCTTAACCACTAAGCCATCTCTCCAGCCCTGGTTTTTCAATTTTTCAAGGTAGAGTCTCACTCTAGCCCAGGCTAACCTGGAATTCACTATGTAGTCTCAGGATAGCCTCAAACTCACAGGGATCCTCCTACCTCTGCCTCCCAAGTGCTGGAATTAAAGGCGTGTGCCACCACATTCGGCTTCTTTTGTTGTATCTATGCTATACTGAAATGAGTCCTATGTACTAGTGATGTAGAGAAAGGGACTAATGAAGGTATCCTGTCTGCTAATTCGTATAGCAAAAACAAAGATTTAGAGCCAACCTGGGTCTGATGGGGCATACCTTTCATCCTAGCACTTGGGAGACAGAGGTAGGAGGATCCCTATGAGTTTGAGGCCATAGTGAACTACACAGTGAATTCCAAGTCAATCTGGGCTAGAGTGAAATCCTACCTCAAACAAAACAAAACAAAACAAAACAAAAAAGACTCAGATCCAAGTATAAGGGTATAAGCTTCCAGTCTTTTCCAAATGAAAAAGATCCCAAACTTTTTGTTTGCTTGTTTTTCATTTTATTTTTTAAAATATTTTAATTTTTTATTTATTAGAGAAAGAGGCAGGGAGGGAGAGAATATGAATGGGTGCACTAGGGCCTCCAGCCACTGAAAACAAATTCCAGATGCATGTGCCACCTTGTACATCTGGCTTATGTGGGTCCTGGGGAATCAAACTTAGGTCCATAGGCTTTGCAGGCAAGTGCTTTAACCATTAAACCATCTCTCCAGTTGTATTTTTTAAATTATTATTTTTAAAAATTTAATTTATAGCCGGGCGTGGTGGCGCACACCTTTAATCCCAGCACTCGGGAGGCAGAGGTAGGAGGATTGCCGTGAGTTCGAGGCCACCTTGAGACTACATAGTTAATTCCAGGTCAGCCTGGGCCAGAGTGACACCCTACCTCGAAAAACCAAAAACAAAACAAAACAAAACAAAAACAAAAAAATTTAATTTATATTTGAGAGAGAATGAGGCAGAAACGGCAAACAGAGAGAGACAGAATGAGCTGGGCATGGTGACACATGCCTTTAATCCCAGCACTCGGGAGACAGAGGTAGGAGGACGGCCGTGAGTTCGAGGCCACCCTGAGACTACATAGTGACTTCCAGGTCAGCCTGAGCTAGATTGGGACCCTACCATGAAGACAAAAAAAAAAAAAAAAAAAAAGAGAGACAGAATAGACATGCCAGGGCCTTCAGCCACTGCAAATGAACTCCAGAAGCATGTGCTACCTTGTGCATCTGGCTTACATGGATCCCGGGGAATAAAACCTGGGTCCTTTAGGTTTGCAGGCTAGCGCCTTAACAACTAAGCAATCCCTCCAGCCTTTATTTTGTTATTTACGAAAAAGTTTAGCCGGGCATGGTGGCGCACACCTTTAATCCCAGCACTCAGGAGGCAGAGGTAGGAGGATTGCTGTGAGTTCGAGGCCACTCTGAGACTATAAGTGAATTCCAGGTCAGCCTGGACTAGAGTGAAACACTACCTCCAAAAACAAACAAACAAACAAACAAACAAACAAAAAAAAACAAAAAAATTTTTTTTGAGAGAGCAAGCAAGAGAGACAGAATTGGCACACCAGGGCTTCAGCCACTGTAATCGAACTCCAGACACTTGCACCATCTGGTGGGACCTTGCACTTGCCTCACCTTTGTGCATCTGGCTAACGTGGGATCTGGAGAGTAGAACATGGATCCTTAGGCTTTGCAGTCAAGAGCCTTAATCACTAAGGCATCTCTCTAGCCCTTTTTAAAATCTTTTTTTTTTTTTTTGGTTTTTCAAGGTAGGGTCTCACTTTAGCTCAGGCTGACCTGGAATTCTCTATGTAGTCTCAGGGTGGCCTTTTACTCAGTGATCCTCCTACCTCTGCCTCCCGAGTGCTGGGATTAAAGGCATGCGCCACCACGCCCAGCTTAAAAAAATATTTTATTTTTATTTATTTGAGATTTGAGAGAGATAGATACAGAAATAGGCAGGTAGACAGAAAGAGAATGGGCACATCAGGGCCTCCAGCCCTGTAAACGAACTCCCAGATGCATGTGCCCCTTGTGCATCTGGCTTACATGGGTTCTGGGGAATTGAACTGAGGTCCTTTGGCTTTGCAGGCAAGCGCCTTAACCACTAAACCATCTCTTCAGCACTTTATTTATTTTCTTTTCCTGAGATAGGGTCTCAGTCTAGCCCAGGCTGACCTTGAACTCACTATGTAGTCCCAGGTTGGCTTCAAACTCACAGTGATCCTCCTACCTTTAACTCCTGAGTGCTGGGATTAAAGGCATGCACCATCATGCCTGACCTTTTCTTTTTTTTTTCTTTTTAATATTTATTAGAGACAGAAAGAGAGAGAGAGAATATGGGCGCACCAGGGCCTCTAGCCACTGCAAACAAACTCCAGATGCATGTGCCACCTTGTGTATCTGGCTTATGTGGGACCTGGAGAATTGAACCTGGATCCAGCCCTAAACATTTTATTTTTATTTCAGAGAGAGAGAACAAATGGGCATACCAGAGTTTCTAGCCATTACAAACTCCAGACGCATGTGCCACCTTGTGTATCTGGCTTATGTGGGGCGTGGGGAATCAAACTTGGGTCCTTAGGCTTCGCAGGCAGGCACCTTAACCACTAAGCCATCTCCTCAGCCCGTTTTTATTATTTTTTAAAACAGAGAGAACGCATGCAAGACAGTATTGGTGTGCCAGGGCTTCCAGCCACTACCATCGAACTCCAGATGCATGCACCACTTGTGTGCAGGTACGCCCTGGTGCACTTGTGTCACCTTGTGCATCTGACTTACATGGGACCTGGAGAGTTGAACATGAGTCCTTAGGTTTCACAGGCAAGCACCCTTACCACTAAGCCATCTCTCCAGCCCTAGTTCCCTCCCCCCGCCTTAGGTTTTCAGTCTAGTCCAGATGACCTGGAGTTCACTCTATATTCTGAGGGTGGCCTCGAACTCACAGTGATCCTCCTACCTCTGCCTCCTGTCCAGTTTGTTTTTCATTTTTATTTTTTTAAGAAATATTTTTTAATATTTATTTATTTGAGACAGAGGCAGAGAGAGAAAGAGGGAGAGAATGGGCTCACCAGGGCTTCCAGCCATTGCAAACGAACTCCAGATGCATGCGCGCCCTTGTGAACCTGGCTTATGTGGGTACTGGGGAATCGAACCTGGATCCTTAGGCTTTGAAGGCAAATGCCTTAACCCGTAAGCCATCTCCCCAGCCCTTGATTTTTTTCATTTTTGAGACCATGTCTCATGTAGCCCAGTCTGGCCTTGAATACCTGATTCTCCTACCTCCATCTCCCAGGTACTGAGATTACAGGTGTACCACCACATACATCTCTCAGGTCACCTTTTTTGTTTTTTTGTTTTTCAAGGTAGGGTCTCGCTCTAGCCTAGGCTGACCTGGAGTATCAGGGTGGCCTTGAACTCACAGCAAATCTCCTACATCTGCCTCGGAGGGCTGGGATTAAAGGTGTGTGCCATGGGGGGGGGGGTGTCCTTTTGAAGACAGGGTCTCACTCTGCCCAGGCTGACCTGGAGTTCACTATGGAGTCTCAGGGTGGCCTCGAACTCCTACCTCTGCCTCCCGAGTGCTGGGATTAAAGGCGTGCGCCACCACGCCCGGCTTTCACTCTATAGTTTTAATTGGCCTGGAACTCAGAGAGATCCTCCTGTTTCGGGCTTCCAGAGTGCTGGGGTTACAGGCTTGAGACACCATGCCCAGCTGTTTTCATTTCTGAATTAAGAGCTAAATTCTTAAAGCCTGGGTAAGCTACTTTATTTAGAATAGTAAATTACCTCCACAACTGACTGGCTGCCATCTGGATTGATCCGGAAAGAGCCCATCTGAATGGTCTTCTTGGGATCCACCTGAGCAATTTCCCACTCTAATTCATCCACCAGAGCCCTGCAAGCTTATGCATGGGAAGAGGGTGAGGGAGGGGTGGGAAAGGGGAGGAGAAAGGAATCAACCCAGGCGTTTCAATTCATTCATGTCCCATGCCCTAGATCCCAAGGATCAGCTTCCTCCCACTTCTCTTCTTTGTGCCTTTACCTCCACAGTGTAGATCCTGGCTCCTTCGAGCCCAGGCAGTTCCCAGCAGAGCCCCAAGAAGCAGGGCCAGCCAACCCCAACCTTTCATCTTTAGCGTAATGGGGTCGTACTACCTAAGTTCATGTGAAAAATAAAACATAAGTGTGAGACTAACATTCCACTTTGCCCCTGCCCTGCCCCCGCTCCATCTCAAGGCCTTCAAAAGTCTCAGTGTGACTATTTTCCAGGAACAGTCAGGGACACAGAGCGCCATCTCGGTGCCAGCGCACCTAAGCGCCCAGGTTCCCCGGGGCAGTGTGTGTGTGTGTGTCGGGGGGGGGGTGGGGGACGGGCAGGGGAAGTGCAAGCTCAGAACTTAGAACTCAGTTCCAGAAACTACGTCGACAGGTGAGGCCCTGGACATTGGTACTTTAGCACCGGACGCGGAGGGCTTACAGAGCTAGGTGGCAGCTACCGGACAGAGTGGCGATTGCGCGACGGTGACAGGCATAAAGGGCTGCCACCAGGAAACCTTCAGTCGCCCAGGAGGCCGGCGAGATCAATGCACAACTAGGGCCTGTCTGGACCCAGCACTGAGGGTGCCCGTATCCCCACCGCAGCCTGTACGTGGTGGCTCGTGCAGACCAGCCCCTTCCAAGGGCCCCGCCAGGGCTTCGGCTGGGGTCGGTCCCCAACCTCTCCGCGCGCCCACGGCCCCGGCCGCCCGCCCGCATCCTTCCCACCTCTGCTCCCGGGGCCGCCGCCGTGGCCCAGGCACCGGAACACCGCTGCACTCTCACTTTGTTTGCTGTGGCCTCCAGCCCTAGCCACTGAATGGGGGGATCGGGGCTGCCCCGGCTTCTCCGGAGGGCTTGGGCGAGCCCCGGGCTCAGGGTGCCCGGCGGCCACCGGGCCCAGCTGTCCGCAGTTTACTGGGGACCTAACCGGGGCTGCGAGGCTGCCGGGCGAGCACCCACCCCAAAGGAGCCCGAGCCCGGCCGCGGCAAACTCTCGCGCGAGCAGGCAGCTCGGGAGCGCCTCGGCGGCCGCGAGGACCCCGTGCATCGCCGAAGGACCCAGAGTTGCGTGGCGACTAAGCTCCACGTGACCACCTCCGGCCAGCCAGAGCCCAGCAGTGGCCTGAAGCGAGCCGAGCTCCGGTGGTGAATGGGGTAGTGCTTCTGTCCAGGTAGGCCAGGTCTTTCAAGGTAGCGTGGCCAGTGCCCAAGAAACTACTCTTCCCAGAAAGCGCTGCGGCATCAGTCTTCGACAGTAGCTACAGGTCTTTTCTCATTGTTTTACTTTTATTAGTTACTGTTAATATCCAAGTGTATGTTATTTATCATAGCTATGTATGTATACGGGGAAAAAAAAATCTGTAGGATTAGATAGGCTGAAAGGTGTCAACTAGGATTCTTAGAACTGGGGGTATTCTATTACTGTCTCTCAGGCTGTGAACTTTCCAGGGCAAGAGACGTCCATTCACCTCTGGATTCCTACCACATCACTGGAAGTTATATTTTAAAAAATTATTTGCACATGTGTATGAGTGTGCCAGGATTTCTTGCCAGTGCAAATGAATACCCATCTGTTTTTTTACATGGAGGCTGGGGAACTGAACCCCAGTCAGCAGGCTTTGTAAAGAAGTACCTTAATTGCTGTCTCCCCAGTCCGTTATTTTTATTTTTATTTTTTTTGGTTTTTCGAGTTAGGGTCTCACTCTAGCTCAGGGTGACCTAGAATTCACTATGTAGTCTTAGTGTGGCCTTGAACTAAGGGCGATCCTCCCACCTCTGCCTTCCCAGTGCTGGGATTAAAGGCGTACACCATCACACCTGGCAAAATGTTTTTTTATTTATCGGAGAGAAATAGGCAGATAGAGTATGGGCACGCCAGAGCCTCTAGCCACTGCAAATGAACTCCAGACACATGTGCCACCTTGTGTATCTGGTTTATGTGGGTCTTGGGGAATTGAATCTGGATTGTTAGGCTTCGCAAGCAAGTGCCTTAACCACTAAGGCAACTCTCCAAACCCCCCCCCCCTTTTTTTTGAGACTGGGACTTATTATGTAGCCCTGGCTAGCTTTTAATTTATTGGGATCTTTCTGCTTCAGCCTCCAGAGTGCTGAGATTATAGGTGTGGGAACCCATACCCAAGTTTTACAGGTCCTAAGATAAATTGGGGCTGGAGAGATGACTTAGTGGTTAAGGTACTTGCCTGCAAAGCCAAAGGACCTAGGTTTGATTCCCCCGGACCCACGTAAGCCAGATACACAAGGTGGTCCATGCGTCTGGAGTTTGTTTCCAGTGGCTAGAGGCCCTGGAGTACTCATTCTCTCTCTCTCTGTCTCCCAAATAAATAAAAAAATATTTTAAAAAAGATAAATTAGGACTTGGGAGTCAGTTTCCACACTTAAGGTACTGGATAACTATAGCAAAAACCTTGACTAGGCATGGTGGTGCACGCCTTTAATTCCAGCACTCAGGAGGCTGAGGTAGGTGTACAATCGCCATGAGTTCAAGGCCAGCCTGAAACCACATAGTGAATTCCGCTCAACCTGGACTAGAATTAGACCCTACCTGAAAAAAAAAAAAAAAAAAGCCTTAACAGTCTCCATGAAAACCACAATTATATTCCCCCTGTTTCCATTAATTTTGGACACCAGAACCTTACCTTCATTAATTGGTGTGGATCAGAACACAATTTTAATTTCTCAAGCATTAGATGAAGCCAAAACAAAAGGCTGAGGTCAAAGGACCAGACACTAGCAGCTTTCTAATGAGACGCACAGACAAAGATGTTTTCATTTTTATTTTATAAAACATGCTGTTTTAAGCAAAATTTAAAAAAATAAAACAAAAGTCAAGACAGAATGTATGGAAGACAATTTCTTCTCAGCTTTCAGGAGGAATGGAGCCGGTAGCCAAGCTTCTTCCAGGGCCCCAAGTCCCCTTTGGCAATGGTGTTGTTGGCAGCACTGGTTTGCTTGACCCATTAAGATTCTACATACTGGTCACTCCAAGCATTATCCCTTGAACAGCTGGAGACAGCTGTCTGGAGCTCCTGCTGTACCTTGTCACTGTTAGGACTTCTGCACTAGCCAGCCATACACTGAGAGTTTTGGTTCCAGGAGCTTCCTTGCTTAATATTAATTACCCAGAATATTTGTTAAAAATACCAATTTCTTTCCATCTGGATCAATGTAGATTATTTCTGGTCCACTATCTTACAGAGGATAAAGAAGGAATCTGGCTCTCAGAACATTTGCAAAAATTTTGCAGCATTCCAGTTCTATTAATAGCACCATCTCCAGACCTTGAGTAGGTCCAATGCTGGAAGTGGACAGGGGAAAGCCAACTTGGGAAGCTATCCCCCAGACCTGGGGCTGCAGAACACTGAGCAGAAAGGGCTGGTCAGAGTGCCAACACTGAAGAGAAGACAGCTGCATCTGTCAGAGAAAGAGAAATCAGTGAGACAAAAGGTGAATGGAGAAAAAAAACACCTGGGATACTTTTTCTTTCCTCCTGTATGGTGTATGTGTGGTGGTGGTGTGTGTGTGTGCAGTTGCACACATGCTCATAAAATATAGAGGCCAAGGAGAACATCAAGTGTCCTTTTTTTTTTTTTTTGGTTTTTCGAGGTAGGGTCTCACTCTAGCCCAGGCTGACCTGGAATATTCACTATGGAGTCTCAGGGTGGCCTCGAACTCACGGCGATCCTCCTACCTCTGCCTCCCGAGTGCTGGGATTAAAGGCGTGTGCCACCACACCCGGCTACCATCAAGTGTCCTTTTCTATCAATTGTCTGCTTGTTTCTTTGGGACTAGTCTCACTAAGTCTCACTCTGACTTAAAAACGAACTCTAGCCGGGCGTGGTGGCGCACGCCTTTAATCCCAGCACTCGGGAGGCAGAGGTAGGAGGATCGCCATGAGTTCTAGGCCACCCTGAGACTCCATAGTGAATTCCAGGTCAGCCTGGGCTAGAGTGAGACCCTACCTCGAAAAACCAAAAAAAAAAAAAAACGAACCCAAAGCCTGGTGTGGTGGTACACACCTTTAATCTCAGCACTTAAGAGGCAGAGGTAGGAGGATCTCAGTGAGTTCAAGGCCACCCTAAGACTACATAGTGAATTCCATGAACCCAAGGGGGCTGAAGAGATGGTTCAGTGGTTAAAGCACTTGCCTGCCAAGCCTAATGACCTGGGTTCGATTCCCCAGTACCCATATAAAGCCAGACATACAAAGTGGTACATGCATCTATTGTTTGTCTGCAGTGGCCAGAGGCCCTGCTGCACCGATTCTCTAGGTCTCCTCTCCCTGCTTGCAAATAAATAATTAATTAAAAGAAGTTTCTGCTAGGTGTGGTGGTGCACACCTTTAATCCCAGCCCTTGGAGGCAAAGGTAGAAGGATTGCTGTGAGTTTGAGGCTACCCAAAGACTACATAGTGAATTCCAGATCAGTCTGGACTAGAGGGAGACCCTACCTCAATTAACCAAAACAAACAAACAAACAACAACAACAAAAAAAAGCAAAAGAAAAGAAAAGAAAGAAGCTGGGTGTAGTGGTGCATGGATTTAATCCCAGCACTTGGGAGGCAGAGGTAGGAGGATTGCTGTGAATTCAAGGCCACCCTGAGATCACATAGTGAATTCCAGGTCAGCCTGGGCTAGAATGAAACCCTATCTCCGGATAAGGTGTCTGTCTGCAAAGCCAAAGGATCCTGGTTTGATTCTCCAGGACCCACGTAAGCCAGATGCACAAGGGGTGCATGCTTCTGGAGTTCTTTGCAATGAATGGCTGGAGGCCCTGGTGTGCCCATTCTTCTCTCTCTCTGCCTCTTTCTCTCTCACAAATAAATAAAATATATTAAAAAAAAAAAAAAAAAGAGCCCAAGCAATCCACTCCCCACAGGACTTGGGCTACAGGCATGACTGGCCATGCCAAGCTTTTCACATGGGTACTGTGGACTGAGCTCAGGCTGAAGCCCTCTCAGGCCCTCATGCTTATGTAGGGAGCACTTGAACCTACTGAGCCATTTCCCCAGCCACCTGGGATACCACTTATGAAGAAAAAAAGGGAGAGAGAAGAGGGCATGGCATGAATCTTCCTCAAACATTCCAGAATTCAGTAAGACCAGTGAATAATTTCAGTAATAAAGTATTTCATCACTGATTGTTAGGAAGATTAAATATTTTGTAAACTATTAAATAGTTCACAAGTATAAGGTAGGGGTAGTATTGTTATCATTACTACAGTGTGTATAACATTTTAGGTATGCAATCAAAAAACCTACCCAGCCCAGTTTCCCTGTCCCATCCCAGGCCTTACTCTTGGGACTTGTCTGGCTCTCAGGCTCAGGCACCTTCCAGTCCATCTTTCGGCCCTTCTCATAAAGACCCTTGAGCACCTTGTGGAAGGACTCAGGCTCAGTACCATTCTTGCTTAGCTCCAGATACTTTCGGTAGAGTTGAAGGGCTGTACGGGCATCCTCAATACTGTCGTGGGTCTCCCCTTGAATCTTCAGGTCTAAGGGAAGTAAAAATGAAATTTTTCTGGGCTGGGTGTGATGGCACACGCCTTTAATCCCAGCACTTGGGAAGCAGAGGGAGGAGGATCTCCGAGAGTTTGAGGCCACCCTGAGACTACATAGTGAATTCCAGGACAGCCTGAGCTAGAGTGAGACCCTACCTTGAAAAAAAAGAAAAAAAAAAAGAAATTGTTTTGGACCTAGCAAAAGGAGGCAGGCCATCCTGACTCCCAGAAAAATATCTTTTCTAGTGCACAGTAGCTGATTAAAACTACTAGCAGGAAAAAAAAAAAAAAAAAATTAGTTAACTCAGGTTCCTCCCTACTCCCACTTTATACTCCAAAATACATTACTTATTTATTTATATATTTATTTAGGAGATTTGCTCAGGCTGATTTCAAACTGTAACCTGATGCTCCCAGTCCTGTCTTAGCCTCTTAATGTTCTAATGCTTTCTTTTCTTTTTCTTTCTTTTTTTCAAGGTAGGGTTTCACTCTGGTCTAGGCTGACCTGGAATTTACTATGTAGTCTCAGGGTGGCCTCAAACTCACAGCGATCCTTCTACCTCTGCCTCCCAAGTGGTGCTGGGATTAAAGGCGTGTGCCACCACGCCCAGCTTTTTTTTTTTTTTTTTTTTGGTTTTCTGAGGTAGGGTCTCACTGTAGCCCAGGCTGTACTGGAACACTCTCTTTAGTCTCAGGCTGGCCTTGAACTCACAGTGAACCTCCTACCTTTACTTCCTGAGTGCTGAGACTAAAGGTGTGTGGCACCACACCTGGCTCCTCTTAACGTTTTCTACTCTTAATTAGCACCACAGGAGTCTACAAGGTGGAACAGCTCACCCAGAAAGTACCAGGCAAGGAATCGTAGAGAAATCATTCGTTTTCGGGGCATGTGGAACAGGTAGACAGTGTCAAGGACTTGGTCCTTGGGTACCTGGCAGGAATTAAAAGAATAGGAGAGGTAAGGTAGGCAATTCATAATTTCCCATTCTCTAAAAATACAATATATACCTCGAAAAGCCCACCCGCAGAAAGTAACTCGTAAGTGAGCCCCATCCGAACCATGAGGTTGATGACCCGGAAGTCCTTTTGCAGACCATGACCCACAAACTTGACTCCAATATCAATGAGAAACCGAAGCTTTAAGTAGGTAGACTTGAGAGTTGTGAGGTGCTTGGAGGAAATTTTGGCGTCAAGGTCTCCCGGCTTTATCCCGAGTACTGAGTCAGGTAATCCACGACCTAGGAACAGAGAACAGACACATCATTCAGGCTGGTAGGTACCTGAACTATTCCCTAGGTTCTCAAGCACTCTGCAGAAGCACAGGGTCCACCCCAATGGCACATACCTGTTCCTGGGTAGAGATGTAGTCATCAATGAAGGGGATGCCCTCATTGGGCCCCTGCCCCCGAACACAGGTGATCCTTGCTACTGACATCTGGCTTGGCTTAATGGTAGACTTGGTACCATCACTGCGTAACTCTGCTTCTTCCTATGCCAGAAGTTAGTAAGAGCATCAGAGAAACACAACTCCTAGAGTTCCATGCCCATGTCCCATCCTTTTGGTCTTATTTACCTCATTAAGGGTGACAAACTCAGCATCAAGGCCCACCAGGTCCCCAACCTGTGGCATTTCATTCAGCATGAGTGGAATAAAGGTAGTATGTGCTTTCCGCTGCTTCCGTGCCAGCGAGGCTTCAGCCATCAGCACACTAGCCTCAATGGGGTTCTTGACTGGAAGAACGAATGCAAGGAACAGGGTTGGGATAGACAAGTGACTAGGGGAGATAAGCCCCAGGACAGGCTGTTCAGAGACTTTGGATCTTACACTGCCACTACCAAATAATCAAAGCATGTGGAACAAATACAGAATGTCAAGGGCTTCATCCTTGGGCATTTGGCTGGTATCAAATATATATACTGGGCTGGAGAGATGGCTTAGCAGTTAAGGCACTTGCCTGCAAAGCCTAAGGACTCATGTTCCACTCTACAGATACCACGTAAACCTGATGCACAAAGTGATGCAAGCGCACAAGGTTGTACGCGTGTACAGGAGGCCCATGCATCTGGAGTTCAATTGCAGTGGTTGGAGGCCCTGGCATGCCAATTCTCATTCTCTCTCACACACACTCTTACATTAAAAAAAAAAAAAAAAAAAAAAAAAAAAAAAAAAAAAAAAGAAGAAGAAGAAGAAAAGAAAAGCCACCCCCCCCCACACACAAAATGCCAGGTGTGGTGGTGCATGCCTTAAATCCCAGCATTCAGGAGGCAGTGGTAGGAGGACTGCTCTGAGTTCAAGGCCACCTTGGGACTACACTGTGAATTCTAGGTCAGCCTGGAGTAGAATGAGACTATATATATATATATATAATTAAAGGTAGGGGATTCATAATTTCCCATTCTCTAATATATATATATTCTGAGAAGCCCACCCTCAGAAATAATTCCTAAATGATTCAGGCAAGCACAGTGACTAACATCTATGATCTCAGCATTAGGGTGACTGAGGTAGAGTATTTCCATGAGTCTGAGGCCTGCCTGGGCTACACAGTGAGTTCCAGGGCAGCTTGGGCTAAAGTGACACCCTGCCTCAAAAACCAAAACACCTTAACCGCTAAGCCATCTCTCCAGCCCAAAACAAGTAATTTCTTAACCACTAAGCTATCTCCAGCCCCAAACGAGTAATTTCTAAGCGAGTCTTGTCTATTCTGATGAACAGTGCAGGTAGAGCAAATCAAATCATTAAGTCATTAAGAAAATCTTGGAGATGAAGAATATCTTCAAATTGGATCTTAGCTTAGAAAATTTAAAAAAAAGGAAGAAAGAAAGAAAAAACGTAGCTACAGTTTAAAAGTACTATGGAGGGCTAGAAGGATGGCTTAGTTAAGGCATTTGCCTGCAAAGCCAAAGGACCCAAGTTCGATTCCCCAGGACCCACATTAACCAGATAGACAAGGGGTGCACACATCTGGAGTTTGCAGTGGCTGGAGGCCCTGGCACGCCCATTTTCTCATTCTCTCTCTGTCAAATAAATAAACAAATATAAATAAAATATTTAAAAATAAAAGTACTGTGGAGCCAGGCATGGTGGAGACTACATCATGAATTCTAGGTCAGTCTGAGCTAAGTGAGACCCTACCTCAAACAACAACAACAAACAATAATAATAACAAAATAAAGATAAAAGTACTTTCTAGGGACTTAGTAAGTAATTTATCTTCATAAGAAAAGATCTTCACTTAGGGATAAGAATGGTCAGAATCAAAATCAAAGCCTAAACCATTTTCATTAAACTTCCCCCTTACTCCTCCTCCACTTCACCCTCAGAATTTCCAGCTTCTAAATTAATTATTTTTGGTTTTCTGAGACAAGGTCACACTCTGTAGCTCAGGCTACCATAGATCTATGTAGTTCAGACTGGCCTTAAAATGAAAGTGATTGTCCTGCTTTGGTCTCCTGAATTCTGGGTACAAGTGTGACCCACCATATCCAACAGCTTTTTATTTTTATTTTATTTATTTATTTTGGTTTTCCGAGGTAGGGTTTCACTCTAGCTCAAGCTGACCTGGAATTCACTATGTAGTCTCAGGGTGGCCTCAAACTCATGGTGATCCACCTACCGCTGCTTCCAAGTGCTGGAATTAAAGGCGTGTGCCACCATGCCTGGCTGTTGTTTGTTTTTTGAGGAAGGGTCTCACTGTAGCTCAGGTGGACCTGGAATTCATTATGTATTCTCAGGGTGGCCTCAAGCTCATGGTGATCCTCCTACCCCTGCCTCCCAACTTCTGGGATTAAAGGCATGTATCAGCCACACCCAGCTCCAGCAGCTTTTAAACTTAGGATCATCAGAATCCCTAGTTAATATCCCCAGAAGTTGTAGCACTGTAAATCCTGAACGCTACCAAGGTATTTCCCAGACTTCTCTCTGAAGCCCAACTTAAACTGCCTCCGTGTTTGGGTCTACATGGCACCACTTACTATTCAGGTTGTATCTGGAGTTGAGATTCCTCTTGACATAATAAAGGATAGCAGGTACTTTCCAGTTCATGTCAAACTGCACAGCTTCATGCTACAGAAAAGACAAGGAGTGGAGTGAAGCTCAATGGTAGAATAGAATGGTTGCCCATCACCAGGTAGACCCTGGGTTCAATGCCCAACACTGCCTCCTCTGAAAAAAATGTAGTTGGTCATGGTGGCACATGCCTTTGATCCCAGTACTCGGAGGCTGAGGTAGGAGATCACAGTGAGTCTGAGGCCAGCCTGAGACTACACAGTGATTTCTAGGTCAACTTGGGCTAGAGCAAGACCCTACCTCGAAAAACAAAACAAATCAAAACAAAACAAAAAAAGTTACTATGACCTATGTATTTATGTTACTTTTTCCTTTACCCAAGTTAGACAGAGGTCTGGACTCAGTATTTATTTTTAGCTCTGCTAATACCACTTATCCAGTGGAGCCTTCCCACCGTCTCTTCCTTTCTGAGTATGCCTGGCATTTTATAGGCCAGGGTGAAGACGCTGGCAAAGGAGGAATGAAGCTGGCTGTGGTGGTACACACTGTAATCCCTTCACTCCAGAGGCTCAGGCAGGAGGGTCACACAAGTTCAAGTCTACTAGTTACACAGTGAGTTCAAGGCCAACCTGGGCTAAACAGGAAGACTCTGTATCACCCCACACCCTGCCCCCCCCCCAAAAGAAAGGGAGAATGGAACATGTTGGGACTTACCTTATCAATAGGCTCAATAAGGAAGTCATTGAAGAGATACCACTGCTGGTGAGTAACGCCCTGTGTGGGTACAGAGACAAGCTGACCCTGAAGTACTAGCTAGTACTAGTCAAGGGACACAGGACAGACCTGGGACTGCACTGCACTGTAGCCATCCCCAGGAGTGTCCTTGCTCTGTGACACCTCACTCACCTCCTTGCGCTGGTGGTAGGTCTCTCCAACCTTGATGTGAGCCACCAGGCTGCCCCCTGTTCGTGAGTCCAGGATGTGTACCACGGAAGCCATCAGGTCATACACAAAGACACCATGTTCCTCCTCTGCCCTGGCTGGGCCCCACTGTGAGGGGGGTACCCAGGCTGCTAAGCTAAGTTTAAGGATGGAGGAGGAAGGGGAGCGGGGATAGAGGACAGGGAGTAGGGGGTGTAGGGGATGGGGAACCAGGGTGGGTTATCTCCATCCTAGTCCATCTATGAGTCCCAATGCTAAATTGAGTTATTCTGGAAAATACCATCACTGATAAAAATTAGATTGTATTCCCTTGCTGCCTTTCTCCTCTAACTTCCACCATCCCCCTGCCCTGCCCTCACTCTATTATTCCCTCTTCTTCCCAGTTTTTCAACAACCTGCACCTCATCCCCATCAGTCCAATTGCAAACATCCAGCCCTTTGTTCTTGGTCATCTTCATGCGAATGGAAAAAGGAAGCCAGACGTTCTTCAACTCCTCAATGGAGGGACACAACAGCAAACCCTCTGGACTCCCCAGGTCTTTCCTATTGGACAGGAAATTGGAAATATGTCCTGAAGAAATCTAACCAATGAACAGAGGAGCCATTAAGTAGTTCAATTCTTTGACAAATCTCAAACTGGTACCTACCGATCAGTCAAAGAAAACTCTTTGTTCTTCTTTTCCCCACCATGTTTCTTTACTGCCATCTTGAAGGCTACCTGAACACAAGGAAAAAAAAAATCAGGTTTCTCAAGAACACAATCAAATATGGAAGTAAAAAGGAGATGTTGGGCATGGTGACACATGCTTTTAATCCCAGCACGTGGGAGGTACAGTAGCAGGATCACATTGAATTCAAGACTGGGACTACAGCCTGGTGTGGTGGCGCACGCCTTTAATCCTAGCACTCAGGAGGCAGAGGTAGAAGGATTGTCGTGAGTTCAAGGCCACCCTGAGACTACATAGTGGATTCCAGGTCAGCCTGGGGTAGAGTGAGACCCTACCTTGAAAAACAAAACAAAAAAACAAAGACTGGGACTACAGAGTGAGTTTCAGGTCAGCCTGGGCTAGTGTGAGACCCTACCTTCAGGAAAAAAAAAAAAAGAGAGAAAAGCAAAAAGAACTCCTTACCTCAGCCTGCATTCTCCAGAAATCAGCCTCTTTTGAGCTATTCACCTCACAATTAATGACAAGAATATCTGGTAGATGGCGAATGTTGCGGGTCTGAATCTGAGAGGATGAAACACAAGAAATGGCAGTTTTCAGGAAAAGAAACCTAGGTACGATCAGTAAACCTGGGTTTACAGCCTCAATCTGGGGTTCCTCCCACTCCCTGGAGGTCCCTGGACGGCAGTGCAGACACAGCCCCGGGTGGGACCATGGCTGAGCTCTCAATGAGGCAGGACTCCATTCACTCACTGTGGGCTGGTATTTCTCACAGTTGTCACACCAGGCCTGTGTGTTCTGCTCCAGGCAGATGCTTCGCTTCAGCACCTGAGCAAAGTCATAGTTCTTTCCGGTTTTATCTGAGGAGAAACTAGATGCTTCACTCCAGGATCCCCCTCCCCCAGTTAGCCTCCCAACATCCCTCTGCCGTGTTACAAGGCATCTGAGGGAGTCTTCCCAGCCCAAGCGCAGGGAATACCACAGCTGCTACCATCGGGGTAGGAGAGTGTGAAGAGCAGGGTGGATGAGGCTCGCACAGTCTCACTGCCACAACGGCAGAGGCTGCAGTTCTCCATCTCACAGCTGAACAGCTGCCCAATGACAGAGTCGCCAGATGAACAGAAACTGCTGAGAATGGGGAAAGCAACACATACACACACATAAACTGAGAGAGTTAAGAGAGACTCTTTAAGTCTGCTAGGGACCTGTTACAGTGGCTTTAACTATTCCCACCCAATTCTATACCTGCTGCCAGCACCTCGGTACGCCTGGGGTACTTCCAGCTCCTGCATGTCCTGATGCAGCTGAGTGAGAATGAAGCGATTCCATCTCTGAATGAGTCTGGCCAGATTGCCCTTGCCTGAAGCCTCGTCTGAATCAGCCAGAATCAGCCCCAGGGCAGAGGCCTCAGGGATAGTTCGGAATGCTCGCAGAAAATTACTTCCCTGGAAAAGGGTATGTTGGTGAAGAAGAAAGGGTTATTTTCCCTTTTGTGGCCATTTGTACAGCAGTGTCCTTTCCTGATACCCACATCCTTCTCCTTCCATTTAAGTGCCCTAGGTACCCAAGGACTGACCTGACAAGGATCACCACGAGAGAGGTCCAGCATGTGGAAGAGGAAGCCCAGCTCACATGCCAGGCAGAACTCTTTTTGGCAAAGATGGTTCTGGATCAGACAGCGAACAGGCTCCAGGAAGTAGAGCACCTGGAAGGAAGAGCAGAACTGGTGCAGAAAACCGGGGAGGAGAGATGGGGAGGTTCAGTATGCCACTGGAAAAATACCAAGGAGGGGTTGGAGAGATGGCTGAGCGGTTAAGCGCTTGCCTGTGAAGCCTAAGGACCCCGGTTCGAAGCTCGATTCCCGAGGACCCACGTTAGCCAGATGCACAAGGGGCGCACGCATCTGGAGTTCGTTTGCAGTGGCTGGAGGCCCTGACGCGCCCATTCATTCTCTCTCTCTCTCTATCTGTCTCTTTCTCTCTGTCTGTCACTCTCAAATAAATAAAAATGAACAAAAATTAAAAAAAAAAGAAAGAAAATACCAAGGAGGACTCTACTCTACTGAGCTCACAGAGACTTGAAGGTATGGGGAAAAGAATGGTAGATAAGGCCAAGGGACCGTGGGTTTGGTTGCGGAGACCTAGAAAGAGTAGAGGACAGGGTTGAGGGGCAAAGAGGAAGAAAAGCAGTAGGAAGACCCCATCCTTACCTGGACCATGCAGTTACAGTAGGCATTGGGGATGTGGGGTTCTAATCCAGCAAACAGGGTCTTATTGTAGTGTTTGAAATCAAAGTCCTCCAGCCCTAGCTTGGAATATTTGATGGTTACCTGAGGTAGAAACAGTCTGAGCAGGACAAGGAAAACAGAGTCCCCAAATCTTCCCAGTTGCCATAGTCTTTCCCACAAGCTCCCTCCTAGGTAGAAAGTGGTAGGGAAGGAAGCCTTTTTGACTGAACCCTTCAATTGTTTTTCATATGACACCCAACCCCACATCCCACAGGATCCCTGCCTCAGTGTCCCCCAGCACCTTTCGGTATTTCTTAGAAACCATGTGGAGATGTGGTTCCTCTTCTCGCCCTATTGGTGACTCAGTGACCTGGCTGAAGTTGTCAAATTCATTGTCTGACTCTTTCAGTCGATAAGGAATCTAGGGTTTATAAGAAGAGAAAACTCTGTTGAACGTCTTGTTTTTGGCTTCCCCTTAACTTTTTCTCTTTTCTTTTCTTTGAGGCAGGTCTCATGTTATAGCCAAGACTGGCCTCACACTCAATGTGTGGCTGAGGATGACTTTGAAATCCTGGTTCTCTTGCTTTAGACCCCCAAGTGCTGTGATTACAGATGCGTGTCACCACACAAGTACCCATTTATTCCTTTTTTTTGTTTTTTGGTTTTTCAGGTCTCACAGTAGCCCAGGCTGACCTGGAATTCATTGTGTAGTCTCAGGGTGGCCTTGAACCCCCAGTGATCCTCCTACCTCTGCCTCCTGTGTGCTACCACACCCAGCAGTATTTATTCCTTTTTGTTTTATTTATTATTATTATTTTTGATTTTATGAGGTAGAGTCTCACTTTAGCTCAAGCTAACCTGAATTCACTATGTAGTCTCAAGGTAGCCTCCATGCCTGGCTTATTTTAGACAGTCTTGACCAGAAATTTAACACATGGTTTATAATAGAAACCCTACAATCTCATTTATTTTTATGTATTACAAATGCATAAAAGACCTTCAATCAAATTCTGCTAAAGAGCTGAGCATGGTGGCACATGTCATATTTAATCCCAGCACTAGCGCTCTGGAGGCAGAGGCAGGAGGATCGCTATGAGTTCGAAGACACCCTGAGACTACATAGTGAATTCCAGGTAAGCCTGAGCTAGAGCAAAATTTTTTTACCTCAAAAAACAAAAAAGGAGCTGGGTATGGTGGTGCATGCCTTCAATCCCAGCACTTGGGAGGCAGAGGTAGGAGGATCACCATGAGTTCGAGGCTACTCTGAGAATACAAAGTGAATTCCAGGTCAGCCTGGGCTAGAATGAGACCCTACCTTGAAAAACCAAAAAAAAAAAACAACAATAACAACAACAAAAAAAGGCAGGAGAGAAGTCTTAGCAGTTAAGGTGCTTGCCAGCAAAGCCAAATGACCCAGGTTCGATTACCCAGTATCCACATAAGCCAGATGCACAAGGTGGTGCATGCATCTGGAGTTCATTGGCAGTGGCTGGAGGCCCTGATGTGCCCATTCTCTCTCTCTAACAACAAACAAATAAAATATTTTGAAAAAATTCTGACAAACAGCCAGGTGTGGTAGTGTGTGCCTTTAATTCTAAACTTGGGAGGCAGAGGTAGGACGATCACCATGAGTTCAAAGCCACTCTGAGACTAAATTCCAGGTTAGCCTGGGTTAGAGCAAGACCCTACCTCAAAAAAAAAAAAAAAAATCATACTCATATATGTGTGATTGATTGATTGATTGATTGATTGATTTGCAAGTAGAGAGAGAGGGAAAAGGGAGACAATGGGCATGCCAGGGCGTTTAGCCACTGCAAACAAACTCCAGATGAATGTGCCACTCTGTGCATCTAGCTTTACATGGGTACTGGGGAACTGAACCTGGGTCATAGGCTTTGCAGGCAAATGCCTTAACTACTGAGCCATCTCTCCAGCCCACATTTATTTTTCTTGATACCTTCAGTAACAATTCCCCACCCCAAGTTTTGCTTGCAAGGTAGGGTCTCACTCTAGCCAAGGCTGACCTGAACTCATGGTGATCCCTGTACCTCTGCCTCCCAAATGCTGGGATTAAAGACATGCACCACCATACCTGGCTGTAACAGCTCCCTTATCAACATCCACTTATCTCTCTCTTTTTCTTTAAATTTTATTTATTTGAGAGAGAGAGAAAGAAGCAGATAGAGAGAGAGAGAAGATGGGCACACCAGGGCCTCTAGCCACTGCAAATGAACTCCAGACACATGCACCACCTTGTGCATCTGGCTTACATAGGGTACTGGAGAATTGAACCTGGGTCCTTAGGCTTCACAGGCAAGTGCCTTAACCTCTAAGCCATCTTTCCACCCCTCCACTTATCTCTTTATGCTGCCTATAACCACTATAGCCTAGAATAACATTTTCCCTTTGAAAACCTTTAGCACTGAATGCTTATAACATTCTTTTGGCAATTAACATTAGGATGTAAATAATTTCTGGGGGCTAGAATGATGGCTCGCAGTTAAAAGCACTTGTTTGCAAACCCTGCTGGCTGGGTTCAATTCCCAAACCACTCACATAAGTTGGAGACAAAAAGTGGTGTATGCTGAGCATGGTGGTACATGCCTTTAATCCCAGCACTTGGGAGGCAGAGATAGGAGAACTGCTGTGAGTTCAAGACCAGCCTGAGACTAGAGTGAAACCCTACCTTGCAAAACCAAAAAGTGGTGCAAGTGTCTGGTGATTGCAGCAAGTGGCACACACACACGTGTAAATAAAGAAAAAATTAAAAGAACACCCATTCTCTCTTTTTCTCTGCCTCTCTCTCTCAAAAACAATAAAAAGCTGTTTTTTTTTCTTTTTAAGGTAGGGCTTTAACTCTAGTCTAAGCTGACCTGGAATTCACTGTGTAGTCTCAGGGTGGCCTGGAATTTATGGTGATCCTCCTACCTCTGCCTCCCAAGTGCCGGGATTAAAGGTGTGTGCCACCACCCATGGCTAACAAAAAAATTAAAAAAATTTTTTTGTTTATTTTTATTCATTTATTTGAGAGTGACAGACAGAAGGAGGGAGGGAGGGGGAGAGAGAGAGAGAGAATGGGCACGCCAGGGCTTCCAGCCACTGCAAACAAACTCCAGACGTGTGCGCCCCCTTGTGCATCTGGCTAACATGGGTCCTGGGGAATCGAGCCTTGAATGGGGGTCCTTAGGCTTCATAGGCAAGCGCTTAACTGCTAAGCCATCTCTCCAGCCCACAAAAATATTTTTTAAAAAGGACTGGAGAAGCCAGGCGTGGTGGTGCATGCCTTTAGTCCCAGCACTCGGGAAACAGAGGTAGGAGGATCGCCATGAGTTCCAGGCCACCCTGAGAATACAGAGTGAATTCCAGGTCAGCCTCGACCAGAGACCCTACCTTGAAAAACAAACAAACAAACAGGACTGAAGAGATGGCTCAGCAGTTAAGGCACTTGCCTGCAAAGCCTAAGGACCCAAGTTTGATTCTCCAGTACCCACGTAAAGCCAGATGCACAAGGTGGCACAAGCATCTGGAGTTTGTTTACAGTGGCTAGAGGACCTGGTGTACTCATTCTCTCTACCTCTTTGTCTCCCTCAAAGAAATAAACACAAATATTAAAAAAAAACATTCCGGCTGGGCATGGTGGTGCATGCCTTTAATCCCAGCACTTGGGAGGCAAAGGTAGGAGGATCACCGTGAGTTTGAAGCCACCCTGAGACTACATAGTGAATTCCAGGTCAGCCTGGGCCAGAGTGAGATCCTACCTCAAAAAAAAATAAAAATAAAAATAAAAATAAATAAATAAAATTCTGATGTCTCTTATGTCTCACCTTCAACTAAATAGTAACCTTCCTAGAGGATAAGACCCTCTTATATGTGTCTTGGAATCCTCTAACCATAGGCACACTTCTTTCAACTCTGCAGGCCTCAAACCCTTATTATGTTATAAAAACAAAACTAAGACTAGTAAAAGAAAAAGAAACACCAGCATGCTCCCCTCTGAACATACCTGATTGCGCAGCCTTGTGCGGGGATTGGGTGCGTAGCCAATGAAGCCCACTTTCTTCATAGTGCGCAGAATCTCTGCATCTACAGGTGGTGCTCGCCTATGATATGGTACAGTTCTCGGGTCATGATCTCCTTCCAAGCATTTACCAACCCTCCCCCCCCCCAAAAAAAAGAATCACCGGAGTGGTGATTCAGTGTTAGCTGAAGACTGTTATCTTGGCTCTTCCCCCCCACCCCTCCATTTAACCCGGCAGTGAGGTACAACCTGGGAGCAGGAGCCGAGTTGGCAGCTGGCCAGTCAGAGAGGAGTGTGTCAGTGGTGAGTGGAACAGGAATAAGGGAGAGAGGCAGCAGGTCCTGGCTCCAGTCCAGAGGAGGCAGTGAGTCCACAAGACAGGGCAAAGCAAATTCAGTCTCACGGGAGTAGGGGTTGAAGGTAGGCTCAGGGGAATCAGTCCAGAGGTGCACACAGCCCTCGGAATCCCCAAAGGCCAGGGCCTGCTTGCTGGCTGACACATCAAATGTCATTAGCAAAGGTCCCACAGGATTCACATGAAAGATATCTGCTGGGTTGGCCAGGCCTGTGGGTTCACAAAACTGGCACTGCCCTAGAAGGAGGAAAGAAGTCTACTGAGCCCTGGAAAGTGAACGGGAGACATTCTTTTATGTCTTCTCTATCCTCTTCTAACAAAGCAAGATGGGCCCCATCAAATCCATGCCTAGAGCTAGAGAGAATGCCATTAAAGGCCTTCCTATAAACCACAAGATGGCTTGCTGTTCAGCAAAGGACAATTCTTTTTTTTTTTTTTTTTTGTTAAGAGCAGTTTCTCATAACTAACCACTCTTTTTTTTTTGTTTGTTTGTTTATTTATTTAGTTGAGAGCCACAGAGAGAAGGAGGGAGGGAAAGAGGGAGAGAGGAGAGAGGGAGGGAGGGAGGGAGGGAGGGAGGGACTGAGAGAGAGAGAATGGGCGCACCAGAGCTTCCAGACTCTGTAAATGAACTCCAGATGTGTGCGCCCCCTTGTGCATCTGGCTAACGTGGATCCTGGGGAATTGAGCCTCGAACCGGGGTCCTTAGGCTTCACGGGCAAGTGCTTAACCGCTAAGCCATCTCCCCAGCCCGAAGGACAATTCTTAACATTATTTTACCTATTCAAACTTTATCTGCAGTACTGGAGACCAAACCCACCAGGTCAGGCAAAGCACCATACCAAGCTTCCATGTGTTTTTGTTGTTGTCGTTTTGGTTTTTTGAGGTAGGGTCTCGCTGTAGTCCAGGCTAACCTGGAATCCACTATGTATTCTCAGAGTGGCATTGAATTCACAGAAATCCACCTACCTCAGCCTCCTGAGTGCTGAGATTAGAGGTGTGCACTACCATGCCCAGCAACAGCTGTATTTTAATTTTTTTTTAAAGGGCTGGACAGGGCTGGGGAGATGGCTTAGCAGTTAAGATGCTTGTCAAAGTCAAAGTCAAAGGTTTGATTCCCCAGGACCCATGTAAGCCAGCTGCACAAGGTAGCACATGCATCTAGAATTTGTTTGCCATGGCTGGAAGTCCTGGAGTGCCCATTCTCTCTCTTTCTCAAATTAATTAATTAATTAAAAAGGGCTGGATAGGGCTGGAGAGATGGCTTAGCGGTTAAGCGCTTGCCTATGAAGCCTAAGGACCCCAGTTCGGGGCTCAATTCCCCAGGACCCACATTAGCCAGATATACAAGGGGTCGCACACGTCTGGAGTTCGTCTGCAGTGGATGGAGGCCCTGGCGTGCACATTCTCTCTCTCTCTCTATTTGCTTCTTTCTCTTTGTCGTTCTCAAATAAATTAAAAAAAAAAAAAAAAAAAGAGGTGGACAATGGCCAGGCATGGTGGCACACACCTTTAATCCCAGCACTTGGGAGGCAGAGGTAGGAGGACCACCATGAGTTCGAGGCCTCCCTGAGACAACATAGTGAATTCCAGGTCAGACCCTACCCCCAAAAACAAACAAACAAAACAACAACAACAACAACAAAAACAACGAAAAAAGGGCTGGACAAATGACCCAGGATCGATTCCCCAGGACTCACATAAGCTAGATACACAAGAGGACACACACATCTGGAGTTCATTTGCAGCAGCAGGGGCCCTGGCACGCCCATTCTCTCTCTCCCTGCCTATTTCTCTCTCAAATAAATAAAGAAAAATAAAATACTTAAAAAAAAATCTGTGGGTTGGAGAGATGGCTTGGCATTTAAGTGCTTGCCTGTGAAGCCTAAGGACCTCGGTTCAAAGCATTCCCCAGGACCCACGTAAGGCAGATGCACAAGGTGGCACATGCATCTGGAGTTCGTTTACAGTGGTTGGAGACCCTGGCACGCCCATTCTCTCTCTATTTATTTGGTTCTTTCTCTGTCTGTTGCTCTTAAATAAATAAAAATGAACAAAAAAATTTTCAAAAAAGAATATATGCTTAAAAAAAAAAAACGGTCTAGCCAGGCATAGTGGCACACACCTTTAATCCCAGCACTTGGGAGGCAGAGGTAGGAGGATCACCGTGAGTTTGAGGCCACCCTGAGTCTACATACTGAATTCCAGCTCAGCCTGGACTAGGGCGAGACCCTACCTCAAAATTAAAAAAAAAAAAGGAAAAAAAAAAAGGGTCTGGAGAGATGGCTTAGCAGTTAAGGCACTTGCCTGCAAAGCCTAAGAACCCAGGTTCAGTTCTCCAGTACCCAGGTAAGCCAAATGTACAAGGCGGCACATGCATCCAGAGTTCATTTGCAGTGGCTGGAGGCCCTGGTGTG
This sequence comes from Dipus sagitta, assembly GCA_036346955.1. Taxonomy (NCBI): domain Eukaryota; kingdom Metazoa; phylum Chordata; class Mammalia; order Rodentia; family Dipodidae; genus Dipus; species Dipus sagitta. The sequence goes on from CM070777.1 coordinate 109,736,352, forward strand.
CCCATTCTCTGTATATATATCTGCTTCTTCCTCCCTCCCTTTCTCCCTCAAGTTAATAAACATTTTAAAAAGAGGCACAGCCAGGCATGGTAGCACACACCTTTAATCCCAGCACCTGGGAGGCAGAGGTAGGAGGATCACTATGAGTTAAAGGCCAGCCTGAGACGACACAGTGAATTCCAGGTCAGCCTGGGCTAGAGTGAGACCTACCTTGGAACACCAAAATAAATAAATAAGAGGCATATAGAACAGGCACACTAGGGCCTCTAGCCACTGTAAATGAACTCAAGATGTATGTATCATCATTTGTATTACCTTGTGTGTCTGGCTTATGTGGGATCTGAATAGTCAAATATGGGTCCTTAGGCTTCATAGGCAAGTGCCTTAACCACTAAGCCATCTCTCCAGCCCTGTTTTGTTTTGTTTTAAATTTTATTTATTTATTTGAAAGAGAGAGAAGCAGAGAAAGAGGCAGATAGAAAATGGGCACACCAGGTCCTCCAGCCACTGCAAATGAACTCCAGATGCATGTGCCCCCTTGTGCATCTGGCTTATGTGGGTCCTGGGGAATGGAACCAAGATCCTTTGGTTTTGCAGGCAAACACCTTAACCGATAAGCCATTTCTCCAGCCCCTGCCTCTGCCTCTTAAATAGCTGGGATTACAGGTTCAGTCCTTCATATCTTTTTCTCTGCTCCTCACATCTAAGGAGAAAATAAAAGCTCACATGGCTAACCAACACTAAGTGAAACCCTGGGACCCTGGTGAAATGTGTTTGTTTCCCCAACACAGAAGTATAGAGAGTATTCCTGCTGGTTCATCTCCTTTGCTCACTCATGTCTCCCCAATCTTACACCCCCTTCATACCGGACTGGGAGATGATAGCAAGACGAGAAGTGTATGTAGGGATGAAGCGCAAAAAGGCAGGATCCACATGTACTTGCAGTGGTGTGATGGCACGCATCATGCGCAAATCATACACCTTGAGGAAACGGTCACAGGCCAGGCCGGTGAGACGGCTAGAGAAGCCACAGGCAGCCAGCAGGTTGCCATGAACATCAAAATCTGATAGACTCCCTGTGAAGGCGTCAAATTCATGCTCCACCTTAAAAGTGCGGAGGTCTCTCAGGGAAATCTAAAGAAGAGATAATTCTGTTATCTGCCACTCTGGGTATCTGGAAGAGCCCTAGCCACCTACCCAACTCTGTGAGGTCTCTACCAAAGCAAACCAGGTTCTAAGATATTGACAGAGCAAAGAAAAGGCAGAAAGAGAAGCCCAGTTTACCTGTAAGGCACCTAGCTGTAGAAAACACCAGGATGAGAGATCATCTCCTAGTTTAACCTAAATGAGTGGGATTTCGCTCCTCTCCTCCCTCATCTCTAATCCAAGTAGGGAAAGTGAACCCCCAACCACATTATCTAATGAAACAGGGCCTATGGTGGGAGGAGAATGGATCTTGACCACCTTGCCAGATGTGTGACCACAGAAGAAGAAACGATTTGTCTGTCTCATGATGGTGACTCCAGGTATCTCGACTGCATACTGGAGAGGGAAACAGGAGAGAATGTGAGGTTACTTTCGCCACAGATCAAAAGAACCTACCTCAAGCACATTTCCAGCCCAAGCATAGCATACCCCATGACCTTTCCTGGGTCCTACCCAAGCTCATACCTTTTGAGTTTCCTGGACAGTATTCAGATCGATCTCCAATATGTGGTTCTGCAGCCCACCAACAAGCAGAGTGCTACTATCGGTCAGCAGGAGACTGTGCATGTCCTCACTCTCCTCCAGCCTGTGTGAGAGAGGAGAGGCCCACAGGCCAGGGCCTCACCAGCTGCCTAGCCCATAGCCTTCCTACGGCTGCAGGGCAGAGCTGAAAAGCCACTTACAAGTAATCAAAGATGATGAGACCCCCACGGGCCATATATTTGAGGTTGTTCTTGGTGAGAAAAAGGACACCATTCTCCAGGCTTTGGATCTGTCTGATGTCATCACTGCCATTGACCTGAAAGGAGGAGTAGCGCTCCAAGGCTGGACCAAAAAATGAAGTGGCATGGCCCTGGAGGTGACAAAAACAAGAGACATCCTGAGTAGAGAAGCAGGGTCACCCCAGATACAGGTCAGGGACCAAGCTCTACTCAGCTTTCCTCATCCCTTGCTTGTCCTTCCCAACTAGGAGCAACTGAGGCATAAAGCTAAGAACCAATCTTATTGATAAGGACAGGTTAAACTACCTGATATCAGTGAGCTACAAAGTACTTTTTTTATTTTTAGATTTTTTTTTTTAATTAGAGACAGAGAGAAAGGGAGAGAGAAACAGAGAGTGAATGATAATGCATGCGCCAGGGCCTCTAGCCACTGCAAACGAACTCCAGACGCATGCACCACCTTGTGCATCTGGCGTATGCAGGACATGGAGAATCGAACCTAGATCTTAAGGCTTCATAGGCATGTGCCTTACCTGCTAAACCATCTCTCCAGCCCCAAAGTACTTCTATTATTTGTTTTCATTTTTGTATGTGTGTGTGGTTTTTTGAGGTAGGGTCTCACTCTAACCCAGACTGACCTGGAATTCACTGTGTAGTCTCAGGGTGGCCTCGAACACACAGATGATCCTCCTACCTCTGCATCCCAAGTGCTGGGATTAAAGGAGTGAGCCACCACACCCAGCTACTTTTTGTTTTTCAAGGTAGGGTCTCCCTCTACCCCAGATTGACTTGGAATTCACTCTGTAGGGTGGCCTCGAACTCACAACTATCTTTCTACCTCTGGGATTAATAATGCATGTGCCACCACACCTGGCACTGAAATAATCTAATACTCCCATGCTGTAGGCATAGAATTTGTGTGTTTGGTGCTGGGGTGCAAATTCAAAGCCTCATGTATTTTAGGCAAGTGCTCTACCACAGAGCTATAGTCCCAGGTCCTAAGTATATAATAAACTATATGTATTTGGTGGTGCTATAGATCGAACCCAGGGTCTTTTTAGGCAAGTGTTCTATCACTGAGCTATATCCCAAACCCATTTGTGTTTTTATCCTGCTAAAAAACAAAACAAAAATCTCTACTGGTTGAATGAATGTTTACCTCTTCAGCTTCCAGTAACATTTTTAAAGCTTATTTAGTATACTCTAAAGAGCTCAGCAGATACAGCACTCAGAGAACCATCTAGCCAGTCCAAAGAATCCTAATTACTTCTAGTTCCTGAACTGTTCACCATTCTGTATAATATCTTCAGAATCTCTTTTTAAAATTTTTATTTATTTGAGAGAGCAAGAGAGGGAAAGAGGTAGAGAGAGAGAGAATGGGTGTGTCAGGGCCTTCTGCCACTGCAAATAACTCCAAGGCATGTGCCACCTTGTGCATTTGGCTTACGTGGGTTCTGGGAAATCAAACCAAGGTCCTTTGGATTTGCAGGCAAACACCTTAACTGCTAAGTCATCTCTCTAGCCCTCTTCAGAATTTCTTAATCCTATACTAATATAACCTCTCCACCACCCCACTTACTAATTCCTTTATTTTTTATTTTATTTGTTTTAAGTGGGAGACAAATAGGGAAAACTGGCACACCAGGGCCTTCAGCCACCGTAGTGGAACTCCAAATGCATGCACCACCTTATGGGAATGTGTGACTTTGTGTGCTTGCGTCACACGCATTTGGCTAATGTGGGATCTGGAGAGTGGAACATGGGGTTCTTAGGCTTCGCTGGCAAGTGCCTTAACCACTAAGCAATTTCTTCAGCCCTCCTTTATTTTTTAAATTTTAATTATTTGGAGCAGAGAGAGAGAAAAAATATGAGTGTGCCAGGGCTACTTGCCTCTTCAAATGAACTCCAGAATATGTGCCACTTAGGCGTCTGGCTTTACATGGGTACTGGAGAATCAAACGTAAGGCAGCAGGCTTGGCAAGCAAGTGCTCTGAACTACTGAGCCATCCCTCCAGCCTTTTTTGTTGTTGTTGAGAGGTTCTCATGGAGACCATGCTGGCTGTGAACTCAGTTAAGTATGAAGGAAGGCCTTGAACTCCTGATCTTCCTGCTTCTGCCTCCTTCCCAATGCTGGGATTACAGGTGCTTGCCATACCTGGTACTTCCTCATTTTTCAAGACTCAGTTGTCCCTTCTCTCTGGAGTTTCTTTCTGGCCATATTCCATGTTCTTGAGCACTCAGATTTTCTCACACTGGTACTTAACACCAGGGGATTATTAGTTTGTATCCCTCACCCTCACTGCTGTGAACCCCCAGAGCACACAAGTTTTTTGTTTTTTAATTTTTTTTTTTTTTTGGAGGTAGAGTCTTGCTCTAGCCCAGGCTGGCCTTGAACTCACAGTGATCCTCCAACCACACTCCCAGCACCAAGGACAAACTTTTCATCAGCTTTACTTCCTGTGCCTAGCAGAGCAGTAGACACTGACTACTGAGCTGAATATATCAGTTAAGAACTTCATTCCTTCCTAGCCTATAAAAAGATAAATGAGTAAATCAGAGTCAGCATATTATTTCTTACAAAACCTTTTTGTTCATAGTACACTGACAATATACACATTTAGCAAAATTTACACTGATAGAAGATCAGAAAGAATGTAAAATCAAGCCAGGCATGGTAGCACATGCCTTTAATCCCAGCACTCAGGAGGCAGAGGTAGGAGGATCACTAGTGAGTCCGAGGCCACCCTGAGACAACATAGTGAATTGAAGGTCAACCTGAGCTAGAGTGAGATCCTACCTCGAAAAAAATGAAAAAAACAAAAAGAAAAAGAAAAGAAAAAGAGAGTCTAAATCAACTAGAGAAGACAAAATAATGCCATGTACGATATGCAAAATCACTAAACATTCTATAAACCAGGTGTTACGGTGCATGTCTGTAATACCAGCACTTAGGAGGCTGAGACAGAACTGCTACTAGCTCAAGGCCACTCTGGCCTACACAGTAAGACCCTGTCCAAACTCTATATCCTCTAAGATTCTGTAATTATAAAAATGGGAGCCTGCTGGGTGTGGTGGCACACACCTTTAATCCCAGCACCTGGGAGGCAGAGGTACGAAGATCACCATGAGTTTGAGGCCACCCTGAGACTACATAGTGAATTTCAGGTCAGCCTGAGCTACAGTGAAGCCCTATTTCAAAAAAATAAAAACAGGGCTGGAGAGATGGCTTAGCGGTTAAGCGCTTGCTTGTGAAGCCTAAGGACCCCAGTTCGAGGCTCGATTCCCCAGGACCCACGTTAGCCAGATGTACAAGGGGGCGCATGCATTTGGAGTTCGTTTGCAGTGGCTGGAGGCCCTGGCGCGCCCATTCTCTCTCTCTATCTGCCTCTTTCTCTGTCTGTCCCTCTAAATAAAAATAAACAAAAATAATTTTAAATAAATAAACACAAACAAACAAAAATGGGAGCTGGGCATGGTGACACACACCTTTAATCCCAGCACTCGGGAGGTAGAGGTAGGATTGCAATGAGTTCAAAGCCAGCCTGGGACTACAAAGTTCCAGGTCAACCTGGGCTAGATTGAGACTCTACCTCAAAAAATAAAAATAGCTGGGCGTGGTGGTGCACGCCTTTAATCCCAGCACTCGGGAGGCAGAGGTAGGAGGATCAAAATGAGTTCGAGGACACCCTGAGACTCCATAGTGAATTCCAGGTCAGCCTGGGCTAGAGCGAGACCCTACCTCGAAAAACCAAAAATAAAAAATAAAAAAATAAAAATAGGGCTGGGAGAAATGGCTTAGCATTTAAGGCCCTTGCCTATGAAGCCTAAGGACCCATTTTTGACTCTCCACATCCAATGTAAGGCAGACACACAAAGGTGAGGCAAGCACAAGGTCGCACATGCTCACTAGGTGGCATAAGCATCTAGAGTTTGGTTGCAGTGGTTGAGGCCTTGATGTGCCATTTCTCTTTCAAAATAAATAAATAAATAAATAAAAATAAAAAAATCAAACAGTAACAACAACAACAACAAACTCCAGCTCTCCTGATGTCTAAAACCCCAGAACCCTGCTGTGCTAAGTCTTCCTCATCCTAGCTGGGCTGGGTTGGGGGGAGGGGACCCCTGCTCCCACATAGGCTCTCTGTTCCCTCCTCCCCTCCACATGGCAGAAACTCTCTGCACTTCCTTCTCTTAATCTAAGTCTCCCTAAACCTTTAAAAAGAAACAGCTGAGGCGGGCGTGGTGGCACACGCCTTTAATCCCAGCACTTGGGAGGCAGAGGTAGAGGATTGCCTTGAGTTCCAGGCCACCCTGAGACTACAGAGTGAATTCCAGGTCAGCTTGGGCTAGAGTGAGACCCTACCTCAAAAAAAAAAAAAAAAAAAAAAAAAAAAAAAGAGAGATATGGGCAAACTGGCAAAATATGAGAACAAATACTTAGTAACTCCTCGCTGAATCCTAGTTCTTTCTCCAACCCCTTCCTCTTGGTTTGACTGGAGACCCAGCTAACTCTCATTACTTCAACTTAGTTCTGACTCCTTGCTAAGCAGCTGACCTTTGGCAAAGACCAGATAAAGACCTTTAATATGTATCCTTTCAGCCCTCATAAAGGGGCGTAGTTCTTACCCCATGGCTCCCCACCCACAGCATCTCCTCATGTAAGTCAAAGTGGGAGACGGATACAGGTACACCCACTTCAGCCACCACGCTGTGCAATTCAGAGTAGACACCTTCCATTATGTGCACTGATTCCTGGACAGGAAGAGCCTCCAAGGCCACTCCCTCTGGGTCCAGCTCCACATTCTGTAGCAGGCTTGGGTTCAGGTGAGCATCCAGGACAGGATCCAGAGCAGAATGCATAGCTGGGGAAAATTCTGCCAATCCAGGATCCAGACCCTCAAAGTTCATGATGATGACGGCAGTTGAACAGCCCTGAGTCACACCCTCCCTCGCCACGCTTTCTGCAGACACCTGACCTTCAGCAGGGTAGCACCAGTGGGCCTAGAATGGACATCCTGGCCTGCAAGGGGAAAGAGGTAACTGAGTCAGGGGTAGGCCCCTTTAATGTCTTCTAGGTTATATGTGCAGAGTGAAGCATGCAGGAAGCGGGCGAGGGGGGAGATAGGAACCAACGCGGAATGGGAGAACTGTTGCCTCCTAATCTGTACTCCTTGTCACCCTTAACTTCCTACCAACTGACCTCTACCAAGTAGCTAATCCTTGACTTCCCTTTCTCCTCCTGTCAGATCTGCTTACTGGCCTAGTTCCACCCTGAGCCACCAGGACGGCGCAGGTGTTATGGGAGGTTGAAGTTCGGTAGCCAGGTCTGCGATGCTTGTTTCCTAGAAATTTGGGGATGGGGGAAAGAGGGTTGAGAGTACGTGGAACCAGAGAAGTCAGTGTACCAGAATCCTCTACGGTGGTTACCCAGCATTCTCCAGGGGGGTGGGTACCACAAATGGCCAGTTACCCACCACCGAGGCGGGGGTAAAGGGAAAGCGGGGGAAACGTTACCCACAATTCTGAGCAGCAGACCAGAGAAACTGGTTACCCAGAATCCTCCCCCAGCAGAGAGGAGGGGAGGGGAAGGGTCGGGGCAGGGGTCAGATGTGTTCCCGGGATGCTTGCGGGGAGCGGGTCATTACCAAGATTTCTCCATGGCGGATATTTTGGAGCGCGTGGAATTCAAACGAGCGGCGCCGTCAGCTCCGCGGGAAATTCCAGTTTCCCCACTGCGGCCCCGTGCTTCCAGCTCAACCCAACCGAGCGAGACGGGCGGCCGATTGGCGGTCGTCGTTTCCAATCAGCAACGGCTTCGGATGCGTCTTAGCCAATCAAAAGGGGCCAAACACGGAAGCCTCCCGGAGTAGGCGTGTGACCCGAGAGCGCCGCCAAAACACGATTACGGGGCGCTGATGGGGACAAACTGAGTCAGGTGCGGACTTTGTTTTGAGTAACCCCACGTTTATGCTTCTTGAATAAAATTAGCCCTAGACTTGGAGGCCGAATTTTAAGGTTGTCTGTATAGAAGGTGGACAAAGCGCTGGGAATGGCCTGTTGGGTAGTCCCAGGCTGACTTAGCCCACCTCCTCGCCGTCTGTGCTCCCGAGAACCATCCGCCACCTCTGACCCTGTGTCCCTGAAACTCACTGGCATTTCCTATGACTTCTAGTTGTGAGACCAAAAAAGGAAGCGAGAGCCTGACTTCTGACTCGTCCCAAGTGGCCGCATTTTCTACAATTCTAAAGGCATCCATCTGAAAATCCCATCCGTGGTTGTACCCTTCCCGCGGGCCCCTATGATATTCCCTGGGAACCAGACCCTCACACTAAAATTCCCCTAGCTCGCACGATTGCACGTTATCCCTCAGAGGAAGGTAAACGCAGCACACTGAGACGTTTGCTAGCAACAGTCATTTTCAGGGTTTCTTATTCTCAGCTGCGAGCTTGAACTGCTTTGGAATGGGTCCTGGTTGTGAGACATCTCGGTACTTAAGCTCAGGCGTCATCTCTTACTTTTTCTTCTAAGTAGGGTCTTACTTTAACCCAGGAAGACCTGGCACTCAGTAGCTCCAGGTTGGCCTTGAACTGACAAGCAATACCTCTGGAGTGCTGGGAATAAAGGCATGTGCCACCATGACCTGCTTATCATTTTTGTCTTTTTTTTTTCCCCCCGAGGTAGGGTGTCACTCTAGCCCAGCATGACCTGGAACTCTCTAGTCCCAGACCGGCTTTGAGCTCGCAGTGATCCTCCTACCTCCGCCTCCCCAGTTCTGGGATTAAAGGTGTGGGCCAACATGACTGGCCTCTTTCTTTTCAAAACAGTATTGCCTCTAAATTTTTTAATAAGTTTCAAAACAAGATATTGGGCTGGAGAGATGGCTTAGCGGTTGAGGTGCTTGCCTGCAAAGCCAAAGAACCCAGGTTCAATTCCCCAGGACGCAGGTAAGCCAGATGCACAAGGGGTTGCATGCATCTGGAGTTCATTCCCTGGCGCAACCATTCTATCTGCCTCTTTCTCTCTCTCTTTAAACAAATACTTAAAAACAACAGCAGCATACTTTCTAAATTACCTTGCTCATGAGCTTTTTTTTTTTTTTTTTTTTTTTTTTTTTTTGTAAATCAAGGTAGGGATCTCGCTCTAACCCAGGCTGTCCTCGAACTCACAGTGCTCCTCCTATCTCATCCTCCTCAGTGTTGGGATTTAAGGTGTGTGCCACCATGCCCCGCTAAAATTTCAATGGCCAGTGGATAAAGGTGCATGCTTTCAAAGCCTGCCAGCTCAGGTTCAATCCCCCAGTGCCAACATAAAGCCAGATGCACAAGACCTGGCATGCTCATACTCTCTTCTCTCTGCAAAAATAAATAAATACTCCAAACAGGATGCCTTCAAAGCAGCCTTTTCCATAAATTTTCTTTTCTTTTTTTTATGGTTTTTTGAGGTAGGGACTCTGGCCCAGGCTGACCTGGAATTCACTATGTTGTCTCAGGCTGGCCTTAAACTCACAGTGATCTTCCTACCTCTGCCTCCTGAGTTCTGGGATTAAAGGGGTACGCCACCACACCCGGCTCCATAAATTTTCTGTAAGGTTCAAAATAGAATTGCCCGAGCCGGGCATGGTGACACACACCTTTAATCCCAGCACTCGGGAGGCAGAGGTACGAAGATCATTGAGTTTAAGGCCACCCTGACACTACATAGTGAATTCCAGGTCAGCCTGAGCTAAGAGTGAGACCCTACCTTGAAAAATCATATATATGTATATATATGTATATTTGCCCATAAGTTTCAAAGCAGGATAAGTCCCAGAATAGTCTTGTTCAGAAGTTTTCTTTGCCTCCTTTCCTGCAGTGATAGAAGAGACTCCAATTGTAGATAGCTCTTTCCTATAACAAGGAGACAAAGGTCTGTATGTGAACTAACAGTCCCTTGGGCATGAGAGCTACAACCAGCCACTGAATCCCAGAACCTGCAGATCCAATTGAGAGCCAGAATTGGCCAAATGGGCATCAGATGACCAATCCCAGGAGGACAAGAGCGAGAAGACAGCAGCTCAAAGAAAGTAAACAGTCAGCCCCTGTAAGTGTGGCTCTTACTAGGGCATGGATGGGCTCCCAGTTCTGGGGCCCCTTCTCTCATGGGGCCCCTTCTCTCATGGGGCAGGGGTCGTTTCAGTCCATCACTACTAAAGCTTCAGTCTGTCCCTATGTTTTACTTCTTTTTGTTTGTTTGTTTGTTTTTGAGGTAGGATCTCACTCTAGCCCAGGCTGACCTGAAATTTACTCATGGCAATTCCTCTACCTTTGCCTCCCAAGTGATGGGATTAAAGGCGTGCCCCACCACATCCAGCTGTTCTTATAATTCTTTATTCAGTGGAAGAACCCAAACTCTAGATAGTATCAGCCAGACCATCATCTGACTCCAGTAGGTCCTGGAAGGTGGTCTGATAGTTTACACTGGTAAACTTTTGCCCGGAGAAAAGATTCCCTCTGGCTGGCACCAGTCTACAGCCTTTCCCCTTGCCCAGCATATGATTCCTGGGGAAATTCTCACTCTAGCCCAGGCTGACCTGGAATTCACTACGTAGTCTCAGGGTGGCCTCCAACTCAAGGCAATCTCCTACCTCTGCCTCCCAAGTGCTGAGATTAAAGACATGCATCACCACATTTTTTGCATCTGACTTAGGTGGGTGGCTTAGGAATTGAACCCTGGGATGGGCAGGCACACTTTGCAAGCAAATCATCTTTAACCATTGAGCAATCTTCCTCACCTCCACTTTGTTTTGCTTTGTGAAGTTAGATCCTCTCTATCTAGCCCAACCTAGTCTTTTTTTTTTTTTTTTTTGGTTTTTCAAGGTAGGGTCTCACTCTAGCCCAGGCTGACCTGGAATTCACTAGGTAGTCTCAGGGTGGCCTCGAACTCACGGGGATCCTCCTACCTCTGCCTCCCGAGTGCTGGGATTAAAGGCGTGCACCACCACGCCCGGCATTTCCAACCTAGTCTTGAATTTAGCATTTGCAGTGCTGGGACTGCAGGTGTGTGGCACCACAAACTGTCGTGGTGGCGCACACTTTTAATCCCAGCATTTGGAAGGCAGAGGTAGGAGGATCACCGTGAATTCAAGGCCACCCTGAGACTACATAGTGAGTTCTATGCCAGCCTGGGCTACAGAATAAGTTCCAGATCATACTGGGCTACAATGAAACCCTGTCTCAAAAAAAAAAAGGCTTTTTTTTTTTTTAAAAGATGGCTTAGCAATTTAGGTATTTGCTTGCAAAGCCTAAGGACCCAGATTCCATTCCCCAGTAATTACATAAGGCAGATGCACAAGGTCCTCTCTGTCTCTTAAATAAAAACATTAAAAAAGAAGAGAAAAAAAGAAAAATAAGAAGAGAAAAGAAAGATAGGTCAGGTTTGTCTCTGCTACAGTGAGTTGTTCAAAGTCAGCCTCAGTAACTTGGTAAGACCCTGTTTCAAAACTTTAAAAAAGGAAAGCCGGCCATGGTGGCGCATGCCTTTAATCCCAGCACTTGGGAGGCAAGAGGTAGGATGATGGCCTAGAGTTCGAGGCCACCCTGAAACTACATAGTGAATTCCAGGTCAGCCTGAGCTAGAGTGAGACTCTACCTCAAAAAACAAAAACAAACAAACAAGTTTTCTTTTAAAGGAGCTGGGCACAGTGGCGCACATCTTTAATCCAGCAATTGGGAGGCAGAGGTAGGTGGATCACCATGAGTTCAAGGCTGCCCTGAGACTACATAGTGAATTCCAGGTCAGCCTGGACTAGAGTGAAACCCTACCTTGAAAAACAAAAAAAGAAAAAAAAAAAAGTTAGAAAAAGGGGGTCTAGAGGGATGACAAAGCCAAAGGACCCAGGTTCAACTCCCCAGGACCCATGTAAACCAGATGCATAAATTGGTGCATGCATCTGGAGTTCATTTGCAGTGGCTGGATGCCCTGGTGTGCCCGTTCTGTCTCTCTTTTTCTCTTTCTCTCTCACTCTTGCTCTCAAATGTGTGTGTGTGTATGTATGTATATATATATATATATATATTTTTTTTTTTTTGTTTATTTATTTTCAAGGAGATAGACAATGGGTGTGCCAGGCCCTCTAGCCACTGTAAACTAACTCTAGATGCATGCACCATCCTGTACATCTGGCTTACATGAGTACTGGGAAATCAAACCTGGGTCCTTAGGCTTCCCAGGCAAGTGCCTTAACCACTAGGCCATCACTCCAGTCCTAAAAAAAATATGTTTTTTAAAAAATATATTTTATTTATTTATTTGAGAGAGAGAAAGAGGGAGAGAGAATGGGTGAGCCAGGGCCTTCAGCCACTGCAGACAAACTCCAGATGGATGTGCCCCCATGTGCATCTACCTTACATGGGTCCTGGAGAATTGAACCTGGATCCTTTGGCTTTGCAGGCAAACACCTTAACTGCTAAGCCATCTCTCCAGCCCACTAAAAAAGTATTTTATTTTTTTTTAAAGCCAGGCATGGTGGTGTACGCCTTTAATTCCAGCATTGGGAGGCAGAGGATTACTGCGAGTTTGAGGCCACCCTGAGACTCCATAGTGAATTCCAGGTCAGCCTGGGCTAGAGTGAGACCCTACCTCAAAAAACCAAAAATAAAAATAAAAATAAAAATAAATACATATATTTCCTCTGGCTGGCACCAGTCTACAGCCTTTCCCCTTGCCCAGCATATGATTCCTGGGGAAATTCTCACTCTAGCCCAGGCTGACCTGGAATTCACTACGTAGTCTCAGGGTGGCCTCCAACTCAAGGCAATCTCCTACCTCTGGAGTTTGTTTGTAGTGGCTGGAGACTGGTGTGTCCATTCTCCCTCTTCCTGTCTCTCTCCAATAAATAAAAAAAAATAATTAATTTTTTTTAAAGCCAGGGTAGTAGCCCATGCCTTTAATTCCACCACTTGGGGGCTGGAGAGATGGTTTAGCAGTTAAGACGCTTGCCTGTGAAGCCTAAGGATCCATGTTTGACTCTCCAGATCCCACATAGGCCAGACACACAAAGGTGAGGCAAGCTCAAGGTTGCACATACTCATTAGGTGGTGCAAGTGTCTGGAGTTTGAGTTCAGTGGCTGAGGCCCTGGCATGCCAATTCTCTCTCTCCTCCTATCTGTCTGGCTGTCTCTAAAAAAAAATTTAAAAATATGCCAAGGCCCTTGGTTTCCCCCCAGGAATAGATGGTAAGACCCTATTGCTGAAGACTCTACATACTTGAGCTGCAAGGTCACTGAGAAATCCTGCTGGAACTGAGCTGAAAACCTCCTCCATGTAGATCGACCATCTGACAGAAAGCTGGAAAAAGCCACGCTGCATGCAGTTCAATGGGAGAGAGAAATCACCAATGAAGATACCCAACAGTGGACACTGCAAGCCTTATATTTGGCCAGCCAGGCCAAATGAGCCAATGGGTGCAATAGTGGCACGCCTGTTATGGGGGAAACCAATGGCCCTCTAATTTGACTGGAGCCCCGCTTCATGGGAGGGAACACAACCCAGATATTGAAAACCTACAACAGGGGTAGTCATGAGCCCTAGGGGTGTAATGTTTGCTGCTGTCAAGCAAAATGTATATACTGTGCTCACCAAACTGCCCAGTAAGCACTTCTCTTAAAGTTCATACCCATACATTAATGTTACTCTCACTTTTGGTTAGAGAAGCTTCTCTTTTCAGATGGCAGTGACCTTGGGATGACTCAGAAGCCACCATGGTGCTGAGAAGAAGTGACAGAGGAGTGTTTAGCACTGAAACATCTCTATCACACCTTCCAAGGCTCAGGGTCCATTGTGGAAGAGGTGGTGAAAGAATGTAAGAGCCAAAGGAAGAGTAGGACTTACAATGTGCTCCTCCAGACACAAAATGGCCTGCATATCCATGATCTCACAGTGCCTGGCACTACCTACAAAAGATGATCATAATAGGAGAAAAAGATCATGACATAAACATAAAAGACTGATTGACAGTGGGAGGGGATATGATGGGGAGTGGAGCTTCAAAGGGGAGAGTGGGGGGATGGAGGGAATTACCATGGGATATTGTTTATAATCATGGAGCTTGTCAATTAAAAAAAGGAACAACAACAACAAAAATAAACAAGTAAAAATAAATAATTGCAGCACTTTGGAGGCAGAGGTAGGAGGATTGCCATGATTTTAAGGCCACCCTGAGACTACATAGTGAATTCCACGTCAGCCTGGGCTACAGTGAGACCCTATCTCAAAAAAATCAATCAATCAATAAATATAAAAAACAAAGCTAATCAGGGCGTGGTGGCACACACCTTTAATGCCAGCACTAGGAAGGCTGTGAGTTTGAGGCTAGCCTAGGATTACAGAGTAACTTCAGGTCAGCCTGGGCTAGAGTGAGACCCTACCTCAGAACAAACAAAAAAATACAAGGGTTGGTGTTATATAGCTCAGTGGTAGAGTATTTCCCTAATACACATGAGGGTCTAGGTTCAAGTCCTTGTTCTAAAAAAAAAAAAAAACCCAAATTGCCAGTCAGGTCACTACAATTCTAGCCATTTTGTAGTTAGTTCTGTGGTCTCTGTCAAATTACTTATCTCTGCATTTCAGTCTCCCCCTCTATAATACGGGGCTCATAATAGTACCTGCCACAGGGTTATTGTGAGAATTAAATAGGCTAATACCCACAAAGTGCTTAGCCCAAGTACATACCATGAAGTGACAGTTGGATGTATATTAGCCATCAGTAGCAGTCATGATTAACCCCTGGGGGAACTTTGGGTTTGGAGTCTGAGCATCCAGCTGGAAAGGCCTGTCTAGGAGTGTCCTGTGAATGTGATTTGCATAACGGTTGAGGCCCAGCTGAAGTCAAAGGGCTTCTTGAAGCTTCAGGTCAGATATATCCTTGGAAGTGGTTCCAGCCACACAATAGTTCCAAGTTGGCCCCGCCAGCCCTGCTTCCTACTCCATTACTATAGCACCAGGAAGTGAAACAGAGAGGCCGAGCTCTGTGCCTCCAACTCAGCTCTGCGCTTCTCATCCCATCCCCCAGGGCGTGACTCCTCTTCCTTTTCAGCTTTCATCTCTTTTAGGGCTCTCAGAATGAGGGCCAGAGGTAGGGAAAGAACAGGAGACATGATACAAAGTAAGACGTAACCTATAAAACCTCCTTCCAGTTTCTTTATTCCATGTATGTCCATCCTATGTAGGGAAAAATAAACCGTTTTCCCCCCCAGACTGAGCTGGAAATGTTTCATTCAAAAGATGGATCTGTCATAGAAGCATGATATTTAAACCAGAAGTTTTCGAGCTGGGCGTGGTGGTGCACGCCTTTAATCTTAACACTCGGGAGGCAGAGGTAGGAGGATCACTGTGAGCTTGAGGCCACCCCGAGACTACAGAGTAAATTCCAGGTCAGCCTGGGCTAGAATGAGACCTTATCTTGAAAAAAAAAAAAAAAAAAGAATAAAAATAAACCAGAGGTTTCCGTGGGCAGTTTTACGTCGTTCTAAGGGAAGGAGACTTCCATTAAGGACAAATTTCTCAGAGGAAAAGAGTGAACCTCTTGGGGAGGCTTTGAGAACTCGTTATGAGGTCACCCATGGCCTCATTCTGATGTCCAAATGTTCTGGGACCCCCCACTGGGACTGGGGCAGTCCCAGCTTCAGACCACCCTCTACTCCCACGCCCAGCTTCACACTCAGCTGTTTCCCTGCATGTTGCATCAGGATGGTGATGAAATCATCCATCAGTGGATTTTACCAATCGATGCAATAGGCTGAAGGGCCACCCAGGGTCATTGTCATTGTAATTCTTCCACTACTCTGAACTGAACTTTCTAACTATGGGGTAGGGCCTGGAAGCTGGAATGTCTACACTGAGCTGCCAGTTCTTGTGTGTGTTTGTTTTTTGTTTTTCGACGTAGGTTCTTGCTATAGCCCAGGCTGATTTGGGAATTCACTATGTAGTCTCAGGATGACCTAAAACTCATTATGATCCTCCTACCTCTGCCTTCCAACTTCCAAGCGCTGGGCTTAAAGGCGTGTGCCACCACGCCCGGTTCCAAGTTCTTACTAATTCTGTTATCCTGAAAAATTATTACCTGAGCAGGGTGTGGTGGTACCCTACTCTAATCCCAGCACTCAGGAGGTAGAAGTAGGAGGATTGGTGGGTTGCTTTGAGATCAAGGCCAGCCTGGGACTACAGAGTTAGTTCTAGGTTAGCCTGGGCTAGAGTGAGACCCTACTTGGAAAAAAAAAACACACACAAAAAAATTATTACCTGAGAGCAGGGTGTGGTGGCACATGCCTTTAATCCCAGCACTCAGGAGGCAGAGGTAGGAGGATCGCTGTGAGTTCGAGGCCACCCTGATATTACATAATCAATTCCAGGTCAGCCTGGGCCAGAGTGAGACCCTACCTTGAAAAAAAAAAATTACCTGAATCCCACAAAGCCTATGAAAACTTGGGGCACCAAATGAATTAAAAAATCAAGTGGTGGGCTGGAGAGATGGCTTAGCGGTTAAGCGCTTGCCTGTGAAGCCTAAGGACCCCGGTTCAAGGCTTGATTCCCCAGGACCCATGTTAGCCAGATGCACAAGGGGGCGCACGCGTCTGGAGTTCGTTTCCAGTGGCTGGAGGCCCTGGCGCGCCCATTCTCTCTGTTTCTCTGCCTCTTTCTCTCTCTGTCTGTCGCTCTCAAATAAATAAATAAAAATAAAAAATAAAAAATATTTTAAAAAAATCAAGTGGTTCAGAGGTAGGAGGATCACTGTGAGTTCAAGGCTAGTCTGGGGGACTACAGAGAGTTCCTGGGCATGAATAAGACCCTACCTCGGAAAAAAACAAAACAAGTGGTTCTTCGCCAACAATCTGTCCCCAAGTATTTGCTCCACAGAGAAGCCTGACATGGAGCAGTAATTTCTTTCTTTTTTTTTTTTTTTTGATTTTTCGAGGTAGGGTCTCAGTCTAGCCCAGGCTGACCTGGAATTCACTATGGAGTCTCAGGGTGGCCTCGAACTCATGCAATCCTCCTACCTCTGCCTCCCGAGTGCTGGGATTAAAGGCGTGCGCCACCACGCCCGGTTTAGGAGCAGTAATTGCTTACACTGATACTGTAATGGGTTTTTGGGGTTCAAGAAAGGTTTGTAAACTCCAAACTCTGAGCTTATGCCTCTTTTACCAAAACAATGGGATAAAACAAGACTGAGAAGGATAATTATCAAATTATCACATTTATTCAGGGAAGTATAAAACCAAGGGAAGAGAAATGGATACACTCATGTGTTCTGAGAGCCCATGTAGGAATTGCGTATGGGTCTGGAAGAAACGTGAAAAGGGATTTAGAGAGGAAAGAGAAGAAAGTAGAGAGAGCTCCTGCCATGCGGAAGGCAGGAGGGGTAGAAAGCCCGTGTGGAAGTAGGGGTCAGGGTCTCCCCTCACCTCAGCACAGCTGGACAGGACAAGATCCTAGAACCAAGAGAGCTTGCCCATCTGGTAGGCATCTATTTGTAAACTTAATGTGGTGGGCGTCTATCTTCAGGCTCAGGTGAGCCTCAGAGAGGGCTGATTGGTCTGGGCCAGGGGCTGGCTCAAGAATTGGCCAGCCATCATGCCATGTTTAAGGCTGAGTTTTACCATTAGAATTCCAGGATCTGATTTAAACCTTAATTTTGGGAACGGGGAACTCCTTCCCAGAGAGGGACTCTGTTGTTTATGGAAGAAAAGATTAGGCAAGAGATAAGGAGAAGCCAGATTCTTCTCTGATCTCTAGCAGAGCGGAGACTGCAAGGGCAGGCCCAGCCATTCCTGCTGTTTACTTCCAGGGCCCAGTCACCCTAACTGCCTTAATATGAATTCCCAGATTACAAAATACATTCCTGCCTACAAAACCAGAACCAACCATTAAAAATAAGTTGGGCTGGAGACATGGCTTAGTGGTTAAGGCGCTTGCCTGCAAAGCCAAAGGACCCAGGCTCCATTCTCCAGGACCCACATAAGCCAGATGCATATGGTGGCGCATGCATTTGGAGTTCCTTTGCAGCGACTGGAGGCCCTGACATGCCCATTCATTCTCTCACTCAAGGAAATAAATAAGTGAAAATAAAATTAAGAAAAGCCAGGCATGGTGGCACACGCCTTTAATCCCAGCACTCGGGAGGCAGAGGTAGGGGGATTGCCATGAGTGCGAGATCACCCTGAGACTACATACTAAATTCCAAGTCAGCCTGAGCTAGAGTGAGATCCTACCTCAAAAAAACAAAAAACAAGCCGGGCGTGGAGCACTCGGGAGGCAGAGGTAGGAGGATCACCGTGAGTTCGAGGCCACCCTGAGACTACATAGTGAATTCCAGGTCAGCCTGGGCTAGAGTGAGACCCTACCTCGAAAAACCAAAAAACCAAAAAACAAAAAAAAAAAAAAAAACCCAAAAAACAAAACAAAACAAAAACAAAAAATGGGCTGTTGGAGAAATGGCTCAGCTGTTAAGGCTTCACTCGTAAGGCTAATGTCCCAGGTTCAATTCCCCAGTTCCCATGTTAAGCCAGATGCACAAAGTGGCACATGCATCTGGAGTTAATTTGCAGTGCCCATTCTCTCTCTCTTTGCTTGAAATACGTTGATTTTTTTTTTTTTTCAGGGTAGGGTCTTGGTCTAGCCCAGGCTGACCTGGAATTCACTATGTATTCTCAGGGTGGCCTTAGACTCACAGCGATCCTCCTACCTCTATCTCCAGAGTGCTGGGATAAAAGGTGTGTGCCACCATGCCCACCCTCGGCTTGAAAATAAATAAAATATTAAGCCAGGTGTGGTGGCACATGCCTTTAATCCCAGCACTTGCGAGGCTGAGGCAAGAGGATTGCTGTGAGTCTAAGGCCACCTTGAGACTACATAGTGAATTCCAGGTCAGCCTGAGCTGAAAAACCAAAAAACAAAACAAACCAAAAGATAAAATAAAATATTAAAATAAACAAACCAACTTAAGGGGATAGAATTGTATATATTTAAGTAGATGAACAGATTACTGTGGGTGGAATGGCCTAAATGAGGTCAGGGGAAGAGATTGAGTAAAAGAAGTGTGGGGAGAGGGTTAATCAAAATTCAGGATATTAGCTGGGCATGGTTTCACATGCCTTTAATCCCAGCACTCGGGGGGCAGAGGTAGGAGGATCACCATGAGTTTGAGGCCACCCTGAGACTACATACTGAATTCCAGGTCAGCCTGAACTAGAGTAAGATCCTACCCCAAAAAACAAAACAAAAATTCAGGATGTTGTGAATAAACCATATGATAACCTACCTTTTTGGATAATGGCACACCCAGAAGCCATAGACTGTTACTAGAAAAATATCAGTGCCAGGGATGGGATACCTTCCACTGAGTTGTTGGCCAGGGAGGTCCCTGATGCCCCCCCCCCTAACATTACAGGCTATTGCCAAGGGTCTTGGTTTCCCACCAGGAATAGATGATAAGACCCTATTGCCTGGGCTGCAAGGTCACTGAGAAATCAAACTGGGGCTGAGCTGAAAACCTCCTCCCTATAGACCAGCTGACAGAAAGCTAGAAAAAGCTGTACCGCATGCAGCCCTATGAGAAACAGAAGCCATCAGTGCTGAAAACAGTGGGCACTGCAAGCTTCAAGTATGGCCAGTCAGGCCAAATGAGCCAATGGGTGCAATAGTGGCATGTCTGTTATGGGGGAAACCAACTGCTCTCTAATTGGACTGGAGACTGCTCTATGGGAGGGAATACATGCCTGGTACTGAAAAGCTAATCAAAAGCCTATGGTGGGAGAGGTCATGAGCCTTAGGGGTATAATGCCCGTTCTTGTCTGGCTAAATGCATATATTATGCCCGCCAAACTGCCCTGTAAGCACTTTACTTAATCCCTCTCTCTCTCTCTCTCTCTCTCTGTCTCTCTCTCTCTTACATATATATATATATATATGCATATATATATATATATATATATATAAACTTTATTTTTATTTTTTAACTTTTTTTTTTGGTTTTTTAAGGTAGGGTCTAACTCTGGCTCAGGCTGACTTGGAATTCACTATGCAGTCTCAGGGTGGCCTCGAACTCTTAGTGATCCTCCTACCTCTGCCTCTTGGGTGCTGGGATTAAAGGTGTGCGTCACTATGCCTGTCTATTTTTATTTTTCAATTTTTTGGTTTTTCTAGGTAGAGTCTCACTCTAGTCCAGGCTATCCTGGAATTCACTATGTAGTCTCAGGGTGTCCTTGAACTCTTGGCGATCCTCCTACCTTGGCCTCTCTCGTGCTGGGATTAAAGGCGTGCACCACCATGCCTGGCTCTTTTTATCTTTCTTTCTTTCTTTCTTTCTTTCTTTTTTTTTTTTTTTTTTTTTTTTGAGATAGGGTTTCACTTTAGTCCATGCTGATCTGGAATTCACCATGTAGTCTCAGGGTAGCATCGAACTCACAGTGATCCTCCTACCTCTGCCTCCCAAGTACTGGCATTAAAGGTGTGCACCACCACACCCGGCTCATACCCATATATTAATGCTTCTGTCACTTTTGGTTAGAGAAGCTTTTCTTTTCAGATGGCAGTGGCCACTGGGATGACCCCAAAGGCCCCATAGTGCTGAGAGGATGTTACGGAGGAGTGCTCAGCACTGAGACGTCTCTATCACACCCTCCAAGGCTCAGGGTCCATTGTGGAAGAGGTGGCGGAAAGAATGTAAGAGCCGAAGGAAGGGTAGGACTGCTTACAATGCAATCCTCAAGACAGAAATTGACCTCGATATCCATGACCTCACAGTGCCTAGCACTACCTTCACAAGACAAGAAAAGACAGTGACATGAAAATAAAAGGGAAACTAATGGAGAGAGGGAGGGGATATGATGGAGTGTGGATTTGTGAAGGGGAAGGTTGGGGAAGGGAGGGAATTATCATGGTTTATTGTCTGTAAGTATGGAAGCTGTCAATAAAAAGTAAATGTACATAAAAAAGAAAAATTAGAACTTAAAAGTGAAAATAAATAATTAAAATATTAAAATAAACAAACCAAAATAAAAATAGCTGGACATAGTGGTGCATGCCTTTAATCCCAGCACTCGGAGGCAGAAGTAGGAGGATCATTGTGAGTTTAAGGCCAGCCTGGAAATACAGAGTGAATTCCTGGTCAGCCTGAGCTACAGCGAGACCCTACCTTGAAAAAACAAAACAAAACAAAAATAATAAAACTAAGTAAAGAAAGCAAAACCCCAACAACAACAAAATTGGCAAGTATACCTTTCTGTTATTGGGCATGTAGGTGAATGCCTTTTGTCCCTGGACTGAGGGAGGCTGAAGTAGGAGGATCACTGAGTTCAAGGTCAGCCTGGGGCTAGAGTGAGTTCCAGATTAATCTGGGCTACCTTGAGACCTCTTTTTGGAAAATGTAGCTTTTTTTTTCCCCCCGAGTATTGGGGTTTGAACCCAGGGTTTTGTACATGCTAGGTTTTGCACGGTACCTGTCAACTAGATCCACAGTCTAACAATAACAACACAGCAATCTCGTTCTAACATGGTGCATGTCAGAGGGGAACCAAGCTTCATTCCACACTGAGATCACCGCGGGGAGATGAGGGAACACTGCTTTGGTTTTTCCTCAGCCAAGAGGAAGTGAGGATATTAGACTGGAGTGGGGTAAAAAGATCAGAGGAAGGAACTGCAGACCAGATTAATTTAAATGTTCGTTACTTCCCCGGCCCCTCCTACAGCCATCTGGATTCCTGGAGAGCATTACACATGTGTCCCATCCCAGGCCTCTAGCCACAGCAACCTCACTACTCATTTCCCCTGGAACCAGGGCCGCATACCTGGGCTCTCCACCGAGGGAGATGATGCAGGGTGGGGAATCCCACCTGCTGTGAGTCACCTGCTAGGGTAAAGGGCGGGTCTAACAATGCTGGGACCTTAAAAAGAGACTGGGAGTCAAAGGAAAACAACAGGAAGCAGCCCAGAAACTGAACCACGGAGAGAATCGGGCTCAGAGCAAGGGAGCGTGGGCAGAGATTCCACAGACTGGTCGGTGTAGGTCACGGAGAAGCAGACAGCAGGATGCTGGGGAGCAGAGCTATAATCCTGCTATTGCTACTGCCCTGGACTGTTCAGAGCCGGGCTCTGCCTGGGGCCAGCAGTCCTGACTGGGCTCAGTGCCAGCAGCTTGCACAAAAGCTCTGCACACTGGCCTGGAGTGCACGTCTGCTAGTAGGACACACGGTGAGTGTCAGCTCCTGACACCAAGCAGGGACCTACTCCAAGCCCTCTAACTCTGCAGGTCTGATGGAAGCTGTGACTTCGGGTGGAACCTGGAGGGTTGAAGGCCATCAGGGAATGAGAGAGGGTGAAGACCTGGGTTCCTGGGAGAGTCATGGACCAAGGGTCCAGTGGAACTTAAAATTACTTATCTTACCCCATTCTTCCCATCTCCTCCTTCAGGATCAACCAAGAGAAGAGGGGGATGAAGAGACTGCAAATGATGTCCCCCATATCCAGTGTGGGGATGGCTGTGATCCTGAAGGACTCAAGAACAACAGTCAGGTACTACTACAATGACATTGAGGCACAAGGGAGAGGGGATTGGGAATGTGGCCAGGGACTCTTATAAACTGTTATTGTGCCTGGTAAGAGTGGTGAAGAACTTGGCGCACACCTTTAATCCCAGTACTCGGGAGGCAGAGGTAGGAGGATCGCTGTGAGTTCAAGGCCACCCTGAGAATACATAGTTAATTCCAGGTCAGCCTGGACCAGAGTGAGACCCTACCTCGAAAAAACAAAAGAAAAGAAAAGAAAAGAAAAGAAAAAGAAACAGAATAAATTGGAAGAGAGTATCTATATTTTTTTCTGGCTTTCTTCTCTCCTTAGTTGTGCTTGCAAAGAATCCACCAAGGTCTGAGTTTTTATAAGCAGCTGCTGGGCTCAGACATTTTCACAGGGGAGCCTGCTCTACTCCCTGATGGTCCAGTAGGCCAGCTCCATACCTCTTTAATGGGCTTCAGTCAACTCCTCCAGGTATGAACAGGGCTTGGAGGATGGGGGACTAGCTGGCATCAAAGACAGAGGGTGAGCTGGGCGTGGTGGTGCATACCTTGAATTCCAGCACTCAGGAGGCAGAGGTAGGAGGATTGCCAAGAGTTCGAGGTCAGCCTGGGCTACAGCGAGACCCTACCTTGACCCCCCCCCCCCACAAAAAAAAGACAGAGGGTGGGAGCTCAGGATCCTTTCTGACCATGTCATGTGTTCTTCTAGCCTGAGGGTTATCATCACAAGCCTCAGCAGATGCCCAGCCTCAGTCCCAGCCAGCCATGGCAGCGCCCCCTTCTACGCGTCAAGATCCTTCGCAGCCTCCGGGCCTTCGTGGCTGTAGCTGCCCGGGTCTTTGCTCATGGAACAGCAACCCTGAGCCCCTAATGCTAACAGCTTAAGGGTGGCACCCAAGTTTCCAGGGTTCAACAGTGAAAGGATGAGTCTATCAACCCAGACACCTACGAGCTAACACATTAGTCCATTAGTTCTCATAAGACTTGTATGCTGAAAAATTACCAATACTTATTTAAGATGCTAACCTGTGACAAACATATATTTATTAGGTGGGAAGGGAAAATTTGATATTATTTATGCTCATGGAGTTTAGAGAGGATAATTATTTATTCTATTTATAAAAATTTTGTGTTTTAATATTTAAAAAAATGTTGTGGTTTTTTTTTTTAATAAAGACTTATTTATGTGGCTTCCTGAGTCTAATTTTCCAAGCTCAGTTGAAAAGAAAACAGATGGCAAATTAGGGCCAAGGAATTGCAACGTGTACGGCTTCCTTTTACTCTGAAGGGCTCTGGGAGAAAGTGATACTTTCCCCCAGCTCCTGGGTGTATAGGCACTTCAAAACTGTGAGAATGGCCTGAAATGTGTGTGTGTGTGTGTATGTGTGTGTGTGCAACTTCTTTGCCTTGAGTGAGGCTCTTGTTTCGTTGTTGGCCGCAGCACTCACCGGGCTAGCTGGCCCTCGAGCTTCCAGGCGTTCTGTTTCTGCTCCCTTCTTCCCAAAGGCGCGCTGGGATTACAGATCCTGACGGCTACAGTGTCCAGCTTTGCGTGGGTTCTGGGGATCTGAACTCAAGCACTGAGCCAGCTCCCCAGCCCGGTTCTGAAATCTTATGGATATGTTTCTTTGTGTTGGGTTTATTGGGGGACTGGGAAGATGGCATAGTAGTCCAAAGTGCTGACTTGCAAAGCCTGTGTGGCCCAGGTTCAATTCCCAAGCCACCCACATAACACACACACAAAAAAAGAGGGGGGGAGCGGGGCGTGGTGGCGCACGCCTTTAATCCCAGCACTCGGGAGGCAGAGGTAGGAGGATCGCCGTGAGTTCGAGGCCACCCTGAGACTACATAGTGAATTCCAGGTCAGCCTGTGGTAGAGTGAGACCCTACCTTGAAAACAAAAGGGGGGGGCATATTTTTTTTGTGTGTGTTGCGTTTATTAGATGGCACCATAGTGGGTATCTCCACTTCCAGAATATGCTTGTTCTTGTTTGAGACAGGTCTCATACCAGCCTCGTCTTAAATTTGTGGCAATTTTCCTGCCTCAGTGCTGAGATTACAGGTATGAGCCACATCACATGGCTCCATTTCTTGGCTTTTGTTTGTTTTAGAGACAGGGTCTTGCTATGTAGCTCTGGCTAGCCTGGAACTTGCTATGTAGACCAGACTGACCTCCTGCCCCTGCCTCCCCCATGTTGAGATAAGAGGTGTGTGGTGGTTTGATTCAGGTGTCCCCCATAAACTTAGGAGTTCTGACTGCTAGATCCCCAGTAGATGGCAGTTTGGGAATTAAAGCCTCCTGGAGGCAGTGGATTGTTGGGTGTGGACTTATGGGTGTTATAATTAGTCAGGGTTCTCTAGAGGAACAGACCAATAGAATGAATTGTATTAAAAGGGAATTTATTGGATTAGGTTACGGCAGTCCAACAATAGTAGTTTGCAGGCCTGAGAGTCAAGGAACCCGGCAGCTGCTCAGCCCACAAGGCTGGATGATGCCTCAGCAGTCCCAATCCAGCACTGGGCATTGGGACGACAGGAAGAATGCGGACTCTTTGGAAGGGGCCTGAATGCTCAAGGAGTGTCCTGTTCTTCAAGGTCTGCTTTATTCCCCCCTGGATTAACAAATTGGCAGCGTACCTGGTATAGAGTATAACAAGTGCAGGAAAGAGAGGGTCATTGAATTTGCAACACTGTTTTGTATTTTTTAAATTTATTTTTATTTGAGACAGAGAAAGAGAGAGAGGGAGAGAGAGAGAGGGAGAGAATGGGCGTGCCAGTGTTGCAGAGCTTCTCTGAAAAGATCACTCCAATGCCAGCATGAGTGAAAGTAGAGGAGTTTATTTTCTGGGGATGGAAGTTGGGATGGCTCCCCAAAGTAACTTTGGTGTTAAACTGAAATTTTACTTTTTTTTTCTTTCTTCTTTTTTTTTTTTTTTGGTTTTTCAAGGTAGGGTCTCACTCTAGCTTAGCCTGACCTGGAATTCACTATGGAGTCTCAGGTTGGCCTTGAACTCACTGCGATCCTCCTACCTCTGCCTCCCGAGTGCTGGGACTAAAGGCATGTGCCACCACTCCCGGCCTCTTTACTTTCATTTTATACTGTTCATGACAGAGGGGAGGGGTGACCAAGCAAGCCAGCGGCTGCTTTACAGAAGCTCGAGGTGACAGTTAGCTTGTGCAGTCTGTGTGATTCAAAACAAGTTTTCAAAACATACCTATGAATCAGCATGCATATGGATCATGAGGTCAGGTCACCCTAACCATGAGCTCTGTGTTACTCTATTTTAGTCTAAACTGTCCTTCCCTCTTATCATCCCTCTGGGTTCCCCCTAGACAGTTGTCTCTTTGGGATTCCTTCAGCTGCTGACAGAGATAAGTTCAGCTCCTCAGCAGTTACCTCCTACAGTGACTCAGTGCATCAGTGCAGCTTCCAGCTTCTTTTCCACTACATTTCCCTCCTCTTCCCAGTCATAAACTCTTATAACCTAACATGTGACTTTCCCAACCAGGCACAGCAAATACCAGCAGGACCAGTAGACATCGTGCCCATTTTTTTTTTTTTTTTTTTTTTTTGATATCTCACATTGAATTCCTCAAGCTTCTGCCCTGCGTAGACTAGTCTGCTTCCGGGGTGACTAGAGCAGGGCTCTCTCTAGTCTCCTTGTCAGAGGCAGGTGTCCTCTGGAGCTTGACCTAGAGGGGACCCTATGGGTTCCTGGTAATCTGTTAACTGCTATAATCAGCTGAGGGCACTGTCCTCTTAACCCTGGTGTGATGAATCTATACCCCTTGGTTGATGGGTATGGGCCCAATTCCCTAAGGATTTGTGGGACCCCTTGTGTTACAAATGTTAAGGGAGCACCATCAATGGCAGGTAAATCTGGCTTACCTCTGTAAATATGAGCAAAGAGACACTTTTGAACAACCAGCACCACCCACATCAGCAAGTACAAATAGCTAGAATTTTTTTTAAATTAAAAAAAATTATTTTGTTTATTTTTATTTATTTGAGAGAGACAGACAGAGAAAGGAAGATAGAGAGAGACAGAGAGAGAGAATGGGCACGCCAGGGCCTCCAGCCACTGCAAATGAACTCCAGACATGTGCGCCCCCTTAAACATCTGGCCAAATAGCTAGAATTTTAAATCTTTTTTTTTTTTTTTTTTTTTTTTTTTGGTTTTTCGAGGTAGGGTCTCACTCTAGCCCAGGCTGACCTGGAATTCACTATGGAGTCTCAGGGTGGCCTCGAACTCATGGCAGTCCTCCTACCTCTGCCTCCCAAGTGCTGGGATTAAAGGCGTGCGCCACCACGCCCGGCTTCATTTTTTTTTACATGTTACGATGGGGGTCTGAGATCTGCTCTTAGTGACATATCAAGGAGAGATTGGACTAATACAAATCAATAACTATTGGGCAAACAGTGGGGCAAAAAAAAAAAAAAAAAAAAAAAGGCAAACAGTGGCTGACTAATCAGGGACAAGCAGAGGCAGAAGGCATGAGTTAATGTTCGAGTTTAGTATTGTAAACCAGCATCAGACAGGGGAGTCTATTAGTCTGAATCTTTGTTTATACTGTATTCTTACTAGGTGATTAAGACCATGCAGGCTGCCAAAAACAAACTATGTATTATATTTTAGAGGTCATTCATGGCTCTGTAGGAGAGACTTTAGTGACCTGTGAGGAGTTCTATGACTCTCAGCGTTGTCATCTGCTAGGATAAGTCAAGGCCATGCTGACCAAGTGGTCCTGCCTCTCTTGGGCACCCAGAGGACCAATTTTCCTCTGATGTGAGTTTCCTGTTGTAGATACAGAGTTGGAATCCATCTCTGGTCTTCATATCCTCTCTGTCATGAAGACAGGCAACTTACCAGAGGCTAGAAGTTAGCAAGGGTTCCCATCATCCCTGTGGCCTTCTGAACTGGAGCAGGACGCAAAATATTGGTTATCGTTTTAACTCCAATGTTTCCGGGACACTTGTGCTTTCTACAATTTTACTAAATCACTCAAAGAGATTGGCAAGTATACCTTTCTGTTATTGGGCATATAGGTGAATGCCTTTTGTCCCTGGACTGAGGGAGGCTGAAGTAGGAGGATCACTGAGTTCAAGGTCAGCCTGGGGCTAGAGTGAGTTCCAGATTAATCTGGGCTACCTTGAGACCTCTTTTTGGAAAATGTAGCTTTTTTTTTCCCCCCGAGTATTGGGGTTTGAACCCAGGGTTTTGTACATGCTAGGTTTTGCACGGTACCTGTCAACTAGATCCACAGTCTAACAATAACAACACAGCAATCTCGTTCTAACATGGTGCATGTCAGAGGGGAACCAAGCTTCATTCCACACTGAGATCACCGCGGGGAGATGAGGGAACACTGCTTTGGTTTTTCCTCAGCCAAGAGGAAGTGAGGATATTAGACTGGAGTGGGGTAAAAAGATCAGAGGAAGGAACTGCAGACCAGATTAATTTAAATGTTCGTTACTTCCCCGGCCCCTCCTACAGCCATCTGGATTCCTGGAGAGCATTACACATGTGTCCCATCCCAGGCCTCTAGCCACAGCAACCTCACTACTCATTTCCCCTGGAACCAGGGCCGCATACCTGGGCTCTCCACCGAGGGAGATGATGCAGGGTGGGGAATCCCACCTGCTGTGAGTCACCTGCTAGGGTAAAGGGCGGGTCTAACAATGCTGGGACCTTAAAAAGAGACTGGGAGTCAAAGGAAAACAACAGGAAGCAGCCCAGAAACTGAACCACGGAGAGAATCGGGCTCAGAGCAAGGGAGCGTGGGCAGAGATTCCACAGACTGGTCGGTGTAGGTCACGGAGAAGCAGACAGCAGGATGCTGGGGAGCAGAGCTATAATCCTGCTATTGCTACTGTCCTGGACTGTTCAGAGCCGGGCTCTGCCTGGGGCCAGCAGTCCTGACTGGGCTCAGTGCCAGCAGCTTGCACAAAAGCTCTGCACACTGGCCTGGAGTGCACGTCTGCTAGTAGGACACACGGTGAGTGTCAGCTCCTGACACCAAGCAGGGACCTACTCCAAGCCCTCTAACTCTGCAGGTCTGATGGAAGCTGTGACTTCGGGTGGAACCTGGAGGGTTGAAGGCCATCAGGGAATGAGAGAGGGTGAAGACCTGGGTTCCTGGGAGAGTCATGGACCAAGGGTCCAGTGGAACTTAAAATTACTTATCTTACCCCATTCTTCCCATCTCCTCCTTCAGGATCAACCAAGAGAAGAGGGGGATGAAGAGACTGCAAATGATGTCCCCCATATCCAGTGTGGGGATGGCTGTGATCCTGAAGGACTCAAGAACAACAGTCAGGTACTACTACAATGACATTGAGGCACAAGGGAGAGGGGATTGGGAATGTGGCCAGGGACTCTTATAAACTGTTATTGTGCCTGGTAAGAGTGGTGAAGAACTTGGCGCACACCTTTAATCCCAGTACTCGGGAGGCAGAGGTAGGAGGATCGCTGTGAGTTCAAGGCCACCCTGAGAATACATAGTTAATTCCAGGTCAGCCTGGACCAGAGTGAGACCCTACCTCGAAAAAACAAAAGAAAAAAAAAGAAAAGAAAAGAAACAGAATAAATTGGAAGAGAGTATCTATATTTTTTTCTGGCTTTCTTCTCTCCTTAGTTGTGCTTGCAAAGAATCCACCAAGGTCTGAGTTTTTATAAGCAGCTGCTGGGCTCAGACATTTTCACAGGGGAGCCTGCTCTACTCCCTGATGGTCCAGTAGGCCAGCTCCATACCTCTTTAATGGGCTTCAGTCAACTCCTCCAGGTATGAACAGGGCTTGGAGGATGGGGGACTAGCTGGCATCAAAGACAGAGGGTGAGCTGGGCGTGGTGGTGCATACCTTGAATTCCAGCACTCAGGAGGCAGAGGTAGGAGGATTGCCAAGAGTTCGAGGTCAGCCTGGGCTACAGCGAGACCCTACCTTGACCCCCCCCCCCACAAAAAAAAGACAGAGGGTGGGAGCTCAGGATCCTTTCTGACCATGTCATGTGTTCTTCTAGCCTGAGGGTTATCATCACAAGCCTCAGCAGATGCCCAGCCTCAGTCCCAGCCAGCCATGGCAGCGCCCCCCTTCTACGCGTCAAGATCCTTCGCAGCCTCCGGGCCTTCGTGGCTGTAGCTGCCCGGGTCTTTGCTCATGGAACAGCAACCCTGAGCCCCTAATGCTAACAGCTTAAGGGTGGCACCCAAGTTTCCAGGGTTCAACAGTGAAAGGATGAGTCTATCAACCCAGACACCTACGAGCTAACACATTAGTCCATTAGTTCTCATAAGTCTTGTATGCTGAAAAATTACCAATACTTATTTAAGATGCTAACCTGTGACAAACATATATTTATTAGGTGGGAAGGGAAAATTTGATATTATTTATGCTCATGGAGTTTAGAGAGGATAATTATTTATTCTATTTATAAAAATTTTGTGTTTTAATATTTAAAAAAATGTTGTGGTTTTTTTTTTTTAATAAAGACTTATTTATGTGGCTTCCTGAGTCTAATTTTCCAAGCTCAGTTGAAAAGAAAACAGATGGCAAATTAGGGCCAAGGAATTGCAACGTGTACGGCTTCCTTTTACTCTGAAGGGCTCTGGGAGAAAGTGATACTTTCCCCCAGCTCCTGGGTGTATAGGCACTTCAAAACTGTGAGAATGGCCTGAAATGTGTGTGTGTGTGTGTATGTGTGTGTGTGCAACTTCTTTGCCTTGAGTGAGGCTCTTGTTTCGTTGTTGGCCGCAGCACTCACCGGGCTAGCTGGCCCTCGAGCTTCCAGGCGTTCTGTTTCTGCTCCCTTCTTCCCAAAGGCGCGCTGGGATTACAGATCCTGATGGCTACAGTGTCCAGCTTTGCGTGGGTTCTGGGGATCTGAACTCAAGCACTGAGCCAGCTCCCCAGCCCGGTTCTGAAATCTTATGGATATGTTTCTTTGTGTTGGGTTTATTGGGGGACTGGGAAGATGGCATAGTAGTCCAAAGTGCTGACTTGCAAAGCCTGTGTGGCCCAGGTTCAATTCCCAAGCCACCCACATAACACACACACAAAAAAAGAGGGGAGGAGCGGGGCGTGGTGGTGCACGCCTTTAATCCCAGCACTCAGGAGGCAGAGGTAGGAGGACCGCCGTGAGTTCGAGGCCATCCTGAGACTACATAGTGAATTCCAGGTCAGCCTGTGGTAGAGTGAGACCCTACCTTGAAAACAAAAGGGGGGGCATATTTTTTTTTTGTGTGTGTTGCGTTTATTAGATGGCACCATAGTGGGTATCTCCACTTCCAGAATATGCTTGTTCTTGTTTGAGACAGGTCTCATACCAGCCTCGTCTTAAATTTGTGGCAATTTTCCTGCCTCAGTGCTGAGATTACAGGTATGAGCCACATCACATGGCTCCATTTCTTGGCTTTTGTTTGTTTTAGAGACAGGGTCTTGCTATGTAGCTCTGGCTAGCCTGGAACTTGCTATGTAGACCAGACTGACCTCCTGCCCCTGCCTCCCCCATGTTGAGATAAGAGGTGTGTGGTGGTTTGATTCAGGTGTCCCCCATAAATTTAGCAGTTCTGACTGCTAGATCCCCAGTAGATGGCAGTTTGGGAATTAAAGCCTCCTGGAGGCAGTGGATTGTTGGGTGTGGGCTTATGGGTGTTATAATTAGTCAGGGTTCTCTAGAGGAACAGACCAATAGAATGAATTGTATTAAAAGGGAATTTATTGGATTAGGTTACGGCAGTCCAACAATAGTAGTTTGCAGGCCTGAGAGTCAAGGAACCTGGCAGCTGCTCAGCCCACAAGGCTGGATGCTTCAGCAGTCCCAATCCGGCACTCGGCATTGGGACAACAGGAAGAATGCGGACTCTTTGGAAGGGGCCTGAATGCTCAATGAGTGTCCTGTTCTTCAAGGTCTGCTTTATTCCCCCCTGGATTAACAAATTGGCAGCCTACCTGGTATAGAGTATAACAAGTGCAGGAAAGAGAGGGTCATTGAATTTGCAACACTGTTTTGTATTTTTTAAATTTATTTTTATTTGAGACAGAGAAAGAGAGAGAGGGAGAGAGAGAGAGGGAGAGAGAGGGAGAGAATGGGCGTGCCAGTGTTGCAGAGCTTCTCTGAAAAGATCACTCCAATGCCAGCATGAGTGAAAGTAGAGGAGTTTATTTCCTGGGGATGGACATTGGGATAGCTCCCCAAAGTAACTTTGGTGTTATACTGAGATTTTACTTTTTTTTTCTTTCTTCTTTTTTTTTTTTTTTTTTTTTTTTTTGGTTTTTCAAGGTAGGGTCTCACTCTACCACAGGCTGACCTGGAATCCACTATGTAGTCTCAGGGTGGCCTTGAACTCACTGCGATCCTCCTACCTCTGCCTCCCGAGTGCTGGGACTAAAGGCGTACGCCACCACTCCCGGCCTCTTTACTTTCATTTTATACTGTTCATGACAGAGGGGAGGGGTGACCAAGCAAGCCGGCAGCTGCTTTACAGAAGCTCGAGGTGACAGTTAGCTTGTGCAGTCTGTGTGATTCAAAACAAGTTTTCAAAACATACCTATGAATCAGCATGCATATGGATCATGAGGTCAGGTCACCCTAACCATGAGCTCTGTGTTACTCTATTTTAGTCTAAACTGTCCTTCCCTCTTATCATCCCTCTGGGTTCCCCCTAGACAGTTGTCTCTTTGGGATTCCTTCAGCTGCTGACAGAGATAAGTTCAGCTCCTCAGCAGTTACCTCTTACTGTGACTCAGTGCATCAGTGCAGCCTTCAGCTTCTTTTCCACTACATTTCCCTCCTCTTCCCAGTCATAAACTCTTATAACCTAACATGTGACTTTCCCAACCAGGCACAGCAAATACCAGCAGGACCAGTAGACATCGTGCCCATTTTTTTTTTTTTTTTTTGGATATCTCACATTGAATTCCTCAAGCTTCTGCCCTGCGTAGACTAGTCAGCTTCCGGGGTGACTAGAGCAGGGCTCTCTCTAGCCTCCTTGTCAGGGGCAGGTGTCCTCTGGAGCTTGACCTGGAGGGGACCCTATGGGTTCCTGGTAATCTGTTAACTGCTATAATCAGCTGAGGGCACTGTCCTCTTAACCCTGGTGTGATGAATCTATCCCCCTTGGTTGATGGGTATGGGCCCAATTCCCTAAGGATTTGTGGGGCCCCTTGTGTTACAAATGTTAAGGGAGCACCATCAATGGCAGGTGAATCTGGCTTACCTCTGTAAATATGAGCAAAGAGACACTTTCAAACAACCAGCACCACCCACATCAGCAAGTACAAATAGCTAGAATTTTTTTTTAATTAAAAAAAATTTTTTTTGTTTATTTTTATTTATTTGAGAGAGACAGACAGAGAAAGGAAGATAGAGAGAGAGAGAGAGAGAATGGGCACGCCAGGGCCTCCAGCCACTGCAAATGAACTCCAGACACATGTGCCCCCTTAAACATCTGGCCAAATAGCTAGAATTTTAAATCATTTTTTTTTTTACATGTTACGATGGGGGTCTGAGATCTGCTCTTAGTGACATATCAAGGAGAGATTGGACTAATACAAATCAATAACTATTGGGCAAACAGTGGTGCAAAAAAAAAAAAAAAAAGGCAAACAGTGGCTGACTAATCAGGGACAAGCAGAGGCAGAAGGCATGAGTTAATGTTCGAGTTTAGTATTGTAAGCCAGCATCAGACAGGGGAGTCTATTAGTCTGAATCTTTGTTTATACTGTATTCTTACTAGGTGATTAAGACCATGCAGGCTGCGAAAAACAAACTATGTATTATATTTTAGAGGTCATTCATGGCTCTGTAGGAGAGACTTTAGTGACCTGTGAGGAGTTCTATGACTCTCAGCGTTGTCATCTGCTAGGATAAGTCAAGGCCATGCTGACCAAGTGGTCCTGCCTCTCTTGGGCACCCAGAGGACCAATTTTCCTCTGATGTGAGTTTCCTGTTGTAGATACAGAGTTGGAATCCATCTCTGGGTCTTCATATCCTCTCTGTTCATGAAGACAGGCAACTTACCAGAGGCTAGAAGTTAGCAAGGGTCCCATCATCTCCTGTGGCCTTCTGACCTGGGAGCAGGAACCAAAATATTGGTTATCGTTTTAATTCCAATGTTTCCGGTCGACTTTGGCTTCTACATATGGTTACTAATCACTCAAAGAGATTGTACACTTCTGATTATCAAGACAGATCTAGTTAGAGAAGTGCAGAACATGTCTGGTCAGCAAAGCAGACCTGGTCAGAGAACGACACGAAAGTTTAAAATCATTCTGATCAGCATTTAAGTATAGTTGTCAGGTTACAGTGTGAGCTATATCTGGAACATAGGAAGCATACACACTTTATCTTGTAAGTATCTGTCCAGGCAGGCCAGGCG
The DNA here is from genome assembly GCA_036346955.1 of Dipus sagitta. NCBI lineage: Eukaryota > Metazoa > Chordata > Mammalia > Rodentia > Dipodidae > Dipus > Dipus sagitta. Next base: position 109,770,199 of record CM070777.1, read on the forward strand.
TGGTGGCGCATGCCTTTAATCCCAGCACTGGGGAGGCCAAGGTAAGAGGATTGCCATGAGTTCAAGGCTACCCTGAGACTACAGAGTGAATTCCAGGTCAGCCTGAGCTAGAGTGAGACCCTACCTCAAAAAAAAAAAAAAAAATACAGGCAGAACATTTGAGTAATCCTGAAAACAATATTAAAAAAATTTAAATCTATTTTTATTTATTTATTAAAGACAGAGAGAGGGGGAGGGAGAGAGAGAGAAAGAAAATGGGCATACCAGGGCTTCTAGCCACTGCAAATGAACTCCAGACGCATGCACCACCATGTGCATCTGGCTTACGTAGGACCTGGAGAATTGAACATGGGTCCTTAGGCTTTGCAGACATGAGCCTTAACCACTAAGCAATCTTTCCAGCCCCCGAAAGCAACATTTTTACCAATTATCTTATTAATAATTTTAAGCCAGTTGATTTAATCTAGAAATTCTATGTCAGGAAAAGACAAGACAGTATAAAATCTTGGCATCTGTGTTTGAAAACAACTTTGGCTAGTCTGTGCGGGTACCAATTAACCCTAAAACTGGAGGCAGAACATCAGAGTCTAAGATTATTTTTTTTTGAACAGGGAACATGTTTTAAGTGTCAATATATCTATAAGCAAAGAACTTAAGATACCAGAAATGAGACAATTACTTTAGTAAAACTTTGAGATTGATTATATAATAGCTTAAGAACAAAGCCAAACCTGGTCATTGTTGAGCTGAACTAGCCTGATTTTTAACATAGATTAGAGACATTTTGACAGACACAAAGTGATTTTTTTCTTTTTGTATTATAAAGGGGATTTATTTATTAGTGTATAGGATACAAGGTGGGCAGTCCCAACAATGGCTGTCTAAAGGCTTGAGTTTCAAAGAACCCAGTAGCTGCTCAGTCCACAAAGCTGAATGCCTCAGTATTCCCGATCTGGCACTGAAGGCCTGAGGGGTTCCTGGAGAGCCACTTGTCTTCAGCCCATGCTGGAAGGCTGATGAAACTCAGTTCCAGTGCCCATTAGGGATAGCGAATCAGGGTAGGTGCACTCACAAGTGAGTGGCAAAGGCAGCCAGGCAAATGAATTCCCCCAGAACTTTTTAATTTTATTATTATTTTTGTTAACAACTTCCATGATTATAAAAAAATACCCCATGGTGATACCCTCCCTCCCCCCACTTACCCCTTTGAAACTCCACTCTCCATCATACCCCCTCCCCATCTCAATCAGTCTCTCTTTTACTTTTGATGTCATGATCTTTTCCTCCTCTTATGATGGTCTTATGCAGGTAGTGGCAGGCCCTGTGAGGCCATGGATATCCAGGCCATTTTGTGTCTGGAGGGAGCATGTTGTAAGGAGTCCTACCCTTCCTTTGGCTCTTACATTCTTTCCGCCACCTCTTCCGCATTAGACCCTGAACCTTGGAAGGTGTGACAGAGATATTGCAGTACTGAGCACTGCGAGAACTTTTTTAAAAAAATTGTTTATTTTTATTTATTTGAGTGACAGACACAGAGAGAAAGAGGCAGATAGAGAGAAAGGGCACTCCAGGGCCTCCAGGCACTGCAAACGAACTCCAGACGCATGTGCCCCCTTATGCATCTGGCTAACGTGGGTCTTGGGGAATCGAGCCTCGAACCGGGGTCCTCAGGCTTCACAGGCAAGCACTTAACCGCTAAGCCACCTCTCCAGCCCTCAGAACTTCTTTATATGTATAGCCCACCACTGGAAGAGCTGCCCACTCAGGGTGAAGGTCTTCCTCCCTTAGTTAATCCTTCCTGGAAATAGCCTCAGAGACCCACTCTTACTTGATTCCAAATCTGATCAAGTTGACAACAAACCTCACCATAACAGTCCTTCACCCTGGGCTCCCCCCTCAGCCTGCTCTCCCCTACAGGCTCTCCCCTACTCCCTGCTGGTCCTGGCTGTGGCAGTATGCAGCTGTGCCGGCCCTCATCTCAGACCTGCTGTTCATCATCAGTGAACTGGACAAGTCCTATAATCACTCCATCCGCCTGGTGCAGCACATGCCTAAGATCGGGCAGAAGAGCTCGGACCCCCACATCTTCTGGGATGAGCTCGAGAAGTAAGTTGTCTTGTCTGCCTTTTTCTTTTTAAAAAAAAATTTTTTTTTGTTTATCATATTTATTTAAGAGCGACAGAGAGAGAGAGAAAGAGGCAGATAGGTAGAGAGAGGGAGAGAGAGAGAGAGAGAGAGAGAGAGAATGGGCACGCTAGAGCCTCCAGCCACTGCAAACGAACTCCAGACGCGTGCGCCCCCTTGTGCATCTGGCTAACGTGGGTCCTGGGGAATCGAGCCTTGAATCGGCGTCCTTAGGCTTTCACAGGCAAGCGCTTAACCGCTAAGCCATCTCTCCAGCCCTTGTCTGCCTTTTTCTAAGGGACTCTGTTGAGTGTTAAAGTGGTATCTGTGATAAACATCTCTACATTTTTTTTTTCTGCCATCCTCAAGACAGCAAAGTGCTCAATGCGCTTTGTAAAGGGAGAGGAGAAAGAACCCTAACCTCTAGTTTACAGATAAGCGCACTGAGCCACAGGGGATTACGCTCTACAGAACACCGCTGCGAACACCATGCTCCTGCTCAGAAACTTCCATTGGCTCCTTTCATGCTTACCAAAAATACTGACATTCTCACATATTTATCCAAGACTTCAACACAGTGTTTCCAACTAACTACTTTTGCAAACTTTTAGCTATAGGCTGAGTATCCCTAATCTGAATGTCCAAAATGAACAATGTGCCAAAAAGTTCTCATTTATCTTCACACGCGCCAGGACCTGTTGCCACTACACACAAATGCCAGACACTTGAACCACTTTTTGCATCTGGTTTACACGAGTGGCCTGGGAATGGAACCCAGGGTAGTTGGCTTTGCAAACAAACACCTTTAACTGCTAAGACGTCTTCTCAACCCCCCAAATCCAAATTTTTTTAAAAGCTATCTTTTTTTCCCTTAATTTTTGTTTATTTATTTATTTGAGAGCAACAGAGAAAGAGAGAGAGAGAGAATGGGTGCGCCAGGGCCTCCAGCCACTGCAAACAAACTCCAGATGTGTGCGCCCCCTCGTGCATCTGGCTAACATGGGTCCTGGGGAAACAAGCCTCAAACTAGGGTCCTTAGGCTTCACAGGCAAGCACTTAACCGCTAAGCCATGTCTCCAGCCCCCAAGTCCAAATTTTTAAAATGTCTTTGGTAAGGTCTTTGCAAATATTTCACAATCAAAACAAAGACCTCCAAAATGTGAACTTTCACATTTAAGTATTCAAGTATGAAATTTCAGGATTCAAGTATTTCAGATAAGGGATGCTTATACATGACTGGACACTTCTGCTATGTCTTAGCAGTCCTTTTCCCCTGAACAAATCAGTAATTTACTTAGTCATTTGTCCAGCTCAGTACTGGGCACTGCTGGGTGCTGGAGATGCATCATTGTTTGTGTGCTGGGGACAGAGAGCAACAAAGCTAGACCTTCCCGAGTAGGGCTTCTCTTGAGGGAAAGCAAGCAGAATACACAAGTGAAATATGCGTTACATGGTGAGCTGTGTGAAAAAGAGAAAGTAGCAGAAGGAAAGGTGTTCTTGAACACTAGCAGATACAGAGTTGTGCCATTTTAAATGGGGAGAGGAAACAAGGGACCCCTTCCCCACCGCCCCCACAATGAGAGGATAATTGAGCTAAAATTTGAAATTGTACTCTGTCTCATGTTTATATACATACTATATCTTCTCAAAAAAATCCCTCTCTGCCTTTTTGAAACCCAAATTTAAGCCAATTTCCTGAAAAGGTTTTTCAACACTTCAGCCCACACTGTTAACAAATTGAGTTTTTTTAAGCAAGTATCTTTAACCATTGAACAATTTTATAGTTTGATATAAAGAAATATTTATGACTGTTAGAATATATAAAGCTTAGACAAACTATATTAACATTGTACACAGTGGATTTGATTTCCAGACATGGGGAGCTTCCTCAGTTTTCCCAAGAACAAAATTACAATGGCTAAGTCACTTTTTTTTTTTTTTTCCTGAGGTAGGGTCTCACTCTGGCCCAGGCTGACCTGGAATTCACTATGGAGTCTCAGGGTGGCCTTGAACTCATGGCGATCCTCCTACCTCTGCCTCCCAAGTGCTGGGATTAAAGGCATGCGCCACCACACCTGGCATAAAAAAATATTTTATATTTATTTATTTATTTATTTGACAGAAAGAAAGAGAGAGAGAGTGAAGAGAGAGAGAGAATGGGCGCATCAGGGCCTCCAGCCACTGCAAACGAACTCCAGACAGATGTGCCACCTTGTGCATCTGGCTAACGTGGGTTCTGGGGAATCGAACCTGGGTCCTTTGGCTTTGCAGACAAATGTCTCAACCACTAAGCCATCCCTCCAGCCCCTAAGTCACTTTTTATAAGACTTAGATTATAACCTCAGTGATAACAACCCAGCAAAACCAGCATGAACAAGACAAGAAGCACCTTAAATTTACAGGGATTTTAGCCAGGCATTGTGGCACATGCCTTTAATCACAGCACTTGGGAGGCAGAGGTAGGATCACTTTGAGTTAGAGACCAGCCTGGGTCTACAGAGTGAGTTCCAGGTAAGCCTGGGCTACAGTGAGACCTCCCTACCTTGAAAAAAAGTAAATAAATAAAAATTACCCTAGCCTCTGTGAGATTTTTTTAAAGCAGAGTTTTAGATATAATAACCTTATGAGAGGATGAAATACCTACGAGCCAATTTTAACCTTAAAATTTAGTTAAAAGGTTGACAAATAGAGGAACATAGCCAGTCTTTCACAACCATTATCATGACCAGACTAACATTAATGAGTTAAAGTTTTAAGTTTACAGCCTCAATACCATGGCAACCTGCTACCTGCCAGGGCCATTCTTTGTTAGTCTGATATAAATCCTAGGCTAACAGTCTTCTGATATATCTCAAGGAGTCTAATCTGATGAAGTGCTTTAAGACTTAATCAACTTTGTCTTTAACCTTCTGTTTAAGCTTACTCATACTTTCCTCCACATACCTTACAATCTATGTAACCACTCTGTAACATTTACCAACATTTAAAGTTTCCAGTTCATCTTCCTTAGTCAGTTCATCTCATAACTACCAATAAAAACTTTCATTGTCCTTACCATAAGACTTTTTTTTTTCTTCTGTGTGAGTAGGAAGAAAACTCAGTAGCATAGGCCAGTAAGCTAGAAAGGAGATATAAAGGGAATGGAAACTGAGGGAGGGGGGAACTTAATAAGATGGGATTGTATATATGTAAGTAGAAGAACAGATTAATGGGAGTGAAAAGACCTAAGTGAGGTCAGGGGAAGACAGTGAGTAAGGAAAGGTGGAGGAGGGCTAATCAAAATCTAAGAGGATACAAATAAGTCACATGGAAACCTACTTTTTTGGACAATGGAACACACAGGAGCCATAGATTGTTACTAGAAAATTTTCAGTGCCAGGGATGGGATACCTTCCACTGAGTTGTTGGCCATGGAGTTCCCTGACGCCCCCCAAAACATTACAGGCCATTGGCGAGGCTGTTGGTTTCCCACCAGGAATAGATAGTAAGACCCTATTGCTGAAGACTCCACATAGTTGGGCTGCAAGATAACTGAGAAATCCTGCTGAAGCTGAGCTGAAAACTTCCTCCATGTGGACCATCTGACAGAAAGCTGGAAAAAGCCACACTGCATGCAGTTCAATGGGAGAGACAGAAATCACCAGTGAAGATACCCAGCAGTGGACACTGCAAGCCTTATATTTGGCCAGCCAGGCCAAATGAGCCAATGGGTGCAATAGTGGCATGTCTGTTATGGGGGAAACCAATGGCCCTCTAATTGGACTGGAGGCCCATTCCATGGGAAGGAATACATCCCTGATACTGAAAACCTACAACAGAGATAGTCATGAGCCCTAGGGGTGTAACATCTGCTGGTGTCTGGCTAAATGTATGTACTATGCTCATCAAACTGCCCAGTAAGCACTTCTCTTAAAGTTCATACCCATATAGTAATGCTACTCTCACTTTTGGTTAGAGAAGCTTCTATTTTTCAGGTGGCAGTGACCTTGGGATGACTCAGAAGGCACCATGGTCCTGAGAAGAAGTGACAGAGGAGTTCTCAGCACTGAAATATCTCTATCACACCTTCCAAGGCTCAGGGTCCATTGAGGAAGAGGTGGCAGAAAGAATCTAGGAGCCAAAGGAAGGGTAGGGCTCCTTACAATGTGCTCCTCCAGTCACAAAATGGCCTGGATATCCATGACCTCCCAGTGCCTGGCACTACCTACACAAGACCATCATAATAGGAGGAAAAGATCATGACATCAAAATAAAAGAGTCTTGGCTGGAGAGATGGCTTAGCAGTTAAGCGCTTGCGTGTGAAGCCTAAGGACCTTGGTTCAAGGCTCAATTCCCCAGGACCCATGTTAGCCAGATGCACAAGGTGGTGCATGCATCTGGAGTTCATTTGCAGTGGCTGGTGGCCCTAGCACACCCATTATCTCTCTCTTTCTCTCTGCCTGTCACTTTCAAATAAATAAATAAAAATAAACAAAAAATTTAAAAAATAAATAAGGAGACTGATTGAGAGGGAGAGGGGAATATGATAGAGAGTGGAGTTTCAAAGGGGAAAGTGGGGGGAGGGAGGGAATTACCATGGTATATTGTTTACAATTATGGAAGTTATCAATAAAAATAATAAAAATAGAGCCGGGCGTGGTGGCGCACGCCTTTAATCCCAGCACTCGGGAGGCAGAGGTAGGAGGATTGCCGTGAGTTCGAGGCCACCCTGAGACTCCATAGTGAATTCCAGGTCAGCCTGGGCTAGAGTGAGACCCTACCTCGAAAAACCACAAAAAAAAAAAAATAATAAATAAATAAATAAATAAAAATAAAGATTTTTTTTTTGGGGGGGGTTTCAAGGTAGGGTCTTGCTCTAGCCCAGGCAGACCTGGAATTCACTATGTAGTCTCAGAGTGGCCTTGAACTCATGGCAATCCTCCTACCTCTGCCTCTTGAGTTCTGGGATTAAAAGCATGTGCCACCATACCTGGCTGAAATAACATTTTTATAAAACAGCATACCAGACTTGATTTATACTATTTACCCATAATATACATATAGATTTCATCATTTATTGATTTTTGAACTTCTTTTCATATAGCTTTCCTGAAACACTTTTTTTTCAAAATATGAAAGCAGATTCGAACATTATTAGAAATATTAGGAATTTTATGACAAACTCAGTATTGAGTACTTCTAAATTTAAACATAAATCTTTTAAAATTTTTTAAAATTTTATTTATTTGAGAGAGAGAGAGGGAGGGGGGGAGAGAAAGAATGGGCATACCAGGGCTCCAGCCATTGCAAATGAAGTCCAGATGTGTGTGCCCCTGTGTGCATCTGGCTTACATGGGTCCTAGAAAATTGAACCGGGGTCCTTTGGCTTTGCAGGCAAACATCTTAACCGCTAAACCATCTCTCCAGCCCCGTAAACATAAATCTTGAAGCTGTTGTCTGTTAGCAGTTCCATAGAAGCATAGAGAGATAAAGTAAACTTAAAACAGTTCCACATTTCTTTTTTTAAAATTTATTTATTTCAGTGAGAGAGAGAGAGAGAGAGAGAGAGAGAGGGAGGCAGAGAGAGAGACAGACAGACAGAATGGGCAAGTAAGGTCCTTCAGCCACTGCAAACCAACTCCAGATGCATGCGCCCCCTTGAGCATCTGGGTTACATGGGTCCTGGGGAATTGAACCGGGGTCCTTTGGCTTTGTAGGCAAATGCCTTAACCGCTAAGCCATCTCTCCAGCCCATTACACATTCATCATAAGAAGTTCTCATCCATTTGCAGCAATTTGGGTCTCATCTATCATCATGCTGGGGCCAGGATCCTGAGATTCCCTGTGCCTGCATCCTCCCTGGCTCTGCAAGGCAGGGAAGCTAAGACAGAAGAGCCATCAGGGATCCTCCCAGGGGCAGCACAAACGCACAGTGTCTTGGCTCCCTGTCCAACAGTGAGGCTTGTGTGTTAGGCTTCCCCTCTTACTCCCAGGGCCACCTGGCCATCTGCAGATCAAGCCCTTCAGGGGAAAGCATATTGCAGGTGTCTGTTCATGTCCTTGCTAAGGAGAGCTGCCCGAGCCATAGTATGTGAGAGCAAGACAGTTTCCCCTGCTTTCTAGCATCTGCCTGGGACTGGCCCAGCACTTAACTATTCCTGATCTACTCCTTGCCCCTGGGGAACACAGCAGGCCAGCATAACCCTTCTTTGCAAGTGTGGAGGGCTCTCCCTCCTCTTCTGGTAGGTATGTGGTTGGGTTTAAGCTTGAGTGGCTTTCATTCACATTTGGGGATTTTACAGCATTTCTTTCAGAGCCAAAAACCATGGAAAACCAAGGCTGGAACACCTGGCATTAGCATAGAGTCAGAAGCAATTTTAGCATGGGAAGCCCCGTCAGATCTGGCCCAAGCATTTCATCTACCTTAAGCTTAGAGGCCTTTGCAAAACTTGCAAAGAGACTTCAACCTTAGTTTACCTCCTTCCATCCTTTAACCCCTTCCTTAGATTCAGGCCCTGGAGTGGTGAAATTCCCCAGGAGTCCAGATGGTACTGTCTCCTCCGCTCCCCTATCTGTGGCCTTGGGTTTAGCCATTTTCAAGTCCTGCCAGCCAGGACCTCATTACTGGAGAGTGTGTTTGGAGGCAGATGTGTGTGGGTGCGGGTGTGCAATCTCTCCTCTTGAAGCTTCTGGTCTGACTCTAGCTGAGCTGTGTTTTTTCTTTTTTTCCCCCCTTAAACTCTAGGGAGAGTTTTCTCAGGGCTACCGGGCAGCTCTCTGATCCTGCCACTTTAAAACTTTTATTTTATTTTATTTTTTAGAAGTTTATTTATTTGAGAGCAAAAGAGAGGGGGAGAGAGAGAGAGAGAGAGAGAGAGAGGGAGGGAGATAATGGGCGCACCAGGGCCTCCAGCCACTGAAAACAAACTCCAGAAACATGTACCACCTTGTGCATCTGGCTTACGTGGGTCCTGGGGAATTGAGCCTCGAACTGGGGTCCTTAAGCTTCACAGGCAAGCCCTTAACCACTAAGCCATCTCTCCAGCACAAATTTAAAACTTTTAAGAATAGGAGAATCTTAAGCCAGGTGTGGTGGCACATGCCTTTAATCCTAGCACTCGGGAGGCAGAGGTAGGAGGATCATCATGAGTTCAAGGCCACCCTGAGACTATACAGTGAATTCCAGATCAGCCTGGGCTAGAGTGAGACCCTACCGTCAAAAAACAAACACAAAAAACAACAACAACGAAGAAGAAGAAGAAAGAAAGAAAAAAAGGAGAATCTTGAATTTTTCCTTATTTATGATCTTAATTACTTTCAGCATTCCCTCAAGGGGCTATTCAACATTAAAAGTTGGCCATGTAGTCTAGGACAGTGGGCTTGGTGGAGGACTTCCCCCACAATGAAATGGCACTGCTCAGAACAGAAATTACTCTGCAGCCTTAGGGCTGTGAGCCACATACATACTCATACACACACATTCATTTCAAGTGCACTTTTTTTTTTTTTTTTTGGGTTTTCGAAGTAGGGTCTCACTCTAGCCCAGGCTGACCTGGATTCACTATGGAGTCTCAGCTCAGGGTGGCCTCAAACTCACAGCAATCCTCCTTCCTCTGCCTCCCAAGTGCTGGGATTAAAGGCATGTACCACCATGTCCGGCCAAGTGTACTTTTCATATAGACTCCAGACAGCTTTATTCAGAAGCTATGCATTCCTATTCTAAATTTCTATTCTATCTACAACTCCAGAGAACATAACCAAACCTCAAAATCACATCGAGTATATTTGCATACCAAACTTTGAAATCACTTTGAGAATTGAAGGAGACCAGGGCAACTCCGGTATCAGGTCGGAGCTTCAGATGCAATCTTCTGTGGGGGATCAGTCCACACGCGCTCTTCTGAACCTCGATATTACATCGAGTATAATTTCAGACCTCACATTGAGGATTTTCCAAACCAAAACCTGACTAGTCTCATTTCCAATTTCCCTGGGGAGTTCTGAGTTCTTACCTGGTCTGGACATTTGGCTTGGTGTCTCGTCTCCTTCCACTCGGGAACTCTGGTCCTGGGTATCACAGTCTCCTTGAGCCACCTGGAAGGGGACCCCACAATCATGTTGGGGACATGCGCTTCCCAGTTCCAGGGACCTTCAGCAGGCTGGGAAGCCCAGGAGCGTCAGCCCCTCCTGACCAATGGGGGTCGTGGAGGAGGATCTTGCTGGGGCCTCCAAAAATATTGCACAACTTTTCGGAAAGGATCACTCCAATGCCAGCATGAGTGAAAGTAGAGGAGTTTATTTCCCAGGGACTGAAGTTGGGATCGCTCCCTCAAGTAATGTTAAACTGAGATTTTACTTTAATTTTATAGTGTTCATAGCAGAGGGGAGGGATGAGCGAGCAAGCCCGCAGCTGGTTTACAGAAGCTGGACATGACAGTTAGCTTGTGCAGTCTGTGTGATTCAAAACAAATTTTCAAAACATGCCTATGGATCAAAATGCATATGGATCATGTAGTTGGGTCATCTAACCATGAGCTCTGTTTTACTCTATTTTAGTCTAAACTGTCCTTCCCTCTTAACATCCCTCTGGGTCCCCCTAGACAGTTCTGTCTTTGGGATTCCTTCAGCTGCTGACAGAGGTAGTTCAGCTCCTCAGCAGTTTACTTTTACAGTGACTTAGCACATCAGTCCAACTTTCTCCTTCTTTTCCACTACCCCAGGACCTCCAGCCACTGCAAACAAACTCCAGATGCATGTGCCACCTTGTGCATCTGGCTTACATGGGACCTGGAGAATCAAACCTGGGTCCTTAGGCTTCATAGGCAAGTACCTTAACTGCTAGGACATCTCTCTAGGAAACGGCCATGGGTAGTGTGAAGCAGACTTGTTGAAATTACCTGTGTGTAGCCCAATGGAGCCATGAAGATGAACCATGGGTTGCAGTGGAGACCTAATGGAGATGCCTGCCAAGGACAGGTGCCAACACTAGATAAACTTTTCTGGGACTGTGAGTAGCCTAGCTGGAGGGGTGGAATTGGAACTCCAAAGATTTGTCACTGACTAGTGTTGTTGGACTTGGAGCTACAGAGTTTAATGTTTGTTTTATTTAAATCTTGTTTTACTTGAATATTTCTTTGCTATGCCAAATGTCATCTTTTTTTTTTTTTTTTCCTTAGGTGGGTTCTCACTCTAGCTCAGGCTGACCTGGAATTCACTATGTAGTCTCAGGGTGGCCTTGAACTCATGGGATCCTCCTACCTCTGCCTCCCAAGTGCTGGGATTAAAGGTGTGTGCCACCATGCCCGGCTTCAATGCCATCTTTTGAATATGAGTGCTTATTCTGTGCCATTATGGGTTTTTGGTATTACAGCTCAGTTGAAAGACGGACTATGGGGATGTTTGAACATCACTGGGATTGATAAAAACTATGGGGATTTTTTAAGTTGGGCTGAATGCATTGCATTTTATATCATGGTTGGTTCAGTTTATGGGGGCCAGGGGCGGAATGTGTTAGATTCAGGTGTCCCACATAAACTTAGGTGTTCTGAATGCTAGGTCCCCAGCTGATGGCAATTTGAAAATTAAAGCCTCCTGGAGGCAGTATGTTGTTGGGGGTCAGGCTTATGGGTGTTATAGCCAGCTTCCTCATGCCAGTGTTTGACACATTCTCCTGTTGCTATTGTCCAGGTGATGTCCACCCTCTGCTCATACCATCATTTCCCCCTGCCATCATGGAGCTTCCCCTTGAGTCTATTAGCCAAAACAAACCCTTTTTTCCCCACAAGCTGCTCTTGGTTGGGTGTTTTCTGCCAGTAATAAGAAGCTGACTGCAACAAGGTGTATGACACCATGCCTGGTAATTTTTCTCTCACATTGTAGCCCAGTCTGGCCTTGAACTTGTGGTATTCCTCCTTCCTCAGCTGTCCAAGTGCTGGATTGGTGGAGAGGATGGCTGAGAAGACAAGATTACAAGGAGCTAAGATCAGGAGGAGGGAGGTGTACTTAGGGATCGCTTGTTCACTGACCCATTGCTTCCTGCTCTGATTTCTTTCCCAAGAATATAGCTGGCCAAAAACAGGGACACCGATCACTGCAGGATCAAAAATTAAGAGTCCAGGTCAGGTGTGGTGGCACACACCTTTAATTCCAGCATTTGGGAGGCTAAGCCAGGATCGCTACAAGTTCTAGGCCAGCCAGGGATACATAGGGGAGATGCTGTTGATAAAAACAAACAACAAAAAGAAGCGTGCATGGGCCTTGGGGACAGGATCCTGGATCACACGCGGCTCAGACTGGCCTCAGCCTTGCTCTGTAGCCAAGGATAATCCTGAACTCCTGATCCTCTTGCTTCTAATTCCCAAGTACTGGGATTACACCCATGTGTCACCATTCTGCCAAACAGTTGAGTAACAATGGAATAGTTATAACTATTGTCACCAATCTTAAGAGTTTGGCTGCTCCAAACAGGAAGGAAAAGAAGAAAAAACCATGACAAGTGGACTGCTGGAGTGAATAGAAGCCACAATTTTATAACTTAATTCTTATATGTGGACACCCCTCAGGTTGCAGATTCCCCTCAGGGATTAGTAGTAGCTGTGAGCAGAGAAGTAAAGCGAGTTTAGAGAGGAGACACGGTTCTTACAAAAGTTTATTACAATGTGCAACAGACTCCAAGACAACACTGAATTCTAACTACAGGTAGCAAAGGATGTTATGTTAGGGAGTCCAGATGTTTAAATATGGATGGAATAAAGGGTCACCATCATCTCTGGCATAAGGAGCAGCTTAATTTTTCGCCAGATTTCTTCATTCCACCTGATGTCAGGGGTCTTTCTTCATGACCTTTGCTTTTAGGTCCAAGTTTCTTCTATTCCTCTTTGTGTTTCTATCAAAAGCCTTCTCTTCCTCATCCATCTCCTTAGGCTGTTTCATGGCACCACACTGATGCCTGCCACCACTTCCTCTGATTACCATTAAGTCCTCTCTGAACAGGACTGTTCTGGAAACAGTCATATATGCAGTTCCTAACATTAGTTTGCAACTCAAGTTATACCAGAAGCATATTTTAGCGCCAAGCAACTGCTCCTGGGGTGCCCTGGAAATGGCTAAGTTGTGAGGCCGTCCAGAGTGCTATGATAAAACCTTCGAAGTTCTACGTTTCAGGAACGTGGTGTTTGTCCAGGCCACACCAAGAAAGAGAGACTTTCCTTTCAGGTCAATATCTTGTACAAAAGAAGGAAAAGGTATCTTAATAGCAAAATAGTTAAGATGTTTCTCTTCTATAGAAACACTAAATTCTATTGAGTACTATAAAAAGCAATTCCCAAATTCTCAGAAGCCCTATCATCTCAAGTTCCAGGAATGATGTGACTCTAGCACTGAGGCAACTGAATGCAGTCTGCAAAGCTTCACAGTCACATTAGCTTTTTTTTTCCCTTCGGGTTTTTCGAAGTAGGGTCTCACTCAAGCTCAGGCTGACCTGGAATTCACTGTGATGTAGTCTCAGGGTAGCCTTGAACTCATGTTGATCCTTCTACCGCTGCCTCCTGAGTGCTGGGATTAAAGGTGTGCACTACCATGGCCAGCTTAGCTTTTTATTTTATTTGTATTTATTTTTATTTTTTATTTTTTGAGGTAGGGTCTCAGTGTAGTCCAGGCTGACCTGGAATTCACTACATAGTCTCAGGGTGGCCTTGAACTCACGGTGATCCTCTTACCTCTATGTCCTGAGTGTTGGGATTAAAGGCGTGTACCTGGCTTCATAGTCACTTTAAGTATGGAAGGATTATTGTATGGCAGCACAAGGGATGTAAGCAGCCTATGGGGCAGAGCAGGGCAGGAGACTGCTAAGAGTTCTACTCCTCACGTCCTTCCTCATCAGGGTAGAGTTTTACATGATGGGCTGAAGCACAGAGCTCTCAGCCTCTTTAGGAAAGGAAGAAATTGAAAACCAGAGTAAAGTGAAGGGAAGAGGAAAGGAAAGGGTTCTCCTACACATGAAGAAATCAGAAGACAGAGTTGAAGGGCCTGGACTGTGGCTTAGTGGTAGAGTGCTTGCCTATCATGGTTGAGGCCCTGGGGTTGATCATAATTAGGACAACAAGAGCTGGGGGCGGGAGGGAAGAAACGTAACACTGTCTTTCTTGCATCTGTGCTCCCCACTAAGGTTCAATGCTCCAATGCTAGTTTGTACCAGTTTAACCTTAACAGCTACCCAAATGTTGAAATCCTTCCATACTGGAAAGATGCCACTGCCTTGAACTCTCGAAATACCTCCCAACTGTCCTGACTCTGTCCCAACTGTCAAGACTCTGTCTTCTGGCACAGCAGGCAGCCTCTGGAACCCTACTGAGATTACAGCCAGCATCCATCCTGGTTCTCTGATGCCCCTCCAATACCATTTGATGCTTTTACCTCTCACTCCAAACCTCATGATCAACCCGGCTTAGAATGCATGATTCCCCATCCTTGGAAAGGAATGTTATGATGTGGGAGGTAGAATGGCTAAAATATATGGAAACAATAGAGGAAATGGCGTTCTTAGTCATCAGAAGGAATCAAAGGTCCATCTGTGTCAAAATGGCTAGGGCAGGAGACGTACACCTCATCCATGACGCTCTGGCCAGCTAACAGCGGGTCACCGTGTGGCATGATGTCATCAATCTTTATGTTGTTTCTGAAGACTAGATAATGCAGAGAGAGAAAAGTCAGGCCCTGATCCAACTTGGGAGTTCCCAACCCAGCAGAGAAAGTGAGGGAGCTTGGCAGGAAAGGTGTGCAGAAGGCCTGAAGGAATTCTAGGGAAATGGAGGAGCAGGGTGCCTTAGGGGAGGTATTTGCATTTTCCATAAGATGAATCATCAGGACATGAGCCTCCAGTGAGCTTGGAGCTCAGACTTTCTATTCTAAGAGAGGAGAAGTATGAGAGGGATGTGTCCCCCGAGCCCCAGCCCAGTCTCCTTACTTACTTTCCATATCCTTAGTGTTCAACTGCTGTAGATCCTGGGGCAGATCTGGCTCTGACATCAGTGACAATACCGATTTCAGGTTTGGCTCCAGCATTTCTTGTGATTCCATGCATAACAGGCGATCTTGAATAGGCTCTAGCTTTAGGCTGTCTCCCAGATCCAGTAGCTCTAAATCCAGGCATGGTGCTAAATCTGCATCGGACACCAGCTGGGGCTCCAGATCTACTGACTCCAATTCTGGCTCTAGTTTAAGCTCCAGGGGCTGGTGGAGCTCATCCACCTGTCTAGATACACCAAGACAAAGGGGTAGTGATAGAGAGTATGGGCTTTGGAATCAGATTTTTTTTCTCTTTTTTTTTTTGGGGGGGGGGTCTTTCAGGGTAGGGTCTTGCTCTAGCTCATGCTGAAATTCATGTGTAGTCTCAAGGTGGCCTTGAACTCACAGCGATCCTCCTACCTCTGCCTCCCAAGTGCTGGGACTAAAGGTGTGCGCCACCACGCCTGGCTAAATTAAATATATTTTTAAATCTATTTTTATTTAAAAATTTTTTTTATTTTTATTTATTTGAAAGTGACGGAGAGAGAGAGAGAAAGAGGCAGAGAGAGAGAGAGAGAGAAAATGGGTGCGCCAGGGTCTCCAGCCACTGCAAACGAACTACAGATGCGTGTGCCCCCTTGTGCATCTGTATAACGTGGGCCCTGGAAAATCGAGCCTTGAACCAGGGTCCTTACGCTTCACAGGCAAGTGCTTAACCGCTAAGCCATCTCTCCAGCCCTAAATTAAATATTTTTTAAAAAAGGAAAATAAAGCCAGGCATTACACCTTTAATCCCAGCACTGGGGAGGCAGAGGTAGGAGGATTGCTGTGAGTTCGAGGACACCCTGAGACTATGTGAATTCCAGGTCAGCCTGAGCTAGAGTGAGACCCTACCTCGAAAAACAAAACACACACAAAAAACCCCAAAAATTATTTATTTGCAAACAAACAGATAGATAAAGTGTGTGGGGGTGTGAGAGTATGAGCATGCCAGGGCCTTTAGCCACTGTAAACAAACTCCAGATACACGCGCCACTTTGTGCATCTAGTTTATGTGGGTACTGGGGAATTGAACCCAAGTGGTTAGGCTCTGGAGGCAATTGCCTTAACCGCTGAGCCATACCTCTAGCCCCTCTTTTTTCTTTCTTAAAATATATTTTTATTTCTATATTTGAGGGAAAGAGAGAGAGAAGGGCAGCCAGCTAGGCAGAGTATGGGTGTACCAGGGGCCTCCTGACACTGCAAAGGAACTTCAGACACATGCACCATTTTGTGCATCTGGGTATTTGGTAGTCAAACCCAGGCTATCAGGTTTTACAAGCAAGCACTTTTAAATGCTGAGCCAGCTGTCCAGCCCTTCTTTTTCTTTTCTTTCCTTTTCTTTTTTTTTTTGAGACAGGGTATCCTGTAGCGCAGGCTGGCCTCAAACTCTATGTAGTCCAGGTTAGTCTTAAACTCTGATCCTCTGATCTGAGGTAGGGTCTGGCTCAAGTTCAGGCTAGCTATGTAGTCTCAAGCTGGGCTTGAACTCACATCAATCCTCCTACCTCAGTCTCCCAAATGCTGGGACTAAAGGCATGTGCTACCACGCCTGACTTGATCCTTTTTTTTTTTTTTTTTTTTTTGAGGTAGGGTCTCACTGTAGTCCAGGCTGACCTGGAATTCACTCTGTATTCTCAGGGTGGCCTCGAACTCATGGCAATCCTCCTACCTCTGCCTCCTAAATGCTGGGATTAAAGGTGTGCGCCACCACGCCCAGCTTTGATCCTGTTTAAAAATTTATTTATTTGAGAGTGAGCGAGCGAGCGAGCGAAAGAGAGAGAGAGAGAGAGAGAATGGTTGCAGCAGGGCCTCCAGCCACTGCAAACAAACTCCTGATGCGTGCGCCCCCTTGTGCATCTGGTTAACTTGGGTCCTGGGGAATTGAGTCTCGAACCGGGGTCCTTAGGCTTCACAGGCAAGCACTTAACTGCTAAGCCATCTCTCCAACCCCCTGTTTTTGTTGTTCATTTTTATTTATTTATTTGAGAGTGACAGAGAGAGAAAGAGACAGAGAGAAAGAGAGAGAGAGAGAGAGAGAGAGAATGGGCGCGCCAGGGCTTCCAGCCACTGCAAACGAACTCCAGACGCATGCGCCCCCTTGTGCATCTGGCTAACATGGGTCCTGTAGAATCGAGCCTCAAACCAGGGTCCTTAGGTTTCACAGGCAAGCACTTAACCACTAAGCCATCTCTCCAGCCCCCCCCCCTTTTTTGTTTTTTTGAGGTAGGGTTTCACTCTAGCTCAGGCTGTCCTGGAATTACCTCTGTAGTCTCCTTTTTTAAAAGAAGGGCTTTGGAACCAAGTGTAGCAGCTCCCACCTGCAATCCCAGCATTTAGGAGGCTTAGGCATGCATATTGTCACAAGTTTCAGGCCAGCCTGGGCTACATAGTAAATCAAAGGCCAGATACAGCCACATAGTTAGCCCATCTCAAAAAATTCAGTAAAGGGGGGTGCTGGAGAAATGGCTTAGCAGTTAAGGTGCTTGCCTGTAAAGCCAAAGGACCACGGTTTGATTCCCCGGGACCCACGTAAGCCAGATACACAAGATGGAACATGCATCTGGAATTCATTTGCAGTGGCTGGAGGGCCTGGTGTGCCCATTCTCTCTCTCAAATTAATGAAAAAAAAAAGAATTAAAAAATCTAATAAGGGAGCCAGGTGTGGTGTTGCATGTCTTTAATCCCAGCACTTGGGAGACAGAGGTAGAAGGATCGCTGTGAGTTCGACACCACCCTGAGACTACATAGTGAATTCCAGGCCAGCCTGGGCTAGAGTGAGACCCTACCCCGAAAAGCAAAAAACAAACAAACAAACAAATCCAGTAAGGGGCTGGAGGGATGGTTCAGTGGCTAAAGTGCTTGTAAACCCTAGTGACCTGAGTTTGATTCCCTAGTATCAATGTAAAGCATGCATATTGCCACAAGTTTCAGGCCAGCCTGGGCTACATAGTAAGTCAAAGGCCAGATACAGCTACATAGTTAGCCCCTGTCTCAAAAAGTCCAGTAATGGGGGGAGGGGCTTGAGAGATGGCTTAGTGGTTAAGGTGCTTGCCTGCAAAGCCAAAGGATCCCAGTTCAATTCTCCAGGACCCATGTAAGCCAGATGCACAAGGGGGCGTATGCATCTGGAGTTCCTTTGCAGTGGCTGGAGGCCCTGGCGTGCCCATTCTCTCTCTACCTCTTTCATATATATTTCGGTTTTTTGAGGTAGGGTCTCACTGTAGCTCAGGCTGACCTGGAATTCACGATGTAGTCTCAGGCTGGCCTTGAATTCACGGTGATCCTCCTACCACCTCTGCCTCCCAAGTGCTGGGGTTAAAGGCGTGTGCCACCACGCCTGGCAATTTTTAAAAAAGAATCTGTTAATAGAAAATCTAGTTCTATGCTTAGCATCAGACAGGACCCCATTAATACCAGCGACCATTATTAACAGAACCAATGTGGAGACAACCTGAAGATGGCAGCAGGACAGTATGAGGAAGGAGAGAAAAGTAGAGGGCTGGAGAATCCGGGTCAGTGGGGAAAGGAGGTTGAAAGACTGGAATTAGGCAAATTAGAGCCATTCTTCCAGCCCCTGAGGACAGGCGAAGGGTTCAGATCTCACCTGTTAGAGACCACAATGAGCTTATGTTTCAGATACTTTCTCTGTTCTGCGGGATTAACTGTGGGGACATAATACAGGAATGGAGTAAATTGATATGTTAGACACATACCTCAAACTTCCCCAGCCAATGGTCTTGACAAGCAATTTCCCTCCTAACTGGTGGGCACTGTGGATACATCCCTTAGCTGCTCTGCTATTGGTGCTCACATGTGCACCGGGGAAGCTGGACTTAAGGATGTCCAAGATTCTGTGCAATCTAGGAAGGAAGTGTCAACGATTCACACCTTTTCTTTTCTTTCTTTCTTTCTTTTTTTTTTTTTTTTTCCAAGGCAGTGTCTCACTCTAGCCCAGGCTGACCTGGTAGAAGAAATGTAACAAAGAAACCAGGCCCGCGTGATGCTCTAAAGCACAGTTTCTATTGTACACACCTTACCAGGGAGACAGCATGACCCTGAGTCTCCTCCGTATCTATGCAGTTGCACCCTGCTTATAATATGGTATCTAGTTAGTGCAGCCATAGACACAAACACCTCTGAACAAACAGCTTTCTGTTCTAGATTTGTACTTTCTGGGTTTTTGTTTTTTGTTTTTTGAGGTAGGATCTCACTTTAGCCCAGGCTGACCTGGAATTCATTTTGTATTTTCAGGCTGGCCCTGAACTCACAGCAGTCTCCTAACTCTGTCTCCTGAGTTCTGGGATTAAAGGCGTGAGCCACCAGGCCAGGTGACCTTGAACTCTTGATCCACCTGCCAAGTGCTGAGCTTCCAGACATGCACCACCACATTCGGTTTGTTTCCCACCTTTTTCTTGGTAGTAGCGCCCAAAAGCCTCATCCCGAGGGATGCCGGGATAGAGGAAGCGCAGTGGGTTCTCAGGGATGTTCTCCTCGGTGAGGAGCTGGTAGTGGTGGATGATTTCGGTCAGTGGGAGCGACTGCAGTACCTCCTTGGTGTAGGGCTGCACAGAGTAGATGAGCACCTTATCTGAAGAATGAAAGCAGGACAAGTGAGCTGCAGAGATGGGGCTGGCCAACCCCAAAGCTGTGGTGAGACCCAGGAGAGGGCCTAGGAGGTCAAGGGAAGGCAGAGGGACTAAAGGTGGGCCTAGCAGAAAGCAAAGGCTGTGGCCATGACAGGGGGCAGAGCAGCTGACCATCCTCCTGATGTTCCACCCACGAGCAGGTAATGCCCCCTTCAGAAGATTCACTGAAGCGCAGCAGGAAGGTGCCAGAGATGGTCTTCTTCAGCAGCCGGCGCTCCTGGGTCCGGCTTACAAAGCCCATAATGCAACTGGAGCAAAGAAAGCTGCTGTAAGACCCTAAGGCCCCTGTTCCCATTATATGGAAGACAGTACCACGTTTTGGCAGTGACAGTGACAATATACCCACCCTCTCAAGGTTAGAGGAGGTGTAAGGATTCAGTGACATCACACAGACAAAAAGAAAAGCACCTTACAAGGGCCGGGTGATGGGACTGGAGGTAGTGTGATGGACAGAGCCCTGCCCTGGCATCATGCAGGCCTGGGTCTGCATCCCAACTCTGTCCCTTGGGCAAATTCCTTCATTTCTCTAAGACTTGGCTGCCTCCCATGAAATGAAAGTGGCAACAGCCCACCACTCAGTGTGGTTACGGGGGTTAAATGAGGGAAATCAAGAGAGCACCCTATAGGCTCTGGAACACAGCTCAGTATCACAAGCAGGACCTTGCATCAGTGTCGGTCTCTCAGTTGGCCACACGGGGGCGCACAAAGTCCACCCTGAGACCCGGGAAAGACTGGCTGGGAAGGTGGACCAAGGCCTTACTTATCCTTCCAGAGGTCCTTCAAGTGGTCATGTATCAACTCCAGAATTTTGTCCAGCCATGTCCAGAATGGTATCTTTCCAGGGGGGCTCTCTCGCTGAAGGAGGAATGAAAAGGCAGGAAGGGATGTGAAGGGGACAGTATTTCGACTGGAGACTAGAGGTAACTACACAGGCTTCAGAGAGTTGGTTACCTTACTAAAGTCTGCCCAGGACAACAAGGGATCCTCCAGCCTGGATTCCTTTCCTGTGGAACAGAGTCACATGGTTCCCTTGACTGAAGGAGGCAAAGCCAGGCAGGGGTCATGGCCAAGACCAATGGGAGGGACAGGCTTAGGCCAAGGGAAGGCTGAGAGAAAAGATGGGACCTATACCGAACAGCTTGTTCTTCAGCATGGCCAGCTGCTCCAGATTGAGGCCTCGGTCAACATAGGAGGAGAACTGCCAACTGAGAGCAGGCCCCAGCAAGCTCCAGGGGGCCTGAGGCGGCGCACAGAAGAACCTCTGGTTCTGCAGGGGTCGGAGGAGAGGGGGACGGCTCAGAAGCAGCCCCTTGCACCAAGTCTTCCCACACCTTCCTCTCTTCTTACCTCCCTTCTTACCTGGGGAGTTGAGCTGAGCATATTGAACCAGAGAATGGAGGCCCAGGCAACAGAGAGTTGACTCATGTTAGAAATAATCACCACAGGGAGAGTGTCCGTCTGGGGAGCAGACAGGAGGCAGGGAGCAAGGATGTGATGTTTCCAACGCAGACATTTGCTCAGGGACAGGGGAAGACAGGCCACCCCGAAAGGCTTCAGTTCGTTCCCTCCTTTTGCCTTGTCCCAAATCTGCTTCGTCACTCACTTGGAGCTCCATCTTGAGACCCTGGTAGAAATACTCGACTGTGATGGTGAGGATGTGCAGCTCCTCGGTCACCGCCAGCGGCCCCTGCGACAACCAGAAACAGTGAGCACGGGGCCATTTGGCAAATTGCTCGCTTTACCTTACTGCTTTGAAAAGTTCTCAGCCTTACCTTATTGTTGCCTTTTCCCGGACCATTTGAACGTTGCTCTGTCAGCGTCTGTGAATGGAGAGGAAAGGGAATAATGTCAGAGTGGGGCCTCGACGTCTTTGGAACCTGCTTTGCCTCAGGACCTGGAAACTTCCTCCAACCCCTCTTCCTGTAGAATAGAAGGGGCTGGAGAGATGGCTCGGTGGTTAAATGTGCTTGCTTGTAAAGCCTGATGACCCAGTACCTCACACACAAATTGGAGCTTATGTCTGGAGTTGGTTTGTGGTGGCAGGAACAGAAGTCAAAGCTACTGATCCTCCTTACCAAAAAGCCAAAGTCCCAAATCAAGCCATGTCTCTGGCCATTCTCAGGGGTCAAGGTTTTCTGGTTTGAGGTCAGAATGTTAAACTTCCGGAAGCAGCTATTCCTAAAGATAGCAAAAGATAAGAGCAGAGTTAGTTTATTTATTTTCTCTTATTTATGTTTATTTTTAGGGATATGCTCTCACTCTAGCCCAGACTGACCTGGAACTCACTTCATAGTCCCAGGTTGGCATTATTGAACCCACAGCGATTCTCGTACCTCTGATTCCTGAATGCTCTATTTTTTATTTTATTTTATTTTTTTTAGGCAAGGTCTTACTTTGCAGCTCAGGCTAGGCTCAACTTTGTAAGAATCCTCCTACCTTATTGTCCCAAAGGCTGGGATTACAGGCATTTGCCACCATCATGTCTGGCCAGTTAGTTTTAAAACTCAGAAGGAAAAAAAAAATCCACTTTATTCCAGACCTCTCCTTCTCCCTTTGTCCATGTCTCACCCAAGTCCCTCTCTTCCTTGTTTGGGTTCCCACAAGACTTGCCAAATGTGGTTGAGCAGGTCATGCATGCAATGCACAAATGTTTGCAAATGTCCTTAACCAGGCACCTACCCTGATAACTGAGGAGGATTCCTGAAAAGAAATGTAAGAAAATATTAGGAAGTAAATTAGGAATTTGGTTTTTGTAGTCAAACAAATCTAAGCTTAAGCCCACCTCTTATGGCCTGTCAGAAGAGACATGATAATTCTGAGCCTACAGCCTGTTGTCTTATTTGCGTGGTACAAGGGTAATACCTAACTCATGGGGTTGTTCGTTCAATGAAATGAGTTTGTGACATGCTGCATGACACACAGTAAGTGCTTAACAAGAGGGAGACACTATTTTTTTTGAGGCAGGGTTTCACTGTAGCCTGGGTTACTTAGAACTCACTCTGTAACCCAGGCTGGCCTATAACTCACAGCAATCCTCCTACCTCTGCTTCCCGAGTGCTGGGATTAAAGGTGTGCGCCACTATGCCCAGCTAGGTGTTATTACTTGTATAAGTTAAGACTGGAAAGGGGAAACAGGAGTAAGCACCTCCACCACCCCATGCCCTGGCATCCTTCATCTGCCCCAACTTACTTGTCAATAGAAACCTTTGCCATCAGGGACTTGGTGCCTTCCTGGAGTCTCACCAGCAGCCTGGGGAGGAGATGGATAAAGTGGTCAATCTCAACCAACTGATGGGTTAGATGTTCGAGGAAAAAGGGATGAGATTAGAAGAGGTAGGTGAACTGAAGAGAATGAGAAAATCTCAAAAGCAAGAGGATCTACAAAGTAAAAAAACACACAATGACATGCTGGAAAAAGAAGACAGGAGTTCTGAGATGCCAACCTTGCTCGGATGGTGAACTTGTTCCCAGTCTTGAGGATGAGGGGCCGATGGGGAGTTTGGGGCATGCAGGGCTGGTTTTCCACCACAAAGGCTCTGGGGGGAGAAGTGGAGGAAGAATACATAGCTCAGTATCTGTAGGAATGCCCCCGTGTTTCTTCCATCTCTCTCCCCACAGACCGCCCCCCTAGGCACCAGACCTTTGCAGCAGGCGTTGTAACAACTCTGTGACTTGGGCGTTCTGGAGATGCACCCCTGTGGTTAAAGGATCGCCCTTATACCCAAGCATGTGTTTCAAATCCTCTAGTTGTTTTAGCAGCTGCCGTAGGTGAAACAAAAGTTTTGCTGCAGCCGTGAACCTGAATGACGGAATCCAGGAAGAGGGAATGCATGGGTTTCCTGAAGTTTCCACTGTGGCTCTGAGGTCTTCTGTGACCATGCTGAGAGTCAGAAACTATCAGAATCCAAGGCCAAAAGTGCTGCCCGCCCCCCAGCATTCCAATCCCAGCATTCTCAAGGCAAAGACAGGAAGATAGTAAGTTGGAGGGCAGCCTGGAATTCACAGTGAGACCCTGTCTCAAGAAAAACAAGAACGGAGGGAATTACCATGGGATATTGTTTATAATTATGGAAGTTGTCAATAAAAAAAAATTTAAAAAAGAAAAACAAAAACTAGGGGCTAGAGAGATGGCTAAACAGTTAAAGGCATTTGCTACAAAGCCTGATGGTCTGGGTTCAATTTCACATAAAGCTAGATGCACAACGTAGTCCATGCTTCTGAAGCTCATTTGCACTGGCAGGAAGCCCTGACATGTTCACACTCTCTCTTCCTCTTCTTCTGTGCCTCTCTAAATAAATAAATACATAAAATATAACAACAACAACAACAAAAAAGACCACCAAGGGCTGGAGAGATGGTTTAGTGGTTAAGGTGCTCGCCTGTGAAGCCTAAGGACCCAGGTTTGATTCTCTAGGTAACATGTGATCCAGACACACAAGGTGATACATGTGTCGGGAGTTTGTTTGCAGTGGCTAGAGGCCCTGGCGTGCCTAAAGCCTGTTGTCTTATTTGCATGGTACATGGGTAATACCTAACTCATGGGGTTGTTGTCTCTCTAATAAATAAAAATAAAACGATTAAACAAACAATCCTAGCTCAGTCGGTAGAGTGCTTCCCTAGCAGTCACAAAGCCATAGGCTCGATCTCTAGCACCAGATAATACTGGGCATCATGGTGTATGCCTAAAATTCCAGCATTTGGGAGCTAGAGACAGGAAGATCAGGAGTTTGGTGCCACCCTGGGCTACATGAGACCCTGTTTCAGGAAAAAAAAAAAAAAAAAAGGAAGCAAATAAACAAAACAAAACCCAACCCAGGAAGGGCTGGAGAGATAGCTTAGTGGTTAAGGCACTTGCCTGCAAAGCCTAAGGACCTTGGTTTGATTCCCCAAAACCCACATAAGCCAGATGCACATGGTGGTGCATGCATCTGGAGTTTGTTTGCAGTGGCTAGAGGGCCTGGTGCATCCATTCTAACTAGCTCTCTTTCTCTCTCAAGTGAAAAAAAAATCCATGAAGCATTTGACAGATGATTCAATATGATTCACTAGCCAAGAAATAAAAGTCAAAGCCATTTTCACACAAAACTGATAAAACATTTATTAACATGACAGTTAATTTTTTTTTCTTTTTTGGGGGGCGGGTTCTTGAGGTAGGGTATCGCTCTAGTCCAGGCTGACTTGGAATTCACTAGCCACCATGGCCAGCTTTTTTTTTTTAATATTTTATTTTTATTTATTTCAGAGAAAGAGAGAGAGAGAGAGAATGGGCATGCCAGGGACTCCAGCTGCTGCAAATGAACTCCAGACGCATGTGCCACCTTGTGCATCTGGCTTACATGGGTCCTGGGGAATCGAACCTAGGTCCTTTGGCTTTGCAGGCAAGTGCCTTAACCACTAAGCCATCTTCCCAGCCCCCCCCCTTTTTTCTTAATTTTAGAGAGAGAAAAAGTATGAATGCACCAGGGCCTCTTGCTGTTGCAAGAACTCCAGATGCATGCTTTATGCATCTGGATTTATGTAGGTACTAGAGAATAGAACCCTGGGCCATCAGGCTTTACAAACAAGTGCCATTAACCACTGAGCAATCTTTCCAGCCTGACAGTTAACATTTTTAAAAATCTTACTTATAGCCGGGCATGGTGGCGCACGCCTTTAATCCCAGCACTCGGGAGGCAGAGGTAGGAGGATCGCCGTGAGTTCGAGGCCACCCTGAGACTCCATAGTGAATTCCAGGTCAGCCTGGGCTAGAGTGAGACCCTACCTCAAAAAATTAAAAAAATAAAATAAAATCTTATTTATTTGCAAGCAGAGAGAGAGAGAGAGAGAGAGAGAGAGAAGAGAGACACAGAAAATGGGCCTGCCTGGACCTCTGGCCACCATAAATAAACTCCAGACACATGAGCCACCATGTATGTCTAGCTTACATGGGTTTAGAGAGTTGAACTTAGGTCCTTAGGCTTTGCAGGCAAGTGCTTTAACTGCTAAGCTATCTCTCCAGCCCCCAATTTTTAAAAAATGTTTTATTTTTATTTATTATTTGAGGGAGAGAGAGAGAGAGAAATAGGAGTCAGGTATGGAGAGAATGGGTGTGCCAGGCCTCCAGCCCCCCTTGTGCATCTGGCTTTCGTGGGTCCTCGGGAATTGAACCTATGTCCTTTGGCTTTTCAGGCAAGTGTCTTAACCACTAAGCCATCTCTCCAGCCCTAATTTTTTTGGGGGAGGGTGGGGGTTCATGGTAAGGTCTCACTCTAGCTCAGGCTGACCTGGAATTCATTGTGTAGTCTCAGGCTGGTTTCAACTCACGGCAATCCTCCTACCTCAGCCTCCCAAGTACAATGTCTTCCCTCCTTCTTTTCTCCCTTCCTCCCTCCTTCCTTTCTTCCTTTGTGAGAGAGATAGTACACACCAGGGCCTCTAGCTACTGCAAAGGAACTCCAGACGCATGTGCATCAGCTTTATGTGGGTACTAGGGAATTGAACCCTGGTTGTCTTAAGTTTTGCAGGCAAGCAAGCTCTTTAAACTGTGGAGCCATTTTTCCAGCACTTAGCTACCCCTGCTCCTCCCCGCCCCCCGCTGACCCTGAGGTAAGAGGTTGCTCTCTCCCAGCTGACTTGGAATTCACCACATAATCTTAGAGTGGCCTGAAACAATGGTCCTTCTACCTCTGCCTCCTAAGTGCTTGGATTAAAGATGTATGCCACCATGCCCAGCTTTACAATATGATTTCTAAAAATATTTTATTTATTTGAGAAAGAGTGAGGCAGATAGAGAGAGAATGGCATGTCAGGGCCTCTAGCCACTGCAAACAAACTCCAGACACATGCATCACCTTGTGCATCTGGTTTACATGAGTATTGGGGAATCGAACCTGGGTCCTTAGGCTTCACAGGCAAGCACCTCAACTACTAAGCCATCTCTCTAGCTCCTACAATATGATTTTTAAAATTTGTTTTGAGGACTGGAGGGATTGCTTACTGGTTAAGGCCTTTGCCTGCAAAGCCAAAGGACCCAGGTTCGATTCCCCAGGACCCACGTTAGCCAGATGCACAAGGGGTGCACACGTCTGGAGTTCATTTGCAGTGGCTGGAGGCCCTGGCGTGCCCATTCTCAATCTCTCTCCCTCTTTCTCTGTCAAATAAATAAATAAAAATATTTAAAATTTATTTTGAGGGGTGTTACAGTCAGCTTCAAGTTGCTGACAGAAAATATATGGCCAAGAGCAGCTTGTGGGAGGAAAGGGTTTATTTCGCTTACAGACATAAGGAGAAGCATCATGATGGCATGAACAGAGGACATCACCTCCAGGCCAACATCAAATGGACAGCAGCAGCAGAAGAGTGTGCCAAACAATGGCAAGGGAAAGCTGCCTAAAACATCCATAAGCCCGCCCCCAATAATACACTACCTCCACGAAGCTCCAATTACCAAATTACTACCAGTTGGGAACTTAGCATTCAGAACACATAAGTTTATGGGGGATACCTGGGTCAAACCACAAGGGGTTTAGGGAGATGGCTTAGTGATTGCAAAGCCTGCCAGCCTGGGTTCAATTCCCCAGTAAAGCCAGATGCATAAAGTGGTACATGCATTTGGAGATGGTTTGCAGCAGCAAGAGGTCCCAGTGTACCCATATTCTCTGTCTCTCTTACAAGTAAATAAACAAAATTATATTTTTAGGGCTGGAGTTCGTTTGTAGTGGCTAGAGGCCCTGGTGTGCCCATTGGTTCTCTCTCTCTCTCTGTTTGTTTCTTTGAGGTAGGGTCTCACTCTAGCCCAGGCTGACCTGGAATTCACTATGTAGTCTCAGGCTGACCTCGAACTCATGGGGATCCTCCTATCTCTACCTCCCGAGTGCTGGGATTAAAGGTGTGCACCACCATGCCCAGCTTCTCTCTCTCTTTAATAAATAAATAAATAAATTTAATTAAAAAATTGAGGGGCTGGAGTGACGGCTTAGCAGATAAGGTGCTTGCCTGTGAAGCCTAAGGACTCATGTAAGCCAGATGCACAGTATCACAAGCATGCAAGCTTGCGCATACGCACAAAGGAGTTTGACTGTAGTGGCTGGAGGCCCTGGCACACCAATTCCCTCTCTCTCTAATAAAAAAGAATAGGCCAGGGCCAGAGAGATGGCTTAGTGGTTAAGGTGTTTGCCTGCAAGCCAAAGGACCTCAGTTCGATTCCCCAGGACCCATGTAAGCCAGATGCACAAGGGGCACATGTGCCTGGAGTTCCTCTGTAGTGACTGGAGGCCCTGGCACCCCCATTCTCTCTCTCCCTCTCTCTGCCTCTTTCTCTCTCTCTCTCAAATAAATAAATAAATAAATAAAAATAAAAGTTAAAAAAAAAAAGAGCTGGGCATGGTGGCACATGCCTTTAATCCTAGCACTCGGGAGGCAGTGGTAGGAGGATCACCGTGAGTTTGAGGCCACCAAGATTACCTAGTGAATTCCAGATCAGCCTGGGCTAGAGACCCTACCTTGAAAAACAAAAAAACAAAACAACAACAAGAAGAAAAAGAATAGGCCAGTCTGTTGGGCTTGCCTAAAAGAAAAAGAGGTCTGGAGAGATGGATTAGTGGTTGAGGTGTTTGCTTGTGAAGCCCAAGTACCCACCTAAAGCCAGATTCACAAGGTGGCATGTGCCTGGAGTTCGTTCGCAGTGGCTGGATGCCCTGTTGTGCCCATTGTCTCTCTCAAATAAATAAATTAAATATTTAAAAATATATACATATATATGTAAAATTCATTATTTATTTGCAAGCAAAGAGAAGAGAGAGAAAATATAGGCATGTCAGGGCCTCCAGCTGCTGCAAACGAACTCCAGATGCATACGACACTTTATGCATCTGGCTTACATGGCCATTGAGGAATCAAACCCAGGTCATCAGGCTTTTCAGGTAAGCACCTTAACTGATGAGCCTTGTTTTTTTTTTTTATTTTTCTTTTTTTTTTTTTATCAATTTTTATTAACATTTTCCATGATTATAAAAACTATCCCATGGTAATACCCTCCCTCCCCCCCACTTTCCCCTTTGAAATTCCACTCTCCATCATATCCCCTCCCCATCTCAATCAGTCTCTCTTTTATGATAAGCCTTGTTTTGAAGCCAAGCGTGGTGATGAGTGCTAGGATTATGTGAACCACCATGCCTCAATGCTTGAATTTTTATTTATTTATTTTTGAGACAGAGAAAGAGATAATGGGCATGTCAGGGACTCAGCCATTGTAAATGAACTCCAGACACATGTGCCACCTTGTGCATTTGGCTTATGTGGGGCCTGGAGAATTGAACCTAGGTTCTTAGGCTTTGCAGGCAAGCGCCTTAACCACTAAGCCATCTTTCCAGCCCAATGCTTGAATATTTTTCAACTGATATATATTAAATTTATAATCAGAAAACATTCTCTTTGTTAAAACAATAAAACAGCCAGGTGTGGTTGGTGCACGCCTTTAATCCCAGCACTTGGGAGGATCACCAACATACCATGAAAACCAACAAACAAAACAAACAAAAAAGAACGATAAGACAAAGTTCCAACACAATGACAATGTCACCACCAAGAAGCAAAGGTATTATAAAGTATACCCTTGAACCCAGCAATGCCAGTCCAGGGAATTTAAATTACATAAATGACTAGGGAGCTAAGCAAAAACGTAGCTACACAGATAGTTATTGCAGAACTGCTTAAGATACCAAGAAATCAGAGTGCCCTCTTCTTGAGTTCATTGTGGCACCATAGCCCACTTCTGGCCCACACCACACATGCTCAATTAGACTCTCTAAATATCTCAATCTGTAAAAAGAGGCCAGGCTGGGGCTGGAGAGATGGCTTAGCAGTTAAGGCATTTGCCTGCAAAGCCAAAGGATCCTGGTTCGACTCTCCAGGACCCACATAAGCCAGATGCAAAAGGGGGCGTATGCATCTGGAGTTTGCAGTGGCTAGAGGCCCTGGCATGCCCATTCTCTCTCCCTCTCATATATATACATATACATATATATAAAAGAGGCCAGGCTTTCCAAAATGAGGTTTCCTTTTTTGGACTTGCCTTTCTGCAGTCTTAGACCAACAGACTCTGAAGTGATAGTGTGTGATTGAGGTTAGCCTTGAACTTTCTATACAGCAGAGGATGACCTTGAGCTCTTGCTTCTCCCATCTCTGCCTCCTAAGTGCTAGGATTACAGCCACCATACCTGGCCTAGGCCACCAGGTTTTCTTTTTCTGTTTTGTTTTTTCAAGGTAGGGTCTCACTGTAGCTCAGGCTGACATGGAATTCACGATATAGTCTCAGGCTGGCCTCGAACTCATGGTGATCCTCCTCCCTCTGCCTCCCAAGTTCTGGGACTATTGGCATGTGCCACCATGCCCAGCTGGAGTTCATTTATAGCAGCTGAAGGCCCTAGCACACCCATTCTCTCCCGCTTTCTCTTTCTTTCCCTGCTTATTTTTTCTCTCTCTCAAACAAAAATATTTTTTAAAAAAGATATTTTCTCTCACCATTTCTCCAACCGTTCTAGACTGAGATCCATCGGGGCTCCGATGCAGGCTTTCTGCTGCTTCACTTTCCACTCATCCAGCTTCGGCAGTAATAGGTCAATCAGGGTAGTTAAACGGCCTATCAGTGCTTGGGAGGTATTCAGCACCTCCTAGGAAGGGAAACATGAGAGTGTTAAGCACCTCCCACCATCACCCATCATCATCCAGTTGATGATAAAGAGAAAAAGAAGCAAAGGATAAGGTGCTAGAGACCCCACACCCCTCATCTCCCCAATTCCCGGCTGCCCTCTGCCCTCTCACTTTTCTCATTCTGTCCAGTTTGTTGGCAGTTTCCTGCACAAGCTGCTGCTGCTGCCTCAGATGGATGTCGGAAGAGGGCAACTTCTCTGAAGGACAGAAGCAGGCGTCAGACCCGAGGCTCCCTCCCATCTCCTCCTTGGCCAGGGTCTCGGAAATGTTGGAAGAGGACTGGGGGAAACCAAGCACAGCCCAGGGACCTGGGGGCCCTCAGGCAAATTCTGAACCTGCTAAGGCAGTTTTCTGCATATTTCTTTCATCATTCACTAGCTATCCCTTAACTACATCTCCAGTCCAACTTCCACCACACACCCTGGCATTTGTGTTTTGCATGGCCACAGGACTATGGTCACTGACACCTATGGGCACAGGTGACCGTTCCTCGCTGGAGCTATCTATCCTGTCTGTTGTCTTCCACTCTAAATCAACCAGCATGCCCAGTGCCTTTCTCCCACCCTTCTGTGTGATCCTACTTTGACCCAGAATGGTGTATCTGAATCTGAAGACATCTTCTAGGTCTTTCTGTTTTTCGATGAATTTCACCAGGTTCTGTAGAGGAGACAGGGCCCCAGTGAGGCTGCTTCTGAGGGAGGAGGAAGGCTAAGCCCTCCTTGCCTGCCCCAACTCTTGCCTGCATCCACCAACCTCCATCATGGTCTCTAAATCCAGGATCCGGGATTCAATCTCACTGTGATGACTCTCCCCCACAGGTGGTTCATGGGCTGGCATGTCTTGCTCCTGAAATAAGAGGCTCTGAGCACCTTTTTTGTTCTGTATTGGTTTTTCAAGGTAGGGTCTTGCTCTAGCCCAGGCTGACCTGGAATTCACTATGGAGTCTCACAGGGTGGCCTTGAACTCACAGCAATCCTCTTACCTCTGCCTCCCAAGTGCTGCTGAGATTAAAGGCATGTGCGACCATGCCCAACCTCGTGCACTTTTTTTGTTTGTTTGTTTGTTTTTCGAGGTAGGGTGTCACTCTAGCCCAGGCTGACCTGGAATTCACGATGTAGTCTCAGGGTGACCTCGAACTCATGGCAATCCTCCTACCTCTGCCTCCCAAGTGCTGGGATTAAAGGTGTGCCCCACCACACCCAACTTCTCTGAGCACTTTTGAACTCTTGAACTTTCATCCCTAAAATCTGGACCTGAAATTTTATACCATAGGATGCAGGGAAATCCTGTTCAAAGAAATATTTCCTGAGTCTTTTTCCATGGTCTTGTTCTATTGCAGGAGCTCCCAACATCACCATCCAATTTTTCTTATCACCTGAGCTCTCTGAGCCTGATTCAAAATTTTTTTTTCTTCCAGAAGAAGATTAAAGATCATCTCAGCCAACTGGGTAGGACCCTTGGGAAAGGCCTAAGTAGGAAAAGAAGGAGGATCATTCAATTCAAGTACCTTCAGTGGGCTGCCACCCTCCAATGTCCCCAGCAGTTCCCCTTCTTCATGGTCCCTAGCCCTCTGCTGACAGGGTTGTCTAGACTCAGTCCTTTTCTCTGCCAGTGATGCACTAAGTCCAATCTCTGTCCCCTCTCTGAACCTCCAGGGACTGTTTCACACCTCAATCCTTGCTCTACATTCAGCTGTCAGTCCTGCCCTGTTATTCCCAACTCCTCTCCCAAGTACCTGAATGTCCCGATAGAATTTCCGCAAGTTGTGCTGTAGCACAAAATAATGACAGTCCTGGCCATAGCGGTCACACTGGTTCAGCTGATGCAAGAAGTGATAGTACAGCATGTTGGCCTTGGAATTATCATTGTCCAGAACAGCTTCGCTCCTGAGGACCAGGAACGATAACGATTAGCATCTCTCAAAGCAGCTGGCATCCTAACAGCTTCCACCCCCCTAGGATATTTCAGGGCCTGAGAGGTTTGCAAGAAAGCAACCAACTTCTTTATTACCCCAAGTCTTGAAGCCCTCACCAGTTCTGTTCTTCAATCCAGGCAGCCAAGTGCTGTCGAACATCCACTGGCAGGACGCTTTGCGCGTAGAGCTGATGCAGCTGGTCCTGAAATGGGTGGTCAAGATTCCGCAGCAGTTCCCACTGTGCCATTTGCACTGTTAAAAGGACGTGGGTTCTCAACTGGTTACTTTGCTGGACCAAATCATCTAGTCTTGTGATTATTTTCTTTTTATCTTTCTCTCCCTTTTTTTCTTTCTTTCCTTTTTTTTTTCTTCTTCTTTTTTTTTTTTGGTTTTCTGAGACAGGGTCTCACTCTAGCCCAGGCTGTCCTGGAATTCACTATGTAGCCTCGGGGTGGCCTCAAACTCATGGCGATCCTCCTACCTCTGCCTCCCGAGTGCTGGGATTAAAGGCGTGCGCCACCACGTCCTGCACTGTTGTTTTGTTTTTGTGTTTTGGAGGTAGGGTTTTGTTCTAGCTTAGGCTGACTTGAAATATACTATGTAGTCTCAGGGCCTTGAACTCATGGCGATCTACCTACCTCTGCCTCCTGAGTGCTGGAATTAAAGGCGTGTGCCACCACATCTGGCAACTCATTCATTTTGAATGTTGGTCCCCAGCTGGTGACAATTTGGGAGGTGGAGCCTTGCTGGAGGAAGTGTGTTGTTTGGGGTGGGTAAAGAAGCTCCCCCTTGACAGTTAGGCTCCCTTTCTTGCTGCTATTTCTGCCTGTTATAGGCAAGGAGGTGATGTCCATTCTCTGCTCATGCCATTCTGTCCCCTGCCATCATGAAGCTTTCCCTCAAGACTGTAACCCAAAAGTAAAATAAACCTTTCCTCCAATCAGTTGCTCCCCCCCCCCCCACTGGGATAGGGTCTCACTCTAGCCCAGGCTGACCTGGAATTCACTATGTAGTCGCAGGGTGGCCTTGAACTCATGGCAATCCTCCTACCTCTGCCTCCCAAGTGCCAGAATTAAAGGCGTGTGACACCATGCCCAGCTCAATCTGCTGCTTTTGGTTGGGTGTTTAATCTCAGCAACAAGAAGGTAACTGCAATAGTCACCAAGCCCAGCTACATGATTACCTTATAAAAATGTTTGTCAGGTGTGACCCTACCTTGAAAAACCAAAAAATAAAACAAAATAAAGTTTAAAGACAATGTCTTGCTGGGCATGGTGGTGCGGGCCTTCAATCCCAGCACTTGGGAGGCAGAGGTAGAAGGACTGCTGTGAGTTCGAGGCCACCCTAAAACTACACAGTGAGTTCCAGGTCAGCCTGGGCTAGAGTGAGACCCTACCTTGAAAAACAAAACAAAACAAAAAAGACAGTATCTCAGTTCTTCAGGAAGTAAATGAGTGCTAGTAAAAAAACAAGGGACCAATTCTAAGATTTAAATACTTAACAAAAAAAATAGTCCTTGCTCTGGGTGTGGTGGTGCACACCTTTAATCCCAGCACTTGGGAGGCAGAGGTAGGAGGATCACTGTGAGTTTGAGGCCACCCTGAAACGGTGTAATGAATCCCAGGTCAACCTGGGCTAGAGTGAGACCCTACCTCGAAAAAATAACAACAAAAAAGTAGTCCTTTCAAGTACATTGCACACTGAGGTCAGGGCTGCACCATCATGCTTTCTTCAGCTCGCTCACTTGGGTGCGTATTTTGAACTCAGCAGGCTTTACTGAAACGAACTACTTTGTTTGTAACTACACAATAGTTTCGCCTTTCAGTACCTTAGCCTTTTCTTTAAAAAAAATTTTTTTTTGAGAGAGAGAGAGAATGGGTGTGCCAGGTCTCCTACTACTACACTCCTGCAAACGAATTCCAGACACATGCACAACGTTGTGCATCTGGCTTTATGTGGGATAATGGGGAATCGAACCCAGACCTTCACAGCTTTGCACCTTTAACCGCTGATCCATCTCCCCAGCCTACCTTTTACTATTTATTTATTGAGACAGAGCGAGAGAGAGAGAGAGAGAGAGAAAGAGAAAGAATGGGCGAACGAGGGCCTCCAGCCACTGCAAACAAACTACAGATGCATCCACCACCATAGTCCTTAGGCTTTGCCCGTAAATGCCCAAACT
Source organism: Dipus sagitta (assembly GCA_036346955.1). Classification (NCBI taxonomy): domain Eukaryota; kingdom Metazoa; phylum Chordata; class Mammalia; order Rodentia; family Dipodidae; genus Dipus; species Dipus sagitta. Next base: position 109,804,781 of record CM070777.1, read on the forward strand.
TCTAAGCCACCTCTCCAGCTCAGCCCAGCCCACTTATTATTTAATTTTTTGTTGTTAGATAACAAATAAGGAAGTACATCGTGCCTATCTTTGGCGTGCCCCCACCCGGAGGGTCAAAAATAAAGCGACGGGGGTGGGGTGGGGGGGCTGGAGAGATGGCTTAGCAGTTAAGCGCATGCCTGTGGAGCCTAAGGACCCCGGTTCGAGGCTCCATTCCCCAGTTCCCACGTAAACCAGATGTACAAGGGGGCGCACGCATCTGGAGTTCGTTTGCAGTGGCTGGAAGCCCTGGTGCACCCATTCCCTATCTGCCTCTTTCTCTGTCTGTCGGTCTCAAATAAATAAACAAAAATTAAAAGATAATAATAGAGCTGGTTCCTCATAAAATAATAATAATGCAACCGCTAGCGGGGGGGCGTCAGGTTGAGGAGCTCTCATCAGCTAAAGGGCAGAGGTGGAGTGGCAGGGGCGTAACCTTGGGGGCTGTCGCCTTTCCCAGAGACCTGGCACACCTTGTCGGGACCCGTACCTTACTAGGGTGCAGCGCCGCTCCCTCTCGAAGCTCCGGTGGTGACCGCCACTCCTCAAAGGAAGCTCAAGGACCAGGCTTGCCCCGACCTCGCCCAGGTCTTCTGCCGGCCCTCGGACAGAACCAGGACGTAGCTGGTCCCAGTGAGCAGCAGACCCCTGGTTCCGGCTCGGGAGTGGCACCCGCAGCCAGTCAGCCACGCCCTGCCCCCGTCGGGCGCCCATTGGCGACAGCACACTCCGCCCTCCGCGCAGGGTGGGACAAGAGGCTCGCAAGCCACACCTCCGACGCCAGTGATTGGCGGAGAATCCCACGTTAGAGCCCGCCCATCGCAGGGGGCGGGGCCCAGTTAAAGTCGCAAACCCGACGCACCAGCAGCTGACTTTCGAGAACCTGTGCACTGGCCGAGGAAACGAAAGTCTAGCCGGGCGGTAACGCACTGGGAAGGGTGGTGCCAGAACTTCTAATTTTTGGGATAAGGAAGGAGCTCGATTTTGCCTTTCTCCTCTCCCTCTCTCCTCTCCTCTTCCTCTCCCCTCTCCCTCTGACCGGCTGCCCCTCCTGTAGCTCAGGCTGGGCTGGGATGCTCGCTGTAACCCAGGACAGGCCTCTGGAGAGTGCTGGCATTACTGATGTGAGCCACCATGCCCTGGCTGAACCCTAAACCCCCCCAAAATCCTACATTTGCTGGAACCGTCTTCCTGTCGAACAACCAATTAGAAGTTCGGATCTGCCACCCTCAGAGGTTTGGATTTTGAGCACACCAGATGATAGAACTTTGTCAGAACATCCAATTTATTTGTTCTGGGGTCATCACCCTTTATATTCCAAGTCTACCAGCCCCAAGATCTCAGCCATAGCTCTTGAATAAGATCCATCCCCAGTAGGAGGTTGAACTTACAACTTCTGGGACCATGGGGACCTGGGTAGTTTTTTCCTCCATGTCACTTACATCTGGGATGACCCACAAGCCATCCTTTCTGGTCTCTGGCTGAGAAGTGTTTGCCTCTTTCTCATCATAATAATATCGGATCAGCTGCAGAACCCCAACTTTGAATGCTGGTTTAAGTGCAGCACTGATGGCTACGCTGGCAGGCCCCCCTGACAGACCTGCCATGGTCATCAGGAGGTCATAACCCAGATCTATGGCCCCATCTTGGCCCCGTTGCTTGGCCTTGTCAGAACAATTCTGAATGGCATAATACAAAGCTGTGCCCAGGTTATAGTAGGCTCCAACCGCTGGCAGCAGCTGGACGATATTGTGCACGCCCTGTTCGCGCTCATTCTCACAGGGCACGCTGGAGAGGGAGCGCTGGGCTCTCTTTGGACCTGGCTGTTCCCGGGCTAAGAACTGCAGAGCAGAGACCAGGGCCTCCTCTGACACTCGCAAGTGGGGGCTTCTGCCTTTCTGGAGTCCCCGAAGATAGTGGGTGAGGGCCTGTGTAGCCTTCACACCCCCTAGGCGGTAGAGCTGAATCTGCAGGACCCCCGCATCAGGTCTGACAACCAGCTTCCTCCAGCGCGCTCCTGAGAGCCAGGCCTATAAGGAACTTGGAGAGCGGGAACATGTGAGTGAAGCCAGGGAGGGACTTTGGGAGCAGGGCCCGGCAAGGCAAAGGAGCGGAGGAGGGCAGCTGGGACTCCAGGACTGAGGGAAGGCGCATCTTGGAGACACTTGTCTGCTCATGATATGGAATGGCATCCACAGGGCGCAGCAGGACACAGCAAAGAAGTGTCATGAAGAGTCGGAGGCTCTGCATGTCTGGAGAGAGAAGAGATTCAAGACGTGCAAATGAGGGCTATAGGCTGGAAAGGAGCCCGAGCCTCACGGGACGGACGCTTCCTCCACCAGCACCTACCTCCAAGCTGCTGCTGTCCTTACTTAAGGGCTGGGAAATGTAACCTCGTTGCTCCCACGTGGTCACAGGGACTTCCCTGTTTTGTGCCCACCCACTTTATAGGGTCCCCAAATTACCACACAGTCCAGTGGTTGAGAAGTGAGACTGCTGCTTCGGTAGGTTTGGTTGCCCTTCGCTCCTGTTCTGCCCGGTTCCCTATCCCAGGGGAAAGGAGGTGTTTGCTTTTCCCTGCGATCAGTAAGCGATGTAGTTTCTACAAATATTTGTGCTGACTGCTCAAACCTTGTCCCCTTGTTGCGCAGTCAAGTTCAACACCTAATATTCTGTCCTTTGACAGAAGGTCCTTGCCACATTCCCATTCCAGGCTCATTATAGGATCCCGGAAAATTCAGAATTAAGTGATATTAGCGGGAAGAGGAGACACAGGAGAGGGCAGTGGGGAAGGGAGATGGATTAGAACAAAGAATGATGACATATATGAACAAAAATGCCATAATGACACCCATTTAAAAATTTTTATTGATAACTTACATAATTATAGACAATAAACCACGATAATTCCCTCCCCCCTCACTTTCCCTTTTGCAACTCTATTCTCCATCATAGCCCCTCCCCCTCTCAATTAGCCTCACTTTTATTTTAATATCATTTTGTCCTCCTATTGTGATGGTTTTGTGTAGGTAGTGCCAGGCACTGTGAGGTCATAGATATCCAGGCCATTTTGTGTCTGGAAGATTGCATTGTAAGCAGCCCTACCCTTCCTTTGGCTCTTACATTCCTCCTGTCACCCCTTCTACAATGGACCCTGAGCCTTGGAAGGTGTGATAGAGATGTTTCAGTGCTGAGCACTCCAAAACACCCATTTTTATTAATTAAAGAGTTAGGGCTGGGGAGATGGCTCAGTGGCTAAGCGCTTGCAACACAAGCATGAGGACCTGAGTTTGATCCCCAGAACCCATGTAAAATGCCAGGTGAGGTGTGGCATGCTTCAGTAATCTCAGCTGTGGGAGAGGAGACAGGGAATCCTTGGGACTCACTGGCTAGCCAGTCTAGCCAAGACAATGCTCTAGGTTCCATAAGAGGCCCTGTCTCAAAGAAGAAAAGTGGAGAGCAATGGAGGAAGACACCAACATCTACCTCTGGCCTCCACATGCATGGGCACATATGTACACATGCACATTCACACCCACACATTCCTGTAATCCCAGCAATCTAGAAGTGGTACCAGAGGATTGCCGGTTTGAGGCCAGACTGGGTAATGTTGAGAGCACAGGTCTATATTGCGATACTAATCACATGAGAGATGGCTTTCAGCAAACTCAATCACAAGGTAAGCTAATTGGTAGGCCAGCCACCCAATGAGCATATTTCCACTATTGGAGGGGGTAGCTGCATGCTAGATTTATCCCAGCTTCCCTAAAGAACCACCAGATTGGGGGCTGGAGGGATGGCTTAGCGGTTAAGGCGTTTGCCTGCAAAGCCAAAGGATCCAGGTTACATTTCCCCAGGACCCACCTTAGCCAAATGCACAAGGGGGCGCATGCATCTGGAGTTTGTCTGCAGTGGCTGGAGGCCCTGGCATGCCCATTCTCTCTCTCTCTTTCTCTCTCTCTCTCTCTCTCTCGGTCTCTCTCTCCCCCCCCCTTTCTCTGTCAAATAAATAACTAAATAACTAACTAACTAAATAAATAAATAAAAATAAAATATTTTAAAAAAGAACCACCAGATTGCCCCAGTGTCAGCTCTATTGCTGTTAGTACAATTGGTACTTAGTATTGTCAACCTCTTCCGTCTCATTGCACTTTTTTTCTTTCTGGTTTTTCAAGATAGGGTCTTGCTCTAGCTCAGGCTGACCTGGAATTCACTATGTAGTCTCGGGGTGACCTCAAACTCATAGTGATCCTCCTACCTCTGCCTCCTGAATGCTGGGATTAAAGGTGTATGCCACCATACCCAGTTTATTCAACATTTAAAATTTTTATTATTTGAGAGAGAGTCAGATAGAGAGACAATGGCATGTCAGGGCCTCTAGCCACTGCAAACCCACTCCAGATGCATGTGTCACCTTGCGCATCTGGCTTTATGTGGGTACTGCGGAATGGAACCTGGGTTCTTTGTCCTTGCAGGCAAGTGTCTTAACTGCTGAGCCATCTTTCTTGCCCCCCTTTTTTAATTTTAATTTTTTTTTATTTGATAGTGACAGAGAGAGGAAGAGGCAGATAGAGAGAAAGAGAGAGAATGGGCGCGCCAGGGCTTCCAGCCACTGCAAACGAACTCCAGACGTGTGCGCCCCCTTGTGCATCTGGCTAACGTGGGTCCTGGAGAATCAAGCCTTGAACCGGGGTCCTTAGGCTTCACAGGCAAGTGCTTAACCGCTAAGCCATCTCTCCAGCCCTTTAATTTTAATTTTAATTTTAAATTTTTGGTTTTTCGAGGTAGGGTCTTGCTGTAGCCCAGGCTGACCTGATTCACTATGTAGTCTCGGGGTGGCCTTGAACTCAAGGCAATCCTCCTACCTTTGCTTCCCAAATTCTGAGATTAAAGGCATGTGCCACCAGGCCCAGCTCCCTTTGTTTTGTTTTTGAGGAAGGTCTTACTCTAGCCCAGGCTAACCTGGAACTCACTATGTAGATCCAGGTTGACCTCAAACTCACAGAGACCCTCCTACCTAGACCTCTTTAAGTGCTGGGATTAATGGTGTGCACCACCACTTCCAGTTTATTGTACTTTTTTTTTTTTTCTTTTTCTTTTTCAAGGTATGGTCTCACTGTAGCTCAGGCTGACCTGGAATTCACTCAGTAGTCTCAGGGTGTCCTTGAACTCACAGCAGTCCTCCTACCTCAGCCTCCTGAGTGCTGGGATTAAAGGTGTGTGCCACCACACCTGGCTACTTTTTTTTTTCAAGGTAGGGTCTCTCTCTAGTCTAGGCTGAGCTGGAATTCATTATGTAAGTCTCAGGGTTGCCTCAAATTCATGGTGATCTTCCTACCTCTGCCTCCCTAATCCTGGCATTAAAGGTGTGTGCCACCATGCCTAGCTTATTGCACATTAAAAAAAAATTTTTTTTATTTGTTGAGAGAGACAGAGGCTGAGAAGGGGGGGGGAGAGAATGGGCATGCTAGGATCTTTAGCTGATGCAAACGAACTCCAGACACATGTGCGACCTTGTGCATCTGGCTTACATGGGCCCTGGGGAATCAAACCTGGGTCCTTTGGCTTCACAGCCAAATGCCTTAGCCACTAAGCCATCTCTCCAGCCCTATTGTACAGTTTTGAGGAGGCTGAGATAGGAGGATCACAAGTTCAAAGACTGCCTGTGCCGTAGAATGAGCTCAAGGCCAGTCTGAGTAATTCAGCAAGAAATTTTGTCTAAAAAACAAAAAAAGGACTGGGCATATTATAGCTCAGGTAAGATTTCTTTCTTACAGGCCTTGGATTCAAGCCCAATACCAGAAGAAAAGAAAAGAAAAGAAAAGAAGCCAGGTGTGGTGGCGCACATCCTTAATCCTAGCACTTGAGAGGCAGAGATAGGAGGATCACCATGACTTCGAGACCACCCTGAGAATACAGAGTGAATTTCAGGTCAGCCTGGGCTAGAGTGAGACCCTACCAAAAAAGAAGAAGGAGAAGGAGAAGAAGGAGGAGAAGGGGAAGAAGAAGGAAGGAAGTCACTAGGGACAATGAGATGTAGCTCAGGAGTATCATAGCCTGCGTGACAATGGGCACCAGAGCAGCCTTGTTAGGAGGGCCCAGAGCTCAGGTGGGGATGTGGGAAAAGCTCAGGAGGACCAGACACAGACTGCTCGAGTCTTAGTCCTCAGGAACTTCAGTTACCCTGCCCTTGGCTTCACCGCTCTCTTAACAGATGTGGGAGATTCGCACTGGCTTGGGGAGGAAAAGCCAGAGAAGAAGCCAGTCCAGACGTCTCCTTTGGGATCTTCCTGATCTGAGCAACTGTTGTTCTTAACCCTATCCCCTCTAGTACCCTTCCCAGAATCATTAGGAAACCAGGAAGCTGATGATTTACAAAACAATGGAGGAGCCAGGCCTGGTGGAGCATGCTTTTAATCCGAGCATTTGGGAGGCAGAGGCAGGACGATAGCTGTGAGTTCGAGGTCACCCTGAGATTACATAGTATAATTCCAGGTCAGCCTGAGGTACAGTGAAACCCTTCCTTGAAAATAAAAAAAAATAAAAATAAAAATAATAATAATAATAAAAAAAAACCAAAAAACGGAGGATCTAGCATTTGCAAATATTTACCAACTCTTCCTAAACCAGACTTTGTCCTGTTCACCTTTGCCCCATACTGACGAACTGACCTTTCCCCTTTGACGCCTTGTTCATCCTGCCCTGTATTCGTGTCTTAATGTTGTTTTCTAGACCTATATGTGAGATAAGGAAAGGTCCACTGTTGCTTCTGGAGGGGAGAAAGGACAAGGCAGAAGGCTGGTGGCTCTGGTAGGGATTCCCTCCCAGAATAGGTTCTATCTATTGAACTAATACACTGGGTGGTGGCTCAGGGAAACTCAATAGACTGATATGTCATGCCAAATCAGAGCAACTTTTATTTTTTACTTTTATAAGTCTATCCAACATGAGACAGTGTGATGGTTAATCTTGGTCATCAGTTTGACGAGATTTAGAGTCACCATGGAAATAAAATCAATGGGCATATTTGTAAGGGATTTTCTAGACTAGGTTAATTGAGATGGGAAAGCCCACCTGAATTGTGGGCAGCACAATTCCATGGTTTGGGGAATCCTAGACTTGGGAGGCTGAGGCATGAGAATCATGAGTTCCAGACCAGCCTGTGCTTCACAGAGAGGCTCTCTCAACGTAAACAAATGAATCGAATGATGTGCTCACTTTGGCAGCACACGCACTAAAATTGGATCTATACAGAGAAGGTTAACATGGCCCCTGAACAGAGATGACATGCAAAGTCGTCAAAGCATTTCTTATTTTTCAAAGCCAGGGCATTGTGGTGCATGTCTCTAATCCCAGCACCCAAGAGGCTGAAGTAGGGAGGATCTCTGTGAGTTTGAGGCCAACCTGGAGCTACAGTGTAAGTTCCAGGTCAGCCTGGGCTAGAGTGAGACCTTGCTTTAAAAAGCAAAAACAAGGGGTGTGGTGGCACAGGTCTTTAATTCCACCACTCGGGAGGCTGAGGTAGAAGGATCATTGTGAGTTCAAGGCTACCCTGAGATTACGTAGTGAATTCCAGTTTAGGCTGGGCTAGAGTGAGACCCTACCTTGAAAAACCAAAAACAAAAGAAAACAAAACAAGGGGTCCTGGCATGGTGGCACATGCCTTTAATCCCAGCACTTGGCAGGCAGGGGTAGGAGGATCACCATGAGTTTGAGACTACATAGTGAATTCCAAGTTACCCTGGGTTACAGCAAAACCCTATCTTGAAAACAAAACAAGACAAACAAACAAAAAACCCAAAAACTGAAAAACAAAACAAGGGGCCTGGAGAGGTGGCACAGCCTAATGACCTAGGTTTGATCCCCCAGTACTCACAAAAAGATAGATGCACATAAGGGCTGGAGAGATGACTTAGCAGCTATGCGCTTGCCTGTGAAGCCTAAGGACCCCAATTTGAGGCTCGATTCCCCAGTACCCATGTAAGCCAGATGCACAAGGTGGTGCATGCATCTGGAGTTTGTTTGCAGTGGCTAGAGGCCCTGGTGTGCCCATCCTCTCTCTCTCTGCCTCTTTCCCTCTCTGTCGCTCTCAAAAAAAAAATATATATATATATATATGCACATATATTGCCCACCAAATTGCTCTGTAAGCACTATAAGCACTAATGTTCATATTCATATATTAATGCTACTCTCACTTTTGGTTAGAGAAGCTTCTCTTTTCAGATGGCAGTGACTACTGGGATCATCCAAAGGCAATATAGTGCTGAGAAGAAGTGATGGAGGAGTGTCCAGCACTGAAACATCTCTGTCACACCCTCCAAGGCTCAGGGTCCATTGTGGAAGAGGTGACAGAAAGAATGTAAGAACCAAAGGAAGGGTACCACTCCTTACAATGCAATTGTCAAGACAGAAATTGGCCTCGATATCCACGACCTCTCAGTGCATAGCAATACCTTCACAAGACCTTCATAATTGGAAGAAAAGACAATGACATCAAAATAAAAGAAAGACTAATGGAGAGAGGAAGGGGATATGATAGAGAGTGGAGTTGTGAAGGGGAAAGTGAAGGAGGGGAGGGAATTATCATGGTTTATTGTCTGTAAGTATAGAAATTGTCAATAAAAAAAGATAGACAAAAGCCGGGCGTGGTGGCGCACGCCTTTAATCCCAGTACTCGGGAGGCAGAGGTAGGAGGATCGCCATGAGTTCGAGGCCACCCTGAGACTACATAGTGAATTCCAGGTTGGGCTAGAGTGAGACCCTACCTCGAAAAACCAAAAAAAAAAAAAAAAAAAAAAAAAGATAGACAAAATGACACATGCGCCTAGGTTCATATGCAGTGGCAAGAGGCCCTAGCATGCCCATTCCCTTTCTCTCCCCGACTTGCTAATAAGCAAACTCTGTGTGAGGAAGGCGTCTAAACGTTAAAACCTGGCTTTTGTTTTAAAGTGGCAGACAAATGGGGGTCTATTTTGTACTCTAGCCTTTGAACTCCATAGGTAGGAATGTGTGGAACTAATATGGAATGAGCTTGTGTACCTACATCAAGTGTTTTGTAAAAATCATGGTTGCTGAATTAAAGGCGTGTGTGCACCACCACAACTGGCCTGTATATGCACTTTATTAAAGGTTGTCTATAATAAAAAATAAAAATATTTGAGGGGATTATTATGGTTTGTTGTCTATAATTATGGAAGTTGTCAATAATAAAAAAAAAAAATTAAGGCTGGAGGGATGGCTTAACGGTTAAGGCATTTGAATGCAAAGTCAAAGGATCCAGATTCAATTCCCCAGGACCCACGTAAGCCAGATGCACAAGAGTACGCATGCGTCTGGAGTTCGTTTGCAGTGGCTGGGGGCCCTGGCCTGCCCATTCTTTCTCTCTCCCTCTCACTATCAAATAAATAAATAAATAAATAAAATAAAATAAAAAATTTTAAGTTTGCCAAGCAGTGTTTAATGATATACACATTTTTATTTCATTTATAGATTATGAGCATGACTTGTTATAAATGTCACTAAGAATAAAAGAGCATACAATAAAAACTTAAACATTTTTATTATTTATTTATTTTTTTTGAGAAAGAGAAAGAGGCAGATAGAGAATTGGCACACCAGGGCCTCTACCTATTGGAAACAAACTCCAGATGTATGTGCCACCCTGTGCTTCTGGCTTATGTGGGTACTGGGAAATTGAATCTGGGTCCTTAGGTTTCGCAGGCAAGCACCTTAACAGCTAAGCCATCTTTCCAGCCCCACAAATAAAAATATTTTTAAGGGCTGGAGAGATGGTTCACTGGTTAAGGTGCTTGCCTGCAAAGCTTAAGGACCTGAATTCTATTCCCCAGTATCCATGTAAAGCCAATGGCTAAGTGGTGCATGCATCTGGAGTTCATTTGCAGTGGCAGACAGCAATGGCATGCTCATTCTGTGTGTGTGGGTGTGTGTGTGTGTATCTGCCTCTCTCTCTCTTTTTCTTTCCTTTTTTTTGTTTTTTGTTTTTGTTTTTCAAGGTAGGGTATCACTCTAGTCCAGGCTGACCTGGAATTCACTAGGTAGTCTCTGGGTGGCCTCGAACTCTTGGTGATCCACCTACCTCTGCCTCCCTCCCGAGTGCTGAAATTAAAGGAATGCACCACCATGCCTGGCTTCTTCTTTGTTCTTTTTTTTTTTTTTTTTGAGGTAGTATCTCACTCTAGTATAGGCTGACCATAAATAAATAAAATTAATTTAAAAAAACAGGTGCAAATTCCCAGATAGCATTATGACATAAAGTTTTATTTATTTATTTATTTATTTATTTATTTATTTGAGGTAGGATCTCACACTAACCTAGGCTAACCTGGGACTAATTCTGTAGTTCCAGGCTGGCCTTGAACTCAGAGCAATCCTCCTACCTTAGCCTCATGAGTGCTGGGATTAAAGGTGTGAGCCATCACATCTGATTTTCCCTATCTCCCCCCCCCCCCCCCCCCCCCGGAGGTAGGGTCTCACTCTAGCTCAGGCTGACCTGTAATTCACTATGTAGCCTCAGGGTGGCCTTGAACTCACAGTGATCCTCCTACCTCTGTCTCCAAAGTACTGGGATTAAAGGCATGAGCCACCATGCCCTGAGTGTGTGTGCATGTGTGTGTGTGTGTGTGTGTGTGTGTGTGTGTGTGTGTGTGTTGTAAGATAAGGTGTCACTCTAGACCAGACTGATCTGGCACTCCCTCTGTAGTCCCAGGCTGGTCTCAAATTTATGATGATCCTCCTACCTCTGCCTCCCAACTTCTGGGATTAAAGGTGTATACCACCACACCGGGTTTGGGAGTGTTTTTTAAAGATAGACTTTCATTCTAGCCCAGATTGACTTGGAACCACTTTGTGGCTCCAGGTGGCCTTGAACTCATGGGCAGCCACCTAGCTTAGCATCCTGAAAGCTAAGGTTATTGGTATGAGCAATCATGCTAATTTTGGAGACAGGATCTCTCACAAAACCAAGATGGCAAGCAAGCCCCAAGAATCCTCCCGTCTCCACCTCCTGCACTAGATGACATGATCCTCCTGTCTCCACCTCCTACACTGAGATGACATGATCCTCCCGTCTCCACCTCCTGCACTGAGATGACAGGATAGTGTGTGGGGAGATGACATAAGTGCTCATGTCCATGGTGTGTGGGGAAAGGACATAACTGCTCACGTCCATGGTGTGTGGGGAGAGGGACATAAGTGCTCATGTCCATGGTGTGTGGGGAGAGGACATAACTGCTCACGTCCATGGTGTGTGGGGAGAGGACATAACTGCTCACGTCCACAGTGTGTGGTGAGAAGACATAACTGCTCACGTCCATGGTGTGTGGGGAGGGGACATAACTGCTCACGTCCATGGTGTGTGGGGAGATGACATAACTGCTCACGTCCATGGTGTGTGGGGAGAGGACATAACTGCTCACGTCCATGGTGTGTGGGGAGAGGACATAACTGCTCACGTCCATGGTGTGTGGGGAGATGACATAACTGCTCACGTCCATGGTGTGTGGGGAGATGACATAACTGCTCACGTCCATGGTGTGTGGGGAGGGGACAAAAGTGCTCACGTCCATGGTGTGTGGGGAGATGACATAACTGCTCACGTCCATGGTGTGTGGGGAGGGGACAAAAGTGCTCACGTCCATGGTGTGTGGGGAGGGGACATGACTGCTCACGTCCATGGTGTGTGGGGAGGGGGCCAAAGTGCTCACGTCCATGGTGTGTGGGGAGGGGACATAACTGCTCACGTCCATGGTGTGTGGGGAGATGACATAAGTGCTCACGTCCATGGTGTGTGGGGAGATGACATAACTGCTCACGTCCATGGTGTGTGGGGAGGGGACATAACTGCTCACGTCCATGGTGTGTGGGGAGATGACATAACTGCTCACGTCCATGGTGTGTGGGGAGATGACATAATGCACGTCCATGGTGTGTGGGGAGGGACATAATGCTCACGTCCATGGTGTGTGGGAGGGGACATAATGCTCACGTCCATGGTGTGTGGGGAGGGACATAAGTGCTCACGTCCATGGTGTGTGGGGAGGGACATAAGTGTCATCGTGGGGTGGGAGAGGACATAATGCTCACGTCATGTGTGTGGGGAGTGACAAACTGCTACGCCAGTGTGTGGGAGAGGACATAAGTGCTCACGTCCATGGTGTGTGGGGAGAGGACATAACTGCTCACGTCCATGGTGTGTGGGAGAGGACATAACTGCTCACGTCCATGGTGTGTGGGGAGAGGACATAACTGCTCACGTCCATGGTGTGTGGGAGGGGACATAAGTGCTCAGTCCAGGTGTGTGGGGAGAGACAAACTGCTCACGTCCATGGTGTGTGGGAGATGACATAATGCTCACGTCCATGGTGTGTGGGGAGAGGACATAACTGCTCACGTCCATGGTGTGGGGGAAGGACTAACTGTAGTCCATGGTGTGGGAGGGGAATAACTGCTCACGTCCATGGTGTGTGGGAGAGGACATAATGCTCACGTCCATGGTGTGTGGGGAGAGGACATAACTGCTCAGTCCATGGTGTGTGGGGAGAGACATAACTGCTCACGTCCATGTGTGTGGGGAGAGGACATAATGCTCACGTCCATGGTGTGTGGGGAGAGGACATAACCTCACGTCCATGTGTGTGGGAGAGACATAATGCTCACGTCCATGGTGTGTGGGGAGAGGACATAATGCTCACGTCCATGGTGTGTGGGAGGGACATAAGTGCTCACGTCCATGGTGTGTGGGAGAGGACATAACTGCTCACGTCCATGGTGTGGGGGAGAGACATAAGTGCTCACGTCCATGGTGTGTGGGGAGAGGACATAACTGCTCACGTCCATGGTGTGTGGGGAGAGGACATAATGCTCAGTCCATGGTGTGTGGGAGAGGACATAACTGCTCACGTCATGGTGTGGGGAGGGACATAATGCTCACGTCCAGTGTGTGGGGAGATGACATAATGCTCACGTCCATGGTGTGTGGGGAGAGGACATAATGCTCACGTCCATGGTGTGTGGGGAGAGACAATGCCGTCTGGTGTGGAGAGACAATGCTCACCCATGTGGGAGGCATAATCCCGTCGGGTTGGAGGACTATGTCACTCCTGGGGTGGAAAAGTGCTACGCATGGTTGGGGAGGAATAGCTCACGCCGGTGGGGGAGGACAAGCTCAGTCATGTGGTGGAGGAGGCAGTCATGGTGTGTGGGGAATAATGCCCCCTGGTGGAGGACAAATGCTCACCTGTGGGAGAAAACTGTATAGTGGGGGGACAATGTCACTCATGGGTGGGAGGCAAAGCTCACGCCAGGGTGGGAGAGACAATGTACGTCAGTGGGGAGAGACATATGCAGCGGGGTGGGAGGCAATGCCACTCGGTTGGAGGACAGCTCATGTGGGAGGCATAAGTCACCTGTGGGGGGAGGACATGCCACGCCAGTGTGGGGAAGACTAACTGCAGCAGGTGGGGGGATACGCCCAGTTGGGGGAGGCATATGACTCCATGGTGTGGGGAGAAAGTCACGCCATGGTGGGGAGGATAATGCTTCAGTGGTGGAGGAAAATGTCCGCCGTGGTGGAGGATATGCTCACGCAGGTGTTGGGGGGCAGCCCGTTTGTGTCCCATGGTTGGGTTTTGTGGAGAAACCCGTCATGTGGGGAGACATAACTGCCACTCATGTGTGGGGAGGACAAGCACCCAGGTTTGGAGGAATACTGCTCAGCCGGGTGGGAGATAATGCACTCCGGTGGTGGAGACAATTCGTCAGGTGTGGGTAAGCTCACGTCCATGGTGTGTGGGGAGAGACAATGCTCACGTCCATGTGTGTGGAGGGGGACATAACTGTAGTCCATGGTGTGTGGGGAGGACATAACTCTCACGTCATGGTGTGTGGGAGAGACATAATGCTCACGTCCATGGTGTGTGGGGAGGACATAACTGCTCACGTCCATGGTGTGTGGGGAGAGGGACATAATGCTCACGTCCATGGTGTGTGGGGAGAGGACATAACTGCTCACGTCCATGGTGTGTGGGGAGGGGACATAAGTGCTCACGTCCATGGTGTGTGGGGAGAGGACATAACTGCTCACGTCCATGGTGTGTGGGGAGGGGACATAACTGCTCACGTCCATGGTGTGTGGGGAGAGACATAACTGCTCACGTCCATGGTGTGTGGGGAGGGGACATAACTGCTCACGTCCATGGTGTGTGGGGAGGGACATAACTGCTCACGTCCATGGTGTGTGGGGAGAGGACATAACTGCTCACGTCCATGGTGTGTGGGGAGGGGACATAACTGCTCACGTCCATGGTGTGTGGGGAGAGGACATAACTGCTCACGTCCATGGTGTGTGGGGAGAGACATAACTGCTCACGTCCATGGTGTGTGGGGAGAGGACATAACTGCTCACGTCCATGGTGTGTGGGGAGAGGACATAACTGCTCACGTCCATGGTGTGTGGGGAGAGGACATAACTGCTCACGTCCATGGTGTGTGGGGAGAGGACATAACTGCTCACGTCCATGGTGTGTGGGGAGGGGACATAACTGCTCACGTCCATGGTGTGTGGGGAGATGACATAAGTGCTCACGTCCATGGTGTGTGGGGAGAGGACATAACTGCTCACGTCCATGGTGTGTGGGGAGATGACATAAGTGCTCACGTCCATGGTGTGTGGGGAGAGGACATAACTGCTCACGTTCACTGTTCCTAGTTGGGCTTAAGAAATGAGCCGGGTGTGATGGCATACATCTTTAATCCCAGCACTCGGGAGGCAGATGTAGGAGGATCAGTGTGAGTTTGAGGCCAGCCTGAGACTAACTACATAGTGAATTCCAGGTCAGCCTGGGCTAGAGTGAGACCCTGCCTTGTAAAACAAAACAAATCAACAACAACAACAACAACAAAAAGCCAAGAAATGAGAAGGGGACTCAATTCTCAATTGTTCATCTGGATTATCCCAGATCACCAGACTTCAACTTCACTTCCATGTAATTCAGTCAGTGAGAAGTGAGAATGCTCTGGGAGGCAGAGACATTGACCATTCCCCAGTCCCGTGAACTCTACATATATTTGTCCATTTGTTCTGATTGCTGAAAACTTCAGTTCACCTGGGTCAGAGTGAGCTCTGCCTTGGAGGAAAAAAAACAAAAACAAAAACAAAAACAAAAAAAAAAAAACCAGGCATGGTGGCACACACCTTTAATCCCAGCACTCGCAGAGGTAGGAGGATTGTCATGAGTTCAAGGCTACTCTGAGACTACATAGTGAATTCCAGGTCAGCCTGGTCTAGAGCAAGACTCTACCTTGCAAAAAAATAAAAAACAACAAACTTCAGCCTCAAGGGGCATTGGCATTTACTACACGTCCCTGCCACATTCCATCTCCAAATCACTGGAAGGGTCACAGAGATCCAGAGTCAAGGAAACCTCCAAGCTAGGTATGTTGGTTCATACCTGTAATCCCAGCATGTGGGAGGCTGAAGTTGGAAGATGACTGCCACAAGTTCAAGGGCAGCCTGGTCTGCATAATGAGTTTTGGGCCAGCCTCAGCTCTAGACCTCTCTCTCAAGCCACTGCCTCCAAAAGGAAAGAAGGTCTTCAAAATTATGCGTACAGCATAGAAGCAGGTAGCAGTTAGTTTCTCATTGCTGGGACAAAGCAACTGACCAGAAGCAGCTTATGAGAAGTAGAGTTTATTTTATTTATTTATTTGAAAGAGAAAGAATGAGTGCACCAGTGCAAACAAGCTCCAGACACGCGGGCCGCCTCGTGCGTCTGGCTTTATGTGAGTACTGGGGGATCAGATCTGGGTCCTTTGGCTTTGCTGGCAAGCGCCGTAACTGCTAAGCCATCTCTCTAGCCTAGAGAAGTAGGGTTTATTTCAGGCTTATAGTTTCAGGGGCAGAGAAACTTCATCGTGGCACAGAAAAGTACCCACCTCACATCATGACACACCCACGGCAGAAAGAACAGTGAGAGCAAGCTCTGAACCCTCCAAGCCCACGTCTAGTGACAGCTCCTCCAGGAGGGATCCACCAGCTGGGGACGAAGAAGAAAACTGAAACACAAACCCTTTTTTTTCTTTTTTTTCTTTTTGACTTTTTTTTTCCATTTTATTTTTTTCTCAATTTTTATTAACATTTTCCATGATTATAAAAAATATCCCATGGTAATACCCTCCCTCCCCCACACTTTCCCCTTTGAAATTCCATTCTCCATCATATCCCCTCCCCATCTCAATCAGTCTCTTTTATTTTGATGTCATGATCTTTTCCTCCTCTTATGATGGTCTTGTGTAGGTAGTGTCAGGCACTATGAGGTCATGGATATCCAGGCCATTTTATGTCTGGAGGGAGCACGTTGTAAGGAGTCCTACCCTTCCTTTGGCTCTTACATTCTTTCTGCAACCTCTTCCGCATTAGACCCTGAGCCCTGGAAGGTGTGATTGAGAAGTTACTCAGCACTCCAGTCACTTCTTTCCAGCACTATGATACCTTCTGAGTCGTCCCAAGGTCACTGCCATCTGAAAGGAGAAGATTCTCTACCCAAAGTGAAAGTAGCGTTAATATAAGGGTATAAATATTAAGAGAAGTGCTTACTGGGCAGTTTGATAAGCATAGTATATACATTTTTCCAGACATCAGCAGATGTTACACCCCTAGGGCTCATGACTACCCCTGTTTTAAGTTTTCAGTGTCAGGGATGTATTCTGAAACACAAACTCTTGAGGCTTATTCAAACCACCGCAAAGCAGATTTTCATTTTTATTTTCAGTTTAAAATTTAACATAAGCAGACTAATGGGGTGGTACTTAGTGGCAGAGTGCTTGCTTAGCACTCCTGGGGCCCTGGGTTCAATCTCCAGCACCACAAATTAAACATAGTGGTGCAGGCCTATAATCCCAGTACTTGGGAGGCTGAGGCAGAAGGAATGCCATGGATTCGAGGCCAGTCTGGGGTACACAGTAACAGGGCCACATAGGAAGACAAATTTCAAAATATCAGAGCAAACAAAAATTAACATAAAGACTGGGCTCAGTGGCTCATGCCTTTAATCCCAGCACTCGGGAGGCAGAGATAGGAAGATTGCCATGATTTTGAGGCCAGTCTGAGACTCCATAGTGAATTCCAGGTCAGCCTAGGCTAGAGCGAGACCCTACCTCAACCCCCCCCCCAAAAAAAAAAACAGTGTAAAGTAGATGAATGGGGGAAATTACAATACCCAGAATATTTAAAAACTGAAAAAACAGAGCAGGGCGTGGTGGCGCACGCCTTTAATCCCAGCACTCGGGAGGCAGAGGTAGGAGGATCACAGTGAGTTGGAGGCCACCCTGAGACTCCATAGTGAATTCCAGGTCAGCCTGAGCTAGAGTGAGACTTTACCTCAAAAAACAAACAAACAAACAAACAAAAAACTGAAAGAAGAAATTGGGAAAAGAAGTAGGAACTAAGACCTACTAAGAGAGGCAAGGCTGAATGCAGGCAGGTCTTTCAGCACTGGGATCAAAAGAAGAGCAAGCGGCCATCCTAAGCTGTTCCCAATATTTCTACCACCACTAGGCCCAGTGCACATACGCAAGCCTATCAAGAACATTTGAGAAAGTACATAATGTCTAGGAGGACTTCCCTATCCAAAATAAACTTGGAAAAATTTCTGCAGAAGTTCTACTAAAATATGTTTCAAAATGGTTGTGGTTCGAGTAACAAAGTATATCTGATCCTCTATAGACATTGTGGCATTCTCAATTTCTGGACTTTCCAGCAGCCTCTTGCTAACTTCCTCCAAATGTTTCCAAGACTCACTTGTGCATTGCTGGGTGACACTGACCGCAGATGTCTTGAACTCCCTTACCAAATCAGTGGAAGGGAGCTTCTCGGCAAATTCAACCATCAGGGTGGCCAGCTCGTACTGAAACCACCCGTGTTCGTAGGTACAGGCCTCAGGCAAGGTAACTGAGTGCTGGACCCTCTTAGACTCCCCAGTGACTCCTCCCTGATCCCCCACAATGACCTTAGTGTAGCCAGTCCCTTCCTCCCTATGGCGATTTTGACTCTCCCGGATGAGGGTTTCAGTGGTGGCTTTTCCTCCCATCGCAATGAGCTGAAGCTGCAGATTGCGGGCCGCAGCCTAGCAGCCAACCTCCGCCAGGGCTACCCTCAGAGCTAGGTTACACAGGTATTCGGGCAGAGGGGCTAAGGAGGGCACTGTGTGCAAGAGATCCTGGCAGGTGCTGGGGCCTGGGCCAGGGATCTGGCTGGAGAGCAGGCTGGGTGGATATTCATTCTCTATGACAGCTGGCTCGAGGGTCACGGCCTGTTCAGAAAGGCAACCACCGGGGACGGGAAGACACAGCCAAGGAGCAGCACGGCCTGGATCATGGTGGGTCAGCAGACCAGCCCTGATGGAAGGAGCAGAGCTCAGGTGAGAAAGTGAGGAAAGGCTCAGGATGAACAGGCAACGAGAATGGCCAGAGTTTGTTGGCAGAATCTCAGCCTTTCGTGACTCAGTTAGCTTGGAAAATGGCTTTTCCTCCATTCTTAGGGGTTGTTGGGGACCCTTACCTGTTCTGGAAAGCAGCAGCCAGCCAGAGGAGTGAGACGGCGGAAGTGTGTCCTGTGTCCCAGGACTTCCAAGATCTCACCTTCCAGTAGTTGATGATGAAACTGAGCAGTCACAAATATTTCTCACCTCTCCCCGGCACTTTGTTCTGCCGGCCTTTGCCCCGTCCTATCAAACAGGACTTCCTCTTCTGAGGCTCGGCTTTTCCTGGCTCATGTCCTTGTCACCCTGAGAACTTACCTAAATGTGGACCAGGTCAAGTTCTTGTAGGCAAGGGTGGAAGGGAATAGCAGCAATTCCTTTCTATTCTTCATTTTTTTCTTTTTTTTTTGGGGGGGGGGGTTCAAGGTAGGGTCTCACTCTAGCTCAGGCTGACCTGGAATTCACTATGTAGTCTCAGGGTGGCCTTGAACTCATGGCGATGCTTCCTATGTCTGTCTCCCAAGAGCTGGGATTAAAGGCATGCGCCACCACGCCCGGATCTCTCTATTCTTTCTTTCCCTTCCTTTCTATTGTTTAAAATAATTCTATTGGGAACTTTAGTTAAATGAGCATACTGCAAATTGGTCATATTCCCTTCAGGTTATCATCTTTTTTGGTTTTTCGAGGTAGGGTCTCACTCTAGCCCAGGCTGACCTGGAATTCACTATGGAGTCTCAGGGTGGCCTTGAACTCATGGCAATCCTCCTCTGCTTCCCAAGTGCTGGGATTAAAGGCATGCGCCACCACGCCCAGCTTCATCTTCTATTTTTATTTTATTTACTTCAAAGAGAGAAAGGGCAGATAGAGAATGAGCATGTCAGAGCCTCCAGTTACTGCAAATGAACTCCAGACGCATGTGCCGCCTTGTGCATCTGGCTTATGTGGGACCTGGGGACTAGCACCTGAGTCCTTAGGCTTTGCAGGCAAGCACCTTAACCACTAATCCATCTCTCCAGACCGACTTATTTGTTTATATATTTATTTTTAGTTTTTCCGAGGTAGGGTCTCACTCTAGATCAGGATGACCTGGAATTCACTATGTCATCTCAGGGTGGCCTTGAACTCACAGTGATCCTCCTACCTCTGCCTCCCAAGTGTTGGGATTTAAGGCATGCACCACCATGCCTGGCTCTCCCTCTTTTATTTGAGGCAGAGTCCCATGTAGCTCAGGTTGGCTTTGAACTCCTTATGTGGCTGAGTCTGATCCTCCTGTCTTTACCTCCCAAGTGACCCATACTAGTACATTTAAGGTGACATCAAAACTACAGGTATTACCAGTGAAGATACTCAACAGTGGACACTGCAAGCCTTATAATTGGCCAGCCAGGCCAAATGAGCCAACGGGTGCAATAGTGGCACATCTGTTATGGTGGAAACCAACTGCCCTCCAATTGGACTGGTGGCCCGCTCCATAGGGGGGAATACATCCCTGATACTGAAAACTTAAAACAGGGGTAGTCATGAGCCCTAGGGGTGTAACATCTGCTGATATCTGGAAAAATGTATATACTATGCTTATCAAACTGCCCAGTAAGCACTTCTCTTAATATTTATACCCTTATATTAACACTACTCTCACTTTGGGTAGAGAATCTTCTCTTTTCGGATGGCAGTGACCTTGGGATGACTCAGAAGGTATCATAGTGCTGGAAAGAAGTGACTGGAGTACTGAGTAACATCTCAATCACACCTTCCAAGGCTCAGGGTCTAATGCAGAAGAGGTGGCGGAAAGAATGTAAGAGCCAAAGGAAGGGTAGGACTCCTTTCAACGTGCTCCCTCCAGACATAAAATGGCCTGGATATCCATGACCTCATAGTGCCTAACACTACCTACACAAGATCATCATAAGAGGAGGAAAAGATCATGACATCAAAATAAAAGAGACTGATTGAGATGGGGAGGGGATATGATGGAGAATGGAATTTCAAAGGGGAAAGTGTGGGGGAGGGAGGGTATTACCATGGGATATTTTTTTTAAAAACAGAAAAATGAAAACTTTTATTAGCTGCTTGATTCTACCAAGTCTAAACAGAAATAATTCAGATGATTAACCCAACAAGGCGCTTCTTTTCAAAACTAGCAGCAGTAATTTGTTGTGCAATGCCTATCTCTAACAAGCTGGTTTTCCTCTGTTCTGCTCCTTCATCCTACGGGTGCTCAGTCTAACAGACTGCCTTCTGCAGCTGCCTCCGGAAGCAGAGAAGCCAGGGTAAGAGGAACCAAGTATGCCTGAGGGGTCCTGGGGCCCAAGAACACATGCTGTGGCTGCCTGTGCAGGGCCAGGATGCTTCCATACAGAAGGCCAAAAGACTGTTTCCAGGAGGAAAAAGCATCACATCCTGGCTGTTCGGTTGCCCTGAGCCTCACAGCTAGCTACCAGGCAGCAGCCTAAAGCTCTTGGGTAGTGGTCAAAACAAAAACCTTTCGATTTTCCTTCTGAAAACTTTCATTCTGCTTTTGTTGATGCTTTGTCCATAATTTACTGACTTAATGACACCAACATATTTAGGCCAATTAGGAACAAAGCCAAATTGCATTCTTGGGTCTAATTAGCTGATAAATCACATTTTGCTAGTGACTTCGTCATGTAACCTTTAATAAAAACTCGTAAATTGCATTGATTATTCCCCAAGAGATTAGAGACTGATGGTAATTCAGATGAGCACCTCTGAAAAGATTCGCCAGCTTCCTGTCCCACTCTAGCCGGATGGTTTTGAAAACCTTGTAGAAGGACTGAAATTCCTCACCAATCTGAGACTGTATTCGAGCCTTTACAACATTAGCTGGAAAAAACAAGAATCCCAACATGGCACCCAAAAGACCTCCACAGATGAAGTCATTGACCAGATGAGCACTATGCATCGTCGCCGTAGGCAGACGCTCCTTAATAGGTCCTCGAAGGCCAAAGAAAAGGGCATTGCTAAATCCATTTCGGAAAAGAATAGGCACCAAGCCTCGATAATATTCCCTAATCCCATGACATTTCAGTGCCCGGAAAGCCTGGTAAGTGTTTGTGAATTTGTCATGATGCTTATGATCCTGAAGCAGTGTCTGAACTCTTTCCAGTGACTGAGAGAAAGTGGCTTCTGTTGTCCCTGCAAGTATTGCTGCCACGCCACAGGTTACAAACTCAGGAGCACTGACGTGCTTCCGGAGAAGGCAAGATAACTCCTCATAGAGACCAAACATAAGGGCCAGGGTAGTGGTTTTCTGCATCAATGGGGGGAGGATTCCACCATACAGGTTTCGAAATCCATCCCTCCTCAACTGAAGGACTGCATCCCGGGTTTTGAGCCCATACAGCTGCTGCCGAAAGAGGATCTTCTGAATGGGAATGTGATCGCTACATTGTTGAAAGCTGCGCAGCAGACGCACAAGTAATGCTTCATTTCTCCAACGTTTGTACTGTGAGGAGACAGATCTTGTTTTGAAGATGCTAGGATCCGTGATCTCTTCTCATGAGCTTCTGAGTCCACCGTGTTGCTTAAGATCTTTCTTCTTCAGGAAGGACTCCTTTAGCCTCATAGGCTGGCTCAATTCAGTGAGCTAATCATGGAAAGCACTCAGGAGTAGTCTGGAGTGCAGAAGGTCCTCAACAAGGCTGAACTATGTTATTGGTCTTTTCTGAAGTACTTAGATGTACAGATGCTCCTCGGGGTGCATCCTGTGACACCAGCTAAGCCTGGTGTTAAGGATGACAGCTTTTTGGTAACTCTCCCAATTTTTTCCATTGTTATTGGCTTGTCAGGTTTGCTCTTCTATAATCAATTTTAATAACTGGGTTTCCCATGCAAACTGAGTTTCCAAGTTCAGATCTGCAGTTCCCAGACAAAGCAGGAAACTAATCTCAGCACACTGTAATTTGCAACCCACAGGTAAACACATGATCTAGATGTGATCTCGGTACAAAGGTCTTTGTGCTAAAACAGGGCAGATGGTGATAATGTAATTCTCAAAGGACGTGGATTTCCATTAGTCAGCAGGTCTGAGTCAGCATTCAAAACAAGGTCAGCTAGGGTTCTAGTACTAGTTATAGCATTATCTTGCTCCTGCAAACACAGACGTGTCTATGACTTCAAAAATCCACTGTCTGTTCGGCATGTTGGTGCACACCTTTAATCCCAGCTCTCGGAAGGCAGAGGTAGGAGGATCGCAGTGAATTTGACGCCAGTCTAGAACTACAGAGTGAGTTCCAAGCGAGCCTGGGGTAGAGTGAGACCCTACTTCGGGCGTGGGAGGAGCTAAGGGTGACTCCATTTTGCTTCACCTGCCATGGACCCAGTAAGGGGCACTCCGCATCTCAGCACTTTTGATTCTATAAATCCTTTCAAAGGTGCAGGAGCTCCAACCGACATGGCCACTTCACCTGTACTTATTTCAGACTTCCTCCGCGTTGGGCACCTGCCCCACGCCCCGAGCCGCCCGCCCGCAGGACGGCCAGTGAGCGAGGAGATATTTTTTATAATCATGGAAAATGTTAATAAAAATTGAGAAAAAAATAAATAAATAAAAAATAAAAATACATTGTAAAACAAAAAAGAAAAAAACTACAGGTATTCGGCTGGAGAGATGGCTTAGCAGTTAAATGCTTGCCTGTGAAGCCTAAGGACCCTGGTTCGAGGCTCAGTTCCCTAGGACCCACGTTAGCCAGATGCACAAGGGGGCACATGCGTCTGGAGTTCATCTGCAGTGGCTAGAGGCCCTGGTGCACCCATTCTCTCTCTCTCTCTATCTGCCTCTTTCTCTCTGTCACTCTCAAATAAATAAATAAAAATAAACAAAAATAATTTTTAAAAATAGTTTTTAAAACTACAGGTATTGAGGGGCTGGAGAGATGTCTTAGCACTTACCTGTGGACCCGGGTTCGAGGCTTGATTCTCCAGGACCCACGTAAGCCAGATGCACAAGGTGGCACATGCATCTGGAGTTCATTTGCAGTGGCTGGAGGCCCTAGTGTGCCCATTTTTTCTCTACCTGTCTGCCTCTTTCTCTGTGTCTATCGCTCTCAAATAAAATAAAATAAAATAAAATAAACTACAGGTATTGAGCCGGGCATGGTGGCATACACCTTTAATTTCAGCACTAGGGAGGCAGAGGTAGGAGGGTTGTTAAGAGTTTGAGGCCACCCTGAGAGTACACAGTGAATTATTCCAGGTCAGTCTGGACTACAATGAAAACCTACCTTGAAAAAACAAAACAACAACAAAATTATGAGTTTGGGTTGGAAAGGTGGTTTAGCAGTTAAGGCATTTGCCAGCAAAGTCAAAGGACTCTGGTTCGATTCCCCAGTGTCCATGTAAAGCCATATGCACAAAGGAGCGCATGCATCTGGAGTTTGTTTCCAGTGGCTAGAAGCCCTGGTGTGCCCATTCTCTCTCCATCTGCCTCTTTCCCTCTCTTTCAAATGAATAAATAAGAAAGAAGTATTTGAGGTTTATTTTAGGGAGAGTTATCCAGAAAGAGGGCTAGTATGAAGCCCACACCAAAAAGAGGTTCTCCCCCTTCCCAGTTTGACTGGGACCAGGGCGGGAAGATGGAGAAAGTCTCCCTCACACAGGGAAAAGTTTGGGCACACACACGTGGAAGACGAAGCATGGGAGCCCATGTCAAAAGAGCTCCTCACACAGGTTAGAAAAGCCTGAGAGATAGAAAGGACTCAGAACTTAGAGACCATACATGTAACAACCAGGAAAGTGTCTAGAAACAAAGCTCACCTTTGTGTAGGGAAAATACCTACACCACCAGCAACCCCGACCCTACCAAGGCAAGGGTCAGGAGAATAACTGACACACATGATTAGGCAAGAGAGCATCCACAACAAAGTACACAAGGAAAGGAAGCAGGAAAAAGCCAAGGCAGGAAGAAATCCTCCCCCTTCGGGACAGCTTACCAGTGAGAGCCAGGAAGCAGAGCCCAGGACAGGGAAGAAAGAAAGAACAACTTTCAGATGGCTTTCAGTCCTTGCCTTCCATTTCATTTGAGGCAGCATCCCTGCCTCCCTTTTCTCCCCCCTCTCACTTGCAAGCCAGGTTTGCTGGTCCTAGTTGGTTTGAGAGCTTCCAAGAACTTCTCCTGTTTTTGTCTTCTTGCTAAGATTACAGAAGCTTGCTACAGCTTCCACCTTTTACATGTACTAGAGACCTGAACTTGGGTACTCAGACTTGAGCAGCAGGTGGCACTATCCACTGAGCCATCTCCCTAGTCCCTCTTTCTTCTTGGAGACAGGGTTCCATGAATCCTAGACTAGCCTCAAACTTACTATATAATCCAGGATAACCTTGAACTTTTGATCCACTGCTATTACAGGGTGCACCACCATGCTTGGTTTATGTAGTGCTGGGGATCAAATGCCAGGACTTGTGCATGCAACACAGGCACTGTAACAACGGAAACGAACCCTCAACATCAAACCCAAGGGGCCCATGGTAGCATTTACCTTTAATCTCTGCACCTGGGAGGCCGAGGAATCTTAAAGGAACTCCAGATGCTAATGCCACTTTGTGCATTTGGCTTTACATGGGTACTGGGGAATCGAACCTGGGTGATTAGGCTTTGCAGGCAAGCACCTTAACTACTGAACCATTGCACCAACTCTGAACTTTATTTTTTCAAGGTAGGGTTTCATTGTTGCCCAAACTGTCCTGGAATTCAGTGTGTAGTCTTAGGCTGGCATCATCCTATCTTAGCATCCCAAGTACTGAGGTTAAATGGTATGCCATCATGCCCAGGATATTTTGTTTCGTTTTGTTTTTGAGACACCCCTCCGCCAGGTTTTTTTTTTTTTCAAGGTAGGGTCTCACTGTAGCTCAGGATGACCTGGAACTCACTGTCATCTCAGGGTGGCCTCGAACTCAAGGCAATCCTCCTACCTCTACCTCCCGAATGCTGGGATTAAAGGCGTGCCCCATGATGCCTAATTAGAATCTCAATTTTGGGGGAAAAATATATATGTTTTTCAAGGTAGGGTCTCACTCTAGCTAAGGCTGACCTGGAATTCACTATGTCATCTTGGGGTGGCCTCGAACTCATGGCAATCCTCCTACCTCTGCCTCCCCAGTGCTGGGATTAAAGGTGTGTGCCACCACGCCCGGCTGAAAAATATTTTAAATATTTATTTATTTAATTTATTTGAGAGTGAGAAAGAGAGAGAGAATGATCACACCGGGGCCTTCAGCCACTGTAAATCAACTCCAGATGCATGAGCCACCTTGTGCATCTGGCTCAAATCGGTCCTGGGGAATCGAACCTGGGTCTTTTGGCTTTGCAGGCAAATGCCTTAACCACTAAGCCATCTCTCCAACCCCTGAATCTCAATTAAAAAAATATTCCATTTATTTGCAAGCAAAGAGAGATAGAGAGAAGAGAGTCACAGAGAAAGAATGAGTGTGCCAGGGTCTCCAGCCACTGCAAACAAACTCCAGATGCATTCTCCACTGTGCATCTGGCTTTACATGGGTACTGGAGAATCAAACCCAGGTTGTTCGGCTTTGCAGGCAAACCGCTGAGCAATTTCTGCAGTCCTAGAATCTCAAAGAAAAAAAATTTTTTTGTGTGTGGTAGGGTCTTGCTTTAGCCCAGGCTGACCTGGATCTCACTCCTGTAGTCTTGGGATGGCCTCGAACTCACAGTGATCTCCTTACCTCTGCCTCCTAAGTGCTGGGATTAAAGACATGAACCACCACGCCAGGCTCAATTTACTTATTGTTTTTGAGGCAGGGTCTCGCTCTTAGCCCAGACTGACCTGGAATTCACTATGTAGTCTCAGACTGGCCTTGAACTCATGGTGACCCTCCTACCTATGCCTTCAAACCAATTTTTTAAAAATATTTTTATTTATTTATTTGAGACAGAGAGAGAGGGGCAGAGAGAGAGAGAGAGAACGGGCACGCCAGGGCCTCCAGCCACTGCAAACGAACTTGACACATGCGCCCCCTTGTGCATCTAGTTTATGTGGGTCCTGGAGAGTCGAACCGGGATCCTTTGGCTTTGCAGGCAAGCACCTTAACCGCTAAACCATCTCTCTAGCCCCCAATTAAAAAAAAAATCGATTTTTAAGAAACTCAGAACTACTGATCATGTTTTTTTAAATTGTTTTATTTATTTGTTTTTTCGAGGTAGGGTCTCGCTGTGGCCCAGGCTGACCTGGGATTCACTATGTAGTCTCAGGGTGGCCTCCAACTCATGGTGATCCTACCTCTGCCTCCCAAGTGCTGGGATTAAAGGCGTGCGGCACCACGCCCGACTAATATTTTATTTGAGAGAAAGAATGGGTACGCCAGAGCCTCTAGCTACTGCAAGCCCCAGGTGCATGTGCCACCTTGTACATCTGGCTTATGTGGGTATTAGGGAATCCAACCTGGGTCCTTAGGCTTCACAGGTAAGCGCCTTAACTGCTAAGCCATCTCTCTGGCCCTTGACCATTATCTTGTGAAATAGTAGCATATTATATCCCAGAAGGACTCGCTGTCCTCCACTCTGGTTTTATTGTTCATTGCAATGAATGAGCCAGTCACCTGACTAGTTGTGGCCTTTCAGGATCCTTCCCTTTCTCTGCACCACTTCCCCAAATGCCTGGTACAAGTTACAGGCCAGAAATTGGGCGTTCAACAGGGTGCAGTCTCAGCCTTGTGTGAAGGGCAGTGCTATTCAAATGATTACCCCCTGGAAACTGGCTTTGGCCATTAGCCACTTTCAGACTGGACCAAAGAACAGAGGTGAGACGACTTTTTTTTTTTCCCCTAAAGTTGGGTTTTGCTCTAGCCCAGGCTGACCTGAAACTCACCTACCTCAGACTCCCGAGTGCTGGGATTAAAGGCAAGTGCCACCACTTATGGCTTATTTGTTTTTTTTTTTTTGTTTGTTTGTTTGTTTTTGTTTTTTTTCAAGGTAGGATCTTACACTAGCCTAGGCTGACCTGGAATTTACTATGTAGTCTCAGAGTGGTCTTGAACTCACAGTGATACTCCTACCTCTGTCTCCCAGGGCTGGGATTAAAGGTATGTGCCACCATGCCCGGCTCGGCCTCATTTTTTAAAAATAAGTGCGTGCTACTGAATCATGTACTATAAAGTGGTTGCAATGGTGAATTTTGTTATGTACACTTACCTCAAAAAAAGAAAGATATTTAGCCAGGCGTCGTGGCATACACCTTTACTTCCAGCACTCGGGAGGCAGAGGTAGGAGGATCGCCATCAGCAGTTTTGGGGGCTGGGAGATGGCTCAGCTGCTAAAGGCGCTTGCTTGTAAAGCCTTTGTAAAGGGTCCAATTCCTCAGCACCCACGTAAAGCCATATGCAAAACGTGGTACAAGATTTCATTTGCTTCCAGGCGCAGTGGTGCACGCCTTTAATCCCAGCACTCGGGTGGAAGAAGGAGGATTGTCATGAGTTCGAGGCTACCCTGAAACTACAGAGTGAATTCCAGGTCAGCCTGAGCTAGAGCGAGACCCTATATCAAAAAAAAACAAAAAAACAAAACAAAACAAAAAAAGAGTTCATTTGCAGTGGCAGGAGGCTCTAGTGTATGTGTGTGTGTGCGCACATGCACACACAAATAAAAGTATTTTATAAAAAAAATTAACTTATTTATTTATTTGAGAGAGTGAGAGACAGAGACCGAGAGAGAGAGAGAGAATGCACGCGTCAGGGCCTCCAGCCACTGCAAACGAACTCCAGACACGTGTGCCACCTTGTGCATCTGGCTTACATGAGTCCTGGGGAATTGAACCTGGGTCCTTTGGCTTTGCAGGCAAATGCCTTAACCATTAAGTCACCACTCCAGGCCCCAGAAATTAATAACTTTTAATTGTACATTTTAGTTTCATAACAAACACAAATCAAGTATGTTCATCATTTTGAGAGTAGCCCACCCCAACTCCACCTCAACTGCAGGACATGATCTTCTGTCTGGGGATGATTACTGGAGAGAAAATGAAGGAATCCAGCATCTTCTGAAAATGGTGTGAACCTTTCATGCGTTATGTTGGTGTCTGGTGTTGTGACCCACCTCCAGCAGAAAGCCAGAGGAATAGACCTATGAGAAGGGTCCAGCCTGTCTTCTATACTTCACTCCCTCCTTTCGTTTGCTAAGCAGTTTAGTAACCAAAAGAAATTATCCCTGGAGGAAGACTGCATCTCCGGAGCACTGCTGGGGCATACTGGTGACACCAGGACTGACTATGTAGGAGTCCATCCAACTTTGCCTAAAATTTTGGGGTCTTAAATCTAGGGAAGAGCCCAGGACCCTACAGTCTTCAATCTAGTAAGAGTAGATTCTGTGCTCTCCCAATTCTGATTTAAATTGGCCATCTGAAATCTATTTCTAATCCCAGGCATCTGGATTCTCAGTCATCTTCATCTTCATCCTCAATCTGAAAGCGCTTCTTCTTGTATAATACGGGAGCTCCCGGCTCTGGTGCTGTGGGAACGACAGGGGTGAGTGAGACACGAAGAGAAAACATCGAAGTGTGTCAGAGGGTAAGGCAAGTGACTGTCTTCAGACTGAAGACAGAGGGGAGAAGGAAAAGCAGATTCCCCACCTTTGCTCCTGGCCTCATCGTCCTCCTCCTCGTCGCTGTCCAGCAGATGTCGCTTCTTGGGCGCTGCCTTCCACTGCTCCTTCCCCTCGGCACTCCCCTCCTCTGCAGCGACTGCACGAGGCATACAAGCAGGAAACTGAGTCTGGATATTCTCAGAACACCTGCCTCATTGGCCCTCTACACTAACATTAGTGCCACAAAGTAAGCAGGCAACAGACTGTGTCACGCCCTGTCTCGTCTATCTTGGGAGCTAAGCAGGATTGGGGCTGGTTAGGACTTAGGAGGGAGATGAGCAGCTGCACTTCACCTTCCGGGGACAGCAGGCCCGCTTTCTTTTCAGGTGATCTAAGAGTTTCGGCGCCGTGCTCCTCGCTGGGACTCTGCTCTCCAGGGTCTCCTGGCTGGGTCTGCAGCTCCTCCTCCTCCGCTTGCTGACTCAAAGCTGCTGCCACTCTCCGGAGCTGGGTGGAGCTTAGCTTGGCTGGGATTCGCCAGAAGGTTTCCTACAGGGGCAGAGCAGTTGAAAATGACTGCCAGGGGAAGGACCAGCCTCTATTCACCAGATTTTTATATTACTTATTGAATAAATGTGACCCTATATAGGTGAAGATCCACAAGAGTTGTAAACTAAACTCTATTTACAACTTAGACCTAATGTCTAGCACACTGCCCACGACACTAGGTTCCCAGTCAATACAGTTAACTGAATCAATGCATAAATGGACCTTGATCATCTAAAAGTGAAACAGGTATGATTTGCCCTCTTAAGAAATTCAGAATCAATGGTAGGGAAGAACGAATGTGCTAGAGTACCTCACACTGGGCTTTGTCCCAGCCACCAAAATAATAACTGCCTAAGTGGAAGAGTGACAGGACTGCTTCCCTGAAGAAGGACATTAAGGCTGGGCATGGTGGCACACAACTTTTTTTTTTTTTTTTTTGGTTTTTCGAGGTAGGGTCTCGCTCTAGTCCAGGCTGACCCAGAATTCACTCTGTAGTCTCAGGATGGCCTTGAACTCACGGCGATCCTCCTACCTCTGCCTACAGAGTGCTGGGGTTAAAGGCGTGCGCCACCACGCCCAGTGATAGCACACACTTTTAATCCCAGCACTGGGGAAGCAGAGGTAGAAGGATCGCCGTGAGTTCGAGGCCACCCTGAGACTACAGAGTGAATTCTGGGTCAGTCTGGACTAGAATGAGACCCTACCTCAAAATAATTTTTTTTTTTTCCTGGGAGCCTTTAATCCCAGCACTTGGGAGGCAGAGGTAGGAGCCTTGCAGTGAGTTCAAGGCCACCCTGAGACTACATAGTGAATCCCAGGTTAGGCTGGGCTAGAGTGAGACCCTACCTCAAACTGCACCTGCCCCCCCCCCAAAGAAAAAGGCCACAGGTTTTTGAGATTTTCTGGCTTTTGACCACCTGCTAGAGCCAGCCTGCAGAGAGGACTCTAGGTGGGGTAGACAAGGAGGCATTTGGAGGGAGTGGCTTAGGGTAAGACAGCTACCATGCTTAGCCCACAGTTATGGATAAGATAAATGTCTCTGCATATCATGACCCAACATGTGGCTCTGACATTCTTTCCATCCCCTGTTCCACAAAATTTCCCTGAGCCATGTTGGGTTTATTTTTGGTCTGCTTCAGTGATGCGGTGTTGGGGGCCTCTGGGTCTCTGGCTCTCTGATTTGGTGGGAGTTGATTTTTCTCTGTATTGATCGCTGGAGCCTTTTAATGGAAGGATTGGCAAGAATGACCGGACACGCATGGAAAAGCCTGCCATCTGAAGGGTACAAAGTAGTCCAGCATGACTGTGGTGCAAAGTAGGAAGGAATAGTCAAGGGATTGTGTAGATTGTGTCCTGCAAGCAATGAGGAACCACCAAGTGGTTCAGACGGGGAAGTGTTATCATCACAACTGTATTTTAGGGCTGGAGAGATGGCTTAGCTTAAGGCACTTGCCAGCAAAGCCTAAGGACCCAGGTGTGATTCCCCAGTACCCAGATGCATCTGCAGTTCATCTGCAATGGTTGGAAGCCCTGGCATAGCATTCTCTTTCTCTCTGCCTCTTTTACTCTCTACCTCTTTTTCTCTCTCTCAAATAAATAAGTTTTGTGTATATATGTATATGTATGTATGTATGTATGTGTATGTATGTGTGTGTATGTATGTATGTGTATATATATATATATATATATATATATATATATATATATATATATATTTAGTTTTTCAAGGTAGGATCTCACTGTAGCCCAGGCTGACCTGGAATTCACTATGTAGTCTCAGGGTGGCCTCGAACTCACAATGATCCTCCTACCTCTGCCTCCCGAGTGCTGGGATTAAAGGCGTGCGCCACCACACCCGGCTTAATAAAATATATTTTTAAAAACTATATTAGGAGCTGGGCGTGGTGGCGCACGCCTTTAATCCCAGCACTCGGGAGGCAGAGGTAGGAGGATCGCCGTGAGTTTGAGGCCACCCTGAGACTCCATAGTGAATTCCAGGTCAGCCTGGGCTAGAGTGAGACCCTACCTCGAAAACCCCCCCAAAAAAAAAAAAAAAAAAATATATATATATATATATAGGCTGGAGAGATGGCTTAGTGGTTAAGCGCTTGCCTGTGAAGCCTAAGGACCCCGGTTCGAGGCTTGATTCCCCAAAACCCACATTAGCCAGATGCACAAGGGGGCGCACGCGTCTGCAGTGTGTTTGCAGTGGCTGGAGGCCCTGGTGCGCCCATTCTCTCCCTCCCTCTCTCTCTCTCTTTGCCTCTTTCTCTGTCTGTCACTCTCAAATAAATAAATAAAAATAAACAAAAAAATTAAAAAAAAACCCTATTAGATGGAGAAATCTGGGGGCAATGTGCAGCATGGACTTAGGAAGGGGAGAATGGAGAGAAAAGGAGAGGAAGGTTAGTGTGAAGGCTGGGGCAGGAATCGTAGGTCAGTGATGAAAGGCAATGAGGGCAGAGGCAACGAGGTGTGTTTTGAGCAGGACCCAGACTCTAGCTGACACTGGCTATCGCACTTGCCTGTCCTGAGTTGGGAGGCCGAATGCCTAGCTTGTGCAACAGCTTCTGGAACTGCTCATTTTCCATTGCTTCCTCATTTTCTTCTGTCAGTGGCACCAATGGGACTGCCTGGGAGCAGCCTAGAACACAGCCAGCAATTACAAGGTAAAGATGTGAAGAACCGGTCGTCTAGTCCACAACCAGGTCTAGCACCCCTGAAAACCCTTGTCTGTCTACATACCATCTTCTTCCCGGTCATCTGCTGCTCGAATCAGGCAATTCTGGAGCCACAGGAGGGGAGCAGAAAAGCCTAAGGAAAACAGAGAAAGCTGCATTTGGTCCCTACACTCTTCTCAACCCTCCATGTAAGGTGCTGCTTCTGGTCAGAGTCCTCACCTTCCTGATGCAAGCTGTGGCCAAGGTTTGCAGAAGAGAGAAATGAGCTAGCCCGAGCTTGTTCTACTCCTACGCCCTCCTTTTCCTCTGCTTCCTCTTCACTCTCTTCCTCTGACAAGTTATCTTCTTCTTCCACATCTTCCTGCCAAAAATCCTTCAGGGATTCCTCTTCATTGGGCTAAAATTCATTGGGGACAGAGGGATGAAAAAAGGCCACAGGCCAGGTATGGTGGCTCACACCTTTAATCCCAGCACTTGGGAGGCAAAGGTAGGAGGATCACTGGGAGTTCAAGGCCACCCTGAGA
This sequence comes from Dipus sagitta, assembly GCA_036346955.1. Taxonomy (NCBI): domain Eukaryota; kingdom Metazoa; phylum Chordata; class Mammalia; order Rodentia; family Dipodidae; genus Dipus; species Dipus sagitta. The sequence goes on from CM070777.1 coordinate 109,837,623, forward strand.
CTACATAGTGAATCCCAGGTTAGGCTGGGCTAGAGCGAGACCCTACCTCAAACTGCACCTGGCCCCCCCCCAAAGAAAAAGGCCACAGGTTTTTGAGATTTTCTGGCTTTTGACCACCTGCTAGAGCCAGCCTGCAGAGAGGACTCTAGGTGGGGTAGACAAGGAGGCATTTGGAGGGAATGGCTTAGGGTAAGACGGCTACCATGCTGGAGGGTGGCGGTGCCGACCTCTTCCGTTTCTTGTACAGCTGCCGCCGCTCCGTCACCAGCCCCAGGGCCAGCAGTTTATCCACGACTCGGGCCCGCGAGCGCTTGGCGGTGATATTCTTCATGATGTGACCGAGGACATCTGCAGAGAGTATGTGAACACCCAAGAGCAACTGGGGAAGGGGAAGGAGGAATCCCAGGAAGCAGAATCTGCTTGGTTTATCTCAGAATGCCTCAAATGTGGCAAGAGGACAGGAGGGATGGGGTGAGCTCTTCTTACAGTGTGAGGAGGGGTAAAGAAGTGGGCAGCCTGGCTCTCATCTCAGCAGTTCCCTGAGCGTCCACCTCACTCACCATCGGAGTCTTTAAACTCCTCAAAAAGCCTCTGCAGCTCCAACTCCTGATCCTCTGTCCACAACACAATCTGGGTTCCCTTCCTGTGTGGGAAGTGTCAGTGCCAGAGGCGGCCCGGAAGTAAACCGACAACTCTGTCCCAATTCCCTCCAGGGCATGCGCCTCTACCTCTGGAAGTCCTTGACGCTGCCAGCCAGACCCAGCCGTACCAGATGGTGAATGACCTGCTTGCGTGTTCGAGGCGTTTTCAGGTGTGACAAGATGGTTTCTATCACATCCTGACCTGGGGGAAGGAGTGGATCAGTGAAGAGGGGGTCTGGAGCTCAGGCCCTCTACACAAACCCTTCAGATCTCAAAACCTCACACCTTCCACATCCTTGTGGGTGAGGTATAATTCGCGAAGCTGGACCTCTTCATCTGAGCTCCACACAGGGGCTCTACGACTGGAAGACCTGTATGGTGAAAGGAGAACAGGTTATATGGAGGTTGCTGTCCCAAAAAGATAGGACCAGGGCTAGAGAAAGCACTTGTTTGCAAAGCCTGATGGCCCAGGTTCGATTCCCCAGTACCTATGTAAAGCCAGATGCACAAAGTGGACCATGTGTCTGGAGTTCGTTTGCAGTGGCAAGAGGTCCTAGCATGTTCGTTCTCACATTTTCTCACTCTGTTTGCAAATAAATAAATAAAAATTTTAAAAAATATTTTCATGTTTATTTGAAAGAGAAAGAAAGAGGCAGAGTGAGAGAGAAATGGGTACACCAGGGCTTGTAGCCACTGCAAACGAACTCCAGTCGCATGTGCCATCTTGTGCATCTGGCTTTTGTCGGTACTGGGGAATCAAACCTGGGTCCTTTGGCTTCACAGGCAAATGCCTTATCCACTAAGTCATCTCTCTAGCCCAAATAAATAATTTCTTTATTAAAATATTTATTTGAGAGAGAGCAAGAGAAAGAGGCACAGGGAGAGAGAGAGAGAGAGAGAATGGGCACATCAGGGGCTGTAGCCACTGCAAACAAACTCCTGATGCATGCACCACTTATACATCTGGCTTCATCTGGCTTAAGTGGGTACTGGGGAATCGAACCTGGGTTCTTAGGCTTTGCAGGCAAGTGCCTTAACCACTAAGTCATCTCTCCAACCCCAAATAAATAAATCTTTAATAAGTTAAAAAAATGTTTTATTTATTTAAAGAGGGAAAGATACAGATAGAAAGAGTAAGAGAAAGAGGGAAGACAATGGGCGTGCCAGGACCTCCAGCCACTGCAAATGACCTCCAGACTCATGTACCACCTTGTGTATCTGGCTTTATGTGGGTCCTGGGGAATCAAACCTGGGTCTTTTGGCTTTGCCAGCAAGCACTTTGACCACTAAGCCATCTCTCCAGCATTAAAAAAAAATAAGGACGAGCCAGGTGTGGTGGCACATGCCTTTAATCCCAGCACTCAGGAGGCAGAGGTAGGAGGATTGCTTTGAGTTCGAGGCCACCCTGAGACCACAGAGTGAATTCCAGGTCAGTGAGACTCTACCTCAAAAACCAAAAATTAAAAAAAAATAATAATAATAAATAAGGATGAAAAGTCCTCCCCTATAAATTCTGAAAGGAACAAGAGGGTGATGCTGGTGACTGAAAGCAGCCAAGAAGCAGAGGCCTGGTAGGCTTCCTTCCTCTCACTCTTTCCACAGAAAATGGACTGATCTTGGGCTTATGGAACCTGCCACTCCAAGGCTCAGAGTATCATGGGGAAAAGACAACAGTGGCAAAGGACAGGAAGCAACATACAAGGGGAACAAGCATTTCTGTGAATCTTTATGGTTTCCCTGAACACTTTTTTGTTTGTTCTTTTTCAAGACAGGGTCTCACTCCAGCCCAGGCTGACCTGGAACTCACTCTGTAGCCCCTTGCTGGCCTCAAGCTCACAGTGATCTTCCTACCTGGTCCTCCTGTGTGCTGGGATTAGAGGTGTGCACTATCACACTGGCTCCCAGAACTTTTTGTTTTCTGTTTTTTTTGAGGGAGGGTCCCACTCTGGCTCAGCCTGACCTGGAATTCACTATGTAGTCTCAGGGTGGCCTCAAACTCACAACAATCCTCCTACCTCTGCCTTCCTAGTGCTGGGATTAAAGGTGTGCACCACCATGCCTGTTTTCCCAACTTTCATTTTGTTTTGTTTTTTTTGAGGTAAGGTCTTGCTTTCCAGCCCAGGCTGACCTAGAATTCACTATGTCGTCTCAGGGTGGCCTTGACCTCACAGCAATCCACCTACCTTTGCCTCCCAGAGTGCTGGGATTAAAGGCGTGCACCACCATGCCCGTTTTCCTAGCACATTTTTAAGACAGGGTCTCATTATATAGCCCAATAGCCCGGGCTGCCCTTGAATTTGTTATGCAGCCATGTTGGCCTTTAACTTTTGATCTTCCTGCCTTAGTCTCGAGTACTAGGATTATAGGCATGAAACACCATACCCAGCTTGGCTCCTAGCACTTTTTTTTTTTTTTTGGTTTTTCAAGGTAGGGTCTCACTGTAATTCAGGCTGACCTGGAATTCACTATGTCGTCTCAGGGTGGACTCGAACTCATAGCAATCCTCCTACCTCTGCCTCCCAAGTGCTGGGATTAAAGGCGTGTGCCACCACGCCCGGCGCTCCTAGCACATTTGAGAAGGCATACAGACTGGGGGACAACCTCACTCTCACCACAGTCCACCTCTGTAACCACTGGTGATAGAGAGTGAAACTAGACTAGACAGGATCCAGTCCCTGTTCCTCCTGGGAAATGTTAGCTCAAGCATTTCACTTTGTAGGCATACTTTCTTAGTTCTGAAAGGAAAAGAACCATTAGGCCAAATGATCTGCAAGCTCCTCCAGCATGGACCCTCTGTGATCAAATGTTCTACCCCTGGGACTCTGCATCAACATCCCCAGCTGCTCATCTTTTCCCAGCCCCAAGCTTACCCACTGTCCAGGGAGCCATAGCCCTCGGTCATCTCTCGAACCACAGCTGTGTTCTTCCAGAATAGCAGCTCCACAAAAGCTTTTTGGTTGACTGTGGCCAATGCAAAGAATTTGCCAAGGATGTATTTGGCAAAAGTCACTAGCTCCTATTATAAGAGAGGAAAGTTACTAAGGCACCTTGGCCCAAATGGATACACAGAACTGTAGCACCTATTTTTATGTTTATCTGGGGGTGGGGGGGGGGCACAGGTCTCTATCCGTTCCCAGCTTGTCCCGCCTCACTCACTGCTTTCCCAACACTGGCCTTCTCTCCTCTGTCCCTCCTCACTCAGCTGCATGAACCTTCTTGCTCACTTCCTCACCGGTTTTCATCTCTCAGCTCTTGACACCTCAGCCTCTTTTAGCTCCTGACAACCAGCACTCAGTTCCAGAGCCCACTCCTCGCTAGTCCCTCACTTTGTAAGCCCCAGCGGCAGGGTCAGAAAGCAGACGGTTGAAGTGGCAGAAGAGTGAGAGCTGGAAAAGCAGGGCTTCCATTTTGAGGTCACGGGCCAGCCGGTGCAGCATCTTGACCACGCAGTGGTTAGTGTGGCCACTGTTCTGCCGGTAGCTCCGCAGCAGAAGCACATAGGCTCGTACGACAGTTGAACACGCAAAGCTGCACCAGAACATGGAGGGAGGCTGGTCAGCACCAGGGAGACACTGTTCAAACTCCCAGCCGCACACTCACCACCGGGGAACAACTCTGTCCTGTCACCCCGCACCGTTTCAGGTAGTCCAGAAAGTTAAACTCCTTCTCTGACACCTGGACCACCTGCAGCTCCTCTTCCTCCTCCTCTTCCTCCGCCTCTCCTTCTGCTGGTCCCTGCTGCCCTACACAAATAGAGAGGGCTGCTGGGTCTCTGCCTCGCTGGTGCTGGAGCTAATGCCAGAGCAGAGCTGGGAGGAGAGATGTGTGAGATGGAGACTCACGGGGAAGCTGAGCAGAGAAGATTTGGTTCAGTAACTGCATCTCTTCCTCTGGGGAAATATCCGGAGAGCCAAACACATCTCCTTCTGGCCATACCTCCCTGGAACACAAACAAACAAACAAAAGGCTTTAACCACCAGAAATCGGAGCTGTAATTAGAAATGGGAATAGGATTTAGACTTATTTTCTGTTACCTCAGAGATGAAACAAGACTCTATGGAGGGGGGGGGGAGGGGCTTTGAGGCAGTGTCTCACTCTAGCTCAGGCTGACCTTGATCTTACTCTGTAGTTCCTGGCTGGCTTCAAACTCACAGCGATCCTCCTACTTCTGGGATTAAAGGTGTGTGCCACCACACCTGGCAAAAATTTTCTTTTTGGAAAAATATTTTGGGATGGAGAGACGGCTCAGTGGTTAAGGTATGCTTGCCTGCCAAGCTTAACAACCTGAGTCCAATTCCCCACTACCAACGTAAGCCAGATGCACAGTGTGGTGCATGCGTCTGGAGTTTGTTTGCAGTGGCTGAAGGCCCTGATGTGCCCATTCTCTATCTGCCTCTCTCTCTCATAAATAAATAATAAAATTAAAAAAGAATTTTTTTATGTAGAGCTGGAGAGATGGCTTAGAGGCTAAGGTGCTTACCTACGAAGCCTAAGGACCCAAGTTTGATTCCCCAGAACCCACATAAGCCATATGCACATGGTGGCAGAAATGTCTGGAGTTCATTTGCAATGGCTGGAGGCCATGGCACACCCATTATCTCTCTAATACATAAGTGAAAATAAATAAAAAAATATTTAAGCTGGGTGTGGTGGTATATGCCTTTAATCCCAGTACTAGGGAGGCAGAGGTAGGAGGATTGCTGTGAGTTCAAGGTCACCCAGAGATAACATGGTGAATTCCAGGTCAGCCTGGGCTCGAGTGAGACCCTACCTCGAAAATAAAATTATTTAAAAAATATCTCATTTGGGGGCTGGAGAGATGGCTTAGCGGTTAAGTGCTTGCCTGTGAAGCCTAAGGACCCTGGTTCGAGGCTCGATTCTCCAGGACCCACGTTAGCCAGATACCCAAGGGGGTGCATGTGTCTGGAGTTCGTTTGCAGTGGCTGGAAGCCGTGGCGTGCCCATTCTCTCTCTCTCTGCCTCTTTCTCTCCCTGTTATTCTCAAATAAATAAATAAAAATGAACAAAAAAAAACATTAAAAAAAATATCTCATTTGGGCTAGAGAGATGGCTCAACAGTTAAAGTGCTTACCTGCAAAGCCTAACAACCTGGGTTTGATTCCCCAGTACCCATGTATAAAGCCAGACATACAAAGTGGCACATGCCTCTGGAGTTCATTTGCAGTGGCTATAGGTCCTGGCATACCCATTCTCTTTGTCTCCCTTCTCTCTATCTCTCTGCTTGCAAATAAATAAAATATTTAAAGATACATATTTTTTCTTTTCGGTTTTTCAAGGTAGCTAAGGCTGACCTGGAATTCACTATGTAGTCTCACTGCCTCTGGAGTGCTGGGATTAAAGGCATGCACCACCACGCCAGCTAAAGATATATTTTATTTATTCATTTGTAAGCAGAGAGAGTGAGAACAAGGGCTAAAGAGAGAGAGAGAGAGAGAATGAATTGTGAATGAATGGATATGCCAGGGCCTCTTGTTGCTGCAAACAAACTATAGACATATATGCCACTTTGTGCAGCTAGCTTTATGTGGGTACTAGAGGATTGAACCTGGAGCCAACCTAGGTCAGCAGGCTTTGTAAGCAAGGGCCTTTAACTGCTAAGCCACCTCTCCAACCCTAGAAAAAAATTTTCTCATAAGACACAACAAACTGAAAATCATGGAAGAAAATGCAAATAATCTGTATGCTGATGTTTGGCTGAACAAATGTTCAGTTACATGATAGTGTCTAAAGACCATCACGATTATAGAAATATATCTGATAAGAAATGATGTTCAAAGCCGGGCGTGGTGGCGCACGCCTTTAATCCCAGCACTCAGGAGGCAGAGGTAGGAGGATCGCCGTGAGTTCGAGGCCACCCTGAGACTCCATAGTGAATTCCAGGTCAGCCTGGGCTAGAGTGAGACCCTACCTCGAAAAACCAAAAAAAAAAAAAAGAAATGATGTTCAAATACAATGAAAAGTAAAAACATACTATAAGTCAGTATATATAATACTTCATGTTTATAAAAGGAGATATAATACTTCCATACATAATAGAGAGTCTAAAAAGTCAATCCCATCAATATATGAACCTTGGGTAGGAGAATTATCTTAGTTCTTATTTATTGGTTTATTTTGTTTTTTAAGGTAGGGTCTTGTTCTAGCCCTGGCTGACTTAGAATTCACTATGTAGTCTCAGGCTGGCCTTGAGCTCACAGTGATCCTCCTACCTCTGCCTCTCAAATGCTGGGATTAAAGGCATGTACCACCATGTCTGGCTCATTTATTTATGTATTTGTATATTTATTTTTATTTGAAATAAAAGGAGAGAGAGAGAGAGAATGGGTGCACCAGGGCTTCTATATGCTACAAACGAACTCCAGACATGTGCGCCACTTTGTGCATCTGGCTTATGTGGAACCTGGAGAATTGAACCTGGGTCCTTAGGATTTGCAAGAAAGTGCCTTAACCGCTGAGCCATCTATCCAGCCACAACAACATATATATATATGTTTTGTTTTGTTTTTCAAGGTAGGGTCTCACTCTAGCCCTAGGCTAACCTGGAATTCACTATGTAATCTCAGGGTAGCCTCAAACTCACAGTGATCCACCTACCTCTGCCTCCCAAGTGCTGGGACTAAAGGCGTGCACCATCACACCCAGCAATTTTTAAGTTATTTATTTATTGGTGGTAGAGACAGGTGAGTATGGGACCACTAGGGTCTCTTGCCACTGTAAATGAACTCTAGACACGTGTCACTTTGTGCTTCAGGCTTTCTGTGGGTCCTGGGGAATCAAACTCAGACTGTCAGACTTTGCAAACAAGTCCCTTTAACTGCTGAGCCATCTCTCCCCAATTAACTGTGCTTTCTGGGACTACAGAGTGAGTTCCAAGTGAGCCTGGGCTAGAGTGAGACCCTACCTCAGGGACACCCACCCCAACCCACACCTCCAACTAGTCAAACAAAGCCAGGTGTAAGTGTTCAGCACTGAGCTCAGAGCCTTTGTTGATACTAAAGAGAACTGTGTACCTCAGTGAAGGGCTCATCATATCCCTGAAGCCCAAGAGGATGAGTGGGCAGGATTCTTACCGGGCAGACCTCAGGAGGGCCAGGCCTTGTAAGGCCCGGCCAGCCAAGAGACAGTCTTGGATTCGCACCATGGCTTCAGCCCGCTGCTCTTGCACTGGCACCTCTGAGGCCGCATCAAAGGGAGCCACGGAGTCTACACTGAGCTCCGGATCCTAGAGACAGGCACAGCTACAGAAACAGAGCAACAGAAAAACCAGACCACCTACCCAGAGCACTTCCTTAAAAAAAGGGAGTTTCTGCAACTACCTACCTGAGCATACTGCTGCAGCTGCTCCGCCAGGGCTGGCCACATAGCCTCCAACTCCTCTGGGCTAGTCGGGACATTACCAGAAGCAACAGCTTGGTCTAGAACCTTCTTCTTCTTTCTTTTCTTCTTTCGTTTGTTCTATGGAGAAAGAACTGTATGAGAGCAGAAAAGCTAAGGAAGGGGCTAGAGACGGCTCAGCAGGCTGGGTGCGGTGGCGCATGTCTTCAATCCAGCCCTTGGGAGGCAGAGGTAAGAAGATCGCTGAGTGTGAGGCCACCCTGAGGCTACATAGTGAATTCCAGTTCAACCTGGGCTAGAGTGAGACCCTGCCCACATAAGGTGGACAACAGGAACAGGAGAGTGTGCCAAACACTGGCATGGGGAAACGCTATAACACCCAGAAGCCCGCCCCCAACAATTTACCGCCTCCAGGAGGCTTTAATTTCCAATTGCCATCAGCTGGGAACCTAACATCCAGAACACCTAAGTTTATGGGGTACACCTGAATCAAACCACCACACCATCTCTCCAGCCCTAAAAAAATATTTTTTATTTACTTATTTGCAACCAGAGAGAAAGAGAAGAGAGGATAGAGAGAATGGACATGCCAGGGCCTCTAACTACTGCAAACAAACTCCAGACACATGCATGCACTACCTTGTGCATCTGGCTTTACATGGGTACTAGGGATGCAAACCCGGGTTGCTAGGCTTTGCAGGCAAGTGCCTAAACCACTGAGCTATCTCTCCAGCCCCCACCCTTTTTTTTTTTTTTTTTTTTTTTTTTTTTTACAAAGTAAGGCTTCATTCTAGCCCAGGTTGACATGGAATTCACTATGTAGTCTCAGGGTGGCCTCGAATTCACAGTGATCCTTCTGCCTACTGAGTGCTGGGATTAAAGGTGTGTGCCACTACGACCGACTCTCTCCGGCCCTTTTTAAATACGCTTACTTATTTATTTGAGAGACAGAGGCAAGGGGTGGAACTCAGAGAGAGACTGAGTATGGGCATGCCAGGGCCTCCTTCCACTGAAAACAAATTTCAGGGGTATGTGCCACTTTGTGCATCTGGTATTACATGGGTACTGGGGAACTGAACCCAGACTGTCAGGCTTTGCAAGCAAGCACCTTTAACCACCGAGCCATCTTTCCAGCCCTTAAAATTATGTCAGAAAGGGGCTAGAGAGGTGGCTTAGTGGTTAAGGCATTGCCTTCAAAACCAAAGGACCCACGTAAACCAGATGCACAAGGTGGTGCATGTGTCTGAATTTGTTTGCAGTGGCTAGAAGCCCTGGAACACTCATTCTCTCTCTCTACCTCTTTCTCTCTCTCTCTCTCTACCTCTTTCTCTCTCTCTCTCCCTTTCTCTCTCTCAGATAAATAAATAAAAATAAAACAGTTTTAAAAATTCTGTCAGAAAGAACAGTGCCAAGAATATTTCCAGAAGGAATTGGGCTCTATAGTTATTATCAGTAACAATAGGTACTGTCATTGATCTAGAGCTTACTATGTGTCAGATACTTTGCCTAAGGTTTTTTTTTTTTGTTGTTTTTCGAGGTAGGGTCTCACTTCAGCTCAGGCTGACCTGGAATTCTGTGTAGTCTCAGGGTGGCCTCGAGCTCATGGTGATCCTCCTACCTCTGCCTCCCAAGTGCTGGGATTAGAGGTATGCGCCACCATGCCCAGCAGGTTTTGCTTTTTGTTTATGTTTTTCATATAATCCCCACAAGAGCATTAGGACAGATGCGCAAATCGGTTAAGCATCTTGCCCAGATCTTACTAGTCCGTTATCTCCTGGACTCCAAAGTTTATGCTTCTATCTTTGGTGTATTTGATTATAAGGTCCTTAAATCATTTTCCATCCATACTATTTGACTGTTTTGTTTTGTTTTGTTTTCAAGGTAGGGTCTTGCTCTAGCCCAGGTTGACCTGGAATTCACTATGTAGTCTCAAGGTAGCCTCAAACTCACAACCATGCACCTACCTCTGCTTTCCAAATGCTGGGATGAAAGGCGTGTGCCACCACACTTGGCCTCTATTTGACTTTTATTTATTTATTTATTTATTTAAGAGCAAGAAAGAGGCAGAGAGGGCTGGAGAGATGGCTTAGCGGTTAAGGCGTTTGCCTATAAAGCCAAAGGATCCCAGTTCAATTCTCCAGGACCCATGTAAGCCAGATGCACAAGGGGGCACATGCATCTGGAATTTGTTTGCAATGGCTGGAGGCCCTGGCACACCCTATTCTCTTTCTCTCTTTGCCTCTTTCTCTCTCTCAAATAAATAAAATAAAATATATTAAAAAAAGAAAAGCCAGGCATGGTGGCATACACCTTTAATCCCAGCACTTGTGAGGCAGAGGTAGGAGGATCGCTGTGAGTTTGAGGCCACCCTAAGGCTCATAGTGAATTCCAGGTCAGCCTGGGCTAGAGTGAGACCCTACCTCGAAAAAGAGAGAGAGAGAGAGAGAGAGAGAGAGAGGGAGGGAGGGAGGGAGGGAGGGAGGGAGGGAGGAAGATAATGGGCACACCAAGGCCTCCAGCCACTGCAAACTCTGAATGTATGCACCACCTTGTACATCTGGCTTACATGGGTCCTGGGGAATTAAACCTGGGTCTTTGAACTTCACAGACAAGTGCCTTAACCACTAAGCCATCTCTCCAGCCCTAAAAAGACTTTTAAGCTGTAGCTACTAGAATTATAGGAAAGTTCTGGTACAAAATATAGTACAAACCTTTTATAATAGGGCTAGGGCCAGGTGTGGTGGCGTATGCTTTTAATCCCAACACTCAGGAAGCTGACTGCTGCCAGGCTAGAGTGAGACCCTTCTTTGAAAAACCAGAAACAAAGTAAAATAGGGCTGGGAAGATGGCTCAATGGATAAAATGCTTGCTGCGCCTGTATCTGAGCTTGGAATCCCAGCATTCACGTAAGAAACCAGACACTATGCCAAGAGTTTCTAATCCCAGCCACATCTATGGGCAAGAAAGTAAGTGGAGACAGAAGAATGCACCAGAAGCTGGGTGTCCAGCTTACCTGGCACAAAGGCAGAGATAGGTAGGAGGACTCTAGAGGGAGAATGAAACTATGGGAGACTCACACTGGCAACACCACAAGCCTCTCTGGCCCAGAGTTAAGAGTACTTTTTTTTGTTTGTTTGTTTTTTGTTTGTTCGAGGAAGGGGTTTGCTCTAGTCCAGACTGACCTGGAATTCACTATGGTCTCTCAGGGTGGCCTCGAACTCATGGTGATCCTCCTACTTTTGCTCCCAAGTGCTGGGATTAAAGGCGTGCGCCACCAAGCCTGGCAAGAGTACTTCTAACAGACTAACTTAAGTTGTAGAAAATGTGAGGAGAAAGAGTCCTGACCTCTTCCCCATCCTGGGGCTGCCTAGTACCTGCACCACCAGGTTCCCACGGCTCCGACAGAAACGCTCCAGCATCTTGAGGAAGAGGTGGGTGGTCTCCACCAGGTCACGAAGGAAAGAACAGGGCTGGTATCTCTCGTCAAACTTTCGAAAGAGTGCCAGGAACAGTTCTCGGTACTCCATCACGTAGAAAATGTTATCTAGGAACAGGGGAGAGTAGGGAATGGACGGACTAGTCTGGGAAATCTGAAAAAGGAGAGATAAAGATGGGACTGGGAAGAATGAGATCCTAATGAAGAGAAGGGAAGGCTGGGATCAGGGCCCAGGCCAGGGCCTCACTTTTGATTATGCGACTACTGTCCCTCACGGCCTCATCGGGGGACACGTCCATCTCATTCACTGTGGCCAGCAGCTCCTGATAGGCCTTTAGAGCCAGGTGCATCCTGTCAGGTGAGGGCAAGAGGTGACGTGAAGGACAATTGGCAATTGCAGGTGTCATCCCTACAAGAGCACTTCCAAAACCAGACCCACCAGTCCTCGCACCCTATCCTGACCACCTCAACCTTGAATCACCACCTGAAGTTCATGTGTTCAGACTCTCAGCTGGCCAGGTTGTCCACGGGGACCCCAGTAGCCTGTCCACTCACCGGCGTGCCCAGGAAGCAGCTTCTTTGCGGTCGGTCAGCATCATCTCATAGTAGTTGGTGAGGTTCTGCTCAATGAAGTGAAAGGCGCGGACACTGAGGGTCTCTGAAACCAAGCCAGGTCGGAAAGAGGCAGCTCGGTTGAAGGCCATGAAAAAAGCCAAGGCCCACATGTAGTAGGTCTCATCATGCTGCTGAGCTCTCTCCCGAAGCAGGTGATCCTAACATCCAGAAAAAGACCACCATTACCTCAGGCCTTCCAACTCCTTCTTACCCTATGAAGATGGCAGACCTGTTTTCTAGGAGCTACAATTTCCAGTTTCTGTACGCTTTCCCCAGGTCTGGCCACATTCCCCTCCCCTTCCTCTGGGGCAATTACTCCAGAGCCTTTTTTTAAATTTTATTTTATTTTTAGTTTGTGTGTGTGTTTGTGAGTGCAGGTCAGAGGATGACCTGGGTGTCAGTCCTTGTCTTCAACCTGTTTGAGGAAGAGTCTATCGGTCATCAATGTCTTCTACAGGCTAGTTTCTACCGCCAGCCCTCAGGGGATTTTCCTTTTTCCAGCTCACCAGAGGCTCATGGGGATTTCCACACTTGTGCTACTGCATCCAGCTTTCTGTGGGCTCTACGGATCAGAACTCAGGCGCTCATGCCTTATCCACTGAGCCATCTTCCCAGCCCTCCAGAACCAATTCCTTAAGAACCTTTGTGGTCTCTCAGGGGTCTGTCTTGGGTTCCCTGGCAGATGGTCCTTGTTAACCACTGCTGGCCATGCCACCTCTTTGCCCACCTCTCTATCCCACCCCGAATTGTCCCCTTGTCCTCTCAGGCTCTCACCTTGACGGCGCCCATGAGACGGTTGTAACAGTTCTCCAGGAACTCAGAGCAGAAGTCTCTGAGGAAGAGCCTCACGTTGAGGGCAGAGCGGCGCTGAACGGACAGCTCCTGGGCAGCCTGCCGACGTTTGGGCACCCTTCGGGGCTGCTTTCCCAGGTCTGAACTGTAGTTTCGGAGCTGGGGATGTGGGTTGGGGTTAGAGCTTGTCCTCACCACCACCCCGCCCTTCCAATGTTCCACACCCCGGCTGCTACAATTTTCTCAGAAGAAATGCTTAGAAGGGCCTCGCTGCGGGTACTAGTGAAGTCACCAGTGAAGACAGTGTGGCCAATGCCAAAGGCTCTGCTGTCACCTATGTTCTAAGCCTGGAAACAGAGAGGCTGTAACTCCAGAGATGATCACTTCTATAGTGTCCCCACCACAGATGTATAAATACTCACATTGTGAAGGCCTTTGTGAAAGATGAGGTCCCTCTCCCCAATGGACTTCAGCCCTTGGACAATGTAGGAGCCCCCAAATCGAGAATGCCTACAAGGAAAACAAAGTAAGAGTCCAAAGTTATTCCTTTGTTCTCTGGAAGCTTTTGTCAACTCTTCGTTAGCAGCTCGGAATGACTTAAGGCTGCAAAACGCTACCCCCGGCCTTGAATTGGCCCAAGTGTGTTCGGCACTCCCCCTGCAGGGCAGGAACAGCACAGCAGCCCTGTCACTCACCTGTTGCTCCGCTGGAGAGCGCGGGTCTTCTTCTCCGCTATCTCTCGCTGGCGCAGCACCTCCAGTTCTGCCACATCTGCGCTTCGCTCCTGGGCCAAGCGTCCCTGCCCTGCACCTGCCAATTGCTCAGGGTTCTAGATTTGGAACAAGGAGGGTAGAATCAGAAGGGCAGTCATTTCTTACCCTAAGTCTGCTCCTACTAGGAATGCAAAGAGTGAAGGAAACAAAAAGACGAGATCCTGTACTGAAGACATGACTTCTCGGCTCAGCACCTGCCTTCTCCAGATTCACCATCATTACAAGAGCAATTCTGTCCATGGAGCGGAGAAGTACATGGGTGGAGGGAAGTACACAGAACGAGGGAAAAGGGACAGTCGGCCAAGGTCTTACCTGGTCACGAAACATAAGAGAGATAATCTCCAGCACGTGGAGACTCCACTGCTGCTCAGCAGATGAACTGGCCAGGAAAAGGAGCAGGTCATCCAGGCCACTGAGGTGAATAGCCCAGAGAAGCTGGTCATGGACACTGGCGTCATCATCGATCCTCTGGGTGGCAACAGGAGGGGAGGAAGGGAACATATTCAGCTCCACAGCCTACCCTTGAAGGCCTCCAACTCCCCCTTTGGCCAAGGTTATTTCCCCAGGCTTGTGAAGACAAGCATCCCACGAACCCTCCTTACCTTCTCTTGGTCAAGGTCAGCTGGCACATGTAGAATATTTCTGACCAACAGCAGGATCCTCTCAATCAACAAGTTGTCTTCTTCTTGTCGTTCCTCCCAGCCCTAGACACAAGGAGAGAATTAGACGGAGAGCCTCCCTGTGGAAAGTCAGTGATATATTTAACTGGATACAGGACTGAGGTCTGAGAATCAGGATTAAAAAAAAAAAAAAGCCAAGTCTCCTGGTGCAAGCCTGTAATCCCAGCTACTCAGAAAGCTGAGGTAGAAGGAGTGCGGGTTATTTGAAAGCAGAGATACACTTGTAATACTAGCATGCAGGAGGTGGACACAGAAGGATTAGAAGTTCAAGATCATCCCCACACGAGCTGGGGAGATGGCTCAGTGGTTAAAGGCACTTGCTTGCAAAGCCTGCCTGACCAAGTTCAATTCCCTAGTACCCATGTAAAACCAGATGCACAACATGGCACATGCATATGGAGTTTGTTTGTAGTGGCAAGAGGCCCTGACACACCCATTCTCTCTCTCTCAAATAAATATGTAAATATTTTAAGAAAGATCATTAAGCTGGGTGTGGTGGCACATGCCTTTAATCCCAGCACTCGGGAGGCAGAGGTAGGAGGATCACTGTGAGTTCGAGGCCACCCTGAGACAACACAGTGAATTCCAGGTCAGCCTGGGCTAGAGTGAGACCCTACCTCAAAAAAAAAGAAAGAAAGATCATCTGCATGAAAGTACAAGAGGAACTGAGTAAATATAATCAAAATACACAGAGCCGGGCATGGTGGTGCACGCCTTTAATCCCAGCACTTGGGAGGCAGAGGGAGGAGGATAATGGTGAGTTCAAGGCCACCCTGAGACTACATAGTGGATTTCAGGTCAGCCTGGGCTAGAATGAAACCCTATCTCGAAAAAAACAAAACTACATACATGTATAAAAATGTCACAATGAAATCCATATATATTTAATATATGTTAATAAAAATTACACAAACAAAAAAAAGCCAGGCATGGTGGCACACGTCTTTAATCCCAGCACTCAGGAGGCAGAGGTAGGAGGATTGCTGTGAGTTTGAGGACAGCCTGGGACTACAGAGTGAGTTCCAGGTCAGCTGGGCTAGAGTGGGACCCTATCTTGAAAAAAATGAAATAAATAAATAAATAAATAAGTCAAAGTGTTCTAATGCAGCTAAAGACTATGGAGCAGCCTAAGGATCTTTCCAGACCCAACACCTCCCCCTCTGCCTAGGACGGCTAACTGTCCCATGGGATCATGTAGAGTGTGGACTCACTCACCAGCTGTAGTAGCTCATACAAGGTTTCACTGAGAACTCCAAAAACCTTCTCACTGGCAAAGGCCTGTGGAACAGAGACTAGATCTTATGTAGTACCCATCCTCTCCTTCCTCCCTTCCCCAAACTCTGATCTGGGGCCTCTGAAGGAAGACCTCACCTCTTTGTAGGCCTGAAGATAAGTTAGCACCTGCAGAAAGTGGTGATGCACACTGGGCTCCTTAGGCACAGTGCCAAAACAGAGCAAGGCTGGCTGTGTCAAGTTTACCATCAGTCTAAGGAGACAAGGAAGTAAGGCATAGTTAGGTTTCCTTGCCAAACACAAGCACTAGAACCAATGAGCTCGAACACAAATGCTGTACGTGGTGAAAACCGAAAAGCTGAGGAATGAACCTGATGACAGCATCAAAGAGAGGCTTGTCCTGGCGGTGCTGGATGAGGATGGGCAGGAGGTCGCTCTGCAGGATCTGCGCTGCCCCCAGCTGCTGGCGCACGTCTCGTGTATCATCCTCATACCGCAAGTAGCGGATCAAATCCTTCACACTCTCTTCAGAGGTAGAAGAAAACATGTGCTGAAACCTTAGAAGTGACTCCATCGAAGTTCATGGGCTTTCTATACCCATAGCTTGAGAAACACACAGATTTCTTAATTCAGATTCCTCAAAGAAGCACTCACCTAAACAATCCGGCTCCTTGTGGTAAATGTCTCCCTCCAAGTACCCAAGGGCACTGCAGGTGGCTAGAAGTTCACAGTTCATCATGTGTAAGTTCATACATCAGAGGACCAGGCAACAGAGGAGTATGGGAGATGAAGACAGAGCAGCTGAAAACAACACGGCCTGCAGGGTCCGGGAAAGAGGACTGTAGGGTCTTCCTATAAAAAGGAGAGAGGACCAGGACAGGACCATGCTCAAAAGATCCTCAAAGGCTTCACTTTGTCACAACAAAATGTGCTGCTCTCAGGCCCATGACAAGCATTTTTTTTGTTGGGGGGAAGGGGGAGTTCAAGGTAGGGTCTCGCTCTAGCCCAGCCTGACCTGGAATTCACTACGTAGTCTCAGGATGGCCTTGAACTCCCAGTGATTCTCCTACCTCTGCCTCCTGAGTGCTGGGATGAAAGGCATGCGCCACCATGACTGGCCATAATTAATTTTTTTGTGGTGCAGGGGACCAAACCCAGGGAGTCTTGTACAAGCTAAGCAAAAGCTCTACCACAGACTTCCGGTAAAGATGGCGGTGTAGGGACAATGCCAAAGCAGCCTAGGGGAGAAAAAGCCAAAAATAAACCCAGCAAAATATACTCTTCTACTAAAAAGTGAGGAGTATAAGAAAATATGAACTGCAGCAGAGAAGTAGGAGAGATCCAGAGCGCCTAGAGCCCACACGAGCAGGCAGAAGTGGCTCCAGCAGCGGTGGAACCAAGTCCGCGTGGCCACAGCCGCCAGGCTGGGCCTGAGCCGCAGGAAAAGCCAAGTGAAGGGATTCTCCACTCACACCCACCTGCTCACAAACTCAGGAAACGTGAAGGGAGGACTGAAGGGAGGACGGCAGGGAAAAATGAAGGAGCAGCTGGTGAGGAAAAGGACCAGCAGGAGAACTTCAGCCACCATCGACAGCCTCCCTTCCCCCACCACCAGCACAAGCACCAGCAAGCACCAGAGACCTGGGGAAAGGAGCTCACCTGCACAGCACCCAGCACAGGTGATTTAGAGGAAATGCCTGAGAAAGATTTCAAAAGAATGATTATAAATATGTTCAAAGAAATCAAAGAGGAAATCAAAGAAATGAAAGAAGACACGGGAAACCAATTTAATGAAATAAGGAGTTCAATACAAGACATAAATAAGGAAATAGAGATAATAAACACCAGTCAGAATTACTAACATTGAAGAACACAGTCAATGAAATTAAAAAAAAACTCTGTAGAAAACCTCACCAGTAGAATGAAGGAGAGGAAAAAATATATAAAAGGTGGCAGATCTAATGCAGTCTAACAAAGAGAAAGACAAATTAATAGGAAAGTATGAATGGGAATTTCAAGATATTTGGGACACTATGAAAAGATCAAACATAAGAATTCAGGGTATGGTAGAAGGAAAAGAATTTCATTCCAAAAGCACAGTAGGCGTTTTCAACAAAATCATAGAAGAAAACTTCCCCCAAATTGGGAAGGAGATGCCAATGAAGATACAGAAAGCCTCTAGAACACCAAACAGACAAAACCCGGAAAGAACCTCTCCTCGCCATATTATAATCAAACTACCAAACATACAAACCAAAGAAAATATATTGAAAGCAGTTAGACAGAAAACTCAAGTCACATACAAAGGCAAGCCCATCAGGACCACAGCAGATTGCTCAACACAAACTTTCAAAACCAGATGTATTCCAATAAAATGATGTATTCCAAGTTCTGAAAGATAACAACTGTCAACCAAGGTTACTTTATCCTGCAAAGTTATCCATTCAAATAGACGGAGAGTTGCAGTGTCTACGGCCATACCACTAAAATCAGGAACAAGGGTGTCCACTGTCCCTGCTTTTATTTAATATAGTACTGGAAGTCTTAGCCATAACAATAAGACAAAAGACACACATAAAAGGGACACAAATTGGAAAGGAAGAGATCAAGTTATCATTATTTGCAGATAACATGATTCTATACATAAAGGACCCTAAACACTCTACCAGCAAACTGTTAGAGCTGATAAACACCTATAGCCATGTAGTAGGATACAAAATAAATACACAGAAATCAGTAGCATTCCTAAACAAACACACAGAGGATGAAATCAGAGAATCACTCCCATTCACAATTGTATCAATCAATCAATAAATAAAGTGCCTTGGAATAAATGTAACCAGGGAAGTGAAGGATTTCTACAATGAAAACTTTAAAACACTCAAATGAGAAATTGCAGAAGACACTAGGAAATGGACCCTTGTTCTTGGATCGGAAGAATCAATATTGTGAAAATGGCAATCTTACCAAAAGCAATCCACACATCTAATGCAATCCCCATTAAAATTCCAATGGCATGGGCTGGAGAGATGGCTTAGTGGTTAAGCGCTTGCCTCTGAAGCCTAAGGACCCCGGTTCGAGGCTCGATTACTCAGGACCCACGTTAGCCAGATGCACAAGGGGGCACACACGTCTGGAGTTCGTTTGCAGTGGCTGGAAGCCCTGGCGCGCCCACTCTCTCTCTCTATCTCCCTCTTTCTCTCTCTGTCTGTTGCTCTCAAATAAATAAAAATAAAAACAAAAACAAAAAAAATTTTTTTTTAAATTCCAATGGCATTCTTCACGGAAATAGAAAAAACAATCCAAAAATTAATTTAGAAGCACAAAAAACCTCATATATCTAAAACAATTTCGAGCAACAAAAATAAGGCTGGTGGTATCACCATACCTGATTTTAACCTATACTACAGAGCCATAGTAACAAAAACAGCATGGTACTGGCACAAAAGTAGATATGTAGATCAATGGAACAGAATAGAGGACCCAGATATAAGTCTGGGTAGCTATAGCCACCTGATCTTTGACAAAAATGCCAAAAATACTCACTGGAGAAAAGATAGCCTCTTCAGCAAAGGGTGCTGGGAAAACTAGCTATGTATCTGTAGAAGGAAGAAAATAGATCCTTATCTCTCTCCATGCACAAGAATTAAGTCCAAATGGAACAAAGATCAGACCTGAAACTGAAACTGCTAGAGGAAAAAGTAGGGGAAACCTTTCAACATATCGTTCTTGGCAAGGACTTTCTGAATATAACCCCAAATGCTCAGGCACTAAAACCACAGATTAACCGCTGGGATCTCATGAAATTACAAAGCTTTTGTACGGCAAAGGACACTGTGAATACAGCAAAGAAGCAACGTACAGAATGGGAGAAAATCTTTGCCAGCTATACATCTGATAGAGGATTAATATCTAGGATATACAAAGAACCAAAAAAAAATTAAATAATAAGAATCAAACAACCCAATTAAAAAATGGGCTATGAGCTAGACATGGTGGTGCACGCCTTTAATACCAGCACTTGGGAGGCAGAGGTAGGAGGATCGCCGTGAGTT
Source organism: Dipus sagitta (assembly GCA_036346955.1). Classification (NCBI taxonomy): domain Eukaryota; kingdom Metazoa; phylum Chordata; class Mammalia; order Rodentia; family Dipodidae; genus Dipus; species Dipus sagitta. Next base: position 109,857,204 of record CM070777.1, read on the forward strand.
CAAGGCTACCCTGAGATTCCATAGTGAATTCCAGGGCTAGAGTGAGACCCTACCACTAAAAAGGGGGGGGGGGGGACTATGGAACTAAATAGAGAGTTCTGAAAAGAAGAAACACAGATGGCATATAAACATCTAAAAAAATGTTTGACATCCCTAGTCATCAGAAAAATGCAGATTAAAACTACATTGAAATTCTATCTCACTCCTGTCAGATTAGCTACCATCATGAAAACAAATGACCATAAATGCTGGCAAGGATATGGAAAAAGAGGAACCCTTCTACACTGTTGGTGGGAATGCAATCTGGTCCAGCCATTGTGGAAACCAGCGTGGAGGTTCCTGAGACAGCTAAAAATAGGTCTACCATATGACCCAGCTATAGCACTTCTAAGGCATATATCCTAAGGACTCGTCTCACTACCTTAGAGATACTTGCTCAACCATGTTTATTGCCACTGAATTCACAATAGCTGGGAAATGGAACCAGCCTAGATGTCCCTCAACTGATGAGTGGATAATGAAGATGTGGCACATTTACACAATGGAGTTCTACTCAGCGGTAAAGAAAAATGAAGTTATAAAATTTGCAGGAAAATGGATGTATCTGGAAAGGATTATACTAAGTGAGGTAACCCAGGCCTAGAAAGCCAAGCGTCCTATGTTCTCTCTCATATGTGGATCCTAGCTACAGATGATTGGACTTCTGTGTGAGTAGGAAGAAAACTCAGTAGCATAAGCCAGTAAGCTAGAAAGGAGATATAAAGGGAATGGAAAGAGAGGGGGGGACCTAATAGAACAGTATTGTATATATGTAAGTAGAAGAACAGATTAATGGGGGTGAAAAGGCCTAAGTGAGGTCAAGGGAAGAGACTGAGTAAAGGAAAGGTGGAGGGAGGGCTAATCAAAATCTAAGAGGTGGGCTGGAAAGATGGCTTAGCAGTTAAGGTGTTTGCCTACAAAGCCAAAGGACCCAGGTTTGATCCCCCAGGACTCATGTTAGCCAGATGCACAAGGGTGCGAATGAGTCTGGAGTTCGTTTGCAGTGCCTGGAGGCCCTGGCGCGCCCATTTTCTCTCTCTCTCTCTTTCTCTCTCCCTCCCTTGCTCCCTCTTTCTCTGTCAAATAAATAAATAAAATATTTTTTAAATATCTAAGAGGATATAAATAAGTCATATGGAAACCTACTTTTTTGGACAATGGAACACACAGGAGCCATAGATTGTTACTAGAAATTTTTCAGTGCCAGGGATGGGGTACTTACCAGTGAGTTGTTGGCCAGGGAGATCCCTGATGCCCCCAAAACATTACAGCCCATTGTCGAGGTGGTAAGACCCTATTGCTTAAGACTGCACATACTTGGACTGCAAGGCCACTGAGAAATCCTGCTGGAACTGAGCTGATAACCTCCTCCATGTAGACCAGCTGACAGAAAGCTGGAAAAAGCCACACTGCATGCAGCTCAATGGGACAGAGAGAAATCACCAGTGAAGATATCCAACAAAGGACACTGCAAGCCTTATGTCTGGCCAGCCAGGCCAAATGAGCCAACGGGTGCAATAGTGGCACGTCTGTCATGGTGGAAACCAACTGCCCTCTAATTGGACTGGAGGCCCACTCCATGGGAGGGAATACATCCCTGATACTGAAAACCTAAAACAGGGGCAGTCATGAGCCCTAGGGTTATAACATCTGCTGCTGACTGGCTAAAAGAATATACTATGCTCCCCAAACTGCCCAATACTTCTTTTAATGTTCATACCCATATATTAATACTACTCTCACTTTTGGATAGAGAAGCTTCTCTTTCCAGATGGCAGTGACCTTGGGATGACTCAGAGGGCACCATGGTGCTGAGAAGAAGTGACAGAGGAGTGCTCAGCACTGAAATATCTCTATCACATCTTCCGTGGCTCAGGGTCCATTGGGAAAGAGGTGGCAAAAAGAATGTAAGAGCCAAAGGAAGGGTAGGACTTCTTACAACGTGCTCCTCCAGACACAAAATGGCCTGGATATCCATGACCTCACAATGCCTGATACTACCTACACAAGACCATCATAAGAGGAGGAAAAGTTCATAACATCAAAATAAAAGACTGATTGAGAGAGGGAGGGGATATGATGGAGAATAAAGTTTCAAAGGGTTAAGTGCGGGGAGGGAGGGAATTACCATGAGTTATTGTCTACAATTATGGAAGTTGTCAATAAAAAAATTAAAAATATAAGCTAGGCGTGGTGGCGCACGCCTTTAATCCCACCACTTGGGAGGTAGAGGTAGGAGGATCGCCATGAGTTCAAGGCCACCCTGAGACTGCATAGTGAATTCCAGGTCAACCTGAGCTAGAGCGAGACCCTATCTCTAAAAAAAAAAAATTTTTTTTAAATATATCTTATTCATTTGTTTGCAAGAGAGAAGGAGAAAGAGACAAATAGAGAAAGAGAATGGGTACACCAAGGCCACCAGCCACTGCACATGAACTCCAGACACATGTGCCACCTTGTGCATCTGGCTTCATATGGATACTGGGGAATCGAACCTGTGTCCTTAGACTTCACAGGCTTAACCACTAAGCCATCTCTCCAGCCTTCCAGAGTTGTAGACTCAGGCTGGCCTCAAACTCATGGCTATTCTCCTACCTTTGCCTCCAGTGTATTGGGATTAAAGGTGTGCACCACCATGCCCAGCCAGAGTTATTCTGTATTTCTTGTTTGTTTGTTTTGGATTTTTCTATTTTTCGAGGTAGGGTTTGACTCTAGCCCAGGCTGACCTGGAATTCACTATGTAGTCTCAGGGTGGCCTTGAACTCACAGCAATCCTCCTACCTCTGCTTCCCGAGTGCTGGGATTAAAGGTGTGTACCACCATGCCTACCTCAGCCAAACTTATTCTTAAGCCCTGGTAATCAGTAAAGTTAGCATCTAATGGAATAGGGAGGAAAAACAACAAATAGGAGCCAGTGAACTCTATCATGCTCCTTTTATAAAGCATGTCCCTGCTTAATCAGAACTCTACACCTTGATCAGATAATCACAGAGCCAACAGATCAAGAATCCTGGGCGACTCAGAACTGGAGTTAATAACACAGACACACACAGACAGTACATTCTTCACTCTGTTCTTGTGGGAAGTCAGGATGTGCATCAATCCAGGGGACTGTGCACATTCAGCTACACTTCTCCGCGTTGTTCGCATCATCCTCCAAAAAGACCTTTTCTGGGTGCAGTACCCACCTCCAGACCCTGACTTTACCCCTGTGGAAAATGGATAGCGAATTTCCAGAGGCCCAAGATGTAGTGCTTGATGCTGTTTTCCTGCACTTACGTAACTGGTCTATTTCAGGTTGCCTGCTACCTCCCTCCCCCATCCAGTGCCAACCTACTTTCTGACTGCTCAGTGTAGCAATACAAGGAGCCAGTGAAACACTCGCCGTGTGACTGACCAGGGTAGGTGAAAGACTTCCCTTTGCTGTCCATTCTCAAGGACTGGAAGACCACAAGACCTGAGCTAGAATGAGACCCTGCCTCAAAAAAAAAAAAAAAAAAAAAAAAAAGGCGTGTGCCACCACAACCAGCTAGGAAGATAATTTTTAAAAACAGAAAAGCTGACTCAGTGAAAGCTCACTTGCCTGGCATATGTTTGGCTCTAGGTCCAATTCCTAGTGCTACACTGCAAAAATGAAAACAAAACCAAAAATGACAAATACATCCTATTGCAAATGAGGAAACACCACTTTCTGATACTAAAAGACGTGACATGAGCCAGGCGTGGTGGCGCACGCCTTTAATCTCAGCACTGGGGAGTCAGAGGTAGGAGGATTGCCATGAGTTCAAGACTACAGAGTGAATTCCAGGTCAGCCTGGACTAAAGCGAGACCCTACCTCAAAAATATTTTAAAAAGCTTTTGTACTCCACATGCTTGTGATTCAGGTCACTAAGAAATCAAGCTGGCCAGGCGTGGGGGCGCACACCTTTAATCCCAGCACTCGAGAGGCAGAGGTAGGAGGGTTGCTGTGAGCTCGAGGCCACCCTGAGACTACATAGTGAATTCCAGGTCAACCTGGGCTAGAGTGAGACCTGGAATACGAAGTGAGTTCCATGTCAGCCTAGGCTAGAGTGAGACCCTACCTCAAAAACAACAAAACAAAACAAAAAAGCTTCTGGTGGGGCTGGAGGGATGGCTTAGCATTTAAGGTGTTTGCCTGCAAAGCTAAAGGACCCAGGTTCAATTCCCCAGGACCCACATTAGCCAGATGCACAAGGGGGCGCACACATCTGGAGTTCGTTTGCAGTGGCTGGAGGCCCTGGTATGCCCATTCTCTCTCCCTCTTTTTCTGTCAAAGGACTGGAAGACCACAAGACCTGGTCTCTGGTGAGGCAGCTTTAATGTATGCAACCCTGACTCTCCTCAAAGACACATTCAGCTTTTTCAGGGTGATTACCCAGGTGTGTAAAATAAACACATGTGCATACTTGCACACCTGCATGTCCAGGTACATAAACATGCATACTTAGCTTAAAGACCTTCCCCATCTGTTCTCTCCAAGTGGCACCTTAGGAAGCTGATTTTTTTTTAAATTTATTTACTTATTTTTGTTTCAGCACTCGGGAGGCAGAGGCAGGAGGATTGCTGTGAGTTTGAAGCCAGCCTGAGACTAAATAATGAATTCCAGGCCAGCTTGTGCTAGAGTGAGACCCTACCTCGAAAAGAGGAAAAAAAAAAAAAACCCTCCCTGATTCATCCTTATTTTTCTCACTCATTTCCAATGGATGGAAATGTCGATAGAAGACCTAGTATTGTTTATCTGGTGCTTAGAAGTAGTTGATTTATGTAGTGGTTGTATAATTAAAAAAACAATAGCCAACTCAACAAAAGGGAAGCTCCACATGGGCAGGTTCCATTGTGTTTATTCCCTGCTACAGGCAGCAATGTACATCCACAGCGCCCACAGCAGAGTATGGCATATACTGAGCATGCAATAAATACTTGCCGAATTTGAATTATCCTGGGTCATACCCTTTAAATCAGTAAATTCATTTTGGGGCATATAAGTCAAAAAAATATCTCAAAAAAAAGTTGCCACACATGGTGATACAAGCCTGTAATCTTAGTATGTAAGAGGCAGAAGCAAGAAAATTGAAAGTTCAAGGCCCACTTGGACTATAGAATGGTTCAAGGCCAGCCTAGGCAACTTGGTGAGCCCTTGTCTCAAAGAAAAAAGGCGGGACGGGGGGCTAGAGAGATGAATCAAAACCCAAAAACAGGGCTGGAGAGCCAGTTCAGTGGTTAAGACACTTGGCTGCAAAACCGAATGATCTGAGTTCTATTCCCATTACCCACATAGAGCAGATTTACAAAGTGCTTCATGCATCTGGAGTCCGTTTACAGCAGATGGAGGCTCTGGTGCTCCCATTCTTTCTCTGACTCTCTTCTATCTTGCTCTCTGCTTGCAAATATAAATAAGTTAAAATATTTTTAGAAAATCAAAACTGAAAGTCTACAACAGGGGTAGTCATGAGCCCTAGGGATGTTATATCTGCTGCTGTCTGGCTAAAGGTACATACTATGCTCACCAAACTTTCCAGTAAGCACTTCCCTTAATGTTCATATTCATGTATTAATGCTTCTCTCACTTTTGGTTAGAGAACCTTCTCTTTTCAGATGGCAATGACTTTGGGATGACTCAGAAGGCACCATGGTGCTGAGAAGAAGTGACAGAGGAGTGCTCAGCACTGCAATATCTCTATCACACCTTCCAAGGCTCAGGATCTATTGCAGAAGAGGTGGCGGAAAGAATGTAAGAGCCAAAGGAAGGGTAGGACTCCTTACAACGTGCTCCTCCAGACACAAAATGGCCTGGATATCCATGACCGCACAGTGCCTGACACTACCTACACAAGACCATCATAAGAGGAGGAAAAGATCATGACATCAAAATAAAAGAGAGACTGATTGAGAGGGGCAGGGGATATGATGGAGAGTGGAGTTTCAAAGGGGAAAGTGGGGGGAGGGAGGGAGTTACCATGGGATATTGTTTACAATCATGGAAGTTGTTAATAAAAATAAATACTTAAATTTAAAAAAAATACAGCCAAGCATGGTGGTGCATGCCTTTAATCTCAGCACTTGGGAGGCAGAAGTAGGAGGATTACAGCCTGAGACTACATAATGAATTCCAGGTTAGCCTGGGCTACAGCAAAACTGTACCTTGAAAAACAAACAAAGGATTTTGGAACATAAACCAGGGAGCACTGAAGATCTCCAACCCGGAAAACAAACCGGTCAGACTGGAGGAGCATGTATCCTACTGTGCCATCACTGAAGGGGAATGGGAGGGGCACATATCCTACTATGTTGTCACTGGAGGGGCAAGTATCTGTGGGCACTGTTATAGGCCCCAGGCCATTGGAGGCATGACTGTCAGGCATGACTAAAAGCTTCAGGCCACAGGAGGTTGCAGCAGGCCTAGACCCTGATAATCTTGCTTTGAGACCAATAATCTGACTTTGAGACTGGCAGGAGTGGGGCCTGCTCCCTCCTTCCGTCTGGGGCACCTGGATGTCCTGGTAAGACTAAGGTTTCAGCTTCTACCTGGAAGGTCCCTATATGTTAATGAGGTATCAGCCAGTAGCCTTCACACAGCCAATCCCCCGTGACCAGTTGTACCTTTGCCTGCCATACAAGAACGCTTATAAGCCCATTCCCCCAACAAATAAGCGAGCTGTCCTCTGACACAGTCTCCAGGGTGTTTCTTCCCGTCACATTCACAGCCACTCAAGACCCTGATGTGTCCCAGGGTGGCCAGGAGCCACAAGTATCCCACTGTGCCATCACTGGAGGGGCACACGCATCCCACAGTGCCGTCACTGCACTTAACCTCCCTCCAGTGCAGCCACCTCTTCCTTTCACTGTATCTACTTTGCAAAAAGCCACAAGCTCAAAGCAATGCAACCACATCTCCAAACCACCCTGGTGATAGAAATGCAAAGCTTCCAATCTAAGCAGGGTCTCTAAGGAGGACCCTTGGCTTGGTCGGCTTCTTCTCCTTTCCAGGAAAGCTGATACTAATTTTCACCATTATCCTCCAACCCCTCTACCCCACTGCTTCTGATGCCTCCCAGCTGGGTCTCTGTCCCACTCTTCTTGGGAACAACTGAGGCCATCATCAATGAGTTCACACAACTCCCTCTATGCAAGCCTAAAAACATAAATATTTCAAACACACACGCTTACCTCTGTTCATAATCTAAGACTTCTATTTATTTTAAAAAATACTTTTATTTATTTGCAAGCAGAGAGAGGAGACGAGAGAGAGAGAGAGAATGAGTATGCCACAGCCTCCAGCCACTGTGAAAGAATTCCAGACACATGGGTACTAGGGAACTAAACCCGGGTCATTAGGCTTTACAGGCAGGTACCTTAACTGCTAAGCCATCTCTCCAGCCCCCTCTACACTTTTTTTGTTGTTGTTGTATGCGTGTGGTGTTTTGTTTTTGTGGTTGTTTTGAGGCAGGGTCTCATGTAGCCCAGGCTAGCTCTTAACTAACTCCTTATAGCTAAGACGGACTTGAGTCCCCCCACCCACCCAGGTAGGGTCTCACTTTAGCCCAGGCTGGCCTCAAACTCAGTGATCCTACCTCCCAAATCCAAGTTGAAGGAATGCACTGCCATATCCAGCTTGACTTTGTTTTCTGTTTTATTTTTTGACGTAGTATCTCACCCTAGCACAGGCTGACCTGGGATTCACTCTGTAGTCTCAGGGTGGCCTCGAACTCACAACAACCCTCCTACCTCTGCCTCCCGAGTGCTGGGATTAAAGGAATGCGCCACCACGCTGGGCTCAACTTTGTGTGTGTGTGTGTTTTTTTAAACTTTTTTGTATTAATATATTTGCAAGCAGAGAGAATATGGACATGCCCAGAGCTTCGTTTGTGTATCTGAGGGATCAAAACCAAGCCAGTAGACTTGCAAGTAAGCACTTTTATCCATTTAGCCATCTCTCAGTCCCTAAGACTGACTGAACTTCTAACCCTTCTTGCCTCCACCAATCCAGTGTTGGGATCACAAGTGTGTATCATCACGTCAGGCTTGATGGTTTTCTGTGTTTGATATTGTTGTTGTGGAGCTGGAGTTTGAACCCAGAGCCTTGCACATGATAGGCCAAGTGCTCTACCACTGAGCTAAGGCCCCAGTCCTGCCTTTGAGATCTTGATCAGTCACTCTCTCTCCTTCAGATGGTTGTTCTTTCTCATTTATCTAAAACCTACTGAAGGCATGATAGCTCCCATCTGTAACTACAGCAGCCCTTAGCATCCCAGAACTTGGGAGGTGGAAGCAAGAGGATCAGGAGTTCAAGGTCAGCCAGGGCTACATGAGATTCTGTCTCAAAAACAAATAGACACATGGAAGGTGGACAGAGGAGAGAAGAGGTAAGGCAATGGCTCAGCAATGAAAAGAGTTTGGAGCCGGGCGTGGTGGTGCACACCTTTAATCCCAGCACTTGGGAGGCAGAGGTAGGAGGATTGCCATGAGTTTGAGGCCACCCTGAGACTACATAGTGAATCCCAGGTCAGCCTGGGCCAGAGTGAGACCCTGCCCTGAAAAACCAAAAAAAAAAAAAAAAAAGAAAGAAAGAAAGAAAGAAAGAAAGAAAAGAAAAGAAAAAGAAAGAAAAAAAGAAAGAAAAAGAAAAGAGTTTGGGCAGAAGTGCAAATGCTGTGCCCAAAGATACCACATGCTTTAGCTGCAAGACACCAAGAAATCAAGCTAGAACTGAGATGGACACTACCTCCCCCTGACACTCATGGTCATAGTGCTGGAAAGTTCTATGCAGCCTATTAGGAGAGAAAAGTCTCTGGTGGACCCAGCAAACTACACAACCGGCCAGTCAGGCAAGATGTGCTCACTAGTGCAATAGTGACATATTTGTTATGGAGTTAATCAATTGTTCTCTGATTAGATTTGAGAAAATCCATGCCTGATACTGAAAACCTAGTCAAAAGCCTGTCATTCTAGTTACTTGGGAGGCTGAAGCAGGGGCCTCTCCAGTTAGAGGCAAGACTGAACAATTTAGGTAGACTCTGTCTCAGCATGACAAGGGCTGGAATATAGTTGTAGGGCACTTGCCTGGTATACACAGGCTCTGGGTTGAATTCTCAGCATGGGAAAAAAAAAAAGTAAGAAATGTGGGCCGGAGAGATGGCTTAGCGGTTAAGGCATTTGCCAGCAAAGCCAAAGGATCCCAGTTCGACTCTCCATGACCTACATAAGCCAGATGCACAAGGGGTCGCATGCATCTGGAGTTCATTTGCATGTCCATTCTCTCTCTCTCCACCTCTCTCTCAAGTAAATAAATAAATAAATAAAAATATATTTTTTTAAAAAAAAGGAAGAAATGTTCCTCAAAGTATTCTAACTCCATTCCCTGTTAACAACTGCACTAAATGTCAACTCTTTGATCCCAGGAATCATCACTACCCACATAATGTAGGTGTGCTCAATAAACGCTTTTCTTGTCTGAAGTAGACAAGTCTCCACAGGGAGGAAGGGGTTGGACTGGAAATCTGGAGGCACCAGGACCCATGGTGGTGAGTGCACAGTGAGGAGTCAGGGAGGACTGTCATGGTACCTGTAGAAGTTACATTTGTATGTTTTTCCTGTCAGACCATGAGCTCCTCAATGGCAGAAATTCTTATCCTACTCTTCTCTGTACACTGAGCACCACGCATACTAGATATCAGGAGCTCAATAACCTTTTATTCAAGTTGTTGAATGCCACTAGTAATAAAGAAAGGTGCAATACTTTAGGCACACAAAGGAGGAAGTGACTAACTTGCCCCAGGAGGACTGGATAAATTGGATCTCAAAGCAACTGAGTTCAGTGCTCAAAGACAAGTTATCTGGCAGAAAAGCAACAAGAATTTCTAAGTAGAGAGAACAGCAAGAGTACAAGCAAGGGCCAGGGCGTGGTGGCGCACGTCTTTAATCGCAGCACTCAGGAGGCAGAGGTAGGAGGATCTCCGAGAGTTCAAGGCCACCATGAGACTACATAGTGAATTCCAGGTCAGCCTAAGCCAGAGTAAGACCCTACCTCGAAAACACAAAAAAAAAAAAAAATAAAAAAATAGTACAAGCAGTAGCCAAGTATGGTGGCACACACATTTAATCCCAGCACTCAGGAGGCAGAGTAGAAGGACTGCCATGAGTTCAAGGCCACCCTGAGACTACAAAGTGAATTCCAGGTCAGCCTGGGCTAGAGTGAAACCCTACCTTGAAAAAAAAACAAAAAAAAAAAGCACAAGTAGTGAGTTGTGATGAATGATGACAACACATCCTTTCCTTGCCACTGGGACTCAATCGAAAGGGATGAGAAAAACGTCAGGAATGTAAGAAAATGAGGCCAAGTGGTTGGGACCAGACTGTGAAAGGCACAAGTCCACCTAAGTAAGCATGACTGAATGACCAAGATGGAGTTTAGTTTTAAAGTAAACACAACTGGTTTACACACCTTTAATTCCTAACCCCACCACTCGGAGAAGCAGAAATGGGAGAGGATTGATGTGAGTTTCGAGGCCAGCCTGGAACAACAGCAAGGTCCAGGTCAGCCTGGGCTAGAGTGAGACTCTGAGGAAAGAGGCAGATAGAGAGAGAAAGAATGGGCGCAACAGGGCTTCCAGCCACTGCAAACGAACTCCAGAGGAGTGCGCCCCCTTGTACATCTGGCTAATGTGGGTGCTGGGGAATCGAGCCTCGAACCGGGGTCCTTAGGCTTCACAGGCAAGCGCTTAACCGCTAAGCCATCTCTCCAGCCCTTGACTTGACTTTTTAAAAGGGGCATAGTGGGGCCAGGAACATGCCTTTAATTCTACCACTTGGGAGGCAGAGATAGGAGGGTCGCCATGAGTTCAAGGCCACCCTGAAACTACACAGGGAATTCCAGAATTCCAGGTCAGCTTGGGTTAGTGAGACCCTACCTTGAAAACCTACATCTCTCCCAAAGTAAGTAAATAAAATAACAATTTTTTTTTTAAAGGAAACAGTGGTAGTCCCAAAGGCAAAACTTGAGACTTGGGCTGGAGAGATGGCTTAGCAGTTAAGGTGCTTGCCTGCAAAGCCAAAGGAGCTCGGTTCGATTCCCCAGGACTCACGTAAGCCAGATGCACAAGGTAACATATGAGTCTGGAGTTCGTTTATAGCGGCTAGAGGCCCCAGCACGCCCTCTCTCAAATAAATAAATAAATAAAAACTTGAGACTCATCCCAAACCCAGGACGCATGCCCCAGAACCCCAATTTTTACCCGGGGATTAGAAAAAGAAGCAGCTCATTCAACAGAATCCAATTTTTGGCATGGTGGCTGACGCCTATAACCTAGCGTCCCGGAGGCTGAGGTAGGAGGAGCATCACGTGTTGGAGGCCAGCCTGGGGCTACCTAGTCAGCCTGGACTACATAGCGTTAAATCAAGCGGACAGTGAATGCCGATCCGCACTTATGTTCTCGAGTCTGAACTGGATGGAGAGCTTCAAAGAGGCAATTCCGGGAAACCTGCTCTGCTTCCGAGACTCCGAGGCCCCGGGCCGCAGTGGAGAACGCAGCGGCGCGGGAGAGCCGAGGGCCAGCGCGCATGCGCGGAGTCGCGCCCCGCCCCCTACCTTTGAACCGCACGGCGGGACCGCGGCCGGGATGCCGCACTACCCTACCCTGCGGTGCCCGGCGGCTTCGGGAGTTCCCGAGCCCGCCACACTCACCCGCCCGCTCGCCGCGGGTCCTCCGGAGCCCCCCGCAGAGCCCGCAGTGGCCAGCAGCTCGGGGCCGCAGCCTTTCCCGCCACCCGGCTGCCTGGGACCAGAGCCCGCCTGCGCGGGAGGCGGGGCGGGGCGGGGCGGGCAGCCTGGTCCACTGCCTCCGAGCGAGAGGGGTGCGCAGTGGTGGTGATGGAGTAAGAAGGAGGGAAACAGAAGAGGGGCGTTTCATCCGAGAATGTCCCCTTCACTGAGTAGGCTCAAAGTCACAGCACTGTGGATTTCCTGCGGAGCTAACATAGGCACCAAGGACTGAGGGCGAATTTGCAAACATTGTTCCCCTTCCAGCCAAGTGGACTATTCCAAAGTCTTAAGGTGGTTATTAGAAAAGTTCTGTTTTATTTTGGGGGTGGGGAAGTAGAGAGCTGGCGATGTCGGCTGGAGTTAGGGGTGTATAGGCCGTACTATAGCTGCAAGTTGAAAGCTGGGTGACGCATGCAGGCTCCGAACGAAAAGACCAGCAGTGAATAAATATTTGTCGTTCAATTGTGGGTCACCTGGGCTTCTGCTGACACAGTCTTATTTTACCAACAAAAGATAGGGCTTGGGAAAAAAAAAATATCAAGGATTTGAATAGAAGGAATCAAGGTCTGGGGCATGAGGGAGAGTTAGCAGACATTTTCAGTGAGATGGAAGGATCGATGGGAGAAAAGTAAAAAGATATAGAAAAAAGAAAACACTATGGAGCTAGTGATAAAAATACCGAGATGTCATTCGGAGAGTTTTGATTTGCTTTAAATAAATTTCTGAAAGCCAAAACCCTCGCCTTCCTTGCCCCCACTCCTGTAAATTTTTCAAGTTGTTTTTATTAGCATATTTTAATTATACATGATACCGAGTTTCATTATGCCATTCCTCGCCCATAAATTTGCTCCAGGGATCAGCTTTCCCGTTTTCGACTTAGAGAGCAGTTCTGGGGCTTTATAAAGTACCATCATCTGCCAGGAGATGTCAGGCAGACCTATTAAGCCGCTTCATCTTTCTAGACTCACTTGCTCATCCCCTACTTAGGTTGGGAGTTCCCTGGTCCAGGGCCTGGGAATGAACACACAACCCAGCCAGTGGACGTAGACAGGTTTACGTGGTTTGAGAGAACTGCTCAAGTCCACTGTTCACTTTTCTCAGAGCTGCTTCCCTGCCCCACCCCTGGGGCCAGCATCCCTGAGATAAGTAAGCTTGCTCCCATTAACTTCTTACAAACTTTTAGTGATTTGAATCTAATACCTTCATTTCCTCTCCCGCCCACGACCCTTGAGTCCCTTCTCCCAACCATTGGAATACCTCATCTCCCCCATTTCTGTCCTGCCTCCTCAGAGGAGTGACTCCTGGCTCCCCTGCTTCTTTAGAAACAAGAGCCAGAAACTTGACTGAGTCAAGCAGAAAGCCAGAAAGTTAAGGCCTTGGTTCCTCTGCTCACTAACTGAGCTGAGGGAGGGACATATACACGGACACCTGTTTTCCCTTCCCTAGCTTTTGTGTCTCAAAACTCAGACACAGCCACACTCACCCACATTCATATGTACAACCACACACACACACACACACACACACACACACACACACACACACACGGCGAAGGTCAGTGGGATGGGGAGGAAGGGAAGTTTGCACCAACCAGATTGTGAATGCAGCTTGAAAGATTTCACACAGCAAAAGAAAAAAAAAAAAAGAAAGAAAGAAAGAAAGAAAGAAAGAAGGAAAAATACACATTAAGTTAAAAAATAAAGAAGTACATGCCCCTCCCCACAGTCTTTTTCTTCATCCAGGGGTTGGTTTGTCCCCTCGGTGGAACCGCAGACACTTTCTATTCCCTCTTTCCAAGTGGAGCTTTCACAGAGCCTGGGTCTTCAGTTCAACAGGCTCCCCTGTGCCCTCTGGCTGTCCATTCGAGTCACTGGGTCTGGCACCCTTGAGGATAGACAGTCTCTCAGAAACACTCTTGAGCCGGGGGAAGAGGAGAAAATCGTATAGGAGGCTTCCCAGGCCCCCTCCAATGATGGGGCCCACCCAGTACACCTGTGGGAAGAGAAAAGGAACACTCAGGTTTGGGGACCCTTGAGGGAGAAACAAGACATCCCTCACTTGTTACAAGCAATTAGGCACCGTCTAGGTAGAAATCAGTGTGGATTTTTAAAAATTTTTTTCAAACTTATTTAAGAGAGAGAAGCAGATAGGGAGAGAGAATGGGCGCACCAGGGCCTCTAGCCACTGCAAACGAGCTACAGATGCAAGTGCCACCTTGTGCATCTGGCTTACATGGGTACTGAGGAATCAAACTTGGGTCATTAGGCTTTACAGGTAAGCATCTTAACTGCTAAGCCACCTCTCCAGCCCCAAGTGTGGATTTTTTATTATTGTTTTTGTGGTAGGTAGTAGGGATTGAACCCAGGTCTCTTTATGCTCATCATGTGCTCTAACCACTAACCAATACCACCAGCCCCAGGATTTCGGGTTTATTGTTTTAAAATTCTAGACTATAGTATCCTATTGTGCCTCAAAAACTACACCCCTTTTTTGAGGCAGAGTTTCACTCTACTCCAGGCTGACCTTGGAACTCACTCTGTAACTCCAGGCTTGCTTCAAATTCACACAGTCTTCCTACCTCAGCCCCCCAAGTGCTGGAATTAAAGACATATGCCACCACACCCGGACAATAACTCCCATTTTGGATACATTTTGATTCACTGGTTATTTAATTTCTTCCATTTTTATAGATTTATTTTTAAAATTATTTTTATTTATTTGTTTGAGAGAGAGACAAAGAAGTAAAGAGGGAGAAAGAGAAAGAGAAATGAGAATGGGCATGCCAGGGCTTCCAGCCACTGGAAACAAACTCCAGACACATGCGCCACCTTGTGCACCTGGCTTACGTGGGTCCTGAGGAATTGAACCTGGGTCCTTTGGCTTTGCACGCAAGTGCCTTAACTGCTAAGCCATCTCTCTGACCCAGATTTATTTGTTTCTTTATTATTTATTTGCTGGAGAGAGAAAAAGGTAGATAGAGAGAATGGGAGCACCAGGGCCTCTAGCCACTGCAAACAAACTCCAAAAGCATGCACCACTTTGTGCATTTGCCTTACATGTGTATTGGGGAACTGAACCTAGGTCCTTAGGCTTTGCAGGCAAGTGCCTTAACCACTGAACCATCTCTCCAGCCACATTTTAGATTTTTTTCTCTTATATTTTTTTCGAGCTATAGCTCAAGCTGACCCAGAATTTACTCCATAGTTAGGGTGTCCTCAAACTCATGTTGATCCTCCTACCTCAGCCTCCAAAGTGCTGGGATTAAAGGCATGTGCTACCACATCCGCCTCTTTTAGCTTTTTTTTGTTGTTGTTGTGTTTGAGGTAGGGTCGAGGTAGGGTCTCATGCTAGTCCAGGCTGACCTGGAATTCACTATGTAGTCTCAGGGTGGCCTCAAACTCATGGCAATCCTCCTACCTCTGCCTCCCGAGTACTGGGATTAAAGGTGTGGGCCACCACGCCTGGCTCTTTTTATTTATTTATTTATTTATTTATTTATTTATTATTTAAGAGTGACAGACAGAGAGAAAGAGGCAGAGAGAGAGAAGAGAATGGGCGCATCAAGGCCTCCAGCCACTGCAAACGAACTCCAGATGCATGTGCCACCTTGTGCATCTGGCTTATGTGGGTACTGGGGAGTCAAGCCTCGAACCAGCCTAAGGATAGGCTTCACAGGCAAATGTTAAGCCATCTCTCCAGCCCTCTGAAGTCCGAATACATTACTTATTTATTTATGTATTTATTTAGGAGACTTGCTCAGGCTCACTTCAAACTGCAACCTGATGCTCCCAGTCCTGTCTAAGCCTCTTTTTTTTTTTTTTTTTTTTTTTTGGTTTTTCGAGGTAGGGTCTCACTCTAGCCCAGCTGACCTGGAATTCACTATGTAGTCTCAGGGTGGCCTCGAAATCACAGCGATCCCCTTGCCTCTGCCTCCCGAGTGCTGGGATTAAAGGCGTGCGCCACCACCACACCCAGTTCTGTCTTAGCCTCTTAATGTCCTTAATGTTTTCTTTCTTTCTTTCTCTCTTTCTTTCCTTCTTTCTTTCTTTCTTTCTTTCTTTCTTTCTTTCTTTCTTTCTTTTTTATTTTTTTATTTTTTTATTTTTCAAGGTAGGGTTTCACTCTAGCTCAGGATGACCTGGAATTCACTGTGTAGTCTCAGGTTTACTTCAAACTCCTGGCAACCCTCCTACCTCTGCCTCCCCAGTGCTGGGATTAAAGGTGTACATGACCACACTCAACTTTTTTAGATTTCTGAGGCAGGATTTCACTCTAGCCCAGGCTGATTTGGAACTCA
Source organism: Dipus sagitta (assembly GCA_036346955.1). NCBI lineage: Eukaryota > Metazoa > Chordata > Mammalia > Rodentia > Dipodidae > Dipus > Dipus sagitta. Next base: position 109,873,320 of record CM070777.1, read on the forward strand.
CTTTTTAGTCCAGGTTGGCCTTGAACTGATGGTAATCCTACCTCAGTCTCCCTTTATTCTCTACCTTCTTAGCACATGCAAATTCGTGTGTTATCATTTTTCACTACATTATTTTTATTTATGTCTTTATTTGGGGGGGGCAGAAAGAGAAAATGGTTGTGCCAGGGCCTCTAGCCACTGCAAACAAACCCCAGATGCATGCACCACCTTGTGCATAGAGGAATCAAATCTGGGTCCTTTGGCTTTGCAGGCAAGTGCCTTAATTGCTAAGCCATCTCTCCAGCCCCATTTTTCACTAGTTTATATATGTCTTGGGGAAAAAAAAAACAAACCTGTAAATTGTGGTAAAATATTTATGTATTTTTTTCTGAGGTAGGGTCTCACTCTAGCCCAGGCTGACCTGCAACTCACTCTGTAGTCCCCTCGATAACCTCAAGTGCTAGGATTACAGGTGTCCATCACCACGTACAATACATTTTAAGACCTAAGATTTACCTTATTCAACACTGGTTGTTGTTTGTTTGAAGACAGGATCTCACTCTATAGCCAAGGCTGGCCTTACTGTTACGGTGCAGGCTGGTGTAGCCTGAAGCTTCAGGCCATTCTGCACGTCCTCCCTTGTGCTAGAATTCTAGGCATGAGCCATGCCTGGCTTATTAAACACTCTTACGTGCACAACTCAGTAGTATTAGATATATTCACATAGTTCCAGAGTTTTTTTTTCACAGTTTTTATAAAAGTGAGATTTTGTTTGTTTGTTTGTTTGTTTGTTTGTTTCTCGAGGTAGGGTCTCATTCTAGCCCAGGCTGACCTGGAATTCACTCTGTATTCTCAGGGTGGCCTCGAACTCACAGCGATCCTCCTACCCATGCCTCCTGAGTGCTGGGATTAAACATGTGTGCCTACCACACCTGGCTAAAACTGAGACTTTTTTGGGTTTTTCGAGGTAGGGTCTCACTCTGGTCCAGGCTGACCTGGAATTCACTATGCAGTCTCGGGGTGGCCTTGAACTCACGGCAATCCTCCTACCTCTGCCTCCCAAGTGCTGGGATTAAAGGCGTGCGCCACCACGCCCGGCTTAAAACTGAGATTTTTATAGGTAATAAAATGCCTATTCCCCCTGTATTCCAGCCCTTAACAACTACCTTTCTACTTCATGTTTCTGTGAATTTTGTTTTTGTTTCTTTGTTTAATATTTTTACTTACTTATTTGTGAAAGAGATGGAGAGAAAGAGGCAGACAGAGAGAGAGAATGAGTATGGGCACAGTTGGGCCTCCTGCCACTGCAAAGGAACTCCAGATACACAGGCCACTTTGTGCATCTGGCTATGTGGGTACTGGGGAATCAAATCCAGGCCATGAGGTTTTGCAAGCAAGAGCCTTTAACCACTGTGCCATCTCTCCAGCCCCTTTTGTTTTAAGACAGTCTTATATAGCCCAGGCTGGCCCCAAAACTTACTGTGTTACCAATGACCTTGAACTCCTAATCCTCCCACCTTTCACCTCCTAAATGCTGGGATTATAGGCATGCGCCACATGCTACCTTGTTTCACTGAATTTGAATATGCCACTTCATGTATGTAGAATTATACAGGAGTTATCTTTTAGGGACTGTCTTATTTCATTTGGCATAATTTCTTCAAGTTTTATTGATGTTGTAGCATGTCAGAACTTCCTTTCTTTTAAATGTTGAATAATATTGTTTTTTTTTTTTCGAGGTCGGGTCTCACTCTAGCCCAGGCTGCCCTGGAATTCAGTATGGAGTCTCAGGGTGGCCTCGAACTCATGGCGATCCTCCTACCTCTGCCTCCCGAGTGCTGGGATTAAAGGCGTGCGCCACCACGCCCGGCTAAAGGTTGAATAACATTCTATGTACGTATGCTCACATTCTATTTATCCATTTATCTAGCAAAGGATATTAAGTTTGCATTTATCTCTTGGCTATTGTAAACAATGCTGCTATAAAAATGGTTGTGCACTGCCGGATATGGTATCCCAGCACTTGGGAGGCTGAGGTAGGGGGACTGCCATGAGTTCGAGGCCACCCTGAGAATACATAGTGAATTCAGGTCAGCCTGAGTTAGAGTGAAACCCTACCTGGGGGTGGGGGGGAGGTTGCGCAGCTTTGATTTTTTTTTTTTTTTTTTTTGAGGTAGGGTCTCGCTGTATCCCAGGCTGACCTTGAACTCACTATGTAGTCTCAGGCTGGCCTCAGTGATCCTCCTATTTCTGCCTCCTGAGTGCTGGGACTAAAGGTGTGTACCACCATGCCTAGCTGAAGATTTTTTAAAATAGTTTTCATATGTTTGGCTTGCATATAGCCAAAACAACATAAGCATAATCAATATTTATTGAGGACTTGTTCCATACCAGAATCTGGCCAAATGCTTTACATAATAACTTCCACATTTATTTTTATAACAATCCATTTTACAGATGAAAAACTGAGGCAAAGGATGGATTATTTACCCAGAGTCACACAAGGCTGGTAAAGTAAAGTGTTAGAACTGGGTTAAGACCTAGGTCCATCACAGTCACACACATCCTGATTTGGGAGGCGGGGGACAGGCAGAAGTTTTTGTCTTCAGATTTAGTTGTATCCCTCATCACCTGTAGTTCTGGCATCCAGTGTATACTCAGGAATAATCTCTAACTACCCAGAGTTAGGATAATACAAGGAAGATCTCCTTGTGTCTGTCTGCCTCTCTGTCTGTATGTTTATTTTAGAGATGAGGTCTTGCTGTGTCGTTCAGGCTAGACCTAACTTCCTGGGCTCAAGCAGTCCTCTTGTATCAGCCTCCCAAGTGCTGGCACTGCAGGCACATACCCAGCTAAGAGCCTCTCTTATGGGCAACGTAACGCAAACTGCACGCACTAGCATTCCCTGTTCTCTGACAGCTCTCTTAGCTGGGTGCTGGCAGAACAGCCAATGTATCCAGATGGCAAACAGGAACCAAACCTACTCCCTGCTGCCCAGCTCCAACCCAAAGTGCCGTAGGATCTTGCCCCCGTCCCCTCACTCACCCAGTGGTTGCTGAAGTTCCGGGTGAGAATGGCAGGAGCAAAGGAGCGGGCAGGATTCATCCCTGCACCAGTATAATACATCTGCAAAAGACAGAGTTAGAACTGAGACTCCCCTGCATTCTGCCCCGGTTCCCTCCTCACAGCACACGTCATCTTCAGCCAGGAGCAAGAGGGGAAGGACACGGTGCATAGCGCTCCAGGGGCTCCCGCAGTAGGTAGGAACACCAACACTCCATCTGGGGACAGCCCCAGTTACTCATGTTACATGCCTTTCTACCTTGGAGTCAAGGACTAGAGGCAGTAGTCACAGGAGAGTACCAGGGTGGGGTGTTGACTCCTCTGTGCCAACCAAAACAGAACAAGGTGGGTGATGTTCATGTTTGAAAGCGGAAGGGACAGAAAGAACCCTTAAAAGTTGGTAAAGGTTTTGGGGCCCTGAAACCCTTGAGTAAGACGTTTCCCACCTCTCCTGCTTACCCCAAAGAGGTGCCCCAGGGTGAGGGAGAAGCCAACAGCCAGGGCCACAGAGCCCAGACGGCCATTGCGCCTCTCGTCGTATGTGGCAAAGATGCAGAGCACGAACTGGAGCGTCAGGAAGATCTCCACAGTGGTGGCCTGGCCCACGCCTACCCCAGCATGCAACTGGGCAGGGGAGGAAGAAGGGAGGCAGCTGGTTAGCATTGCCACGGTATTATCCCCGCAAGGCTTCCCAGGCAGGAAGGCCCCTTAAAGCATCCATTCCCAGGAAAGGAAGGATCTAAAAGCCCCTTCATAATCAATGCTTTTATATGTTAACATCTCCTAACACTGATCCTTCCTCATGGAAATGATTAGATGATGAACGTGGAGTACTGTAAGGTAAAATGTTTCCTTAAGAACTTGGAAGGAAGGCTGGATTCTTTTCTTTCTTTCTTTCTTTCTTTTTTTGTTTTTTTTTTTTTTGAGGTAGGGTCTCACTCTAGCCTAGGCTGACCTGGAATTCACTATGGAGTCTCAGGGTGGTTTCGAATTCGCGGCGATCCTCCTACCTCTGCCTCCCAAGTGCTGGGATTAAAGGCATGCGCCACCACGCCCGGCCTTGAACTGAGGTTTCTTGATGTTCAGTGGAGGTCTCTCTGCCTTCCCTATCCCTCCAAGTCCCTTGTAGATCATGCACACACACACACACACACACACACACACACGTGTACACACAGTGAAGAAGCTATCAGGGCAACCATCAAGACACCACTCTCCGCTGCCCCTTACCGTGTTGAGTGCTAGGTTTCCTCGGACAGCAGGCGGGGTGACGCTGTACAGCACGGCGGCTCCAGCCACAGCCCCCAGGAGCTGGGCTGCCATATAGCAGAAGGCCCGGAGCAGGGACATCTGGGAGCCCACAAGGAAGGCAAAAGTGACTGCAGGATTGACATGGGCTCCGCTGATGTGGCCCACAGTCTGCACCAGTGTGGCCAGGGCCAGGCCAAAGGCCAAAGCCACTTGCAGGACATGTAAGGGTCCTGGGGCCCAACGCAGTGAGGCCCCCAACCCAAAGAAGACATAGAAGAGGGTTGCAAAGAACTCAGCGAATATGGCCCTCCAGAAGGAGGCAGACCGCAGTTCCCACATGGCAAGGAGGATGGGCACAGTGCCTGGGTCCCTAATAACCCCTGGACTGGTCTGGTGGACAGTCCCCTTTATAGAGAACTCTTAATCCCTGGGAGGGGCAGACTGAGGTAGCTGGCCCAGCCTCTTAACCCCTTCACAACTGTGGAGGGCTGAATCCATTCTCAAACATCTGATGGAGCTGCTGGTTTTTCCTTCTCTCCTTAGCGGGGAGAAGAGTTGAGAGGGCCACGAGATGGGACTATGAGGCTCATGGCCGAGGACTGGAACCGGTCCTGTCCATCGGTATCAAAGTTGGGGTTCACAGCCTTGATTGACATCTGCTCTTGAGCATTCCTCAGATCTTGGAAGGTAGTCAAGCTGAGCTCACTTTTGGGGGGTATATGCTGTGCTTCTGGGGGTCTTGGGCTCCTGAGTCTGCCAGGGGTAAGAGTGGGGGTGGGGATAAGGAATGGGGTTCAGCAGGGAAATTGGATAACTGAAGAGAATTCTTTAGGCCCTGGGATTAGAGGGCCATCTCCCATTGGCTAGTTTGGACTGGAATCTGTGGACCCTGCAGCTCTGGAGCAGAATGGTTCTGCTGTGTCTGTCTTTCTCCAAGCCCAGATTCCCTACCCCCAGCCCATGCCAGCACCTCCCTTCCCAAACTCTCAGCCTGGCCTTTTAAACCACAGAGACAGACATGGTTGGGAAGAAGCACGTGGTAGGAATGGGGTTACAGGCCTAGGAGGAGGAAAAGAAATCAAACCTCAAAATCAGTTTGTACTTCTTTTCTAATTCACAAGCTATAGCCGGAAGTGCTTAAGGAAGGAAACAGTCATCCTATGAAACAATGGGGGCATCTGATATTCCCCCAAACAGCTGTGATAGAGGCACTGGAGTGCTGAGCCTCAATCCCCAGGGAAAGGTCTGGGGCCAAGGGCCTGGTTCTGGGGCAGGGGTCTGCTCAAGGAGAGAACTAAAGGTTGGGCTGGAGAGATGGCTTTGCCTGTGAAGCCTAAGGACATAGGTTCAATTCTCAAGTACCCGTGTAAGCCAGATGCACAAGGTGGCCCATGTCTCTGGAGTTTGTTTGCAGTGGCTAGAGGCCCTGGTGCACTCATTCTCTCTCCTCTCTCTCTCTCTCTCATATCTTCCTCTTTCTCTCTCCCTCTCAAATAAATAAATAAATAAAATATAAAAAGAGAGAGAGAGAGAAAGGGAAAAACGGAGCAAGAAATCTTGGGGAAAGAGGTTCAGCTGTGTGGACCTTGGTGAGGGAGGGACATGGGACGTAGAAGAGAGAGAGCTGTGTGTAGAGAAGGCAAAATAGGACATACTGATTGAATCTACCTCTTCCATACCATGGCAAATCATGCAAGACCCAGCTTTTCCTGGGGAGCACTAGAAGAAAGCAGACACTGGTTCTTCTGCAAAGAGAGTGTCCCATTCAGCCCACCTGTGAGGAGAGAGGGGGAACGCAGATAAGGGCCTGTGCTTTTGTCTTCCTCCAACAAATGCATCTTGGGGTTGGATGGGAAAAGTCCTACAGTGAAGGTAGAAGGCCTCTACCCTCCTTAGCGGCAGGAAACGTTACTGAGATTACAGGGCACTGCGGGGGGGACTGCTTTCATGAAAGAGAAAGAGCCAATCAGCAGTCCTAGGAGTCTCTCGTGTTCTAGAAGCTCCAAGTCTCCTCCCCTCAGGAACTTCAGCCTTGGCCTGCCTCTCACCCAGTGATGCTCCCAGGTTCCAGACATCCCTGCTAGCTCGAGGAAGAGCACAGCGTTCATGCTGATTCCAGAAAAGGTCTCCAGACAGGAGCAAGAAGAGCATGTCATGGCGCTAAGACTTTGGTAACAGACATGCTTGAGCAAGTGGGGGTCAGGATATAAAGTGACAGAAATAGTTATAACTGCTGGGAGGAATGTAAATTAGGATAAGCATAAGTTTTATGACCCAATAATTTTTCTATACGTACACCAGGAGGCGTGCCCAAAAGTATTTAGAGCAGCACTATTCACAATGACAAAAAATTTAAAAAACCTCAAAGTGCTGGATGTGGTGGCACTTAATCCCAGCATTTGGGAGGTGGAGGTAGGAGGACCGCCATGAGTTCGAGGCCACCCTGAAACTACATAGTGAATTCCAGATCAGCCTGGACTAGAGTGAAACTCTAACTCGAAAAAAAAAAAAAAAAAAAAAAACCTGAAAGTCACACAGATGTCCATTACCAAGAGAGAAGGAAGGAACAATAAATAATGGTGTAGTGAGTCCATAATAATGGAAATATTGCTGGGCATGGTGGCGCACGCCTTTAATCCCAGTACTCGGGAGGCAGAGGATCGCCGAGAGTTTAAGGCCACCCTTGAGTCTACAGAGTAAATTACAGGTCAGCCTGGGCTAGAGCGAGACCCTACCTCGACAAACCAAAAAATAAAAAATAAAATAAAATAATGGAAATATTATTCAGCAGGAAACATGAATGAACTGCCTGTGGTGATAATTGGGACAAATCTTAGCAATGAAATAGTATTAAAAGCCGGGCGTGGTAGCGCACTGCCTTTAATCCCAGCACTTGGGAGGCAGAGGAAGGAGGATTGCCATTAAATTCGAGGCCACCCTGAGACTCCATAGTGAATTCCAGGGCAGCCTGGGCTAGAGTGAGACCCTACCTCGAAAAAAAAAAAAAAAAAAAAAGCTGAGTGTGGTGGCATATACCTTTAATCCCAGCACTTGGGAGGCAGGGTTGGAGGATCACCATGAGTTTGAGGACAGCCTGAGACTACATAGTGAATTGCAGGTCAGCCTGGGCTAGAGCGAGACCCCACCTTGAAAAATCACACCAAAAAAAAAAAAAAAAATTCGCAGCCGGAGAGATGGTTTAGTGGTTAAGGCACTTGACTGCAAAGCCTAAGGATTTGATTCCCCAGGTTTGATTCCCCAGGACTCACGTTAGCCAGATGCACAAGGTGGTGCATGTATCCTGAGTTCATTTGCAATGATTGGAGGCCCAGGCACACCCATTCTCTATCTCTCTCTCTCAAATAAATTAAAAAATAAAAAATAAAAAAAAACATTTTATTTTATTTATTTATTTATTTTTTTTTTGGTTTTTCGAGGTAGGGTCTCGCTGTAGCCCAGGCTGACCTGGAATTCACTATGGAGTCTCAGGGTGGCCTTGAACTCACGGTGATCCTCCTACCTCTGCCTCCCGAGTGCTGGGATTAAAGGCGTGCGCCACCACGCCCGGCTAAAAAAAACATTTTAGCTGGAAAGATTGCTCAGTGGTTAAGTGGTTAAGGCAGTTGCCTGAAAAGTCTAATGACCCAGGTTCAATTATCCAGTACCCATGTAAAGCCAGATGCACAAAGTGGTACATGCTTCTGGAGTTTGTTAGCCAGTCATGGTGGCACACGCCTTTAATCCCAACACTTCAGAGGCAGAAGTAGGAGGGTCACCATAGATTCAAGGCCAGCCTGGGACTACAGAGGGAGTTACCAGGTCAGTCTGGGCTACAGTGACACCACACCTTGAAAAAAAAGAACACACACACTCACACACACACACACACACAAGAAAATACTAGTTGAGCATAGTGGTGCACGTCTTTAATCCCAGCACTCAGGAGGCCAAAGGAGGAGGATTGTCATGAGTTCAAGGTTAGCCTGAGACTACATAGTGAATTCCAGGTCAGCTTAGGCTAGAGTGAGACCCTACCTCCGGGGAAAAAAACAACAACAAAAAACAGGCTGTGTCTCCCTTGACAAGTGCAATCTAGTATTACCCAAGCCCTTTCTTGGTATGGGTGGGAAATTCCATCAATGCTAGTGATCCAGAAGTTGCTGAGACACCCTCTGGTGGCCTGGCCCACCTGCTTCCTGTCACTGCTGAAAGCCACAGGAAACAAGGGGAGTACCAGCAGTCTCAGGAAGAAAATGTTATGCCCAGAGTCTGTTCCTGCTCCTCTATGGGACCAAGGATGGGAGGACACATAGCAACCCTCTCATCGCCTCTTGGGCTCCACCACCCATGCTGTGGTTTGAGTATAAATAGTGTCCCCCAAAGGTCCATGCATTAAAGAAGTGGTAGGACCTCTAGGATGTAAACCTTGTGTGAAGGCTTTAGGTCATGGGAGGGTGCCCTCAAAGTGGACTATGAGACACTGGAGTCTTCCCTTTCCTCTCTTGCTCTGTTTCCTGATTTGAGGCGAGCAGGCGTCCCCACCTAGTGCTTCCCTCACCACAGGCACAAAGCAATGGGCTCACTCAATCTTGGACTGGAACCTTTAGAGACATAAGACAAAACAGAACTTTTCTCTTTAGAAGTCCATTTGTAACAATTTGTAATTGCCTGTGATAGTGATAGTGTGATAGTGGGTCGTTAACTAATCCAACCTGTTGCAGTCAGCTCCTCCTTGCTAGGACAAACATCCAACCAGACACAGTTTATGGGAGGAAAGGGTTTACTTTGGTTTATAAACTCTAGGGGAAGCTCCATGATGGCAAGGGGAAATCTGGTATGAGTAGAGGCTGGACATCACCTCCTGGCCAACATCAGGTAGCAGGGTGTGCCAAATACTGACAAAGGGAAGCTGGTATAACACCCATAATCCCACCTTCAACAACACACCTCCAACAAAGGTTCCAATTCCTAAATTGCCATCAGCTGGGGATCATGCATTCAGAATACATGAGTTAATGGGGGGGGGACACTTGACTCAAACCAGCACACAACCCATCTAGAAAGCTTTGAGCAGAAGAGCTCCAGAAAGTCACTGGAATTTGCAAGTTGCTAAGTCTAACACATGAGACTATTTGCTTCATATTGAATGCGGCTGAATGAGAAAGTTGAACAGAACTGCGCCCCCCACCCTTTGCTCGTTCCTTACAGTCCATCAGCCAACTCTTCTCATTACCTGTTCAGTGTTGTTCTACTTGAGCAGGGGACCATCACTTGCCGGGCGAGAAGCTGGCTCCAGCTGCCCAGGGTAGTACCAGCAGGTAGGAGAGGACGAAGGCCAGGGAGGCTCTTGTGCTCCAGGTCAGAATATAAGCCAGCCCTTGGAGAGGGTCAAGCAGCACACAAAACAGTGAAGCAGTGCTAGATCAGAGCTGGACTTGCCCAGGGCTTCACCCAACACCAGCGCCAGCTCTCAATACCAGGGCCAGTAGCAGCAGGCGAGAGACTCATGCCCAGCGTGGAGCTGCACTGGGGCATGGGTCCTCGAGAACTACCCTACAAAGGTCAGCGTGAGAATGTTCAAGGCAGCAACTCTTTCCCAAACCACCATCACAGCAAGGCATGGCAGCTTACAGTAAACCCAGCACTTGGGAGGCTGGGGAGAGCACTACTGTTAGTTCAAGACCAGCCTGAACTACACCATGGGTTCCAGGCCAGCCAGGGCTACAGGGGTAGGCCCAACATAAAAATAATCAATTTGCTAAAATAAACCCTTTTTTCCTACAAAAAATAATAATCAATTAAAATTTTTCATATATAGCCAGGCATGGTGGTGCATGTCTTTAATCCCAGCACTCGGGAGGCAGAGGTAAGAGGATCACCGAGTTTGAGGCCACCCTGAGACCACATAGTGGACTCCAGGTCAGCCTGAGCTAGAGAGAGACCCTACTTTGAAAAACAACAACAAAATTATATATATATATATATAGAGAGAGAGAGAGAGAGAGAGACCGAGACAGAGAGACAGAGAGAGACGCCAGGTGTGGTGGTACATGCCTTTAATCCCAGCACTCAGGAGGAGGCAGATGTGGGAGGATCGCCATGAGTTCAAGACCAACCTAGGCCATAGAGTTCCAGGTCAACCTGGGTTAGAGTGAGACCCTGCCTAAAAAAAATTGAGAGCCAGGGGCTGGAGAGATGGCTTAGCAGTTAATGCATTTGCTTGTAAAGCCAAAGGACCCGGAATTCGATTCCCCAGGACCCACGTTAGCCAGATGCACAAGGGAGCACACGCGTCTGGAGTTCATTTGCGGTGGCTGGAGGATCTGGTGCGCCCATTCTCTCTCTCTCTCTACCTCTCCCTCTTTCTCTCCTTTTCCCACTTTCTCTATCAAATACATGAATAAAATATTTTTAAAAAATTGAGAGTCGGGCGTGGTGGCACATGACTAATCCCAGCACTCAGGAGGCAGAGGTAGAAGGATCACCAGGAGTTCGAGGCCACCCTGAGACTACATAGTGAATTCCAGGTCAGCCTGGGCTAGAGGGAGACCCTACCTCAAAAAAAAAAAAAAAAAAAAAAAAGAAAAAGAAAAAGAAAGAAAGAAAAACAAAATAACAAAAGAAAACATACAAACAAAACCACCTCTGCATGCCTGGCAAAGAAGGGGAAGGGCAAGATCAGGCTGTCTGTTCCAGTGATCACTGTCATCTTCACTCTTCTCTTTATGCTTTTTCATTCCCTTTCTCCCCTAAAAATCCCAGCATCATAGCTGGGCGTGGCGGCACATGCCTTTAATCCCAGCACTCAGGAGGCTGAAGTAGGAGGATTGTTGTGAGTTTGAGGCCAGCCTGAAGCTGGGCATGGTGGCGCACACCTTTAATCCCAGCACTCAGGAGGCAGAAGTAGAAGGATCACCAGGAGTTCGAGGCCACCCTGAGACTACATAGTGAATTCCAGGTCAGCCTGGGCTAGAGGGAGACTCTACCTCCAAAAGGAAGGGAGGGAGGGAGGAAGGGAGAGAGAGAGAAGGAGGGAGGGAGGCAGGAGTACACACACCTTTAATCCCAGCACTCGGGAGGCAGAGGTAGGAGGATTGCTGTGAATTTGAGGCCACCCTGAGACTACATAGTGAATTCCAGTTCAGCCTGGGCTAGTGTCAAACCCTACCTAAACAACAACAAAAATAAATAAATAAATAAGAGGGAATACATCCCTGATACTGGAAACCTAAAACAGGGGTAGTCATGAGCCCTAGGGATGTTATATCTGCTGCTGTCTGGCTAAATGTATATACTATGCTCACCAAACTTCCCAGTAAGCGCTTCTCTTAATGTTCATACCCATATATTAATGCTACTCTCACTTTTGGTTAGAGAACCTTCTCTTTTCAGATGGCAGTGACCTTGGGATGACTCAGAAGGCACCATGGTGCTGAGAAGTGACAGATGAGTGCTCAGCACTGAAATATCTCTATCACACCTTCCAAGGCTCAGGGTCTAATGAGGAAGAGGTGGTGGAAAGAATGTAAGAGCCAAAGGAAGGGTAGGAGTCCTTACAATGTGCTCCTCCAGACACAAAATGGCCTGGCTATCCATGACCTCACAGTGCCTGACACTACCTACACAAGACCATCATAATAGGAGGAAAAGATCATGACATCAAAATAAAAGAGAGAGGGCTGGAGAGATGGCTTGGTGGTTAAGCGCTTGCCTGTGAAGCCTAAGGACCCCGGTTCGAGGCTCAATTCCCCAGGACCCACATTAGCCAGATGCACAAGGGGGCGCATGCATCTGGAGTTCGTTTGCAGTGGCTGGAGGCCCCTGGCGTGCCCATTCTCTCTCTCTCTCTCTGCCTCTTTCTCTCTCTGTCTGTCACTCTCAAATAAATAAATAAAAAATAACAACAAAATTAAAAAATAAATAAATAAAAGAGAGACTGATTGAGAGGGGGAGGGGATATGATGGAGAGTGGAGTTTCAAAGGGGAAAGTGGGGGGGGGAAGGGAATTGCCATGGGATATTGTTTACAATCATGGAAGTTGTCAATTAAAAAAACCAAAAATAAATGAAATAAAATAAAAATGAATAAAATTAAAAAAAAACAAGCATCAGTCGCTGGGGAGAGGACTCAGGAGATAAGAACACTTGCTGAGGAATCATGAGGACTTGAGCAATCCCTAACACCCATGCACAAAGCTGGGCGTGATCACATGCACTAAGAACCCCAGTCCTATGGGGGGAACTGAGATAGGAGAATGGCTGGACTAACTGGTCAACTGGTCAATCAGCCTAACCAAAAATGTCCACTCTGGGTTCAGTGAGAGATTCCACGATTGAAGGGGATCCCCCATGTTCTCCTCTGGCCTCAGCACACGTACACACAGAGTGTGTGTATCTGCAAACACACGTGTGCACGCACCACGTACACACACCGAAAACAAAAATCCAGCAGCAGCACAAAAAATAAATAAATAAAAACTAATACAGAAGGGGGGAAAAAAAAAAAGAAGGCCCAGCAGGGGCTGGGAAGGCCTGGGCATGTCGCTAAGTGGTAGAGCGCACTTGCATAGCCTGCAGGAAGCCCTGGATTTGGTCAGCTCCATACAGCAAAACAAAGCTACCAGCCTGGGCCTCTGCCTCTTAATTCTGCATCTTTTGACCCTCAAGTATCTGAGTTGGGACCGTGGAAGGAAGAAGGAATGAAGATGAGAATAAGGAAGAGGTGAGAGGATGAGCCACTACTTGGTTAAACTGGGATTTTTGTTTTGTTTTGTTTTTTGTTTTTTCGAGGTAGGGTCTCACTCTAGCCCAGGCTGACCTGGAATTCACTCTGCAGTCTCAGGGTGGCCTCGAACTCATGGCGATCCTCCTACCTCTGCCTCCCGAGTGCTAAGAGTGCTAGACTGGAATTATTTAGCAATGGAAACAAGAAAGGGAAGGTCTGGGTTTTCAATATGAGAAGGATGAACTCAAAGAGAAGTGGTGGCTTCTATTCTCCTCAGGACTCTTACCTCCCAGGTCAATATTGTGCTAGCATGGTCTCCAGTCTCTGTTGGGCAGCCTCCTCCAGTTTGGAGATTGCTTTTCTAGCTAAGAGGCACTGAGAGGTGAGGAACACCGCTTGTCTCCTTTCTTCTCCAACAGGGGCACCCACACCCTCCACCTCATCGGCAGCCCCAGGCATAGTTCTGCCCCTGCAATCTTAAACACTTGTTCTCACTCATTCCCACACGCAGACATCCACTCCCCGTACCCTTGGTCCGTCTCCCACCCACCACGTTTTCTTCTTCTTTAGTCCTCTTAAGCCAGACTCCCTGAGCCTGGGGCACCGTCTGATGATGCCTCCCATCAATCAAGAGAAACCTGTCCTTCCACTTCCTGTCTCTTGTGAAGACTGCTTTCAGAAGCCAATGGTTAAGAGAAGAGCTAAAGTACAATTCTAGAAGCTGACACGACGGATTGCTGAGAAGGCAGGATGAAGGCATTCTAATCCTTCGCCAACTGAAACGCTACGGGTGCTGGCCTGGCAGCTGGGCCACTGGAACCCGCAAAGGAACATGTCCTTGGGGAATTTCTGGGTCACTCAAGACACACATCACTGTCCTTTGTGTTGTTTCCAGGTTGGGTCTCACTGTAGCCCAGGCTGATCTAGAACTCTCTTTAGACAAGGCTGGTCTCGAACTCACAGCAATATGCCAACCTCACCTACCAAGTGCTGGGATTACAGGCATGAGCCACCATGCTCAACAGTCTGGTTTTTCTTGTTACTTTGTTCTCTATTTGGTAAAACTGCAGTCCATTCTTTCTTTTTTTTAAAAAAAAATTTATTTATATATTTGTTTGTTTGAGAGAGAAAGAGGGAGGGAGGGAGAGAGAAAGAGGCAGATAGAATGGGCACACCAGGGCCTGCAAGTTGCTGCAAACAAACTCCAGATGCATGTGCCACCTTGTGCATCTGGCCTACATGGGTTCTGGGGAATCAAACCTGGGTCCTTTGGCTTTGCAGGCAAGTGCCTAAACTGCTAAGCCCTCTCTCCAGCCCTCCAGTCCATTCTTTTAAAAGAAATATTTATGCTGGGCTGTGGTGGTGCATGCCTTTAATCCCAGCACTTGGGAGGCAGAGGTAGGAGGATTGCTATGAGTTCAAAGCCACCCTGAAACTTCATAGTGAATTCTAGGTCAGCCTGAGCTAGAGTGAGACTCTACCTCGAAAAAAAAAAAAATATGTGAGAGAAAAAGGGATGGAGCGTGAAAGAGAGAGAAAGAGTGTACCAGAGCCTCTTGCCAGTACAAAAAAACTCCAGACATATGCATTATTTTTTGTTTTGTTTTTGTTTTTAGAAGTAGGGTCTTACTCTAGCCCAGACTCAGCTGGAATTCATTATATCATCTCAGGGTGGCCTCGAACTCACAATGATCCTTCTACCTCTGCCTCCCAAGGGCTGAGACCATGCCTGGCACATTTAAAAAATATATATTTGTTTATTTGAGAGAGAGAAAGAAAGAGGCAGGTCGAGAGAATGGGCACACAAGGGCCTCTAGCCACTGCAAATCATCTTCAAACACATGCACCACCTTGTGTATCTGGCTTATGTGGGTACTAGGGAACTGAACCTGGGTTCTTAGGCTTTGCAGGCAAGCACCTTAACCGCTAAGCCATCTCTCCAGCCCCCTTATGCATTGTTTAAAAAAAAATATTTGCCGGACGTGGTAGTGCATGCCTTTAATCCAGCACTCAGGAGGCAGAGGTAGGAGGATCACAGTGAGTTTGAGGCCACCCTGAGACTACATAGTGAATTCCAGGTCAGCGTGGACCAGAGTGAGACCCTACCTCAAAAAAACAAACAAACAAACAATATATATATATATATATATATATATTCTCACCCTGAGACTACATAGTGAATTCCAGGTCAGCCTGGACTAGATGAGACCCTACCTTAAAAAAACAAAACAAAACAAACAGACAAACAAAAATATTTTCTCACATGCCTTCAATCCCAGCACTCAGGAGGCAGAGGTAATAAGATCACTATGAGTTGAATTCCACCCTGAGACTACATAGTGAATTCCAGATCAGCCTGATGAAACCTTACCCTGAAAAACTAAAAAATAAATACATAAAAAATAATATATATATACATATATATACACATATATATGTATATATTCTTTATTTATTTGCAAGTAGAGAGATACAGACACAGAGAGAGAATGGGCATGCCAGTGCCTCCTGCCATTGCAAATGAACTCCAGATGCATGTGCTATTTTGTTCATCTGGCTTTACATGGGTACTGTGGAATCAAACCCAGGTCATTAGACATTGCAGGCAAGCACCTTAACTGCTGAGCCCTCTCCAGCCCCATATACATAATTTTGTGCAGCCAGCTTTACATGGGTACTGGGGAATTAAACCTGGGATGGCAGACTTTACTAAGTAAATGCCTTCAATTGCTGAGCCATCTCCTCAGCCCCTACTCCATTCTTTTTATTATTTGAGAAAGAGAGGGAGAGAATGGGTGTGTCAGGGTCAGCCTGATGAAACCTTACCCTGAAAAACTAAATATATATATTGTGCATCTGGCTTACGTGGGTCCTGGTGAGTTGAGCCTGTGTCCTTTGGCTTTGCAGGCAAGCACCTTAACCGCGAACCCCCCCCCCCACTCCACTCTTATACTCGGGGTTCTTTCTAGGCGTTGCAACACTTTTTGTTGTTGTTGTGTTGAGGTAGGGTCCCACTGTAGTTTAGGCTGACCTGGAATTCACTTTGTAATCTCAGGGTGGCCTGGAACTCACGGTGATCCTCCTACCTCTGCCTCCGGAGTGCTGGGACTAAAGGCATGCATCACCACGCCCGGCTCATTGTAACATTTTTATCTTCTAGGTGTTTTTTTCAGAGGCGGGGTCTTACTCCAGCCAGGCTGACCTGGAACTCATCCTGTAGGCCCAGACTCATGGCAATTAAGGTGGGCACCACCATGCCCAGCTAAACATTTTGTTTGTTTGTTTTTCCAGGTAGAGTTTCACTCTAGCCTAGGCCGACCTGGAATTCACTATGTAGTCTCAAGGTATATATAGAGAGAGAGAGAGAAAGGCAAATAGAGAGAAAGAAAGAGAGAGTGAGAGAAAGAGAATGAGCATACCAGGGCCTCCAGCCAATGCAAACGAAGTCCAAATGCATGCACCACCTTGTGCACCTGGCTTATGTGGGTCCTGGGGAATCGAGCCTAGGTCCTTTGGCTTTGTAGTCAAGGGTCTTAACCACTAAGCCATCTCCACAGCTCCCATGACTCATTTATTTTTATTTTAATTTTTAATTTTTTAATTTTTTATTAACAAGTTCCATGATTATAAAAAAATACCCCATGGTGATACCCTCCCTCCCCCCACTTAGCCCTTTGAAACTCCACTCTCCATCATACCCCCTCCCCATCTCAATCAGTCTCCCTTTTACTTTTGATGTCATGATCTTTTCTTCCTCTTATGATGGTCTTATGCAGGTAGTATCAGGCACTGTGAGGCCATGGATATCCAGGCCGTTTTGTGTCTGGAGGGAGCAGGTTGTATGGAGTCCTGCCCTTCCTTTGGCTCTTACATTCTTTCCACCACCTCTACAGCATTAGACCCTGAGCCTTGGAAGGTGTGATACAGATATTGCAGTACTGAGCACTACGGTCATTTCTTTCCATCACCGTGATACCTTCTGAGTCGTCCCAAGGTCACTGCTATCTTAAAAGAGAAGGTTCTTTACCAAAAGTGAGAGTAGCATTAATAGAAGGGTGTGAACATTAACAGAAGTGCTTACTGGGCAGTTTGATAAGCATAGTATATACAGTTGGCCAGACAACAGCAGACGTTACACCCCTAGGGCTCATGACTACCCCTGTTTTAAGTTTTCAGTATCAGGGATGTATTCTCTCCCATGGAGCAGGCCTCCAGTCCAATTAGAGGGCAGTTGGTTTCCCCCATAACAGACTATTGCACTATTGCACCCGTTGGCCCATGACTCTTTTTTTTTTTTTTTTTTTTTTGGTTTTTTTCAACGTAGGGTCTCACTCTAGCCCCAGGCTGACCTGGAATTCACTATGGAGTCTCAGGCTGGCCTCGAACTCACGGCGATCCTCCTACCTCTGCCTCCCGAGTGCTGGGATTAAAGGTGTGCGCCACCACGCCCGGCTCCATGACTCATTTTTTAAAGAAAAAAAATTTTTTTGAGGCAGGGTCTACCTCTTTTTTTTTTTTTTTTCTTGAGGTAGGTTTCACTCTAGTCCAGGCTGACCTGGAATTCACTCTAGTCTCAGGGTGGCCTTGAACTCATGGCAATCCTCCTACCTCTGCCTCCCAAGTGCTGGGATTAAAGGCATGCGTCACCACACTCAGCTTAATTTTTTTTAGTTTTTGGTTTTTAGAGGCAGGGTCTCACTCTGGCTCAGGCTGACCTGGAATCCACTATGTAATCTCAGAGTGGCCTCAAACTCACAGCAATCCTCCTATCTCTGCCTCCTTAGTGCTGGGATTAAAGGTGTGTGCCACCACACCTGGCTTTTAAAAAAACATGTTAAAAATTTATTTATTTGCAAGCAGAGAGAGAGAGAGAGAGAGAGAGAGAAAGAGAGAGGGAAAGAAGAGAGACAGATGGCGAGAATGGGCAGGTCAGGGCTTCTAGCCCCTTCAAACAAACTCCAGGTATGTGCACTATTTTGTGTATATGGTTTTATGTGGGTATTGGGGAATCGAACTCAGGTCATTAGGATTTGCAGGCAAGTCTTAACCACTGAGCAATCTTTCCAGCCAGCATGATCTTTTTTTTTTTTTTTTTTTTTTCGAGGTAGGGTCTCACTCTGGTCCAGGCTGACCTGGAATTAACTATGTAGTCTCAGGGTGGCCTCGAACTCATGGAGATCCTCCTACCTCTGCCTCCCAAGTGCTGGGATTAAAGGCGTGCGCCACCACACCCGGCTCAGCATGATCTTTTGATGACTAATGATCAACCTTTCAAACTCTGGATATTCCTGGGCCAATGATCCAAAGTTTACTTCTCAGTTCAATTAAAAAGGTCCATTTTGGATTTCAGGCTCAGTCCAGGGGAGGGAAATCCTGCTAGTATTGAAAACCTAGTCAAAAGCCTATGGCTGGGGGACTGGAGAGATGGCTCAGCAGTTAAGGCACTGGCCTGTAAAACCTAATGACCTGAGTTTGATTCCCAAGTAATCACATAAAGCCAGATGCACAAAGTATTGCATGCACATGGAGTTCATTTGCAACAGCTAAAAGCCCTGGAGTACCCATTCTCTCCCCGTCTCTTTCTCCTTGCAAATAAATAAAAAAAGCACTCGGAACGTAGAGGTAGGAGGATCGCCATTAGTTCAAGGCCACCCTGAGACTACATAGTGAATTCCAGGTCAGCCTAGACTAGAGTTAAGACCCTACCTCAAAAAAACAAAATAAATAAATAATTTTTTTTTAAAAAGGCTATGGCTGGGCTGGAGAGATGGCTTGACAGATAAAACGCTTGCCTGTGAAGCTTAAGGTCCAATTCTCCAGTACCCACATAAGCCAAATGCATAGGTGGTGCATGCATCTGGAGTTCATTTGCTGTGGCTGGAGGCCCTGGCATGCCCATTCATTCTCTTTCTGTATCTCTCTCTCTCTCAAAAAAAAGGCTATGGCTGGGGAGGTCGTAAGTCCTAGGGGGGAAGTTGCTACTGCTACTGTTATCTGACTAAATGAGTATATTATGCCCACCAAACTGCCCTCTGTTTATGTTTGCACCCTTATATTAATACTACTCTCACTTTTGGTTAAAGAAGTTTCTCTTTTCAGGTGGTGGTGACCACTGGGGAGACTCAAAATTCACCAAAGTGCTGAGAAGAAGAAAACGTGGAGTATTCCACACTGAGCCATCTCTATTCCCGGAGGAGAGCTTTGCAATACGGTCTTCCAGACACAAAGTAGCCCTGGCACTTATAACCTCTCAGTAGCTGATGTTACCTACACAAGACCTACATAACAGGAGGGGAAAACAATGACGTCATCATACCACAGGGGAGCCGGGTGTGGTGGTGCACGCCTTTAATCCCTGTACTCAGGAGGCAGATGTAGGAGAATCTCAGGGAGTTTGAGGCCAGCCTGAGACTACATAGTGAATTCCAGGTCAGCCTGGGCTAGGTGAGGACAAAGGAGGATGGTGGGAAGGGGCTATCATCATGGTATATTGTGTATATGTATATGTGTATATGTATAGAGGTTCTCAATAAAAAGTTAAGTAACTTTTTATTATCTATCTATCCTCTATCTATCTATCATCTATTTATCATCTTTTGTAGCCAGGGTCTCATGTGTCTCAGTCTGGCCTTAATGTCTAGCAGAGAATGGCTTTGAACTTCTGATCCTCCTGCCTCCACTTTCCGAGTTCTGGGATTATAGGCATATGTCACTGTGCTTGGGATCTACAGTGCTTGGGACTGAACCCAGGTCTTCATGCATGCTAGACAGACACTCTGCAAGTTGAACTACACCTCTAGCCCAATATATACATGGGAAATTATCTGCCTCACAGCATAAGTGAATTGATTTGTAGGTTAATCACATATAAAACATGGTTTATTATCATCTATTGGACATTCTCTCTAATGATTTCAATGTAAATGAATAGAAATATGGGCCCCATGGACAGGTGACCCTCCATCTCTGTTTCCATCATGTAAAATGTCTATCCCAGCCCCACATTCAGAATGCCAGGTCAGCATGTAGCCACGCTGCATTGTGTGGACAATTTCAGTAGGACAAAGGCCCCAACATAGCACAAGCCAGCCCAGCAGCCCCTTTGGCTAGCTTCTGAGTCCCCGCCCCCCTTCTTTCTCTTTCTCTGGTTATGCTTTGCTGACTGCTGACTCCTGGCAAAGTCTAGAATAATCACCAAGCTATGAGTTGATCATGCCTTTCCCATTCACAGCTAGGAGCTCCAACTAGCAGGTCAGGGCACTAAATACTGGAAATCTTTCATGTAATGCAAGAAGTAGTGTTTGCTGGGTGTGGTGGCGCACGCCTTTAATCCCAGCACTTGGGAGGCAGAGGTAGGAGATTGTCTTGAGTGCGAGGCCACCCTGAGACTACAGAGTGAATTCCAGGTTAGCCCGAGCTAGAATAAGACCCTACCTCGAAAAACAAAAAAAGCTAGGGGATAGTATGTCTGCCTAGCATGTATGAGATCCTGGGTTCAATCCTAGTATTGTGTGTGTGTTGGGGGTTGGGGTGTCTTAGGTGACAATGCGAGGCATATTATTGCTTCATAGCCAGGAAAATAATAGAAACACAATGATAGAACCTTTTTCTTCTTTCCTTTTTTTTTTTTTTTTTTTTTTTTTTTTTTTGGTTTTCTGAGGTAGAGTTACACTCTAGCTCAGGCCGACCTGGAATTCTCTATGTAGTTTCAGGGTGGTCTCGAACTCACAGCAACCCTCCTACCTCAGCCTCCCAAGTGCTGGGATTAAAGGTGTGTGCCATCATGCCCGGCTAAAACCTTTTTCTTGTTATGAACAAGATCCAAAGTATTGGCAGATTAGGACTCCTCTTCTCCAAGCATTTTGCTCCTAGGTTTAAAAGACCACATGTAGCCAGACCGGGTGGCACACGCCTTTAATCCCAGGGAGGCAGAGGTAGGAGGATCGCCATAAATTGGAGGCCACCCTGAGACTACAGAGTGAATTCCAGGTCAGCCTGGGCTAGAGTGAGACCCTACCTCCAAAAACAAACAAAACACCAAAAGGCCATATACAAGGCCTCATATTTAATGACTGAAAAGGCTGGGCTAGACTGTCCTCTGGTGGGGAAAATGGATCACTGCATGCAAAGGATGTGCCTACAAAATCCTTTCTCTTTATACTCTCTTATTCACCCCAAACTCCCAACTTGATGTGCTGTGATTAAAGGTTTGTGCAACCATGCCTAGCCACTTTTTAAAATTATTTATTTATTTGCAAGGAGAAAGAGAGAGCTGCACTACTTTGTGCATCTGGGTACTGGGGAATCTAACCCAGGTAACAAGAGAGAGAGGGAGAGAGAAAAACTGGGTGCACCAGAGCCTCCTGCCTCTTTAGACAAACTCCAGCACACATGATACTTTGGGCATCTGGCTTTACTTGGGTACTGGGGAACTGAACCCAAGCCATCAGGCTTTTGCAGAGCAAGCACTTTTAACTGCTTCACCATCTCTCTAGCCCTTTCTTTTCTTTTCCTCCTCCCTCCTTCCTCTTCTTCTTTCTCCTCCTCCTCTTGTTCCTTCTCCTCCTTGGTTTTATTCTTTTTAAAAAAATTTTTATTCTTTTTTTTCCGAGGTAGGTTCTCACTCTGGCCAGGCTGACTTGGTGCTCACTCTGTAGTTCCAGGCTGGCTTCAACCTCTCCGGGACCCTCCTACCTCAGCCTCCCAAGAGCGGGTATTGAAGTGTGCGCCACCACACCCAGCTCAAATAGTATTACTTTATGAAACTGGGACTCTTTCTTTTCTCCTATCATGCAACAAATAGTCTCATGTAGTCTTGAACTCATGTTGATCATCTTACCTCTGCCTCCCGAGTGCTGGGATTAAAGGCATGTGCCACCATGTCCGGCTTTATTGACATTTTGAACGCAGGTTCAGCTATTATGGAAACTGATCATTTCTTTTTTGTAATTTTTTTTAAGAGAGAAAGACAGAGAATTAGCCTGCCAGGGCCTCCAGCCACTACTATTGAACTCCAGATGTGCACTTGTGTCACCTTGTGTGTCTGGCTTCCATGGGACTTACAGAGTTGAACATGGGACCTTGGGCTTTGCAGGCAAGCGCCTTAACCACTAAGCCATCTCTCCAGCCCCCAAACTGGTAATTTCTAAACTTAA
This sequence comes from Dipus sagitta, assembly GCA_036346955.1. Classification (NCBI taxonomy): domain Eukaryota; kingdom Metazoa; phylum Chordata; class Mammalia; order Rodentia; family Dipodidae; genus Dipus; species Dipus sagitta. The sequence goes on from CM070777.1 coordinate 109,895,492, forward strand.
ACTGGAGCAAATGGCTAGTGCAGAGTAATGCCATCATTGCCACTGGGAATAGACTGGAGAATTAATAGCCACCCCTTAGACAGAGAGCCAGGTGCAGGAGCCACACATCACACCGTTGCCCGTGGGTCCCAGAAGCCCCCAGAAAGAATAGTAATACAGCTGCCAGGAGAACCATGAAATGCCCAGAGGGCACCATGTTAGCTGTTGCCTACCTCTTGGCATGTCTGGATGCCCACCTTTCTGAAGAAGTACCCACTTCTGCCCTGGCAGCCACTCTGATCCTGAAATAAAGACTCTTAACATTTGGTGTTTATATTTATCATTGTTTAGCTTTGTTTTTTTTTCAGATAGGGTCATCTCAGGTAGTCCATGCTGGTGTGGAACTCGCTATGTAGCCAATGCTGACCTTCTTCTAAGGCTCTTGCCTCTGCCTCACAAGTGCTGGGACTAAAGGCATGTGCTACCACGCCCAGCAAAAAAAATTTTTTTTGAGCTAGGGTCCCACTTTAGCCCAGGCTGACCTGTCTCCCAAGTGCTGGGATCAAAGGAGTGAACCACCACTGTCCTGTTATCCACAAGGTTTTGTCCTTATCTTTCTATTCTCTTCAGCCTGGTTAATCTGTAAGTGATATAATTTGTAATGTTGTGGTGTTAGCAGTTACACACAGGCTATTATTCTTCAAACAATGACAAAGAGAAAAAGGTTTCCAGGCAAATGGCTGTAAAGAGGTTGCAGTTCAGAGTTAATAAATCTGAGAAAGGGAGATTTGTGTCATGAGATGAGTTAGCCTGGGGCCTATTGAGTTTGAAGTGACTGGGGGACTTCCACAAATGAATGTTCAATAATGTCATGTAGCTCTTTCCTTTGAATTGAAACACTCTCTCATAGAGAAAATATGGAGGTTCATGTGACTCAGGAAGGGGCTGGAGACATGGCTCAGTGGGCAGGAGCCATCGCTGTGCAAGCATGAAGGCCTGATTCACCCTGAGTTTGATTTCCCAGCACCCACATAAACATCTGGCCACGCATGCTTATAACCCAGTCTTGTGGAAATCTCGGGGGCTCACTGGTTAGTCTGACCAAAATTGGAAGCTCCATCTTACGGAACAATGCAGATGAGGACACCTGACATTCTCCTCTGGCCTCCACGTGTGTGCACACAGGGTGCATGCATGTGCACACACATATGCATACAAAACACACACACACACACAGCTCAGGAAGACACCTAAACTCAGGAAGCTCAGAAAGTCATGATTCACAAGGCTGGTATCCAGTTACTAGAAGTAGTAAACAATTTCTGAGGGAGAGGAGACTCTCCAATGGACAAGGTACTCTAGGGATGAAGGGCCCGTGAACTGTCACCTATGCTCTTTTTTTTTTTTTTTTTTTTTTTTGGTTTTTCGAGGTAGGGTCTCACTCTAGCCCAGGCTGACCTGGAATTCACTATGGAGTCTCAGGGTGGCCTCGAACTCACGGCGACCCTCCTACCTCTGCCTCCCGAGTGCTGGGATTAAAGGCGTGCGCCACCACGCCCGGCTAATCACCCATGCTCTTGTAAGTAACTCCAGTAAACTCCTAGGTTCATAGTTTGGACTAGACTTGGATGGTGTGGCGGTTTGAATTCTATGTCCCCCATTAACTCATGTGTTTTCAATGCTTGGTTCCCAGCTGATGGCAATTTGGCAGAAGGGGCCTTGCTGAAGGAGGTGTGTTGTTGGGGGTAGGCTTAGAGGTGTCATAGCCAGCTCCCCCTTTGCTAGAGTTTGGCTCACTCTCCTGCCGCTGTTTTCCACCCGCTTGGCAGAGGTGATGCCCAGCGTCTGCTCATGCCATGCTGTTGTTCCCTGCCATCATGGGGCTCTGCTCAACACTGTAAGCCAAAGCAAACCATCTCCTCCCATCAGCTGCTTTTGTTCAAGTGCTTTATCTCAGAGACAGTGACTGAAACAGGCGGAATAGTTTCTTTGGTTTGTGGTTGGCCCTTGTCTGGTGTGAATAGACATGTGTCATGTCTCCACCAATTAGTCTACTGAATATACCAATCTGAAAGTTCTGAGATCTAAATTCTATAGAACTCATAGAAATATGGAGTAGAGATTTGGGGGTTTGTTTTTGTTTTTTGAGGCAGGGTCTCATGCAGCCCAAGCTGACATCCAACCTGCTATGTAACCAAGGATGGCCTTGAATTCTTATCCTTTTGCCTCTACCTCCCAAAAGCTGGATTTCATGAGTGTGCTACCATATTCAGCCTTTATTTATTTATTAGCCAAGGTCTCCATGTAGCTCAGGTTGGCCCCACTATAAGATGGCCTTAAACTCCTGATTTTCTTGCCTGTATTTTCCAAAGTGCTAGGTGGAGATTTTGTTTGTTTGTTTTGAGGTAGGGTATCCCTCTAGTCCAAGCTGACCTGGAATTCACTATGTAGTCTCAGGGTGGCCTTGAACTCACAGTAATCCTCCTACCTCTGCCTCCCAAATGCTGGGATTAAAGGTGCATGTTGGTAGAGAGACAATGGGCACACCAGGGCATTCAGCCACTGCAAATGAACTCCAGTCATGTGTCACCCTGTGCATCTGGCTTTACGTGGGTACTGGGAATTGAACCTGGGTCCTTGGCTTTATAGGCAAGCACCTTCACCACTAAGCCATTTCTCCAGCCCCAAAATATTTTTTTAAATTTTGTTTATTTTTGGAGGCCCTGGCATGCCCATTCTCTCTCTCTCTCCCTTTCTCAAATAATAAATACATACATGAAAGATTTCTTTTTTTTAAAAGTGCACCACCACACGTTACTAAGGGATTTTTTGTTTGTTTTTCTTTTTCTTTTTTTTTTTTTAATTGTATTTTTAAAGTTTTATTTATTCGAGAGAGAGAGAATGGGCATGCCAGGGCCTCTAGCAACTACAAACTCCAGACACATGCGCCACCTTGTGCATCTGGCGTACATGGGTCCCAGTGAATCCAACCTTGGTCCATTGGCTTTGCAGGCAAATGCCTTAACCACTAAGCCATCCCTCCAGCCCTGGTTTTGTTTTTCAAGGTAGGGTCTCACTCTAGCCCAGATTGACCTGGAATTCACTATGTAGTCTCAGGGTGGCCTTGAACTCACAGCAATCCTCCTACCTCTGCCTCCTGAGTTCTGGGATTAAAGGTGTGTGCCACTAAACCTGGCTGGGATTTTTTGTTGTTGTTGTTTGTTTTGTTTTTTTGAGGTAGGGTCTCACTCTGGCCCAGGCTGATCTGGAATTCACTATGTATTCTCAGGGTGGCCTCCAACTCACAGCGATCCTCCTACCTCTGCCTCCCAAGTGCTGGGATTAAAGGCACACACCACCACGCCTGGAGTGGGATTTTAAAAAATAATTTATTTTTAATTTATTTATTAGAGAGTGAGTGAGAGAGAAAGAGAAAGAGAGACAGAGCCAGGTGTGGTGGTGCATGCCCTTAATCCCAGCACTTGGGAGGCAGAGGTAGGAGGATCACTGTGAATTCAAGGCCACCCTGAAACTACATTGTGAATTCCAGGTCAGCCTGGGCCAGAGTGAGACCGTACCTCGAAAAACCGGAAAAAAAAAAAAAAGAAAGAAAGAAAGAAAGAAAGAAAACCCAAGAAAGAGATACAGAGAATGGGCACACCAGGGCCTCTAGCCACTGCAAACGAACTCCAGAGGGATGTGCCACCATGTGCATCTGGCTTACATGGGATCTGGAGAATCAAACCTGGGTCCTTAGGCTTGAAATTTACAAACCACAAACCTTAATTTAAAAAATCCATTAGGGCTGGAGAGATGGTTTAGCAGTTAAGGCACTTGCCTGCAAAGCCAAAGGACCCAGCTTTGATTCCCCAGGACCCAAATAAAGCTGGGAGTTGATTTTTTTTTGTGGCTAGAGGTCCTAGGGTGCCCATTTCTCTCTCTCTCTCAAATAAGTAAATAAAAATAAAACATAAAAGATTAAAACTCCCTTAGTATGTGCTGGAGAGATGGCTAAGTGGTTAAGGCACTTGCCTATGAAGCCAACAGACCTATGTTCGATTCCCCAGGACCCATGTAAGCCAGATGCCCAAGGTAATACATGTGTTCGGAGTTCGTTTGCAGCAGCTGAAGGCCCTGGTGTGCCAATTCTCGCTATCGGCCTCTGTCTCTCTCATAAATAAATTTAAAAAAAAATTTTATGTGGTGTTTCGAGGTAGGTAGGGTCTCACTCTAGCCCCCAGGCTGAACTGGAATTTACTATGTAATGTAGTCTCAGGGTGGCCTTGAACACATGGCGATCCTCCTACTTCTGCCTCCCAAGTGCTGGGATTAAAGGCATGTGCCACGATGCCCAGCTGTAAAGTTTTTTTAAAGTACGAGAGTGGGAACCTTCCCAGCCCCCCCCCCCCCCCCCCCCGGAGGTAGGGTCTCACTGTAGCTCAGGCTGACCTGGAATTCACTATGTAGTCTCAGGGTGGCCTCGAATTCACGGTGATCCTCCTACCACTGCCTCCCAAGTGCTGGGATTAAATGCGTGTGCCACCGCGCCCGCCCGGCTGAAGTGTTTTTGTTGTTGTTTACTTTGTTTATTTACTTGAGAGAAAGAGGGGAAGAGAGAATGGGCACACTAATGCCTCTATCCGCTGTAAATGAACTCCAGACACATGCACCACCTTGTGCGTCTGGCTTTACCTGAGTACTGGGGAATCGAACTTGGGTCCTTAGGCTTTGCAAGCAAGCGCTTTTAACCGCTAAGCCATCTCTCCAGCATGAGACTAGCAATTTTTGTTGGGGATTTAATTTTTTTTTTTTTCCGAGGTAGGATCTCACTCTAGCTCAGACTAACCTGGAATTCACTATGGAGTCTCAGGGTGGCCTCGAACTCACGGTGATCCTCCTACCTCTGCTTCCTAAACGCTGGGATTAAAGACGAGCGCCACCACGCCCGGCTCATAGAGATTGTTTTTATGTCTTCTCTAAAAGCTCTAATCAGCTGAAGCACAAACAGCCCTTCCCGCCACAGAAAGAAGATGAATTGCAGCCCGCCGGCCGCCACCAGCGACTCAGGAGACGCGACTCAAACCGGGCACTGTTTTTCTACGTCATCACGCTGCGCCGACGCCTGGCGCCGCACGTGGCCCGGCGGCGGTGGGCGGAGCCGGGGCGTGTCCGGTACAACCGTGCCGCAAGATGGCGCTGCCCTTTGCACGCTCGTGGAGCTTGTGCCGCTGGGGAACCAGACGATGGGGGGCTGCGGCCGGGAAGGCCCGGAGAGGTAGGGCTGCCTCCTTGACTCTGTCTTTACTCTTTCAGCCCCTGGCGTTTCCTTCTGCTATTCCTGGAACTGCACTGTCTCCTTTCCCCACCTCCCTCAGCTTCGAGATTCCAAAACCTGCCCACCATTTGGTTTCTTTAAATCTGAGGCTTTCCCGGTCCGTGTTTTCTCTGTTCCTTGGCTTGCCCCACTGAAGAGACGTCACCTACTCTTGCCATGTGGTCATTGCAATCTGCCCTGCTTTCTCGTGATGGCTGAGATCAAAACATGTCACTAGCCCTTGGGTTCTAGCTTCTGTCATTGTCTCGTCTTTTTGCTCTGCCCGCAGGCATCAGTTTCAAACTGGAAGAAAAAACTGCCCACAGCAGCCTGGCCCTCTTCAAAGGTGACACAGGTGTCAAATATGGCTTGGTGGGATTGGAGCCCACCAAGGTGGCCTTGAATGTGGAGCGCTTCCGGGAGTGGGCAGTGGTGCTGGCAGACACGGCGATCACCAGTGGCAGACACTACTGGGAGGTGACGGTGAAGCGCTCCCAACAGTTCCGGATAGGAGTGGCAGATGTGGACATGTCTCGGGACAACTGCATCGGTGTTGATGATCGGTCCTGGGTGTTCTCCTATTCTCAGCGCAAGTGGCACACCATGTTGGCCAACGAGAAGGCCCCACTTGAGGGCATCGGGCAGCCAGAGAAGGTGGGGCTGCTGCTGGAGTATGAGGCCAAGAAGCTGAGCTTGGTGGATGTGAGCCAGGTCTCTGTGGTCCACACAATACAGACAGATTTCCGAGGCCCAGTGGTGCCTGCTTTTGCTCTATGGGATGGAGAACTGCTGACCCACTCAGGGCTTGAGGTGCCAGAGGGTCTCTAGTGTGTCCATTATTTGGAGTTCCTAATCATGCTCTTGGCCAGCCTTCTGTGGCAAGTGTCGAAAGCCGTTTTACTTTGCCCCAAGCAACCAGTCGCTCCCACCATTCAGTTCGGGTACTCTGTGCAATATCTTAGTCATCTTCAGGCCTCTACCCCTGTGGAAACTAGGCATACAGCCAGGCCTTCCCCAACCCCTCAAATTACTGCCAGTTTCTGAGATCACTGAGTGATTTTCTCCTCGGACTGCTTCCTCGGGTCCTTCTACCTCCCCCTGGAATTGTTTCTCAGTGTTCAGTCCTGGGGTCTTTTAGCTCTGTTCAAACTGATTCACTGCTACCTCTCTCCCCCTACCTACATGTTACTTGTTTTGGGCATTCATCAAATCTTTCCAGAGTAAATCCTTTCTACCTCTGGCTGGAAGAGTGGTGGTCAGTGACTTGGCCCTTTCTCTGTAGCACCTCTGGCGTCCTCAGTGCTTTGACTGAGTGTGTCAGAGTGAGATTAGAGCTCTCCTTTCCCAATACCTCAACACCACAGAGCCTCAGCCCCACATAGCTGTACCTAACCGTATCCCAAGTCCATCTGCCTTCACGCAGCCAGTTCATAATCATTGTGCCAGTTACAGCTGTGACCAAAGGAGAAGCGTTCCTGGGGGCATCTAGGGTCTTAGTACCATGAACCTTATTCTGGAGAAGTCCCTTCTTCATCTGCCACAGCTGAAAGTTAGGGGGAAAGTAGGGAAGGTTTTGGATGAACCATTTTGGGGCATGTTCAGACCCAAGCCCCCATTTCTCTTGGTGACAGAATATACATAATCTAAGCAGTATTTGGGGTTGAGAAGAACCTGGTGGAGTAGATAACTATGTATGTGAAATATGTACTGTTTGGACTCTGTCCGTGTGGGTCTAATTCTACCTTCTATGATGGTGACCCCTAGGGGAGAAAGAATAACTAGTTTAGCAAAAAGGAATAATTTGTGTAATTAAAGTTTTATTTCAACGCAAAATACTTTCTCTGTCTATAAAATTGCTGTTAGCAGCAGCAACATGTCCCTGGGTAAGGGGGACAGATCTCTGCAGACTACTAAAGTCAGGTGCTTAGGCCCCTCCTTTCTCTCACTCGACATGGATATGCATGGTGGCTAGAGTACCTCCACTGGAGTCACCTGCGCTCATGTGGATTGCTTCAGGGAGAGGAAGAGGGACCTGAATAAAGACCTGGGATGGTTTTGAGTGGGCCAAGTCAATAGGCTGTCTATACCTTGACGTATCCATGGGTACAGATGTCCACTGAGGCTCCTCCTGAGGAGTAGGGTATTTTGAGTCTCACAAAATGCACTGGACCCCATTACCAAACTGCTTTGCTGGTCCCCACTGAAGCAGCTGTCCAAGATATCTGTGGTGGCTGTGGGTTAAATGCATGGCCAGGTCATGCTTTTCCTTGAGCAGGGACTGTCCATGACTCACACCATGCTTTCTAAGTTCTCTTTGGACAGGGTCTCAGCTGCTGCCTCAGCCTGAGTCTCGGAGAGCATGTAGGAGTCCTGGTAATCTTGAAGCAGTTTGACCACCTCCAGGTGCTTGAACTGCACAGCATCATCCAGGGGAATGTTGCCCCACCTGGAAGGAACAGTGACCACAGTGAGGCGCAGCAGACAAGACAGTGCCCCAGTTGTATGCATATGCGTAGTGGGGAAGCTAGGCCACCCTCCTGCCTTTTTAGCCCAATCCTACTCACCTGTCCTTGACAAAAGGGTTCACTTTGCAAGCCTCGATGAGAAATTTAACAACTTCCGTGTGTCCTAAGAATATGGGTAGAAGGAAAATGAGGGTACAGCTCCTGAACCATTTGGTGCAGACCTTTGGCAACTAGAGTCTACCAAGAGGGAGGAGGAAAAGGCTGGGCATTTGTTCCCTGCCAACACCCAGTTGTCTGAAAGGCATCTGGACAAAATTGGCTGTTGCCCCTCTAGCCCTGAGGACACATAAACGTGGGTATTCCGGATAAAGTAGTACACTTTCCTTTCCCCGCTTAACCTTTTGAATACCTTCAGCTGCAGCAACATGCAGGGCTGTGCGGGAGTCATAGTCTTTCTGTTCCATATCCATGGCTGACAAAGCAAATCTGAGGGTTGTAGGGAAAAAAAAAAAAAAACAGCCAGGGTTAGCCAGATCAGTCTAGCATCACCAGTTTTCTTTCTGAAGTGGGGACAGACTGGATGTTCCAGAAAAATTAAAACTAGCTGAGTGTGGAGGCACATGTCTTTAATCCCAGAACTGGGAGGTAGAGGTAGGAGGATTGCAGTGAGTTTGAGGCCACCCTGAGACTACATAATGAATTTCAGGTCAGCCTGGGCTAGAGTGAGACCCTACCTCAAAAAAACAAAACAAAAACCAGTAAATACCAAATTTTGTAGGGATCTTTCTTCTTTATTATTATTTATTATTTTTTTGAAGTAGGCACTCTAGCCCAGACTGACCTGGAACTTAACTCTGTAGTCCAGCCTGGCCTTGAACTCACAATGATCATCCTACCTCAGCCTCCTGAGTGGTAGGATTAAAGGCATGTGCCGCAATGTCCAGGTAAACTTTGTAGGTTTTGCATAATCTGTTCTCTATTGGATGAGACTGTTATTCCCACTTAGATAAGGTGGCAGTGTGATGTTTCCATAAACATGGCTGTCTAGTTGTACTGTATTTGTTAACGTTGATAATCCACTTGAAGCAGAGTCCCTGTCCCCAAGAATGATGCTCTTTATACTGTTGTTAACAACAGTGATTGCTATTAAGTTCTTATCCTATATAAGGCACTTTGCTCTTTAAAAACAAAAAACAAAAAAACAAGCCCCTCCTGGTGGCTCATGCCTTTAAGCCTTTAATCCCAGCACTTGGGAGGCAGAGGTAGGAGGATCACCATGTGTTCGAGGCCACCCTGAGACTACATAGTGAATCCCAAGTCAGCTTGAGCTAGAATAAGACCCTACCTCGAAAAGCAAAACAAGGGCTGGAGAGATGGCTTAGCGGTTAAGCGCTTGTCTGTGAAGCCTAAGGAACCAGGTTCGAGCCTCAATTCCCTAGGACCCACATTAGCCAGATGCACAAGGGGGTGCATGCATCTGGAGTTCGTTTGCAGTGGCTGGAAGCCCTGGAGCGCCCATTCTCTCTCTCTCTTTCTGTCGTTCTCAAATAAATAAATAAAAATTAAAAAATTATTTTAAAAATACTTAAAAAATAAAAAAAAAGACAAACAAATACTCTTTATGTCAATTCTGTCTAACCCTAAAGCTGAAACATTTAACTGTTTGGCTGTGCTGCCTCCTAATGTAATCTCTGACCAGGTACATTTTATTATTTGCATTTGGTCATCATAGAATTACCTTTAAAAACCAGGCATGGTGGTGCATGCCTTTAGTCCCAGCAGAGGTAGGAGTATTGCTGTGAGTTCAAGGCCACCCTGAGACTACATAGTGAATTCCAGGTCAGTCTGAGCTAAAGTGAGACCCTATCTCAAAAAAAAAAAAAAAGGCTGGAGAGATGGCTTAGTGGTTAAGCGCTTGCCTGTGAAGCCTAAGGACCCCAGTTCGAGGCTTGATTCTCCAGGACCCACGTTAGCCAGATGCACAAGGGGGCGCACGCGTATGGAGTTCGTTTGCAGTGGCTGGAGGCCCTGGTGCACCCATTCTCTCTGTGTGTCTGCCTCTTTCTCTCTGTCTGTTGCTCTCAAATAAATAAAAATTAAAAAAGAGAAAAGAAAAGAAAGAATTACCTTCGAAGAGCTGAGACATCTCCACTATATGCAGCAAATAACAGGTTCACCACAGTCTTGTTCTGGAACACATATCACAGCCACCTGAGATTAGCTGTGGCTTTGAATCCACCCATGCCCAACTGTGCCCTATGACCCTCCCCTGTGGATGCTTCTCCAAGTGGCTTGCTATGAAGTGTTATGAAATGTTCTCTCTGAAGTATCCTTCAAACCGACTGGGGATTTTCTTACCCGAACTTCTCCCCCTTCACGACGTGGGTCTAATTTCCGAGCACAATGCCGCAGGTTGTCATAGTTGTGGAAGTTAAAGAGGGACACCAGCTTCTACAATTGTAAGCCAAAGGAACTGTTATTCCTTGAACTTGATTAGAACTCAAGTTTGCTTAATATAAGTGGCTGCCATTAATTTATTGCCTTATTGAAAATATTAAGTACAGGGCTGGAGAGAAGGCTCAGCAGTTAGGCACTTGCCTGTAAAGCTTATTGATCCAAGTTCGATTCCCCAGTACCCATGTAAAGCCAGATGCACAAAGTGGCCCATGTGTTCATTTGCAGGGACTAGAGGCCTTGGTACACTCATTCTCTGTCACTCTGCTGGGTATGGTGGCGCACGCCTTTAATCCCAGCACTAGGGAGGCAGAGGTAGGAGGCTTACTGTGAGTTGGAGGCCAGTTTGAGACTACATAGTGAATTCCAGGTCAGCCTGGGCTAGAGTGAGACCCTACCTGGAAAAACCAAATAAAATTACATATATATGCCGAGCAGCTCACCTGGCAGAAGTTGATGCCCCTCTGGCTGTTCCCTAACTTATCCAGTGGAGGTGACAGGCACATCATTCCCATGACATTGGGTACCACCAGGAGGATGGCTCCTGACACAGCTGACTTGGCTGGCAGGCCCACCTGGAGAACAGATTGGAGGCTGAGGATGAGCTAGGGGTTTTCCAAATTTAGGAAAATAAACAAGGTAAGTTATTCTAAGTGACTGCATGGATAAGGCCACACTCATCTCGACTTTTTCGCTTATTAACTAGCTTCTTTTTTTTAATTTTTATTTTTTGGTTTTTTGACGTAGAGTCTCACTATAGCCCAGGCTGACCTGGAATTCACAGCAGTCCTCCCACCTCTGCCTCCCCAAGTGCTGGGATTAAAGGCGTGCACCACCACGCCCGGCTATTAACTAGCTTCTTGTTGCTATGGTCCCTCACGACATTCCCTGTCACACTTAGGAACTTGTTTTATTAACAGTACTCTTCTGTAGTACCGAAACTGGGATACAGTCTTTTATTCTGGTAGGAAAAATAGACAAAAATAATAAATAAGAAGTAGGGTGCTGTGAGTAGAGGCAGGTTCATTTGAAATAGGGCAGTCACAAAAGTCTCTTCTAGGACTGAGGGCATAGTCCAGTGGTAGTACATTTGCCTAGCATGGGTAAGGTATAGGTTCCATCCCTACTGCCAAAACAAGTTACCAAAAAAAAGTCGCATGTGTTGATATATATCTGTAATCCCAGCTGAGGAGGCTGAGGCAGGAGAATCATCATGCGTTTGAGGCCAGCCTAGGCTACATAGCAAGACCTTGTGTCACACACGTACAAAACCAATTGAGACAAAATCACACCTCTCCTTAGCAGTGACATCTAGGCTGACAGCCAGCTATGAAGGGTTGCACAGGAGCATTTTGTGCTTCTGTGTATCTGAGGAATGTAATATGCTTGATAACACCCCCTAAGGATTTTTAAATTTTATTCCTTTTTTTTTTCTTTAGGATTCTTAATCTAATTGCTTGACTGGAGGTTTGTGAATGGGAGGCAGAAACAAGCACCCACCACTGTCCTTCTTGGCACTGAACTTATGGGCGATGGATAGCAGGGCCAGAAACACTCACATGGAAGGCAAACTGGCCGGAGAAGTCGTACATGCCGCAGGAATGCATGAGGCTGAGCGTGTTGCGCACTGCTTCAGCGCTTAGCACGCTCTCGCCTGTGATGGGGCAGATCCCGCCATTGGCAAGGGTGGCTGCCATGACACTGCCTGATTCACAGGTGACCTCCACAGAGCACAGCTGCAGAGAGAGGGGAGGTCAAAGTGCGCTGTGGGCATGAACACAGTGCTCCCTGGTGTAGAGCAGTGTTCTTGGCATGTAGGTCTTTTGGTTCTCACAGAACCACCAGAGAGAAGTGTCTACTGTAAGTCAGAGAAGGACAGCAGTCTGCCCTGTTCCCCTGACCCTGAGAGCATTTGCCTACCTGGAAGTAGAGATCAAGGGCGGCCATCATGTCCACCCCCTTGGGAAAGCACTGCAAGGAAGAGGGTGGAACATTCTCTTCAGGACATACTTTCACGCTGACAGGGTCTCAGCCAGTCTCCAACCCTTCTGCCCTTCTACCAGCAGCAGAATTCTCAGGGGCTTTCTCTACTGGCCTCTCCCAGGTACCTTCTTTTCCTTGAGATAATAGCCGATGGCATAGTTCCGGTCCCCAGTTTCCTTCTCTGACTGGAATCTGAAGTAAATACCCAATTTAGTGCTTGAAGGTTGAGAAGTGAGTATGGGGAGGAGGGGAAAAATTTCCTCCCCTTGGACATAGAACTACATTACATGTATCAAACTGAACCAGACCCTTTATAACTTCCCACAGAAATATTAGTGGAAACTTCTGACTCTGAGCACAAACTCAGAACAAAAGAAAAACAAACAAGCAAACAAATAAACACCCAAAGCTGGCTGGTTTAGGAAAATCTGGCATGGTTTTTGGCTTTGGGAGTCTTGACTCGGATTTAGGCAAAAACCATCATTCTGTCTCTCTCATTACATACTAATTAGAAATGGAACATTATACTGGGTGTGGTGGCACACGTCTGTAATCCCAGCACTGGGGAGGCAGAGGTAGGAGGATCATAGTGAGTTCGAGGCCACCCTGAGACTACATAGTGAATTCCAGGTCAACCTGGGCTAGAGTGAAACCCTACTTGGGAAAGAAAAAAAAAAAAAAAGGAACATTATTTCACCAAGTAAATGTCAACAAAAGAGACCCAGAGGGAGGGGAAGCCTAAATTCCTCTTGAATATCTTCCTTCTAAGATGATACACACTGCTATCTATCTGTCTGTCTCCCTCTCCCACTCCGTGTATACAACACTACAATCACAGTGTATCCAGCTAATTCTGTAAACAGGGCCTTACGTGGCATTGCTGAACCCCATGAATTCATTCCCAGCCATTTTGTTCAGATACTGCAACACCTAGAAGAGAAGAGAGGCAAGGGAGGGGCCATTTGACTAAGGAACCCTACTAAACATGGCTCAGGCTCATAAGCCTTCTGAACCTCTCAGTCCTTATCTCAACTTTGGTCAAGAAGGCAAAAACTAAAAAAAAAAAAAGACAAAGGCTGTGACTGGAGAGATTGCTCAGTGGTTAGAGGCGCTTGCTTACAAAGCCTGACAGGCCGGGTTTGATTTCCCAAGAACCCACGTAAAGCCAGATGTACAAAGTGGCACATGTATCCGGAGTTTGTTTGCTGGGGCAGGAGTTCCCTGGTGTTGTCATACTCTCTCTCAAATAAATATGTAAGAAAGCAAGGGCTTCAAGAGGCTTTCCTTTGTGAAGCCAGCACATTCCCACTCTCCTGGACATTCTGCTGTGGTGTGGGTGGGAGCACCCGATAGCTCAGAGCCAGGCACTTAGGACGGCATGCCATGGAGAAAAGCAAGAAGCTAAGAGGCAGGGAACTTACAAAGTCAAACTTCTCCGCTTTGTTACAGTCCATCTGCAGAGGAAGGAGGAGACATTAGTGTTCTAAGCCTAAGAGGACAACAGAAGGGTCATAAGGTGGAGCTGACATGTTAAACTAGCCTTACTACAGGGAATGTGTTAAAATTTACAACGACTTGTTTGTTTTGAGATAGGTCTATTTTGCCCAGGCTGATCTTTAACTTGTGGGTTCAAGTGCTGTTCCTACCTCCGACTCCCAAGTAGCTGAAACTACAGGCATACAGTTTTTATTTTTAGACAACTGAGACTTTTTTTGCATGAATCTATATGCCTAACAATATTTAAAAACAACCATTATGGTGGTTCATGCCTATAATCTCAGCACTTGGAAGTCTGAGTCAGGAAGATTTCTGAGACTTCAAGGACAGCCTAGGCTTTAAAAAAAAAAAAAATTAAGAACCTTGGTGTGGTGGTGCATACCTTTAATCTCAGTACTTTGGAGGCAGACATAGGAGGATCGCCATGAGTTCGAGGCCACCCTGAGACTACACAGGGATTTCCAGGTTAGCTTGGGCTAGAGTGAGACCCTACCTCAAAAAAACAAAAAAAAAAATTAAGATTATCAAGGAATGAGGATTCAGATAACCCCATCAGCATTCACCCCTCCTCAGTCTTATCATCCCAATTTTACCCTAATTTTTTTTTTTTAATTTTTCGATGTAGGGTCTCCCGCTACCCCAAGGCTGACCTGGAATTCACTATGTAGTCTCAGGGTGGCCTCAAATTTATGGTAATCTTCCTACCTCTGCCTCCCAAGTGCTGGAATTAAAGGCTTACACCACCATGCCCAGCTGTAGCCTCAATTTTAATCATTTTTTTTTCAAGGTAGGGTCTCACTCTAGCCCAGGCTGACCTGGAATTCTGGAATTCACTGTGTAGTCTCAGGGTGGCCTTGAACTCACGGCGATCCTCCCACCTCTGCCTTGAAAAAAAATTCAATTATATTGATAAACCAAATAAAATATTTTTGGCAGCCATTAGAATTGAACCTAGGATCTCCTACATGCTAGGCAAGCGCTTCACCACTGGGCTATTCTCCCAGCTTTGAAGCTGAAGATTTTCTCTAAGAGTCAAGTTTGCCACAGCTGACCTTCATGGGAATGAGATGAAACAAGTCCCAAAGGCAGAGCTGTAAATAATCATTACAGAACAGGGGTGAGCTTGGCCCGGTCTCCTATCCCAGAGTTCTTGCTTCCTGCATATGTCCCCTATCCAGTCAACATTCCAGGGACTCTGACACCTGAGTTCCTGGGGGGAAGGGCTCCTAACGCCACCTTCCCCAGGAGAGGCTATGATTGGCTCTTGAGGGTCACTGGCAACACTGCTCCTGGGTTCTTGCTCAAGCCCTGGGAGACCTACAGCTGATGGGCCTGCCTGACACTTGCTCAAGGCCACCTCACAGTTCCAGGTGACGTGAATAACTGCCCTGGCCTGGCCATTCACCCTTCTCTGTGTGTGTCCCTCACCCAGGAGTGGCCAATCAATGCTTAATGGTGTTGTCCTCCCACCACCTTTGGCATTTGGCCCTTGGCAAGGATCATGACCAACTCACTTCTCCAAGGATCAGGGAGCTCTGGGCTCCAGAGTTCTAGGTTGAGGCCAGAAACACTAAGGGGTGAGGGTAAGGAAGATGGTGTGGTCCCTCTTACTAATATCATCAGCATTACACAAGGGTCCCTGTTGTGCTCTTTCATGCCTCCTGGAAACCCTCAAAGGATCAGTACAACCTCATTGATTTCCCTGCAGAGCTGAACAAACATGAGGGTACAGGTATGGGGGAGCTGAGAGAATAGTACCTTCCAGAAAGTTAAGAGTGGCACTGACCTTGATCAGGGAGCTGACGACAATGGCACCAGCATTGACCATGGGGTTATGGGGGATCCCTGGGGAAATACAAACCTCATCAGCTATTGAACAAAACCTACTTTATAGACTGCCCACTCTGAAGCTAGGCAGGGTTGGGCCTGGTTAATATTTGGATGTGAGAAAAAGCAAAGAAAAAAAAAAAAAAAAGGCGGGGGGATGGGGAGGTGTTTGATCTGAGCACGGGAATGCTCACCTTCCTCATTGAGGGAGAGCTTGTTGTAGCGCAGGCCACTGGGCTCCTTGCCCACATACTTGTGCACATAGTCAGTGCCTAGGGTGCTTATGGAGATGGCATAAGTGAGAGGCTTGACACAGGACTGCAGGCAGAAGGGGATCTTTGTGTGGCCCACAGAGTGCCTGGAAGCAGAAAGGTACCATGAAAGGGGTTAGACTTTGTTCTGTCCCTATGCCCTGCCTCCCCTTCCTTTCACCCAGCATCTCACCGCTGACCATCCACAGTGCACAGGGAGACACCCCACAGGTCTGGGTTTGACTTGGCCAGGTGAGGGATGTAGGCCGCCACCTGGGCATGTAGAGAAAAAGGAGGAGGACTGAATGTGGAGAAGAGGATCAGAGCTATATTCAGATCTGAAGAAGCTTTTAGATAAAGGCTAAAAATCTGTCTACTAGCCTGTTGCTGCCCCAAACACCCATCCTGATGTCCTGGGGGAATTTATCTTCACATAGTTCCGATCCTGTAGAGATGGCAGTAAAGCCTATAGAATGTAATACGTGAATTCTGGAAGTGGCTTCCCTTTGGGGGGTTTATGCTGAGTTATAATGTAAATCTCCTTGATGGTTCAATTGACTTTTTTTTTTGGTCTCCGTAGCCTAAGTTGGCCTGGAACTCATTTTGTTCTGTAGCCCAGGCTAGCTTTGAACTTACAGTGCTCCTGAATATTGGAGTTACAGACATGAGCCACCACACCTGGCTTCAGTTGACTTCTTTTTTCTTTCTTTTTTTAGACAGAGTCACTTGGAAACCAGACTGGTCTCCAACTTAGTATATAGCTGATGACCTTGAACTTCTTTTTTTTTTTTTTTTTTTTTTTTTTGAGGTAGGGCCTTGCTCTAGCCCAGGCTGAACTAGAATTCACTTGGTAGTCTCAGGGTGGCCTTCTTGAACTCATGGCGATCCTTCTACCTCTGCCTTTCAAGTGCTGACCTTGAACTTCTGATCCTCCTGCCTCCACTTCATGAGTGCTGAGATTGCAGGCATAAAACACTAGGTTTTATGCACTCCTGGTGATGGAACCTAGAGCCTTGTGCATGCTAAACAAGCATTCTATCAACTGAGCTATACCCCAATCCTCAGCTGACTATACCATGTGTATCTATAAAAACCTAGAATTCTCTCATATGCTATAGGAATCATATGTATAGAAACATAGGAAGCCATGTTCTCATTTTTAGAAGTTCTGCTTCTGTCTGTCATCACTGAATTCCCAGCCCCAACATGTCTCTGAGAAACAAGGTGTATCTGGCCCAGAGCCCTCGTCCCTCCCTTAATCCCCTGGCCCTCACTTTGCCTCCAGTGAGCTCTTTGGCATCCTCAAAGATGCGATCCACATGGCTCGTGAACTCCTCAAAATCAGGAATGACAAACTTCTTTCGGAATGCCTGGGTCAGGAGCACAATGTTGCTGCTCACACACCTGGATCCCAGACATGATTGTATTAGGGCCTGGAGAGATGCAACTGGGACTCAACTCTGGAGCCATGGAGGTTGGGAATAAGCAAGGTTGTCCAGTGCTCATCTGGTTTGGGACTAAGAGCTGTGTGACTTTTGGCAGGTCAACTTTCTAGGCTTTAGTTTCCTCACCTCTAAAATGATGGGTTGTAATGATATGGAAAGATACTCCAAAACATTGTCTTGGGATATGAGAAAAAGATTACCACGAGAATTAGTATGTAAGCTTTAGATTTGAGAAGTCCTAAATTATATATGTGCATATATTCATATTTGTATGCAAACGCATAAGATATTTTATGTAAGATACTCGTTAATTTGTCAACAATGTTTCCTTCTGGGTAGAGAGGGAAAGAATATGTATTTCTGTAATGTTTGAACTTTTGCACTGAATATTCATTCACTGCTTGAATAAAAAAATAATAAACCAAAAGAGGGGGTTGAACTGTATTATCCCCAAGATTTTCCCTGTTCATAGAACAGTTTTTGGGAGCAGTGCCCATTTCTGGGGCTCTCACTTTTGGAAGAGCTCTCGATCTAAGAGGCCACCGCTGCTGGACTCTTGGACCATGCGGTGCATCTGGTTTATGCAGTCCCGGAGCCTTGGATCCGATGTCTGCAGTCCGGTAGCCTTCAGTGCCTTTGAGGAAAAGGAGAGGCCTGGTAAGGTGAGCTCAAAAGACAGTAATCTTTCCTCATAGTCTTTGCCAGGAGATACTCAGTTAATTCAACAGCAATAGGTGGAACAAATGATTTTGAAGAGTCAGAAAAGAGACTGGAGAGGGGTTGAAGGCTAACATGGCTTTTCTGCAGTCTTTTCATAGAGAGTGATAATCTGGGCTTGGCGCAGGGGTGGATTGGATCCTCAGCATAGGCAGTTGCTGTTATCCCTCTGTAGTCATCATCCTCACACGGCAACCCATTAGCTACCCCGTACTTGTTTGACCCTCCTTTTCCCCACTTTCCAGAGATGATAAGGGATTGGGGTTCTGAACAGGTCGAAAACAACTTACAGTAGTGAACTTGTGGATAGGGATCCGCTCCTGTCCCTCAGCAATAGTGTAGAAGAGCAGATCACCAAGGCGGGACAGCATGCCGCTCTCTGATGCGTCACTGGGGGCAGAGACAGGGGAGGAGGGCAGGAGCCTGAGAACTGCTCCCTGCTCCTCCTCCTGGAGCGTGGGCCTGTCTTCGGGTGGGTGTCATTCTTTGCCTCTTCCCTGAGCCATCTGATCTAGCCTGTAATCCTAGCTTTCATCCCTTGCCTGAGAAGTTGTGGGTCTTCCTCTCTAGTTTTTACTCCTGACTTTCAGACCTTTATTTCAAGCTACCTTCTTGACACCTTTACTTCTAGATATCCCACAAGCACTGAAGACTGAACATGTCAGCCTGAGTTGCCTCACCTCCCTCCCTCCCTTCCCTCTGATTTCTCATCAGGGTTAGTAGCACTGCCACCCACCTAGGTGCCAAGTTGAAGTGCCACATCATTTGGATTGTTCCCATGCCTTAGGTCTATGTTGAGTTGGTCACCAACACTGATGCATCTACCCTCCACAATTTCTCTCAGATCTACCCTCTTTCCCCCTTGCAGTATGGTGGAATGGAAAGAATCAGACTTTGCTCCTTACTAGCTATGTGATTAGGCAGGTCATGTAATATTGTTGAAATTGCTTCCTTATCTATAAAATAAAGATAGTAATGTCTACTTCACCTGGGTGATGTGAGGCTTTAAGAGCATATTCCATGAAAAATTGCCTGGCACAAAGGAATGCTCAGTAAATCATGCTTATCATGCTCCTTGTCTGTTACCTCGTTGCCACCATTCTTTCTTGCCATCCATGCTGGTAATCATTCTAAAACTCAAAAGTTCTCTACTAAAATGCCTGTGGCATAAGCTGGGCATGGTGACCCACACCTGTAATCATAGCACTTTGGAAGTAGAGGCAGGAGAACAGGAGAATCAACTGCATAACAGAGTTCAACTACATAATGAGCTCAAGGCCAACTTGGGCTACATCAGACCCTGCCCCCCCAAAAAGAAATTTTTAAAAAGAGATTAGAAGCAACCTACATATGCATTAGTATATTATGTATGTACCTATGATAGAATATTATGCAGTAGAAAAGAAAGGAAAACAGGAAGCAAATGTGCTCACACCTTTAATTCCAGCATTGGAGAAACTAAGGCAGGAGAATCATAGGTTGGAGACCAGCCTGGGCTACATTGCAAGATCATGTCTCAAAAAACAAAAAATTAAAACCAGGCTGGGGAGATGGCTCAGTTTCCCAGAAACCACATGCAAAGCTGGGGTTACAGTGTGAGCACCTGTAATCTCAGCATGCCTATGGTGTGAAGGGAAACAAGGACAGGAGAATTTCCTGGAAGCTTGCTGCTCAGCCACCCTGGTGAATAGCAGTGAACAAGAGACCTTGCCTGAAAACAAGACAAGGCAAACCAAAGTAAGGACTGAACCTAAGTCGTCCTCTGACCTTCACACTCACCCCATGGCACATGAGTACCCACACCCGCACACATGAATATGCACACAACATACAGCTCACACACACAGAACACCAAACAAACCAAAAATACATATAGTGTCATTCACATAATATATTCAGTGACATTAAAAGTTACATTCCTGGCCGGGCATGGTGGCACATTCCTTTAATCCCAGCACTTGGGAGGCAGAGGTAGGAGGATCGACTGCCATAAGTTCAAGGCCACCCTGAGACTACATAGTGAATTCCAGGTCAGCCTGAGCTAGAATGAGACCCTACCTCAAAAAAAAAGTTACATGCCTGTAATCACAGCACTTGGAAGGCAGAGGCAGAAGACCAGGAATTCTTGATCATTCTCACTCATCTACATGAATGAAACTCTGTCAACCCTGTCTCAAAATCAAAAACAAAAACAGGTGTGGGGCTCAGCAGTTAGGTCACTTGCCTGCAAACCCTAATGATCTGGGTTTGAGTCTCCAGTACCCAAGTAAAGCCAGCTGCACAAAGTGGTGCATGCACCTGTAGTTCATTAGCAGTGGCTGGAGGCCCTGGCACACCCATTCTCTTTGTCTCTCTTCTCTCTATATCCCTCACTGCTTGCAAATAAATATTTTTAATATTTTATTTTTATTTATTTGACAGAGAAAGAGGGAGAGGGAGGGAGAGAGAGAGAGAGAATGAGCACACCAGGGCCTCCAGCCACTGCAAATGAACTCCAGACACGTGCACCTGGCTAACATGGGTCCTGGGGAATAGACCCTGGGTCCTTTGGCTTTGTAAGCAAACGCCTTAATCACTAAGCTATCCCTCCAGCCCAAATAATTAAAAAAAAACCAGGGGCTAGAGACATGGCTCAGCGGTTAAGGTGCTTGCCTGCAAAGCCTAACAACCTGGGTTCAATTCTCCAGTACCCACATAAAGCCAGATGCACAAAATGGCACATGCTGGAGTTCATTTATAGTGGCTAGAGGCCCTGGCGTGCCCATATTCTCTCTCTGTCTCTCTTTCTCTCTCTCAAAATAAGTAAATAAATAAAATATTTAAAATATATTTTCTAAAATAGGTGGGGTCTGGAAAGATGGCTCAGCAGTTAAAGGCACTTGGCTTGCAAAGCCTGACAGTCCAGGGTTCAGTTCCCTAGTTGCCACATAAAGGCAGATGCAAAGTAGCACATGTGTCTGGAGTTTGTTTGCAATGGCAAGAGGCCCTAGCAGTCTCTCCTTGTAAATAAATAAAAATAAGCTAGGCATGGTGGTGCACGCCTTTGAGCCCAGCATTTGGGAGTCAGATGATCGCTGTGAGTTCAAGGCCAGTCTGAGACTACATAGTAAATTCCAGGTCGTCCTGGGCTAGAGCAGCGAGACTCTACCTGGAAAAACCAAACAAAAAAAACCAAAAACTACAGCCAGACATGGGGACGTGCATATCTAATCCCAGCACTCCGAAGACTGAGGTAGGTGGACGGTCATGAGTTGCAGGCCAGCCTGAGGCTAGAGTTAGTTCCAGGTCAGTCTGGGCTAGAGTAAGACCATACTTGGGGGGTGGGGGGGTGGGTGAATAAGCCAGACTGCATAGCATTTCCTCTTCACTGCCCTCCTTTCCCTCAAACGCAGAAACCCCGCCCCCTCATGATGTCATACTTCCAATAGCTCATCAGCCAATGCTGTCAATTCATGAACCAGCGGTCTAAATCCTTCACCAAGTCCTTAAAGCATACTAAATCACAGGAAGAGAAACTAGGTTTCCTAACAACATTCCATCACTGATCCACTGGATGAAGGTGTGTATGGGGAGAGCAAGGGGTATCTCTACCTCCCCACTCTGAAGACAGTATTCTATCCCACCAGCATCCTCCCATAGTAATTATTTGGGAGGAAGTGGCTGGTGATTTAGAAATCTTTGTGTTCCAGAGCCTGACACTACCTACACAACACCATCATAATTGGAGGAAAAGATCATGACATCAAAATAAAATTGAGATGGGGAGAATGGAGTTTCAAAGGGAAAAGTGGGGGGAGGCAGGGTATTACCATGGGATATTTTTTTATAATCATGGAAGTTGTTAATAAAAAATAAATAAAACCAAAAAAAAAAAGAAAAGAAATCTTTGTGTCCCATGCCTCTAGAAGAAATAATGGGAAAGTAATGCATAATAATGATCACTACTAATAAAAAGTACTTATTGGACTTTTACCAATAAGCTGAACTACAGGACAGGAGCTCCAGTGGTGGTGAGGTAGAATGCTGGTTTATTATTTTTGTTTGTTTGAGGTAGGGTCTCGCTCTAGCCCAGGCTGACCTGGAACCCACTCTGTAGTCCAGGTTGGCTTCAAATTCACGGAGATCCTCCTACCTCAGCCTCCCGTGGTAACTCTAATTATGATATAAATATATTTCTGAAGGTCATGAAGTAGGTATCAATGACAGGGGAGATGGCCCATTTCCTGTTTTGCTAGAATAGGACAGGGGCTACTGGACTGTGCTTAGCTGTAGCTCTAGAGAGGACAAGATTTCCTGCTCGGTGCCATCTGCGTCTTGGAGGGGATAAAAGGCATGGCTACCAAGTATTCCTGGGTGGTGGGGGAGAGAGAAGTTTCGACCTCCATGGAGGTAGATGGGCCCAAAGGAAGGAGTCTTCCATTCAGGGAGCCTGAACGGCATCAATAATGGCTCGGACTGACTCTGGTTTGGGAAATCTGGGTCTTGAATTTTCCCCCGTTTTATAAATATTCTCTCCATTCAACGACCGCTTTGGAAATCACCGTTATCCTACAGACTGGGGAGCCTTGCTACGAACACACTCGACTCCTACGTACGTACCTGCGCACCGATAGCGCAAAGCGCACCACACACCACACAACAGAGGACGCGCAGAGAGACGCATCACCCAGACAGACCCGAGTGCACTTGAAGCTGGGGCAGGAAGCTGCTCCATACCCAGTACCCACACTTTCCCTGAAATACGCCCGAGGACCAGAGAGGAGGGGAGGAGGACGGCAGGTGCGCGCCCGGCCCTGCACACCACCAACACGTGCACCGGGCAACACCGCGCTCGCCAGCGTTCCCAGTTCAGTACGCACCTTGGACAGGCATCTCGAAGACCGACCTGCCCAAACGCCCTGGCGGGCGGACAGCACGTTACCGCCCGAGCGCGGCGGACCCAAAGCCCCACATCTAAAGGAAAAGGCATCGCGGGCTAGTGAGCGAGGAGAAGAGAGGGGAGACGAGGTGCGCTCTCTGGGGGACGGGGCTCCCAGGGAGCTGAGCGAGAACGACGGCGGGAGTGGGAGCGAGCCTGTCCCCTTGCCCCTGTCCCGCGAGCCTTACTGATCCTTGTGCAGCGGCTGGTGGCTGTGCGGCGTCGCCCTGCCCGCCGCCGCGGCCTCACTGAGGTGGTAGCGGACTCCCCTGCCAAGGAGTGGGCTCCGGCTCGGGTGACCCCAGCCTCCCCGCCGGCTGTGCCCGCCGGCCCGGCTCAGCGCATTCTGCAGAGCCCTCATGGAGCGCATGCCCCCGGCGCGCCGCCGGCTCGGCCCGAGCGCCGCGAGCGTCGGAGCGGCGGCTGGGAGGGAGGGAAGGAGGGCGGGAAGGAGGGAGGGAGGGGCGGAGGGAGTCGCGGGCGCGGCGAGGTGCGGTGCGGTGCGCGGCGCTGCGGTGCGCTGCGGCCGGAGTGCGACGGCGGGCCGAGCCCGCGGGGGACAGGGGCCCGGGGCTGGGGTGGGGCCGGAGGAGGGGCCAGTCGCTGAACTGCTCGGGCCAGGGCCGGGGGCACCTATTCCCGGTAGACTGGGGATGGGCGAGACAAGTGCCACAGATTAGCGACAGACTGAAGCCCGGATCTGTGGGGGGCGGGGAGGGGGCGGTGCCAGACGGCGACGGACAGTGCCCGCATCCAATCACTGAGGAGCCGTGGCCCTGGGAGGCGGGAAGGGGCGGGGCTAGACCTCGGGAACCAGGCCGGGGAGTGGACGCCTGGCGCCCTGCTCAGCCCGGTCGTGCGTGCGAATCCCGGGCACTGCAAGGAACCGCGACAGATTCGGGAACGATGGCGTTCTCTGGTAACAACGAGAACGCTGCTTTATTCAGGAACCACTTAGTGAGCTTCGGCTTCAGAAGGCCCCAGCGGCCTGCCCTCAGCCCTCAATGCGCTGGCTCCCCACGCCCCGTGCAAGGACAGGGACGCTAGGTGGCGGTGAGTGGAAAGGGAAGTATCCCGTCCAGAAATAAACCGCAACTCTTCAGTGCCAGCTCTTAGGATGCCTCGGTTCTTAGCTCTATCTCCCTTTTTCTTGTCCGGAAACTTAAGACATTAAATAAGGCAATGGGAGCCGGGCGTGGTGGCGCACACCTTCAATCCCAGCACTGGGGAGGCAGAAGTAGGTGGATTGCCAAGAGTTCGAGGCCACCCTGACACTACATTGTGAATTCCAGGTCAGCCTGGGCTAGAACAATACCCTACCTTGAAAAACAAAACAAGGCAATGAACACGAAAAAAATATTTTTTTTTTGTTAGGGAGCCATGACTGCTTAGGTATCCACAAACTGACTTCCACCACTCCTGGCACAAAAACATTTTTTAAATTATTTTTAAACATTTTATTTTATTTTATTTGTTTGAGGGAGAGAATGAGAGCGCCAGTGCTTTCAGCCGCTGCCAATGAACTCCAGACACATGCGCCACCTTGTGCATCTAGCTTATGTGGGTCCTGGGGAATTGAACCTGGGTTCTTTGGCTTTGCAGGAAGTACTTTAACGGCTAAGCCATCTCTCCAGCCCCACAAAAACATTTTCTAAGGGCTCTCAGATTTTGGCTGTTTGGATTGCTTGCCTTCCTCGGTCTCATTAGCAGAAGTGATGTACAAAAAGAGCTTGGGGGCTGGAAGGATGGCTTAGCAGTTAAGGCAGGACCCAGGTTCGATTCCCCAGGACCCACATTAGCCAGATGCACAAGGGGGCACATGCGCCTGGAGTTCATTTGCAATGGCTGGAGACTGACATGCCCATTCTGTCTGTCTGTCGGTGTCTCTCTCTCTCTCTCTCTCTCTGCCTCTCCCTTTTTAAAATTAATTAAATTAAAAAATTCTCTCATGTAACCCAGGCTGGCCTCAAATTTGCTATCCAAAGATGACCTTGAACTTCCCAAGTGCTGAGACATGAGCCACCAGAACGGCTTTTTGCTGTGATGGGGATCAAACCCAAGGCCTGATGCCTGCTAGGCAAGTACTGTCCCAACTGAACTGTGCTTTTGTTTTGTTTGGATTTTAAAAAATATTTTACTTTTATTTATTTGAGAGAGAGGCAGAGAGAGAGAGAGAGAAAGAGAGAATGGGTGCACCAGGGCCTCCTGCCACAGCAAATGAACTTCAGACACGAGGGCCACCTTGTGCATCTGGTTTACATGGGTCCTAAGGAATCGAACCTGTGTCCTTTTGGGTTTGCAGGCAAGTGCCTTAATCACTAAGCCATCTCTCCAGCCCCCAACCCTGACTTTTAGTTAAGAATTTTCCTTAAAAAAAAAAAAAAGAATTTTAAGATGGGTGTGGTGGTGCATGCCTTTAATCCCAGCACTGGGAGGCAGAGGTAGGAGGATTGCCATGAGTTTGAGTCCACCCTGAGACTACATAGTGAATTCCAGGTCAGCCTGGGCTAGAGTGAGAACCTACTTTGAAAAATTTTTTTAAAAAGAATTTAGTATTTACAGATGGAGAGATGGCACAGTGGTTAAAGGTGTTTGCTTGCAAAGCCTGATGGCCTGGATTCAGTTCCCCAGTACCCATGTAAGTGAGATGTGCAAAATGATGCATGCATCTGGAATTTGTTTGCAGCACTAAGAGGCCCTAGTGAGCACATTCCCTTCCTCCCTCTCTCTGCTTGCAAGTAAATAAAAATATTTTTGGGGTGCTGGAGAGATGACTCAGTGTTTAATTAAGGTGTTCATATGCCAAGCCAAAGAACCCGGGTTCAGCCAGGTGTGGTGGCACACGCCTTTAATCCCAGCACTTGGGAGGCAGAGGTAGGAGGATCGCTGTGAGTTCAAGGCCACCCTGAGACTAGACTATGTAGATAATTCCAAGTCTGCCTGGGCTAGAGTGAGACCCTACCTCGAAAAAAAAAATTTTAGTGTAAATTTAATCCAGCATTAATTTTGTGTATGCAATAGACTAATCTTACCCATGTTTCATAGAATATGTGTGCTACCACTCCTAACTGTTAGAAAATTTCTGAGTATTACCCAGAAGGTATTTACTTTCTTTGTATCCCTGCTTCTTTTAATTAGCTTTAATTATAACCAGTAACGAGTTTCTCCTTTAGTTCCTCAGTTCCTCATTCCTTGCTGTTTTATTGCACTCTTCCCCTAAAGGAGCTGATTGGGCAAAGAAGAAAATCTGCCTGTAGAATCAGGTTCTTTACCTAGAAAAGTAGCCCCAACTGTACTTTGCCCCTTTGGGTGGATTTTGCCTCCAATATTGCTGCCTTTGCATGAGAATGGAGCATGAACTGGTGATTTGGGAGGCCCATAGCACTGGATAAATATAAGATATTCGAGAATTTTTATTTTTATATGTCATGTGAGTAAGGCATGCCAAGGGCTTTTTTCCCCCTTTTTTTTTTCAATTTCGTATTCTTTTTATTATTATTATTTTTTCTTAATTTTTATTAATATTTTCCATGATTATAAAAAATATCCCATGGTGCTGCCCTCCCTCCCCCCACTTTCCCCTTTGAAATTCCATTCTCCATCATATCCCTTCCCCATCTCAATCAGTCTCTCTTTCATTTTGATGTCTTTTTTTTCCCTTTTAATTTGAAAGGGGTCCATCTACTTAAATCTGGGCTGTAGTTTTACAGAAGATAGAAAAGAGGATTTTCATGAGCAAAGGAAAAACAAAAGTCAGGCATGGTAGCACACCCCTTTAATCCCAGCACTTGGAAGGCAGAGGTAGGAGGATCTCTGTGAGTTAGAGGCCGCCCCCTGAGACTATATAGTGAATTCCAGGTCAGTTTGGGCTAGAGAGTGAGACCCTACATCAAAAAGGAAAAAAAAAAAAAAAAAAAAAAAAACCTCTTCTTTGGAGATTGGGAGATGGCTTACTGGTTAAAAAGCCACTTGATTGGGCTGGAGAGATAGCTTTGCAGTTAAGCGCTTGCCTGTGAAGCCTAAGGACCCCACTTCGAGACTCGACTCCCCAGGACCCACGTTAGCCAGATGCACAAGGGGGCGCATGCATCAGGAGTTCGTTTGCAGTGGCTAGAGGCCCTGGCGCGCCCTTTCTCTCTCTCTCTCTCTCTCTCTCTCTCTCTCTCTCTCTCTCGTGCGCGCATGCGCGCACTTTCAAATAAATAAATAAATAAATAAAATAAACAAAAAATTTTTTTAAAAATGCACTTGCTTGCAAAGCCTACTGGCCCAGATTAAATTCCCCAGTACCCATGTAAAGCCAGATGCACAAAGTGATGCGTGTCTGGAGTTTGTTTGCCGTGGCAAGAGGTCCTGGCTGCTCATTTGCTTGCGCTCTCTCTCTCTCTCTCTCTCTCTCTCTCTCTCTCTCTCTCTTCAGAAATAAACCATACATACAGGCTTTTTGAGATAGGGTCTCACTCTAGCCCAAGATGACCTGGAACTCACTTTGTAGACCCAGGATGGCCTTGAACTCACAGCAAGTCTCCTACCTATGCCTCCTGAGTGCTGGGATTAAAGATGTGTGTCACCAGGCTGGCCTCCAAGTCATGGCGATCCTCCTACCTCTGCCCCCAATCCAAAGGGCTGGGGTTAAAGGCATGCACCACCACGCCCAGCCACATTCTTTTTTTTTTTTTTTCTTTTAATCGTTTTTATTTATTTATTTATTAGATACAGAGGCGGGGGGGAGAGAGAGAGAGAATGGGCACACCAGGGCCTCTAGCTACTGCAAATGAACTCCAGGTGCATGTGCCACGAGGTGCATCTGGTTAATGTGGGACCTGGAGAAATGAACCTGGGTCCTTAGGCTTTGCAGGCAAGCGCCTTAATCACTGAGCCATCTCTTCAGCCCTCTTTTTTTTTTTTTTCCAAATTATTTCTTGGGGACTGGAGAGATGGCTCAGTGGTTAAGGCGCTTGCCTGCAAAGCCTGACAACCTGTTTCAGTTACCCAGGACGCATGTAAAGATACACACAGTGTTGCATCATGCATCTGGAGTGTGTTTGCAGTAGTGGGAGGTCCTGGTACAACTATTCGCTATCTACCTCTGTCTCATGTTGTTATTTTTTTTTTTTTTCTCCCCCGAAGTAGGGTCTCACTCTAGCCCAGGCTGACCTGGATTTCACTACATAGTCTCAGGGTGGCCTTGAACTCAAGGCGATCCTCCTACCTCTGCCTCCCGAGTGCTGGGATTAAAGGCGTGCCCCATCACGCCCGGCCTCCTTTCTCCCGCTTTCAAATAAGTAAATAAAAATTTTGAAATTATTTATTGGGCTGGCGAGATAGCTCAGTGGTTAAAGGTACTTGGCTTGCAATGCCTGCTGGCATGGGTTTCTTTCCTCATTAGCCATGTAAAGCCTGATACACAAAGTGGTGCATGTATTTGGAGTTCTTTTGCAGCAGAAAGAAGCCCTGACATGCCCACACTTACTCTCTCAAATAAATAAATGAAAATATTTTTTAAAAATTGGGCCAGGCATGGTGGCACATGCCTTTAATCCCAGCACTCAGGAGGCAGAGGTGAGGGGATTGCCATGAGTTCGAGGCCAGACTGGGACTACATAGTGAATTCCAGATCAGCCTGGGCTGGTACCAGACTCTACCTCAAAACACAAAAACAACTCCATTCTCCATCATATCCCCTCCCCATCTCAATCAGTCTCTCTTTTATTTGGCGTTTCAAAGGGGAAAGTGGGGGGGAGGGAGGGTATTACCATGGGATATTTTTTATAATCATGGAAGTTGTTAATAAAAATTTGAAAAAAAATTGGGGCTGGGATATGGGTTGGCATTTAAAGGTACTTACTTGTAAAGCCTGACATTCTGGATTCAATTCTCCAGTTCCCACATAGTCAGATGCACCAAGTGGGACACACATCTGGAGTTTGTTTGCAATGTCAAGAGGCCCTGGTGTGCCCGTTCTCTCAGTCTCTGTCTCTCTAAAAATTAAAATATCTATTTTTTTAAGTTGTGTGTGGTATGTGTGTATATGGGCATGCCAGTGCCTCTTGCCTCTGCAAATGAACACCAGAGGACTGTACCACTTTTTGCATAAGGCTTTTCATGGGTGGCTTGGGAATTAAACCTGGGCTGGCAGACTTTACAAAAAAGTGCCTTTAAGGATGGTACCAACATGTGTTGTTTACATATTAACTATGTCCATATCTAATAAAAAAGTGCCTTTAACTGCTGAGCCATTTTCCAATCCCCCTAATGTTTAAATTCCTAATTAAAGAAGTTATGATGTAGACATATGCAGAAGGAAGTATAAAAAAGGGACACTTAGGGCTGGAGAGGTGGCTCAGTGAAAGGAGCCTGCAAAGTCTGATTCCTCAGGTTCAACTCCCCAGTACCCACGTAAACCCAGGCGCACAAAGTGGCACATGTCTGAAGTTCATCTGAAGCAGCAAGGAGGCCTTGGAGCACCAATACTCTCTCTCTTTCAAATATTTTTTAAATATATTTTACTTATTTATTTGAGAGAGAGAAAGAGAGAGAGAGAAAATGGACATGCCAGGGCCCCTAGCCACTGCAGACAAATTCCAGACGCATGCGCCCCCTTATGCATCTAGCTTACGTGGGTCCTGGAGAATTGAACCAGGATCCTTTGGATTTGCAGGCAGATGCCTTAACCTATATATATATATATTTTTATTTTTTTAATTTTTTAATTTTTTATTTTTTTGAGGTAGGGTTTCACTCCATCCCAGGCAAACCTGGAATTCACTATGTAGTCTCAGGGTGGCCTTGAACTCACGGCAGTCTTACTTCTCCCTCCCAAGTGCTGGAATTAAAGGCATGTGCCACCATGCACAGCTTAAATATATATATATATATATATATATATATATATATATATATATATATATTTTTTTTTTTTTTTTAAAGAGGGGACCCTTAAAAGACATGAAAGTCAGGCTGGAGAAATGGATTAGTGGTTAAGGTACTTACCTGTGAAGCCTAAGGACCTAAGCTCGACTCCCCAGAACCCACGTAAGACAGATGCATATGCATCTGGAATTCATTTGCAGTGGCTAGAGGCCCTGGCATGCCCATTCTCACCCCCTCTCACCCCATCTCTCTCTCATAAATAAATAAATAAAAATATTTTTTAAAAATACATGAAAGTGGGCCAGGCATGGTGGCACATACCTTTAATCCTAGCACTCTGGAGGCAGAGGTTGAAGGATCACCATGAGTTCAAGGCCACCCTGAGACTACATAGTG
Source organism: Dipus sagitta (assembly GCA_036346955.1). Taxonomy (NCBI): domain Eukaryota; kingdom Metazoa; phylum Chordata; class Mammalia; order Rodentia; family Dipodidae; genus Dipus; species Dipus sagitta. Next base: position 109,925,611 of record CM070777.1, read on the forward strand.
AATTCCAGGTCAGCCTGGACAAGAGTGAGTCCCTACCTCGAAAAACAAAACAAACAAACAACAACAACAGCAAGAAAAAAGACATGAAAGTAAGCTGTGCTTGGTGGCACATTTCTTTAAACCCAGACTTGGGAGGCAGAGGTTGGAGGTAGAAGTAGGAGAATTACCATGAGTTCGAGGCCACCCTGAGATTATACAGTGAATTCCAGGTCTGCCTGGGCTAGAATGAAACCCTGCCTCAAACAAACAAACAAACAAAAAAAGATTTGAAAAAAGAGACACAACTGGCTAGAGATTAAGAGCAGCTGAAATAGAAGGGAAAGGACTCGGGGAATGTTGAACCAACTAGTTTTTAAAATTTGTTTATGGGAGAGAGAGAATGGATGCGTCAGGACTTCTTGCCATTACAAGAACTGCAGATGAACTCCAGATGCATGCACCACTTTGTGCATCTGGATTTACTGGGTACTGGGGAACTGACCCCAGGCCAACCTGGGTTTGCAGGTTTTGCAAGCAATCATGCCCCTTTAAGAGCTGCGCCATCTCCAGACCAGAGCTAACTTTTTTTTTTTTTTTTTTTTTTTTTGGTGTTTTGAGGTAGGGTCTCATTCTAGCCAGTTGTGTCTCTTTGTTCAAATCTTTTGTTTGTTTGTTTTGAGGCAGGGTTTTATTCTAGCCCAAGCTGACCTGGAATTCACTATATAGTCTCAGGGTAGCCTCGAACTCACGGTAATTCTACCTCTACCTCCAACCTCTGCCTCCCAAATCTGGTATTAAAGAAGTGTGCCACCCAGGCTGACCCAGAATTCATTATGTAGTCTCAGGTTGGCCTTGAACTCATGGCGATCCTCCTGTCTCTACCACCCATGTGCTGGGATTAAAGGCATGCCTCACTATGCCCAGCCAGAGCCAACTCTTTTATTTATTTATTTTTTTCTGAGGTAGGTTCTCACTCTAGCCCAGGCTGACCTGGAATTCACTATGTAGTCTCAGGGTGGCCTCGAACTCATAGAAATCCTCCTACCTCTGCCTCCTGAGTGCTGGAATTAAAGGCGTGTGCCACCATGCCCGGCTCAGAGCCAACTCTTAAAGAATGACAGGTGTTAACAGCCAGGTGAAGATAGCTGCGCAAGTTCACATACAGCACGAACACTTGAGATACTTTACATCAGGTTTCTTAGCCGGCCGTGGTGGCACACGCCTTTAATCCCAGCACTTGGGAGGCAGAGGTAGGAGGATCGCCGTGAGTTCAAGGCCACCCTGAGACTCCATAGTGAATTCCAGGTCAGCCTGAGCCAGAGTGAGACCCTACCTCGAAAAACCAAAAACCAAACCAAACAAAACAAATCAGGTTTCTTTACTGTGAAAGGTGACTGAAGGAGGGAATGGTGGTACACATCTATAATCAGAGCACTTGGGATACAGAGACAGGAGGATCAGCAGTCCATGTGTATTCTCAGCTACATAGGAAATTCTAGGCCAGCCTTAGCTATCAACAAAACGAAATGAAACAATTAGGTATTTCCTTTTTTAATTTTTATTGTTTTTCGAAGTAGGGTCTCACTGTAGTCCAGGCTGACCTGGAATTCACTATGTAGTCTAAGGGCAGCCTTGATCTCATGTCAAGCCTCCTACCTCATCCTCCTGAGTGCTGGGATTGAAGGCGTGCAACCACCACACCTGGCTTCTTTTGTAGTTTTTGCCATTACAAATTTGTGCCATCATGGCCAGTCATTGTGGGTTCCACACAGATGGTCATGTTCTATGAACAGTGACCATTTCTTCCCTTCCCATCTGGATGCCTGTAAACTCAGTTCATGTTGCTGTTTGTTTCTTTCATTCTTTTTCTTTTTAAGATAATTCCCTGTTGGGCGTGGTGGCACATGCCTTTAATCCCAGCACTAGGGAGGCTGAGGTAAGAGGATTGCTATGAGTTCGAGGACAGCCTATGACTACAGAGTAAATTCCAGATTATCATGGGCAAAAGTGATAACCTACCTCAAAAAAAAAAAAAAAAAAAAAAGGTTCCCCACTGATGGGCTCAAGCAATCCTCCCAAATCAGCCTAGTATTTCAGGGGTTCACCACCACACCTTCCTGAATCTGAGGTTTTAAAAGAGCAAGAACCAGGAGTGGTTACTCATACTGGTAATCCCAGCACTTGGGAGGTGGAGGCAGGAGGATCAAGGATCAAAAGTTCAAGGCCAGTGCTGGAGAGATAGCTTAGTGGTTAAGGTACTTGCCTGCAAAACTAAAGGACACAGGTTCCATTCCCAAGGACATGCATCTGGAGTTTGTTTACAGTGGCTGGAGGTCCTTGCATGCCAATCCTCTCTCTCAAATAAATAAATAAAAATAAAATATTTTTAAAAAGAATAAAAAATAGTTCAAAGCCAGCCTCAGTTACACATGAAACCCTGCCTCAAAAACAAAACAAAAACAAAACGAAACCCCCTCAAGTATCTTCTTTTTGTTGTTGTTTTTGAGGTAAAGTCTTGCTCTAGCTCAGGCTGACCTGTGCTGGGATTAGAGGTATGCACCATCACGCCCAGCTCCAAGTCTCATATATTTTTATTTTCTCCCTCCTATTTCTCGCTCACACTGTGTGGAATTTGCATGTATCATGTGTTGGTGCATGTGTGCCACGGCTTGCACTTGGAGGTCAAAGGGCAACCCTGGGTGCTGGACCTCCCTTCCACCTTGTTTGAGGTGGTCTCTCATTTACTGCTGTGTTCATATGGATGACCCTTTAGCTTCCTTGGGATTCTCCTGTCTCTGCCTTTTATCTTTTTTTTTTTTTTTTTTTTTCCCCGAGGTAGGGTCTCACTCTAGCCTGGGCTGACCTGAACTTCCCTATGTAGTCTCAGGGTGGCCTTGAACTCATGGCGATTCCTACCACTGCCTCCCAAGTGCTGGGATTAAAGGTGTGCGCCACCACGCCCGGCTCTGCCTTTCAGCTTATGATAGGTTTGCTGGTATTACAAACGCGAGCTACAGTGTCTGGTTTTCCATGGGTTGTGGGGATCTGAACTCATATACTCTTGTGCAGCAAGTGCTTTATCCACTGAGCCATTTCCCTAACCCTCTTCTTTTGCAAAGGGAGAGGAGAGCTGCGTCTTATATAGAACATTGGCCTATAACTCACTGTGTGACTGAGGAAAACCTTGAACTTTTGCCTGCACCTCCCCAGTGCTGAAAGACCAGACTACCAGACCAGACTTATCTATCTGTTCTACCTGCTACAATTTTTTTTTTTTTTTTTTTTTTTTTTTTTGTGGCAGAGTTTCACTCTAGCCCAGGCTGACGTGGAACTCACTTTGTTTTGTTTTTGGTTTTTAGAGGTAGGGTCTCGCTGTAGCCCAGGCTAACCTGGAATTCACTATGTAGCCCCAGGGCGGCCTTGAACTCATGGTGATCCTCCTACCTCTGCTTCCCAAGTGCTGGGATTAAAGGCGTGGGCCACCATGCCCAGCTATGGAACTCACTTTGTAACTCAACTGGCCTTGAACTCAACAGGGATCCCTCTTTCTCAGTGCCACCATGTGTCCCTCCTACAACAAATTCTTACTTAGACCTGTATTTTCCCCTGTATTTGCCAAAGGACGCATGACCTTTTTACCCAGGAGATGGCAGTGTTTCTCCTAATATGTACGCATGGGGAGTTCACTTCCTGTGGAGGTATTTAAATAAAGGGTTAACAGTTATATTCTGTTAGCAAACATAAATTATATTTAGATAGTAAAGATGAAAAGATGGGTAAAATGAGTGCCTATCGCGTGTGACTTCACAATCTTGAAGGCAGAAATGGAGGTGGGAGCTGGAGTGTATCTCAGTGGCACAGCATGGGTCTCGCATGCAGGACGACCTGAGTTTGTTCCCTACCACTGAAAAAAACTGGAAGTGGAGCTGAGTGTGATTGTGCACCCTGTAATTCCAGTACTAGGGAGGCTATCTCAAAACAAACATGGGGCTGAGAAGATGCCTCAGTGGTTACTTGCAAAGCCTGCCTACCCAGGGTTTAATTCCTAAGCCACCCATGTATGCCTGACGCAAAAAGTGGTACAAGTGTCTGGTTTTCGTTTGCAGTGGCAAGAGGTTTTGGTGTGCCTACACACAGAAATAATTTTCTTTTAAAAAAGGAGAAAGAAAGGGGCTGGGAAGATGGCTTAGTGGTTAAGGCATTTGCCTGCAAAGCCAAAGGACCCAGGTTCGATTCCCCAGGACCTACGTAAACCAGATGCAAAAGAAGCACATGTCTGGAGTTCGTTTGCAGTGGCTAGAGGCCCTGGTGTGCCTATCTTTCTCTGTCTCTCTTCTTCTTCTTCTTTTTTTTTTTTTTTTTTTTTTTGGTTTTTCGAGGTAGGGTCTCACTCTGGCCCAGGCTGACCTGGAATTCACTATGTAGTCTCAGGGTGGCCTAGAACTCACGGTGATCCTCCTACCTCTGCCTCCCAAGTGCTGGGATTACAGGCGTGCACCACCACGCCCGGTTCTCTGTCATTCTTCTCTCTCTCTCTGCTTACAAATAAATAAAAAGATAAAATAAATAAGAAGATCAAATATTCTCTAAAAAAAAAAAAAGAAGAGAGAGACAGAAAGCCAGGTGTGGTGGTGCACACGTTTAATACTAGCGCTTGGGAGGCAGAGAGGTAGGAGGAGGATTGCTGTAAGTTTGAGGCTAGCCTGAGATTACAGAGTGAGCTCCAAGTCAGCCTGGGCTACAGTGAGACCCTACCTCGTCAAAACCAAAAGAGAGAGAGAGAGAAAGGGCTGGAGAGATGGCTTCGTGATTAAGACATTTGCCTGCAAAGTCAAAGGGCCCAGGTTCAATTCCATAGGATCCATGTAAGCCAGATGCACTACATGGTGCATATATTTAGAGTTCTTTTGCAGCGGCTGGAGGTCCTAGCATGCCCATTCTCTCTGTATATGCCTGTTTTTTTCTCTCTCAAATATATAAAATGAAAGAAAAGAAAAAACACAAACCTCAAAAAAGAAAAAAAAGCTTTGAAGAGATAGCTTAGAGGTTAAGGCGCTTGCCTGCAAAGCCAAAGGACCCAGGTTTGATTCTCCAGGACCCACGTAAGCCAGATATGCAAAGTGGTGCATGTGTTTGGAGTTTGTTTGCAGTGGCTGGAGGCCCTATTCTCTCTTTCTCTCTCTCTTCTATCTCCCTCTGCTTGCAAATAAATAAATAATTAAAAAAATAAAAAGAGCAGGCATGCCTTTAAATCCCAGCACTCAGGAGGCTGAGATAGAACTGAAGAACTGTTAGTTCAAGGCCAGCCTGGGACTAACGTGAGACCCTGCTTAGAATCCTACTTAGCCTCCCAAGTGTAGGATTATAGGTATGAACTGCTGTGCCAGGTTTAAGTATTTTTTTTCTTATTTATGTTTCATCAGAGCATTTCAGGATATGATACCGATTATCTGTAGGAGGAAAACAAAAGTCAAGCAAATTCCTTTCTAAATACATAGTGAGCCAAAACCCAGGTAGGTTGGGTGTGGTGGTGCATGCCATTAGTGCCAACACTTGGGAGGTAGAAGGAGCACCATGAGTTTGAGGCCACCCTGAGACTACATAGTGAATTCCAGGTCAGCCTGGGCTAGAGGGAGACCCTACCTTAAAACAAAAACAAAAACGAAAAAAAGATTGGAGAGATGGCTTAGTGGTTAAGGTGCTTCTGTGCAAAGCCAATAGACCCAGGTACAATTCCCCAGGACCCACATAAACCAAATGCACAAGATGTTTGCCTCAAAACCAAAGGACCCAGGTTTGATTCCTCAGTACCCATGTGAAGGCAGATATACTAGGTGGCACATGCATCTGGAGTTCATTGGCAGTGGCTAGAGGAGCTGGTGCACCCATTCTCACTATTGGCCTCTCTCTCTTTCTCAGATAAATAAAAAAAAAAATTGTTTTAAAGTCAGGCATAAAGCCAGGTGTGGTGGCACATGTCTTTAATCCCAGCACTCACTTGGGAGGGAGACAGAGGTAGGAGGATTGTCATGAGTTCGAGTCCATCCTGAGGCTACATAGTGAATTCCAGGTCAGCCTGAGCTAGAGTGAGGCCCTACCTTGAAAAACAAAACAAAACAAAAAACCCAGGTAGATAAACCATAAAACCAGGCATAGTGGTACATGCCTGTAATTCTAGAACTTGGAAAGTAAAACAGGAGAATCAGGAGTGCAAGGTCATTCTTGACTACATAGTGGGATTAGGCCATCCTGGGCTACATAAGACCTTATCTTATAGACCAGAAAAAAAAAAAAAAGAAAGAAAAAGAAAATTTTAGGACACTTTCTTTTGGCTAGAATTACTTTTCACAATTTTTTTTTAAATTTATTTTAACCTGGGCAGGCAGGCTTTGCAAGTAAGTGCCTTTAACCACAGAGCCATTTCAACAACAAGGATGAAATTCCTCTGGTCCCAAACATTTCCTCTTTTTTTTCCCTAAAGTTTTTTGAGGTAGGGTCTCACTCTATCCCAGGCTGACCTGGAATTCACTATGTAGTCTCAGGGAGGCTTCGAACTCACAGTGATCTTCCTACCTCTGCCTCCCAAGTCTGGGATTAATGGCATGTGCCACCACACCCGGCTCAAATTGTAATTTTTAAAAATATTTTATTTATTTATTTGAGAGAGAGAAAGAGGCAGATAGATAAATAGAGAGAGAAAGAAAATGGGTACATCAGGGCCTGTAGCCATTACAAATGAACTCCATACGCATGCGCCTCCTTGTGCATCTGGGCTTTATATGGGTACTGGTGAATCAAACCTGATTCTTTGGCTTTGCCTACAAGTGCTTTAACTGCTAAGCTATCTCTCCATTCCCCCAATTTGTAATTTTTGATCAATTTTGTCTTTCCATTTTCCATCAGAAGGGGGCAGGACTATGCTTTGCTTTGTTTTGGGGTGTAGGTCATTAAGTTTCTTGCTCAAGGAAACTAACAAGTTAAACTTTTTTCACTTCTTCCTAAATCCTACTTTTCCTTATCTCCTCACCATGAGATAAATTCAATTTTTTGGACTACTTTTATGACAGAGCACTTGGAGCACAAACATTAACGAGTAGAAAGAAAGATAATTCACAGGGAGTATTTATCTTTGGTGGAGTCGTGTCTGTGGCTCTGGTAGACCTTGATCACGCTGGTCTGCCTTACTGCTTCCAGCCACATGTGAACTAGCGTCAGTGGAATGTCTGGCTGGAGTCCAGCACATCTGCAGGTAATTCTTCTGAGTTCTCCATCCTGGTGGCCAATAGTGGCATGCAAACATCTTTCACCACACAGCTCAAGGTTGATAGAGCTCCAGTTCCTTCACTGGAATATTTGTTTGACAGTGTATTTTTCTGTTTCTTTTCCTTTTTTATTTTCTGCCCAGCACAGACTGGCTACAAACTTGTGGTAATCCTCCTGCTTCAGCCAGCCTCCAAAGTAGTAGTATTACAGGCATGTACCACAATGCCTGGCTTAGAAATGCATTTAAAATTTATTTATTTATTTATTTATTATTATTTTGTTTTTTTTTGAGGTAGGGTCTTGCTCTAGCCCAGGCTGACCTGGAATTCACCATGTAGTCTCAGGCTGGCCTCGAACTCACAGTGATCTTCCTACTTCTGCTTCCCAAGTGCTGGGATTAAAAATTACACCTGGCAGAAATATATTTTTTTAATATTTATTTAGTTATTTGAGAAAGAGAGAGTGAGTGAGCGGGCATGTCAGGAGATCTAGCCACTGCAAAAGAACTCCAGATGCATGCACCACCTTGTGCATCTGGGTACTGGGGAATTGAACTTGTGTCCTTAGGCTTTGCAATCACCTTAAGCGCTAAGCCATCTCTCCAGCCCAGAAATGTACTTTTAAAAAATTTTTTTGTTTAGTTTTTATTTATTTATTTGAGAGCAACAGACAGAAAGAGGCAAAGAGAGAGAGACAGAGAGAGAGAGAGAGAGTGGGTGTGCCAGCGCCTCCAGCCACTACAAAGGAACTCTAGATGCATGCGCCCCCTTGTGCATCTGGCTAACGTGGGTCCTGGGGAATCAAGCCTCCAACCGGGGTCCTTAAGCTTCACAGGTAAGCACTTAACCGCTAAGCCATCTGTCCAGCCCCAGAAATGTATTTTTTACATACTGAGGTCTAGCCCACTTTGGGCAACTTAAGCAAAACAAAAAACAAAGCACTATTCTCTCTCTATTCTTTCTCTTTCTCTCTCTCAAATAAATAAAAAATTAAAAAAATATTTTTAGGGCTGGAGAGATGGCTTAGCGGTTAAGCGCTTGCCTGTGAAGCCTAAACACCCTGGTTTGAGGCTGGATTCCCCAGGACCCATGTTAGCCAGATGCACAAGGGGGCGCACGTGTCTGGAATTCATTTGCAGTGGCTGGAAGCCCTGGCATGCCCATTCTCTCTCTTTCTCTCCCCCTCTTTCTCTCTCTGTCTGTCACTCTCAAATAAGTAAATAAAAATAAACAAAAAATTTAAAAAATATTTTTGGTTTCTCTTATTTACTTTTTGGCTTTATTTTATATTTTTATTATTTTATTTTTTATTAACTTCCATGATTATAAACAATATCCCATATTATTATTTATTTATTTAAAAATATTTATTTAAAAATATATTTATATTTATAAATATATTTAAAAATATAAAAATATTATTTATTTATTTAAAATTTTATTTATTTATTTGCAAGCAGAGAAAAAGAGAGAGAGAGAGAGAGAGAATGAATGGGTGTGCCAGGACATCTAGCTGCTGCAAACAAACTCCATATGTATGTGCCACTGCATCTAGCTTTACATGGGTACTAGGGAATCAAACCCACGTTGATAGGTTTTGCAGGCAAGAGCCTTAAATTCTAAGCCATCTCTCCAGTCCTCCTTTTATTATTTTTTTATTATTTTTATTTTTTTTTTTGGTTTTTCGAGGTAAGGTCTCACTCTAGCCCAGGCTGACCTGGAATTCACTATGGAGTCTCAGGGTGGCCTCGAACTCACAGCAATCCTCCTACCTCTGCCTCCTGAGTGCTGGGATTAAAGGCGTGCGCCACCACGCCTGGCCTTTTATTATTTTTTAATATTTTGTTTATTTTTTTAGATTTATTTATTTATTTTATTAGAGAGAGAGAGAGAGACAGGGACTCTAGACACTGCCAATGAACTCCAGATCGATGTGCCACCATGTGCATCTGGTTTATATGGGACCTGGAGAATCGAACCTGGGTCCTTAGGCTTTGCAGGCATGTGCCTTTACTGCTAAGCCATCTCTCCAGCCCTTCTTTTTTTTTTTTTTTTTTTTTTTGAGGTAAGGTCTTGCTCTAGCCCAGGCTGACCTGGAAATCATTATGTAGTCTCAGGCTGGCCTTGAACTTACCGTGATCCTTTCACCTTTGCCTCTTGAGTGCTGGAATTAAAAGTGTATGCCACCATGCCTGGTTTAAATATTTTTAGGTCTGGGCTGAAGAGATGGCTTAGTGGTTAAGGCTCTTGGCTGTGAAGCCAATGGTCCCATGTTGACTTTCCAGATCCCACATTAGCCAGACGCACAAAGGTGAGGCAAACGCAAGGTTGCACATGCCTGCTAGGTGGTGCAAGCATCTAGAGTTTGATTGCAGTGGCTGAAGTGCTGGCACACCAATTCTCTCTCTCTCTTTCTCTGTCTCTCTAAATACACACACACACACACACACACACACACATATATACATATATATATTGTTGTTGTTGTTGTTGTTGTTTCTTGAGGTAGGGTTTCACTCTAGCCCAGGCTGACCTGGAATTCACTATGGAGTCTCAGGGTGGCCTCGAACTCACGGTGATCCTCCTACCTCTGCCTTCTAAATGCTGGGATTAAAGGCATGCGCCACCATACCCAGCTTAAATTTTTTTTTTTTTTAAGGTCTGACGAGATGACTTACCTGTTAAGGTTGCTTACCTGCAGCCTACGGACCCAGGTTCAATTCCCAGGACCCACATAAACCAGATGCACAAGATGAGGCATGCGTCTGGAGTTTGTTTGCAGTGGCTAGAGGCCCTGGCATGCCCATTCTCTCTCTCTTTCTCATCTGCCTCTTTCTATCTCAAATAAATAAATAAATATAATATTTTTAAAAAATATTTTTAGCTTGGTATGGTGGCACACACCTTTAATCCCTAACCAAAACTGAGAATAGCATTAATATATGGGTATGAACATTAAGAGAAGTGCTTACTGGGCAGTTTGGTGAGCATAGTATATACATTTAGCCAGACACCAGCAGACATTACACCCCTAGGGCCCATGACTACTCCTGTTTTAAGTTTTCAGTATCAGGGATGTATTCCCTCCCATGGAGTGGGCCTCCAGTCCAATTAGAGGGCAGTGGGTTTCCACCATGACAGACATGCCACTATTGCACCTGTTGGCTCACTTGGCCTGGCTGGCCAAATATAAGGCTTGCAGTGTCCACTGTTGAGTATCTTCACTGGTGTTTTCTCTCTCTCCCATTGAACTGCATGCAGCATAGCTTTTTCCAGCTTTCTGTCAGCTGGTCTACATGGAGTAGGTTTTCATCTCAGCTCCAGCAGGATTTCTCAGTGACCTTGCAGCCCAAGTGACATTGACTAATCTTGAAAAATGTGGAGTCACCCCATACTTGGGCTGCAAGGCCACTAAAAATCCTGCTGGGGGCTGGAGAGATGGCTTAGTGGTTAAGTGCTTGCCTGTGAAGCCTAAAGACCCAGGTTCAAGGCTTGATTCCCCAGGACCCATGTTAGCCAGATGCACAAGGGGGCGCACGCATCTGGAGTTCGTTTTCAGTGGCTGGAGGCCCCGGCGCACCCATTCTCTCTCTCTATCTGCATCTTTCTCTCTCTGTGTCTGTCGCTTTCAAATAAATAAATAAAAATGAACAAAAAATTTTAAAAAATCCTGCTGGAACTGAGCTGATAACCTCCTCCTTGTAGACCAGCTGACAGAAAGCTGGAAGAAGCCATTCTGCATGCAGTTCAATGGGAGAGGGAAATCACCAGTGAAGATACTCAACAGTGGACACTGCAAGCCTTATATTTTGCCAGCCAGGCCAAATGAGCCAGCGGGTGCAATAGTGACACATCTATCATGGTGGAAACCAACTGCCCTCTAATTGGACTGGAGGTCCACTCCATGGGAGGGAATACATCCCTGATACTGAAAACTTAAAACAGGGGTAGTCATGAGCCCTAGGGGTGTAACATCTGCTGCTGTCTGGCTAAATGTATATACTATGCTTATCAAACTGCCCAGTAAGTGCTTCTCTTCATGTTCATACCCATATATTAATGCTATTCTCACTTTTGGTAAAGAACCTTCTCTTTTCAGATGGCAGTGACCTTGGGATGACCCAGAAGGCATCATGGTGCTGGGAAGAAGTGACAGAGGAGTGCTCAGCACTGCAATATCTCTATCTCACCTTCCAAGGCTCAGGGTCCAATGGGGAAGAGGTGGCGAAAAGAATGTAAGAGCCAAAGGAAGGGTAGGACTCCTTACAATGTGCTCCTACAGACATGAAACGGCCTGGATATTCATGGCCTCACAGTGCCTGACACTACCTACACAAGGCCATCATAATAGGAGGAAAAGATTATGACATCAAAATAAAAGAGACTGATTGAGGGGGGGGGATATGATGGAGAGTGGAGTTTCAAAGGGGAAAATGGGGGGAGGGAGGGCATTACCATGGGATATTGTTTATAATCATGGAAGTTGTTAAGAAGAGAAATAATAATAATAAAAGAAAAAGGGGGAAAAAAGAAAAATGTAGAGTCAAATGAAGGCAGGCTAACAGAAACATGATTCTTAACTCCTCCCTCTACACTCCCTGAATGTGGCCACAAAACTGTTACCCTCCCTTCTACAAAAATTTTTAAGTTCATTTAAAAATATACACATCTGGAGCCGAGCCTGGTGGCGCAAGCCTTTAATCCTAGCACTCAGGAGACAGAGGTAGGAGGATCACTGTGAGTTTGAGGCCACCCTGAGACTACATAGTGAATTCCATGTCAGCCTGAGCTAGAGTGAGACCCTACCTTGCAAAACGAAAAAGGAAAAAAAAATTACACATTTGGGTGGAGAGAGGGCTCAGCAGTAGTTAAGGTGCTTGTCTGCAACACAGAAGGGCCAAAGTTCAATTCCCCAGTATCCACAGAAAGCCAGATGCACAAGGTTACATGTGTTGTTGCAGTGGCTGGAGCCCCTGGTACACCCATTTGCTCTCTCACTCTACCTTTTTCTAAGAAAGGAAGAAAGAAAGAGAGGGAGGGAGAGAGGAGGGAGAGAGAAAGAACAAAAGAAAAAGAAAGGAAGGAAGAAAAGAAAAGAAAAAAATATTTTTAAAAATAAAAATATAGCCAGGCATGGTGGCACATGTCTTTAATCCCAGCACTCGGGAGGCAGAGGTAGTAGGATTGCCATGAGTTTGAGGCCATCCTGAGACTACGTAGTGAATTCCAGGTCAGCCTGAGCTAGAGTGAGACCCTACCTTGAAAAACAAACAAAAAATAAATAAAAATAAAATAAAAATATAAGTCAGGTGTGGTGGCGCATGCCTTTAATCCCAGCCCTCAGGAGGCAGAAGTAGGAGGATCGCTGTGAGTTCAAGGCCACCCTGTGACTACATAGTGAATTCCAGGTCAGCCTGGGCTAGAGTGAGACTCTACCTCAAGAAACCAAAAGAAAAAATATATATATATGTATGTATGTATGGCTGGAGAGATGACTCAGCAAAGCCTGAAGGCCTGGGTTTGATTCCCCAGTATCCATGTAAAGTCTGATGCACAAAGTAGCACATGCATCTAGAGTTTGTTTCCCTGGCATGCCCATACTCTTTCTCTCTCTGTCTCAAATAAACAAAAATATTTTAGGGGCTGGAGAGGTAGCTTAGCGGTTAAGGTGCTTGCATGGAAAGCCTAAGGACCCAAGTTCAACTCCATAGATCCCATTAAAGCCAGACACACAAGGTGATGCATGTACAAGGTTGCATGTGTGCACAAAGTGGCTCACGTATCTGGAGTTAGAGTGGCTTGAGGACCTGGTGCACCAGTTCTCTTTCTTTCTCTCTCTCTCGCTCTTGTTCTCGCTTTCTCATTTAAAAAGGGCCAATCTGTTGGGCTTGCCTCAAAAAAAAAAATTAAAAATATTTCAAAAAATTAAAATAAAAAATACATATCTAAGAACTAGGAATATAGCTCAGAACTAGAGGACATGGTGTGAAGATTTGGGTTCAATGCTTAGAAGCACAAAGGTATATAGAAACTCACTGGAATTGTGGTTTCTAGTCAGTTTTGTTGATGCTTTCTTGTTTGTTTTGTTTTGTTTTTCAAGTTAGGGTCTCACTCTAGCCCAGGCTGACCTGGAATTCACCGTGTAGTCTCAGGGTGGTCTTGAACTCACAGTGATCCTCCTACCTCTGCCTCCCGAGTGCTGGGATTAAAGGCATGTGCCTCAGCTCTCTCTTCTCTCTCTCTCTCTGTCTCTCTCTATTTTTATGAGAAAGAGAGGGAGAGAATTGACGCACTAGGGCCTCCAGCCACTGCAATCAAACACCAGACGTGTGCGCCACCTTGTGCGCATGTACAACCTTGCACCCTTGCATCACCTCTTGTGTCTGGCTGACATGGGTCCTGAAGAGTCAAACATAGGTCCTTAGATTTTTGGTTTTTTTTTTTAGGTAGGGTTTCACTTTAGCCCTGGCTGACCTGGAATTCACTATGAAGTCTCAGGCTGGCCTCGAACTCATGGTGGTCCTCCTACCTCTGCCTCCCGAGTGCTGGGATTAAAGGTGTGCACCACCATAAGGTCCTTAGGTTTCCCAGGCAAGTACGTTAACTGCTAAGCCATCTCTCTAGCCCTTTCTTTGTTTCATTTCATTTTAGTTTTTGTTTGTTTTTGAGATAGGATCTCATTCTAGCCCAGGCTGAACTGGAATTCAATATGTAGTCTCAGGGTGGCCTCGAACTCACAGTGATTCTCCTACCTCTGCCTATCAAGTGCTGCGATTAAAGACGTGTGCTACCATGCCCAGCTCTTCAGCCCCTTTTTAAAAAATTTACTTGCCACCGCAGACTCCAGATGCATATATCACTTTGTGCATCTGGCTTTATATAGCAACTGGGGAATCATACCTGGGCCATCAAGCTTTGCAAGCAAGTGCCTTTAACTGCTGAGCCATCTCTCCAGCCCTTGTTGGTGCTTTTTGATAATGTCTTTCATTTTATTTCTTTCTTTCTTTTTTTTTTTTTTTTTTGTCTCACTCTAACCCTGGCATTCACTCTGTAGTTCCAGGCTGCTATGAACTCACAGTGATCCTCCTACCTCTGTATTCTAAGTGCTGCGATTAAAGGCATGTGCCACCATGCCCAGCCTCATTTTACTTCTATAGCCCTAAAGTTACTTGATTATTGGTGTTTCTAAAATTTTATTCTTATTTATTTGAGAGAGAGAGAATGGGCGTGCCAGGGCCTCTAGCAACTGCAAATGCACTCCAGACACATGTGCCACCTTGTGCATCTGGCTTACGTGGGACCTGGGAAATCAAACCTGGGTCCTTTGGCTTGGCAGGCAGGAGCCCTAACCACTAAGCAAGCCCTGACTTTTTTTTTTTTTTTTTTTTTTGTTTGTTTGTCTGATTTTTTGTTTTCAAGGTAGGGTCTCACTCTAGTTCAGGCTGACCTGGAATTCACTCTGTACTCTCAGGGTGGCTTCGAACTCACGGCGTGTGCCACCACGCCTGGCTGGTTTTTTGTTTGTTTTTGTGTGTTTTTTTTGAGGCAAGGTCTCCCTTTAGCCTAGGTTGACCTGGAACTCATTCTGTAACCCAGGCTGGCCTTGAGCTCACACTTATCTCAGCCTCCTAAGTGCTTTGATTAAAGGCACGTAGCACCACGCCCAGTCTAAATAATCATTTTTAAATTTTTTAAGAGAAAGAAAGAGGGGGAGAGAGAGAGAGAGAGAATGGGCATGCCAGGACCTCCAGCCACTGCAAACAAACTCCAGATGCATGTGTCCCCTTGTGCATCTGGCTTACATGGGGCCTGGAGAGTCGAATCCGGATATTTTAGCTTTGCAGGCAAATGCCTTAACCGCTAAGCCGTATCTCCAGCCCCATTTTTCAAAATTTTTATTTAATTATTTGTACACACACACAGAGAGAGCGAGAGAGAGAGAGGGAGAGAGAGAGAGAATGGGCATGCCAGGACCTCCAGGCACTGCAAACAAACTCCAGATGCATGTGTCCCCTTGTGCATCTGGCTTACATGGGGCCTGGAGAGTCGAATCCAGATCCTTTGGCTTTGCAGGCAAATGCCTTAACCGCTAAGCCATATCTCCAGCCCCATTTTTCAAAATTTTTATTTAATTATTTGTACACACACACACACAGAGCTAGAGAGAGAGAGAGAGAAAGAGAGAGAGACAGAGAGAGAATGGGCACATCAGGGCCTCTAGCCACTGTAAATGAACTCCTGATGCATGCTCCACTTTGTGCATCTGGCTTTACGTAGGTACTGAGGACCTCAAAGCCAGGCCATCAGGCTTCACAGGCAAGCCTTTAAGTGCTGAGCTATTTGTCTAGCCCATGCACTTGCATTTAAAAACCTAGATTGTGGGGACTGGAGAGATGGCCTAGCAGTTATGGCGCCTGTGTGCAAAGCCAAAGGACCCAGGTTCCATTCTGCAGGACCCACATAAGCCAGATGCACAAGGTGGCACATGTGTCCGGAGCATGTTTGCAGTGGCTGGGTGCCCTGGTGTGCCCACTCTTTCTCTCTTCCTCTTTCTCTCTCTCTGCCACTTTCTCTCTCAAATAAGTAAATAGAAATAAGATATTTTTTAAAATCTAGATTTTGTCTGAGATGATATAAATAAATCATATGGAAACCTACATTTTTGGACAATGGAACACTCAGGAGCCATAGATTGTTGCTAGAAAATTTTCAGTGCTAGGGATGGGATACCTTCCAGTGAGCTGTTGGCCAGGGAGGTCCCTGATGCCCCCAAAACATTATAGGCCATTGTCGAGGCCCTTGGTTTCCCACCAGGAATAGACGGTAAGACCCTTTTGCTGAAGACTCCACATACTTGGGCTGCAAGTTCACTGAGAAATCCTGCTGGAACTGAGCTGAAAACCTCCTCCATGGAGACCAGCTGACAGAAAGCTGGAAGAAGCCATTCTGCATGCAGTTCAATGGGAGAAAGAGAAATCACCAATGAAGACAGTCAACAGTGGACACTGCAAGCCTTATATTGGGCCAGCCAGGCCAAATGAGCCAACAGGGTGCAATAGTGGCACGTCTGTCATGGTGGAAACCAACTGCCCTCTAATTGGACTGGAGGCATACTCCATGGGAGGGAATACATCCCTGATACTGAAAATCTACAACAGGGGAAGTCATGAGCCCTAGGGGTGTAACATCTGCTGCTGTCTGGCTAAATGTATATACTATGCTTATCAAACTGCCCAGTAAGCACTTCTCTTAATGTTCATACCCTTATAATAATGCTACTCTCACTTTTGAAGGTAAAGAACCTTCTCTTTTCCGATGGCAGTGACCTTGGGATGACTCAGAAGGCATCATGGTGCTGGAGAGAAGTGACCAGAGTGCTCAGTACTGCAATATCTCTATCACACCTTCCAAGGCTCAGGCTCTATTGCCGAAGAGGTGATGGAAAGAATGTAAGAGCCAAAGGAAGGGTAGGACTCCTTACAACGTGCTTCCCCCAGACACAAAATGGCCTGGCTATCCATGACCTCACAGTGCCTGACACTACCTACACAAGATCATCATAATAGGAGGAAAAGATCATGACATCAAAATAAAAGAGAGACTGATTGAGAGGGGGAGGGGATATGATGGAGAATGGAGTTTCATAGGGGAAAGTGGGGAGAGGGAGGGTATTACCATGGGATATTTTTTATAATCATGGAAGCTGTTAATAAAAATTAACTAATTAATTTTTAAAACTGTAGAATTTTATGCTGGAGAGATGGTTTAGCAGTTAAGGCACTTGCCTGTGAAGCCTATGGACCATGTGCAACTGTCCAGGTCTCATAAAGCCAGACGCACAATGTGATGCAAGCACACAAGGGCGCACATGCACACAAAGTGGTGCACACGTCTGGAGTTTGATTTCAGGGGCTGAAGACCCTGTTGTGCCAACTCTCTCTCTCACTACTAATCTCTCATTTAAAAAAGTACATGAATAAGATTCTGGCATAAAACGTTGGTGCTTTTTACTGTGTACAGCCTTATGGGAGACAGAAGTCATCAGCGGTGAAAACAGTGGACACTGGAAGCCTCAAGTTTGGCCCGACAGGCCAAATGACTGAATAAGTGCAGGAGTGTCATGTCTGCTCTGGGGGAAACCGACTGCTCTGTAATTGGACTGAAGGCCCACTATGGGAGGAAATACATGCCTGGTACTGAAAACCTAATCAAAAGCCTATGGCAAAGCTGAGCGTGGTGGCGCATGTCTTTAATCCCAGCACTAGGGAGGCAGAGGTTGGAGGATCACCATGACTTCAAGGCTACCATGAGACAATAGAGTGAATTCCAGGTCAGCCTGAGCTAGAGTGAGACCCTACCTCAAAACACCAAAATAACAAAACAAAACAAACAACAACAAAAAAACAAAAACTATGGCACGGGAGGTCATGAGCTTTTAGGGGTATAAACCCTGCTCTTGTCTGGTTAAATACATATATTACTCTCACCAAATTGCCCTGAAAGCACTACACTTAATGTTCATACTCATATATTAATGCTACTCTCACTTCTGGTTAAAGAAGCTTCTCTTTTCAGATGGTGATGACCACTGGGATGATCCAAAAGGCAACATAGTGCTGAGAAGAAGGGACAAGGAGTGTCCAGCACTGAAACATCTCACACCCTCCAAGGCTCAGGGTCCATTGTGGAAGAGGTGGCAGAAAGAATGTAAGAGCCAAAAGAAGGGTACAACTTCTTACATACAACTGTCCGGACAGATACTGGCCTCCATATCCAAGACCTCGTAGTGCCTAGCAATACCTATACAAAACCCTCATAATAGGAGAAAAAAGGTGATGAGATCAAATTAAAAGAGAAACTAATGAAGAGAGGGAGGGAATATGACGGAGAGCAGAGTTATGAAGGGGGAAAGCGGGGGAAGGGAGAGAAATACCATGGTTTGTTGTCTGTAAGTATAGAAGTTGTCAATTAAAAAAAAAAAAAAATATATATATATATATATATATAGATTTGGGGGCTGGAGAGATGGCTTAGCGGTTGAGGTGCTTGCCTGTGAAACCTAAGGATCCATGTTCAACTCTCCAGGTCTCACATAAGTCAGATGCACAATGTGACACAAGCACACAAGGTGGCCCATGTGTTTGGAATTTGATTGCAGTTGCTGGAGGCCATGGTGCACCAATTCTCTCTCTGTGTCTGTCTCACTGTCGCATTAAGAAAAGAAAAAGGCGGTTCAGCTTGGCCAGATCGAGCGGAGAAACGCTTGTCGGTAATTATGGCAAAGGCCTTGAAGATGGCATTGGTGGGCCCGGTCAGCGTGATGATTCGCTCCGGGCAGTTCCCCTCGGAGATGTTGATCCGCGCGCCACTCTCCTCGCGGATCCTCTTCACCGACTCCCCTTCCTTCCCGATGATGCTGCCCACTTCCTTTCCGTGCATCAGCAGCCGAATGAACAAGACACGTAGACCTAGAAAGATGAAATGACTGATTCAGGGATGCACAGTGTCGGGGATAGAATCCACACCTTCTGATTTTCATACTGGTGGAGTGACCACTGTGGAGGGGAGAGGAGCAGGCTTGAGTGCGAGCTGGCAAGGCAGAGCTGCTGCGTTCCCTATCGCTGAAGCTGGACCTGGAGGACATGAAGAATAAGATGGCTGAGAATGTGCTCTCCTCCATGTGGAACTTCCTCAGCTAGGTGGCCCTGCTGAGAATCACTCCATTTATCTTGAAGAAATTGGACAGCATATGAAGATGTGGAGTCACATGGAAATACATGACATGAAGAAATTGGCTACAGTTTCCTATCTGCAAATGAACTGGCTCAGAAAGCTATGAGAACTGCTCAGACAAAAACTTCCACTTGCAAGAACAAGCTGCTCTGTGGTAACTGACCTTCATAGCCAAAAATAGAAATGATTTGGGAAAGCCAGGCATGGTGGTGCATACCTTTAATCCCAGCACAAGGAGGATCACTGAGTTCAAGGCCGCCCTGAGACTACATAGTGAGTGCCAAGTCAGCCTGAGCTAGAGTGAGACCCGACTTCAGAAAACAAATAAAGGTCACCAGAAATGATTTGGGAAGTACTAACAGATGTCTTAGTTGGGCATGGTGGCCCACACCTTTAATTCAGAAGGATCACTGTAAGTTTGAGGCCACCTAAGACTATATAGTGAATTCTATATAGGTCAGCCTGGGCTAGACTGAGATCTTACCTTGAAAACCAAACAACAATAACAAAAAAAGTGCCATGTTGAGATTTTATTTATTTATTTATTTTTGGTTTTTCGAGGTAGGGTTTTACTCTAGTCCAGGCTGTCCTGGAATACACTATGTAGACTCAGGGTGGCCTTGAATTTACTGCAATCTTCCTACCTCTGCCTCCGGAGTGCTGGAATTAAAGGTATGCGCCACCATGCCCAGCAGAAATTTTATTTATTTTTAACTGAGGACTTTAATATAGGAACATATTGCAAATTGGTCATTCTCCTCTTCCCTGTCCCATTTCACCAAGGACCTTCAGTGTAGTTATTGGTGATGACTGTGTAGGCATAAATGCACTAGTCAATCTCTGTGGTGCTGGGGCTCTTACATTATTTCTGCCCCCACTTCGGCAATGTCCCCTAAGCCTTGGAGGTCATATTATTAATCTCCTTTAGTGTTGAGCTCTCAGTGGCCTCTGATTTTCATTTGTTTGTTTGTTTTGTTTTTGTTTTTTCAAGGTAGGGTCTCATTCTGGTCCAGGCTGACCTGGAATTAACTATGTAGTCTCAGGGTGGCCTCGAACTCATGGCTGTTCTCCTACATCTGTCTTCTGAGTGCTGGGATTAAAGGCCTGTGCCACCATGCGTGGCTTAAAGTGATATCTTTTTTAAATAAATATTTATTAGCTGGGAAAAAAAAAAAAGAAAAAGAAAAAGAAAAAGGCCAGTCTGTTGGGCTTACCTCAAAAAATATATGTATTTCTTGAGCCGGGCATGGTGGCACACACCTTTAATCCCAGTACTCAGGAGGCAGAGGTAGGAGGATCACCATGAGTTCCAGGCCACCCTGAGACTACATAGTGAATTCCAGGTCAGCCTGGACTAGAGTGAAATCATACCTCAAAAAATATAATATAATAAAAATAATTATATATTGTTTTATTTGAAAGAGAGAGGGGCAGAGAGAGAGAGAATGGGCATGCCAGGGCCTCCAGCCACTTCAAATGAACTCCAGATGCATGTGCCATCTTGTACATCTGGCTTACTTGGGTCCTGGAGAATTGAACCTGGGTCCTTTGGCTTTGCAAGCAAGCACCTTAACTGCTAAGCCATTTCTCCAGCCCAAAAATCTAGATTTTTGAGCCCGGTATGGTGGCACCACACACTTTTAATTCCAGCACTTATGAGGCAGAGATAAGAGAATTGTTATTAATTCAAGGCCAGCTTGGGACTACATAGGGAATTCCAGGTCAGCCTGGGCTAGAGTGAGACCTTCCCTCGAAAAAAATAGAACAAAAGAAAAATCTAGGTTTGGGGGACTGGGTAGATGGCTCAGTGGTTAAAGACAGTTGCTTGCAATACCTGATGGCCTGGGTTCAATTCCCCAATACCCACAAAAAGCCAGATGCAGAAAGTAGTGCATGCATCTGGTGTTTGTTTGAAGTGGCAAAAGGCCCTGTCACACTCATTTTCTCTCTTTCTCTCTTCTTGCACATAATAAAAATATTTTAAAAATCTAGATTTGTGGGCTAGAGAAATGGCTTAGTGGTTAAGGCACTTGCTTGCGAAACCTAAGGACCCAGGTTTGATTCCCCAGGACCCATGTAAGGCAGATGCACAAGGTGGCGCATGTGTCTGGACTTCATCTGCAGTAGCTGGAGATCCTAGTACATCCATTCTCTCCCTTCCTCTCTCTCTCCCTCTTCATCTCTCTCAAATAAATAAACAAACTATGTGAAAAGTAAAATAATTTTAAAAGTAGATGCTAAAGCTGCCAGGCTTGGTGACTCACACCTAAAAAAAAAGAAAAAAAATCTAGACTTTTTTTGCATTAGTTCATATAAATCATTTAATCAAATTGTTCTTTATCTCCCATCTATCTGGTACCCAGAACGCAAACATTGTATAAAGTAAACTGGGAGTGATGTTTATAATCCTAGCACTTGGGGTGTGAATGAGGAATGCTCAGGAGTTCAAAGACATCTTTGGCTACATAATATTATATAACTCACTAAATCCCAGCACTCGGGAGGCCGAGGTAGGAGGATCAACGTAAATTTGAGGCCACTCTGAGACTACATAGTGAATTTCAGGTCAGCTTGAGCTAGAGCAAGACCCTACCTTGAAAAAAAAAAGTCATTTATTTGCAAGCAGAGAGGGAGAGAGAGAATGAATGGGCGCACCAAGGCCCCTGGCCACTGCAAATGAACTATAGACACATATGCCACTTTGTGCATCTGGCTTTCTGTGGGTACTGGGGAATTACACCCAGGCCATCCATCAGGCTTTGCAAGCAAGTGCCTTTAACCAGTGAGCAATTGATCCAGCCCCTTTTCTTCCTCCCTCCCTCCCTCCCTTCCTTCCTTCCTTCCTTCCTTCCTTCCTTCCTCCCTCCCTCCCTCCCTTTCTTTTTTTCCTTTTTTTTTTCTAAGGTAGTCTCACTCTAGCCTAGGCTGACCTGGAATTCACTGTGTAGTCTCAGGGTGGCCTCAAACTCAGGTGATCCTCCTTCCTATCTTCACCTCTTGAGCACTGGGATTAAAGGTGTGCGGCACCATACCCAGCTCCTCCCTTCCTCCCCCTCCTCCCCTCCCTCCCTTCCTTCCTTCCCCCCTTCCTTTCCCCTCCCCCCTTTTTGGCAACTGTCTCAGGTTGTCCTCAAACTCACCAGATAGCGGAGGATGACTTTGAATTTATAATCCTCCTGCCTTTACTTCCCAAGTGGCAGGATGATAAACATGTACCACTATGTCAGGTGAAGTAAACTTTCTTTTCTAGTATTTTCCAGGTATGTACTTTAGCCTTCTTGGTCCACATTAGCATCCTTTAAAGAAATATTTATTTGAGCCGAGTGTGGTGGTGCACGCCTTTAATCCCAGCTCTCAGGAGGCAGAGGTAGGAGGATTGCCGAGAGTTCAAGGCCGCCCTGAGACTAGTTAATTCCAGGTCAGCCCGGACCAGAGTGAGACCCTACCTTGAAAAACCAAAAAAAAAAAGAAATATTTATTTGTTTAGAGAGAAAGAGAATGGGCACACCAGCACCTCTTGCTTCTACAAACGAACTCTAGACACATGTGCCACTTTGCGGATCTGGCTTTTATGTGCATACTGGGGAATTGAACTGGGCCAGCAGGCTTTGCAAGCAAGCACCTTTAATCTGTGCTCCATCTCCCTAGCCCCAAATACTTTTTTTTTTTTTGAGGTAGGGTCTTAGTGTATAGCTCAGGCTCACCTGGAATTAGTCTCAGGTTGGCCTCAAACTCACAGCAATCCTCCTCCTTCCTTAGCCTCCTGAGTGCTAGGATTAAAGGCATGTGCCACCTTGCCCAACCCCAAATACTATTTTTTTAAAAATATATATTTTTTAATTTATTTGAAAGAAAAAGAGACAGAGAGAACTGGCATGCCAGGGCCTCTGGCCACTGCAAATGAACTCCAGATGTATGTGCTACCTTATGCATCTGGCTTTACATGAGTACAGAGGACTCAAACCTGGGTTCCTTGGCTTTGCAGGCAAGCACCTTAACCACTAAGCAATCTCTCCAGCCCCCACATACTTTATATATATTTTTTCAAGGTAGGGTTTCCCTCTTGCCCAGGCTAACCTAGAATTCACTATGTAGTCTCAGGCTGGCCTCAAATAGTGATCCTCCTACCTCTGCCTTCCAAGTGCTGGGATTAAAGGAGTACACCACGCTGGGCATTTGTTTGTTTGTTTGTTTCTTTCTTTCTTTCTTTTTTCAAGGTAGGGTCTCACTTTAGCACAGGCTGACCTGGAATTCACTATGTAGTCTCAGGGTGGCCTCAAACTCACAGTGATCCTCCTACCTCTGCCTCCTAAGTGCTGGGATTAAAGGTGTGCGCCACCACACCAGGCCTGTTTCCTTTTTTTGAGACAGGGTATGGAGCCCTGGCTGGAATGGAACTCATTATGCATATATAGCAGGATGATCTTGAATTTGTCGGTGATCCTCTTGCCCTCTGTTTCTGTGTGCTGAGATTATAAATATGCACAATCACATCCAGTGGTCCTAGTATCATCATGAATGTAGCTCGGTTGCTAGTTTTTGGAAACATTCACTTCAGATCTTCGAATCTGGGTTATATGATACCCAGAGGGATACACACAGGGAGAGAGTAGAGTAATTAATCATAATGGGGCTAACATCTATTGAGTACCATGTGCCAGGCCCCTTCCCAAGGGCTGTCTCTGCATTGCCTTATTTCATTTCACTGCAGGGAAGATCGGTAACTACTCCATTTTACAGATGAGAAAGGTAAACAGTTCACGGCTGATTGTGGTGGCATGTCCCTATAATTGCTACACTTTGGAGGCAGAGCCAGGAGGATCAGAAGTGCATGGCCAGGAGCAAATTTGAGACCACCCCCACCCCAGGCTGGAGATATGGCCTAATGGTTATGGCACTTGCCAGCAAAGCCAAAGGACCCAGGTTTGCTTCCCCAGTATCCATGTAAAGCCAGATGTACCAAGTGGCACAAGTATCTGGAGTTGGTTTGCTGTAGGTAGAGGCCCTGGCGCACCAATTCTCTCCCTCTCTCAAATAAATAAATAAAATTTTTAATATTTTATTCATTTATTGAGAGCCAGAGAAAGAGGAAGAGAGAAAGAGGGAATGAATGGGTGTGCTAGGGCCTCTAGCTACAGCAAATGAACTCCAGATGCACGCACCACCTTGTGTGTCTGGCTTATGTGGGGCCTGGGGAATCCAACCTGGGTCCTTAGGCCTCCCAGGCAGATGCCTTAACCACTAAACAATCTCTCCAGCCCCATTGTTTTTCTTTTTCTTTTTCTTTTTCTTTTCTTTCTTTCTTTTTTTTTTTTTTAGTTTTTCAAAGTCGGGTTTCACTCTATCCCAGGCTGACCTGGAATTCACTATGTTGTCTCAGGGTGGCCTTGAACTCATGGTGATCCTCCTACCTGTGCCTCCCAAGTGCTGGGATTAAAGGTGTGTACCACCACACCTGGCCAGCCCAAATATTTTTAAAAATAGTAAAATTAAAAAAAAAAAAAAAGGAAAAGAAGAAAGGCAGGAAGAAAGGAAGTAGAATGGAAGGAAGAGAAGAGAAAAAATAAAAGATTTGAAATCAGTTTGTTGAAATGATGTAGACTGCTTGCCTAGCATGCATGAAGCCTTGAGTCCTATCCCAACACTGCATAAAACAGACATGATCACACACGCCTGTGATCCTAGCACTGGTGAGGTGGAGACATGAGGATCAGAAGTTCAAGGTCAGGGACCATGATGCTGGCCTGTGTTCAATTCCCAAGTCAGCTGGATGCAAAAAGTGATGCACACCTTTAATCCCAGCACTCGGAAGGCTGAGGTAGGAGGATCACTGTGAGTTTGAGGGCAACCTGAGACTATATAATGAATTCTAGGTCAGCCTGGGCTAGAGCAACACCATACCTCAAAAAACAAAAACAAAACAAGAAAACAAAAAAGTAGTTCAAATGTCTGGTATTCATTTGCAGTGGTAAGAGGTCTTGGTGAACACACTCATGTGTGCGTGCGCTCATGCACACACACACACACACACACACACACACACACACACGCAGATAAATTTAAAAAGAGTTCATGCTGGGCACGGTGGCACACACCTTTAATCCCAGCGCTTGGGAGGCAGAGGTAGGAGGATCACTGTGAATTCGAGGCCACCCTGAGACTACATAGTGAATTCTAGGTCAGCCTGGACTAGAATGAAACCCTACCTTGAAAAACCAAAACACTGGATATCCATGACCACACAGTGCCTGACACTACCTACACAAGACCATCATAAGAGGAGGAAAAGATCATGACATCAAAATTAAAAGAGAGACTGATTGAGATGGGGAGGGGATATGATGGAGAATCAAGTTTCAAAAGGGAAAGTGGGGGGAGGGAGGGTATTACCGTGGGATATTTTTTATAATCATGGAAGTTGTTAACAAAAAATTGAAAAAAAATAAAATAAAACAAACAAGCTGGGAAAATCAAAACAAAACAAAACAAAAAGAGTTCAGGCATGGTAGTGCAGGACTTTAATCCCAGCACTTGGGATGCAGAGGTAAGAGGATTGCTGTGAGTTCAAGGCCAGCCTAAGACTACAGAGTGAGATCCAAGTCACTCTGGGCTAAAGTGAGACCCTTCCTTGAAAAAGAAAAAAAAAATCCAAAAAACAACAACAAATAAAAAAAAAGTTCAAGCTGGGTGTGGTGGCGCACGCCTTTAATCCCAGAGCTAGGGAGGCAGAGGTAGGAGGATCTCCGTGAGTTCGAGGCCACCTTGAGACTACAGAGAGTGAATTCCAGGTCAGCTTGAGCCAGAGTGAGACCCTACCTGGGGTGGGGAGGGGGGGAACACTGTTAGCCAGGTATGGTGGTGCACATCTTTAATCCCAGCACTCAGGAGGCAGAGGTAGGAGGATCACCATGAGTTCAAGGCCACGCTGAGACTACAGAGTAATTCTAGGTCAGCCTGAGCTAGACTGAGACCCTACCTCTAAAAACAAAAACAAAAAAAAGTTCAGGGGGCCACAGAGATGGCTTAGCGGTTAAAGCACTTGCCTGCAAAGCCAAAGGACCTAGGTTCTATTCTCCAGGATGGCACATGTGTCTGGAGTTCATTTGCAGAGGCTGGAAGCCCTGGTGTGCCTCTTCTCACTCTCTCCTTCTCTCTTCCTCTGTCTGCCTCATTGTCTCTCTCAAATAAATAAATAATATATATATATATATATATATATATATATATATTTTTTTTTTTTTTTTTTTTTGGTTTTTCGAGGCAGAGTCTCACTCTAGTTCAGACTGACCTGGAATTCACTGTGTATTCTCAGAATGGCCTTGAACTCAAGGTGATCCTCCTAACTCTCTCTCCTGAGTGCTGGGAATAAAGGCATGTGCCACCATGCCCAGCTCAAAAATAAAATACTTTCTTTAAAAAAAGAGTTCAGGACTGGAGATGACTCAGCAGTTAAAGGCACTGGCTTTCAAAGCCTGAGTTCATTTACAGTGGCAAGAGGCATGTTCATTTTCTCTATTTAAAATAAAGACCTAAGCCAGGCGTGGTGGCGCACGCCTTTAATCCCAGCACTCGGGAGGCAGAGGTAGGAGGATTGCCATGAGTTCGAGGTCACCCTGAGACTCCATAGTGAATTCCAGGTCAGCCTGGGCTACAGTGAGACCCTACCTCAAAAAACCAAAAAAAAAAAAAAAATAAATAATAAAAAAAATAAAATAAAATAAAGACCTAGCTATAAATGACTGGACTTCTGTGTGAGTTGGAAGAAAACTCAAAAACACAGGCCAGTAAGCTAGAAAGGAGATAAAAGGGGATAGAAAGGGAGGGAGGGGGCCACCTAGTAGGATGGTATTATATATATGTAAGTAGAAGAACAGATTAATGGGAGTAAAAAGGCCTAAGTGAGGTCGGGGAAGAGATTAAGTAAAGGAAAGGTGGAGGGAGGGCTAATCAAAATCTAAGAGGATATAAATAAGTCATATGGAAACCTACGTTTTTGGACAATGGAACACACAGGAGCCATAGATTGTTACTAGAAAATTTTCAGTGCCAGGGATGGGATACCTTCCAGTGAGTTGTTGGCCAGGGAGGCCCCTGATGCCCCCAAAACATTATAGGCCATTGCTGAGGCCCTTGGTTTCCCACCAGGAATAGATGGTAAGACCCTATTGCTGAAGACTCCACATACTTGGGCTGCAAGATCACTGAGAAATCCTGCTGGAACTGAGCTGATAACCTCCTCCATGTAGACCAGCTGACAGAAAGCTGGAAGAAGCCATTCTGCATGCAGTTCAATGGGAGAAAGAGAAATCACCAATGAAGATACTCAACAGTGGACACTGCAAGCCTTATATTTGGCCAGCCAGGCCAAATGAGCCAACGGGTGCAATAGTGGCACGTCTGTTATGGGGGAACCAATGGCCCTCTAGTTTGACTGGAGGCCCGCTCCATGGGACGGAATACATCCCTGACACTGAAAACCTACAACAGGGATAGTTGAGCCCTAGGGAGGTAACATCTGCTGGTGTCTGGCTAAAAGTATACACTATGCTCACCAAACTGACCAGTAAGCACTTCTCTTAATGTTCATACCCATATATTAATCACTTTTGGTTAGAGAATCTTCTCTTTTCAGATGTCAGTGACCTTGGGATGACTCAGAAGGCACCATGGTGCTGAGAAGAAGTGACAGATGAGTGCTCAGCACTGAAATATCTCTATCACATCTTCCAAGGCTCAGGGTCCATTGCAGAAGAGGTGGCGGGAAGAATGTAAGAGCCAAAGGAAGGGTAGGACTCCTTAAAACATGCTCCTCCAGACACAAAATGGCCTGGATATCCATGACCTCACAGTTCCTGACACTACCTACACAAGACCATTATAATTGGAAGAAAAGATCATGACACCAAAATAAAAGAGACTGATTGAGAGGGGGAGGGGATATGGTGGAGAGTGGAGTTTCAAAGGGGAAATTGGGGGAGAGAAGGAATTACCATGGGATATTGTTTACAATTATGGAAGTTGTCAATAAAAAATAAATAAATAAAAAGTAAAATAAATAAATAAATAAAATAAAGACCCGTGTATGGTGGAGCACGCCTTTAATCCCAGCATTTGGGAGGCAGAGGTTGCAGGACTGCTGAGTTCAAGGCCACCCTGAGACTACATAGTTAATTCCAGGTCAACCTGGGCCACAGTAAGACCCTACCTAGAAAAACAAAAACAACACCAACAAAAAATTAATTTAGTGCTGGAGAGAAGGCTCAGTGGTAAAAGGTGCTTGCAAAGCCTGAAGGCCTGGGTTTGATTTCCCCCTACCCTCGTAAAGCCAGATGCACAAGGCGGAGCATGTGTCTGGAGTTTATTTGCAGTGGTAGAAGCTAAATCCTGACATTCTAATTCTCTCTCTGTGTCTCTCTCTCTCTCTGTCTCTCTCTGCCTCTCTACTTGTAAATAAAAAAATTAATTTTAACAAAGAAGAAATGTAGTATATATACTCAGTGGAATGCTACTGAGTCTAAAAAGGAGAGTGTTGGCCAGCTATCTTGGCACACCTTTAATCCCAGCCCTCGGGAGGCAGAGGTAGGAGGACTGTCATGTCATGAGTTTGAAGCCATTCTGAGAGTACATAGTGAATTCCAGGTTAGCCTGGGCTAGAGCAAGACCCTACCTCGAAAAACCAAAAAAAAAAAAAAAATTATATATATATATATATATATATGTATATAAAATATAATTTTACTTTATATATATAATAAAAGAGGAAAAGAACAGCTACCACATCTGGTCATTTAGATTATAAAATGGCAAGGAGAAGTTGGTATATGATGAATGAAAGTTTCTGAGAGCAGAAAAGGAAGTTCTTGAAACTACTGCGTCACTGAGAGATGCTATTATTTATTTATTTACTGCATTTGGCTGATGTTTCCAATCTCAGTTGCAATTCCCACATTGAGGCTGTTCCCACCCTTCCTGTGTCCCTTGAGCCGAGCAGGCACTTCCTGTCCTATTGGAAATGAAAGTCGGAGATTGCGGGTGGCCGTGTATGTATGTGGGTATTTACTGTGCAGGTCGCTGGCACTCTGTCCCACGAGCACAGCCAGAAAGTGACAGGAAAGCCAGGCTAGAGACCAGGACTTCATTTTAGGGAGAGTTTATACTTAATGCTCGTTGTGACAAAGTAGACAGGGTTAATATACTTCTGGAGAATGCTTGTGAGGTCAGCAAGGAGGTCTCATGAAGAGATCTCACGGTTTCAAGCAATATCCTGGTTCTAATTGGATGGACAGGGTGCCTCGATATCAGTCTTAAAGTTTTTCATTCCTAAAGTAAGTTTCTTTCTTGCTAAGGCTATTCCTTCAAGGGCATTCCTTTGAGAGAATTAGAGGTGAGTGTTGCTGCAACTGTATTAGATTCTTGATTTTTAAGTTATATCTTTCTTTTCTAAGACATTTTGTATTTTTTTTTCTTTGTGAAACTTGTATTTTAAAATAGTTCTGTCTACACGTGTATAGATACGTACATGCATATTTATTTATTTTACAGCTCAGAGACAACTTGAAGTAAACTCCCCAACTCTGTGAACTTCAGCTTGGCTCCCCATTCAACGTTTGGTGAGTTATTGTACTTGTTTGAACCTCATAGGTCTTAAAGACTAGGAAAGAGTGGGATAGTCAGACAAAAGCCAGACATAGTGGTGTACTCTTGTCATTTCAGCACTTGGGAGATATTGTCACATGGAATTCGAGGCCACCTGGCCTACATGAGACCCTGTCTTCAAAAACAGAGTCAGAGACTGCAAGGGTTGGGGATATGGCTCAGTGATGGAGTGCTTGCCTACCGTGCACAAAACCCTAGCCAAAGACACTGCCAAAACAAAACAAACAAAAACGGGACCTAGAGGGGCTGGAGAGATGGCTTAGCAGTTAAGGTGTTTGCCTGCAAAGCCAAAGGACCTTGGTTCGATTCCCCAGGACCCACGTAAACCAGATGCACAAGGGGGCGCATGCCTCTGGAGTTAGTTTGCAGTGGCCGGAGGCCCTGTTGCACCTATTCTGTCTCTCTCCCTCTCTCTGCCTCTTTCTCTCTCTTTCTCAAATAAATAAAAATAAAAAGTTCAAAAAAAAAAAATGGGACCTAGTAGTACATGCTAATTGTCCCAGCATTAAGGAGGCCAAGGCAGGAAGATAATAAATTGGAGGCCAGGGTAGGTTACACAGTAAGAACCTGCCTCAAAAAAAAAAAAATAATAATTTTTTTAAAGTAGTTTTCAGCCTAATGTAGCACACAGTATGTCTTTAATCCCAGCATATGGGAGGCTGAGGGTTCAAGGCCAGCTTGGGCTATAGCATCAGTTCCAGGTCGGCATGGGCTAGAGTTGAGACTCTGCTTGAAAACAGAAAATAAATAAGTAAATAAAATAAAATACAAAGATAGCGTTCACTTGGGTTGGGGGTAGAGCACTTGCCTAGCATGCTTGAGGTGTCTGGATTTCATCCCCAATACCATGAAAAAAGCAAAGCTTCCATTCGTTAAGGAAATCAGTACGTACTGAGGTTCGTGACAAGTTCACGTCGCTAGTGCAGTGAGAACTCCTTGCTAGGGGAATTTAAAGTAGGACTGTTGGCATCAGTGTGACTCCAGGAGAAATTATGTCCCGCCACACGTTTAGTTTTCTCTGCTCTTTGGTCTTCTTCCTTCCTTCCTATTTTGAGACAGAGCCTCACCCTATATAGTCCTGGCTGGCCTGGAATTTGCTATGTAGACCAGGGTGGCTTCAAACTTTCAATTATTCTCCTGCCTCTGCCTCTTGAGTGCCCTGCTCTTTCTTACTGCATTAAGATCATTCTGCATGTACAGCAGGGAAGGTCTGAGCTTGTCCTACATACCGTATCCCAATATGCTTTTGTATGTTCTCAAGGGCAGTGTCTAAGAAGTCCTTTGGCATGAAGCTTGCAATGTTACAGCTGAGCTCTAAGGGAAAAAAGGATTTAAAAAAACCCTTTATTGTCTTTTTATGATCATCAGAACTTGTTTACAGAGAACAGATGAATTTGAAAGGAGTTAGGCTCAAGAATTCTTCCTTTTAGCTTTAACTATGAAGCCTATGGAAAGAAACCAAAATAGAACATCTTGGGCATTAGGACCCAGTAGTTGTTCGTCCTGACTCTGGGTTAACTTCTCTCAGTGACGTAAAGGAGCAGACCTAGCTCATTCTTCCCTGCAGGGCCCCTCCTCTCTCTCTCTCTCTCTTTCTCTCTCTCTCTCTCTCTCTCCCTCTTTCTCTCTCTCTCTCCCTCCCTTCCTCCTCCCCCTCCCTTTTCCTTCTCCCTCCCTTCTTTCCTCCCTCCCTCTCCTCTCCCCTCCTCCCTCCCTCTTCCCCCTCCCTTTTCCTTTTCCCTCTTCTCTCTCTCTGTCTTAGCTCCCTAACATTAAAGAGAAAATGCTGCTATCAGTGACTTCCAGGCCTGGGTTTTCGACTTTTGGCTGTACCAAGAACAACAAGAAGGTAGGGTGAAGCGCTTTTTTTTTTTTTTTTTTTTTTAATTTGGCTACTTCCTTTTCTGGGGATCCGCCAGTGCCCTTGGTTTTAGCATTCTCCTTTAAGAGTGGAGCTAGATTCCTCTCTCCCTCTCAGTGCCTCTCCCTTTTCTCCCACTTTTGGTGCCTTTTCTCACCTGATTCTGGAGTTACAAGAACTCACTGTCCTGGTTTTCTAGGCCTGAGAAGGCAGGGGAAATAAAAACAAATCCAGTTTGGCTTGGCAAGTTTGCATCCTTGTGAAATGAAGTTAGTTTGACTTCCTGCTGATGTCCCGGTCTCTGCAAGCAAGCGGATGGGATGTCATCTAAACCTTGTCCCTTGGCCCACTCCCCACAAAGCTAGTGTATCATTTTGATTGATTGCTTCTATTCTCATCCCCCCCCTCCCCATTTCCTTCCTAGTCCAGCAACCAGATAGCTGAAATCAGAGGCAGTCAGTGAAATCTCACAGCTCCTCCAGAATTGTGTGTGGGCTGCTAGACCAGAGACCCTACCCCAGCCAGCTGGTTGAGGAGTTTCGAGAGATGTCATGCCTTGGGATTTGGGAAGAAAGCTCTAGGATTCTTTGGGTCTTGCTTTTGAACTGATACTTGGAGCTTTGAAGATAGCCAGGCTTAGCAGGGATCTCTGGAGTCTTTCTGATTAACCCACGACTGTCTGAGACGTTCAACTGTGGCTGAGCAAATGGGCAGTTTGGGGAGAGGTGGACAATCTGGACATTTGCCAGAGAATATCCTTGGCAGTTTCTTGGCATTTTAAGGCACATGGTACTGATGAAGAGAAATTTCTAGCTGTAGCAGGAAAAGACTCCCCCACCTGGGAGGGTGTAGCTGTTCTTTAGGAAAAAAAAAAAATGTGTTCCAGTTCAGGATCTTTAGCTTATCTAATGGAATGTTGGAGTGTGAGGCAAGAACTTGGTTGCTTTTCCATGTACCCAAAGAGACCAGTGCAGGTAGGTTTAGACACAAGTGTCTCATCAGGGCAGGATGAATGTTTATAGAACCACTGTGTAGCACAGGTTAGCTTGGAATGCACATGTAGCCCTGGCTTGCCTGCAATTTGTCGCAGCCTTCCAGGTGCTGGGATTATAGGCATGAGTCACCGAACCTGCCCACCCTCCAGGACAGGATCTCACTACGTAGCTCATGTGGGCTTCAAACTTGCTACCCTCTAGCCTCAACTTACTGAGTGCTAGAATGACAAGTCCTTCCTGATTTTTTTTTTTTTCTCTTTACAAGTGTTTCAGGTTATCCAGAAATTACTAAAATAAAATTAAAGTGAATCCCCCAAATAAACTTTCTATTTCAGGGTTTCTGTGTTTGACTATATCCACAATCTCTTTTCTCAGCTCTCTAGCCTCTCCTTCCTTGGAGTGTGGGAATGATTCTGGGAGTCATACTCATGGCCTTGCACATAGGAGGAGGCACTTTGTTGACTGAGCTACACACCCAGACCAAGTCTAGTGGAGTGCAGAGGACAGGAGGTGTGACTGTGGATTTGGATTCGGATTCAATCTCATATCTTTTCCTGATAATTTGTAAGGTCTGGGAAACAATTCAGGAAACACTGGGACCTGTGGGCACAGTAGGAAAGTAGATACATAATTACTAATGCATTGGTTAAGAAGTATTTGTGTTAGGGCTGGAGAGATAGCTCAGTGGTTAAAGGCACTTGCTTGCAAAGCCTGATGGCCTGAGTTCAGTTCCCCAGTACACACGTAAAGCCAGATGCACAAAGTAGCCCATGTGTCTGGAGTCCATTTGCAGTTGCAGGAGGCCCTGGTATGCCCATTCTTTCTCTCTCTGTCTCTTTCTATTTTTCTGTCTCTCTCAAATAAATATATATAGTTTTTCGAGGTAGGGTCTTGCTCTTGCCCAGGCTAACCTGGAAAGCACTCTATAGTCTCAGGGTACCCTCAGACTCACAGTGATCCTCCTACCTCTGCCTCCCAAGTGCTGAGATTAAACGTGTGTATCACCACGCCCGGCTAAATAAAATATTTTTTAAAAGGCTGGGTGTGGGGCTGGAGAGATGGCTTAGGAGTTAAGGCTCTTGCCTGCAAAGCCTGAGGAACCAGGTTTAGTTTCCCGGTACCCACATAAATCAGATGCATAAGGTGGCGCATACGTCTGAAGTTCATTTGCAGTGGCTGGAGGCGTGGATGCACTTGTTCTCTCTTTCTTTCTTTTTTTTTTTTCTTCAGTTTTTTCCCCGATTTATTATTTATTTTGGTTTTTCAAGGTACACGCTACCTCAGGCTGACCTCAACAACGATCCTCCTACCTCTGCCTCCCGAGTGCTGGGATTAAAGGCGTGCGCCACCTCGCCTGGCTTGTTCTGTTTTTATGAGGTAGGGTCTTGCTTTAGCTTATAACTGTAGCTCAGGCTGACCTGGAATTCACTATGTAGTCTCAGGGTGGTCTCGAACTCATGGCAATCCTCCTACCTCTGCTTCCCAAATGCTGGGATTAAAGACGTGTACCACCATGCCCGGCCTGATGGCCTGAGTATTTATTTATTTATTAGAGAGAGAATGGGCACACCAAGGCCTCCAGCCACTGCAAATGAACTCCAGACACATGAGCCACCATGTGCATCTGGCTTACATGGGACCTGGAGAATTGAACCTGGGTCCTTAGCCTTCACAGGCAAGCACCTTAACCTCTAAGCCACTCTCCAGCCTTCATTCTTTCTGTCTTCCTCTTCCTCTCTCTCTCTCTCAAATAAATAAATAAAATATTTTTTTAAAAGCCTGGGTGTGGTGGCACACACCTTTAATCCCAGTACTTGGGAGGCAGAGGTAGGAGGATGGCTGTGAATTCAAGGCCAGCCTGGGACTACAGAGTGAGTTCCAGGTCAGCCTGGGCTAAGTAAGACTCTGCTTTAAAAAAAAAAAAAACAAATCAAACAAACAAAAATGGTCTTTGGGTTCTTACAAGTCAGTATTCTAACATATGAAAGGAAGTGGTACTGATACATGACTTTGTGGCTGTGTTCATGGCTCCTTATGTATATATAAATGCTTGTGAATATTGGGTGAGTTGATTAAGGCATGCCTTCCTGCTCTGTCTTGGTATTCTTGGTATCGACATCGACATCTAGTGCTTAAGGTATTTGTTTTTCTATTTCAGGAATAGTGTTTTGTTTTTTTTTAATTTTTTTTTGTTCATTTTTATTTATTTATTTGAGAGTGACAGAGAGAGAGGCAGATAGAGACAGAGAGAGAATGGGCACGCCAGGGCTTCCAGCCACTGCAAACAAACTCCAGATGCGTGTGCCCTTGTTCATCTGGCTAACGTGGGTCCTGGGGAATCAAGCCTTGAACCAGGGTCCTTAGGCTTCACAGGCAAGCGCTTAACCGCTAAGCCATCTCTCCAGCCCTTGGGAATAGTGTTTTTTAATGTAGTTGTTCATGTCAAATTTTTTTTTGGCTTTTCGAGGTAGGGCCTCACTCAGGCTGACCTGGAATTCACTATGTAGTCTCAGGCCTCGAACTCTATCTCTGCCTCCCGAGTGCTGGGATTAAAGGCATTTGCTACCACGACTGGCTTTTTTTTTTTTTTTTTTTTTAGGTAGGGTTTCACTGTAGCCCAGGCTAACTTGGAATTCATTATGTAGTCTCAGGGTGGCCTTGAACTCAAGGTGATTCTTCTACCTCTGCCTCCCAAGTGCTGGGATTAAAGGTGTGCACCACTGTGCTGGGTTCATGCTTTTTTTTTTTTTTTCTTTTTCTTTTGTTTGTTTTTCGAGGTAAGGTCTCGCTCTAGCTTGCCAGGGCCTCCAACCACTGCAATCGAATTCCAGATACATGTGCCCCCTTGTGCATGTGAGACTTTGCATGCTTGCATCACTGTGCATCTGGCTTATGTGGGACCTGGAGATTCGAACATAAATTCTTAGGCTTCACAGGCAAGGGCTTTAACAGCTAAGCCATCTCTCCAGCTGCTGGAATTGTCTTTTTTACTGCAGAGAAGCAATTTGTAAATGTACTGGACAACAATGTGCAAGTAAGCACGTATCTTTACAAAGTCTGGCCCTTACTAAGTAAATAATAAGTCAAACAAAGAAACATTCTCCTAGGTAATGAAAATTTTTTTTTCTTTTTTTTTTTTTTTTAAGGTAGGGTTTTGCTCTAGCCCAGGTTGACCTGGAATTCACTATCTAATCTCAGAGCGGCCTTGAACCCACAGTGATCCTCTAAGTGCTGGGATTAAAGGTGTGTGCCACCACACCTGGCAAAATATTCTTTATATGTTTTTTTCAGGGTTGTATGTGATATATACCTGCATGGTCATGTATGTGTGCATGAGTGTGTACATGTGGCAGTCAGAGGTGGATGTCTGGTATCTTCCTCTATTGCTTTCTTTCTTTCTTTATTATTTTTGGCTTTTCGAGGTAGGGTCTCACTCTGGCTCAGGCTGACCTGGAATTCACTATATAGTCTCAGGGTGGCCTTGAACTCACAGCGATCCTCCTACCTCTGCCTCCCAAGTGCTGGGATTAAAGGCCATGCTTTCTTTTTGAGACAAGGTTTTACTATGCTATCTATGTAGCTATGTAGACCAAGCTGATCCTCCTGCCTCACCATCCAGTATGCTGGATGGGAGCACCACCAGCTAATTTGTATATTCTTCTTTTTTTTTTTTTTTGGTTTCTGAGGTAGGGTCTCACTCTAGCCCTGGCTGATCTGGAATTCACTATGTAGTCTCAGCGTGGCTTTGAACTCACAGCTATCCTCCTACCTCTGCCTCCCAAGTGCTGGGATTAAAGGTGTGTGCCACCACACCTAGCATTTTTAAATTTTTAATATTTTTTAAAATATTTTTTATTATTTATTTATTTGACAGAGAGAGAGGGAGGGAGAGTGAGAGAATGGGAGCACCAGGACCTCCAGCCACTGCAAAGAAGTCCAGATGCGTGTGCCCCTTCATGCATCTGGCTAACGTGGGTCCTGGGGAATCGAACCTGGATCCTTTGGCTTTGCAGGCAAATGCCTTAACCACTAAGCCATCCCTCCAGCCCAGTTTTTAGTATATTATTTATTTGAGAGAGAATAGGTACATCAGGATCTTCAGTTGCTGCAAATGAACTCCAGACAGATGCACCACCTTATGTATCTGGTTTAAATGGATCCTGCGGAATTGAACCTGGGTCCTTTGGCTTTGCAGGCAAACACCTTAACCACTAAGCTATCTCTCCAGCCCTAATTTGTCATTTCTGTTAAGGTCTCAGTTTCTCAAACACTATAGATTTATGTAATAAGGTTCTTAGGCTGCTCAAAATATTTAAAACAGGGGCTTGGGGGTGGGGAGGCTGGAGAGATAGCTTAGTGATTAAGGTGCTTGCCTGAGAAGCCTAAGAACCCAGGTTTGATTCCCCAGGACCCACTTAAGACAGATGCACAAGGTGACACATGCGTCTGGAGTATACTAGCACTATCTAGAGGCCCTGGTGTGCCCCTTCTCTCTCTATCTATCTGCCTCTTTCTCTCTGTCTCTGTCTGCCTCTCTCTCTCTCTCTCTCATAAATAAATGAACGGGCTGGGGAGATGGCTTAGTGGTTAAAGGCACTTGTTTGTAAACCCTGACAGCCCAGGTTCTATTCCCCAGCACACATGTAAAGCCAGATGCATAAAGTATTCCATGTGTCTGGAGTTTGTTTACAGTAGCAGTAGGTCTTGCATGCCCATTCTGTCTCTCTGTGCTTGCAAATAAATAAATAAATAAATAAAAACATTTAAAACTTAAAATAGCCACGTGTGGTTATACACGCCTTTAATCCCAGTACTTGGGAGGCAGAGATAGGAGGGTTGCCACTGGTTTGAGTAAGTTCCAGGTCTGCCTGGAATACAGTGGAACCCTACCTTGAAAAAAAAAATTTTTTTTTTTTTTGAGGTAGGGTATCACTCTAGCCTAGGCTGACCCAGAATTCACTATGTAGTCTCAGGGTGGCCTTGAACTCTCAGTGATCCTCCTACCTCTGCCTCCCAGTGCTGGGATTAAAGGCATGTACCACCACGCCCGGCAAAAAAAAAAAAAAAGAAAGAAAGAAAAGAAAAGAAAAAAGAAAAATAATTAATTAAAGTTAAAGGGGAGAGTGACTGAAGAAGATGCAAGGAGTTGACCTCTGACCTATATATGCATGCATACACACATGTACAAACACACGAACATACATATGTCTCACAATCACTTATACACAAAAGTTTTGAAATAAAAAACAATAAAATTATAAATATCTACTTTAAATAAAGATGGGCTGGAGAGATGGCTTTGTGGTTAAGGTACTTGCCTGCAAAGCTTAAAGATCCAGATTCAATTCCCCAGTACCCCAGTACCTACATAAAGCCAGATACACAATGACACATGCATCTGGAGTTCATTTACTGTTGTTGGAGGCTCTAGCATGCTCCTTCTCTCTCTGCTTGCAAATAAATAAATGTAAATATAAATAAGGAAACATTTTACATTATAACTTACAACTGTTTGCAGTTATTACTTTTAGTTTATAAAATAAAAAACAGGTATAGGGGCTGGAGAGATGGCTTGGGCGTTAAGATGCTTGTCTGCGAAGCCTGAGGACTCAGGTTCGAGTCCCCAGGTTCCATGTAAGCCAGATGCACATCGTGCGCATGCTCCTGGAGTTTGTTAGCAGTGGTTAGAGGCCCTGGCGTGCCTCTCTCTTGTCTTAAATAAAAATAAATTTGAAAAAAATTACTTAAAAAAAATAAAAATTAAAAAAAACAAACAAACAAGTATAGCTGTGTGTGGTGGTGCACACCTTTGATCCTAGCACTGGGAAGGCAGAGGTAGGAGGATTGCCATGAGGTTGAAGCCAGCCTGAGACAACATAGTAAATTACAGGTTAGCCTGGGCTAAACTGAGACCCTACCTCAAAAAAACAAAAACAAACAAACAAAAACAGGTATAATTGCCAGTCACATCAGTGTGAAAAGCTGCTGATTCATACACTGCTGTTGAGAGTTATTTATATTAAAGTATATTTATTGTGTTTACTTTTAAAAGTAGCATTAGCCAGGCATTGCAGCGCACGCCTTTCATCCCAGCACTTGGGAGGCAGAGGTAGGAGCATCACTATGAGTTCAAGGTCAGCCTGAGACTACATAGTGAACTCCAGGTCAGCCTGGGCTAGAGTAAGTCCCTACCTGGAAAAAACTAAAAAGAAAGAAAGAAAAAAAAAGTAACATTAGGCCAGGCATGTTGACTTATACTTGTAATTCCAAGTCCTTTTTTTTTTTTTTTTTTTTTTGGTTTTCGAGGTAGGTTTCACTCTAGCCCAGGCTGACCTGATTCACTATGGAGTCCTCAGGTGGCCTCGACTCACTGCGATCCTCCTGACCTCTGGCCTCCCCAGTGCTGGGATTAAAGGCGGTGCGCCACCACGCTCGCTAGTAAACCAAGTCCCTTAAACCCCAAATTAAATTAATATTATTTATTTTGAAACATCTTTTTCAATCTTCAATTTCAATTAATTATTTATTTGTTGGGGAGAGAGACTGGTGCTTCCAGGGCCTCCCAGCCCACTGTATCATACTCCCAGACCACATGTGGCCACTTGTGCACATGGGTGCCATACTTGTGCATCTGGAGGGGGTGTGGGGGTTCTGGCTGGGAATTGAACCTGGTCTTAGGTTTCACAGGCAAATGCCTTTAAACTGTCTAGGGGGCGGGGGGGCCATCTCTCTAGCCCAAAACATCCTTTGTTTTTTTTTTTGGTTTTTCGAGGTAGGGTCTCACTCTGGCTCAGGCTGACCTGGAATTCACTATATAGTCTCAGGGTGGCCTTGAACTCACAGCGATCCTCCTACCTCTGCCTCCCAAGTGCTGGGATTAAAGGCCATGCTTTCTTTTTGAGACAAGGTTTTACTATGCTATCTATGTAGCTATGTAGACCAAGCTGATCCTCCTGCCTCACCATCCAGTATGCTGGATGGGAGCACCACCAGCTAATTTGTATATTCTTCTTCTTTTTTTTTTTTTTTTTTTTTTGGTTTCCGAGGTAGGGTCTCACTCTAGCCCTGGCTGATCTGGAATTCACTATGTAGTCTCAGCGTGGCTTTGAACTCACAGCTATCCTCCTACCTCTGCCTCCCAAGTGCTGGGATTAAAGGTGTGTGCCACCACACCTAGCATTTTTAAATTTTTAATATTTTTTAAAATATTTTTTATTATTTATTTATTTGACAGAGAGAGAGGGAGGGAGAGTGAGAGAATGGGAGCACCAGGACCTCCAGCCACTGCAAAGAAGTCCGGATGCGTGTGCCCCTTCATGCATCTGGCTAACGTGGGTCCTGGGGAATCGAACCTGGATCCTTTGGCTTTGCAGGCAAATGCCTTAACCACTAAGCCATCCCTCCAGCCCAATTTTTAGTATATTATTTATTTGAGAGAGAATAGGTACATCAGGATCTTCAGTTGCTGCAAATGAACTCCAGACAGATGCACCACCTTATGTATCTGGTTTAAATGGATCCTGCGGAATTGAACCTGGGTCCTTTGGCTTTGCAGGCAAACACCTTAACCACTAAGCTATCTCTCCAGCCCTAATTTGTCATTTCTGTTAAGGTCTCAGTTTCTCAAACACTATAGATTTATGTAATAAGGTTCTTAGGCTGCTCAAAATATTTAAAACAGGGGCTTGGGGGTGGGGAGGCTGGAGAGATAGCTTAGTGATTAAGGTGCTTGCCTGAGAAGCCTAAGAACCCAGGTTTGATTCCCCAGGACCCACTTAAGACAGATGCACAAGGTGACACACGCGTCTGGAGTATACTAGCACTGTCTAGAGGCCCTGGTGTGCCCCTTCTCTCTCTATCTATCTGCCTCTTTCTCTCTCTCTGTCTCTGTCTGCCTCTCTCTCTGTCTCTCATAAATAAATAAACAGGCTGGGGAGATGGCTTAGTGCTTAAAGGCACTTGTTTGTAAACCCTGACAGCCCAGGTTCTATTCCCCAGCACACATGTAAAGCCAGATGCATAAAGTATTCCATGTGTCTGGAGTTTGTTTACAGTAGCAGTAGGTCTTGCATGCCCATTCTGTCTCTCTGTGCTTGCAAATAAATAAATAAATAAATAAAAACATTTAAAACTTAAAATAGCCACGTGTGGTTATACACGCCTTTAATCCCAGTACTTGGGAGGCAGAGGAGGGTTGCCACTGGTTTGAATAAGTTCCAGGTCTGCCTGGAATACAGTGGAACCCTACCTTGAAAATAAAATTTTTTTTGTTTTGTTTTTTTGAGGTAAGGTATCACTCTAGCCTAGACTGACCCAGAATTCACTATGTAGTCTCAGGGTGGCCTTGAACTCTCAGTGATCCTCCTACCTCTGCCTCCCAGTGCTGGGATTAAAGGCATGTACCACCACGCCTGGCAAAAAAAAAAAAAAAAAGAAAGAAAGAAAAGAAAAGAAAAATAATAAAGTTAAAGGGGAGAGTGACTGAAGAAGATGCAAGGAGTTGACCTCTGGCCTATATATGCATGCATACACACATGCACAAACACACGAACATACATATGTCTCGCAATCACTTATACACAAAAGTTTTGAAATAAAAAACAATAAAATTATAAATATCTACTTTAAATAAAGATGGGCTGGAGAGATGGCTTTGTGGTTAAGGTACTTGCCTGCAAAGCTTAAAGACCCAGATTCAATTCCCCAGTACCCCAGTACCTACATAAAGCCAGATACACAATGACACATGCATCTGGAGTTCATTTACTGTTGTTGGAGGCTCTAGCATGCTCCTTCTCTCTCTGCTTGCAAATAAATAAATGTAAATATAAATAAGGAAACATTTTACATTATAACTTACAACTGTTTGCAGTTATTACTTTTAGTTTATAAAATAAAAAACAGGTATAGGGGCTGGAGAGATGGCTTGGGCGTTAAGATGCTTGTCTGCGAAGCCTGAGGACTCAGGTTCGAGTCCCCAGGTTCCATGTAAGCCAGATGCACATCGTGCGCATGCTCCTGGAGTTTGTTAGCAGTGGTTAGAGGCCCTGGCGTGCCTCTCTCTTGTCTTAAATAAAAATAAATTTGAAAAAAATTACTTAAAAAAATAAAAATTAAAAAAAACAAACAAACAAGTATAGCTGTGTGTGGTGGTGCACACCTTTGATCCTAGCACTGGGAAGGCAGAGGTAGGAGGATTGCCATGAGGTTGAAGCCAGCCTGAGACAACATAGTAAATTACAGGTTAGCCTGGGCTAAACTGAGACCCTACCTCAAAAAACAAAAACAAACAAACAAAAACAGGTATAATTGCCAGTCACATCAGTGTGAAAAGCTGCTGATTCATACACTGCTGTTGAGAGTTATTTATATTAAAGTATATTTATTGTGTTTACTTTTTAAAAGTAGCATTAGCCAGGCATTGCAGCGCACGCCTTTCATCCCAGCACTTGGGAGGCAGAGGTAGGAGCATCACTATGAGTTCAAGGTCAGCCTGAGACTACATAGTGAACTCCAGGTCAGCCTGGGCTAGAGTAAGTCCCTACCTGGAAAAACTAAAAAGAAAGAAAGAAAAAAAAAGTAACATTAGGCCAGGCATGTTGACTTATACTTGTAATCCAAGTCCTTAAACCCCAAATAAAAGTAATATTATTTTATTTTGAAACATCTTTTTTCAATCTTCAATTTTCAATTAATTATTTATTTGATGGGGGAGAGAACTGGTGCTCCAGGGCCTCCAGCCACTGTAGTCGAACTCCAGACGCATGTGCCACCTTGTGCACATGGGTCATCTTGTGCATCTGGAGGGGGGGGTGGGTTCTGGGGAATTGAACCTGGGTCCTTAGGTTTCACAGGCAAATGCCTTAACTGCTAAGCCATCTCTCTAGCCCAAACATCTTTTTTTTTTTTTTTTTTGTTTTGTTTTGTTTTGTTTTTCGAGGTAGGGTCTCACTCTGGCTCCGGCTGACCTGGAATTAACTATGTAGTCTCAGGGTGGCCTCGAACTCACGGTGATCCTCCTACCTCTGCCTCACAAATGCTGGGATTAAAGGCGTGCGCCACCACACCCGGCTTTTCCAAACATCCTTTTAAATAAAGTTTAGAGATATTTTATTAGGTTCTACATAGAATTTAAAGTGCTTAAAAGAAGAAAGGAGGGGGGGGAAAAAGAAGAAGAAAAGAGGAGAGAGTACAGAGAACTCTGGCCCATGAGAAAGCAGGAGTGGGGTAAAGCCTGAAACATCTATTTATTTATTTGTTTATTTATTTATTTATTTTGTTTTTTTGAGGTAGGGTCTCACTCTAGCTCAGGCTGTCCTGGAATTCACTATGTAGTCTCAAAGCAGCCTCAAACTCACTGCAATCCTCCTACCTCTGCTTCCCAAGTGCTGGGATTAAAGGGGTGCACCACGATGCTAGGCTTTTGATTTTTTTTTTTTAATTGACAGCTTCCATAATTGTGGACAATAAACCATGGTAACTCCCTACCCCCCTTTCCCTTTGCAACTCTACTCTCCTTCATACTCCTTCCCCCTCTTAATCAATCTCTTTTTTGCAGAGGGGGGTTGAGGTAGGGTCTTGCTGTAGCCCAGGCTGAACTGGATTTCACTCAGTAGTCTCAGGGTGGCCTTGAACTCACTACGATTCTCCTACCTCTGCCTCCAAGTGCTGGGATTAAAGGCGTGCACCACCATGCCTGGCTCATCTCTTTTATTTTGATATCATCTTTTCCTCCTATTATGATGGTCTTGTGGAGGTAGTGTCAGGCACTGCAAGGTCATGGATGTCCAGGCCATTTTGTGTCTGGAAGAGCGCATTGTATGGAGCCCTACCCTTCCTTTGGCTCTTACATTCTTTCTGCCACCTCTTCTGCAATGGACCCTGAGCCTTGGAAGGTGTGATTGAGATATTTCAGTGCTGAGCACTCCTCTGTCACTTCTTCTCAGCACCATGATGCCTTCTGAATCATCCCAAGGTCACTGCCATCTGAA
Source organism: Dipus sagitta (assembly GCA_036346955.1). Classification (NCBI taxonomy): domain Eukaryota; kingdom Metazoa; phylum Chordata; class Mammalia; order Rodentia; family Dipodidae; genus Dipus; species Dipus sagitta. The sequence continues at coordinate 109,969,088 of CM070777.1, forward strand.
AAGAGAAGCTTCTCTAACCAAAAGTAAGAGTAGCATTAATATATGGGTATGAACATTAAAAGAAGTGCTTACTGGGCAGTTTGGTGAGCATAGTATATGCATTTAGCCAGACACCAGCAGACATTACACCCCTAGGGCTCATGACTTCCCTCATCATAGGCTTTCAGTATCAGGCATGTATTCCCTCCGGTGGAACAGGCCTCCAAGTAGAGAGTGGTTGCTTTTCCCCATAATAGACATGCCCCTATTGCACCTGTTGGCTCATTTAGCCTGGGTGGCCAAATTTAAGGCTTGCAGTGTCCACTGTTGTTTATCTCCAGCTTTTTCCAGCTTTCTATCAGCTGGTCTACATGGAGGAGGTTTTCAGTTCAGCTCCAGCAGGATTTCTCAGTGACCTTGCAGCCCAAGTATGTGGAGTCTTCAGCAATATTTTTTGTTGTTTTCAGCGTAGGGTCTCACTATAGCCCAGGCTGACCTGGAATTCATTGTGTTGTCTCAGGGTGGCCTTGAACTCAAAGCAATCCTCCTACTTCTGCCTCCTGAGTGCTGGGCTTAAAGGCATGTGCCACCATGCCCAGCTTCACTTATTCTTTCTGAATTTCTAATACATACAGGAATCTAGTCAAATGTAAGATCTAGGGTGGTGACACGTAATTGTAATCCCAGCTACTCAGGAGGCTGATGTTAGTTCAAGGCCATCCTGGGCTACATGAGACCCTGTCTCAAACCAAAAAAAAAAAAAAAAAGAAATAAAATTAATAAATAAACAAAGTAAAAATAAAAATAAAAAAAGCAGCCCAGTGTGGTGTTGCATGCCACTAGAGTGCTGGGAAAGAGTTTATTTTATTTTATTTCCCAAAAGAATTAAAAGTGTGTGGGGGTGGGTGTCTGTGTGTGTGGTTCAAGAGCATGTATCCACACATGCATAGGACCAGAGGACAGCCTCGGGTGTCATCCACAGGAATGCAGCCCACCTTGTTTTGAGACAGGGTCTCTCATTGGCCTGAAGCTCCCCAATTAGACAAGACTGGTTGACCCAGAAGCCCCAGGGATTCTCTTGTCTCCAACTCCCCAGTGCATGTCACCCATGCCTGGCTTGTTTTATGTGTGTGTGTGTGGCGAGGGGGTGGGGGGTGTTGAGAATAGAATTCAGGCTTGCATGGTAAGCACTTTAAGCACTTTGCTGACTGAGCAGTCTCCCAAGCTTTAATGTAATACTTAAAACAAAGAAACAAAAACAGTTTTGGGGCTGGGGTGGGGTGATGAGTCAGCAGTTGAAGTCCCTTACTGCTCAGGTTTGATTCCCCAGTACCCACATAAAGCCAGATGCACAAAGTGGCACATGTATTTGCAGTTCATTTGCTGTGGCAGGAGGACCTGGTGTGTCCATTCTCTCTTTCTTTCTTTCTCTCTCTCTCATTGCAAATAAATAAATAAATAGAAATTTTAAAAACAAACAAACATCTAAAGTTTCAATACTGTTTCTTCAAAGTTTGAAGGAGTTGCCTCAGTAAAGATTGGACCACAGGTAAGTTTGAAGAGTGGTGGCCACACCTTTAGTCCCAGATCTTGAAAGGCAGGGGTAGGAGGATTGTCATGAGTTTGAGGCCACTCTGAGACTACATAGTGAATTCCAGGTCAGCCTGGGATAGAGCAAGACCCTACCTCAAAAAACTAAAAAAAAAAAGAAGAAAGAAAGAAAAAGAGGAAATGTTCGGGACCAAAGGAATTTCATACTTGCAAAGGCCTAAGCACGCCTTGCCTGACATCATCTCCCTGGTATGTGTTTTTAAAATTTAACTCCTCAACAGCCATTTCCTTTGGAAAACACAAAAAGGGACAGACTTTATTTATTTGTTTGTTCTTTTTGTTTGTTTGTTTGTTTGTTTGTTTTTTTGAGGCATCACTCTAGCCCAGGCTAACCTGGAATTCACTCTGTAATCTCAGGGTGGCCTCAAACTCACAGTGATCCTCCTACCTCTGCCTCCCAAGTTCTGGGATTAAAGGCATGTGCCACTATGCCCGGTAGGGCATGCCTTTTGAGCCCAGCACTTGGGAGGCAGAGGTAGAAGGATTGCTGTGAGTTCGAGGCCAGCCTGGGACTACATAGTGAAGTACAGGTCTCTACAGTGAGGCCCTACCTCAAAAAACCAAAAAAAAATTTTTTTGGAAATTTCTTATAGAATTACTAGGTCCAACATTGGAAATGAAGACCAAGCAAATGAGAAAAGCAGAGGCTACTTATTATTTATTATGTATTTTCTTTGGTTTGTGTGTTTAGTAGTTTAATTATAGCAGTGAGAGGTTCTTTTCTGATTTTGGCTGGCTTTCTAAAGGCTTCCTGTATCTGTATTGGCATCACTTTCTCTATTTGGGGGAAATTTTCTTCTATGATTTTATTGAAAATACCTGCTATGTCTTTGGAGTGAAATTGTTCTCCTTCTACTATACCCTGAATTCTTATGTTTGATCTCTTCATAGTATGCCAAATGTCTTTGAATTCCCATTCATACTTTCCTATTAGTTTGTCTTTCTCTTTGTTGGACTGTATTAGATCTGCCACCTGGTCTTCTAGTTTAGATATTCTGTCCTCTCCTTCACCCATTCTACTGGTGAGATTTTCTACGGAGTTTTCCATTTGACTTACTCTGTTTTGCATTTCTAGTATTTCTGATTGGTATTTTTTCATTATTTCTATTTCCTTAGTCATGTCTTATATTGACTTCCTTATTTTATTTAGCTGGTTTCCTGTGTTCTCTTAGGATTCCTTCAGCAATTTGTTTTCTTCTTTGATTCCTTTGAGCATAGATAGAGACATGTCATCTAAATCAATCTCACTGAAGGTCATTTCTGATTGATTCATAATTTTTGGTGGAATTGTATTGTCTTTGTGTTTCTTGTATTATAATATAGAGATTTTTGCATCTTGAGATAATTTTATGCTTGGGTTTTCTAATTATCTGCAGTATTCTTAGACATGTAAATTCGACTTTCTGTGTCTTCAGGGTAGGAGTTTAAGGTGCCAGGTGTGGCTCTTATATTACTCCCAGAGTAATAGCAGAAGTGACCCTAGGTGATGAGTTTGCCTGCTATGCAAGTATTCTAGTAGATGGGGTGGAGCAAAATACTGGCAAATCCTAGAATTCAACCGAGCAATATACACATTCAATCAAAACCAGCACAGAATATTTATGCAAGAATGGGGATTAAAACAAACAGTTAATCTAATAAAACCAAAGTCCCTAAGGCAGAGTGGAGCCCCACACCCTTAATCTTGTGACACTATAGCTTTGAAATAATTTTTTGTTCATTTGAGACAGGGTCTCACTCTGTAGCCCAGCCTGGCCTTGAACCTGAAACATTTCTTTTGCCTCAGCTTTCCAAGTACGATTGTAAGTGTGAGCCACCATTCCTGTGTAGAAATAATTTTTTTTGAGGTACTAGGGATTGAACCTAGGGTCTCACACAGCTAGGTAAGCATTCCACAGCTGAGCTTTATCCTAGGCTTTAAAATAAGCTTTGTTGGGCTGGGAAGATGGCTAAGTCGTTAAAACACTGTTTATAAAATCTGTTGGCTTGGGTTCAATTCCCCAGTACCCACATAAAGCCAGATGCAAAAGTGGCCCATGAATCTGAGTTAATTTGCATTAGCAGGAGGCCCTGGCATGCCCATTCTTATTCTTTTTATTTCTCCTTACAAATAAATAAATAAACAAGCTGGGCTTGGTGGCGCACGCCTTTAATCCCAGCACTCGGGAGGCAGAGGTAGGAGGATTGCCTTGAGTTAGAGGCCACCCTGAGACTCCATAGTGAATTCCAGGTCAGGCTGGGCTAGAGCAAGACTCTACCTCGAAAAACCAAAATAAATAAATAATTAAAAATAAGTTTTCACGGGTGTGGTGGTGCACACCTTTAATCCCAGCACTCGGGAGGCAGAGGTAGGAGGATCGCCTTGAGTTCAAGGCCACCCTGAGACTCCATAGTGAATTCCAGGTCAGCCTGGGCTAGAGTGAGACCCCACCTCGAAAAAACCAAAAAAAAAAACAACAACAAAACCAACAAAAAAAAAGTTTTGCTTTGTTTTTTGAGGCTGGTCTCATTCTAGCCCATGCATACCTGAAATTCACTCTATAGCCCAGGCTTGCCTCAAACTCAAGATGTGGCACATGTGCCCGGAGTTCACCTGCAGTGGCAGGAGGCTCTGGCACACCCATATTCTCTGTCTCTCAAATAAAAATATTTTTAAAAAAAGTTCTTCCACGCATGGTGGCACACGCCTTTAATCCCAGCACTTGGGAGGCAGAGGTAGGAGAAGCACTGTGAGTTTGAGGCCAGTTTGAAACTACATAGTAAATTCCAGGTGAAACCCTACCTTGAAAGACCAAAAAAAAAAAAAAAAAAAAAAAAAAAATCTTCCTTTTGCCCTTTGTGACACTCCACCACAGCAAGGGAGTTAAACAACAAACAGGATGACTTAAATTGGAGCTAACCAGTAAAGAGGCAAAAAAAAAAAAAAAAAGTCCCAGGGTAAGCATGACAGATCCTTAGCTACAAGCTATTCAATTTAGAACAGGTGGTCAGGGAACTCCAGGATAGAGGTTTCTCCTTTATAAGAAATTAACTGAAGCCGGGCATGGCAGCGCACGCCTTTAATCCCGGCACTTGGGAGGCGGAGGTAGGAGGATCACTATGAGTTCCAGGCCAGCCTGAGACTGAGACTCATAGTGAATTCCAGCTCTGCCTTGGCTTAGAGTGAGACCCTACCTTGTAAAACAAGAACAACAACAAAAATTAAATGAGGGGCTGGAGAGATGGCTTAGCAGTTAAGGTGCTTGCCTACAAAGCCAAAGGACCCGGTTTTGATTACCCAGGACCCACGTAAGCCAGATACACAAGGTGGCACATGTGTCTGGGGTTTGTTTGCAGTGGCTGGAGGCCCTGGGGTGCTCATTCTATCTTCCTCTCTGTCTCTCTCTCTCTCTCTCTCATAAATAAATAAATAAATAAATAAAATTTAATATTTTATTTATTTATTTGACAGAGAGAAAGAGGGGAAGAGAGAGAGAGAGAGAGAGAGAAAGAGAGAGAATGGGCATGCCAGGGCCTCTAGCTACTGCAAACAAATTCCAGACGTATGAGCCACTTTGTGCATCTGGCTAATGTGGGTCCTGGGGAATCAAACCTGGGTCCTGTGGCTTTGCAGGCAAGTGTCTTAACTGCTAAGCCATCTCTCCAGCCCAAATTTTTTAAAAAAATGTATAATAAGAAATTAAATGAGATCTGGGAAGATAGCTTTGTGGTTAAAGGTGCCTGCTTGCTTGCAAAGCCTGCCATCCCAGCTTCAATTCCCTAGTACTTATGTACAGCCAGATGTTCATGTCTGGAGTTTATTTGCATCACCAAGAGGTCCTGGCCTCAAATTCATGTCTATCCTCTTACCTCAGCCTCCCAAGTGATGGAACTAAAGGCATGTACCATCACACCTTGCTTTAAATAAATAAATATTTAAATGCTCTTATTTATGTTCAAGAGGGGTAATTACTATTTGCAAGCAGGGAGAGAGAGAGAGAATGAATATAGACATGGCAGGGCCTCCTGCCACTGCACACTCCAGTCACTTGTGCTACTTTGTGCATCTGGCTTTATGTGGATAGTGGGGAATTGAACCTAGGCCATCAAGCTCTGCAAGCAAGTGCCTTTTATCGCTGAGCCATCTCTCCCCAGCCCCAAAATATTTTCTCTCTCTCCCTCTCTCTCTCTCTCTCTCTCTTTTTTTGTTTTTTCGAGGTACGGTTTCACTCTATCCCAGGCTGACCTGGAATTCACTATGGAGTCTAAGGGTGTCCTCAAACTCACGGCAATCCTCCTATCTCTGCCTCCCAAGTGCTGGGATTAAAGGCGTGCGCCACCACAACTGGATTTTTTCTCTTTTTAAAATTTATTTGATTTTGTACTTTATATATTTATTTGAGAGAAACAACAACAACAAAAAAGAGGCAGATAGAGAGAGGGAGAGAGAGAGAATGGGCACACCAGGGCCTCTAGCCATTGCAAATAAACTCCAGATGCATGTGCCACCATGTGCCTCTGGCTTATGTGGGTACTTGGGAATCAAACCTGGGTCCTTAGGCTTCACAGACAAATGCCTTAACAATTAGCCATCTCTCCTGTCCTATTTTTTTTTTTAATTAACTTATTTATTTGTAAGCAGAGAGAGAGAGAAACAGAGAGAATGGGTGTGCCAGGGCCTCCGTCTACTGAAAATGAACTGCAGATACATGTGCTCCTTTGTGCATCTGGCTTTACATGGGTACTGGGGATCCAGGTTATCGGGCTTTGCAGGCAAGCACCTTAACTGCTGAGCCATCTCTCCAGCCCTAAAAGTATTTTTATTTCCTTATTTTCAGAGATAGAGAGCAAGTGCACAGGAGATTGAGAATGGACATCTAGGCCCTCTTGCCTCTGCAAATGAACTCCAGATGCATGTGCCACTTGCATGTGGCTTTACATAGGTACTTGTGAATTGAACACAAGCTGACAGGGTTGGCAAACAAGTGCCTTTAACCACAGAGCCATCTCTCCAGCCCCAAGAGACAGGGTCTCTTGCTGCTGAAAGGTATTACCAGACTGCAGATGAACTCAGTGGCCTGTGAGCTTCAGATTCCCCTGGCTGTGTCTCCCTTTGTAATAGGTGCACTTTGTATCACAGATGCATGCACCACTGTTCGAGGCTTTATGTGAGTGTTGGGGAATTGAGCCCAGGCCAATAGGCTTTGCAAGCAAGCCCCTTTAACAATTGAGCAATCTCTTCAGTCCTTGGAACTGTGTTGTTATGATTTCTTTTATTATACTGTTTCTTTTTATTTTGAGTTCCTGTTTTGATTTTTTGTTTCTTTGGTTTTTTGTTTCAGAGGTTTTCCTCTAATGGCTCTTGATTTTGGCTGGTTAAGTGGAAGGCACTAAAAGACCAGATGGAAGTGTGGGTGGCATAGGAAGATCTTTCCAGCTAGTGGCCTTTAGTGTAGAGCAACCAAACGGAAATACAAGGGGACTCTGAGGGTTGTCACTTACAGGGCATCTCTGTTATGCTGCTTAATTTCCCAGAGAGAAGTCACACAATCTTCTAGGAAGGACGGGGCTGGAGAAATGGCTGCAAGCGTTTCATAAGCAGCGTGTTTTCTGTTTAGTACTTATTTCCCTCCAGCTTTGTTGATGACTGTGTATCTGAGTTCCTCTCATTCATCTTTCCCAAAGAATAAACTAGTTCTTGCCAAGCATAAGGGCTCATGCCTATGATCCCAGCACTCAGGAGGTTGAAGCAGGATGACTGTCACAGGTTGGAGTTAGCCTTTGCTGTGTTGTAAGTTTCTTGTCAGTCTGGGCCACAGAGTAAGATCCTGTCTCAAAAAAAAACAAGTAAGGGGGCTGGAGAGATGGCTTAGTGGTTAAGGCACTTGCCTGCAAAGCCAAAGGACCCAGGTTCGATTCTCCAGGACCCATATAAGCCAGATGCACAAAGGGGCGCATGCATCTGGAGTTTGTTTGCAGTGGCTGGAGGCCCTAGCATGCCCATTCTCTCTCTCAAATAAATAAAGAAAAATAATATATTTAGGAATAAAACAAGTAATGGGGGGGCTGGAGAGATGGCTTAGCAGTTAAGGCGCTTGCCTACAAAGCCTAAGGACCCAGGTTCAATTCCCCAGTACCCACATAAAACCAGATGCACAAGCTGTCACATGCATGGGGTTCGTTTGCAGTGGCTAGAGGCCCTGGCATGCCCGTTCTCTCTCTCTCTCTCTCTCTCTCCCTTCTTCCTTCCCTCTCTCTTTCTCTAACAAATAAATAAAAATAAAAAACTTAAAATACAGCAATAAGGCCAGGCATTGTGGTGCACACCTTTAATCCCAGCACTTGGGAGGCAGAGGTAGGAGGATCGCCATGAATTCGAGGCCACCCTGAGAATACATAGTGAATTCCACGTCAGCCTGGGCTATAGCAAAACCCTACCTTGAAAAAACCAAAGGAGAAAAAAAAAAAAAAAAAAAAAAAACAGCAATAATGGTGACAGTTGCAGGCAGGCCAATAGATAACATACTTTGAATCTTTAGAGATCCTTAAATATTATATATATATATATATATACATATATATATATATATATATCAAACAAACAAGTAATAGCCAGGCCTGGTGGTACATGCCTGTAATCCTAGCACTTGGGAAGTGGAGGCAGGAGAATCAGAAGTTCAAAGTCATCCTCAGCTACATAGCAAGTTTGAGGCCAGTCTTTAATTCCAGCACTTGGGAGGCAGAAGTAGGAGGATTGCTGTGAGTTCAAGGCCATCCTGAGATTAATAGTGAATTCTAGGTCAGCCTGGGCTAGAGCAAGACCCTACCTGGAAAAAAAAAAAGGTGGTGGTGCCTGGAGAGATGGCTCAGCCATTAAGGTACTTGCCTGCAAAGCCTAACGACCCTGGTTCAGTTCTCCAGTACCCACATAAAGCCAGATACACATAGTGGCACATGCCTCTGGAGTTTGTTTGCAGCTGCTAGAGGCCCTGGCAACCTCATTCATTCTCATTCTCTCTCTCCTTGCAAATAAATAAAAGTTTAAAGCTGGGCACGATGGTGCACACCTTTAATCCCAGCACTTGGGAGGCAAAGGTAGGAGGATTGCTGTGAGTTCGAGGCCACCCGGAGAATAGATAATGAATTACATGTCAGCCTGGGTTTAGAGTGAGTCTCTACCTTGAAAAACAAAAACAACAACAACAAAAAAAATTTTTTAAACCAAACCAAAACAAAGCAAAAAAAAAAAAAAAAAAAAAAAAAAGAAAGAAAGAAAGAAAAAGAAAAGAAAAGAAAGAAAAAGCCCATAGACAAATGGCTGGGGTGATGGTTCAGTGTTTAAAGTGCTTGCTTGCAAAGCCTGTTGGCCTCGGTTCAATTCCCCAGTACCCATGTAAAGCCAAATGCATAAAGTAGCAAGAAGGGGCTGAAGAGATGGCTTAGCAGTTAAGGTATTTCCCTGCACAGCCAAAGGACCCAGGTTTGATTCCCCAGGACCCATGTAAGCCAGATGCACAAGGTGGCACATGCGTCTGGAGTTCGTTTGCAGGCCCTATTCTCTCTCCATCTGCCTTTTTCTCTCTTTCTCTCAAATAAATAAAACTAAAAATATTTTTTTTAAAAAGTAGCAAGAGGCCCTAGTATGTCCATTATGACTCTCTCTTTGTTTCTCAAATAATAAGTATATATAATTTACTTATTCAGAAAAACAACATAATAGTATTAAATAAGATGATAAGCCAGCTTCTTCTGAAGAGTAGGGAGCAATGGGCAGCCTGACTATGTAGTAACACTCTTGTCTTTTCTGGTTCTAAATCTAGTGATTGCAATTTCTCAGCCTTTCTGAAAATTTAAAGAAGAATCACTTTTCTCCTTGTTTTATTCCTGTTGGTTTTTAGGGTATTTTGTTCTCTTAAGTCTATATAATTTGTCCATCTGATGCCCAGCCTCTTAAATGTTGGCAAGTGTTATGTATTCTCTTTGTCTATTGGAGGTTTATGTCTTTTCTTTTCTTTTTCTTTTTTTACATTTTTATTTTTATTTATTTATTTGAGACAGAGAGAGGGAGAGAAAGATAGTGAGTGAGAATGGGCTCTCCAGGGCCTCTAGCCACTGCAAACAAACTCCAGACGCATGTACCACCATGTGCATCTGGCTTATATGGGACCTGGAGAATCGAACCTGGGTCCTTAGGCTTCACAGGCATGCGTTAAGTGCTAAGCCATCTCTCCATCCCATGTCTTTTCTTTCTTTCTTTCTTTCTTTCTTTTTTTTTTTTGTGTGTGTCTTTTCTTTTTTAAGTGTTGCCTGAAGTGTGGTCTATCCACGTGTATATGTGCAGGTGCGTGTGTGAAGGTCAGAGGAGAATGTCGAGTGCCCTGCTCTATAGCTCATCTGTGTGTTTCCTTAAGATGGAACCTCACAGAACCTGGACCAGTGAGCTTCTGACTCTCCCTATTCTCCCATCGCTGCTCCCCACAGAGCTGAGGGGAATAGAACTCAGGGCAAGTCAGGCCCTCTCAGGCTCTCATGTTTGTGCAGCAAGCACTGTTTGTTACCCATTGAGCTGTCTTACTCGCCTGGTTTGTTTTTTCTGTACGTTTATAATAGTGTCAGGATCTGGGAGGCCTTAGTGGTAATTACATACATTGGATACAAAATCCACTACTCACTCTTCATCCTCCCCCCGTTTGGCGTTTGCCCCACTGTGGTACTAAAATAGTCGCTTGTAAATAATTAAATCCAGCTGACTTTTAGCTTTTGTCTTACAAAGCCTCTCAGTGGCATTGGCTAAGGTTTATTCTGAATAGACCCCTTTCTGGAACTCACCTTGGCTCTACCCTCTCAGGACTCATCTTTTATTTCCTTATGTACTATGTGTGAGCTGTGTGTGGTTAGAGTTCTTCACATCTTCTCTCCAAACACAGAGATTCACTTTTTCTGTGCTGGTATGATATAGATTGCAACGCCAACCCTAATTCAAGCTCCCTGAAGTTCACTTGTTACTCTGCCGACAGATTTCTACACTGAAAGTGTGGCATTCGACCTCTCCTTTATATGTGCAGCTGATTACTTAATGTTTCCTCCTGGAGATCTCTCAGGCTTTTCAAATTTGACATGTGCAAAAGGTAACACTCATTTTCTTTTATTTATTTATTTGACAGAGAAAGAGGGAGACAGAGAGAGAATGGGTGCTCCAGGGCCTCCAGCCACTGAAAACGAACGCCAGACATGTGCACCCCCTAGTGCATTTGGCTAATGTGGGTCCTGGGGAATTGAACCTGGGTCCTTTGGCTTTGTAGGCAAATGCCTTAACCACTAAATCATCCCTGCAGCCTGGTAACATTCATTTTCTAATCCACAAACTGGCTCCCCTACTCCCATCCTATAACATCATGAAGTTACAAAGCCAAGCACCATCCTTTCCTATACATAAATTCTATAAGCAAGACCTATTAATTCTGTCTGTATCTTAAATCTCAACTTAAAAATTTTTTTAATTTTTATTTATCTATTTGAGAGCAACAGACAGAGAAAGAGGCAGAGACAGAGAGAGAGAATGGGTGTGCCAGAGCCTCCAGCCACTGCAAACGAACTCTAGACACGTGCGCCCCCTTGTGAATCTGGCTAATGTGGGTCCTGGGGAATCGAGCCTCAAACCAGGGTCCTTAGGCTTCACAGGCAAGTGCTTAAGCACTAAGCCATCTCTCCAGCCCTCAACTCTTTTTTTTTTTAATTAATTTTTTAATTTTTATTTATTTATTTATTTTTGTTTTTTTGAGGTAGGGTCTCACTTTGGTCCAGGCTTACCTGGAATTAACTATATAGTCTCAGGGTGGCCTCGAACTCACAGCGATCCTCCTACCTCTGCCTCCCAAGTGCTGGGATTAAACGCATGTGCTACCACGCCTGCCTAAATTTTTTTATTTTTATCTTTTGTTTTTTTGACGTAGGGTTTCACTGTAGCCCAGGCTGACCTGGAATTAACTATGTAGTCTCAGGGTGACCTCGAACTCACAGTGATCCTTCTACCTCAGCCTCCCGAGTACTGGGATTAAAGGCATGCGCCACCACACCTGGCTCTTAAATCTCAACTCTTTCCATCCATTGTCTCTTGTTCATACTATTTTGAATGTGTACACTTGCTGGGATTGAACCAAGGGCCAAGTGCATGCTAAACAAGCATTGTACTAACCAACTACACCCCAACCTGACTCTTGTAGGGACCCTTTTCATGTTTTTATTTATTTTATTTATTTATCTGAGAGAGAGAATGAGAGAGAAAAAGGTAGAGAGTGAATGAGAATGGGCATGCCAGGGCGTCCAGCCACTACAAATGAACTCCAGATGCATGTACCACCTTGTGCATCTGGCTTTACATGGGTACTGGGAAATCAAATTTGGGTCCTTAGACTTTGGAGGCAATCGCCTTAACCACTTAGCCATCTCTCTGGCCCTGTTTTTTTTTTTTTTTTTAAGTTGCATTTATGTATGTATTTGTTTGTGTTTGTGTATGGATGTACATGTGCTTCATGTAGTCAGAGGTAGGAGGATCGCTGTGAGTTCAAGTCCACCCTGAGACTACATAGTTAATTGCAGGTCAGCGTGAGCTAGAGTGAAACCCTACCTCAAAAAAACAAAAGATAAAAATAAAAAAATAAAAAAATTTAGTGATTTCCAGGTCAGCCTGGGCTAGAGTAAGACCCTAGCACAAAAACAAACAAAAATTTATTTATTTGAGGCTGAGTGTGGTGGAGCACGCCTTTAATCCCAGCACTCGGGAGGCTGAGGTAGGAGGATTGCCGTGAGTTCAAGGCCAGCCTGAGACAACAGAGTGGTTTTTCAGGTCAGCCGGGGCTAGAGTGAGACCCTACCTCATAAAACAAACAACTATGTATATATATATATATATATATATATATTTGAGAGAGAGATAGAGATGAAGAGAATGAGTATGGGCATGTCAGGGCCTCCTGCCACTGCAATTGAACTCCAGGTGCATACATTACTTTCTGGCTCTTTTTTTTTTTTTTTTTTTTTTTTTTGGTTTTTCGAGGTAGGGTTTCACTCTAGCCCAGGCTGACCTGGAATTCACTATGGAGTCTCAGGGTGGCCTTGAACTCATGGCGATCCTCCTATCTCTGCCTCCCGAGTGCTGGGATTAAAGGCGTGCGCCACCACGCCCGGCTACTTTCTGGCTTTATATGGGTGCTGGGAATGGAACCTGGTCCATCAGGCTTTGCAAGCAAGCATCTTTAACTGCTGAGCCATCTCTCCAGCCCCAGAGTAGTATCTTTAAAACACAGATCCACTAACTTTTGTCCTAGTTAAAATTATTCATTATCTGGCTGGGGAGATGGCTCAATAGTTAAAGGCACTTGCTTGCAAAGCCTGACTGCCAGGTTCCATTCCCCAATACCTACATAAAACCAGGTGCACAAAGTCACATATGCATCTGGAGTTTGTGGCAGCAAAAGGCCCAGACATACCCATTCTCTCTCTCTCTCTCTCTAAGTAAATAAGTAAACAAGTTTAAAAACATGTGTATAGCTGGGCATGGTGGCTCACACCTTTAATCCCAGCACTTGGGAGGCAGAGGTAGGAGGATTCGCTATGAGTTTGAGGCCACCCTGAGACTACATAGTGAATTCCAGGTCAACCTGGTCTAGAGTGAGACCTTACCTCGACAAAACAAAAACAAGTGTGCATATGATCAAACTTAGAAGTTATTAAAGAATAACAAGGATGAAGAAATGGCTCAGTGGTGAAAGTGCTTGCCTGTGAGGACTGATGACCCAGGTTTGATTCCCCAGTGCCCATGTAAAGCCAGATGCACAGTGGCACATGCATCTGGAGTTTGTAGCAGCTAGAGGCCCTGGCACACGCATTCTTCTCTCTCTCTCTCTCTCTCTTCTCTGTCTGCTTTGAAAATAATAGCCTCGAAGCACTTTGTTGAAGTTTAGAAGTTTCTGCCTATCCCTCTTGTCTTTATGCACGTTCTGTGCCAGCTTTACTGGCCTTATACTCCTTTCGTTTCCTTTGGAAGAAACACCTTGTGGTTTTGTTGTTGATGTTGTTGTTTTATTTTTCGAGGTAGGGCTCACTCTAGCCCAGGCTGACCTGGAATTCACTATGTAGTCTCAGGCTGGCCTATACCACCACGTCTGGCTTTTTTTTTTTTTTTTTTTTTTTTTTTTTTTGAGGTAGGGTTTCACTCTAGTCTAGGCTGACCTGGAATTCACTATGGAGTCTCAGGGTGGCCTCAAACTCTTGGCGATCTGTAGCAGACAGATTCAGGTTCGCTGAGATGAACTTCCAGACCAGGCACAGTTATGGAGGAAGGGATTTATTGAAGCTTACAGATCCAGGGGAAGTTCCATAAAAGCAGAAGAAACTGGCCTGCTTTCACAGGCCCAAGTAGAGAGAGAGAGAAGCACAAGCCTAAAGCCAAAAGGCACACAGCACACTTTAGGAACTCCAGCTAGGCACACTTTACATATCTTTAGATTGAAATCTCAAACCCACCACCACACCTTAAGATCCATGCAATGGCACTGACTCTAGCCAGGTGGCTGCAGATGCAAACTACAAACAAACAACTGAATATATTGGGGGCCATCTATTCTATTCAAACCACCACACGATCTTTCTACCTCTGCCTCCCAAGTGCTGGAATTAAAGGTGTGCGCCACCACTGAACCATCTTCCCAGGCCCCGAGAAAGGTAACATTTAAATAAGCCTTAAGAATTTGAAAAAAAGAGCCGGGTGTGGTGGCATGCATCTGGAGTTTGTTTGCAGTGTATTCTCTAACTACCTCTTTATTTCTCTCTCTCACTGTCAAATAAATAATTTGGTTTTTGTTTTGCTTTTTTCAGTTTTTTGACATAGGGTTCACACTAGCCCAGGCTGACCTGGAACTCACTATGTAGTCTCAGGATGGTCTTGATCCTCCTACCTCTGCCTTCCAATGCTGGGATTAAAGGCGTGTGCCACCACGCCTGGCTCCTTTTTTTGTTGTTGTTGTTCTGTTATTATCCTGATCGTCACCATTAACACCAAAAAGAGGAGGGAAATACAGAGATGAAATTACTTTTCATTTCCAGGACACTAATTACTCCAGGAAGGTAATGCCAATAGCTTTATACTACAAAGTGCTTTAAACCAAGAGAGAATGGGCTTGAGTATGTTATAGTAAGATATAATGCGTATTATAAGTAATTGTGCAAATTTAGGTAGAGTATTATCAACCAAATATAAGAAACACTAAACATCTGATTAAAGTACAAGGACACAAAATATGTGATAAAGGAAGTGAACCATGTTTCAACCAGCCTGCCCTTTTTCTTCTTCCTCCCCCCACTCCTCCTTCTTATCTCATGTAGCCCTCTCAGCTGGCCTCCTACTTGCTGTATAGCTGAGGATGACTTCGAACTTCTGATCCTTCTGTCTGCACCTACTGAGTGCTAGGGTTACAGGCACAAGACACCACTCCTGTGTTTATGAGGTGCTGGGCATTGAACTATGGTTTCGTTCATGCTAAGGCTAGCACTCTACCTACTGAAGCTACCTCCCTGGCTTTTTATTGTTGGTTTGTTTTGTTGGGGGTCTTTAGTTTTTGAGACGAGGCCCAAGCTGACCTCAAACTCATGGCCCTCCTGCCTCAGCCTCCTGATTCTGGGATTGCAAATGTGCACCATCATATTTTGCACTAGCCTGGCCTTTTGTCTCCAACAGAAGTTCCTAGAAAACATAGCAAGATCCTGTAGTTTGTCTTGGTATCACTTACAAAAAATTAGAGATGTTTCATCCCATATCTTGGATTTTCTTCACTGTAATACAGTTAATATTTACTTGTTTAAACTTTTTCTGTTCTTTTTTGAGGGAAGCCCAACAGACTGGCCTTTTTTATGTGTGTGTGAGAGAGAATTGGCACACCAGGGTCTTCAGCCAGTGCAAATAAACTCCAGATGCATGAGCCCCCTTGTGCACATGTGCGACCTTGCGTACTTGTGTCACTGTGTCTTACATGGGACTTGGAGAGAACATGAGTCCTTAGGCTTCACCGTGCCTTAACCACTAAGCCATCTCTCCAGCCTGATTTGTTTACACTTTTGAAAACTTGGAGCTGGAGCCAGGCATGGTGGTGTACGCCTCTAATCCCAGCACTTGGGAGGCAGAGGTAGGATGATTGCTTGAGTTCAAGGCCACCCTGAAACTACTGAATGAATTCCAGGTCAGCCTGGGCTAAAGCAAGACCCTGCCTTGAAAAACAAAGTCAAAAAACAAAAAACAAAAAACAAAAACCCTTGGAGCCGGGCATGGTGCTGTATACTTTAATCCCAGCATTTGGGAGGCAGAGGTAGGGGTAGGAGAATTGTCATGAGTTCGAGACTACATGGTGAATTCCAGGTCAGCCTGGGCTAGAGTGAGACCCTATCTCAGTAAAGGAAAAAAAAAAACAAACTTGGGCTGGGAAGATGGCTCAGTGGTTAAAGGCATTTGCTTACAAAGCCTGATGGCCCAGGTTCAATTCTCCAGTATCCACATAAAAACAGATGCATCAAGTGGCACAATTGTCTGGAGTTTGTTTGTAGCAACAAGGGGCCCTGACATATCCATTCTTTCTCTCCTTCCCTCTGCCCCTCACTCTCTCATATAAATAAATAAAAGGGCTGGAGAGATAGCTCAGTGGTTAAAGGTGCTTGTTTGCAAAGGCCTGGGTTCAAATCCCCAGTACCCACATAAAGCCAGATTTACAAAGTAGTGTGTGCATCTAGAGTTTGTCAGCAGTGGCAAGATGCCCTAGTGAGGTCATTCCCTCTTTTTTTTAATCCCCCTCCTCTTTCTGCTTTCAAATAAATAAATATTTTAAAAACAGCTGGATGTGGTGGTGAACACCTTTAATCCCAGCACATGGGAGACAGAGGTAGGAGGATCACCATGAATTCAAGGCCACCCTGAGACTACACAGTGAATTCCAGGTCAGCCTGGGCTAGAGTGAGACCCAACTTTGAAAAACAAAACAAAAAAATTTTTAAATAAATAAATAATGCTGGACGTGGTGGTGCACAGCCTTTAATCCCAGCACTCAGGAGGATTGCCATGAGTTCAAGGCCACCCTGAGACTACATAGTGAGTTCCAAGTTAGCCTGGGCTAGAGCGAAACCCTACCTTGAAACCCCGCCCCCCCAAAATAAAATATTTTTAAAAGCCGAGGCTGGAGAGATGGTTTAGCAGTTAAGTTGCTTAGCACCTGTGAAGCCTAAGGACTCATGTTTGATTCCTCAGGTCCCACTTAAGCCAGACACAGTGATGCAAGCACACAAGGTCGCACACGTGCACAAGGGAGCACATGTGTCTGGAGTTCAATTTCAGGGGCTGCAGGGCCTCACATACTAATTCTCTCTTTCACTTTTGCATTAAAAAAATAAATAAATAAAGGCAGTCCGTTGGGCTTGCCTCAAAAAAATAAAATAAAATAAGCTGAGTGTGATGGCATACACATTTAATCCCTATACTTGGGAGGCAGAGGTAGGAGGATCACCATGAGTTTGAGACCACCCTGAGACTACAGTGTGAATTCCAGATCAGCCTAGGCTACAGTGAGACCCTATCTTGAAAAAAAAAAAAAAAAGTACTTTTAAAAACTTATAATAAGCAACTTTGAACTAAATACATGTTAGTATAGCAACACATTTCATTTTCAGTTTCTGATATGATAATTAAAATATTACGGGCTAGAGGGATGGCTTAGCAGTTAAGGCACTTGTCTGCAAAGTCAAAGGACCCAAGTTTGGTTCCCTAGGACCCATGTAAGCCAGATGCACAAGGTAGCACATGTGTCTGGAGTTCATTTGCAGTGGCTGGAGGCCCTGACATGCCCATTCTCTCTCTCTCTCTCTTTTTCTCTCTTTATCTGCCTCTCTCTCTCCAATAAATAAATAAAATAAAATAAAAATTTATTACTATCCAAACTCACAATAATTTTCAACTTTCTTCAGGCATTGTGCATTTTTCCCTTGTGAATACTTTGTGTTCAACTTATTTATATCCTTCATGATTTCATAAGTTCTTATTATTTCCTCATCAATGTTAGACTCCACTTGTCTCATTATACTATGGACTTAGAGGCAAGCAAACCATGTGCTGCATCTTCTGTATAATTATAAACATCCTAATATAATATAAAGTTTCCTTTTTCAAAACCATCAAGTTGGAGAGATGGTTTAGTGGTTAAGGCATTTGCCACTGAACCATCTCCCCAGGCCCGAGAAAGGTAACATTTAAATAAGCCTAAGAATTTGAAAAAAGAGCTCGGGTGTGGTGGCATGCATCTGGAGTTTGTTTTGCAGTGCTATTCCTCTAACTACCTCTTTATTTCTCTCTCTCACTGTCAAATAAATAATTTGGTATGTTGTTTTGCTTTTTTCAGTTTTTTGACATAGGGTTCACCACTAGCCCAGGCTGACCTGGAACTCACTATGTAGTCTCAGGATGGTCTTGATCCTCCTACCTCTGCCTTCCAATGCTGGGATTAAAGGCGTGTGCCACCACGCCTGGCTCCTTTTTTTGTTGTTGTTGTTCTGTTATTATCCTGATCGTCACCATTAACACCAAAAAGAGGAGGGAAATACAGAGATGAAATTACTTTTCATTTCCAGGACACTAATTACTCCAGGAAGGTAATGCCAATAGCTTTATACTACAAAGTGCTTTAAACCAAGAGAGAATGGGCTTGAGTATGTTATAGTAAGATATAATGTGTATTATAAGTAATTGTGCAAATTTAGGTAGAGTATTATGAACCAAATATAAGAAACACTGAACATCTGATTAAAGTACAAGGACACAAAATATGTGATAAAGGAAGTGAACCATGTTTCAACCAGCCTGCCCTTTTTCTTCTTCCTCCCCGCTTCCTCCCCCCACTCCTCCTTCTTATCTCATGTAGCCCTCTCAGCTGCCCTCCTACTTGCTGTATAGCTGAGGATGACTTCGAACTTCTGATCCTTCTGTCTGCACCTACTGAGTGCTAGGGTTACAGGCACAAGACACCACACCTGTGTTTGTGAGGTGCTGGGGATTGAACTGTGGTTTCGTTCATGCTAAGGCTAGCACTCTACCTCCTGAAGCTACCTGCCTGGCTTTTTATTGTTGGTTTGTTTTGTTGGGGGTCTTTATTTTTTGAGATGAGGCCCAAGCTGACCTCAAACTCATGACCCTCCTGCCTCAGCCTCCTGATTCTGGGATTGCAAATGTGCACCATCATATTTTGCACTAGCCTGGCCTTTTGTCTCCAACAGAAGTTCCTAGAAAACATAGCAAGATCCTATAGTTTGTCTCGGTATCACTTACAAAAAATTAGAGATGTTTCATCCCATATCTTGGATTTTCTTCACTGTAATACAGCTAATATTTACTTGTTTAAACTTTTTCTGTTCTTTTTTGAGGGAAGCCCAACAGACTGGCCTTTTTTACGTGTGTGTGAGAGAGAATTGGCACACCAGGGCCTTCAGCCAGTGCAAATAAACTCCAGATGCATGAGCCCCCTTGTGCACATGTGTGACCTTGCGTACTTGTGTCACTGTGTCTTGCATGGGACTTGGAGAGAACATGAGTCTTTAGGCTTCACCGTGCCTTAACCACTAAGCCATCTCTCCAGCCTGATTTGTTTACACTTTTGAAAACTTGGAGCTGGAGCCAGGCATGGTGGTGTACGCCTCTAATCCCAGCACTTGGGAGGCAGAGGTAGGATGATTGCTTGAGTTCAAGGCCACCCTGAAACTACTGAATGAATTCCAGGTCAGCCTGGGCTAAAGCAAGACCCTGCCTTGAAAAACAAAGTCAAAAAACAAAAACAAAAAACAAACAAAAAAAAAACCCTTGGAGCCGGGCATGGTGCTGTATACTTTAATCCCAGCATTTGGGAGGCAGAGGTAGGGGTAGGAGAATTGTCATGAGTTCGAGACTACATGGTGAATTCCAGGTCAGCCTGGGCTAGAGTGAGACCCTATCTCAGTAAAGGAAAAAAAAAAAAAAACTTGGGCTGGGAAGATGGCTCAGTGGTTAAAGGCATTTGCTTACAAAGCCTGATGGCCCAGGTTCAATTCTCCAGTATCCACATAAAAACAGATGGATCAAGTGGCACAATTGTCTGGAGTTTGTTTGTAGCAACAAGGGGCCCTGACATATCCATTCTTTCTCTCTCCTTCCCTCTGCCCCTCACTCTCTCATATAAATAAATAAAAGGGCTGGAGAGATAGCTCAGTGGTTAAAGGTGCTTGTTTGCAAAGGCCTGGGTTCAAATCCCCAGTACCCACATAAAGCCAGATTTACAAAGTAGTGTGTGCATCTAGAGTTTGTCAGCAGTGGCAAGATGCCCTAGTGAGGTCATTCCCTCTTTTTTTTTTATCCCCCTCCTCTTTCTGCTTTCAAATAAATAAATATTTTAAAAACAGCTGGGTGTGGTGGTGAACACCTTTAATCCCAGCACATGGGAGACAGAGGTAGGAGGATCACCATGAATTCAAGGCCACCCTGAGACTACACAGTGAATTCCAGGTCAGCCTGGGCTAGAGTGAGACCCAACTTTGAAAAACAAAACAAAAAAAATTTTAAATAAATAAATAATGCTGGACGTGGTGGTGCACAGCCTTTAATCCCAGCACTCAGGAGGATTGCCATGAGTTCAAGGCCACCCTGAGACTACACAGTGAGTTCCAAGTTAGCCTGGGCTAGAGCGAAACCCTACCTTGAAACCCCGCCCCCCCAAAATAAAATATTTTTAAAAGCCGAGGCTGGAGAGATGGTTTAGCAGTTAAGTTGCTTAGCACCTGTGAAGCCTAAGGACTCATGTTTGATTCCTCAGGTCCCACTTAAGCCAGACACAGTGATGCAAGCACACAAGGTCACACACGTGCACAAGGGGGCACATGTGTCTGGAGTTCAATTTCAGGGGCTGGAGGGCCTCACATACTAATTCTCTCTTTCACTTTTGCATTAAAAAAATAAATAAATAAAGGCAGTCCGTTGGGCTTGCCTCAAAAAAATAAAATAAAATAAGCTGAGTGTGATGGCATACACATTTAATCCCTATACTTGGGAGGCAGAGGTAGGAGGATCACCATGAGTTTGAGACCACCCTGAGACTACAGTGTGAATTCCAGATCAGCCTAGGCTACAGTGAGACCCTATCTTGAAAAAAAAAAAAAAAGTACTTTAAAAAACTTATAATAAGCAACTTTGAACTAAATACATGTTAGTATAGCAACACATTTCATTTTCAGTTTCTGATATGATAATTAAAATATTACGGGCTAGAGGGATGGCTTAGCAGTTAAGGCACTTGTCTGCAAAGTCAAAGGACCCAAGTTTGGTTCCCTAGGACCCATGTAAGCCAGATGCACAAGGTAGCACATGTGTCTGGAGTTCATTTGCAGTGGCTGGAGGCCCTGACATGCCCATTCTCTCTCTCTCTCTCTCTTTTTCTCTCTTTATCTGCCTCTCTCTCTCCAATAAATAAATAAAATAAAATAAAAATTTATTACTGTCCAAACTCACAATAATTTTCAATTTTCTTCAGGCATTGTGCATTTTTCCCTTGTGAATACTTTGTGTTCAACTTATTTATATCCTTCATGATTTCATAAGTTCTTATTATTTCCTCATCAATGTTAGACTCCACTTGTCTCATTATACTATGGACTTAGAGGCAAGCAAACCATGTGCTGCATCTTCTGTATAATTAGAAACATCCTAATATAATATAAAGTTTCCTTTTTCAAAACCATCAAGTTGGAGAGATGGTTTAGTGGTTAAGGCATTTGCCTGTGAAACCTAAGGACCCAGGCTCGAGGTTTCACATGTGTCTGGAGTTCATTTACAGTGACTGAAGGCCCTGGTGTACCCCTTGTCTCTCTCTATCTATCTGCCTCTTTCTCTCACTCAAATAAATAAATAATTATTTTTGGTTTTTCAAGGTAGGGTCTCACTCTAGCCCAGGCTGACCTGGAATCCACTATGTAGTCTCAGGGTGGCCTTGAACTCATGGCGATCTTCTTACCTCTGCCTCCCAAGTGCTGGGATTAAAGGTGTGCGCCACCGTGCCCGGCGTATTAAATTAAATAAACAAAATTTTTAAAAACCTTAACCATCCTTATTTCATTCTCTTATGATTCCTGGCAGAAGAATTCTTACCATTTATTCTTATTCTGTTTAGCTCTTCTAGCCTCCTCTCGAGCTCACTGCTGTTAACACTTGTATCAATGTCCCTAGGAAGTCAGGAGCTTCCTTAGACTTGAACATCTAGATGTAAAATCCTTCTGACCTCCTGTTCTTCATGTCACCCTGTAGCCATATGTGTCATTGGCTCAGCAGATGGCACCACCAAGTCCAAGCAACAGCACCCCTAACAGCAACAGTGGGAGCAACGGGCATGACCAGCTGAGCAAAACCAACCTGTACATCCGGGGACTGCAGCCAGGCACTACTGACCAGGACCTCGTCAAGTTGTGTCAGCCGTAAGTTGCAGTCCAAGTAGGGAGGCTTCGGGGCAGACCAGATGTGCTGATGCCGGCTTCTTACCACACGCTTTTACCCTGAAGTGTATCAGTGTTACGCTTCCACCCCGCAATCACTTTCTCAGCATCTAGCCCCCCCCCCCGCCGTGTGTGTGTGTGTGTGTGTGGTGTATGCACATGTATGTGCTGACGTAACACCTGGTAGGCTCACCTGCAGTGGCTAGACAGGACCATCGCCTGTCCCGCTCCATTGATCTTCCACGCATTCTTCTGGAGCTGGACTCTCTTACTGACCCCAGATCCTGCCATTTTTTCACATGCCCTGTGCTCCCCTACTGGGGTTACAAACAAGTGTGATCACACCCAGCTGTGTAGGTGGGTCCTGGGACTCAAATACAAGTGCTTGCACAGGAATGTTCTTAACTGCTGAGCCATCCCACCAGCCCTGTGGGTTAGTTTTATTTGGATACTTGGATAGCACCTCAAGTATCCCAGTTGGGTCTCCGACTCATTATGTAGTTGGGGATGGCATTGAATTCATGATCCTCCTACCTCTACCTTCAAGGGTTGGGATTACAGGCATCCACCACCATGCCTGGATCAACATCCTCTTTTTCTCCTTTTTTGCCAGGGTCTCTTACCACTGCAGACAAATGCCTATTTGACTTTACATGGGCGCTGGAGAATTAAGCCTGGCCTGGTAGGCTTTGCAAGCAAACGCTTTTAACTGCTGATCTATTGCCCAAGCCACCCCCCCCTTTTTTTTTTTTTTTTTTTTTGGTTTTTCGAGGTAGGGTTTCACTCTGGTCCAGGCTGACCTGGAATTAACTCTGTCATCTCAGGGTGGCCTTGAACTCATGGCGATCCTCCTACCTCTGCCTCCCAAGTGCTGGGATTAAAGGCGTGCGCCACCACGCCTGGCTGCCACCCCCCTTTTAAAAATTATTTAAAGTGTGTGTGTGTGTGTGTGTGTGTGTGTGTGGATACATGCATGCTATGATGCACATGTGAAGGTCAGAGGAAAACTTTCAGGTTCCTTACTGTTTATTTGAAGCAGGATCTCTTATCATCCATGCTCCATTTGCAAGCTTCCAGAAAATTCTGTCTCCGCCTATCTTCTTACTGTAGGTACACTGGGGTTATAGAAATCTACCACAGTTTCTGGCTTTTAAGTGGGGTCTGGGGATCTGAACTCAGGTACTCAGAGTTGCAGTGCTTTATCCACTGAGCCATCTCCCAGCCCCTGATTCTACATCCTCTTAAAAAAATTCTTGGGCTGGAGAGCTGGCTTAGCAGTTAAGGCGGTTGCCTGCAAAGTCAAAGGATCCCGGTTCGACTCTCCAGGACCCACGTAAACCAGATGCACAAGGGGGCACATACATCTGGTGTTCGTTGGCACTGGCTGGAAGCCCTGGCTCACCCATTCTCTCTCTCTCTCTCTCTCTCTCTTCCACCCTCCTCTCTCAAATAAATAAATATAATATATTTTTTAAAAATTCTTAGCCGGGTGTGGTGGCACACACCTTTAATCCTAGCACTTGGGAGGCAGAGGTAGGATTGCGGAGAGTTCGAGGCTACCCTGAGACTACATAGTGAATTCCAGGTCAGTCTGAGCCAGCGTGAGACCCTACCTCAAAAAACCAAAACCAAACAAACAAAATTCTTCTGTAACCCAAGCAATCAGGAGGCTGAGGCAGGAGGAATGCCAATTTGAGACCAATCTGGGCTACATAACAAGATCCTTTTTCAAAAATGAATGTTTCTTAAGACTTCTCGCCAGGCATGGTGGCGCATGCCTTTAATCCGAGCACTCGGGAGGCAGAGGTAGAAGGATTACTGTGAGTTTGGGGCCACCTTCTCAGGGGCGAATTCCATAGTGAATTCCAGGTCAGCTTGGGCTAGAGCGAGACCCTACCTCAAAAAAACAAAAAACAAAAACAAAACAAAAACTCTGAAAAGGGGCTGGAGAGATGGCTCAGCAGTTAAGTCACTTATCTGCAAAGCCAAAGGATCCAGACTTGATTTCCCAATAACCACAATACCCACATAAAACCAGATGCCCAAGGTGATGCATGCATTTGGAATTCGTTTGCAGTGGCTGGAGGCCCTGACGCACTCATTCTCTCTCTCCTTGCAAATAAATAAAACATTTAAAAACTTCACTTCAGCAGCACATGTACAGAAGATTAATATTATGGCCCTTGTGCAAGAAAAGCGTTCCAACATAAATGGAGGGGCTGGAGAGACGGCTCAATGGTTAAAGGTGCTTGCTTGCAAAACCTGAAGAGCTGGACTCAATTCCCCATACCTACATAAAGCCAGTTGCACAAAGTGGCATATGCAACTGAAGTTCATTTGCAATAACAGGAGGTTCTGGTGCATCCATTCTCCCTCCCATTCTTTCTCTCCCACAAAATAAACAAATAAATAAAATTTTAAAAAATAGGAGCTGAGAAGATTGCTCAGTGGTTAAAGCTGAACACAAAATGTGGCACATATTGTATTCATTTAAGGCAACAAGAGGTCCTGGCATGCCAAGAGTTGGAGGTCAGCCTGGAGCTACAGAGTGAGTTCCAGGTCAGCCTGGCCTACAGCGAGATCCTACCTGGAAAAACCAAAAACAAGCAAGCAAAAAAAAAAAAAATTTTGTTTTTGTTTTTTGAGGTAGGGTCTCACTCTAGCCCAGGCTGACCTGGAATTCACTATGGAGTCTCAGCGTGGCCTCGAACTCACGGCGATCCTCCTACCTCTGCCTCCCGATGCTGGGATTAAAGGGATTAAAAAAGTTTTTGCTGGGCTTGGTGGTGCATACCTTTAATCCCAGCACTCAGGAGGTAGAGGTAAGAGATTTGCTGTGAATTTAAGGCTCACCTGGGACTACTGACTGACTACCAGGTCAGCCTGAGCTGGAGTGAAACTCTACCTCAAAAAA